>CAKJTW010000012.1:44262500-46662500 GCA_917880005.1 Nanger dama | reverse complement strand
GAATGTGTCAGAAATATAAATGAACTTTCAGCGAGCTGACATCTTTATACTTGCAAGGTTTTCTATCCAAGATCATGTTCTCTGTCTTTGTCGGATCTGCCTGTTTTGTATCCTTCAGAAATGCTTTCCAAGGTTTCCTTTATACCTTTTGTAAATTTCTTACTAGGTTTATACCTAAGTAATAGATAAGAGAAAAAAAGCAGTGCTAATGGAATTGGAAAGGACCCTATAAAACCATCTTTATTTACAGATGATAAGATGATATCCCCTAAAACACAAGAGAATCAGCTTCAACAAACTTAAAGAGAATTCAGTGATATGGTAAGGTATCAAATTAACTAGTAAAAATCAGTTGTTTTCATGTATACTTCAACAAACCAGGTAGAAGATATAAGGAAAAGGAAACCACATTAATAGTTGTAACAATATAGATAAAATACTATTCTGGACATGGGCATAAAACAATTTAAAAAAAAAAGTCCTGTCTTCAGGGAGGTTATAATTTAGTGGGAACTAGAGTTCCTGAGATTTTGAAATTAAGAAAATATCTTAAAAAAAAAAAACCTTTATATTTAGTTGATTGTTGGCTATGTATAAAATTCTTAGGCCACACTGTCTTCTCTAGAGGTTTTTGTAGACAGTTCCCTGAAGACTTTAGATAGTCCTCTACTGCTTCTTGGACTTGAATGTTGCTTGGAGAAATCTGAAGCCTGATTGTTTTCCTTCATACATGCCTTGATTTGTTTGTCTGGATGCCCATAGGTTTGTTTTTCTTTAAAGCTTTAGAACTTTATGAGGCTTATTGATCAGTCAATATCAGTTTTTCCTTTCAGCTTTTATATTCATATATTTTGGTTCTTGTAGTGTCATATAGATCTGAATACCTGTCATTCCTCATCCTTGAATAAAGGTTTTTCTGCTGGACCCATTGTTTACCAAAGAAGTGTTGGAGATTGTCTAGAAAAATAATCTGAGCTAGTAGGACGCCTCTGTTGCTTGTATCGACTTCCTTTGTCACACAGAGTTTTGTATTAAGAGTTGGTTTGCCCTTTACCTCTTTTGAATCAGAGATTATCAGTTGCATGCTTTCTCTAACATTCAGTTTCTCTTCTACCTTCCTGTGTCAGTATCCTGCTTATATGAGAATAATAGCTATTTGCATCCTTGCAGATATTTGCATCTATTTAGTTCTGTCTTTCCTACCTTTTGACAGGGCCAGAACAAGATGATTATGTTCCATCAGGCAGACTTAACACATCCAGATTCCATTGTTGTAAAAAATGACTCATTCATTCTGTCCACAGGGTGTGCCTTCTGTTTTGGAGAACTCTGTTCATCATGCTTTCTCTGTGAGACAAGAAATAATAGCCAATGTTTCTTGGTTTCTTTCCTACCTATTTCTGTCTATCCTCTGACTTTCTTTATACTTTGGAATTGCAGTTTATCTGCCTTTAGTATAATTGAACACATATTTCTTTTTCTGTTTATTCTTCATGTTTGCAGAGAGGAGAGAAGATAGAGATGTTTAACTCCACCATGTTGAAACAGGAAAGTCTCTTCTGTATTTGATTCTATGGATCACCCTTCTTGGAAATGTCTTCTTTACTCTTCCCTAAGGATTCTGATTTCTCCTCTATTTGTTTATTTTTTTTCTTATTTCCTTATGAACTGTGTTTTATATATAATTCCTCTTCTCCAGCCCTCAAGAACATTATTGAAACTAGTTCTAAATTACATATGGACTCCTTTTTCCTTTATGTACCTTCATGATGTAGATGTGTTCCTGCCTTCAAACCAATGTGTAAATCTGGACTTTAAATTCATCCTCTTTTTTTTCAGCCCCACTCTTCTCCCTGCCTTTCAAGTACCTAAATCCTCCATTTTGTGTGTGTGTGTGTGTGTATGTGTGTGTGTTTGTGCTGCATGGCATGCAGGATCTTAGTTCCCTGGCCAGGGATCAAACTTGCACCCCCTGCAGTGGAAGTACAGAGTCTTAACCACTGAACTGCCAGGGAAGTCCCCCACTTTAGCAAATTTCTGAAATGTTATCAATAGAGCAGTAGGAGAAATATTCAAAAGTAATAATTTTTGGTCCTCCATTTTAGAAGTTTGGAAAGTTGATGAACAGATCAAGAAGCAACAGGAAACCCTTGTGAGGAATGTCACATCCATCTCTAAGAAAACTCTGATTAAGGAAAATGCCCTTGAATATAAAAATGTTGCAAAAGTATTTCCTCTGGACTCAGACATTGTTACTTCAAGACAAAAGTTCTTCGAATGTGACTCACTTGATAAGGATTTTGAACATAGTTTAGACTTATTTAGTTATGAGAAAGGCTTTATAAAAAGAAAAGTTATGAATGTAATAAGTATGGGAAACCATTTTACCATTGCTCATCCCATGTCATAACCCCCTTTAAGTGTAATCAGTGTGGACAGGACTTTAGTCATAGATTTGACCTTATCAGACATGAGAGAAGTCATGCTGGAGAGAAACCCTATGAATGTAAGGAATGTGGGAAAGCTTTCAGTAGGAAGGAAAATCTTATTACACATCAAAAAATTCATACTGGGGAAAAACCATATAAGTGTAATGAATGTGGAAAAGCTTTCATTCAGATGTCAAACCTTATTAGACACCAGAGAATTCATACTGGAGAGAAACCTTATGCATGTAAGGATTGTTGGAAGGCCTTCAGCCAGAAGTCAAATCTCATTGAACATGAGAGAATTCATACTGGAGAAAAACCCTATGAATGTAAGGAATGTGGAAAAGCCTTCAGCCAGAAGCAAAATCTTATTGAACACGAGAAAATTCATACTGGTGAGAAGCCTTATGCATGTAATGAATGTGGTAGAGCTTTTTCTCGGATGTCATCTGTTAATCTACATATGAGAAGTCACACAGGGGAGAAACCCTATAAATGTAATAAATGTGGAAAAGCCTTCTCTCAATGCTCAGTATTTATTATACATATGAGAAGTCATACAGGTGAGAAACCCTATGTATGTAGTGAATGTGGAAAAGCATTCTCTCAAAGTTCATCCCTTACTGTACACATGAGAAATCATACAGCTGAGAAACCCTATGAATGTAATGAATGTGGAAAAGCCTTCAGCCGGAAAGAAAATCTCATTACACATCAGAAAATTCATACTGGAGAAAAACCTTATGAATGTAATGAATGTGGGAAAGCTTTTATTCAGATGTCAAACCTCATCCGACACCAGAGAATTCATACTGGTGAAAAACCCTATGCATGTACGGTATGTGGAAAAGCCTTTAGTCAGAAATCAAATCTCACGGAACATGAAAAAATTCATACTGGAGAGAAACCCTATCATTGTAATCAATGTGGAAAAGCTTTCAGTCAGAGACAAAACCTCCTTGAACATGAAAAAATTCATACTGGAGAGAAACCATTTAAATGTAATGAGTGTGGTAAAGCTTTTCTCGAATCTCATCCCTTACTCTTCATGTTAGAAGTCATACAGGGGAGAAACCATATGAATGTAATAAATGTGGAAAAGCCTTCTCTCAGTGCTCATTACTTATTATACATATGAGAATTCACACTGGTGAGAAACCCTATGAATGTAATGAATGTGGAAAAGCATTCTCTCAAAGAGCATCCCTTTCTATACATAAGAGAGGTCATACAGGTGAGAAACACCGAGTATACTAAATAAATAAGACTTTCTTTTAAACTCAACCCAAGATTTACTTAACAAATACCTTGGCATAATCTCAAAAAATGAACAAGATTCTTATGAAAAAATTGTAAAGCTTTATTGAAGGGCAAAAGATTGGAGTAAAGGAGAGAATGTAGATGGAAAAACCCAATATTATAAAATGTCTGTTCTTCCCAACTTAATCTGTAGACCTGCTAGAGTTCCAAACATCTAACAGGAATTTTCTAGGATCTTTATAAAATGATTCTAAACCTCATATGAAATAAAAGTCTGTGGATTGCTGAGATAATATTGAAAAAGAACAGAGAGGACATACCTTCTACCATATACTACATGTATAGTGAAGTTACGGTCATTTAATAGTGTGTAATATTAGTATATTAATAGGTAGATAGAAAAGTTTTACAGAATAGAATGCCTAGAAATAAACCCGTGAATATATGTGAACTTGTTGTGTATTAGGCATGACATCATGAATCAGCAGGAGAAACATCCTAGTCAATAAAAATAGTTGGAGTACTTGAATCTCCATACTGGAGAAAATAAAATTTCATACAACCTTATAACATATAAAGAAACAAAATTCCAGAGGATTTGAACAGTGAAATGTGAACAGCGAAACTCTGAACTTCTTGGAAGGAAATAACAGGATGCTGTCTGTGACTCTGAGGCAGGGAAACATTTTTTAAAATGACCCTGTAGTTTCTCTTCTGGATATACCTCCTAAAGAAATTCACAACTATGCATAAGAAATATATATATCTGATAGAAAACCTATATATTTAAGGGCTAATGAATAAAATGTGATATTAATGGAATAGTATACAGCAGTTAACAGTAATGAACTTGGTCTGTATTGTGTAACATGGGTTGTTATCTAAAATAAGGTTGAGTGGAAAAAAATTAAGATCTAGATGAAGCATACTGTAAAATAACATGCATGTAAATTGGAGTGAAATCATTCACAAAGAATAGAACTATGTTTTTATTACTGAAATATGTATGTAAAATTATTTTAAATGGATTAAAAAACAGATACTAAATTATTGATGGTGTTGTCTCTGGCAGGAGATTAGGATTCAGGGTGTTGATTGAAGGGGGCTTTTAGCTTAACTTGTAATTTTTATGCCTTAAAAAGAGATGAATAGCATATAAAATGAATCTTAAAAGTTAATGATACATGATGGTGATAATGGATGTTGTAATATTATTTTTGTACTTCACAGAATTTATGGGTTAGGGGATGATAATGCACAGAGGAAAGTGTTATAATAGATTCATGTGCTCTATCAGATGCTGAATTGTTTTGTCAAAAATATTTCCAGAAAATTAGTAATTAAAAGTGATAATCCTGTTTACTATTTAATATGAAATTAGCATGTCTCATCAGTCTTATGCTTTTTTCCCCACATTCTTTATTTAGGACTTAATTTCAACCAATTATATCTTAGATTCAAGAAGCATGTAATTATTTGTTAAAAATATGAAAATTAGAGGGCAATGGGACAAATCAAATGTGATTTTTATTTAGAATTTTAGGGTATCATGATCTAATGATTCCCTACTCTCTCAGTGTGTCTTGTTTTATTTGACAACTTTTGAATTCATAACTAATGAGTTAGTGATATGATTAGAGTCATTATGGAGAGAAAAAAATCTTGAGAAACTAACTACAATGTTAGTCTTCTTACTCTGTATATTTCCATACAAGCAGCATAAGCACTATTATAATCATTAATTATTACAATATTTTGAAACAAGAAAACCTTTTATTTTCTTGAGATAGCCTTAAGCAATTATGTAAAATTGCTTCACTCTTAACCTACAGATCATTTTATTTCTTCTACAACCCTTGATTTATGTACCTATCTAGTTTTGGTTGAAAGCGGTATGTGGTCTAAGACCCTGAACAGTAATAACAGTTCCTCTGAAAGGCTCTCACTCTCTGTTAAACAATAAGTGAATCAGCCCTTCGGGTATTTTTTTTATTGTACCATTTCTGCAGTATTACTTGATGCACAGAAAACCATTAGTGTCTTTTTAAAAAGATGATTATGATTGGGAATGTTGTTCAAAAGGAATCTTTAGCTTTGAATGTTTGAATGTCAGTTGCATTTATTGGAAGCTAATTTTACAAAATTAAATCATTCTTAGACTAAATTTATGAAGTGCAAGCATGACTAAACTCAGTTTTACTTCAATTAGTCATTTTTGAAGACTGACAGTGACTTAGAATTATAAATAGCAGGCACTGATATTTATGAAATCAGCACTTTCCCAAAACTTAAATATCTAAATGTGTTGTCACTTCATAAGCTCTTCTTTCATGGGTTTTGTGGTAAGTCCAATTTTGCAAGCACACTTTTTGTAGACTTTTTAAAAGTACTTTTCAAAGTTCATGTTTTGCACACACAATAAAATCTGTGTAAATACTTTTAGTTGCAAAATTTGAGAGGGATCTAAACTCATTTTTCACTCTGATTTTCTTCTTCATGCTTCTATATTTGGCTCATATCTCACTTTTTTTCTGTCCCATTCTCTACATAGCTTTGGAGTCAACAGAAATTTTTAAAATTTCCCTTACACTCATAACGACCACCTTAGGTGCCTTTTTAGCCTGTCGCACTAAGAGTGGCTGTGCTGATTGGGTGAGGTATAGTGCCTGAGAGTAAACCTGAATCTCAAGTCTAGGAAGGCTGTTTTACTGTATGTCAACAAGAAGATGATCTTGTCTCTGTTAATTAATTTTTTTCCCCATCCTGAAGAGTAGAAATAAGGTCTAAGTGACTGAGATAACATATTTAAAAAATCAATCAAATCACAATAAATCCCTCTCCACTTGGATACACATGAACTGTTACTGCCTGATAATTTTGATTCTAGATTTCAGACTTAATTTGAAGTTTGCTGATATGAAAGATAAGGAAAAGAGAGATAAAGAAAAACTACACTTTTGTGGAAAGCACCAGCTGGATGGTCACCAGTTACTAAAAATGCAGCAGACTAAGGAGAAACATTTGGGAGTAAAGATAGGAGAATGGAATTGAGTCATATTGTGGCCATTCTTTTACCTGTAATTTGCCAGAGGCAGATCTTGAGATGAGAATTCCTACACAAGTGATTTATTAAGGAAGTGCTCCTAGAGAGAGTGCTAAAGGCATGAAGGAAGTGGGACAGGAAAGAAGTTAAGGGCATCATCTCTAGCTGTAGTCCTGCCATCTGTCATTTCAGCCAGATCACTAAGGGAATTCTAGAATGTAAGCTCTGCCTTATACTCCCCTCTCTCTCTGCTAACTGCTGAAAATCTTTGCTGACAACTCACCACTGAGTTCCTCTGTAAGAATTGCCCTTGGATGAAGAGAGCTGCATCATGTATGGCTACACTGCCTCCCCAAGGAGAATTTAGAGCAAAAACAAACAGCCATCTGAGTCCTAGCACTCCCTGAGAGTTTGCAACCCTGTCACAGTTCAACTTCACCTTCCACCCAATTCTGCTTCATTTCAGATTCTGTCTCCCAGGGAACCTGTCCTAAGATGGGGACAACAGCAAGTCTCAAACTGAAACAAAAATTATAAATTCATTTATAAATAAACTCATCACATGTTAACATTTTATGAAAAGTATATTTGAAAAACAATGACAATTGTATTATTATATAAATTTTCAAATACCTTTAATAGTTTAATGAATGACAGTTGGATTCTCATCTCTGCATTCATTCTGTAGCAATGTTGCATGTTACATAGACCAGGAAACTACTCTCAGGAGAGAATGAAAGTGAAAAAGGAAAAAAGTTCTTTAAATTACTATGAAAATAATTTTGACCTAAGAGACCCAAGGATTCTTCGACTACTCTTTAAGAACCGCTGTTTTGACATCTGGCCTGGTCTCTTCAAAAACTCATTGTTAAAAGACTAAAGGGATATGAAGGGAGGAGGACTGAGGAGGGGTATTGGCATGCTATTTAGTAATCTAAGTAGTCCTAGATGGAGGATTTCAGAAACAAGAAGTGGGCAAAGAAAATGTTAAAATAGGAGTAAATGGAAACAAATACAGTGGAACAGAATAGCAAAATTGACTTATGATATTAAAAACAACAATGAAATTACTGGAAAACACCAGCATATAATTCACAGGGTTGATGTGACTTTGATTTAAAGTTTTTCAAGTCCGTTTATTGTTACAGATAGAAGGACTCTGCGACCATGTGGATTGTAGCCTGCCAAGCTCCTTTGCCCATGGGGATTCTCCAGGCAAGAACACTGGAGTAGATTGCCATACCCTCCTCCAGGGGATCTTCCCAACCCAGAGATCAAACCCAGGTCTTCCTCTTTGCAAAGACAGAGCTAGTGTTTTAAAATACAGATTCAGTAGAATGTAAGAGACTGTAAATAACAGTGCCTTAGAAGTTGATCTTTTTATCTGCACATTTAATAATTAGTCTGCAGTTAGGTAGTACAGAACTGGTACAGATTCTTTCTTGTTTTCCATAACTCCTAGGGAGGTCTTATTCACACAGCCCAATATGGCACACTCACATTCACATCCCCAGGAGTCAAGGAGAATAGGGGACAAAGAGGCACATCAGTTTACTTTAAGGACAGGGATCTAGCATTACACATATTACCTTCTTTCATACACTGCTGGCTAGCACTTAGAAACTAGAACAGAAATAGCTGCAGAGCCAGCTGGGAAATTACAAAGATGTATGACATCCAGCAGTGGTAGTGATGCAAGTAAGTGAATATTGAACATTGCTGGTAAGGATGTGAAATGTATGAGTCCTGTGGAAATTAAAATGTTAACACTAGTTTTAAAATCCAGGGCTTTTGGTTTCAGCTTTGACATGTAAGGACCTTTTAAGTCATCACTCCCATCCTTAAAACAAAGAGAAAAAAATAGGAACAAACAAAATGAATGACTTTCCCCCCCCTCAACTCTAGGAACCTGCAACTGTTAACTATTAAAGTTTTTTTTTTTTTGTTTTATTTATTTGGCTGCACCCGGTGTTAGTTGTAGCATATGAGACTAGGAATCAAACCCAGACGCCTTGCATTGGGAGTGCAGAGTCTTAGCCACTGACCACCAGGGAAGTCCCTCTAAAATCTTTCAAAGAGAAGTTTTAACAGCAAAATTGAGGGGAAGGTACAGTGGTTTCCCATATGCCCCCTGCACCTCCTGGCCACCCCATTACCAACATCCCTCACCAGAGCGGTACATTTGTTACAATGGATGGACCTACATTGACACATCATAACAAACCAAAGTTCAAAGTTCAGCCTCAGAATTCACTCTTGGTTTATATGTTCATGAAAAGTGAAAATGTTAGTCACTCAGTCATGTCTGACACTTTGTGATGATAGCCTGCCAGGCTTCTCTGTCCATGGGATTTTCCAAGCAAGAATACTGGAGTGGGTAGCCATTCCCTTCTCCAGGGGATCTTCCCAACCCTGAGATTGAACCTGGGTCTCCTACATTGCAGGTGAATTCTTTACCATCTGATTTACCAGGGAAACCCTGTACATTCATGAGTTTGGACAAATGTCCACATGTATCCACAATTATATAATAGTATCATACAGTATGCAGATACTGCCCTTAAAAATCCTCTGCTATGCCTGTTATTCCCTTTTTCACTCCAACCCTTGGCAACCATTGATCTTTTTGTTTCCCTAGTGTTGTCTTTTCCATATAGTTGGAATTACATAGTATGTAGCCTTTTCAGATTGGCTTCTTTCATGTAAAAATATGCATGTAAATTTCCTCCATGCTTTTTATGGCTTAATAGCTCATAGACTGACTTACTTTGTGAAAATCAATGACTTTTCTTAAACCTATCAGAGAATTGAGGTGGCAGGGAAAATCACCACCCTGAATTGTGAAGAGATGGAAAATCTAGATAATAGCCAAAATCAGCTTACCTGGAGCTAAAGCCACATGAGTCATAAACTGTTGTGCTATGCTGTGCTTAGTTGCTCAGTCATGTCCGACTCTCTGACCCCATGGACTGTAGCCCACCAGGCTCTTCTGTCCATGGGGATTCTCCAGGCAAGAATACTGGAGTGGGTTGCCATGTTGTCCTCCAGGGGATCTTCCCAACCCAGGGATTGAACCCAGATCTCCCACGTTGCAGGCAGATTCTTTACCAGCTAAGCTACCAAGGAAGCCCTCGTAAACTGTTAGGGATACTTAAATGATCATTTTGATGCATTGCTGAAGGGGAGTGTGGATTAGCTTGAATGTGAGAAGTTCTGGGGGCCCAGCCTAAGAGAATCCCTGCACTTTCATGGATTTTAGCCCGAGAACCCAACCAGGTTCTCAAGGTGAAGATCTAAGAAACATCCCTGCTCCTCATTTGTAGGCTAGGAATGGGCAAGCTTTTAGAAATACACACAGTGTTCTCCATTACAAAGGCCTGCTCTCCTAGTCGAATTAGATTACAAGAACCTCATCTCCTTGAGGTAAGGGCAACTAGCCAGTGCCAGCCCCCTCTAGTCTTCCTGTCTCACTGAAAGGGAGAAGGGGAAAAAGGCAGAGAAATACTTTCAAAGTATTCAGATGCATTAAAAATGAGATTTTAAATATAAGATTATAGAATGCTCCCCATCTCCTATACCTTAGCACCACCTTGATAGGGCTCCTGTACAATAATAGTGGATTGCAATGGAAAGAGCCACAACATACAGACTTGATTTAAGGAGGAGATATAGGGAAACCCAAAGGCAATGTGGGAGGAGAACAATAACAGTAGAGGGACTTCCCTCCAACACGGGTTTGAGCCCTGGTCCACAAACTAAGCTGGAGAAGGAAATGGCAACCCACTCCAGTATTCTTGCCTGGAGAATTTCATGGACAGAGGAGCCTGGTAGGCTACAGTCATGGGGTTGCAGAGAATCGGACACGACTGAGTGACTCCAGGAGGCAACTGAGCTTGCACAGGGCAACTTCTGAGCCCATGGGACTACAGCCTGTGCTTGGCAGCAGAGAAGCCAGCATAATAAGCTGGAACACTACAACTAGAGAGTAGCCCATGCTCTCCAAAACTAGAGAAAGTCTGTGTGCTTCCAGAAAGACCCAGCACAGCCAGAGATAAATGATCAAATAAAAACAATGACACTAGGGGACAACAGAGGATGAGATGGTTGGATGGTATCACTGATTCGATGGACATGAGTTTGAGCACGCTCTGGGAGTTGGTAAATGGACAGGGAAGCCTGGCATGCTGCAGTCCATGGGCTTGCAAAGAGTCAGACTAGACTGAGCAACTGAACTGAACTGAATGACACTAGAGAAAACAAGCCTCTGGCACCTATAGCTGTAGCAAATATTAAACGTGGTCCAGCTGCTGGCAAGATTTACATAACATCTCACACTAAGGCCTAGTTACTTCAGTTTATGTTACCCAGTGTGCTTCCACAGTGACTTGGGGTAAAGGATCCACTTGCAATGCAGGAGACACAGGAGGCTTGGGTTTGATGCCTGGGTTGGGAAGATCCACTCTAGGAGAAAATGGCAACCCGCTCTGGTTTTCTTGTCAGGAAAATCCCATGGAGAAAAGAGTTGGGTCACAAAGAGTATGTGACCGAGCAACTGAGCACAGACACACATATTACCCAATACATCATATACAGCTTTCAACAAACAATTACAATCTATGCTAAAGGCAAGAAAAAGTTGTCTGAAGATAAGAAGCAAGCGTTAGAACCAGGCTCACATATGAGCTATATTTTGGACTTATCAGATAGCAAATCCAAAATAACTGTGATTAATGTGCTAAAGAACTCTAATGGAAAATGTAGACAACATGCAAGACAGGTAGGGCAAGCAAAGAGATGAAAACTCTAACAAAAGAGTAAAAGAAAATGCTAGAAATCAACATTTTTGATAGGTTCACCAATGGACTGAATATAGTCAAAGAGAATCAATGAGCTTGGAGCTGTGTCAGTAGAAATTTGCCAAGCAAGTGTAAAGAGAAAAAAATAAATGAATTAAAAACAGAGCCACAGCAGAATATCCAAGAACTGTGGGAAAATAAAAAATGATATTACATATATATAATTGGGGTGCCAGAAAGAGAAGAGATAAAGGAGACGTATTCTAAATAATGATGGCTGAGAGTTTTCCAAAATTAATAACACCAAATCACAGATCCAGGAAGCTCAGGAAATAACAAGCAAGTGAAATACCAAAAAAATCTACACCTATGTATAGGTGACCATTGAACAATGCAAGTGTTAGGGGTGCTGACCCCTGGAGCAGCCAAAAATCCACATGCTATTTCTGCCTCAAAAACAAGGGAATTGATAAATGACTTACCCAAGGGCAGGAGGCTGCAACAGTCTGGATAGAATAAGGACTCAAACCCTACTTCTTTTGGTTACCCATATTGTAATCTCTATTTGAACAAAAATCTTTCCCCACACTTATTTTAAAGATTTGTAAAATGAAATGATGGCTGAGAATTTTCCAAAATTAATGAAAAATGAAAATATAGATACTATATTTATTTTAAAAAGATCTTCACGACCCAGATAATCATGATGATGTGATCACTCATCTAGAGCCAGACATCTTGGAATGTGAAGTCAAGTGGGCCTTAGAAAGCATCACTACAAACAAAGCTAGTGGAGGTGATGGAATTCCAGTTGAGCTGTTTCAAATCCTGAAAGATGATGCTGTGAAAGTGCTGCACTCAATATGCCACCAAATTTGGAAAACTCAGCAGTGCCACAGAACTGGAAAAGGTCAGTTTTCATTCCAATTCCAAAGAAAGGCAATGCCAAAGAATGCTCAAACTACCGCACAATTGCTCTCATCTCACATGCTAGTAAAGTAATGCTCAAAATTCTGCAAGCCAGGTTTCAGCAATACGTGAACCGTGAGCTCCCTGATGTTCAAGCTGGTTTTAGAAAAGGCAGAGGAACCAGAGATCAAATTGCCAACATCTGCTGGATCATGGAAAAAGCAAGAGAGTTCCAGAAAAACATCTATTTCTGCTTTATTAACTATGCCAAAGCCTTTGACTGTGTGGATCACAATAAACTGTGGAAAATTCTTCAAGAGATGGGAATACCAGACCACCTGACCTGCCTCTTGAGAAATCTGTATGCAGGTCAGGAAGCAACAGTTAGAACTGGACATGGAACAACAGACTGGTTCCAAATAGGAAAAGGAGTACATCAAGGCTGTATATTGTCACCCTGCTTATCTAACTTCTATACAGAGTACTTCATGAGAAACGGTGGACTGGAAGAAACACAAGCTGGAATCAAGATTGTTGGGAGGAATATCAATAACCTCAGATATGCAGATGACACCACCCTTATGGCAGAAAGTGAAGAGGAGCTGAAAAGCCTCTTGATGAAAGTGAAAGAGGAGAGTGAAAAAGTTGGCTTAAAGCTCAACATGCAGAAAACAAAGATCATGGCATCCAGTCCCATCACTTCATGGGAACTAGATGGGGAAACAGTGGAAACAGTGTCAGACTTTATTTTGGGGGGCTCCAAAATCACTGCAGATGGTGACTGCAGCCATGAAATTAAAAGACGCTTACTCCTTGGAAGAAAAGTTATGACCAACTTAGACAGCATATTAAAAAGCAGAGACATTACTTTGCCAACAAAGGTCCGTCTAGTCAAGGCTATGGTTTTTCCTGTGGTCATGTATGGATGTGAGAGTTGGACTGTGAAGAAGGCTGAGCGCCGAAGAATTGATGCTTTTGAACTGTGATGTTGGAGAAGACTCTTGAGAGTCCCTTGCACTGCAAGGAGATCCAACCAGTCCATTCTGAAGGAGATCAACCCTGGGATTTCTTTGGAAGGAATGATGCTGAAACTCCAGTACTCTGGCCACCTCATGAGAAGAGTTGACTCATTGGAAAAGACTCTGATGCTGGGAAGGATTCGGGGCAGGAGGAGAAGGGGACGACAGAGGATGAGATGGCTGGATGGCATCACGGACTTGATGGACGTGAGTCTGAGTGAACTCCGAGAGATGGTAATAAACAGGGAGGCTTGGCGTGCTGCGATTCATGGGGTCGCAAAGAGTTGGACACAACTGAGCGACTGAACTGAACTGAACTGAATCTGTGTATAAGTGCACCGTAGCAGTTCAAATCCATGTCGTTCAAGCAGCAACTGTATATCATATTGAAACTGGAGAAAATTAAGACTAAGAGAAAAATCTTGAAAAAGCCAGGGTTAGGGGTGAGGAAATCTTAACTATGGAGGAACAAGAATAAAAATTACATTGGGTTTCTCTTCAGAGATCATGTAAGCACAAAGAGAATGGAGTGAAACATCTAAAGTATTGCGGGGGGAACCCTAGCATTCTAAAAAGCTATAGTAATCAAAATAGTATGGTTAGTACTGGCACAAAAACAGACCACACAGATCAGTGGAGCAAAATAGTCCAGAAGTAAACCCACACACATCTGATCAATTAATCTATGACAAAGGAAGCAAGAATATACAATGGAGAAAAGATAGCCTTCTCAATAAGTGATGCTGGGAAAACTGGACATCTACATGTAAAAAAAAATGAATGAAATTAGAACAGTTTTTCATACCCTATACATAAAAAACTCAAAATTAATTAAAAACATATTGTAAAACCTGAAATCATAATACTCCTAGAAGAAAAACATAGTGCACTCTTGCAGGTCTCAGTAACTTTTTTTTTTTTCTTAGATCTGTCTCCTTAGGTAAGGGAAATGAGTAAAAATAAGCAAACAGGACCTAATGAAACTTAAAAGTGTTTGCACAGCAATGAAACCATAAAAAGACAAAAGGCAACCTACTGAATGGGAGGTTACAAATGATACATCTGATAAGAGGATAATATTCAAAATATAATAAGCGCTTATACAACTCAGGAGCAAAAACAAACACCTATTGAAAAATGGGCAGAGGACCTGAATAGGCATTTTTCCAAGGAGACATACAGATGGCCAATAGATACACAAAAAGATGTGCAACATTACTGATCGGCAGGAAAATTCAAGATGGAACCACAGGTTAGATACTACTTCAGACTTATCAGAATGGCTACTGTCAAAAAGACAAGAAATAACAAGTGCCAGTGAAGATGTGGAGAAAAGGGAACTCTAGTACACTATAGGTAGGAATGTAAACTGATACAGCCACTATGGAAAACAGTGTTCTGCTATTGTTTTTGTTTAGTCACTGAGTTGTGTCCAACTCTTTGTGACCCCATGGACTGTAGCCTTCCAGGTTCCTTTGTCTGTGGGACTTTCCAGGCAAGAATACTGGAGTCAGTTGCCATTCCCTTCTCCAGAGGATCTTCCCGACCCAGTTATTGAACCTGCGTATCCTGCTTGGCAGGTGGATTCTTTATCACTGAGCCACCAGATGATGGAAAACATTATGGATCATTACAATCATTAAAGTATATAGATCTAGGAACAGAGGATCAAAATGCATGAGGCAAAAACTGATTGAACTATATTCATAATAACCAGAAAGTAGAAACAATGAAAATGTTCACTAACAGAAAAAAATGGGTGAACAAAATATGCTATATCCATTCAATAGAATATTATTTGGCCATAAAAAGGAATGAAGCATTGATATATGTTCCAGCATAGATGAATCTCAAAAACATTATTCTACATGAATGAAGCTGAAACAAAAGACCACATTGTATGATTATTCCATCAATGTGAATTATACAGAATAGGCACATCCATAGAAGCAGAAAGCAGATTAATGGTTCCAGGGACACTGAGGAAGAAGGATTGGGGAATGACTGCTAAATGCACATGGGGTTTCCATTTGGGGTGATGAAAATTTTCTGGAATTAGTGGTGATAGTTGTATACCTCTGTGAATGTACTAAATGCCACTGAGTTGTACACTTTTTAAATGGATAAAATGTGAATTTTATCATAATAAAAATGACTAATAGAACTGTAAGATACTTCAAAATCCCACGTTCAATAATTGACAAATCTGTCAGGCAGAAAATCAGTAAGAACTTATCGTTGAACTGAATAAGAGGATTGATAAGCTGAATTTTTTTAAATGTTTATTTATTTGGTTGTATTGGGTCTTAACTGCAGAGGAGAAGGGGATGACAGAGGATGAGATGGTTGGATGGCATCACCGACTCAATGGACATGAGTTTGAGCAAGCTCCAGGAGTCGGTGATGGACAGGGAAGCCTGGCGTGCTGCAGACCATGGGGTTGCAAAGACATGACTGAGCAACTGAATTGAACTGAGATCATTGCCAAGTGCAAGATCTTTGTTGCAGCATGCAGGGTCTTTTAGTTGCAGCATGTAGGATCTAGTTCCCTGACCAGGGATCAAACCTGGGCCCCCTGAACTGGGAGCTCAGAGTCTCAACCACTGGGCCACCAGGGAAGTCCCTTGATCAGCTGAGTTTACTTGTTGCTTATAGAATACTTCATCCGAAAACAGCTGAGTACACATTCTTCTCAACTCATTTCAAACATTCACCAAAATAGACAACTTTTTGCCCATAAAACATACCTAACACATTTTAAAGACTAGAAATCATATAGAGTATGGCCTCAGACCACAATTCAAATAAACTGTAAAACAATTATAGAAAGCTGAAAAAAGTCACAAAATATTTGGAAATTAAGCAACACATTTAATATTTATTTTTGACAGCACTAGATCATCATTGCTGCTCACGGGTTTCTCTATTTCTGGAGAGCAGGGCTACTCTTTAGGGCAAGGGCTTCTTGTTGCCGTGGCCTCTCCTGTTAGGAAGCAAAGGTTTGGGATCTATGGTGTGTGGGCTTCAGGATTTAGTTGCCCCACAGCATGAGGGATCTTCCTGGACCATGGATCAATCTGGCGTCCCCTACATTGCAAGGTGGACTCTTAACCACTGGACCACCAGGGAAGCCCTCAGTTCAGTTCAGTTCAGTTCAGTTCAGTTGTGTCCAACTCTTTGTGACCCTATGGACTGCAGTACACCAGGCCTCCCTGTCCTTCACCAACTCCTAGAGCTTCCTCAAACTTATGTCCATCGAATCGCTGATGCCATCCAACCATCTCATCTTCTGTCATCCCCTTCTCCTCCTGCCATCAATCTTTCCCAGCATCAGGGTCTTTTCCAATGAGTCAGTTCTTCATATCAGGTGGCCAGGGAAACCCTAAGCAACACATTTATAAATAAAACAATTACTTTCAACCAAATGAGGATACAGTTTATCAAAATTTGTCGAGTGCAGTGAAATGAATACTTGGAGAGAACGTATAGCATTAAAGTCCTATATTAGAAATGAAGAAATATCTAAAATCAGTAATTTAAGCTCCCACTTTAGCAAATAAAAGAGGAGCAATATAAACCTAAAGCAGGCAGAAAGAAACCAATAATAAGAACTAGAAATCATTGAAATTTAAAACAGGAAATCAATAGAGAATAATCAGTGGGAACAAAAACTAATTTGAAAAGATCAGTATGTTGATAAAACCCTAACTAGTCTAACCAAGCAAAAAAGATGAAACCTATAAATCTCTTAGGAAGAAAAATGTAGGGGAAAAGCTGACATTGGATTGGCTATGGCCCCAAAAGCACAGACAGTAGAAGAAAAAAAGATATATTGGACTTAATCAAAATAAAAAACTGTGCATCAAAATACACTACCATGAGAGTGAAAAGACAACCCACAGAATGGGATATTTAAAACAAATTATTAACACCCAGAATATATGAAGAATTTCTAACAACTAATAACAATTCAAAAATTGGGAAGTGCATTTTATATAGACATTTCTCCAGTGAAGATACACAGATAACTAACAAGAACATGAAAAGACACTCAACTTCTTTAGTCATTACAGAAATGAAAAATCCAAGACCATAATGGGGTACCACTTCACACCCACTAGGATGACTATTATTTTAAAAATGGACTGGGATGACTATACAAAAATGGAAAATAAGGTTTAATAAGGGTGTGAATGATCTCTGTTCATCTCCAAGGCAAACCATTCAATATCACAGTTATCCAAGTCTATGCCCCAACCAGTAACGCTGAAGAAGCTGAAGTTGAATGGTTTTATGAAGACCTACAAGACCTTTTAGAACTAATACCCAAAAAGATGTCCTTTTCATTATAGGGGACTGGAATGCTAAAGTAGGAAGTCAGGAAACACCTGGAGTAACAGGCAAATTTGGCCTTGGAATGTGGAATGAAGCAGGGCAAAGACTAACAGAGTTTTGCCAAGAAAATGCACTGGTCATAGCAAACACTCTCTTCCAACAACACAAGAGAAGACTCTACACATGGACATCACCAGATGGTCAACACCAAAATCAGATTGATTATATTATATGCAGCCAAAGATGGAAAAGCTGTATACAGTCAACAAAAATAAGACCAGGAGCTGACTGTGGCTCAGATCATGAACTCCTTATTGCCAAATTCAGACTGAAATTGAAGAAAGTAGGGAAAACCACTAGACCATTCAGGTATGACCTAAATCAAATCCCTTATGATTATACACTGGAAGTGAGAAATAGATTTAAGGGCCTAGATCTGATAGATAGAGTGCCTGATGAACTATGGAATGAGGTTCATGACATTGTCCAGGAGACAGGGATCAAGACCATCCCCATGGAAAAGAAATGCAAAAAAAAAATGGCTCTCTGGGGAGGCCTTACAAATAGCTGTGAAAAGAAGAGAGGCAAAAAGCAAAGGAGAAAAGGAAAGATATAAGCATCTGAATGCAGAGTTCAAAAGAATAGCAAGAAGAGATAAGAAAGCCTTCTTCAGCAATCAATGCAAAGAAATAGAGGAAAACAACAGAATGGGAAAGACTAGAGATCTCTTCAAGAAAATTAGAGATACCAAGGGAATATTTCATGCAAAGATGAGCTCAATAAAGGACAGAAATGGTCTGGACCTAACAGAAGCAGAAGATATTAAAAGAGGTGGCAAGAATACATGGAGGAACTGTACAAAAAGATCTTCATGACCCAGATAATCATGATGACGTGATCACTAATCTAGAGCCAGACATCTTGGAATGTGAAGTCAAGTGGGCCTTAGAAAGCATCACTATGAGCAAAGCTAGTGGAGGTGATGGAATTCCAGTTGAGCTGTTTCAAATCCTGAAAGATGATGCTGTGAAAGCGCTGCACTCAATATGCCAGCAGATTTGGAAAACTCAGCAGTGGCCACAGGACTGGAAAAGGTCAGTTTTCATTCCAATTCCAAAGAAAGGCAATGCAAAAGAATGTTCAAACTACCACACAATTGCAGTCATCTCACATGCTAGTAAAGTAAAGCTCAAAATTCTGCAAGCCAGGTTTCAGCAATACGTGAACCGTGACCTCCCTCATGTTCAAACTGGTTTTAGAAAAGGCAGAGGAGCCAGGGATCAAATTGCCAACATCTGCTGGATCATCAAAAAAGCAAGAGAGTTCCAGAAAAACATCTATTTCTGCTTTTTGACTATGCCAAAGCCTTTGACTCTGTGGATCACAATAAACTGTGGAAAATTCTTCAAGAGATGGGAACACCAGACCACCTGACTTGCCTCTTGAGAAATCTGTATGCAGGTCAGGAAGCAACAGTTAGAACTGGACATGGAACAACAGACTGGTTCCAAATAGGAAAAGGAGTACGTCAAGGCTGTATATTGTCACCCTGCTTATTTAACTTCTATGCAGAGTACATCATAAGAAATACTGGGCTGCAAGAAACACAAGCTGGAATCAAGACTGTTGGGAGAAATATCAATAACCTCAGATATGCAGATGACACCACCCTTATGGCAGAAAGTGAAGAGGAGCTGAAAAGCCTCTTGATGAAAGTGAAAGTGGAGAGTGAAAAAGTTGGCTTAAAGATCAACATGCAGAAAACGAAGATCATGGCATCCGGTCCCATCACTTCATGGGAAATAGATGGGGAAACGGTGGAAACAGTGTCAGACTTTATTTTTGGGGGCTCCAAAAACACTGTAGATGGTGACTTCAGCCATGAAATTAAAAGACGCTTACTCCTTGGAAGAAAAGTTATGACCAACCTAGATAGCATATTCAAAAGCAGAGACATTACTTTGCCAACAAAGGTCCATCTAGTCAAGGCTATGGTTTTTCCTGTGGTCATGTATGGATGTGAGAGTTGGACTGTGAGGAAGGCTGAGAGCCGAAGAATTGATGCTTTTGAACTGTGGTGTTGGAGAAGACTCTTGAGAGTCCCTTGGACTGCAAGATCCAACCAGTCCATTCTGAAGATCAGTCCTGAGATTTCTTTGGAAGGAATGATGCTAAAGCTGAAACTTCAGTACTTTGGCCACCTCATGCGAAGGGTTGACTCATTGGAAAAGACTCTGATGCTGGGAGGGATTGGAGGCAGGAGGAGAAGGGGACGACAGAGGATGAGATGGCTGGATGGCATCACTGACTTGATGGACGTGAGTCTGAGTGAACTCCAGGAGATGGTGATGGACAGGGAGGCCTGGCGTGCTGTGATTCATGGGGTTGCAAAGAGCCAGACACGACTGACCAACTGAACATATGAATGGAAAAAATAATCACTCAGGCTAGTTTATCCCCTTATCTGAGTACAGGGAATCTTGCTTTCTTATGCAAATTATGACTTCTTATGCAAACTATGCTAGAGTCTGGTGAATTTATCAGGGGTCTTTAAAGAGTTCTTTCCAAATGCAGCCACATGGAAATGTTACATTAAGGGAAATAGCGGATTTTGAAAAAGAATAAATGACCGATTTGTGCAGCCTAATCCTAAAGAAAATCAACCCTGAATATTCAGTGGAAGGACTGATGCTGAAGCTCCAATATACTGGCCACCTGCTGCAAAGAGTAGACTCATTGGAAAAGACCCTGATGCTGAGAAATATTGAAGGCAAAAGGATAAGGGGGTGACAGAGGATGAGAATTACAACAGAGGATGAGAGTTACATAGAATTACCAATTCAATGGACAAGATCTTGAGCAAACTCTGGAAGATACTGAAGGATAGGGAAGCTTGGGTTGCTGCAATCCATGGGATTACAGAGTCAGACAGGACTTGGTCACTGAACAACAAAATATCCTGTTAATGGTAGATGCATCAGCAAAGCTGAGAATTAACTATATCCTGTTTTAATTAATTGAAAAAATTGTTGCAGATGGAAAAAAGAGAAAACTTACAGATGATCTTAAGGCTCTGATTAAATAAATGTTCCCTGGTGGCTCAGATGGTAAAGAATCCGCCTGCAATGTGGAAGACCTAGGTTGTTTGATCCTTGGGTTGGGAAGATCCCCTGGAGAACGGAATGGATACCCACTCCATTATTCAGGCCGGGAGAATTCCATGGACAGAGGAACCTGGTGGGTCGCAAAGAGTCATATACGACTGAGTGATTTTCACTTCACAACTTCCTTACTGTTGCAATCAACTTAGCTTCTGGCCAGTCAGCTGAAAAACTGAACCCTAAAAATAATACTTTTATTGTTAAGATTCATATACTTATACAGGTGTGCTCCAGCCAAACACCACCACCAGGAATATTCTTGTAAAAGAACAAGTTGGGTTTACTGTTCGTTGCAGCAAAGAACACACACCATTGGGAACCATGAGGGTGTGTCCACGAGAAGGTGCTAGAAGGCTTGTTCTTGTGTTTATTGATTTAGAGAAGGTTTAAGGAAGTGAGGCTTTGTTCTGGGTTGGATGTAGTCAGGAATTAGGGCTTTTTTTTTTTTTAGAATTAAAGTATAGTTGATTTACAATGTTATGTTAGTTTCTGGTGCACAACAAAGTGAGTCAGATATATATATATATATATATATATATACACACACATATACATATGTGTTCTTTTTCATATTATTTTCCATTGTGGTTTACTACAGGATATTGAATATAGTTCCCTGTGCCATACAATAGGACCTTGTTATTTATGACTACATATATTAATAAATCTTGTCTCTGGGTGGGGGGGGCAGAATAAAGCAAGGTTAAAATTGCAATTGGTAAGAAATAGCAGTCATTCCTATTATCCAGGAGCATGTTTTGCATTTGTGGTTTGAAAAATGTCCCTGTTTTTATCTGTTTTCAGTATTATTACAGACCTTGTTTTTGTCTTGTCCCATTGGAGTCGCATAGTTGCCTATCTGCTGTTGCTAAGTCGCTTCAGTCGTGTTTGACTCTTTGCAACCCTATGGACTGCAGCCTGCCAGGCTCCTCTGTCCACAGGATTCTCCAGGCAAGAATACTGAAGTGAAGTGGGTTGTCCCATCCTCCAGGAGGTCTTCCCAACCCAGGGATCGAACCCAGGTCTCCCACTTTGCAAGCTGATTCTTTCACTGAAAGTCACCAGGAAAACACCAAGATGTAGCTGAAGGGACCTGCGCAGCTGCAGCACACCAGGGGCTGCTTGTCTGTTTCTATGGGACATAAAGGGCATAAATCTTAAGTGTAAGCTTGATGTCATTTTATCTACTGAGAAATATAAATACAATAAATGACATATTGGGGGAATTTATTTCTATTTGCAGATGCATGGCAGAAAACATATTTTAAAAGGAGTAAATTATAAGAGGTCTTTCTTATCTTTTGAATACGATTATTTGGTATGATTTAAAATGAAAACTATGGGCATCTCTAATAGCTCAGTTGGTATAGTCCATGGGGTTGCAAAGAGTCAGACACGACTGAACAACTTCCACTTTCACTTTCAAATGAAAACTGTATCTAAACTTAATGTCAGCAAAACAATGAACACTGTAACACAGTTACAACACATGCTATCCATGAAGAAAACAAGTCCAACATTTGTAAGTGTGTAATACCTGGCATCATTGACTCAATGGACATGAGTCTGCGCAAACTCCAGGAGACAGTGAAGGACGGGGAAGGCTGCCATGCTGCAGTCCATGGTGTTGCAAAGAGAGTCAGACATGACTGAGCAACTGAACAACAATACCTGGAATTATCAATACCTAGATTACTTTAAGGATCCTAAAAAAATCAATGAGAAAACCCAAAAAGAAAGAGAAAGTACGTGAATAAAAAAGCACTTTTAGGAAAATATGATTGGTCAATAAACACATATGAAAAAATGTACTCAATTTGCTTGTAATCAGGGAAATACACTCATCTTTAACAACTGAAGGGATTCAAAATTGGTGCAAGGATGGGGGCAACAATCTGGCAATATGTGAAGCAAAGTCTACACAGCACTTCTAGATGTGCACCTTTGAGAAAATCTTGACTCTATAAAACAAAGAAAATACACAAATGATATTTAATATAGCATTTTTATTTCAAGGAAAAATCATTTATGTCCTAATCACTGCTTAATAGAGAATTTCAGCATGTTTACTATCTACACTACCAAGGACCAGGCTGAAATCGTTTCCACTCTGTAGAAAAGCACTAGCCCAGTATTCAAGCCGGAAGCTGCTTTCAGAGCATGATGTGAGCTGCGGAGAAAAGTGTCCTTCCTCACCCTTCCGCAACACACTCACTCACCATAATGTCTGAAATAACATCCTGCAAGACACTGACCGTGGTTGTGGTAACATCTACCAGAATGGTTCACACTCTAAAGGTGTTAAGGAATATTTGGAGTGAGAGAATTGTACAGCGAAGTAAATTTGAGATACGCTGTGTTAAATGAAAATATATCTTGAATACATCTTTTAACAAGCTGGTAACAGGTACTTGGATTTTCCCCCAAAACAGATATTTTATCCTTGGTTTCATTCATGATTTTCCCCGTGATACCTTTTTTTTTCAAATATCCTCATGGATTAGTATCCCTAAAACAAACTTTTGGAGAACGCTGGGTTAAGGTCTTGTGCTAGGTTAAACACTGGCCTTCTGGAGATATTTTGTGCTTGGAAAAGGCAAAACACTATTAATGAAGAACGATTTTGTAATAAATTCTAAATACAACTATTTAGAATTAATAGAATCATCATAAATGAAGCTGGTCTAGATTTTGCTCTTTAGGAGTTATCCATGTCTAGTTTTATATCAGGACTATTTTACCTGTGCAAAATTAATTGCTGAAATCCTGTTAAGAATTATCTGTTTCTTCAGGCTTTCACCTATGCAACTATCAGATTTTTTTCCTTCAATAGGAACTTCATACATACACATTTATTTGTTGGTCTGTTTGGGTTCTAGAGCAGTCAGTTGTGATAACATTCTTAGAGAAGAAAATGTAATCCCTCTATGTTTTGACATATATTGGAATACATATTGTACATACAAATACTGTTACTTTAGGATTAAAAGAAAAATTTCTTGATAATCTATAGTTATGTGCCTTTTATCATCATTAATGCTGCTTCATAGTTCATTTTTTCATTGATTAGACTTATCAAGGTATAGTCATTAACATTGGGTTAAGTCTACTAGTATCTAACCCTTTAATTAATTTCTAATTTTAATTTTACTTTGCTTCTCCTCTGTTGGTTTTACTTTGTTCTTTTTCTGGTTTCTTGACATAAAGGTGTACTCATTCCTTTAACACATTTATCCATGTGACAGGCCCAGCTTTGATGGCTGTGGAAAAGTGAAGATGAAGCCTAGGCCTACAAATAAGATTTTCTTAATGCATTCAGGGGCATAAGTTCCTCACTGAGTAGAACTTTGGTGACATCTAGCAAGTTCAAATATGCAGGCATCTCATTAACAATGATTTCTGAAGCAGTCTATAATTTGATTTTAAATATTTTATTATGGAAACTTTCAAACACATAAAAAGTAAAAATATTAGAACAATGAACCCCCATAAACAACCATTCTACTTCAGTAATTATTATTTTACCAATCTACTGATACTTTCTAGCTCTCTTTGCCAATTTTCTTTTGCTGGAATATTTTAATACAAATCTGAGGATCTTACCACTTCCTATATCTTTATTTCTAATCATCAAATCTTTTATTTTTTAATAACCACATTGATATTATTATCGAGCTTCCCGGGTGGCGCCAGTGGTAAAGAATCCACCTGCCAATGCAGGAGACCCAAGAGATTCAGGTTCAATCCCTGGGTTGGGAAGATACCCTGATTTAGGAAGATCCTCTGGAAAAGGAAATGGCAACTCACTCCAGTATTCTTGCCTGGGAATCCCATGGAGAGAGGAACCTGGTGGGATACAGTCCGTGGATATAACTTAGTAACTAAACAACAAAACTAGTATTTCTAAAAATCATTTAATACTCAGTGCATGTCCACATTTTCCCCAGTCTCCAAAATGTCTTTTACACTTTGTTCAATCTGGGTCCAAATAATGCCCACATATTGAATTTAGTTGATGTGCCTCAAGTCTTTTTTTAAAATCTGGTAACAATGCCCTTTTTCATGCCACTCAATAGTTGAAGAAATCAGCTCACTTTTGTGAATTGTTTTAGGAATTTTATACATTCTGGATCTGCTTGGCTGCTTCCTATTGTATCATTTACTTTGTTCATCTATTTCTCAAATTCTTGGGTTTAAAAAATTTTTGATTTAAAAGTTTGATTCATTCTGTTCATTATTTTGGCAAGAAAACTTCATAGGTAGTGACAAGTACTTCCTAATTGCATTATACCAGGAGGTGCATATTGTCTGACAGTTTCACTTTTATAGACGTTAAAATCAACCAAAGGGCTTAGAGATGGTCAGCTTGATAAATCCAATATAAAGTTCTCACCATAAACTCTTTCCCTAAATAGTTTTAATGTCCCTTGAAGATCATTTTCTGGACATTATTCTTTAAATTAGGAACTAGAAAATGATTTTTCTAATCCAAATATTTTTTTCTGTATTTACTGGTAAGATTTATTAAATTTAAAAAATTTTAAATTTGATGAGCTTTGGGTGACCCTGAGACTTGATTCACATGGGTGGGAAAAAAATAAATACTTTTCCCTTTATTAGTCTTCAGAATGATGAGTTGGTACCCAAGCCTCTTCCCAAGCTGACCAAATTAGGCAGCCATAACCAAGTAAACTATCAAACTGCTATTGGGGTCATGTCAAAAAACCCAACTCCTACTGAAGATGGGATACTATGAGCATCAAAAAGTTTACTAGTTGTAATGGAATGTTTTCTTTCTTTCTACAAGAGTAACATATACACACACATGTGCACACACACATACACAATTATACTTCCAAGTGGTTAGTTTCTTTTTTGCCATCTTTTTGATAGTTTCTAATTAATTTTGAGTGGTGGTCAGAGAATACAGACTATAAAACATTTACCTTGTAATTTATTATGGGAAAACAATTTCACATTTCTCTTTGCTTCTTCAACCACTATATTCTTAACCTCATATTCATGAAATTCATCAGGTTTTTTTTCAACATGAAATTTCTGATGCAGCTCAAGTGATGAAGAACTTCTCACGTTCAATATAACCTCCTGGATTTTACCCAGAATAATCTTAAGTTTAGTAAGTGCTGGGCAGTGACAGAAGGCATTTCTACATTTATTACTTCTGTAGGATCTTCCTTTCATATGAATTCACTAACACTAATGATGTTAATAACAACTATAGATAATATTTACAGAAAACATGCTATATGGCTGCTGTTTTTCCAAATATTAACTACTCAATCCTCACAATGATACAGCAGGCTGACTCTGAATTGGCCCCAGTGATCCCTTCCTCCTGGGATTCATACTCTTCTATAAGCCTGTTCCCTTGAGTGTAGGGCAGCCTAGTTCCTTGCTTCCAAGCAATAGCAGGTAGCAAAGGTAATGAAATGTCATTTCTATGGTTAGAAGCACAAGATGATAGCTTCTTCGATGCTAGCAGACTCTTGCTTTCTTGGATTGCATTCTCTGACGAAGCAAGCAGTTACACTGAAGAGGCTCATGTAGGAAGGAACTGACTGAAGTCAGCCTTCAGCCAACAGCCAGCTAGAATCTGAAGACCTCAGTGCAACAGCCCTCAGGAAATTAATTTGCACAACGATGTGAGGTTAGAAGTGGATCTCTTTCCCAGTTGAACCTTCAGATGAGACTCAGTCATGGTTGAAACCTTTATTATAACCTTGCGAGAGGCCCTGAAGCAGAGGACCCAACTAAGTTATGCCTAGACCTGACCTATAGAAACTAAGATAATAAATGTGTATTATTTTAAGCTACTAAGTTTGTGGTATTTTATTATGCAGCAATAAATAGCTAATATTATAGATACTACTATCACCATTTTACAAGTGAGCAAAATGAGGCACAGAAATTTAAGTACCTATCCAATAATTCACTGGTAATACAGTGGTGAAATGGTGATAAAAGATAGATAAGGCTGAAGATTTTACTGCATTCATTATATTACTTTCTCATAAGAATATGCTGAAGACAATGCTTGAATGGTGGTGGAAGCAACCATTAAAGCAAACATTTTTTTCTGTAACATAAATATTTTATGCTTAATGATGAGCATCAAACAAATTCTCAGAAATGAATTTTCCAATGTTCTGTAACATAATGTGCATTTGAAAGCCTTGTATTAAATTACATTGTGAATTTTCTGATGTTGAGTAAGGTGTGAATGTTGTCTAAAGGCCTTCTTACATTCCTTACATTTGTAGGGTTTCTCACCAGTATGAATTCTCTGATGTTGAGTAAGAAAAGAATAAAGTCTAAAAGCTTTCCCACATTCCTTACATTCATAAGGTTTCTCTCCAGTATGAATACTCTGATGTTGAGTAAGTTGTGAAAGCAGTCGAAAAGGTTTTCTACATTCCTTACATTCATAAGGTTTCTCACCAGTATGAATACTCTGATGTTGAGTAAGTTGTGACAGCAGTCTAAAGGCCTTCCCACATTCTTCACATTCATAAGGTCTCTCACCAATATGAATGCTCTGATGGGAAATAAGTTGTGAGTAACTACTAAAGGTCTTCCAACACTCCATACATTCATAGGGTTTCTCACGAGTATGAATTCTCTGATGGCGAACAAGTTGTTGCCTTAATCTAAAAGTCTTCCCACACTCCTTACATTCATAGGGTTTCTCACCAGTATGAATACTCTGATGGACAGTAAGCTGTTGACATATCCTAAAAGCCTTTCCACATTCCTTACATTCATAGGGTTTCTCCCAAAAATGTATTTTCTGATGTATTCTAAGGTCTGGACCACATACGAAGGCTTTCCCACATTCCTTACATTCATAGAGCTTCTCAGAAGTATGAAGTCTTTGATGTCGAGTAAGGTGTGTACACTGCCTAAAGGTCTTCCCACATGCCTTACATTCATAGGGCTTCTCACCAGTGTGAATTCTCTGATGTCGAGCAAGTTGCTGATGTACTCTAAAGGCCTTTCCACATTCCTTACATTCATAGGGCTTTTCACCAGTATGAAGTCTCTGATGCTGAGTCAGTTCTTGGAGGACTGTAAAGGCCTTCCCACATTCCTTGCATTCATAGGGTTTCTCACCAGTATGAAGTTTGTGATGTCTGATAAGGTGTGCACGCTGTCTAAAGGCCTGCCCACATTCCTTACATTTGTAAGGTTTCTCACCAGTATGAATTCTCAGGTGTTGACTAAGTGTTGAGCGACGAATAAAGGTTTTCCTACATTCCTTACATTCATATAACTTTTCTCCATTATGAACTCTCTGATATTCAGCAAGAAGATTATGCTTTTTGTAAGTGGTCATTTTTTCAGAAGCAATTTTCACTTGCCCAAAATATCCCTCTTGTGGTTCCTTTTGCCCCTCAATTTTGCTTTTGCATTCCCAATCATTTCTAAAAATGGAGTCCTGAAGGCTATAGCTTTTAATTCTTTCCATTATCTCCCACTGGAATGAATATATTTCATAAATGTCCTTTTCTGAAGACAAAATATTGGCACTGTATCTGGATTCCAAGTCTGAAAAAAAAAAAAAGGGGGAAACACACAATGTTTTCCTGTTCCAGAAGAAAGAAAACTATACAAAAATAAAAAGCACCTAAAATAATGCCTATTACTGAAACCAAGTAGGACCCTTTGGGGCTCCTGGGCATGGAAGCCTTTCTGTGTCCCCTGTTTCTTTGCAGAGAAAAGACTCCAGCCTCCATAGACTTTCCCTAGATTCCCAAGGGAAAATCTGAACAGGTGCTAATCAGGGAAGGGAGAGGATGCAGAAACAAGAAAGGGGCAGTCAAGAAACAATACTGCAACCTTGGGTCAGAGTCCCGAGTCCACCACAAGGGATACATGGAACAGTATCTTTGAGCTCTTCTGCAGAACTAAAACCCCCAGCAACTGGAAGATGTTCCAGAGAGGTGACAGTTTGATAACCTTGAGAAGCTCAACAAGACACCTCCTGAGGCCACATTAAAGGAACCAGTGAAGCTCTTCACGAGACCACCAGAGACCAAATTAAATGAAAGGAATACAGGCCCTGCACACCCCCTGATCCTTATCAGTAACCCTGATCTTGAACTATTGCTATAAAACTCTCACCAACTCCTCCCAGGTTGGGACATACAATTTATAAAGCACAAGCTCACTGTGTCCCTCTTTGCCTGGCAAAGAGATAAAGCTATTTTTTTTTTTACTTCACCCAAAATTCTGTCTCTGAGATTTGATTCACCACCAGCATGCAGAGGCTAAGTTTTCAACATCATTACCAGTGAATGGATTAGACATCTCTAGAAGACATTGTCAGAGAAGGCAATGGCATCCCACTCCAGTACTCTTGCCTGGAAACTCCCATGGATGGAGGAGCCTGGTAGGCTGCAGTCCATGCGGTCGCTGAGTCAGACATGACTAAGCAACTTTACTTTCACTTTTCACTTTCACGCACTGGAGAAGGAAATGGCAACCCACTCCAGTGTTCTTTCCTGGAGAATCCCAGGGATGGTGGAACCCAGTGGGCTGCCGTCTGTGGGGTCACACAGAGTTGGACACAACTGAAGCGACTTAGCAGCAGCAGCAGCAGAAGACATTGTATTCCTGCTAATAACACATATGTGTACCTAAAAAAGCCTATTTCTGTAAAATAATACACCAAATATTAAAGCTTATGGGGAAAATAGGAAAAAATATCTCCAAAACAATACCTCCAACAGAATTACAACATGACTAACTCCTACTCAATGAAAATGACAGAAGCCAGAAAAACAAGAAGATGGCTGCTAAGAGAAAATAACAGCCAATCCAGAGTTCTGTACTCCAAAGAACAAAGACAAAATTCTGTACCCTTTAAAATGAAGACAAAATACAGTTTCAAATAAAACCTAAGAGAATTCACTGCCAACAGGCACAATAAAAGAAATACTAAAGAAAGTTCTTCAGGAACAGAGAAAATGATTCTAAGCAGAAGCACTACAGCGCAGAAAAGAAAAAGGAGCACTGTAAAAGGTACCTGTGTAAGTAAATCTAAATCAGTATTAATAACAGTATTTAAATTAATACTCTATGGGGATCTAAATGTATATGGAGTTAAGATACCTAACAACAGTAGAAAAAGTAGAGGATACCTATAAAGAATTTAAATGTTATTAATGTCTCTACAATATTGAGAAATATATAAAGGAACTAATTTAAGGTACAATGCAGTAAGTGAAGAATGCATGTATTAACCTCTAGAGCAACTATTAAAAATTAAAGTGTGTATAACTAACACACTCAAGAGGCAAAAGCTAAAATAAAATATTTTGATTAATCCAAAATAGGCATGAGAGGGGAAAAAGAGAATGTTGAACAAACAGAAAAAGAAGATGGATTTAAACCTAAATATATAAGGTTTATATATTTCCCTGGTGACTCAGACAGTAAAGAATTCACTTGCAATGCAGGAGACCTAGGTTCAAATTCTGGGTAGGGAAGATCCCCTGGAGGAGGGCATGGTAACCCACTCCAGTATTCTTGCCTGGAGAATCCCCATGGAGAGAGGAGCCTAGCAGGCCAACAGTCCAGGGGGTGGCCTGCCCGGGAAAAAAGTGCAAGGGGTTGCAAAGAGTCGGACATGACTGAGCAACTAAAGCGCAGCACATATAAAAAAATTACTTAACTGCAGATGGATAAAATGCACCAACTAAAAGACAAAGATGCTCCTTATCCACATAGGGAGGAGGAGGCTGTATGAGGAGTTCAGTCTGGGTAAAGAAAACATTCACTTGTGGGAGCAGCCTCAAGTATGGAGGATTCAGAACGAGGAGCAGCCCAGCAGTATATTCTGGGCAAACCCACCATGAATCTAACATCTATCTCCCTTCCACCAGTACCATTCAAATCAAAGCCACTACCATATTCCATTGGGACAAATGAAATAGCCTCCTAATTGGTCTTCCTACTATTCATCTTGCCCCTATTTGATCTATTCTCTATAGAATGATACTTATAAGACAAATCAGCTCATGACATTCCCCTGCTTAGAAATCTCCAATGGCTTTCTATCACAATGACTTCCCCTATGATACTAAAATTTCACATGACCTAGCCCTTACCTAACTTTCTGACTTCATCTTGTTACTTTACTTCTCACTTACCTTTTGAATAATCATCCTGGCCTTCCTCTTCTTCTTTTTAAAATTTTTATTGGAGTATAGTTGCTTTATAATGTATGAGTTTCTGCTGTACAGCAATGTGAATCGGCTATATATGTTTACATATATCCTGTCTTTTTGGATTTCCTTCTCAGTTAGGTTATCACAGAGCACTGAGCAGAGTTCCCGGTGATATACAGTAGGTTATCATTATTTGTCTATTTTATAAAAGTATTGATAGTGTGAATATGTCAGTCCCAATCTCCCAATTCATTCTACCTGAACTTCCCCCTTGGTAGCCACACTTTTGTTCTCTACACTACTGTGTTTCTGTTTCTGCTTTGCAAGTAAGATCATCTAGAAAACAGGTAAGGATGATAATAAAAATTTGCATGCTAGCCTTTTTGCTGTTTATCAAACAGCAAAGTCTTTGCCCTCTGACCCAAGGTCTCTGCATTTACTGTTTCATTAGGACTGTTCTTGCTTCTTGCTTTAGATATTCAAATGGTCTGAGCTCTTTTTCATGTCTCCACTCAAAAACCATCTCTTCAAAAAGCCCCAACCGCCCAAAAATCTGTCTACATCTCCAAATTTCTATCTCCTATTCTCCACATTTTTCTTAATAACACTTGTCACTACATAATACTATTCATTTACTTGTTAACTTAATGTCCTTACTCTTATTAAAATATAAACAAGAAGACTGCGGGAACTACCACTCTTGCTCACAACTGTTACACTGGTGTGTAGCACAGTGCTTTGTTCAGATTGGGCATGCAAGTATTGCTGAATAAATGAACATATTTTTAGGCAACCAAGTGTATGTATACTAGCTAGACTGGAAAGAAACTGGACCCTATATAGACATTGCTATGGACTGAATCTTGTCCCTCCAAAATACAATTAAGTCCTAAATATACAATGTGCCATTATTTGGAGACAGTGCTTTTAGGAGGCAATTAAGGTTAAATGAAGTAATAAGAGTGGAATCCTAATTCACAAGACTGATGGACAGAATAGGACAGCATTGGTGGCCTTACAGGAGGAAGAGAGAGATCTTTCTCTCTTCCTCATGTGAAGACAGTGTAAGAACAGGGCCCTCTGCAAGCCAGAAGAGAGCCCTCATCAGGTCCCAAAATCCTAACCTTGAACTTCTGGCCACCAGAATTGTGGGAAAATACATTTCTGTTGTTTAAGTCACCTATTCTATGGTATTTTGTTATGGCAGCTGCAGCTGCCTAGTACAGGTTTAGATCATAATGAATTAGAGTCATTGGTCAAGAGAGTAGCTACTTATCACCCCCAACAGGACATTTTTATTTACCTTTTGTTTTGAATAACTGCAGATTCACAGGATGCTGCAAAGAAAAGTATAGGGAAGTCTCACGACCCCTTCACTCTACCTCTCAGTGTGAACATCTTACATGCTATAGTACAATATTCAAACCAAGAATTTACCCTTCGAATAATCCATAGGGCTGATGTAGATTTCATCAGTTATACATGCCCTCATGTATGTGTTTGTATACAGGTCTATGCAATTTTACCAAATGTATAGCCTTTGAGAGTCCCTTGGACTGCAAGGAGATCCAACCAGTCCATTCTGAAGGAGATCAACCCTGGGATTTCTTTGGAAGGAATGATGCTAAAGCTGAAACTTCAGTACTTTGGCCACCTCATGCGAAGAGTTGACTCATTGGAAAAGACTCTGATGCTGGGAGGGATTGGGGGCAGGAGGAGAGGGGGACGACCGAGGATGAGATGGCTTGATGGCATCACGGACTCGATGGACGTGAGTCTGAGTGAACTCCAAGAGATGGTGATGAACAGAGAGGCCTGGCGTGCTGCGATTCATGGGGTCGCAGAGTCGGACATCACTGAGCGACTGAACTATCTCACTATATACAGAGTACATCATGAGAAACGCTGGGCTGGAAGAAGCACAAACTGGAATCAAGATTGCCGGGAGAAATATCAATAACCTCAGATATACAGATGACATCACCCTTATGGCAGAAAGTGAAGAAGAACTAAAAAGCCTCTTGATGAAAGGAAAGAAGAGAGTGTAAAAGTTGGCTTAAAGCTCAACATTCAGAAAACTAATTTCACAGCATCCGGTCCCATCACTTCATGGGAAATAGATGGGGAAACAGTGGAAACAGTGTCAGACTTTATTTTTTGGGGCTCCAAAGTCACTGCAGATGGTGACTGCAGCCATGAAATTAAAAGACACTTACTCCTTGGAAGGAAAGTTATGATCAACCAAGACAAAGCGTCTTGCTTACAATGTGGGAGACCTGGGTTCGATCCTTGGGTCGGGAAGATCCTCTGGAGAAGGAAATAGCAACCCACTCCAGTACTCTTGCCTGGAAAATCCCATGGACAGAGGAGCATGGTGGGCTACAGTCCACAGGGTCACAAAGAGTCGGACACCACTAAGTGACTTCACTAGACAGCATATTAAAAAGCAGAGACATTACTTTGCCAACAAAGGTCCATCTAGTCAAGGATATGGTTTTTCCAGTGGTCATGTATGGATGTGAGAGTTGGACTGTGAGGAAGGCTGATCGCCCGAAGAATTGATGCTTTTGAACTGTGGTGCTGGAGAAGACTCTTGAGAGTCCCTTGGACTGCAAGGAGATCCAACCAATCCATCCTAAGATCAGTCCTGGGTGTTCACTGGAAGGACTGATGTTGAAGATGAAACTGCAATCCTCTGGCCATCTGATGCAAAGAGATGATTCATTGGAAAAGAACCTGATGCTGGGAAAGATTGAGGGCAGGAAGAGAAGGGGATGACAGAGGATGAGATGCTTAGATGGCATCACCGACTCAATGGACATGGGTTTGGGTGGACTCTGGGAGTTGGTGATGGGCAGGGAGGCCTGGCGTGCTGTGGTTCATAGGGTTACAAAGAGTCAGACACAGCTGAGTGACTGAACTGAACTGAACTGATAGCCTTGCCTGAGGACTTCCCTGTAGCTCAAACAGTAAAGAATCTGCCTGCAATGCAGGAGACCAGCATTCAACCCCTGGATCAGATTCTCTGGAGAAGGGAATGGCAATCCACTCCACTATTCTTGCCTGGAGAATCCCATGGACAGAGAAGTCTGGCAAGCCAGTCTGTAGGTCACAAACAGTTGGACATGACTGAGCCACTAACACATAACACATAGCCTTGCCTAACCCTCACCACAATCAAGACTCAACTGTATCATAAGCAAAATGTTTTATTCCTTTGTAGCTTCACCATCTTTTTCCCTCCCTACATTCCTAACCTTGGGTAACCACTAATCCAATTTCCATCTCTATAATTTTCAGTTCAGTTCACTCAGCTGTGTTCAACTCTTTGCGACACCATGAATTGCAACACGCCAGGCCTCCCTGTCCATCACCAACTCCCAGAGTTCACTCACACTCACATCCATCGAGTCAGTGATGCCATCCAGCCATCTCATCCTCTGTCATCCCCTTCTCCTGGCAGCATCAGACTCCCTCCCAGCATCAGAGTCTTTTCCAATGAGTCAACTCTTCACATGAGGTGGCCAAAGTACTGGAGTTTCAGCTTTAGCATCATTCCTTCCAAAGAAATCCCAAGGCTGATCCTGCAGTCCAAGGGACTCTCAAGAGTCTTCTAAAACACCACAATTCAAAAGCATCAATTTTTCGGAGCTCAGCTTTCTTCACAGTCCAACTCTCACATCCATACATGACCACTGGAAAAACCATAGCCTTGACTAGACGGACCCTTTGTTGGCAAAGTAATGTCTCTGCTTTTCAACATGCTATCTAGGTTGGTCATAACTTTTCTTCCAAGGAGTAAGCGTCTTTTAATTTCATGGCTGCAGTCACCATCTGGAGTGATTTTGGAGCCCCCAAAATAAAGTCTGACGCTGTTTCCACTGTTTCCCCATCTAGTTCCCATGAAGTGATGGGACCGGATGCCATGATCTTCATTTTCCGCATGTTGAGCTTTAAGCCAACTTTTTCACTCTCCACTTTCACTTTCATCAAGAGGCTTTTCAGCTCCTCTTCACTTTCTGCCATAAGGGTGGTGTCATCTGCATATCTGAGGTTATTGATATTTCTCCCAACAATCTTGATTCCAGCTTGTGCTTCTTGCAGCCCAGTGTTTCTCATGATGTACTCTGCATAGAAGTTAAATAAGCAGGGTGACAATATACAGCCTTGACGTACTCCTTTTCCTATTTGGAACCAGTCTGTTGTTCCATGTCCAGTTCTAACTGTTGCTTCCTGACCTGCATACAGATTTCTCAAGAGGGTCAGAAGGCCTGGTATTCCCATCTCTTGAAGAATTTTCCACAGTTTATTGTGATCCACACAGTCAAAGGCTTTGGCATAGTTAATAAAGCAGAAATAGATGTTTTTCTGGAACTCTCTTGCTTTTTCCATGATCCAGCAGATGTTGGCAATTTGATCTCTGGTTCCTCTGCCTTTTCTAAAACCAGCTTGAACATCAGGGAGCTCACGGTTCACGTATTGCTGAAACCTGGCTTGCAGAATTTTGAGCATTACTTTACTAGCATGTGAGATGAGAGCAATTGTGCGGTAGTTTGACATTCTTTTGCATTGCCTTTCTTTGGGATTGGAACGAAAACTGACCTTTTCCAGTCCTGTGGCCACTGCTGAGTTTTCCAAATCTGCTGGCATATTGAGTGCAGCACTTTCACAGCATCATCTTTCAGGCTTCGAAACAGCTCAACTGGAATTCCATCACCTCCACTAGCTTTGTTTGTAGTGATGCTTTCTAAGGCCCACTTGACTTCACATTCCGGGATGTCTGGCTCTAGATGAGTGATCACACCATCGTGATTATCTGGGTCGTGAAGATCTTTTTGTACAGTTCTTCTGTGTATTCTTGCCACCTCTTCTTAAAATCTTCTACTTCTGTAAGGTCCAGACCATTTCTGTCCTTTATCGAGCCCATCTTTGCATGAAATATTCCCTTGGTATCTCTGATTTTCTTGAAGAGATCCTCAGTCTTTCCCATTCTGTTGTTTGCCTCTATTTCTTTGCATTGATCGCTCAAGAAGGCTTTATCTCTTCTTGCTGTTCTTTGGAACTCTGCATTCAGATGCTTGTATCTTTCCTTTTCTCCTTTGCTTTTTGCTTCTCTTCTTTTCACAGCTATTTGTAAGGCCTCCTCAGACAGCCATTTTGCTTTTTTACATTTCTTTTCCATGGGGATGATCTTGATCCCTGTCTCCTGGACAATGCCACGAACCTCTGTTCATAATTCATCAGATACTCTATCAGATCTAGGCCCTTAAATCTATTTCTCCCTTCCACTGTATAATCATAAGGGATTTGATTTAGGTCATACCTGAATGGTCTAGCGGTTTTCCCTACTTTCTTCAATTTAAGTCTGAATGTGGCAATAAGGAGTTCATGATCTGAATCACACTCAGCTCCTGGCTTGTTTTTGTTGACTGTATAGAGCTTCTCCATCTTTGGCTGCAAAGAATATAATCCATCTGACTTCGGTATTGACCATCTGGTGATGTCCATGTGTAGAGTCTTGTCTTGTGTTGTTGGAAGAGGGTGTTTGCTATGACCAGTGCATTTTCTTGGCAAAATTCTATTATTCTGACAGAATGTGGTCTACTGGAGAAGGGAATGGCAAACCACTTCAGTATTCTTGCCTTGAGAACCCCATGAACAGTATGAAAAGGCAAAATGATAGGATATTGAAAGAGGAACTCCCCAGGTCAGTAGGTGCCCAATATGTTACTGGAGATCAGTGGAGACATAACTCCTCCAGAAAGAATGAAGGGATTGAGCCAAAGCAAAAACAATACCCAGCTGTGGATGTGACTGGTGATAGAAGCAAGGTCCAATGCTGTAAAAAGAAATATTGTATAGGAACCTGGAATGTCAGGTCCATGAATCAGGGCAAATTGGAAGTGGTCAAACAAGAGATGGCAAGAGTGAACGTCGACATTCTAGGAATCAGCAAACTAAAATGGACTGGAATTGGGTGAATTTAACTCAGATGACCATAATATCTACTACTGCGGGCAGGAATCCCTCAGAAGAAATGGAGTAGCCATCATGGTCAACAAAAGAGTCCAAAATGCAGTACTTGGATGCAATCTCAAAAACGACAGAATCATCTCTGTTCGTCTCCAAGGCAAACCATGCAATATCACGGTAATCCAAATCTATGCCCCAACCAGTAACACTGAAGGAGCTGAAGTTGAACGGTTCTATGAAGACCTATAAGACCTTTTAGAACTAACACCCAAAAGATACCCTTTTCATTATAGGTGACTGGAATGCGAAAGTAGGAAGTCAAGAAACACCTCTATAATTTTATTATTTCATAAATATTAATTAGAGTCATACAGTATAAACTTTTATGATTATTTTTTTCACTCAACATAATTTCCAGTTTCACCCAAATTATCACATGTATTACGAATATACTCCTTTTTGTTGCTGAGTGTTACTCCATGGTATGGATGTACTTTTACCCATTTTTAATTGAGTTGCCTATCATTATAGTGTTGAGTTGTAGTGTATCAATTGGATGTTGGTCCTTTACTACTATTTTCTCTCAGTTTATGACTTGCTTATTCATTTTTCTATTAGTATATTTTGATGAGATAAAGTTTTTTATCTGGATAAATTATGACATTAAGTTTTAATTTTTATGGTTACTGCTTTCTTCTAAGAAACTTTTGCCTAATATCAAGTCATTCCCCTATGTTTTCCTCTAAAAGCTTTGCATGCATGCTAAGTTGCTTCAGTTATGTTGACTCTGCAACCCTATGGACTGTAGCCCACCAGGCTCCTCTGACCATGGGATTCTTCAGGCAAGAATACTGGAGTGGGTTGCCATGCCTTCCTCCAGGGGATTGTCCCAAGCCAGGGATCAAACCTGTGTCTTATGTCTTCTGCACTGGCAGGCAGGTTCTTTGCCACCAGTGCCACCCTTGGAAGCCCATTTACTTTTTGCTTTTATATTTTTACATATAAAATGTATACCTAGTTTTTAAATTTTTATTTTATTTTTTATATTTGACTTTTAAGATTTTTTAATGTTTAGTTCTTATATTTAGGTCTAAAATCTATCTCAAGTTAATTGTGATATGAGGTCAAGATTGTTTTTCCCAAATTATTCCAGTATCATTTGTTGAAATACTTTCCTTTTTCCATTGGAAAGTTTGACACCTTTGTCAGTAAATTAATGACACTAAGTGCATGTAAGGTCTACATCTAGGGCCTCTGTTCTGTTTGCTGATCCTTAGCCAATACCACAATGTCTTGAGTAATTTAGTTTTATAGTATATCTCAAAGTATCTTGAAGTCATGTAGTCTAAGTTCTGTAACATGTTCTTCCTTTTTTGAGATTGTTTTAGACATGCTAAGTCCACTGCTTTTCCATATAAATTTTAGAATCAGTTTGTCACTATCTATAAAATTTTTTAAAAGGTTCCTAGGATTGTACCTGGAACTGTGTTGCATCCCATCCCCAAAATGGTATCTTTCTCTTCATCGGATCATCTTGGCAATGTTCCATGGCTTTTATTGTAGAGGTTTTGCACATTTTGTCAAATTTATTCCTTAAGATTTTGTTTTCTGACCCTACTGTAAACTGACTTAATTTACTTTTTCTTAACTGACTTAACTTTAATTTTTCCAATTTTTTTCATATATAAAAACAAAACTGGTTTTTGTAATTTAACTTTGTATCCTGTGATCTTCACTTACTAGTTTGAGTAGATGTTGCTTTGATTCCTTAGGATTTTCTAAGTATATAATTATACCATCTCCAGATAGTTTTACTTCTTCCTTTTTGATCTTGATATCTCTTATTTCTTTTTCTTGCCTTATTGCAATGCTGAGATCTTCAATTTAATGTTAAGTAGATACAAGGAGACTAGACATCCTTGCCTTGTTCAGTCTTAGGAGGGAACTCTTCAATCAAGTATGATAAAGTTAATGATGTAGTGTTTTTTCAGCAGATGCCCTTTATCACACTGAGGAAGCTCCCTTTGATTTTTTAGTTTCCTGAGAGTTTTTATCATGAATGGGTATTGAATTTTGTCATATGCTATTTTTACATCCATAGAGATTTCTCACATTTCTGTTAATAGGGTAAATTACACTGATTAATTTTTAAATGTTAAACCAAGCATAATTTCCTAGGGTAAACCCTATTTAGTCATCATTACTATATATTACTGGATTTAATTTCCTGGTATTTTGTTAAGCATTTTACATCTATGTTCAAGAAGGATAGAAATTACCAATGGTGGGGGGAAATTATAAACTTACATCCTTCGTGAACATAGTGTAAGAATTAAAGTAGCCTCATAAAATGAGTTGGAAGGAGTTCTTTTTCTGAAGGAATATATATAATACTGTACTATTACTTCCTTAAATAGTTAATAGAATTCACCAGTGAAACTATCTGGGTCTAGCATTTTCTTCTGGAAACACTTCTGATAATGAACTTAATTACTTTAGATATGAAATTATGCATATTTTCTTTTTACTCTTGTGTCAGATCTGATAAGTTTGTATTTTTCAAGGAAATTTTCCATTTAAGTTGTCAAATTTACTGGCATAAAGTTATTCATGATATTTGCTCTTTTTTAACATGGAACATGTTATGAATTTGCATGTCATCCCTGCACAGGGGCCATGTTAATCTTCTCTGTATTGTGCCAATTTGAGTGTATGTGCTGCTAAAGTGAGCACTCTTATTCTTTTAATGGATATAACATGTTAAGCGAAAACCTCTCTTTCTTTCCTGGTTTATGTTGTCTCTCTTTTTTCTTGATTAGTCAAGTTGGTGTTTATTAATTTTGTTGATCTTATCGAGAGATCAACCCTAAGCTCTGTTAAGTTTCTCTTCTTTTCTTTTTCTATTCTGTTGATTTTAACTCTTACATTATCATTTGTTTTCCTTCTACTGAGAACAGCTTTTTTCTTTGAAGTGGGAGAGAAACATGATGTGAGAAATAGAGAGTTGTAATCAAGGCCAGTACGAAATTCTCTTGTTAGCCCAGGTTTAAAACATTTTAATTTGCTTCCTAGGTCTTAGGCCTTTCCTCCACAGGCTTTTGAAGAGTGATCTGTAAATCTCAAGGCAATGTCTCTACCCTGATATACTTGGCTATTACCTACAGTAATGATTTTCCCATGCCTACTCAGCCCTCACTCACCAGGGCGATGTCTTCCTGTTCCTTCTCTCACAACCATCCAGGGCTCCTTCCCTTCATCCAATAAGGTAATCACATCTGGCTTAGACATGGAAGGACCTGCTTAAAATATAATGTGACATGAAACTATAAACCCCAAAGTCCTTAGGTTCAGATTTGGTTAAATTTATAATAAACTAGTAGTTCAAAATGGTATTTTATATATAAAGTCTAGGCACAAAGAAATGCTAGGAAGTTGAAAAACACTCACACTAGGGTAACCTCAGGACCACTAAGAACAGACACCAGACAGTCAAGAACAGGTTTTAAAACAATTAAACTCATATAAGCTCTGCTGAAAGGCAGTCTTATTTAATAGTTGAGAACATAAAATATGGATCCAGATAGTACAGGTTCATCCTGCCTTTGTTGCTATAGTTGCCTCAGCAAATTATTAACCTTCTGTGCCTAAATTTTCTCATCTGAAATAAGGATAATAATAGTACATTTATCATAGAGTTGTTGTGAGGATTAATTAATAATATACAATGTTCAGAATAGTACATAAGTGCAAATATATGCATTTATATACATGAAAGTGTTAGTCAGTCATTTCCAACTCTTTGTGACCCTATGGACTGTAGCCTGCCAGTCCATGGCTTCTCCGTCCATGGAATCTTTGGGCAAGAATACTGGAGTGGGTAGTCATTCCTTTCTTCAGTGGATCTTCCCAACCCAGGGACTGAACCTAGGTCTCCTGTACTGTAGGCAGATTCCTTACCATCTGAGCTACCAGGGAAGCCTGTTATATATATACATAATATATTTATATATTAGCAATTGGCTGAGAGAAGAATGAGGCTCCCTGAGACATCCTCAGATACTTACTAGGATATTTGTTTAATATTAAATGTAAAGTTCTTAGAGTTTTAACCTTCAACCAAAAAGCAAGTGGAACTGAATATGTCTGCTATACAAAACAGAATGCATTTACTTGAGTTTTAGATGAACTATAGGGATTCATCTCCTACTATGTAAATTCTACAGGCTCCTCTTATTTTTAGAGAGATTCAGAATCCCTGTGTCCAAGTATTCTCTTCACAAGTGGATTAGAAAGAAGCTCCATCAATTCTTAGCTCAAATACATAGTGAATTCTGGTCTCTTGAACAATGTTTCTGTCAAAAAAAAAAAAAAAATCCAGAATTCAAACCCAGCCCCTGTGTACTAAGGAAACATGGAGACAACTGAGCCTCAAGACAATCTGAAGGACATAACCTGCTGAGCCTGAGAATGACAAGTGTTAAAAGGAGGGTCCTATTTCCAACCTAACAAAGCTTACACCATTCCTTTGGAACAGAGAGAAAAATTTTATTTAGTTTCTCAAAACACAGTCCTCAAATTGACAGAAGAAAAAGTCAGTATAATTTGAGATAAACTGCCTTACCTAGTGAGATGAAGTTGCTGTAATTCTCCCACATCACATCCCTATATAAGTCCCTCTGTGCTGAGTCCAAGAATTCCCATTCTTCCTGTGAGAAGTCAATGGCCACATCTCTGAAAGTCACTGAACCCTGAAAAAAATAAAACTCACGTATTACTTGTGAAAATACAAGAAATATTTGTTATAAATAGAAAGAGAGGGGATCAATGATTGCATTGCAGAGATGGAGGGAGCAGAGCAAACACATTTATTTATTTGTTAGTTATTTCTGGTTGTGCTGGGTCTTCATTGCTGTGCTCTGGCTTTCTCTAGTTACAGTGACTGGGGGCTACTCTCTGGCTGTGGTGCATGGGCTTCTCATTGCAGTGGCTTCTCTTGTTGCCGGCACATATTCTAGGGCTTGCAGGCTTGGTAGTCGTGGCACATGGGCTTAGTTGCCCAGATGCCCTGTGACATCTTCCCAGACCAGGGATCAAACCCATGTCCCCTGCATTGGCAGGTAGATTCTTAACCACTGGACCACCAGAAGCAGCCCAGAGCAAGCGAATTTATGCTGTGTGAATGAGACAGTAAGAAAATTAGCATCACTGAAACACAGTGCTACATGTTATAAACTGTCCTGTGACTGCAGATAAGATTAAATTTTTACCCAAAAATATCTGGAAAGGAATAAATTAACCAAAAGAAGTCACAATGAAATGAAACAGTGCACACAAGTCTTCAGCAAGCTGTTTCTCCACCACAAATTCTTAAGAAGTATGAGATCTTCTATCCTCTTTTTCCTTCACTGATAATGAAAAAATATTGATAAAAATTTCTCCCAAATGTACTACAAAATCCCTAAGAAAATGACTCAAGTTCATCATAAAGTCAGATTTTATTATAAGCACTCTGCCTATTATGACCAATTCTTTAGTTTATTTTTTAAAATTTGCTACATGGCAGTCACATTTTGAATGCATTAAATTCAATCTTTTTCACTCTCTCTTTAGATTTATGGATTCACTACAATCTCAAAAATCTTCCTCAACCCTCACATTCTACACTATTACTTACACTCATGGATGGAGGAACCTGGCAGGCTACAGTCCATGGGCTCACAAAGAGTCGGACACGACTGAGCAACTGAGTTATCTGCATAAATAACACTTTATGCATCTGTATGATCTTGTTAGCTCTTTATCATTCATCATCCCTCACTGAATACCTTTCTTCACTTCTGAGTTAGAGAGTGTGTGCGTGTTTAGTTGCTCAGTCGTGTCGGATTCTTTGCAATCCCCACAGACTGCAACTCACCAGGCTCCTCTGTCCACGGTATTTCCCAGGCAAGAATACTGGAATGGGTTGCCATTTCCTCCTCCAGGGGATCTTCCGACCCAGGGAGACCCAGATTGAATCCGAGTCTCCTGCATTGCAGATTCTTTACCGTCTTAGCCACCAGGGAAGCCCCAAGTGTTAAAAATAGCACTCTGGATCATGATTATCAGTGAGGAGTGGTTTTACTTCCAAGAAGACATCCAGCCACGTCCGGAGAAAATTCTGATTGGCACAATTGGGGAGAGGGGGTGTGAGAGTTAGAAGCATCCAATAAATGTCTAACATGGATACTGTTAGACATCCGACAATGCAGAGGACACTCCGCCAGAGTAAATGATTCTCTGGCTTAAAATATTAGTACAGTTGACTATAGGAGATAATTCTTTGAACAACAAGGATTTGAAATGCATGGTACCAGTTCTATCTGTATTCTTCTCAGTCATAAATACTACAGTATGATGCAATTCTAGGTTCACTGAATCTATGGAAGGGGAACTGCAGATAATGAGGAATTCCAGCTATGAAGGGATGGCATACAGAGGACCAGATGTTCAACTGTCTAGAGGGTCAGCACCCCTAATCCCTGCACTGTTCAAAGATCAACTGTAGTTCCAAAATTAAGAAACCCTGCTCGAAACCAGCATATCTGGTAAAACTGTACAATGGACTCTGCTCCTAGTATTCTTCTCTCAGGGTTTCCTGGAGATAATTCTTGACCTATTTGCTGTCCGGTTCTGATCACCTCCTACTCAACCCGCTTGTGAGGGAGGGATCCTAAACAGTATGAGATGACTGAATATCTGACACCTGATAGATGTGACTGACGGCAGTTTATTAGTCACATATACTCACAGCCCAGGAAAGGAAGATGTTACATGTCATACAGGGCCACACAGGGGATGTACTCAGGAATAGGGTGAACAAGCAGGATCTGTGGGAGGCAGGCTTTATAGTGAAAAGAGGATGATGGGCTCTGTGGCCAGTGCAGGATGATGTGATGGCTTGTTTGAATAATTCTATGGGCTGGCAAGGAGGTGACTTACTAGGTTAAGGACCAGGAGAGTTTCAGCTGGTCTGGCAAATAAAGGAACTAGCCAGGTAAATGGGGGTTCCATCTGGGGAGAGCAGGGAAACTCTTAGTTAGGTCTCTGGAGCCTTGACAAGATACCAAGGCAGCATATGAAATTTTAAGCCTCACAAAACGAGGCCTCAATCAAATCCCTACCTCTTCCACCATCACAAAGCCTTACATACCATAATATTTCAATGCACTGATCTTTCAGGCAACACAAATGTCGTTGCATATTTTAAAAACTCAGGTTTGTGGAGAAGTTTGGCATTTTCCCTATCAGCAGTCAAATAAGATGAAATTCTCTCTCATCAAACCACAAGATTTTCAAGGAAAGTTCAAAGAGGGATCTCCCACTTAGTATCAATAATCCATTGCTGAAAATCAAGACATTCTAACACTACATAATTTTCCCACCATTGGGGGGGTGCCTATTTTCCTACCATTTTAAAGCAAAGAATTCTGCAGCATTATACACTAATTCCAGCCCTCCCACTAGCTTCACATTTCCCCCAGGACAGAACTCCAGTACACATGGGCCATGCACATATGGTATCTTTGGCTTTCGTATTTTCTTTTAGCTTTGCTATTTCTTTTACCAATGTTTTTTTCTCACTTGCTTTGTTTCTCCACAGTTTTCTTCAATACTTTTCCAACTTTTTAGGAACTCATTTTACAAAATGACAAAAGCAGGGGCTACGAGGGAAATGTACCATGAAAGTGCGTTTCTAATAAGAACGTAACAGAGGAATGACTCATACTCTGTATGATGCTCTTATGCCTCCCCTTCTGCCAGCAACACCAATTATACATATCCCCTTCGATGATATTTGCAAGCATTTCAAAACATCTGCAGATGGTTCTGATGGTTTAGCAATTGTGCTTGGAATACAACAAGACTTCCTGTATATTGTTTTCTGTTTTTTAAATTTAAAAAGTTACATTGAACTATATGATTTCACTTATATAAAGTCCTCAAAATAAGCAAAATTATTATAGGATATTCAAAGTCAGGGCTACATTTGGATGGGGTGGGTAGAAAGTAACTGAAAGGGGGGTATCTGAATGCCAATAACATTCTTTCTTCTCCTGAGGGCTGATACAACAGAAATATTCAATTTATGAAAATTCATTTAGCTGCACACTTAGGATTTGAGCACTATTCTCTATGTATGTTTTGCATCAATTAAAAAGTACTAAAAAACTTTAAAAAGATGTTAAATTCTATATTGGGGATGTACATTTTTGTTGCTGCTGTTTGTTTTTGGCCATGCCACATGGCATGTGGGATCTTATTTCCCCGACTAGGAATTGAACCCATGTCCTCTGTAGTTAGAAGTGCAGAGTTTTAACCACTGGACCACAAAGGAAGTCCCTGAGGACGTAAATTGTTTCCATATAGAACCAGACCAAAAATCACTGTTTTCAGAGAAATATCCTTTTGTTGAAGTTTAGGTATTAAAATAAAAAAACTAAGATAAAAAATGTTAACAGGGGGACATTTGGCAGGAATTACCTGCTTTTTTCTTAAGTCAATTTACTTTTGCTCCCTCATGGCTCTTGACAGAAGATGGTCCACATTAGTGGAAAAAAAGAGAAGGGCACACAGAGGGGACACTGGGCTATTTGTCTCCAACTCTCACAGGAATGAGAGAGACTAGAGTAGGTTATTGAATGGAGTTCCATTAAACAGAAGTTTCAAAATAAGGAATGAGAGGAATGAGTATGTATACATGGTCTAGAAACAGGTAATATTTCAAAAAGGAAGAAGAAACATCAACTTACATGGGCCATTGTTTCGAACTGCAAGCACTGGTCAGTCCTTTTCAAGATTTCTGTTAGAGATCTGCAGAGTTCAGATAAGCCAGATCTGGAAGAAGACAAAGCAGCAATAAAACCAGAGGTGCCTCAGAGCTCCCCCAAATGACTTATGGTAGTTTTATGAGTTTTCCTCTTCCATTCCTGCTTCCAAAATACTCCTTACCACTCTCATATTCAAACTGGAGGAGAGCACAGGGAGTCTAAAGAAATCTAAGCGTTGATGTGTGCACATGCTCTGTCTCATCCCACTCTCTGTGACTCCATGGACCTTAGCCCGCCAGGCTCCTCTGTCCAAGGGATTTCCCAGGCAAGAATACTGGAATGGGGTTGCCATTTCCTATTCCAGGGGATTTTCCCAACCCAGGGATCAAACTTGCATCTGCTTGGCAGGCGGATTCACCACCCAGACAACTGTGAAGCCCATGTGTTAAGAATACTACCTATAAAAGAAAGACAGAAAGTCCCTGACTGATGTCTTAGGCACTGATAGCAGTCTCATGACTGCTTCCTTTCACAGCATCCTGGCAAATGCATTTATTTTGCTTCTGAACCAATACTTTGAGCCAAGATGCTTATGAAGTCCTCCAACTGCTACTAGATCTTCTTGTCTTACTAGTCTAACTGTGCAGGTAACATCATCAAAATAAAAACCGTAAGGCATAAATCTTATTGTATGAAATCCACAAACCTCCACAGAGACCTCATAGCTATACTCTGGATGTAACTTGACAGTGTTTGCTATCATTAGATCAATATCTTCCCCTCAGGGTGGACTGGGCTTCCCAAGTGGCGCAATGGTAAAGATGCAGGAGACACAGGAGACATAGGTTTGATTCCTAGGTTGGGAAGATTCCCTGGAAGAGGAAATGGTAGCCTTCTCCAGTATACTTGCCTGGAAAATCCCATGGACAGAGGAGCCTGGTGGGCTACCATCCATGGAGTCGCAGAGTTGAACATGACTGACTACGTATTACTACTACTGATGATGGCTTACTAAGTAAAGTGGGAAAGATTTAAGTATACATAATGATGAGATTTGGAATACTGCTGCAATTACTAACATAGGCTTTTCTGTCAAACTTCCAGGATATAAATCTCAGCTCTCATAGTTATCAAACTGTGTTACCTTACACATGTTATTTTGCAGTATTAGAGTCCTCCTATAAAAATGGTGATAACTATAGATTCTATCCCAAAGCATTGTTATGAGTATTAAATAAGACTCTACATATATATGCACTAAAGTTGTAAATAAACATTTAATAAAAGTCAGCTATATCACTGAAAATGAAGAATACTACATACTTCTTCCTACAATTATTAAAGAAAATTCTCTTCTGCTCTTTCTTTATTCTTCCACAAAAATTTGAGCTTCTCAGCCCCACTCTTCCTCATAATGCTAATAAATTTCAAAACTTCAGGTTGGTAGGCAATTCCTCTTGAATAACAACAACTTACCAAAGGACAGACAGTATGAGGATGGATGAAGCACACATGGCAAAACCCTCAGAATTTTTGGATCTGGGTGATGAGTACAAACATGGAATTACAATTTAATAATAACAACTAAATCTACTGAGCATTAATGTGTCAAGCAGTATCTGAGGCCTTTACATATATTAATTCACCTATTCATAGCAATCCTATGCAGTAGGTTCTATTATTATCCTCCTTTTACAGATGAAGGAATAGTGTTGCAAAGAGATGAACTGAACTGCCCCAACTTCACCCAGTTCTAAGTGGCAAGTTAGGATTAGAATCCAGGTAATTCAGCTCCGTAGCTCATCCTATTGCCACTATACTAACTCCCTTTCATAAGATCACATAAATACGTGATCTGAAACACACACGCTGTCAAAAACTTCAAGTCACTCGTCAAATTTCTATACAGTTTTCCTTCCTTCCTACTATTTCCCTTCTCTTGTTAATACAGATTTCTCTGTTAAAAATCTATCACCTTGAAACTCCTAAAGGCTAAGACTGAAAAGCTAAGACTTTTTCACCAATCAAACATTCTCCTATCTTTTCCTGCTTTTGACCTCAGGGCAGTGGAAAAGATCAAGGACACCTAGGGTATGATTCCAACTAAACTGTAATCTTCTCAATAAATGACAGCCTGAAGTAATGCTATGCAGTTAGCCTCCCTGTATGACCTGCAGATCATTTGAACTATTAGAAAGCAGCAGCTCACAGGCTGAATTAAATGACTGCCAAGTGTTTATCTGAATAGCCAATGGAGAGGAAGAACAAAATACCAGGCCAATGGGTAGGATATTTCAGCTGGTTAGTCAAAGCCTAACCAGCTAAAGACTACCTGGAATAAGCCTGCAGAGTCCAACAAAACAGGACTGACTCAAGAGAGGGAGGAAATTCATTGGAATGTGAAAAAGGACAGGGATGAGAAAAGCCCTTCTGTAAACAGCTGTGCTCCAACTGAAGGATTCTGAGGCTGTGAGGAACCGTTCTTGAATGACCGCTGCTTCTGAAGTGAGAGAACAAGATAGGCAAGGACTAACTGGAGATTGAGTGCTATTAGTGAAGTGAGGGTAATTTAGCAAGCGGGTATCTCCCGAAATAAAATAAAAAGTCAAGGCAGGTCCGGAGCAACACTGGTAAGAAAGCTATAAGCTCTCAAAAAGGGAGTCTTTATGGCATTTTACAACTGCTGCCTGACCTGTGCAGTAGTAACGTTTTCTATTAACTGTGTAGTTGGTTTTGTCTGTCTCTTCTCTCTCAACAAGGTTAACGGCAGGACTGCTTTTTGTCTGACCTATTTTTCACTTCTTACAAGTATCCCCGGGTCTAGAAAAAGAATTGAAATTACACTTCATGGAACAAAGAGGAAACATCATATAGATTTCCTCCTTTCTAAAGATTGGTGGACGGTGACGGGAATCGACGCAGTGAGCCTTTTCCCAAGCTCAGCCGGGCCAGACTAAGGACACACCCCCGCTACGACCCTCGCTCCCACCATCCATCACACACACTACCCGATGGAAATAAGAGGGAGCCTGGGGTGAAGCTGTGTCTTCCCGGCATCGGAGAGAATGGCCAAAGTACAACGGCCAGGGCTGGAGCTGTCTCCGAGTTCAAGAGCGCTGCCTTGGGAGGGAGCTCTGGTTAAGCTGTGGTTCTGAGAGCTGTTGTTCCGCGTCTTTTTGTTACAGGCCTTCACTGTGGGGTTCGTAAATCTAACTCGGAGCCATTCTGGGCCGCTGCATCTGCGCGGCCCTGAAGCAGGAGGACAGAGGACGCATCAGAGTACCCAGTGTCCGGGCAGCGTCACAAACTACACAGTCACTGCAGCCGGGTGCACACAGAGACCGCGCCGCCCCCGCGCCGCCCCCGCGCCCATTTCCTCAGTGCACGAGACCAACTCACCTCTCCGAGCCGAAACCAGCAAGAAAGCCGGAAGGAAACTAGGCGCAGAGGCATGTGGGAAATGTAGTCCCGGGTAGGGAGGGCCTGGTCCTCGCATTAACGGGCTGCGTGGGATGCGCAAGCGCGGGCGCGAGTGGGCAGGGCGGGAGCGCGCCTTGGACCTCCCGGCTTGGGGTTCAGCTGAAGCGGCACCGGCTTCGAGGCTGCACGGGGATGAATGAGGCGCCCGCTGCCAGCATGGGTTTGAGGTGTCTCTGCGGAACTGCTACTGGGGTTTAGAGAGATGTCTTGGCACTAGCAGCGCCTAATACATGTACTAGATATACAGCAGGTGCTCTCTACGTATACCCAAGCAGGACGTAGGTACATCAAGTCTCAGTATCCCCAAACTCTTAGCAGAATCTGGACACACAGAGGTTGCTCGCGCTTTAACTCTCCCTTCCCCGCTTCCTCCTCTCTTTAGATTTTTTTCCTTTTTCCCTCCTGCACTTGTAAAGGTATAATTCTATAAAAGCCTACTAGGTTAAGGGGGTTGATATTGTCATTTAGATATTGTTTGTCCTTATCAATTAAAAAAAATTCTAGTTCTAGTAATTACTGAGATAGGGTGTCTATTTCTATTAGTACCACCAGGTTTTGCTTCAAGAATTTTCAAGTCCTGTTAAGTACATACATTTATGACTGTTTTCCTGATGATGAGGTCTGAAAAGTTAACATTAGGAACGGTGTCCTCAGATGAGTAATAACTGAATTTGTCCTGTGCTGAGTTCATTCAGGAAAGAAACTGGATAAGCCTGCTGGGGACCACACTGCAGCATCCTTCTTATCTTAAAATTTTTATGTATTGGTTCATAGAAGAGTTTTTCGTCTCTCAAAGAACTTCAGGAAACATCTGAAAATATCTAGGCTTATCTTAAATCTCACTTTTTTTTAACAGTTAAATATATATGGAGTAGAAGATAAATGAAAATTATGGTAGTGGATTTGTCTCTTTCTACTTTTAGTTCAGTTTGTTTTTGCTTCATGTAACAATATTTTAAGGCTGTTAGTACAGCATATGCACATTTATGATTGTGTGTCTTCCTAATGAATTGACTCTTCTATTATGAAACATTTCTCTGTCTCTTGTCTTGACATCTGTTTTATTTAGTACAGTCACTCTGGGCTTGCCAGGTTGTGATGGTGTTAAAGAACCCACATGCCAATCCAGGAGATGTTAAGAGACTCAGATTGGATCCCTGGGTCAGGAAGATCCCCTGGAGAAGGGGATGGCAACCCACTTCAGTATTCTTGCCTGGGAAATCCCATGGACAGGGGAATCTTGTGAGCTACAGCCCACAGGGTCATGAAGAGTCAGACACGACTGAGTGATTGGTATGCACGCAGGTACCTATTGCATTAAAAATGTATGATAAACTTCACTGAAGAGTATGGGAGGAAAAGAAGCTGATCTAAGTAACTCTGGAAATGAGTAGAAACTGTAAGTCTAGAGACAAATGTACATAAATGGTGTCTGGGTAAACAGTTTTGAAACCACTACATGTATACTGGTATTAAACAAACAAATAGATGGATGAAAGACAATGAAAGCCAGGTTTTTCAGTCTTGAAGTGGGAAATTCCAGACCACCAAGCAGGGAAGGTAAGAAGGTTCTGGTCACCAATTACAATGTGTGTGAAGGGTTCTCCACATACCACCAAGCAATTTTTGGACACCAGCTGGATGTCCTACAATTCAGCCCAATTCAGACCCCGTTTACTCAGAGATAGCATCAGATTGCACAGGTTGAGGGCTCGGTCCTATAAGATTGCTCACCTCCATCACTTTAGATGTGAATTGTAAGCCCAGATTGTTACCTGTGTTTCTGACCAGTTGGTTATGTTCTCACAACCCCTCAAATTAATCAACCCCTCAGGTTTGATTAATTTGCTGCAATGGCTCACAGAACTAAGGAAAACTGTTTACTGACTAGATTACCAATTTATTACGAAGGATATTAAAGGATATGAATGAACAGCCAAATGAGATATGGAGGGGAAAGTTATCATGGAGTTTGGGGCCTACAGGGCACAGTGATACATTATGCACTCTGATTCCCTAACCTAGAAGCTCTCTGAACCCCCTCCTTTGGGTTTTTATGGAGGCTTCATTACATAGCCCAGTTTCTAGCCCTTCTCCATCCCCAGAAGTGGGATGGTGACAAAGGAGAGAAAAAGGGGGTCTGAAAGTTTCAACCTCTAGTCACATGGTGGACTCCAATAGCTACCAGATCCCATCCTTGGGTGCTTTCCAAAGTCACTGCTTGGGCTTCTCTGGTGCTCCAGTGGTTAAGAATCCATTTGTCAATGCAGGGTACACGGGTCTGATCGCTTATCCAGGAGCATCCTACATGCCACTGGGCAACTAAGCCCATGAGCCACAACTACTGAGTCTGCAGACAGAAACTACTGAAGCCAGTGCGCCTAGAGCTTGTGCATTGCAACAAAAGCCACTGCACTGAGAAGCCCGTGTACCACAACGAAGAGGAGCCCCTGCTCGCCGCAGCTAGAAAAAGCCTATGCAGCAATGAATTCCCAGCACAACCAAAAGTAAATAATTTTTTAATGGCTGATATCATCAGTGATATGTTGATAGCATGTACCTCTAATATGTTGTAAGAATGGCAGTGTGACCTTCTTCCCCAGATTTAAACCCCTAGTCTAACTAATAAAAGAACTGCAGACAATTAAAACTTCAAGGACATTTTATAAAACTAGCCAGTGCTTCTCAGAACTGTCAAGGACATCAAAAACAAGGAAACTGGGACTTCCCTGATGGTCCAGTGGTAAACAATCCTCATGCCAATGCAGGGGACACGGGTTTCATCCCTGGTCCTGGAATATCCCACATGGCACAGAGCAGCTAAGCTCATGGGACACAACTACTGAAGCCGACGCACTCTAGAGCTCTTGTTTGCAACAAGAGAAGCCATTATGGGAAGCCCGTGCACCACAAGGAAGAGTAGCCCCCGCTGGCTGCAACTAAAGAAAGCCTGAGCACAGAAATGAAGACCCAAAGCAACCAAAACTAAATTTAAAAAAAAAAAAAAAAGGAAATCCTGAGAAACTGTCACAGTCTTGAGCAGCATAAGGATACAGAGGACTAAATATAATGTATCCTGGATAGGATCCTGGAACAGAAGGACATTAGGTAAAAACTAAGGACATTTGACTTGAGTATTATTCAGTCACTCAGTCGTGTGCGACTCTTTGCAACCCTATGGACTGCAGCATGCCAGGCTTCCCTTTCCTTCACCATCTTCTAGAGCTTGCTCAAACTCATGTCCATTGAGTTGGTGATGGTATCTAACCATCTCATCCTCTGTCATCCCCTTCTCCTCCTACATTCAATCTTTCTCAGGATCAGGGCCTTTTCTAATAAGTCAGCTCTTTATATCAGGTGGCCAAAGTATTGGAGCTTCAGCCTCAGCGTCAGTCCTTCCAATGAATATTCAGGGCTGATTTCCTTTAGGATTGACTGGTTTGATCTCCTTGCTGTCCAAGGATGGAGTATGGGCTTCAGTTAATAAGAATATGTTAATGCAAATGTACTATATTAGTGTAGGATGTTAACAAAAGGAAAGACTGAGTTCTCATTATTTGGGAACTCAACTATTTTTGCAACTTTTCTGTAGGTCTAAAACCATTCTAAAAGAAAAAGCTTATTTAAAATAAAGTATGAGGCTATAGACAGGGAAGCCGCTGTGATGCAATCCATGGGGTTTCAAAGAGTTGGACACAGAAATGAACTGAAAAACAGCAATTTAAAAAAATTATAAAATTTAAAAAAATAATAAAAGTGGAAAACATGAAAGAAAATGACATGTGAAAGACAGTGTCAGAAATTTTAATGTCGAACAGAAATTCTAGAAGGAGAAACCAATAATAAGGAAGAAAAGGGAATTTTAAGGGAAAAAAGCAGATAAAATATTTTCTTGGGGGTGAAAAAGACACAAATTTTCAAGTAAAAATTATAAAAGCTAAAATTTAAAGTACTCTTTGTTTTCCCAGGCCTACTTTTGAAAATGTTACATGCATTAATTGTTTCTCAGAATAATCTCTTTGTGTCAGTACACAAAGAGATTATCTGTGGCAGACACAAAATCCCAAAGAGGTGAAGCAACTTGTCCAAAGTCACAGAGCAATTAGTAGAGGAGGCAGAATGCAAACCTGCTTTCTTTGTTAATAAAACTTTTATTTTGACATAATATGAAACAGAAAAGTTGCAAAAAGAGCACAAAGAATTTCTGTATACCCTTCACATAGATTCTATAAATGCTAACATTTACCACATTTATTTTACAATCCAATTTTTGCCTGAACAATTGAAATTTTATTCAGAAAAGTCGGTTGCCCACATAAGGCTCCTTTCCCCTAAATCCTTCAGTATATACATCCTAAAAGCAGACATTCTCTTTCATAATTTCCATTATTATAATTATCAAAATTATGAAATTTACATGCATATAATACTTTTAATATTTACCTTATTCAAATTCACAATTGTTCAAATAAAGCCTTTATAGAAAAATTTTTTTCTGGTTCAGGATCTTATATTACACTTGTCATGTCTCTTTGGTCTCCTTTAACTTTAAACAGTTCCTCAAGTTTGATCCTTCTTGACAGTGACATTTTTGAAGAGTAAGGCCAGTTGTAGAACATTGCTTGAATTGCAGTTTTCTGTGATTTCCTTATGATTAAATTCTGGTATGCCCTTTGTTAGGAATATCACAGGAGTTGCTCTGTTCTTCTCAATGCATTATAACAGGAGGTACACGATATCATTTTGTACCATTGTGGTTATGTTAACTTTGATTACTGGTTAAGGTGCTGTCTGCCAGGCTTCTTTACTGTAAAATTACTACTTTCCCCTTTGTAATCAATATTTGTGGAGACAGACTTTAAAATGGTATCAAATTCTATTTTCTCATCAAATTTTCACTCACTAGTTTGGCATACATTGATGATTTTTTCTTAAATTTTATTTCTTTTCTGGCTGTACTGGGTCTTTGTTGCTGTGCAGGCTTTTCTCTAGCCGTGGCAAGGGAGGGGCTACTCTCTAGTTCTGGGGCGTGAGCTTCTCATTGCAGTGGCTTCTCTTGTTGGGGAGCATGGGCTCTATGGCGTGCAAGCTTCAGTAGTTGTGGCACATGGGCTTATATGTGCGATCTTCCTGGACCAGGGATCAAATCTGTGTCCCCTGCACTGGCAGGTGGATTCTTTCACCACTGAGCCACCAGGGGAAGCCCCAACATTGATGATTCCTAGCAGAATCAATGATTACTGTGATGGCTGACTGATGGTGATTTTCTAATTTCACTATGCCTTCTATTAATACATTAGTAAGTTGGCATTCTACTATTAAATGTTATTATAGTCACTGGGTTAGCCAATGATTTTACTCAATCTGCTATCATGACCTATTTTGATGCTCAGATTGTCCAGATTTGGTCAGTGAGAACTCCTTGAAATACTGTAATTTTCTGACATATTCCATCCATTTTTGAGCACTTCCCTACTTTATACTTCCACAGAATGTTCCAACCACATCTTATGTTTTCTCTGCTCAGCCTTTTATGCTGTTTCTCCAAGGAATCCTTGTTCCTTGGATCTGGGTGCTGGATATTCTCATTGCTACAAAGTGTAATTGCTTCTATGTCCTTTCTGCTAGAGGGACATACATACACACATTCCTATATATATTTCTAAATTTATTTTTTTAAAACATCACTTTAAAAAGTGATACTCCCAATTGCAATCCAATACCACAGAATTCATTCTAGCCTCCTCTTCTCCATATTGTAACACCCTTCTCCAGCAACAATAAATTTGGCTCCTATTTATTTACTCCCATATACATGAATTAGTTTCAGAATTACTAATCTATATAGCTGTGTAAACCATTCCTACTAACTAGAGTTAATTATTTGTTTATGTGTTCTTTTTGTTCTGTCTGTAGCCTGAGGAAATAGTCAAATTGTCTTCAAACGTTGCTTGCCTGTCTTTTTTCCCCATTTAGTATGAAGGAAACATTTGTTTTTGCTTATGTTCCAACTTAAGGTCTCTTTTCTGTGATTCACTTAAAAAATGAACTATAGTTGATTTACAATATTGTGTTAGTTGTAGGTGTACAGCAAAGTGATTCAGTTATATAATTTTTTTCAGATTACTTTTCATTAGAGGTTATTACAAGATATTGAATACAGTTCCATGTGCTATACAGCAAATCCTTATCTGTTTTATATATAGTGGTACACACCTGTTAGTCCCATACTCTTTATTACTCCCTACTTTCCCCTTTGGTTGTAACTGACTTTTAAAATTTGCAAAACATTCATATGGTCCCCAAGGTAAAACACACACACACACACACACACACACACACACACACACACACACACACACAAAGAATGTGTCACTTCCCTATCCCCTCATGTACTAAAATTCCCTGTGTATTTGGGTCTATTTATGGAATTCTGTTCAATTTCACTGTTCATGCATGAGAACCACAGTGTTTCAGTTATAGGGACTTTTCAGCATTTTTCATTCTCCTTGGACTAGTATCCCCTTTGAAGCTTTTCTTTTCAGTGTTAGTCAGGCTATTCTTACATAAAACCTGTATTGCTACCACTATGGGTACTTTAGACATTTCAGATTAAAAGATGAACTGAATTGTTCCCCTTCAGTAATTCTCCTTCCCAGTATATTTTCTCTTTGTGACCCTTATCAATATCTAAAGTTTTATAAGTTAAGTACTCACTGGTTGTCTGCTTTCCAGATTTTCTTGGAGATTGGGATCTTGAATAAACAAATGTAAAAAGATGTTCAACTCCTTATTTACCAAGAAATTACTAAAGTACATACCAGAAATGGGGCTGTAAGGTTGAAGGGGTTGTAAACTGGCACTACAATGATAGTCTCCTCCCACCCCCTTTTTTTTTTTTGATGTGGAACATTTTTAAAGTCTTTACTGAATTTGTTACAATACTGCTCTATGTTTTGGTTTTTTGGCTGAAAGCATGTAAGATCCTGGCTACCTGACTAGGGATCGAACTCACACTTCCTGCATTGGAAAGTGAAGTCTTAGGCCCTGGACTGTCAAGTAAGTTCCCCAACGTTCTCTTCTACGGTAATATCTAGTGAGAATGAGAGTGAACATAACCTGTGACTTACCAATCTCAGAGAAAACCTTGCTTATGAATAGCAAGAAACATATATCCAATAAGATTTTTCAGTGAGAAATTATATATAACCTAAATATTGACCAATAAAAAGCCTAAATACATATTATGTATTTAGAACAGGGTTAGGGTTTTCAATTCTACTGAAAAGCATGTTAAATCCAAAATAAACCAAGCAGCTGTTTGGACAGCATGCTGTAAGTTGCTTTCCTCTCAAGATAACCATACACTTGCCATAATGCTGACATTTCCATCCCTGAAGCCTCTCTTTTTTGGTAAGGGAAACATCTGCCAAAGTGGAATTATATCTACAATAGGTATTGGGAATGGGAGTTCTATACTGAAGTATGAGATACATTGCATTAGATAAAACACTTCATAGTCTTTTGATAGGCACTTAATGTGACTTTTCCCCCTCAAGAAATAAAAATACAGCACTCTTAGCTTTGGCCACCTGATGCAAAGAGGTGACTCACTGGAAAAGACCTGGATGCTGGGAAAGATTAAAGGCAGAAGAGGATGACGGAGGATGAGATGGCTGGATGGCATCACCAACTCAAGGGACATGAGTTTGAGCAAGCTCCTGGAGATGGCAAGGGACAGGGAGACCTGGCATGCTGCAGTCCATGGGGTTGCAAAGAGTCTGATACGACTGAGCGACTGAACAACATGCTTATTAGAACACAAAATCATTTTCTGTAAGAACCATTAAGTAGCAGTGTCTTGTGGAACATACTTTAAGAAATTTTGAGTTAATGTACTGTGCCCAAACACTTCTATTAACAAGAAAATGTTACCAGAAACACACTGACCTGTTAGAAAAACCTAATTTTATTATAGCACCTAAAATACTTGTGTTACATTTTTGTGTAAACACTGTGTACTGTCTACAAATTAAAAGCATTTTAAAATCATGAGTGGGAGAGATTTGCTATTCTAAATGATGAATGATTTTTCAGTGTCATCTAGCCAGTCTGCCCACTTTAAGCAAAATGTACTTGGTGGTACAGGTCAATATAAGAGTGGCATTAGTTTGACTGAAAAAAAATTTCTTTATTATGGCACTTCTCATTTTCTCCTATTGAAGGTATTAATTTTAAAGTATTGAGTGCCTATTTTTCATAGTAATTTTTCATTCCTTTTATACAATTAATGAGGCTAACACAAACAACAAAAAGAAGAGAAGCAATCTAAAAGATAACTGGCTCCTTTGTCGAAGATAAGGTGTCCATAGGTGTGTGGGTTTATCTCAGGGCTTTCTATTTTGTTCCATTGATCTATATTTCTGTTTTTGTGCCAGTACCATACTGTCTTAATGACTGTGGCTTTGTAGTAGAGCCTGAAGTCAGGCAAGTTGATTCCTCCAGTTCCATTCTTCTTTCTCAAGATTGCTTTGGCTATTCGAGGTTTTTTGTATTTCCATACAAATCTTGAGATTATTTGATCTAGTTCTGTGAAAAATACTGCTGGTAACTTGATAGGAATTGCATTGAATCTGTAGATTGCTTTGGGTAGTATACTCATTTTCACTACAATGGAATACAGTCTCTTTAACAGGTGGTGCTGGGAAAACTGGTCAACCACTTGTAAAAGAATGAAACTAGATCTCTTTCTAACACCATACACAAAAAAAGCCAGAAAGAAAAACACCAATACAATATACACATATATATGGAATTTAGGAGGATAGTAATGAAGACCTTCTATGTGAGACAACAAAAGAGACTCAGAGGTATAGAACGGACTTTTGGACTCTGAGGGAGAGGGAGAGGGTGGGATGATTTGGGAGAACAGCATTGAAACATGTATACTATCTTGTAAGAAAGAAGCGCCAGTCTATGTTCAATACAGGATGCAGGACGCATGGGGCTGGTGCACGGGATGATTCAGGGAGAGGATGTGGGTGGGAGGTGGGAGGGGGCTTTGGCATTGGGAGATCGTGGACACCTGTGGCTGATTCATGTCAAGGTATGGCAAAACAAATACAGTATTGTAATGTAGAATAAAGTATTAAAAAAAATAAAAACAACTGGGGCTGGATCATGTCATTTCCCCCAACACTGTCACATTGCTCAAGTTAGAAAACCTAAAATCTGGATGCCTAACTAAATCACAAAAGGTCAGGCCCCAGGTATTCCTGGTAAACCATTTTATGGTTTATAATTGTTTTATTAGACTACTGAGTTCAATTTACTTAACTCTTTTTGGAATGTATGCATGTATCTCAAATGATACTGGTCTAGATTTTGCTTTTTAGGAGTTATCCTCATCTAATTTTATTATTGGGATATTTGCCTTGTAGAATGACTCTGAAAAATTTTGTTAGAGCTTATCTATTCTTTAAAACTTTCTTGCCTGCAAAACTATTGACCCTAGTTTTTAAAGAAACAAGAGCATAACTATATTTATTTTCCCTTGCCTACAGATCTCTTACATTATAAAACCTATGTTACAAAATCTATAAATTACAAATTGTTTAAATTATAAAATATAAGGTAGATTGTTCAGGTTTTCTATAGAATCTTGAGTCAACTTTGATCATTTAGGTTTCTCTAAATAGTTCTTTCTCCTTATTTTTATACATAATGAAATATATGTATATTATAGTACATTCATGAACTTAAAAACTTTTAAATCTCTTTGATATACATAGCTATTCACAATTCCCATACATAAAGCTGTAACTGAATCATAATGGTCTTTTCAAGGAGAATATTCTTGGATAAAATCTACTAGTTTCTTATTCTACTTATACTTTAAAAAAATTGTATTTGTACCTTTATTGTATGAATTACTTCCTGCTATTTACCTTAATTAAAAAGAAATTTTTTTTTAAATTGTTTTCTGGGAATTCCCCAGCAGTCCAGTTTTAGGACTTCTCGCTTTCACTGCACAGGGCCTGGGTTCAATCCCTGGTGGGGGAACTAAGATTGCACAACCCATGCAGTGTGGCCAAAAAAAAATTTTCTGGCTTCAGCTAAATGCTTTTTTTTCAGTGCATTTATCGACTTCCTGCTGTGTGACAGGCACAGTAGGTATGGCAACAGAGTGCTGAACTAATTCTCAAGGCAGGTTTTCTAAATGCATCAAGATTACTATTTTTCTACCAAGGAGCATTTTAGTGACTTCCCACAAATTTTTACCTGGAGGTATCAAATTATCATTTATCATGAATAATTTAAAATTTCAGATTTTCTACTTAAACACTTTATTATGGAAAATTTTAAATATATGTAAAGGTAGTAAAAATAGGACAATGAACCTTGTGTTTCCATTATTCAAGCTTCAACAATTAGCAACATTTTGCTGATCTTATTTCATCTATCCTTTCCACTTTTCTTCAGTATTAAAAGCAAATCATACACATGACATAATTTTATCTTTGAATACTTCAGTATGGATCTCTAATACATAAGGATTTGTACACACACCCAAACGAATACCATCATCATGCCTAACAAATGAACTCTTATTGTTTAGTTACTAACTCATATCTGACTCTTTTGCAACCCGATGGACTGTAGCCTGCTAGGCTCCTCTGTACATGGGATTTTCCACAAGAATATTGGAATAGGTTGCCATTTCCTTCTCCAGGGGATCTTCCTGACCCAAGGACTGAACCCGTGTCTCCTACATTGCAGCAGGATTCTTTACTACTGAGCCACCTGGGAAGCCCAACAAATGAATAAAAATAATTTAATATAATTTAATACCCATCTTAGGTTTACCTTTTCACAATAATTTTTTTAATCTGCTTGTCAGAATCAGGACTGTATTGAATATATTTTCTTATTTTCTGTATTCTCGATGTTCTGGCATTTAGAGACTTGATCTTGGGAGCAACTATCCCTTCTAGAGATAGCAAATTCCTTGACAAATGGCTCCCCTGTGAGCATGTTTTGATATACAAACCAACGAATCCAAAGTTGAAACTTCTTTACCAAATATCTCCTTTAGCAAACTGACACCAAGCCAATATTCTTTCTTTTCTGCATCACCCCAGAGCCAAGTACTGTACAAGTAAGTACAACCACTGTAGCTCTGAGTCCACAAAATTATTCAATCTATCTAGTCCTAAACTTGCTCAGTGTACCTACCTGGCATCACATCACCCATTCCTTCCTGGGAAAACTCAAGTAAAGTTTCTGAGTCATGCACTGCCCTTTCCTGTCTTCTGCCTCCTAACAGGACTAACCGCTTCTTCCAGTGGTCCTATATGCATGCGATGCTTCCTGTTAATAGAAATCTCTCCAATAAGCTTCTTCCTTCATGATAATCATTTCCATGTCTTCCTATCTTACCATACCAGATTAAAGCAAATCCTGGGTACATTTTAACACAAGCATCTCAATACATTGCATACACTGTATTCAATTAACGTATCTCTTAAGTCTCTTTTAATTTGTAAAATTGTTTTTATTGTCTTTTCATATATTGGTTAAGAAAGCAGGCCTTTTATTTTGCTGAATTTCCCACATTTTGGATTTGGCTGTTAGCTTTGTGTCATTAATTTGTTCATTTATTTCCCACGTTTCCTGAAAACTGGTAGGTTTAGAGACCAAATTACACTTCTGAATCAATATTTTGGACAAGAATATGCCACAGGTAGTATTGCATCCATTGCATTGCATCAAGAAGCAATTAGTTCTGCTGATTTAGAGATGTTACTATTGATTACTGGGTTGTCATTCTGCCCCATCCATTAAAATCTTCCTATAATCTTTCACCTAATGGTTTTCATACCCACTGATATCATCAAGATCCACTAATTCATAAGTAAAAAGTGTGACTGCTTGGATTCTATCATACCTTTGACCTTTATTAGCTAGAATTCTCTAATAATAAAGAACTTTCCTTCACCAACTTCTGGTTGTCTTATCTAATCCATAAAGGAAATACATAGTTCATAAAGGAGAGGCAAGATAGGTGCTCCATTTTCCTTGTTTATTAATAAATACCTTAATGTGCTCTGTAACTGATCAATAAATTTGATCAGAAAAAAAAAAAAAAGAAGCTAGCAAAGGCTATAGCAATCACAACAAAAGGACACAGGATCCAAGCTGAGGGAATCCCCACTGGCTGAAGATAAGATTAATTTGAGCATTTTTTAAAAGGCTACAATGGATTTTTAAAAAGTAATACAGGACTTAGAAGTGATCTTTAATTTCCAAATAGTTTCTTTTTCTCTTATCCTTTAATACTTTATTTAATTGAAGTATAGTTGATTTATAAAACTGTGTTAGTTTTAGGGGTACAGCACAGTGATTCAGTTTTATATATATGTACATATACACACACACACACACACACGTGTGTGTGTGTATATATACAGTGTATTATATTCACATATATAGTGAATATATATATTTTTAAATATTATTTTCCATTATAAGATATTGAATGCAGTTCCCACTGCTATACAGTAAATCCTTGTTGTTCACCTATTTTATACATGGTAGTGTGTATCTGTTAATCCCATACTTCTGATTTATCCTTCCATTTCCCTTTTGATAACCATGCTTGTTTTCTATGTTTGTGAGTCTGTTTCTGTTTTGTAAGTAAGTTTATTTGTACTATTTTGTTTCCACATATAAATAATACAATATTTGTTTTTCTTTGTCTGACTTACTTCACTTAGTATGATAATCTCTAGGTACATTCCTCCTTCATTAATTTTAAATCAAATTTATACTAAGGCAAAGAACATACGATTGTAGAATATCTTCTCTTTTTGCTTGTTTGGGTTTTTTCCGCCATGCCACAGAGCATGTAGTTCCCTGACTACAGATGGAACCCGTTTCCCCTGCAGTGAAAGTGCAGAATCTTAACCACTGGATCACCAGGTGAGTCCCTAGACTATCTTCTTTTTATGAACAAACTGAAAAAGAACTTACTTTCAAGAATTTTAGCAAGAATAAGTTGGAACTTCCCTGGTGGTCGAGTGGCTAAGACTCTACACTCCCAATGCAAGTGGCCGGGGTTTGATCCCTGGTCAGGGAACTAGATCCCACATGCCACAACAAGAGCTCACATGCTGCAACTAAGAACTGGGGAGGCCAAATAAATAAATAAAAATTAAAAATATTTTTTAAATGAATAAGTTATCTGACATTCAATAACTGATGAGTGTTGATAGAAGGCATTTCTATATTCATTGTGCTCATAGTCTTTCATATGGATTTTCAAGACAGTAACATAATAAAACAAAATTTAGTAGCTTAAAATAACAACCATTGTATCTCAAGATTGTATGGGTCAGGAATTTGGGTAGGGGCTCAGATGGTCAATTTTTTTGTTCTACATGGCATCTACTGAGGTCACTTATAGGAACTCAGCTGATGGCTGGTCTGGAGCATCCAAGACTGTTTACTCAAATATCTGGTGTTTTCGTGGGCATATCTGGAAGACGGCACAGCAGAGTGCCTCTCCTTCTCTACGTAGTCTCAGGGGCTTTTCATGTGGTGTCTTCAGCAGAGTAGCCAGACTTTTTAACGTAACAGTTTAAGGTCTCTTAAGATAAGGTAAAATCTACCAGTAAATCTGGGTCCAAAAACTAGCACAGCAGTACTTCTACTATTCTACTGCTCAAAGCAGTCAGTTGACCCAGATTCACAGGAAAGTATGTGGATTTTACTTCTTGATGGATGGCGTGTCAAATAATTTGCAGCAATTTTTACTCTGCCACAGTATTATAACTTTACAAATGAAGAAATTATAGTATGGAGCAGTTAAGGATCTTGTTCAGTATAACACAAGTAGGAAAGTAATGGGCTAGAGATGATGATAAATGTCTTCCCACATTTGTTATATTAATAAGATGAGTTTGTAGAATGAATGGGAAGATTCTCAGATCTGAGTGATGATGGAATACATTAAATTAACACATTCTGTTAATGATATGACCCCCTTATGCTAAGTCAGGTGCATGAATGAAGCAAAAGGGACTAATTACTACATTCACAGACTGTTCTACAACACAGGACTGACAAAGCATTCTCATATTTTTACATTATGAATTTTCAGATGATGGGTAAGGTGTGAATGTTGTCTAAAGGCCTTCTTACATTCCTTACATTCATAAGGTTTCTCACCAGAATGAATTCTCAGATGTTGAATAAGAGATGAATTAAGTCTAAAGGCTTTCCTACATTCCTTACATTCAAAAGGTTTTTCACCAGTGTGAATGCTCTGATGTAGGGTAAGTTTTTGCGCAATCTAAAGGCCTTCCCACATTCCTTACATTTATAGGGTTTCTCACCAATATGAATACTCTGATGTTGTGTAAGTTGTGAGAGTAGTCTAAAGGCCTTCCCGCATTCCTTACAGTCATAGGGTTTAACACCAATATGAATACTCTGGTGTGAAATAAGTTGTGAGTAACGACTAAAGGCCTTCCAGCATTCCTTACATTCATAAGGTTTCTCACCAGTATGAATTCTGTGATGAAGAATAAGATGATAACCACGACTAAAAGTCTTTCCACATTCCTTACATTCATAGGGCTTTTCACCAGTATGAATTCTCTGATGGAGTGTCAGTTGTTGTCGTACTCTAAAGGCCTTCCCACATTCTTTACATTCATAGGGTTTCTCCCCAGTATGAAGTTTGTGATGTACTCTAAGGCCAGACCCACACAAAAAGGCCTTCCCACATTCTTTACATTCATAGAGTTTGTCAGCAATATTAAGCTTCTGATGTCGAGTAAGATGTGCATACTGCCTAAAGGCTTTCCCACATTCAGTACATACATAGGGTTTCTCACCAGTATGAATCCTCTGATGGAGAGTAAGTTGTCCACGAACTCTGAAGGCCTTCCCACATTCTTTACATACATAGGGTTTCTCACCAATATGAATTTTCTGATGTACTCTAAGTTCTGGGCCACACATGAACGATTCCCCACATTCCTTACATTCATAGAGTTTTTCACCAGAATGAAGTCTCTGATGTCGAGTAAGATGTGCTGTCTGTCTAAAAGCCATCCCACATTCCTTACATTCATAAGGTTTCTCACCAGTATGAATTCGATGATGAAATGTAAGTTGTTGGCGTACTCTAAAGGCCTTCCCACATTCCTTACATTCATAGGGTTTCTCCACATAATGAATTCTCTGACGTGAGGAAAGAGATGAGCGTTTTTGGTAAGGGGATATTTTTTGAGATGTGATTTTCACTTGGTTGAAATATTCCTCTTGTCCTTCAAATCTTCTTCTGGACTCCCAATCATTTTTTAAAATGAAGCTCTTAAGGCCATGGTTTTTAATTCTTTCCATTATTTTCCACTGGGATAAGTTTATTTCATAAATGTCATTTTCTGAAGATAACTTCTTGATCTCATAGTTTGTCTCTAAATCTGAAAGAAAACAAGAGAGCAAACACATGATTTTTCTTTTCTAAAAGAAGTAAATCTGGACTTCCCTGGTAGTCCAGTGGTTAAGAATCCATCTGCCAATGCAGGGGACATGGGTACAATCACTGGTCTGGGAAGTAAGATCCCGCAAGTCACAGGGCCACTAAGCTGATGCGCCACAACTACTCAGCCTGTGCTCTAGGGCCTGTAAGCTGCAACTACTGAGCCTGTGTGTTGCAGGCTACTAAAGCCCATGCGCCTAGAGTCTGTGCTCTGCAGTAAGAGAAGCCACCACAACTGTAGCCCACTCAGTGCAATGAAGAACAGGCCCCTACTCACTGCAACTAGAGAAAGCCCACACACAGCAACGAAGACCTAGCACAGCAAAAAATAATTAATTTTAAAAAATATATAAACTGCAGCAGGTAATATTTTTAAAAAGAAGTAAAATTTCTCTTGTAGAAATAAAAGATAACCCAAGTACTACCCAATGAAATTCTAAAAATAGCCACACAATTTGGAGAAAAAAAAAAAAAGGCAACACCAGGAAAATCAAAGTTCATATAGGAAAGTAAGATTGGTGATTAAGTAAACATTTTAAATCTGTGGTTCTCATATTGAGACCATGAATCAGAATCACAAGGGAGCTTTTTATAAATATTATGATTTAGATACCACCTAAACCACATGGATCAGATTCTACAGTCCTAGACAGTAATACATTTAATATACCCCTCAGGATCATTCTGATGGAGAAAGACTGAAAATTCATACTTAGATTTTTTCAACAATTTCTATTTATTCTTAGAATAAAATCAAACTTGTTGTTAAAAGACCCCTGCTTACCTATAATACATCACCTCAAACCACTGTTCTCTTTACTGTTACCAGGAGAAGCCACAACCCACTTCAGTATTCTTGCCTGGAGAATCTCATGGACAGAGGAGCCTCCAAGCTAAAGTCCATGGGGTTGCAAAGAGCTGGACATGACTTAAGCAACTGAGCACACATGCACACACAGAGAGGCAACTTTCAGATCTTAGAACATATTCCCACTTACTTTCAATGTACTTTTCAGTCTGCTCTATTTCCCAAAATCTTCCGTTTGGGCTATTTGCATGGCTGACCCCTTCTCACTCTGAGGTCTTAGATTAGGTAACTCTAAGGCTGACTCTACTGACAGCATCTAAAGCTATGTCCTTATTACAACAGCTGACCCTTGAAAAACATGGGTTTGAACTGCACAGGTCCACTTATACATGAACTTTTTCAATAAATATACAAACATATATGTGTAGAATATTGTGTACAAGACTTGTATTGAAGTGGATAGGCTATCCTTACATAGGCATAAGGTGAGTGATATTTAATACAAAATTAATGTGTTAGCTTTCTTACTGTTTTATAACTTTGCTTTCAAAGAATCACATTACTGTACACAGTGCTTCTCTCTCTCATAATTAGAGAAACCACATATCAGCCTACCATCACAGGTAAGTGGTTTTGTAAAAAATGTTTTCAATACATTTTATGAATATGACTGTAATATTATATGCCATAACTTTTATGCTGATTCATTCATTACTGTATAGGCTAGGCCACTATTAAGCATTCATATCAATTATACTAGGCTACCATAAAGCAATCATATTCTTCATTATCGATGCATGAGTTATTATATCTGTAAATAAATATTATTTTTTTCACATTATCTTTTCATTTTAGATGTCCAGTGTTCATAATACATTATTACCTACTGTGTTTTATATAAGACAATATTGATGTAGGTTCTGACAATTTATTTTATAAACAAACAACATAAACCTATGGTATCAATAAATATAGTACAGCACTAAAAGTATTTTCCTTTATTATTTTCTTAATAATATTTTCTTTTCTCAAGCTAATAAGGATATAGTATATAATATATATAACATAAAATATGTGTTAATCAACTGTTATTGGTAAGGCTTTTGATCAACAATAGGCTATTAGTAGTTCAGTGTGGGGGTAGTCAAAAGTTATATGTAGATTTTTGCCTATGCTGGGGGTCAATATCCTAAACCTTGGGTTGTTCATACATATATATCACCATAGATCTTTTGGCTCTTACTCACCTGGATACTGTGTTCTTCCTTTCCTCACTACTTTCCAGGGCTCTTTTCCTTGCTCTAATAAGGAAATCACATCTGGTTTAGAAACGAAACATCCTGGACAGAAGGAAAGAAATATAGGTGACATGGAATAATAATAAATTCAAAATTACTTTGATTCAGTCTTGGTTAAGTTTTTAATAAACTATAGGTCAAACTGTAATTGATAAAGCCTTTAGAACAAAAAAATAAGATGATTAAAAAATATCATGTTAAAATTACATAAGAAATGGAGATTATAAAGGAAAGAAAAAGGTCTTATTTTAATTTATATTCACACAAGTACTCCTTTTCTTGAAAGCAATAGTGGTTGAGAGACTGTCCTGGTTCAGTCTTGCCTCTGCCATATCTCCATAGTGTGACCTTGGACAAGTTATTTCTATGCTTTATTTTCCTCACCTATGAAATAGGGATAATTATAGTACCTATCTTACATGAATGTTCGCATTGCCTAGAATATATACTAAGTGGTATATCTATTTTATTAGTTATTATTTATCATTGTTATTTTAATGAGAGAAAAAAGAAGTTTCCTGAGGCATTTACTTTTTCCTTGGGCTATCCATACAACATTAAAAGGAAAGTTCTTGGATTTTTAACTTTCAATCATACAAGTAGGTAGAAGCGAGTATGTTTATTATTAACAAAAAGAAAAAAGTCTTGAACTATAAATAAATCCAGTTGATATGACTTACTGTTTAAAAAATTATATCTTCTTTTGATATCCAGAGAAAAGCTAAGATACTAGTTCTAGCTATTTGGGGCTTCCACGTGGCTCAGTGGTAAATAATTCACCTGTCAAGCAGGAGATGTGCAGGAGATGTGGGTTCACTCTCTGGTGCAAGAAGATTCCCTGCAGAAGGAAATGGCAACCCACTCCAGTATTCTTGCCTGGGAAATCCCATGGATAAAAGAGCCTGGTGGGCTGTAGTCCACGGGATCACAAAGACTTATTGACTAAATAACAACAGAAGGTCACAGAAGGATGGGGAAGATGCATATGCTTAATGAGCATGCTCATTTCCAAACAAAAAGCTCAAATCATTCCCTTGAGAAAAGGGAGCAGATATTTAGTTTCTTAAAAAGTATTTCTAAAATTTCCAGAGAAGAAAGCTGATAGTACAGAGAACAGAGACTAAATTTCTAAAGGCAGATAACCTTACCCAATGAGACCAAGTTGCTGTAGTTCTCCAACATTACATCTCTATACAAATCCCTCTGTTCCAAATTCAGGAATTCCCACTCCTCCAGAGAAAAGTCAATGGATACATCACTGAACATCACTGATTCCTGAAATGACAAACCATATAATACAACTGAAATTAAAGAAAATTTGTTTTAAGATGGAAAGAGGGGAAAAATGAAAGAGATACTGCTGGAAACCAATCAAGCAAACAGGTTTGGGCTAGAAACCTGTAACACTGAGTTAGGAAATGAGAGTGCCTGCAGCAGAATGCCTATGGGTCCCTGACCAACTGTGTTTCTACAGATAAAGCCTTTTATATACTCTGGCATATCTTAACTACCCAAACACATATTGGAAAGGAAAAAAAGTTTTCTAATTAAATGAAATACTGTATATAAGCCTTCTGCCTGTTCTATGTCTCCCTCAAGAATGTGTTCTTATACCCTTTCCTCTTAAAGAACAGATTGTTGCTTAAAAAAAAAAAATTGATGGTTTTATCCTTTTTTAAAAAAATTATGTTATTTATTTTTTACTACACTGGGTCTTCAGTACTGCACATGGGCTTTTTCTAGTTGTGGTGCAAGGGCTTCTCTTGATTGCAGAGAACAGGCTTTACAGCACATGGGCTCAGTAGTTGTGGTGCACTGGCTTTGCTGCTATACGGCATGTGGGTGCTTCCAAGACCAGAGATCAAACCAGTGTCCCCTGCGTCGCAAGGCAGATTCTTAACCAATGGACCACCAGGGAAGCCCCAAGAACAGATTTTTTTAAGTTTTCCTGGTAATTCCAGTTAGAAAAGGATCTGAATACAATTAAAGAATTTCCTCCAAGGTCATCATCGAATCAGGATCATGTGCATTTACCCAGTTATGACAAATTCTTTAATGAACTTAAAATTGGTTGTATGCAATGGATAAGTGAGACCTAATTATTATATATTCCAATATTTTTGTCTATGCAAAATTTTTAAGGTCCTCCTCAGTTCTGAGGGGGAATTGAGGCCTGCATGTGCCTGCATGATGTTCTTTTCTGTCATTTTCTATCCCTCATTGTATGCATTCCGTGTTCCTGAGTTAGAGGATAATGTAGATTCTGGATACCAATAATCCAGAAATACAAAGATGTCATTCTAGACTAGCTCATCCTGTTCTAAAACAAATGATGTACAGCTCTTAGGGATTCCAGAGAAGATACTTGATGTCTCTGCATAATAGACCCAACCATAACCCTTATCTAGTCCTAAAAGCCACACAAAACAAGAGGAGATCTCAGCATATACTGAGGCTGAGGTCATATGTGCCTGCTCAGTTGCTCATTTGTGTCTGACTCTTTGCCATCCTTTGGACTGTAGCCCACCAGACTCCTCTGTCCATGGGATTTTCCCAGGCAAGAATACTGGCGTGGGTTGCCATTTCCTCCTTCAGGGATCTTCCTGACCCAGGGATTGAATTGCAGGCAGATTCTTTACCGCTGAGCCATCAGGAAAGCTCTAGGCTAAGGTCAACCAACAGCAAATCTTACCTAATTACAAAACTCAAGTTTGGAAAAATTTAGTTTTCCTATGAGCAATCAAATCAGCCCATGCTCTCTCAACTACTCAAAAGAGGTGGCCAAACATCTCCCTAAAGGGACTTCATTTCTGCTTCATTGCAGTTTTTAGCAGAAGACTGAGCACATATAAGAGATGCTGAGGGACTTCCTTGGTGGTCCAGTAGCTTATATTCCATGTTCCCAGTGCAGGGGCCTGGGTTTGATCCCTAGTCAGAGAATTAGATCCCACATGCTGCAACTAAAGGTCTCATGTGCTACAACTAAGACCCAGCACAGCCAAAGAAATAAATACTTAAAAAAGAGAGATGGTGAATGATTTGCTCTATGAATACATGAACAATAACTGGAAAAAGAGGACTCAAAAGAAGGGCATTGTACTATTTATTTGGCATCATTTCTCATTGGATTTGGAGGAAATGGGTCCTTAGATGGGGCTCTGATAAGTAAGAAGTTTCAGGATTAATAAAAGATCATAGGACCTTAATTTCCACAAGGTGAAAGAAACTGCAACTTACATGGGCCATGGTTTAGAAATTCAAGAACTGGTCAGTCCTCTTTGGGGTTTACTTGCCTGGAGAAGCAGAGTTCACAGAGGCCAGAGCTAAGGGGAGGGAGAAAAAAGGAGGCCATGAGATAAGACAGGCCTCAGAATTCTCAAAATGATTCAATTTAATACATTCTTTTTCTTCTCTGGACCTCCCCATCACATCCGCGTGCGCACACACACACACACACCACACAGAGGGAGCTTTGAAGGAGTATGGACAAATCTAATCCCAACTTGTACTTTTCAAGGGACCACATCATCTAAACTAGAATCTCTTCCAAAGTTTCACAAATCTGCTTAAATAGATACAAAGAGAGAAATTCATAGGATCATCTCTAGCAGCCATTCAGTTCAATTCAGTCACTCAGTCATGTCCAATTTTTGTAACCCCATGGACTGCAGCACACCAGGTTTCCTGTCCATCACCAACTCCCAGAGCCTACTAAAACTCACGTCAATCATGTTGGTGATGCCATCCAACCGTCTCATCCTCTGTCGTCCCCTTCACCTGCCGCCTTCAATCTTTCCCAACATCAAGGTCTTTTCCAACTGACAAATGACTGCACTGGCAGCCCTGCCTGCCTGCTATCAGAACAATAACTTCCAGAATCCACTGGGCTCATCACTATTTTCAATCAGAATCATCTACATTGCTTCCTGTATGACTTCATTTGTCATTCTCCTTCTTACAACATAGGGTGAAAAAGTGTGGATTCATTTTCTCAGAATATCTATGTAGCAAGAATTTTCACAAGAAAATGAAATAAAGGCATCCAAATTGGAAAGGAAGAATAAAACTACCTCTATTTGCTGATAAAATATTATATAGAGAAAATCCTAAAGACTCTACCAAAAACTGCTAGAATAAAAGAATTCAGTAAAGCTGCAGGCTATAAAATTAACATATAAAAAGTCAGTTGTGAGACTTCCTTGGTGGTCCAGTGGTTAAGAATCCACCTGCCAATGCAGGGGTGGTTCAACCCCTGGTCTGGGAAGATTGCACTTGCCATGGGGCAACTAAGCCTGTGTGCCACAACTACCAAATCCCACATGCCCATGTTCCACAACAAGAGACATCACTGCAATAAGAAGCCCATGCACTACAACTAGAGAGTAGCCCCCACTCGCCACAACTAGAGAAAGCCTGAACACAGCAATGAAGACCCAGCACAGTCAAAAATAAATAAATTAAAAAAATCTGTTGTGTATATCTACTAATAATGAACTATAAGAAAGAGAAACTAAGAAATAATCACATTTATAATTTTATGAAAAGATAAAATAACTAGGAATATATTCAACCACAGAGGTTAGAGACCTATACACTAAAAACCCTAAGACACTGATAAAAGAAACTGAAGATGACACAAGTAGAAAGATATTCTATGTTCAAGGATTATAAGAACATTGTTAAAATGTCCATACTACCCAGAGTAATCTATAGATTAAATGCAACCTCTTATCAAAATTCCACTGGACTATTCTGTGGAACAAGAACAAACAATCCTAAAATCTACATGGAACAACAAAAGCCCCCAAACAGCCAAAGCAATCTTGAGAAAAAAACAAAGCTGGAGGTATCATGCTTCCTATTTTTAACTATATTACAAAGCAATAGTAATCAAAACAATATGATATTGCCCCCACCAAACTAGACATATAGGTTGATGGAACGGAATAGAGAGCTCAGAAATACACAAACATATGCAAGGAAGTTCTTCAAAGAATAATTTATAATAAAAAGAATACCAAACAATAGTCAACAAGCTAAATATCTTATGTTCCACTATATGATGGCATACTATACAATTATTAATGATGATGATACTGGTTCATATTAATTAATGAAGAAAGTTATTCATGATAAACTGCCAAGTACATTAAGCAGACTAAACAGAACATGTACAGTGTTGGGAGTTGACTGACTCTCACAGGTTTTATTGGCTCCAGGAAGGAGGTTTTGGACATGTTACTTAATTTTCAGTGCCTCTGCTTCCTCACAGACAAACTGGAGAATAATAACAGTATCTATCTTAAAATAATAACAGTATCTATCTTATAGGGTTGTTTACTGTTTATAATAAAGAATTTAAAAATGGCTTATTATAAACACTGAATAAAATGAAAAACATTGACATGTCCATTCTATTTATTAAATAAAATCATCTTTAATACTTTTCATTACAATTTAAAATTTTTATAAATTATCTTTAATAATTTAATACCAAAATACCATTTTTTTCCTTACTAGTAAATTTTTTTGAGATTTTTCACAACTGCTTTTTCTTAAAGTATCAATAAAGTTTAGAACTAGGTTTAAGAATGTTATTTTTCTTAAGTAACAGTATTAGAAAACATGGATGTCTCCACAATCCTAAAACGTGTAAATTCTCACAAGGGAAAGTATCTGCCACACGGATATATGCACACAGGCCCTGAAAGTGTTAGTCATTCAGTGTGTCCGACTCTTTGTAACCCCGTGAACTGTAGCCCTGCCAGGTTCCTCTGTCCATGTGATTGTCCAGGCAAGAAAACTGGAGTGGGTTGCCTTTCACTTCTCCAGGGGATCTTCCCAGCCCAGGGAACGAACCTGAGTCTCCTGCATTGTAGGCGGTCCCTTTACTGTCTAAGTAACTAGGGGAGCACCCACAGACTCTAGGGACGGGATATCAAGTTAAGGGACAGGTCATACTGAAGAGAAGGAAGCAAATGTTCCCAGGTCCTAAGAAATAAAAATGCGTTTCACAGAACAAAAGGAAACACCCACTAGCCTCGAGCTTGACTTCTAGGTGGGCAACAGCAATTTGTTTCTCCTCCTCAACACAGCCCTTTTCTTAGTTTGACAAGATGGGGGAAGAAGGGAATCTTAAGACAGGTCTTTTTCAGAGCCCAGGTCACCCAGGATGAATAGGTTAAGCCACGACCACACGTGTCCCCACCACCCACCACCCACCACGCGCGGAGTAACTAAGCGTAAGTAACCCTTCCCAGGATTAGAGAAACGCCAGGGTCACGGCTGTGCTGGGCTGGAATCGAACTTCAGAGAGGGAATTCCGCAGTTCCGAAACCTACAGTCGGAAGGTTTGGAGCTGTCTGCGAAAGCGGAGGTGGGTGGGTGAGTGAGTGAGTGTCCGTCCGGGCGCGCCCGCCCGAGGATGCAGTGTGGCGGAGTATGTGGATGTGTGCGTGTGAGTGTGTCCGTGTGTCCGCGCGCGCCCGCCCGAGGATGTAGTGCGTTGGGGATACTCCCAGGAGCCAACCTGGGGGCACGTCCAGTTCTAACATTCTTATCCCAAGACTGGTTCGAGCCTTTTCGCTGGGAGTCTTTTCTCTGGATCTCAGATATCTGACTGGGGGCCATTACTCTAAGGCTGATAGAAAATTTCAGCTGTGACTCTGGGGTTGGAGTCACACAGTCCACCTCAACCTCCGGTCACACAAGAGGCTCTGAACCCGATAAAGTCACACAAACGCAAACCCACTAGTTCCGGCCTCACAACTGCACACAGTCCCGATGACACACCCCGGTTCAGTCACGCCCACAGAGAGCAGCACACGGTGATACCACCGCGGTTCTCACGCACACTCGTGGCTTGAGGTGCAGGGTTTCAGACACTTGGTGGTGCTGCAGCGCTTACCTTCCCTATCCTCATTCCCGGGCCGCAACGGCTTTCCTACCGATGGCCGGAACAAATGTTCTGAGCCAGAACTGGTCACCTGGGACGCCGAGTCCCTCTCACAGAGATGCTAGTGGAAGAGAGGGAGAAACAGCTCAAGTCAGTACACAGCCCCGGGGCCTAACGGGCCGCGCGCAGGGGTTATTGGGAGCTCCGGCAGCACGAACTGAGTGCGCAGGCGCGGTGGGGCCCCAGAGGGCGGAGCCTCAATGAGTGAGCTGATTTGAGTGAAAGGTGTCGCGTCCAAGGAGCCGGAGAGCCGGTTGGTACCCAGCGAGGGTGGGGTTCTCAGCTCTTTGTCCTGAGGAAGTCGCGGCCTGGCTTGGAGCTGGGCGGGGACGAACGACTGGCACTATAAAAGGGATGATGTGCGTGCATAAATAGAACTCTCCGTGGGGCAAACCAAGAAGGTCTGTCGAGGACAGCGCTTGTGTATCTATCTTTGGAGTAGTCCTGGATGCGATTTTTTCACTAAATGTGACTTGTGTTTGAGTTGGAGCGACTGCGGGGACTGGAATACGGCTTAAAGAAGATTTTAGGACTGGAATTGTGTCAGGTGGTGTGGGACTAAGAATGTGGGGACCTGTGAGATAGTGGGACTTACTGTGAGAGTGCCTGAGGTTGCATTTCTGTGAACGTGTCTGTAATGTGACTCGGTTTTGATAGATTTCTCTTGGGCCTTCTTTACAGACCATGGATGTGAGTCATTCAGTGTGGGTCTGAGAAACGACATGCCTGATTATGTGGTCAGTGTGTTTTCTTGCAGGATTGTGAGGAGGTGGCTGTCTGCATGATTGGATGTGACCAACAGCCTCATTCTTCTCAACTCTGAAATAAATGTCGCATCTTCAAGGAGCATCAGCTTCACTGGATTTTTCTGGGAAATTATTTTATATTTAATCAGGTTTATTAGGGAGAAAAATCCAAATAAGCATTACCTATTTTACAGTATTTCCCACTTACACAGAGTGTTTAAAAGGTAACTTGAAATAATTCTTTTCCTGTGCCATCAATAAATTCTGTAATTAATTATAACCCAGCAAATATATAAAAATCCATAAGCAAGAAAAAAAGGAGTGAAAAAAGAAAGCTCCATTTTATAGGAGGATGCCAGCTAATAAGTTTGTTTTACAAGACTGTAAACTCTGCTTCAAACACATTTACAATATTTGGTTTTGATGAGGATTTTGTATAGTATGGTGTCTTCCTTTAAGTTCAAGTTCATTTTATTGCCTTCTCTCATGTCACCTATCACCTGCAGTTAGGGAAGACAGTGACACTGTTAAAATGAACACATCTTCATGACATGAAGGCTAGCCATTGGTGGGGTAATATTTGAACACAGTTTATCAGGCAATACTCAGTTTTCTTTGAAATCAGTCTCTGATTTTTTTCCCAAGGCTTGATGTTTCCCTTGCCTGATGGTGACCAGCTAGCAGAGACTCTCTTCTTTAAAGAGCCTTGACACTCACCATGTCACTTGCATTGGTGGAAATAAGGTACCCAGGGAATAGGTTTTCCAAAGCAGGGCAATAGGTGGGTGGATGAGTAATTACAAAAGACATACTGGCAGCTTGTATGCATTCTCAAATCCACTTCTACTGGAGTGAGGGGCTTAAAGCCTATGTGGTTTCTGGGTCCTTATCCAGGGAGTTGTTGTTCAGTAGCTAAGTCGTGTCTGACTCTTTGCGACCCCATGGACTACAGCACGCCAGCCTTCCTTGTTATCCTCATCCATCAGAGGGCAGACAGAAAAGTAAGAACTATAATCCCATGGCCTCCAGAAAGAAAACCACAGTCACAGAAAACTAACCTAAATGATCACATGGATCACAGCCTTGTGTAACTCAATGAAACTATAAGCCAAGCCATACCATGCAGGGCCACCCAAGATGGATGGGTCATGGTGGAGAGTTCTGACAAAATGTGGTCCACTGAAGAAAGGGATGGCAAACCACTTCGGTATTCTTGCTTTGAGAACCCCATGAACAGTATGAAAAGGCAAAAAGATATGACATTGGAAGATGAGCTTCCCAGGTTGGTATGTGTCTAAGGAGGGAGGCACTGATCACTCCTTATGTATAGATTGCCCAGTCCAACCTTATATTTGCTTACTAAAGAGTTCTGCTCCCAATTGCAATGTCTGGGTGTACGTGTGGGTTGGAGTTCCCCACACCACCAGGCAGTTTTTAGACACCAGCTGGGTGTCTGCAATTTGACTGAATTCTGACTCTATGTGCCTGGAGATAGTGTCAGATTTCAAAGGTTAAGGACTCAGTCCTATACCTCCCCACCCCCCAACTTCAAGATGTTGTTTAGTTGCTTAGTTGTGTCTGTGACACATGGACTATAGTCCACCAGGCTCCTCTGTCCATGAGATTTCTAGTCAAGAATACTGGAGCGGGTTCCCATTTCCTTCTCCAGGGGATCTTCCTGACCCAGAGATCATATCCACATCTCCTGCATTGGCAGGTGGATTCTTAACCAGGGTTAGGGTTAGGGTTAGGAAATCCCCAACTTCAGATGCCAGTTGCAAGTCCAGGTTATCACTTGTGCCTTGTACCAACTAGTTATAGACTGGAGGTTCCAGGAACCCTTTCCCTGGGATTGGTTCACTTACTAGAGGGGCTAACAAAACTGGAGGTTCCAGGAACCCTTTCCCTGGGATTGGTTCACTTACTAGAGGGGCTAACAAAACTCATAGGAACATTTTACTTACTGGATTACTGGTTTATTATAAAACGATATAACTCGAACAGCCAGGTGGAAGAGATGAACAGGGCAAGGCATAGGGAAAGGGCAGAGTTTACATGCCCTCGCTGAACTCCCACATGTTCTTGCCCACCACTGTCCCTGAGTTTCTACATTTTCACACAATCGGAAGCTGTCTGAACCCCATCCTTTTGGGTTTTTTTGGAAGTCTCATTACATGGGCATGGTTTATTAACTCATTGGCCACTGGTGATTGATCCAACCTCCAGCGCTCCTCTCCTCCCTGGAGCTCAGGGTTGTGGGACTGAAAGTTCCAACCCTCTAATCACATGGTTGGCTCTGGAAACCAGCCTCCAGCTTTAGGTGTAGTCCATAAGTTACCTCATTAACACAGCAAGAGATGTCTTGATCGCCCTCATTACAGGATATTCCAAGGGTTTTAGAGATCTGTACCAGAAACAGGAAGAAGACCAAACATATATTTATTATAAATCACAATAACACACTTATTCTCCATCATCATTGTTGCCAGGAGCAGATGGATTCTGAGTACAAAGTGCTCTGAGAAACACTAGGAAAGTGATGGCACAAAAACCGCCATGTGAAGACACAGTGAGAAGGTGGCCATCTGCAAACCAAGGAGAGAGGCAGGAAACACTTGCTGACATCTTGATCTTGGCCTATTAGCAACCAGAACTGTGAGAAAATAAATTTCTGTTGCTTAAGCCACCCAGTTTGTGGTAATTCGTTATGACAGCCCTAGCAAACTAATACAGATGGCACCCTCGTGAACCCCTGAAAAAAGCAGGTGGGGAGGGACTTCCTTAGTGGTACAGTGGTCGACAATTTAACTTCCAATGCAGGGTCCAGTCTCTGGTCAGGGAACTGGATCCTACATGCCATGGGGAAACTAAGCCTACAAGTTGCAATGAAGATTCCTCAAGGCTAAGACTACCAAAAATAAATAAATAATTTTTTAAACCAAGTGGGAAAAAAATCATATTGCAATACCTGTATGGTGAATCTGTGCATCTGTGAAGAAGGAAGCCAAGTGAAGTAACCGGACATCTGAAGTAATATGAAAATAAGAGAACACCAAAGCAGATATTCACTGGAAAGCACAGTGGGCAAGCTGACAACAAAAACTGAAACAGGATGCAGCTTTGCCCACACCAATGGGAGTGAAGTGCAAGTGGTCCATGAAGTTAGCTCCGAAGGGGCTCGTGAAGTCCTGTCTGTGAGAGCTCTCAAAGTAGTAGACAGCCCCAATTTTTTTTCCAGGAGAAAGTTCCTCCCTGAGGAAAAAACACAAGAATGGAATCATAAGAGTCAGAAAGCCATTATGTGTGTGTGTGTATAAACATATATGTGTGTATAAACATATATGTGTGTATGTATATATCATATGTTGTTGTTTAGTCGCTAAGTCATGTCCAACTAACTCTTTGTGACTCCATGAACTGCAGCACACCAGGCTTCCCTGTTCTCCAGTATCTCCCAAAGTTTGCTCAAATTCATGTCCATTGAATTGGTGATTCCATCTAACCATCTCATCCTTGGCTATTCCCTTCTGCCCTCAATCTTTCCTGAATGTTCACATCAGCTGGCCAATGTATGGCCCAGGAGAAATATCAACAACCTCAGATATGCAGATGATACCACTCTAATGGCAGAAAGTGAAGAGGAACTAGAGAGTCATAAAAGAAGAAAGTGGGAAAAAGCTAGCTTAAAACTCAATATTCAGAAAACTAAGATCATGGCATCCGGTCCTATCACTTCTTACAAATAGAATGGGAAAAAGTGGAAGCTGTGACAGATTTTATTTTCTTGAGCTCCAGAATCACCGTGGACAGTGACTGTGGCCATAAAATTAAAAGACACTTGCTCCTTGGAAGGAAAGCTATGACAAACCCAGACAGTGTATTAAAAAGCAGAGACATTACTTTGCTGCCAGAGGTCCTTATAGTCAAAGCTGTGGTTTTTCCAGTAGTCATGTACAATTGTGAGAGCTGGACCATAAAGAAGGCAGATGCTTTTGAACTGTGGTGCTGGAGAAGACTCTTGAGAGTCCCTTGGACTGCAAGGAGATCAAACCAGTCAATCCTAAAGGAAATCAACCCTGAATATTCACTGGAAGGACTGATGCTAAAGCTCCAATACTTTGGCCATCTGATGTGAACAACAGCTGACTCATTGGGAAGGACTCTGATTCTGGGAAAGACTGAGGGCAAAAGGAGAAGGGGGTGACAGAGGATGAGATGGTTAGATAACATCACAGAGTCAATGGACATGAACTTGAGCAAATTCTGGGAGACAGAAGGACGGGGAGCCTGGAGTGCTGTAGTCCATGGGGTCCCAAAGAGTTGGACATGACTGAGGGACTAAACAACAAGAACAGACAGAACTGGAGATGCAATTAAATTTCAAAATTAGAAGAAACAATGAATGAGCAATTTCCAAAGATGATGACAGTCTTTAATCCACCAACTCAAATCGTCTAACCTAGATCTATTATGGAAAAACTGAATAAAATCAAAGACAATAAGAAAATCTTTCTCTAAAAAAAGCAAACAAAAAGATAAATTACATTCATATTAGCCAACAGACTAACAGCTGACTTTTCACAACAGCAGTGAAAGTCAGGAGAGTGGAATGATGGCTGAAATAAAATAATAATGAGATATAGGAGAAATGATCCCAGATGGTATTGCTGAGAAACAAGAATGAATGAAAAGCAATTTAGGAATTACAGGGGCAAATGTAGATGAACATTGACTATAAAAAACTGTTAATGTCTAGAAGGTTAAAAAAAGATAATAAAATACAAGATAGCAATAATCTACATTGGGATATGGGTAGATAAATGTAGCTAAAGTACTCTATATGGTCTGTTGTCACATGAATGAATAAATATATGAATGGTTTTAGACTCTGACAGGTTGAAGTATTCATGTTATTTTCTTAAGTAGCCCTTAAAGTACAGAAATAGTACATAAAATTTCCAATAATAGAGATAGAAAAAAATGATAATTTTTAAAATCATGAAGAAAACAAAGAGAAAAAAAAGAATATAGAATCAGCAAGATAAACAGAAAAGAACAAAGTTAAGATGACAAATTTAAAGATAAATGTAACAGTAATTACACTGAATAAACTGGATCTAATATTCTATTTAAAAGACAAAGATCACTTTGATGTTTGACAGAAAATAATAAAATTCTATAAAGCAATTATCCTTCCATTAAAAAAAGACAAAGTGACATTGAATTTAAAAAATGCAACTATACTGTGTTTATAAACACATCTATAACTTAAGGGCACAAAAATTTAAATTGTATCATGCAAACAATAAACATGAAAGTTCATGTAACTAAACTATACTACTAGCAGACAACCTAAACTTTAAGACAAGATGCATTATTAGAGGTACCTGTTTGTCTGATGTAGTTATCTTGCAAGAGTGTTATTTTTTCGCATGCTCCCCTCCTCTAATATTCAGACCATAAATTATAATCAAATCTCAGCATATTCTGAAAGTCAAACCTAATATCAAAAACATTGTCTAAGGATAATGTAGAGAATACATGAGGAAATACTTTCACCAGTGGACACAACAGTGATTCCAATACAATGCAAAGTGGAACTTATTGCTATTGTTTAATCACTAAGTTGTGTCTGACTCTTGCAATTCCATGGACCGTAGCCTGCCAGAGTCTTCTGTCCATGGGATTTCCTGGCAAGAATACTGGATTGGGTTGCTATTTCCTTCTCCAGGGGATCTTTTCAACCCAGGGTTCAGACCTATGTCTCCTGCACTGGCAAGCAGATTCTTTACTACAGAACTGCCAAAGAAGCCCAAAGTAAGACTATAACTTGGCTATTTAGAGCTCCTCATGACCCTGGACAACAGACCAAAGGCAGAGGTGGGAAAGGAAGAAGGGTGTAGGTTGGTGTTTGCCACGCTGGTTGATTCTGGCTCTGAAGGGAAAGCCAGATTTGAAATTTCCAAATGGAACATGGATAGAACCCAAAGACTCCCCTGGGTCAACTCCTACTTCTATTGTTTCCAGTAGTAAAAGTTAATAGAAGACTATAATAATCAATAAAGATTCAGATCCTTTATGAAAGGTTTGGAATTTCCCTGGTGGTCCAGTGGCTAAGCCTCCTCAGTCCCAATGCAGGGGGACTGGGTTCCATCCTTGGTCAGAGAACTAGATCCTACATGCCACAACTAAGAGTTCACCTGACACAACAAAAGATCCTGCATGCTGCAACAAAGATCGAAGATCCTAAGACCCGGCACAGCCAAATAAATAATTAAATAAATACATTTTAAAAAGGGGGATGTATCACAACTATCATTTACAGAGAAGACTAGAACATCTATAGCTATCTATTAGAACTGTGGGGAGGGCTTCCCTGGTAGCTCAGCTGGTAAAGAATCCACCTGCAACACGGGAAACCTGGGCTTGATCTCTGGGTTGGGAAGAGCCCTTGAGGAGAGCATGGCAACCCACTCCAGTATTCTTCCCTGGAGAAGCCCCAAGGACAGAGGAGCCTGTGGGCTACAGTCCATGGGGTCACAAAGAGTCAAACATGACTGAGCAACTAAGCACAGCACATAATTATGGTGGCTCGGCAGTAAAGAATCCACTTGCCAATGCAGGAGACTTGGGTTAGATCCATGGGTCAGGGAGATCCCCTGGAGAAGGAAATGGTTACCTACTCCAGTGTTTTCCCCTGGGAAATCCCATGGACAGAGGGGCTACATGGGCTACAGCACATGGAGGAGTCACAAAGAGTTCAACAAGACTTAGTGACCGAACAACAATATATTATGATTAATTTCTTTTTACTCTTTTTCCTCTGTGTAAGTTGTTGCAACTTCCACAAAATTTACAGAATGTCTACAGAGAGATCCTGACAGATATATAGGAGATAGAGACTTTACTCAGCACATTTTTGGTTGAATGGGAAAGGCTATATTAAGTAAAGTTTTCATTTTCAGCTGTGGGAAGAATTATGCATGATTAACAGGATGCCATCTTGTAAACACTGGCCACTTGTTTGGCTGCCCAGTTCATGTACACACTTGCTCTGATGGGAAATATCCGGGGCTGATTCTCACAAACTGAAAATGTGTCTCAGCCTCCACAGTAGCTAATGCACAGGGAAGGAACCTAGGATTCGACATTTAAACACATCCCCCTCAAAACAGCAAGCTCTTGGTACAGAGGAACAAGGGCTGTGAAAATTCTATCTGGGTGATGGGTAACCTGCGGTACCCAGGTGGCAGTAGCAGGAACACCCAGAGCCCAGCATCCATGGTGTCAGTAGTGTATGCTGAGGAGTCTGTATACAGCAGCACCAGTGGCGACCTCACTACACAAGTTCTGTGTTATCATTTGGAGCATTGTTTCTGGTTCTGTATCTCTGTTCTTCAGCATTCTAAGATTTTCCATGAGCAACTCAATGTCATCTGAATGAATTCCTTATCTATTCCAGTTAATAAAATGTAGAACATATTTACTGTAAATGGTATTTTTCCATTAACATTATAGAAATAAAACAAAGATGGCTATGAAAAAATGTTTTGTGGATGAGAATTAACTATAACCTTCTCCTCCTGATTTCTGGACAGACTAAATAATACAGCATTTTTGTTGGTAATGCTTTATTTGAAAGTGGCAGCCTGAATTAGGAGTTAAAATCCACATTCTAATACTTCATTCAAACCCTAGATACTGGGACATATACCAGCAAAGGAATGGGTCTGCAGGAATTCCCTCTCTGCATAGGGAATCACAGCCTGCCCCAGGAAGTATGAGAAATTTAGAGTCAAATAAAGGGAGGCAATTTATGTGCTTTAACACATTTCACCAAGGTAATAAATCTTTCTTTTATAACACACAAGCACTGGGATGAAAACAGGAAGCAGAAATAATCTTCAAAATCCAACTCTTCAATCTGTAATAATGGGAAAATCTGGTTAAAAAGTCCTGCTCAAAATCCACCATGATCAGGTCCACATCATAAAATAATAAAAAGGTGTAATAGTGTGAGATGGCTATATACTTTATCTGCACATTATAGAAGGTCAAAAGAATCTAACACTTTATAATCAATACCTGAATAAAATATGTCAAGACTTGGACTTCCCTGGTGGTCCAGTGGTTAAGAATCTGCCTGCAAGGGAGCCAGGTTCAATCCCTGATCTGGCAAGATTCCACATGCCTCAGAGCAATTAAGCCTGTGCACCACAACTATTAAACCTGCATTCTAGAACATGTTCTCCTCAATAAGCGAAGTCACCACAGTGAGAAATCCAAGCACCACAACTAGAGAGTAGCCCCTGCTTGCTGCAACTAGAGAAAGCCCACGTGCAACAGCAAAGACCCAGAACAGCCAATAAAAATAAAAATATAAAATGTCAGACTTTCAGATATTACTAGCATATTTTAAGGAATATATATTTTATGTACATTATAAAAATATTAGAGAAGGATGAATAGCTGTCAAAGAAATTTCAAGACATACATATATTAAGGAATATCCATTCAGTGTCAGTTATGCACTTGTTTGGGATATCTGTATTTATATTTATTTGGCTGCATCACGTCTCAGTTGTAGCACAGGGGACCTTTAGTTGCAGTATGTGGCATCTAGTTCCCTGACCAGGATTGAACCCAGGTCTTATGCATTGGGAGCATAGAGTATTAGTGACTAGACTACCAGGGAAGTCTCAGGCATACTCTGTATTTAAACTTAATAATCCCAGTGATATTTTTACTGGATTTTAAAAATTTCTAACTTCTAATGAAAAAATATTTGTATTTTCAAATAAAAACTATGTGTTTATATGTATTTTTATTTACAAATAATGTTACTGAAAAGCATAAATCAAAGGTTGCTGGTAAACAGATCTGAGGTTATGAGCATTTAACATATGACAGCATTTTAATTCAGAAGATGAATAGTTTAATAATTCTTTCTGGTATAACTGATTTTATTTCTGCATATAAACAAAGGTGACATACTATGTCATACCATATAATCAATCCAGATGGGTCAATGAAATGTGTGTGTGTGTGTGTGTGTGTGTGTGTGTTTAGTCGCTAAGTCATGTCTGACTCTTTGCGACCCCATGGAGACTGCAGCATGCCAGGCTTCCCTGTTCTTCACTGTCTCCTAGAGTTTGTTCAAACTCATGTCCACTGTGTGTGTACATACCTACATAAAACATATATGAAAAACTTCACTTTTTTCCTTTATCCTCTTGCCCTCTGAAATTTTCTATAAGTAATACTTTTCCAAGAAACATATTTGGAAATACTTTGGGAAACCTACTTTATAGAAATAAAATAAATAGACAAGATTATAACATGTGACTGTTTATTGCAGCACTAATTTTAAATGGAAAAGAAGAGACAATCTGAAATATCACAACTGGGGAAATACTGTAGTTGAATAGGTATCAGCACAAGCAGAGTGTGGAATATACTCCAACCATTAAAACAACTAAGTTCAGTCATCATTTACTGACTCAAAATCCAAAATGTACAGCTGAATGCGAAAAAGAAAATTACAGAGAAATGTATAAAGTAACATCTACTTTGGGGGCAAAAAAATATACTAAAATAACTTGTGTTAATGTTTAAGCATGAGGAAATATATGGGGGAGATACATGAGGTACAGACATTACTCAGAAGGAAATGGACACAGGAGGGAGTGAGGAATGGAGAGAAGCAGAGATATTAAGGTTTTTTTTTTTGGCATTGTTTCATTGGTTTTGGTGCAAATGCATTACTTCTGTAATTTTACTAATAGAAGAGGAACTCAATAAATGACTTAAAATATGCACACTAAAGAATATAAAATTGCACTTACTTTTCATTTTTTGTTGTTGTTTAGTCACTCAACTGTGTCAGACTCTTGGTTAACTTTTGAACTGTAGCCCCAGGCTCCTCTGTCCATGGGATTTCCCAGGCAGGAATACTGGAGTGGGCTGCCATTTCCTTCTTCAGGGGATGTTCCCAATCCAGGGATCGAACCTGAGTCTCCTGCTTGGCAGGCAGATTCTTTATCACTGAGCTACCAAGAAGCAAGCCCCAGTTCTCATTTTAGCATAATGCAAAACATTAGAACAAAATAGCCTCATCTTTACTAATTCTCCCATCTGCATGTATGTTGCTCACTCTAACTTATCTCAAATTGATTATGAAATATTTTACTTCTTCATGCCTGGTAAAAATAAAATAGGTCAATGTTTTGTCCTCTAACGTGGGACCTAAGAAAAAAGGACAGTGGGGCATGAAAGGACAGACCTGTAGAAACTTTGGATATATGGGTTTTCCTTCCACAGAATGGTACCATCCAAATGTAGGAAGCTGCTTGTTGAGCATGAAAATTGAAGCATGGGAAAGACTCATCCCCAAACACCAACCTAACCTACGAAGGCAATGGCACCCCACTCCAATACTCTTGCCTGGAAAATCCCATGGGTGGAGGAGCCTAGTAGGCCACAGTCCATGGGGTTGCTGAGTCGGACACGACTGAGCGACTTAACTTTCACCTTTCACTTTCATGCATTGGAGAAGGAAATGGCAACCCACTCCAGTGTTCTTGCCTGGGGAATCCCAGGGATGGAGGAGCCTGGTGGGCTGCCGTCTATGGGGTCGCACAGAGTTGGACACGACTGAAGTGACTTAGCAGCAACCTAACCTTGGGGTGGGTATTGTGGCTGACTCTTTGGAATCTTTAGGACTCTTGCCCTCCAGTCTCCTCTGTCCATGGGATTTTGCAAGCAAGAATACTGGAGTGAGTTGCCATTTCCTTCTCCAGGGAGATCTTCCTAACCCAAGGATTGACCCATGTCTACTGTCTCCTGCAATGCAGGCAGATTCTTTACCAGAGCTACTGGGAAAGCCTTCAACCTAACCCTAAACAAAGCTAAATTATGGGACACTTTTTTTAAACTTCAGAATTCCTTAAGAAAATTTAATAGGCTTCCACACTATAGTGGCAGAGGTGAGTAGTTGCAACAGAAACATTATGACCTACAAAGGGTAAAATATTCACTTTCTGGTTCTTTACATAGTTTGCTGACTCTTGGTCTAAAATGCAATACAAAATTCTAGTGACATATTTGCTAAGCTAGTGCAAATAGTGATGACCTGGCTATTTTTCTTCTGAACAGGTTAACTATTTTTAGTTGTGTGTGTGTGTATATTATATAGGATTACAATGTATAAAATATATCCTATTTTTAACTGACATGATGCCAAGAATAAAAAAAACTCCATGTGGAAAATACGGGACTGAATCAAGTCCTATCTTTACATCTGGAGCTTATCAGCTTTATCTCTTGAAATATTTTCCACATCTAAGAAATGATGGGTAAATTATCTTGTATTTTATTATTCCTTGCCCTCTCTCCACTAAATTTCCTTGGGGCTAAGAGATTTGCACTATAAAAACTCTTGTGAGCCTTTTGCAGTCACTGTTCTAGTGTCCAGAACAAAAGTAATCTATGAGTCACTTGCTACTTGGAGAGTCAATGTATCTTCTTTGGTCCACACCATGTTTTAAAAAACAAAAACAAAAAAACCCCTCAGCTGCCACTTAAAAATTAAGGGCTATCACACACGGAAAAAAAAAAAAAAGGTATATTTCCGGATTGTCCCCCAAAGTCAGAAGAGCTGGCAAAACAAGGGCTGCATTTTCTTATAGCACTTTTTAGCTAGAACTGGACACTGCAGAGCCTCTTCAGTTACTGTCCCAACCCAAGTTCATTCCTGTTAGTCATTTAATAGATACCAGTGGTAAAGAATCAACCTGCCAATGCAGGAGACACAGGTTCAATCCCTTGGTCAGGAAGACCCCTGGAGAAGCAAATGGCAATCCACTCCAGTATTCTTGGCTGGGAAATCCCATGGACAGAGGAGCCTGGTGGGCTACAGTCCATGGGCTCACAGTCGGATATGACCTAGAGACTGAACAAAAGTTTATTTTTTCTTAGTATGCTTGTATACATCTTCACGGATCACCCTGATAAAATAGCTTCCTTGTTTGTGTCCTCCTAATCCATTCCTAACATTAGGATTATATTAAAGTATGTTATGTCTACTTCTATATAACAAATAGTTCCTTGCTAAAGTTTAGCCTCTTCTCAAGAAAAACATTCTATAAGTATGGATGGTGATCGATATTAACTAATCTTATTATGGTGGTGATTTTCCAATATATAGGCTTCCCTGGTGGCTCAGACAGTAAAGAATCCACCTGCAATGTGTTAGATGAAGGTTCGATCTCTGGGTCAGGAAGATCTCCTGGAAAAGGGAATAGTCATTCCAGTATTCTTGCCTGGGGAATCATATGGATAGAGGAGCCTGGAGGCCTACAGCCCATGGGATTGCAAAGAGTAGGACAGGTTTAAGCAACTAACACACTTTTCCCAGTATATACAAATATCAGAGCACTATGTTGTGCACCTGAAACTAATGTAATATTGATGTCATTTATATCCCAATTTTCTACAGAAAGTTGCGCCTGGAAAGAAACTGCATTTGATGATTTGCTAGTAATGGCTACTACGCTGTTGTCATTTAGTTGCTCAGTCGTGTCCAACTCTTTCTGACACCACAGACTGTAGCCTGCCAGGCTCCTCTGTCCATAGATTTCCCAGGCCAGGATACCAGAGTGGGTTGCCTTTTCCTTCTCCAAGGGATCTTCTCAACCCAGGGGCTGAACATTCGTCTCCTGCACTAGACGCAGATTCTTCGCCACTGAGCCACTAGGGAAGCTACTATAACTCACACTAAATTTCCCCTTTTATCTTTTTATAAGAGTTTCCCAAGAGTTCTAATTCTCTGTGTCCACACTGGTAATTTTTACTTTTGTAAAAAATTTTGTTTAGGTTTTCAAATGTATTAGAAGCACTGTATTCAGTATAACATTTAAAACTGGTAACTGTAAAGCTTCTCTTTATACGTATGCATATCTATTTTCAAACATAGTGCTGTTTTTCACTAGTGTCAGCAATGTTTGTCTATATTATTGTCTGTCTTTACATTAGGTATTTTATAATGTAGTAGAAAGGATACCATTCTGAATACACAGCTTTTCCTACTCATTACACATATTACTTTCTGCACCAACACCCAGGATTAATTCATGATCCACAGGAAGTAAATGATAGAAAATTTAATTCATTACCCTCAATGGGTCTTCAATTATATATCCTGTCTGATGTTGAGTATGGTCTGTAGAAACAGTTGCTTTTCAACATATAATACTAATAAAGTGATAATGATGAATACAATTAACAACAGTCTGTATTATAGGACAGGCACAATTCTAAGCACTTTGTGTGTCTTTATTTGATCCTCACACAGAATTCTGAGGTAGGTATTATAATTATCCCCATTTTTATAATTTCTACCAAGAAATATATGTATAGAAACATAGGAAAATGCTCAGGAAGAATAAAGACTAAACACATAAAGACTACCCTTTAGGAAGTGATATGGGAACAAGGATAGTGGTCAAAGGTCTTATTTGTAATGTTTTAATCTATTATAGGGAAAATATAGATGCATTATTTCAGCAATTAAAATAAGACATGAAACAAAAATATGCCTAGGGAGAATGCTCACCAGGGCACAGTGTATTAATGGCAAAAACTGGAGGAAATGACAATGTCTGTCAATAGGGACTTGAAATGATATTATAGCAACACAAGGAAACAGTGAAAGGATAGTAAAGGATCTCCATTTACTGAGTGGTAAGTCATTCATGAATGTTTTACAAGAAAAGTCTAAGTATTGTAAAGAGTAAAAAGAGTAAGCCATCTTCAAAAATAAAGAGGTCATTTCTCTTGGGTATTAAAAGTATCTTAAAAATAAATGGTATTTTACAAACTATGCTGTAAACAGATGGACTTTCAGTCATGTAAATTTTAATGGATTAAAAGATTGAGAATGTAACAACTATAGGACAAATGGGGGGAATATGAAAATTACAGGATTACATTTCTGTATGTATTCTCTGATGTTTAAGATAAGGTTAGAAAGATGCACAAAGTGCTCTTGTCATTTTGAATATTTACTTGACTGAGAAGTAGATTTTATTAAAAGGGCTTCCAAAATGTATTCTACTCATAGGGTATTTCTCCTACATGATTTTTCTTGGGCTGAACAAGCTGTAGTCAACAAATAAGATATTTTTATCTTATTCTATTTAGAGGGATTAAGATAAATTCTCTTTTGTTGAGTACTTGGTGTTAAATAGTTTTGAGCTGTAAACAGAAGCCTTCGCACACATTTTGTATATTCTGTGTTTTATCACCAGTACAAATTTTGATGTTGAACCAGTTGTGAGTCATAATTAAAGGTCTTTGCACATTCCCTATATTCATAGGCCTTCTCACTAGTATGAATTCTATGATGACTAGTAAGTTGTGAACTCTGAGAATAGGCTTTCCCACATATCTTACATTCATAGGGCTTCTCACCAGTATGAATTCTCTGATGTCGAGTAAGGTCTGAGCCAGAACGAAAAGCCTTTTCACATTCCTTACATTCATAGGGTTTCTCACCCGTGTGGATTCTCTGATGTTTAATAAGTTGTGAGCTTTGACTAAAGGCATTCCCACATATCTTACATTCATAGGGTTTCTCCCCTGTATGAATTCTCTGGTGTTGAGTGAAGTTTGAGCCACTACTGAAGGCCTTCCCACATTCTTTACATTCATAGGGCTTCTCACCAGTGTGAATTCTCTGATGTCGAGCGAAGTTGGAGCCGCTACTGAAGGCCTTCCCACACTCTTTACATTCATAGGGTTTCTCACCAGTGTGAATTCTGTGATGTCGGGTAAGGTCTGAGCCACAAATAAAGGTTTTTCCACATTCCTTACATTCAAATGGTTTCTTGCCAGAATGAATTTTCTGATGATGACTGAGTCTTGAGGGATGTCTAAAGGCCTTTCCACATTCCTTACACTCATAGGGTTTCTCAACAGTATGGATGATCTGATGTGTGGTAAGCTGTGAGTCATGTCTGAAGGTTTTCCTATATTCCTTAGTTGCACAGTATTTCTCTTTATTATTATTCATGATTTGCTGTAATGTAAAGGATGGATGTTGACTAAAAGGCATGCCTTCATGGGTGAATATCAGTTGACTGAAATGTCCCTCCTGAGAGCCATGTTGTTTCTCAAACTGGCCACTACATTCCCATTCATCTCTGAAACTGGAGCACTGAAGGTCGTGTCTTGTAAGTCTCTCCATTATCTCCCACTGGGCTGACTCTATTTCATAAATTTCCTTCTTCAGAAATAATTTCTTGGTCTCACATCTTGACTCCAGGACTGAAAGAAAATATGAAAGCAATCACTCACATTTTCCTTGTTTGGAGAAATAAAAACTTCAATTAAAATGAAATAAACTAAACTGAATTTTTAAAAACTGGATAAGAAAAGAAGAGTGAGGAGAGATGACATAGTAAGATAAAGGTAGGAAGTAAGTCTGTGGTTTCTAAATGTTGCTATATATCAGAATTATTTAGGGGAGGTTTCTAAATACACAGATGCCTTAAACTTCCTTGTTACAGGATGACTTTAATCATACATATACAAACACAAAATCTCACAGCATACACAAACACTTAGATAAGAACATCCCACAGCATGAACTGTAAAGTAAAGGAAATGATCATACCTATTTTTTTGGTAAACAATCATTTATTTGGATTAATAGTTTTACAAAGGGAATTCTCTCCCACTTTGTAGTAGAAGAAAAATTCAGTCACATTTAGATTGTTATATAGGTCAGTCTTTTGCAGGGATATGTCTAAGCATACAGTATATAACTTTAAAAGGCTATAAAGTTACCACAAAATAACAAAACTGCCTCATCATTCTACTTCTCTCTTTATTCCTCCTGCCCCTATATGCTTGGATCAGAGACTGTTGCCTTATCACTCAAAAAAGTGTCAAGAATAATGGCCAGCAGCTTAGGGTGAGTGAGTAAGATTACAGCCAGAGATTAAAACAACACACATCCATGTTGCTGTTCAGTCGCTCAGTCAAGTCCAACTCTTGTGACCCCAGGGACTGTAGCCTGCCAGGCTCCTCTGAACATGGAGCTTCCTAGGCAAGAATACTGGAGTGGGATCATATCTACTTAATGGAGTTGTTGTCAGCATATATATATATATATATATATATATATATATATATATATATTTGGCCACACTGCATGGCATGTGGGATCCTAGATTTCCACCCAAGGATGGAACTCTAGGCTTAATCACTGGACCACCAGGGAAGTCCTATTGTCAGGATTAAATGAACATGTCTAAGGAAAAATGTCCAGGGGCTGGCAAACTATGGACTGAAGCTCTGCAATAATTTTTCTAGCTGGAACACAGTCACACTTATTTGTTTATGTATTATCTATGACTGTTTATGAGTCCTGGCTGCAACAGACACCACATTGACTGCAAATCTAAAATATTTACTATTTAGCCCTTTAAGAAAAAGTGTGCCAGACCCTGCTTAGTTCTGTGTTGTCCACTGCAGTAGCCACTAGCACATGTCTATTTAAATCTAATATAATTAAAATTAAAAATTCTAATTCAGTTCTCCATGGCACTACCCATTTATCAAGTGTTCAATAGCCAAATGTGTCTAGTGTCTACCATACTGGAAATCAGAAACATAAGAAGACACTTCTACCATCACTGAAAAATTCTAAATTAAGTCACTAGAAACTTAAGTTTCTCTTTAATCTATGATACGGAAATAGAAGGTACCAATTCAGACAGAATACCTTAAGAAAAGTCAAGTATTGAATGAACCAAGCATGAGTTCATTATACTATATGAGTATATATGAGTTCATATATACTATAGGGAAGATTTTTTTGTAGCTGGACATGGTATATGTTTGGGGTCTGATGACAATACTATGTCTTGGAATTCTGTGATTCTGAACTGGGGAGAAAAAAGGAGAGGACTTAACAAGTGCACAAGCACTTAGCAGTGACAACCAACTGACAGGAAGGCTATTTGTAGGTTCAAAGATAAGAGAAAGAATATAATGGTAGGCAGTGCATTGTGATTGAAAGAATAGAGGTATAAGATGAATTCTGAACTCAAATTCAGTTAATTACCTGCTTTGTTTTCTTGGACACATTAGTTCATCTTTCTGAGCCCCCAACAGTCTGTCTATATGATAGAAATAACTAACTCTTATGATCATTTTGAGCACTAGGAATACTATATGAAAAAATATTTGGTGAAAAATACATATTTAGCATTTGGGAGGTAATATTACGGAAGGATTTTCATACAAAAATGGAGATGTTGGCAAGTGAAATGTTTTGAAAACCACACTATGGATCCAGAGAGAAAATTTCAAGTCAAAAAGTCAAGATCATTCTAGTACCATCTTCTTCCTCTCATGTAATTATTTAGCAAATACTGTTTAATTTTTGCCCCATGTATATCCTAAACTCTTCCATTTATATACAATATAATATATAATATGAAATAGCTCTTTCTTGGATTACTAGAATAGCCTCTTACCTACTTCCCCCACTTGAGCTTTGTAATCCTGATTTTGTAATCTTGAATCCATGTCACTAGAATGGCATTATCCTGCCACTGTTCTGCATAAAATTCTTTGATGGTTACATTGCTCTCACAATAAAAGCCAAACTCCTGAATATGGTTTACAAAGCTTTGAATGATCTGGTTCCTGCCTGCCTTTCAACCAAATCTCACTCACCCTATGTTCCATTTTGGTTTCTAAGCTTCATTCACACTGGCCCTATTTAGTAGTTCTTCAAGTGCTCCCAGCTATTAGTCTCTATTTAGACCTTTCTAGGTCCTTTTTCTTATGTTTAGAGGTATTTTCTTTTACTCTTGGCCTTGATAACTATTATTCATTTTCCAAATCTCTACTTAAAGGTCATACTTGCCAAATCTCTACTTAAAGACCTCCTATGATCCTCTGATCAAATTACATTGTTGTTTAGTTGCTAAGTTGTGTCTGACTCTATGCGACCCTGTGGACTATCTGTAGCCCACCAGGCTCTTCTATCCATAGGATTCTCCAGGAAAGAATACTGGAGTAGGTTGGCATTTCCTTTTCTAGGAGATCTTCCTGACCCAGGGATCAAACCTGCATCTCTTACATTGGCAAGTGAGCCACCAGAGAAGCCCAAATAAGCCTTGAGTCACTAGCTATTTCAGGAAAATATCGAACATCAGAGCTTAAAATAAATAGAAAATAAGAACTCAGGAGAGACAACAAAGGGGGAAAAAAGCCAAAATTCAGAAAACATATGCTTCTAAAAACAGTATTATATGACAATCCCATAAGACAGTGATGCTAAGAAAAGAAATACTGAAAGAAGAATTTCTATTTTATAAAAATACAAAGATGAGAACTTAATAAAACCTCACAGAACAAAGTATAAAATAAAAAGAGATGGAAACTGGGGGTGGGGGAAAGAGCAGATACAAACTACTATATATAAAGGAGATAAACAACAAGGTATAGCCTAGGGAACTATATTCAATATCCTGTAGTAAAACATAATGACAAGAATATGAAAAAGAATAGGTATATATATATATGTATAACTGAGTCATTTCACTGTTTACCAGAAACTAACACAACATTGTGAATCAACTGTACTTCAATTAAAAAAATTATAGGGGTAGCATAAGAAATTTAAGATTTGAATTATGAGTGTTCAATCATTCAAAAAATTTAATGAGTTCATATTATATGGCAAGCACTGGACCTGAAAAGTGATCTATCAAATAGAGGAAAAGAGAAAATAGGGAACAAACCTTCAACAAAATAATAGTAGAAAATTTCACAGAGTTTTAGTTTCCAGAATGAGTGAGTGTCTAGCCAAACAGGAAAAAATAAATAAATTAGTATCATGATGCCTCAACATGAAATATTAGAACATCACAAATAAATAGTAAATACAAAAAGCTTCCAAAGAGTTTAAATACACCACTTAAAAGAATTAAGAACCTCAATTGGTTTTGGACTTCTCAATAACACTAGATACTAGAAGATTTTAGAAATTCTTGGAGGAATGCCTTCAAAAAGTTGAAGTCACTTTTTCAACCTAAATTGATATTTCTAGTCAAATTATTGATCAAATTATGAGGGTGAAATGAAAACATTTTTATTCATGCAGGGATTCAGAAAATATACTTTCTATTTACTTTTTTGCATTCTTTCCTTGGTTGCTTTTTGCTTCAGAATAGTAAGAAAACAGGGCTTCTCTGGTGGTCTAGTGGTTAAGAAACTGCCTTGCAACGCAAGGGACACAAGTTAGATCCTTGGTTTGGGAAGATCTCACATGTCCCAGAGCAACTAAGCTGGTGCACTGCAACTACTGAGCCCACGTGCTGCAATTACTGAAGCCTGTCCACTAGAGCCTGTGCTCTAAAACAAGAGAAGCCACTGCAATGAGAAGTCCCTACACCGCAACGAAGAGTAGCCCCCACTCTCAGCAACCAGAAAAAGCCTGTGCACAGGAACAAAGTACTACTACAGTCAAAATATAAAATAAATCTTAAAGGAAAATAGTAAGAAAACAAACCAAGAAAAAGGAAGGCAGGAGATCCAACAGTCTAGGTATAGACAAGAATCCACGGTATGCAAAAACAGAAGAGATTCCAAATGAATTCAAAGGGGAGGAGTTAAGGGAATCAATGAGAAGATCCTAAGGGAATCCACTGGATGACAATAAAGGAAACTCTAAAATAACAGCTGTGTTACACCACACCTGGGGAAGAAGAACACAGGGTTAGAGGAGGGATGTCTCAGTTAAAAAACAAACCACAGCTATCTGATGTGTCTGAAAAGATTTCTGACAGATTAACAGAAAACTAACCAGTTCTCATTTAAGACAGTTTAACTTCATGGAAAAGAAAAGTTGTACAAGGAGTGAAATGTGACTACAGAGCTTGGCAACAAAAATTTTACATAGTTATTAAGCAAATTCAATAATTAAATTGTGATATACTATGTATAGAGAATAAGAGAAGAGGGTTTAAAGTAAGACAAATCTTCAAATTCCCCAGTGAAAACTCAATCATTACTAAAACTAGAATGAACTCTTGAAAAAAAAGATTTTCAGAAGAGAAAGGATAGAAATGGTAACTAAAAGAAAAAAAAGAGATGATAGGGTCATGGGGTAAGAAAATTATATAGGAAATAAAATAAATGTAAGATATGAGTTCTAGAAGGAGAATATGGTGATGATGCAAAAACATCAATTAAGACAGGTTGCCAGAGTTGAAGAAAATTTAGTAATCAGATGGTTCCATTCTGCGCTGAGCAGAATTTAGGAGGAAAGAGTTTTAACTAGATGTATCTTGGTAGAATTTCTGAGGTTCAAAGAAAAAGAAAACTCCATATAAGTAATAACCCAATGAATCAGGTTGTATCCTACTCACGTGCTTGTGTTTGGTGTTGCCCCAACAGTTCTCTAAAGTTTTAAATGAGTTACCAGTATTGACATTATCAGATTTAATACAGAAATCTGGGTTTTTGGCTTTCCTTGAAGGACCAGATTATCAGGCAGCATTAGGTCTGTGTTCTCATATGACAGCTGTCTCCTAGACTTAACAAGTGCTCACTCCTCTGAGACAGGGTACAGACTCTCTCATTATCTCCTAGTCCCACATGGATGCTAGGCCAGAGTTTCAGTTTCCTGTACACCTGCAACATTGCTTTTCTTAATTTTTCTTAATTCATGAAAGGTTTTTGCTGGCTATGGAACTCTGGGTTGACAGTTCTTTACCAAAAAATACTGTTGCACTTTTGCTGATGTCCACGGTTTATGAAGAGAAATCCAGTTGTTCCACTCATTGTTTCCCTAAAAGTAGTGCATTATTTTTATGGTTCTTTCATTGTCTATCATCCTTTTGGGACTTCAATGATATAAATATGAAAACTCTGTTGTTATCCCACATGTCCCTGAGTCATTCTTTTTCTTTTTTTCCAGCAGCACTGTGCTGCTTGTGGAATGGTAGTTCCCTAACCAGGGATTGAACCTGGGCCCTCAGCAGTGAGAGCACCTAATCCCAACCAACTACTGGATTTCCAAGCAATTCCCCTTGAGTCATTCCTTTTAAGTTTTTGATCTTTTTTTTCTGTTATTCATACTGCATAATTTCTTTTGGTCTTCCTTCAAGTTCACTAATTTTCCTCTGTTATCTCCATTTTCCTGATGAGTCTATCCAGTAAGTTTCAAAATTTTAGGCCACTGTATTTTTCAGTTGTAAAATTTTCATTTTATTATTTATTTATTCCTTTTCTTTTTCATTATACTTATTTTTGGCTCTTTGTTGTTGCTCATGAGCTTTCTCTAGTTGTGGTGTGAGGGCTTCTCATTACAGTGGCTTCTCCTGCAGCAGCACACAGGCTCGTGGCCTCCAGAGTGCAGGCTATCAGTTGTGGCACATGGGCTCAGTTGTCTCGAGGCATGTGGGATCTTCCTGGACCATGGCTCTAACTGGTGTCGCTTACACTGCAAGGCAGATTCTTAACCTCCACCACCAGGGAAGCCCTATATTTCCTTAAATGTATCTTTTTTTTTTTTTTTTGCTATTGAGTTATATGGATTCTGTATATATATTTTAGATATTAACGCCTTGTTAGATACATGATTTGCAAATATTTTCTCTCATTCAGTAGGCTGCCTTTTTATTTTGCTTATTGCTTCCTTTTCCATAAATAGGATGTCATCCTTCTTATTTTTGCTTTTGTTGTCTTGGCTTTGGTGTCATATCCAAAAACTACAAGACGGATGTCAAGGAGCTTTCCCTCTGTTTTCTAGAAGTTTTATGGCTTCAGGTCTCATATTCAAGTCTTTAATCCATATTGAGTTATTTCTGAGTAAGGTGTAACACAGTAGTCCAGTTTTTTCAACAGTACTTATTAAAGATAGTCCTTTGCCCATTGTATATTTGTAAAGCAGTTATCCTCCAAATAAAAAAAAAGTTAAAAAAAAAACCAGACTGTGATCTCTGAAAAAAAATATCTTTCGCTGTTAAATCTTCCCCTAAAATGTTCAAAGTAAAGTGACAATTAATAGAACTAAAAAAAAAAAAAAAAAAAAGTAAGCCAAGACCCAGCAATTATATTCTTAGGCATACTTCCTAGCCAATATCTTACATATGCAAATTTAGGTATTTACATATTATTCTTAGAATTTTATGTTAATTATGTGATACATATATCCTGTTGTACATGTACTATATTTTATAAATAACTATACTATTTTTTTAAAATAAAAACGTAGTGGAGAAGTTGAAGAGTCAAAAGGTCATAACTGAAGAATATATTACTGAATACAAATTGATGCAAGGAATTTTTTTTTTTTTGCTCTCATCTTTGCATTTTTTTACATTTTGATTTTATTGGAGTATAGCTGATTTACAATGTTGTGTTAATTTCAGTTCTACAGCAAAGTGACTCAGCAAAATGTATACATAGATGTATGTATACATCTATTCATTATTTTTTAGATTCTTTTCTTATATAGGTTGTCACATAACACTGAGTAGAATTCCCTGCACTATACAGTAGGTCCTTGTTGGTTATCTATCTTATGTAGAGTAGTATCAAAGTAAGGAATTCTATGTAAAGGCAGCATAAATAGAAAAAGAGATGAAGAATTTAAAACATCAGAGGTGATCCAGATATTTTATTGTCTGTTTAATAGGAGCTCAAGAGAGAAAAGAGGAAATGGTAGCAAGGTAATGTTTAAAGAGATGACTACCAAGGATTTCCTCTCACCAGAAAAAGATATAAATTCTTGGATTTAAAAATACAACCAGAAACAAAATATGGAGAAATAAAGGTAACTACACCTGAATGTATTACAGTAAAAATTTAGTCCCTTAGAGGAAAAGTTTATAAAAGAAAAACAATCAGACATCAAGAAGAAAACATAAAAGAGTATCTTCACAATAATAATAACAATTTTCTTAAACAGGACAAGAAGTACAGATAGTGTGATTCTGTTTATGTATTATAAATCAGATTCAGAAATAGACCAAGGAAGAATTTCCTACATAAGACCAAATAAGTGTGAAGCACAAAACAGAAGACTGATAAATCTGACCAAAATTAAGAATTTTTGTTCACAAAAAGAAACCATAAAGAGCACTAAAAGATAACTCAGAGTGGAAGAAGACATTAGCAATTTTTAGAACATGGAAATACTCAATAAGCAAAATATATAAAGAACTCTTACACATCATTAAACATTAAACACAGGCAATCCAACAGAAAACCAGGTAAGAAAGACTTGAACAGGCAATTAGCTAAAGAAGAATTTCAAAAACCAATAATGATATGAAAATGTCTTCAAGCTCATCAGTAAAAAGGGAAATGCAAACTAAAACCACACTGAAGTATCACTATATATGCTCAGCAATTGATAAAAATCTAAGTTTGACAATACATTAGGAAGCATATGCAACAATGGGAGCTCCTATATACTGCTGGTGGTATTGTAATCTAGTATAGGCATTAAAGAAAAGTGGAGAACTTCTCTGGTGGCACAGTGGATAGGAATCCACCTGCCGATGCAGGGGACATGGGTTTAATCCCTGGTCAGGGAAGATTCCACATGCTGCGGAAAAGCTAAGCCCATGCATCACAACTACTGAGCCTGTGCTCCAGGGCCCAGGAGCTGCACCTGCTTAAGCCCATGCTTTCTAGAAGCTACTGCAATGAGAAGCTCACATAACACAATGAAAAGTAGCCCTTGCTCACCACAACTGGAGAAAGCCTGCACAAAGCAATGAAGACCCAGCACAGGCAAAAATAAATAAGAGTATTAAAACAAAACAAAACTTGAGAACTTAAAAAAGTTGAAAACCGGACAACTAAATATACGAGGCCATGTGATCCATTCATTTCTCTCCTATTCAAATCACATAGAAAATGCTCATAGTAGCAATTTTTAACTGTCAAAAAGTGAAAACAACCTCTCTATGAAAAGTAGAACTGAAAAATAAACTGTAGTATATTGGTATAATTGAATAAATCAACTTTGACTATAAGAAATAATATGTATGAATCTTAATAGCAAAATAATTAATAAAATACAACATAAAAGTATATATAGTACGATTCTATGTATATAAAATTCAAACTCAAAACTGAACTATATTGTTGTGGTGGCTCTCTTACTTGGTAAAAGCAAAAGGGGACACAAAGATACTATGGACATAGAGGTGTGCTGATCGTGTTGTAAGTTCTTAAAATCTGAGTGATGTTTCCATGTGAGTTCATTTTATAACTGTTTGAATGTCTTCCTATAGTTTGTCACCTTTCTGTATTTGAGATAATTTTCAATGAAAAGAATTAAAAATATATTAAACTGTCTGCTAGGCATATCCATCTCTGAAGGTACAAGGGTATAGTTGGAGCAAAGAAATAGAAAGAGTCCCTGAAATACAAAGTATTAACATAAACCAGAACTTCCAACAAACAGACAGACAAAACAACGATGACATAAGCAGCTGTTGAATAAATGGTGCTAAAATAAGCCATTAGGGGCAGGGGAGGGGGGATTGAGTTGGACTCTCAATTTATAGTTTATTGTAAAAGAACTTTAAAATGGATTTAGATGCTGTTAAAAACAGCAGAGGGGGCTCCGCCCATCCAGGCTGGCGGCGGGCCGAGGGGTAAGGATGCCGTCCGGGCCGTGGGCTTATAGAGCCATGACCCGGCAGGGTCGGGCCCTCGCCCGGCAGGCGCGTGTGGTGGTACCCCATCTCCTTCAGCGCAACCTACCACCTCCACAGCAAATCTGTTAGTAATGAAGAAAACTTGAAATTATTTGGGAAGTGCAACAACCCAAATGGCCATGGGCACAATTATAAAGGAGGAGATTATGAAGCCCCTTGATCATAAGAATCTGGATCTAGATGTGCCATATTCTGCAGACATTGTAAGCACAACAGAAAATGTAGCCGTATATATCTGGGAAAACCTCCAGAAATTTCTTCCTGTGGGAGTTCTTTATAAAGTAAAAATATATGAAACCGACAATAATATTGTAGTCTATAAAGGAGAATAACTCTTAGAGATTAATTTCCAACCATATTTGAAGATCTTTATCCCCTTGAACAATTAAGAAGTCATCACCTAACTGTTGCACTTCCACATTGTGTTCTGGAATCATTGTGAGTCCAGTTCTAGACTCAAATCTAATTTAAAACCAAGTTTGTAATGTATTCTGAGTATCATTTAAAGAGTCTTTCATCTATAGATTAAAAATCACTTCAGGAAAAAAAAACAAACAGCAGAGAGGCTTCCCTGGTGGCTCAGTGGTAAAGAATCTGTCTGCCAAGGCAGGAGACACAGGTCTGATCCTTGATCCTGGAAGATCCCACAATGCTGCAGAGCAACAAAGCCTGTGTGCCACAATCACTGAGACCTGCAAGCCCTGGAGCCTGTGCTCTGCAACAAGAAAAGCCACTGCAATGAGAAGCCTGAGCACCGCAACCAGTGGGTAGCCCCCGCTAGCCACAACTAGAGAAAAGCCCGAGCAGCAGTGAAGACCCAGCATAGCCAAAAATAAATAAATAAATAAAATTATTTAAAGATATAGCAAAATAATTTTTTTCAAAGAACAAGATATCTATGAAATTTGTTGAGGTCAGTTAATTTTCTAAAATCAGAAATTGTAATAATCACAAAAGAGATGATTGCAAACACATTAGAGTACACTTAAAGATGCCAATCCAGGGATTTCCCCTAACGGCCCAGGGGTTAAACATCCACCTTGCAGTACATGGGAAGCCAGGTTTGATCCCTGGTTGGGGAGCTAAGATCCCACATGCCACAGAGCAACTAAGCCCACATGCCAGAACTACTGAGCTGGTGTGCCATAATGGAAGATTCTACGGGATGCAACAAGATTCTGAGTGCAGCAATTAAGACTGGACGCAGCCAAATAAATAAATAAATATTTTTTTAAAAGATGCCACTCCAAACTAAAATTTATGAAGTACAAAACACCCCATGGAAATGGGTATATAATGTTTTTATTTTATCAAGTCCATAAAAATTGACTGAGGAGAATTAGAGCAGTAATAGATAAAAAGTGTAAAATATAGTAGTGAACATGTTAAAGACAGTAGCACCATGAAGGTGAAAATGTCCCCTCTCACTAGTACTCAGTAGAATGACACTAAAACAATCCGATGTACCAAGAAATCAGTGTAAAAGTTACTGGGGATGACAAAGCAGTCAAGTTATGTAAGGGAGACAACGTCTGTTTTTAGGATTACATATTGAGGTTATGCAAGGGTGAAGTGACAAGAGGTCTTGCATTTAAAAATACTTGAATAACAACTGGGGTAGAAGAAGCACTGGGCCTCCTGGCTGCTCCCCACACACAGCCAATGCATACTTGCCTGAGGCCCTTCAATGTTTGGCTTCCTCTGGAATGTTCTTCCTAATAATCACATATAATGATTTACAGCTATACTTCTTCAGGTCTCGGTCCCAATGTCACCTTATTAGAGAGTTTCTTGTACCCTCTCACATAAAATAGCATCTCCACTTCTCCACTTCCTCTTTTCAGCACTTACCATTATATATTCATTTATTTGTGCATCTCTCCCTGCAGCTGAGGGTAAACTCTGGGAATAGACATTCTGCATATTCTACTCACTGCTCTAATTTCAAGTGTTGAGAGTAGTGCTGGGCATGCAATAGGTATTCAATATATATATATACTGATCTAGCAACAGATAAATGGATAACGAAGATATGATACATACATACAATGGAGTATTACTCAGCCATTAAAGAGAACAAAATAATGCTATTTGTAGTATCATGGCTGGACCTGAGGATTATCATACCAAGTGAAGTAAGTCAGACAAAGACAAAGTTTCCTATAATATTGGTTATATGCGGAACATAAAAAAAAAAATACAAATGAACTTATATACAAAACAGAAACAGACTCACAGGCTTAGAGAATGACTTATGATTACTAGGGGCTAAGGATAGGGAGGAGCGATGGACTGGGAGTTTGGGATTGACATGTATACACTGCTATATTTAAAACAGATAACCAACAAGGACCTACTATAGCACAGGGAACTCTGCTCAATATTCTGTAATAACCTAAATGGAAAAAGATTTTTTGAAAAAGATAGACACACGTATATGTATAACTGAATCACTTTGCTGTAATCACTTTGCTGTACACCTGAATCTAACACAACATTGTTAATCAACTATGCTTCAGTGTAAAATAAAATTTTTAAAAAATCACACAAAACATATACTGAATGAAGGAATATGCTATCTTGGTTTTTTTTCCTTTCTTTCTTTTTTCTATATCTTTGTTAGCCTTAAGATCTGGAAGCACAGATTCTTTTTTTATTTTTATTTTTATTTATTTATATATATATATTTTAAATTACAATACTGTATTTGTTTTGCCATACATTGACATGAATCAGCCACAGGTGAACACAAGCACTCTAAACTCAATGACCTGTATGCTCAAATCTCCCTCTTATGACAGCTGTGTGGATCAACTACTCTTCTACCTCCTTAGCCTCCCCTTTCTGCTGAGCTCCCTATTTTAACCTCTCTCATGCTTCTACATTTTACGAGTTATAAACAGTAAGCTATAAATTCTGAAACTGCTTTTTTTCTGGCTGTGCCAGTGGCTTGCAGGATCTTAGTTCCCTGACTAAGGATTGAACCTGTGCTCCCTACAGTGGAAGTGCAGAGTCCTAACCACTGGATTGCCAGGAGATTCCCACTTACTCGTTTTTAATCTTTCTGTACCTAGCAGAGTACTTCACACACATTAGAAAATCAGCAAATGTTCATTAAAAGTATGAATGAACCAATGAGTGTATCTACTGTATCTTATAAGCTCTAGAGGAAGTGAGTCTTTGGTAATGTAGAGAAAAATGGTATTTGAGGAGACAGTGATGCTCTTTGACGACTAAGTACAAAAGAAGATGAGAAGCTGATAAGGAAGTAGATTCAAATTATGCATAGAAAGAAGTATTATTAGAGAAGGCGGAGGAGGGCACCGGCTCCTTAGAATTGGGACAGAAGCATAAAAGGAGATGAGCAGGCGGAGTGTGTTAAGTAAGGGGAAAAGGTAAGGTCATTTGAAAGGTCATGCTGAAAAGGCTTGCTTTTTGCACAACAGGCCTAAAGCTTTTAAGGAAGCTTCCCAGACTGCATTTCAAAGGTGCAATCTCTCCATTGACTGACTGGGTCATCACCTGCCATGCCTCACTTACCTGGCCACTGGTCTCCTGTTAGGTCTCTGTCAACCAACCAGGGCTCCTTCCCTTGCTCCAAGAAGGAGATCACATCTGGTTTAGAAATAGAATGTCCTGCTTACAAAAGAAGTAAGGAGAGGTTTATGTTGAGACTGTCCCAGAATTCAAACCCAGGCCTTTCATTATCAAAAAGGAGTCAAAGGAAGATACATCAGATTTATGAAACATAATAGAGCACTTGAAACTTTCCTCACAACTCAGTGCAGCTTCCTCTTTCTAGCTCTACAAGATTAAAAACATTCCTCTGGGAACAGGATGTAGATAGAAACACAAATGGTTACTTGAAAAGTAGGTGAGTATAACACCAGAGGAAGTAGACCTTCTCAGGGCAGAATCTAAATTATTATGGATATCCTTACCCATTGAAACCAGGTTGCTGTAATTCTCCAACATCACATCTCTGTATAAATCTCTCTGATCATCATTCAGGAATTCCCACTCCTCCTGAGAGAAGGCTATGGACACATCACTGAACATCACTGACTCCTGGAACAACAATCATGTTAAATTTTTAAAGATTAGGTTTGATTAATAAAAACACGTGTTTTTGTGGAAGGAAAGAGAGAAGAAAAAAAATAAAAGAAGAATTGAAAATAGCAAGCACACAGAGTGGAACTGAATGGGATGCCTCTGGAGGACTGTAAACAAAAAAACAGGACTGAATCACTATGCTTCCAAGTCATTCTGTTTCCTCCAGGCAAAACTACCTGTGGATAGTTGGGCACTTCTGTTATCCAGATAAGTCTGGGGAGGTATAAAATCCAGCCAAGATGAGTTTCCCAATTCAATGAAGTAGTATATATAAACGCTTTGCAAATGCTATGTTATGAATACATGTCAGTTTCTTTTCCAAAACAGCTAAGAGTATAATTTCAGAATAAGGGAAAAGAGAAGACATTAAAAGCATCCAGAGGAGAGCAGGCTGGATAAAAGCCATCAAGAATCACAGAGGCAAAGGGGTTCTTAAGAAAACCACTAAAAATAAGAAATAGTAAGAACAATTCTTCAACATGCTGATGAAGAAATTCTGGGGACTTTCCTGGCAGTTCAATAGTTAAGACTCCATGCTCCCAATGCCCACCAGAACCAAGGAGCACAGGTTCGATCCTTGGTTGGGGCACTAAATCTCACAAGCTGCCATGGCACACCACTCTACCCAAAAGAAAAGAAATTCTGACCTAGAATTCTATAACCAAATCGTCATTCTGTTGTGACAACTGAAAAAAGAAACTCCCAGACATGAAAAGACCCAAGCACAATTTCTCAGGAAACTATCAGAGGTTGTGCTCTACCAAATTCAGAGATTAAACCAGAGAAGAGGAAGACATGAGATTCAATAAATATGTAAATTAACACAGGAAAACAGAAGGAAAATCCCAGGGAAAAAAGGGGAAGTCTTTGAGAAATAGGCCTAGAGAGGAACTAGACAAAATGGGAGCAGGGTGAAAAAGGGAACAGGGATGGAAGTTTCCATGTTCAAAAGGAATTGATGTATTTGATCAGATGGAAAACATACTAACTTGCATGTGGCAGTGATGTGGAGATTTTGGATATAAATACATGGACAACTAAGCAAATGAGGGGAAAAAGCAGCTAACCCCGGGAAACCGACAGACCGTAACAGAATAAAGCCATGATCTAGCTCAGCAGTGAGGGATATTTGCAGTTGTGACAATGTATACACTATTGATTTAACCAAAAGTTGTGATATAATAACAGGATCAGAGAAAATGAAGGGTGCAATATATGAGTATAATGTCCTTTCCACTTTGCAGTAAGTCAAAAGATAATGAGCAAATCTGATAATCAATATTCAAGAACTGAAGGCACCTTTGGGAATGGAACTGGTAGTGGGCCCAGAATGAAATAGCCCTGCTTTACTCATGAACATGTACAAAATAATTTTTAAAAATATTTTATCTTAGAAAATTAAATTTGCATATAATTCAAGACTGAGCCATTCCAATGTCACACTGCTATAAACTATATAATAAGAGTTATTTCTTGTTAAACAAATTCTTTTTATAAGCAGTTTTTTTCACTGAATGTTTTGTAATATGGAAATAAATGACTTATTCTTTGCCTTCGGACTTTGAGGCTGAAGGTGATCTTTAAAGACCTTCCCAATGTTGGTCCAATTTTACCTAAAACTGCCCATTGCCCGATGTAAATACCAACTGTTCCTAAGCTACAGAAAACTGACAGAGCATGATCCAGCTTCACACAATGGCATTACTGAAGTCTGTTTATCATGGATGGTCTCATGGGGTGTCAGAGCTTTGACATAAGACTTTTATAATCACCAGTCATACCCCTAAACCTGAAGGGCTCATACATTAAGAGACCTTTCCATGTATTAAGAATGACATCAAACAAAACGATCCCACAAATTTTCTTCCTGGCAAATCTAGGTTTCTGGAGATGATCAGGGCTTTTCCCTATGAGGTGCCCTAATTATCCTACCCATCTCCATCCCATCAATCACTGTCGAAGAAAATTAGTTTCATTAACTAATGGAAAACACATTTCTATTCTGCCAAGATTTCTGACACAAATCTGACAGAAGATGACGAAAGACTTATTAAATGAGATTGTAAACGTTATTTAAAAGAAGGAACTGTGGAGGGCACTGGGTTGTTTTAGGAGGAAACAGGGGTCAGGTTCCTGAAGGGGGACTAAGTTAACCAGTGCAAAAAATTTTTTTCCAAACCTAGTCTCAGATTTGGAGAAGGTAACGGCACCCCACTCCAGTACACTTGCCTGGAAAATCCCATGGATGGAGGAGCCTGGTAGGCTGCAGTCCATGGGGTCGCTAAGAGTTGGGCACAACTCAGTGACTTCACTTTCACTTTTCACTTTCATGCATTGGAGAAGGAAATGGCAACCCACTCCAGTGTTCTTGCCTGGAGAATCCCAGGGACAGGGGAGCCTAGTGGGCTGCTGTCTATGGGGTCACACAGAGTCGGACACGACTAAAGTGACTTAGCAGCAGCAGTTTCAGATTGGTTCTATATTATGCAATTCACAGTATGTGGGAACAAATCAGGATTTATGTTGAAATCCATAAGCAATTTTCTAATGGATTTTAATTTGATTAAGACTTCTTCAGAGAAACTTGGTATCTAACCCCTTAGCCCTTGAACAGTTACCTGTAACTAAGAGTATAAAGATCTTTAACCAGATATTCTTTCCTTTTTTAATGATTATCTAATCACTTATATTTTTCTATAAATATCTCTACCAAGAGAGCAATTTTTGAATTGGCTGATTAGAGACCTTTTCTTTAGAGCAAGAGTAAGAGAACTTTGACACTGTGTATAACTGAACTGTCTGAAGGCTGCTGTTGTTTTTAAACACCAAAAAGCATCGTGATAAGGAAAGCAAATATTTACATGTACTAGGGGTAAAAATGACTCTATCTGAGCGTAAAGAAACAGCATCTCACCTGAGCCATGGCTTTGATATTTGCAGAAAGGGACCAGTTCTTCCCTGGGCTCCTTTTTTGGAAAGAAGCAGAGCTGGAGAAGACAGAAAGAAGTTATACAAGGTGCCACTTGTCTCACAGCTCCCAGTATGATCATTTCCCCTCTGCTTACTTCACACAAACACTGGAGGGATTTGTGAAAAGAATGGGCAAATCTCTAATTACCCCTACTCCAGAAACCTCAGGCCTTGACTACAACAGGACAGATTTGGACCACTTGATATAGCTTAGGGAATATAGCTTGTATATAGACTCAAGCAGATTCTTTACCAGGTGAGTCACCAGGGAAGCCCTGTATGTAAACTCATATATACACAAAGATATACTTTTTAAAAATTACAAATGGCAGCGTATTATATACACTGTTATGTTATTATTGTTTAGTCATTAAGTCATGTCTTCTTTTGTGTCCACACGGACTGTACCCCTCCAGCCTCCTCTGCCAATGGGATTTCCTAGGGAAGAATATTAGAGTGGGTTGCCATTTCCTTCTCTAGGGGATCTTCTTGACCCAAGGATTGAACCTGTCTCTCTTGCGTTGGCAGGAGGATTCTTTACCACTGAGCCAGCAGGGAAGCCCATACACTGTTAAACACATTGCTATTTTACGTACCTTGGACCACATCCCAACTAGTACATTCAAAGAGACGTAATTAATTCTCTTTGCTTACATTGGATTCTATTAAATGGATACACTTTAATTTATTCAACCAATCTGCTGCCAATTATCACTTGGGTTGTTTCCTATCTTTCACTATAACAAACAATGCTATAGTAAATATCCTTGTACATATTAATGTATCATTTTACTTGTATATGAGTTCTGAATGATTAATTCCTAAAAGCTAGTCATATGCATTTTAATTTGGATATACATCAGTCAAACCAATTTTCAGTGATCTTGGATTGGATAATCAGGTCCCAAGTCCTGACCAAGAAACATCTGATTGATAAACCAGATCCTCTAATCTTGTCTAGTTTGAGAAAACTTTTGGGGTTAATGAATCTTGACTTAAGAAAACTGTAATCCAAAAAAAGCAAACAAAGTAATTTTACAGAATTTACAGTAATTTGGGGAAGATATTAAAATCAGCATTACAACAGAAAGGAAGTAAAATCACAGAAATAACATAGAAACGGACTAAATCCATATCACTGTTGCTTTACAATAGCTTTTGACTATAAGTATAGTAATAAAATTTGTGAAAACTGTATAGTCTATTTCCTTTACTAATAGAAGTCTAAACTGTTTTAGGGGGATAACTGAATTTGTGATCGATGTCTAAATGTATAAGAAACTTTGTGTCTCTTTATAGGCTATAAGAATGTAATAAACTGAACATTATAAAAGTATAAGGGGCAGTGAGCATTCCACTATGCATCAAGCTCCTTGATCATCAATTGTCAATAATTTCACGTAAAACTGGCCACTCAGGAAATAATTTCATGGTATCACGGTATCAATTATTTAATAGCTACTTTTACCACTACCCCTAGTTACTCACTGCATCCCCCCACAGGTAAACAAATTCCAGACATGAAAACCAAAGTAATCCATAAATGCCTCTTCCTTAAAACCTGAAAGCATTCCTTGAACCCAAGTATTATTATTTACTAAGTTCTTAGTATTTTTCTCAACTGCACAGCCTATCATGTTCCAGGTACTGTGCTAGACACTAAACAATCAACAGTTATCCAGAAAGATTTGAAAAGAATTCCTTCTCCTATACTCCTCACTTTAAGTCCCCTTTTCTAGTCTGTCTTCCTGGCCTTTCCCTGATTATAAAGGGACTTCTCAGGTGTTGTACTTGTCAAGCGGAATGGGTAGGAAACTTCTCATCTCAATAGCTTCATATAATGCTTGTCACATTCCCAACGCTCTTCATCTTTTCCCCTAGATGGTAACCTCCCAGGCTGAATTCTTCCATCTGGAGGATCTGCTCCTCTCTTTTAAAGCCAATGATCTCTGTAGCCAAGACCATAGTATGCTTGCAACACAACCACACTGAGGCAAAGAGCACTGTCAAAAGATAACACTATAGAGAAGAGTCTCACACACTAATAAGTAGCTTAAAATTTGTGAGAATTTTGCACTCATCTAAATAATATACCTATCTTTTAATCAAAAATGTAATGTTTTAAATTATTTCCAGCAGTATCCTGAAAATTTCCTGTATGCTAGGAATTGTACTTGTCTGTTAATAATAGGGACCTGAAAAGCAGTTTAATTTTTCTTATATAATAAGAAAGCAGAAGTAGTTAGTGACTGGTTTTGGCCCCCATGATTGTTTTAGACACAATATCTCTCATACAATTCAAGATTACCAGACATGCAAGGAGATAAAAACAGAAAACAAGCAGAACCAAAGACAATTTAGATACTCGAGTAGACAAACCATTTAAAGTATTAATAGCTACAACTAAAATGTTGAAGACAACCAAGGAAGACAGGCAAATGGATGGATGGTAAGATGAAGAAACTAACACAAGTGAAATCCATAAAAAATAATCAAACCAACTATCTATTTCAGCCAATTAAGAAATAAATAAGTTACTGCATAGTTTTGAGAAACCAGGATTACTGAACTCAGACAAGCCAACAAAAAATATCCACATGAAGTACAAGAGAAAAAAAATAACAGAAATGAGTGTAAAAGATATATGGGACAGTTAAAAGATCACCATGGATGTGAGAGTTGGACTATGAAGAAGGCTGAGCGCTGAAGAATTGATGCTTTTGAACTGTGGTGTTGGAGAAGACTCTTGAGAGTCCCTTGGACTGCAAGGAGATCCAACTAGTCCATTCTGAAGGAGATCAGCCCTGGGATTTCTTTGGAAGGAATGATGCTGAAACTCCAGTACTCTGGCCACCTCATGGGAAGAGTTGACTCACTGGAAAAGACTCTGATGCTGGGAAGGACTGAGGGCAGGAGGAGAAGGGGACGACAGAGGATGAGATGGCTGGATGGCATCACGGACTCGATGAATGTGGGTCTGAGTGAACTCTGAGAGATGGTGATGAACAGGGAGGCCTGGCGTGCTGCGATTCATGGGGTTGCAAAGAGTCGGACACGACTGAGCGACTGAACTGAACTGAACTGAACACAACACATGTAAGTGGAGTTTCAGAGGAGAAAAGAGACTGGAGAGGAATTAATATTTGAGTAAATTGATTAAAAATCCTAACAAGAGTTTCAAGAAGCTCAGCAAACAGAAGACTAATATACAAGAAGGTAAACAAAACAAACACACAAAAGCAAAACCACAACCAAGCAAATTGTTAGAGTCAACTGTTGAAAACCAAGGAGAAAGGAAATAAAAGACCTATTGCCAACAGCATGATGAAAAAGACAGGGATAATACAAATGAACAAAATCAGTAATGAAAAGGGAATATCTTTACAGATGCTATTGACATTAAAAAGATAATTTGTTATTTTGTTTAGTCCTAAGTCATATCTGACTCTTGTGATCTCATGGACTATAGCCGGACAGGCTCCTCTGTCCATGGAATTCTCCAGGCAAAAATACTGGAGTGAATTGCCATTCCCTTCTCCAGGGGATCTTCCTGACCCAGGGATCAAAAAGAAAACCATTTGAGGGACTTCTCTGATGGTCTAGTGGCTAAGACTATCTACCCAATGCAGGGGCCCAGGTTCGATCCCTGGTCAGAGAACTAAATCCCACATGCCACAACTAAGACCTGGCACAATCAAACAAATAAATAAATATTAAAAAAAAAAAATCTGATACTAACTAAAAGGGGAAAGAACAGTAATTTTACAAAGGAGAAACCAGGGAGAAATCACTCTAACCAAGTAACCTAAGTTAACACTACTAGTAATGAGATATATAGCTTCTGATATGACACATTGAGAAGAAGAAATTATTTCTGTGAGCTTTTTGCCAAAAAGGCATAGTCTAAATTTAGCTAAGAGGAAACAGCAGATAAATTCAAATTTAAAGACATTTAAAAAATAGGCCAAAGAACTAAACAGACATTTCTCCAAAGAAACATACAGATGGCTAACAAATACATGAAAAGATGCTCAACATCGCTCATTATCAGAGAAATGCAAATCAAAACCACAGTGAGGTACCATTTCACGCCAGTCAGAATGGCTGCTATCAAAACAATAAAGCTGGAGAGAGTGTGGAGAAAAAGAAACCCTTACATTGTTGGTAGGAATGCAAACTAGTACATCCACTATGGAGAACAGTGTGGAGAGTCCTTAAAAACTTGGAAATAGAACTGCCATACGACCCAGCAATCCCACTGCTGGGCATACACACCAAGGAAACCAGAATTGAAAGAGACACGTGTACCCCAGTGTTCATCACAGCACTATTTACAATAGCCAGGACATGGAAGCAACCTAGATATCCACTGGCAGACAAGTGGATAAGAAAGTTGTGGTACATATACACAGTGGAATACTACTCAGCCATTAAAAAGAATGCATTTGAATCAGTTCTAAAGAGGTGGATGAAACTGGAGCCTATTATATAGAGTGAAGTAAGCCAGAAAGAAAAACACCAATACAGTATACTAAGGCATATATATGGAATTTAGAAAGATGGTAACGATGACCCTATATGTGAGACAGCAAAAGAGACACAGATGCAAAGAACAGTCTTTTGGACTTTGTGGGAGAAGGTGAGGATGGGATGATTTGACAGGGTAGCATTGAAACGTGTATATTATCATGTGAAGCACATCACCAGTCCAGGTTTGATGCATGAGACAGGGTGCTCAGGGCTGCTGCACTGGGATGACCCAGAGGGATGGGATGGGGAGGGAGGGGGCAGGAGGGTTCTGGATGGGGAACACATGTGCTCCCGTGGCTGATTCATGTTGATGTTCGGCAAAAACCACTACAATATTGTAAAGTAATTAGCCTCCAATTAAAATAAATAATTAAAAAAATTCAACAAAATAACTGGCCAGTGCTCTTCAAAAGTGTCACGGTCATAAAAAATAAAAAGGACTAAAGAACTATGTCAGATGGGAGGAATACTAATAAAATGAGACAACTAAATCAATCTGGGCATTTAGATAGGATTCTTTAACAGTAGGGCACTGATAAGACAATTAGCAAAATTTAAATAAAATCTGTAAATTAACAAAAGTCTTGTATCAGGGCAAATCTCCTGGTTCTCTTAATTGTACCATGGACACTTGAGTGAAGAGTGTATTGGAATCCATTGTCTTATGCTTACAATATAAAAATAGTTTCTTAAAAATGAAAAAAAATTAAAAGGACCAGAGGACACTTTTAAAAACTGTATGTCTGAATGGCTAATAAAAATAGGAAAAGATGCTAAACAGTGTAACACATCAGGGAAAAGTAAATTAAAAACTGTGATGAAACTCTGCTATATAGCCACCAGAATAGTTAAAAGATTGATAATTTCAAATAACAGATGTGATGCAAGCAACTGAAACTCTCATACATTACTGGATGGAGTGCAAATTGGTACAACATAAGATACTGGTAGTATCAATTAACACATGCCTGCCCAATGATCTAGGATTTCCCTGATGGCTCAGAGGGTAAAGAATCTGCCTGCAATGTGGGAGACCTGGGTCAGGAAGATTCCCCTGGAGAAGGGAATGTCTACCCACACCATTATTCTTGCCTGAAGAATTTCATGCACAGAGGAGGCTAGAGGAGGGCTCCAGTCCATGGGGGTCACCCAATGATCTAGCAATTCCACTCCTAAATACTTACTCAAGAGACGAGCATTTATTTTAATGATTATCTAATTAGCTTGGTTTGTGCTGGATCTTTGCTTCTATGCAGGCTTTTCTCTAGTTGCAGCAAGTGGGAGCTACAGCCTAGTTGCAGTGCACAGTCTTACTGCAATGGCTTTTCCTGCTGCTGACCGCGGCTCTAGGGTGCTTGGGCTTCAGTAGTTGCAGTGCATGGGCTCAGCAGTTGGGGCTGCCAGGGTCTTAAGCACAGGTTCTATAGTTGTGGCTTCACTGCTCTCTGGCATGTGGGATCCTCCTGGTTGTGTTCTTTAGTTATTCAGTCGTGTCTGACTCTTTGCAACTCCAATGACTGTAGCCCTCTAGGTTCCTCTGTCCATGGGATTTCCCAAGGCAAGAATATTGGAGTGGGTTGCCATTTCCTTCTCCAGGGGATCTTTCCACCCAGGGATTTAACCTGCATCTCCTGCATTGCAGGCAAATTCTTTACCACTGGGCCAACAGGGAAGCCCCGAGAAGAGCATTTATGTGTTCATCAAAACCACAGGGGAATGTTCATAGCAGCAACACAATTTGTAATAGCCACAAACTGGAAACTATTAAATGTCCCTGAACAGTGTAATCAGGGAAGAAAATAGGAAGTCAAGAAATAGCAGGAGTACAGGCAAGTTTGGCCTTGGAGTACAGAATGAAGCAGGGCAAAGGCTAAGAGTTTGCCAAGAGAACACACTGGTCACAGCAAACACCCTCCTCCAACAACACATGAGACGACTCTACACATGGATATCATCAGATGGTCAATACCGAAATCAGACTGATTACATTCTTTGCAGCCAAAAATGGAGAAGTTCGATACAGTAAGCAAAAACAAGACCAGGAGCAGACTGTGGCTCAGATCATAAACTCCTTATTGCAAAATTCAGACTTAAATTGAAGAAATTAGGGAAAACCACTAGACCATTCAGGTATGACCTAAATCAAATCCCTTACAATTATACAGTGGAAGTGACAAATAGATTCAAAGGATTAGATCTGATAGAGTGCTTGAAGAACTATGGACGGAGGTTCATGACATCATACAGGAGGCAGTGATCAATCATCCCCCAAAAAAGTAATGCAAAAAGGCAAAATGGCTGTTTGAGGAGGCCTGACAAATAGCTAAGAAAAGAAGAGAAGCTAAAGGCAAAGGAGAAAAAGATATATATATCTATCTGAATGCAGAGTTCCAAAGAATAGCAGGAACTTATCTGCTTCCTCAGTGATCAATGCAAAGAAATAGAGAAAAACAACAGAATGGAAAAGATTGGAGATCTCTTCCAGAAAATTAGAGATGCCAAGGGGACATTTCATGCAAAGATGGTACAATAAAGGACAGAAAAAGTACGGACCTAACAGAAGTACAAGATATTAAGAAAAGGTGGCAAGAATACACAGTAGAACCATACAAAAAGATCTTAACAACCCAGATAAACACGATGGTGTGTTTCACTCACCTACAACCAGACATTCTGGAGTGCGAAGTCAAATAGGCCTTAGGAAGCATCACTACGAACAAAGCTAGTGGAGGTGAAGAAATTTCAGCTGAGCTATTTCAAATCCTAAAAAGATGATGCTGTAAACTCAATATGCCAGCAAATTTGGAAAACTCAGCAGTGGCCTCAGGACTGGAAAAGGTCAGTTTTCATTCTAATCCCAAAGAAAGGCAATGCCAAAGAATGTTCAAACTACTGCACAATTGCACTCATCTCACATGCTAGCATATTAATGCTCAAAAATCTCCAAGAGAGGCTTCAACAGTACGTAAATCGAGAACTTTCAGATGCTCAAGCTGGATTTAGAAAAGGCAGGGGAACCAGAGATCAAATTGCCAACACCCACTGGATCACAATAAAAAGCAAGAGAGTTCCAGAAAAACATCTACCTCTGCTTTATTGACTATACCAAAGTCATTGACTGTGTGGATAACAACAAACTGCGGAAAATTCTTCAAGAGATGGGAATACCAGACTACCTTACCTGCCTCCTGAGATATCTGTATGCAGGTCAAGAAGGAACAGTTAGAACCAGACATGGAACAACGGACTGGTTCCAAATTGGGAAAGGGGTTCATCAAGGCTGTATATTGTCACCCTGCTTATTTAACTTGTATACACAGAGTACATCATGCAAAATGACAGGCTGGATGAAGCACAAGCTAGAATCAAGACTGCCGGAAGAAATAACAATAACCTCATATATGCAGATGACATCATCCTTATGGCAGAAAGAGAAGAGGAACTAAAGAGGAGAGTGAAAAAGCTGGCTTAAAACTCAACATTCAAAATACTAAGATCATGGCATCTGGTCCCATTACTCCATGACAAATAGATGGGGAAACAACGGAAACAGTGACAGACTTTCTTTTCTTTGGCTCCAAATCACTGCAGATGGTGACTGCAGCCATGAAATTAAAAGACTTTTGCTCCTTGGAAGAAAAGCTATGACAAACCTAGACAGCATTTTAAAAAGCAGATACATTACTTTGCTGACAAAGGTCCATCTAATCAAAGCTATGATGTTTCCAGTAGTCATGTATGGATATGAAAGTTGGACCATAAAGAAAGCTGAGTGCTGAAGAATTGATGCTTTTGAACTGTGGTGTTGAAGAAGACTCTTGAGAATCCCTTGGACTGCAAGGAGATCAAACCAGTCAATCCTAAAGGAAATCAATCCTGAATATTCACTGGAGGGACTGATACTGAAGCTGAAGCTCCAATAATTTGGCAATCTGATGTGAAAAACTGACTCACTGGAAAAGACCCTGATGCTAGGAAAGACTGAAGGCAGGAGGAGAAGGGGACGACAGTGGATGAGATGGTTGGATGGCATCAGCAACTAGATGGACATGAGTTTGAGCAGGCTCTGGGAGTTGGTGATGGACAGGGAACCTGGCGTACTGCAGTCCATGGGGTCGCAAAGAGTCAGACATGACTGAGTAACTGAACAGTGGATTTAATCAATTGTAATATACCCCCAAATGTAATGAGCTGCTGCTGCTGCTAAGTCGCTTCAGTCGTGTCTGACTCTGTGCGACCCCATAGACGGCAGCCCACCAGGCTCCCCTGTCCCTGGGATTCTCCAGGCAAGAACACTGGAGTGGGTTGCCATTTCCTTCTCCAACGCATGAAAGTGAAAAGTGAAAGTGAAGTCGCTCAGTCGTGTCCGACTCTTAGCGACCTCATGGACTGCAGCCCACCAGGTTCCTCCGTCCATGGGATTTTCCAGGCAAGAGTACTGGAGTGGGGTGCCAATGCCTTCTCTGAATGTAATGAGAACTAAGTACAATTACACTCAAGAACATAGATGAGCTTCATAGACATAATGTGGAACAAAAGAAACCAAACACAAACGAATATATGGTATATAATTCTATTTAAATATGAAATTCATGAATGGATCAAATTAATTAATAGAATTCTGAATACTGATGTTGGGAGAGGAATATCTGGGAAGGGCACGAGGGAATCTTCTGGGGTGCTGGCAAAATTCTTTATGATGATCTAGCACTCTAGCACTCTTGCCTGGAAAATTCCATGGACGGAGAAGTCTGGTGGGCCACAGTCCATGGAGTCGCTAAGAGCTGGACACGACTGAGCGACTTCACTTTCACTTTTCACTTTCATGCATTGGAGAAGGAAATGGCAGCTCACTCCAGTGTTCTTGCCTCGTGTATCCCAAGGACCGGGGAGCCTCATGGGCTGCCGTCTATGGAGTCGAACAGAGTGGGACGTGAATGAAGAGACTTAGCAGCAGCAGCAGGAAACTTTTATGGCCATACTTAAGATTTGTGCACTTTACTATATAGATGCTATATATCATGAAAATGTTTTAAAAAACTATCAGAATCATGTTTTGGTAGGGACATGGAGTAATGAGATGTTTGAAACACGGATGTAAAGTATAAACATGGCACTCACTTTGGTAAATATCTTGGCACTATTGGGAAAGTGGAAGATACATGACCTAGCACTTCTAGAACTCCATTGGTAGGTAAACTCGTGCATGATAACCTATGTAAAAGAATGTTCATGGCAGCACAGTCTATAAAGTAAAAAACTAGAAATAACACAAATGTCCATCATTACTAGAAGGGATGAATAATAGTTTAATGGATGGAATATAGCAAAGAAAACAAATGAACAACTATTAAAATATAATATGGGTAATTCTCAAAAAAACAGTTGAACAAATAGAATAAGAGATAAAAGACAGTATGGGGCTTTATATAAAGTTTAAAAATAGGGGAAAACTACTGTATAAAGCTTAAAGAGATACATATACATAAGTGAAAAAAATTTCATACAATTTTCCAGTCACACAAACATAATCACACAAATTTAAACCATCAGGGTGTCATACAGCTAGAGATAACCCACAACCCAAACACAGGGCCGCATACACAGGGTCACATAGCACAGTCACACTTTTCGCAAGAGGACAGTCACACTGGCACTGTCACGGGCACTGCACACCTGCACATGGCCGTACACTCACAATCACACTCACCACAGATAAATCACACAGTATCCACAGGTACCCCACAGGTATATGCAGCCCACCGTCGCACAATCACACCCCTCTAAGGGGACAAACGCTATTACATTCACCGAGTCAAAAGCTACTCACATCCCCACACACAATGCCGCAAGTGATAACACGCACAAGACCAGGACGCATCCCGTCACATCGGCACAGTCACAGGTTCTCAGACAGTTAAGCAAACGGTTATCACTGGAACCTCACACACGCTCACTACCGGAAGAGCCAGACACAATCACGTGGTTATTCATAACTTACACCAACGCAAACACAATCACACAACTTCCAACTCACCTCTTCAGCGAGCGGTACAAGGCCTATGCTCCGGCCCCGCCCTCTTCTCTGGTTCCCCACTTCAGGTCTCCCAAGCTTCCTAACAAGCTGAACCTGCCACAACAAGGTAACGCTAGCTGGTGCGGACCTGAAGGTCCCGCCAGCGCGTGACTTTGAGGCTGAACTCACACGAGAATCACGTTCTTGTCGAGGAGTCCTCTGGGAAGTGTAGTCAGAGACATCCCTGTGGCTGACAAGATGGCTACCTGTCAACTGGATTTCTATCAGAAATCAGCTGCGGCCCCGCCTAAAGGGTTGCATTCTCCTCATCAAACCACCCACTGGAGGCCTCACAGAGCCTGGCTCAGCCTCGGGCCGTGACTCCCAAAAAATCCCACTGTGAAACGTTTAAAAATGGATTTTCCTACTATCCCCGGGAGTTGAACAGGCTCTGGAAGAAAAGAACTAGACTGCAAGCGGGGGAGAAATAGCACAGCCGAGCCTTCTGGGAAATGTAGTTAGGAAGCAGGAAAAGCGAGCGGTGAATGGACCGTTTGAAATTGGTCTTAGCCTGCGCCTGGTCGCACCGCGGAGACTTCTGGGAGTGTCACTGCGCAAGGCATGCGCAGGCTTCCTGGGTTGCCTTTTTTCGGCCATGCGTTTGGTTTAGGGTTTCCTCAGTGTAGAGGAATTGTAGGACCTGGACTTGTGAGACTCAAAACTAGTCTGGGAGGCCGAAGGGAAGGGGTACCGGGAATCTGCAACGCGATTGGGGAGGTTGAAGGCGGAGGAATCCTAAACGTGAACCGAGAAGGAATTTCTGCTGCTGGGAAGGGGGCTGATGTTATTCTGTGCTACTTATTTCTTTGTCTTTCGGGGAATGAGGAGAAGGGGAGGCGGTGAGGCCACTTTGCAGGAGGCAAGTAATGAAAACTCGGGGGCGTATGACAATGTGTGGTGATAGTAGGGAGAGGGAGAAACTGGATTCAGGATTTTGTGTGTCTGTATGATAATTTCATTGAGTATCACCATATGTAAAATGGAAAATAATCTCTGAGCTTCATTGTAAAACGGTAACAAGCGTAGATTTTCCTTGAAGTATTTTTTGTTAAGGTTTGATGGAACAAAGGTTACATTACTGAGCTGATAAATGATTTAAAGCTTGACTTTCATGTAAAACAAAGTATCGAATATAGGTTAGATATAAAACCGCTTTCTTTAGAAAGTCAGTTTGAAAGGGACTATTTTCCTTTTTCTTCTTCTTTTTTAATTAGAGTGTTTGCTCTTGCTTACAGCCCAGACCCTGGGGTCAAAGAGCTGATTTGTGAAGTGCTGAACTAAGAAATAAAATTTGATGGGCAGTATCGGCCATTAAAAACAGAAGAGAATTCTTGTTCAATGGCTAAGTCCTGTCTGACTCTTTGCGACGGCATGGACTGCAGCACACTAGCCTCCTGTCTCCTTCACTATCTCCTGGAATTTGTTCAAAGTATTTCTTCTCAATTTTTATGAGGAGTTTGAGAAATATTGACATTATTTCTTTAAATGTTTGGTAGAATTTTCCAAGAGTCTTTTCTCTATTTTTATCTAGCTCAAGTTTTATCAATTTTGCTTATTTTTTTAAACCACCCCCCCTTTTGGGGGCTCTTTATTTACTCTGTATTATAATTTCCTTCCTCCTGGGCTTAATTAATTTGTTCTTCTAATTTCTGGAGTTGTGACATTGTTTATTTGAAACTCCTGTTTTTCTGTGAAAGACACTTATTTGCTCATCTCAAAAGCTGTGGCCTGGGACTTCCCTAGTTGTCCAGTGGTTAAGACTCTGCAGTCCCAATGCATGGGGTGTGGGTTTGATCCCTGGTTAGGGAATTAAGATCCCATATGAAGGGGAAAAAAGTAAGAGAATATCATTGTAATATCCCTACCTTTTTCATCTTTTAAAATATAAAGATACATTAAAGTTATTTTAAGAAAAAAATGATCCCATATGTTGCACAGTGCTGCCTAAGAAAAAGGGGGAAGAAAAAAAAAAGCTGTGGCCTCAGGGGCATGCTTCTCATTTAACACAAATCCAGAGGGCAACTGCAACTCTACTTAGAGACTAGCTCACCAGGTGGCCCCATCCTTAGGCTCTCCCTCTGCCCCTGCACTTCCCTGGTGGCTCAGATGGTAAAGCCGTCTGTCCACAATGTGGGAGACTCGGGTTCGATCCCTGGGTCGGGAAGATCCCCTGGAGAAGGAAATGGCAATCCACTCCAGTACTATTGCTTGGAAAATCCGCTGGACTGAGGAGCCTGGTAGTCCATGGGGTCGCCAAGAGTCGGACACGACTGAGCAACTTCACTTCTTTCTGCCCCTGCACGGTTTGCTGGAGTCTTCATGAAAGGAGCTTGTGCAAAAGTCTGACAGCCCAGGATGGTGGCTGCTGACCAGGACTGCTGACACAGTCCTTATAGCCTGACTCTGGTGGCCAGTGGGGCTTGTGTTCATGGGTTCAATGGCACGGTAGCAAACACAAAACAGTTCTTAACTGGCTGTTCCTTCACGGGTTATTAGTACAGAGGGAGCAGACAGAAACAGCCATCTTTCCTAGTCTTCCCCCAAAGAGGTGTATTTGCATCCTTTAAAAGCTCTGACTGACGTCTTTAGCTTGATAGAAAGGGTGCTAATTAGTAACAGGAAAACATATGAAAGTATAAATCTCACTGGTAAAGGTAAATATTTAGTTAAGTTCAGAATGGTGTAATGATGGTGGGTTGATCACTTATAAATCTAGCATGAAGGTTAAAAGACAAGTCTGCTGCCAAGCCCTGGGAGAATAGCCACAGAGATTCTTCATGAGACAGTTAAGAAAAGTTTCCCAGCTCACTATAACCTTGTGGGTCTCATGGACATTGGGTTTCAGAGATAGATACATTGGGGGCCTGTCTCCCAGCTGGGATTCCTAAAAAGTAGGGTGCCAAATACATGGTCTAAATCCTTTACTCCTTGGGGAAAAGCTGGGAATTGGGTTCTCTCCTGATTGATGAGTCGCAGTGCCAGGGTTGGGGTTTACGGCAAGTTTGTGTCTCAGACTTTACTACCTGTTTCTCTGTGGATTTTTCTTTTTCCTGATATGTAAGAGTCACTCAGCTACTTTCTAGATTTCTTTCAGAAAAGTCTCTCAGCTAATTTCTGGATTTCTTTCAGAAGTATTTATTCCACAGGTAGCTGTAGATTTGGAGTGTCTGTGGGAGGTGGTATATTGAAGAGCCTTTTGTGTTAAAAATCTTGAACCCAAATCTCCACTGGCTTATTTTTTTTTATTAATTAATTTTATTTTTGGTATATAAAATTATTTTGGGTCTTCATTGCTGTGTGTGGGCTTTTCTCTTTACTTGCAGTGAACAGGGGCTACTTTCCATTCTGGTGCACAGCTTTCTCACTGCAGTGGATTCTCTTGTGGAGCAAGGCTCTAGGCACACATGCTCGCTAGTTGTGGCACACAGGCTTAGTTGCTCTGAGGCATGTGTAATCTTCCAGGACCAGGGATTGAACCCATGTCCCCTGTATTGGCAGGCGGATTCTTTTCCACTGTACCACCAGGGAAGTCCTCCACTGGCTTCTTAATCTGTCTTAATCACTGAGTTCTTAATCTCCAGGGGGCTCAGTGAGTAAAATGTGGGTATGACCACTGGGATGGTGGGTTGAGTATCACAGGAAGTGCTTACTAATCATTTGCAACCCTCTCTCATGATACTGCCAATTCTGCCCATCTCACTACTGCCTAACAGAAACTTCTTCCAAGTTCCAACTGTCTTGGGTCGAGGTATTAAGTCCCTTTAGTCTGGAGAGTGAGCACTGTTTTCTTATTTATTCTTCTAGATCATGTTGTGGCAAGTTTGGATTTTTCTCCTGAATATTTATGGAAATTAGTATAGGACAAGATCATAATAGCATAGGATAGTCTGAAATATTTATATATCAGTGTGCATATGACATTGTGTGCTAGGGCTTCTGAAGAGGCCAAGTCTATATCACCCTATTTCCTCCCATGAATTGTTCAATGGAAATTTAGGACAAGGAGTTTAGACACATGGAGGCTAAATATTACCTTTATTATAGATAAATGCAAACGAGGCTGGTCTGTGTGAGAGTCTAACAGTATTTCCAACTGGATTCCAGAAATAAAGAGACTGACCTGGTGAACCTTGACAATGGCAAAAACAGACTCTTAATACCCACTCCTATAGTGTGGCCTAGGCAAATGCATGCTGTACCCTCTATGCAGACAGGCAGAGTCCCCAGCATAAGAGGAAAGACTCAGGGCGAGGGCAGTCTGTTTAACCAGAAGACAAGAAACTACACAGTAATTTAAACAGGGAAGCTTAATATAAAGATTATTGAGCAGTGATAGTAACTATATAGAGCTATACTGTTAAGATGAAAAGGGATTTTTAGGGGTCTCTAGGAACCAGAGATCAAATTGCCAACATCCACTGGATCATGGAAAAAGCAAGAGAGTTCCAGAAAAACATCTGCTTTATTGACTATGCCAAAGCCTTTGACTGTGTGGATCTCAATAAACTGTGGAAAATTCTGAAAGAGATGAGAATACCAGACCGTCTGACCTGCATCTTGAGAAATCTGTATGCAGGTCAGGGAGCAACACTTAGAACTGGACACGGAACAACAGACTGGTTCCAAATAGGAAAAGGAGTACGTCAAGGCTGTATATTGTCACCCTGCTTATTTAACTTCTATGCAGCGTACATCATGAGAAACGCTGGACTGGAAGAAACACAAGCTGGAATCAAGATTGCCAGGAGAAATATCAATAACCTCAGATATGGAGATGACACCACCCTTATGGCAGAAAGTGAAGAGGAACTAAAAAGTCTCTTAATGAAAGTAAAAGAGGAGAGTGAAAAAGTTGGCTTAAAGCTCAACATGCAGAAAATGAAGATCATGGCATCCGGTCCCATCACTTCATGGGAAATTGATGGGGAAACTGTCACACTTTATTTTGGGGGGCTCCAAAATCACTGCAGATGGTGACTGCAGCCATGAAATTAAAAGACGCTTACTCCTTGGAAGAAAAGTTATGAGCAACCTAGATAGCATATTCAAAAGCAGAGACATTCCTTTGCCGACTAAGGTCCGTCTAGTCAAGGCTATGGTTTTTCCTGTGGTCATGTATGGATGTGAGTTGGACTGTAAGAAGGCTGAGCACTGAAGAACTGATGCTTTTGAACTGTGGTGTTGGAGAAGACTCTTGAGTCCCTTGGACTGCAAGCAGATCCAGCCAATCCATTCTGAAGATCAACCCTGGGATTTCTTTGGAAGGAATGATGCTAAAGCTGAAACTCCAGCAGTACTTTGGCCACCTCCTGTGAGGAGTTGACTCATTGGAAAAGACTCTGATGCTGGGAGGGATTGGGGGCAGGAGAAGAAGGGGGATGACAGAGGATGAGATGGCTGGATGGCATCACTGACTCAATGGACGTGAGTCTGAGTGAACTCCGGGAGTTGGTGATGGACAGGGAGGCCTGGCGTGCTGTGATTCATGGGGTCGTAAAGAGTCGGACGCGACTGAGCGACTGAACTGAACTGAGCACTGAGGCAGTGTACCTAAGGAAGGACAAACTTGAAAAGGGAGGGTTTCATACTTCATGAAAGACCACTGGATGGCAGAGAAGTTTGCTGGGTTGCCCAGTCCCCAGATATGACCAGGCAGTTAGATGAGCAGAAGTTGACAGACATATAAAGGGAGTTGGGGCACCACTGTGGACACTAGTAGAATGTGAAGCTATAGAGGCCCTACTTTGCAGGAATCTAGGCCTGGTGGGCTGCTGTCTATGGGGTCACACAAAATTGGACACAACAAAAGTGACTTAGCAGTAGCAGTAGCATATATCCATGAAGGGCTTGGGCCTAATAGCTCCTGGTAGTTGGGTGGGACAAAGGTCAGGGTACTGTCTTGCTAGATGACTGGTTGTATGAGGCCCCCAGTGTGCATGTGAAGGGCTTTAGAGAGGGTATAATTTTTAAAAATAGATGAGTGAACAGGAAGCATTACTCATTGCCATTCCTCCTGTTTTTGTTCTGTTAACTCAATGGATATGGCCAAAACCCTGTGTAGTCAATAATTTGTTAACATCACCTTGCTTGCATCTTCATGAGGCCACTGCTCCACTACCAACCCTTGCTATTTGGGGCATCCTTTGGGGCTGCTAATAAAAATGTATAGTTTGCATCCAGGAGCCTCTGAATTGGGTCATTAATACCATATTAGTTTAATTAACCTCAAGGTCTTGCTTTGCCCCAATGCCAATAGTTCTATGATAATTCTGTGAGTCTTTACTTGGCCAAACTTTAGTCAGATTTGAACCTTCTAGATCTATCTTGTGCATTATTATAAACTCTAGATTTAGTAGGAACTCTACTAAAGTCAGTTGAACTAGCTGCTGCTGCTAAGTCACTTCAATTATGTCTGACTCTTTTCAACCCTATGGACTGTAGCCCACCAGGCTCCTGTCCATGGGATTCTTCAGGTAAGAATATTGGAGTGGGTTGTCATTTCTTCATTTGAACTAGAACTCTTGTAAATTCAAAAACATATATAGAAAAAGTAGGTTAACAGTATATAAATGGAGAATCCACAGAAGAGGAAACCAGATGGACAACATTTGGCATTTCCGTGGTTATTTGTGAGGATGAGCTTTTCAAATGTTGGTTGTCCATCTAGTTTCCTCTTCTGTGGCTTTTTCTATTTTTACAGTGTTCTGATGGAAGTGGCTTTGCCTTACTGCAATGCAGGAGACCCGTTTCATCCCTGGGTCGAGAAGATCCCCTGGAGAAGGGATAGGCTACCCACTCCAGTATTGTTGAGCCTCTCCTGTGGCTCAGCTGGTAAAGAATCTGCCTGCAATGTGGGAGACCTGGGTTCAATCCCTGGGTTGGGAAGATCCCCTGGAGAAGGGAAGAGCTACCCACTCCAGCATTCTGACCTGGAGAATTCCTCAGACTGTATAGTCCATGGGGCCACAAAGAGTGACTTTCACTTCTACTTGTCTTACTGTATCTGGGAGCTCGCAGTTAAACATCTGCCAAGGTTACCTCTCATTTAACTGGCTAGGGTAGAAATAAGCAGGAAGGGGACTATGATAGTTTGGGCTACTATAACAAAATACCATAGACTGAGTGGCTTAAACAATTTATTTCTCACAGTTATAGAGGCTGAGAAGCCCCAATAGCAAGTGCTGGCAGATTTGGAAAAGGTCCATTTCCTGGATTGTAGACAGATGCCTTCTCACTCGGCTCACATGGCCTTTTCTCGGTATACACACAATGCCACATTCCTTATGAGGGCATTACTCCCACAAGGACTGTACCACCCTCTTGACCTCATATAAACATAATTAATTTCCTAACGCCCTATCTCCAAATACCATCACACTAGGCATTAGGGCTTCAGCACATGAATTCTGGGCTGGGCTGGGGTTCCTTATTCAACTCAACTAACAAAAATCTTTAATGGTATTGCGCAGGGATGGGCTTTACTCTGTTCTGAATTTTCATGCTGAAGGACGGGAATTGCAATTTGAACCTATGCAAAGGCTTACTGGCTTCCCTGGTGGCTCAGAGGGTAAAGCATCTGCCTGCAATGCGGGAGACCCAGCTTCGAACCCTGGGTCGGGAAGATCCCCTAGAGAAGGAAATGGCAACCCACTCCAGTATTCTTGCCTAGAGAATCCCATGGACGGCGGAACCTGGTATACTACAGTCCACGGGGTTGCAAAGAGTCAGACATGATTGAGCGACTTCACTTTAAAGGCTTACTATGTTTGGGGACAGGAAGATAGTACCATAAATGTCATTTCTCCCCAAATGTATACATTTAAGGCAATTCTAATTAGAATATCAAAGGGCTTTTATAATTTGAGAAAACCTACCTTCATTGACAGAGAAAGAAAATGAAGATTAGCCAATAAAACTGGAAAACTGCAAGGAGTAGGGGACTTAAAGTAACAAAATACAATAAGGCTAATGTTAACATTATCCATTAATGTTAGTATAGGAATAGAAAAACGAATGAAGCAAGATAATATAAATAAGTCTTGGTGTAAATCAAAATATAAGCCAGTTAAAGTAGAATAAAGAAAAGATCATTTGGGTAAAGAATTACATAGCAGAATTTTACTTGAATAGGAAAAGTATGGTATCAAAGTAATAAGAGGCCATTCCCACTGACCCATCCCTGGAAAGATTACTTTAGATTTTTCTACTAGTTTCCTTGAAGAAAATACTGGAAATCTCTCATTTGTGGCCTGTACCTAGATGGGATGAACTGTGAACTGGGATGTAGACACTGACTGCCTATATAACTAAGGCATCATAAGTCTTGGGAAACCAAGGTAGTGCTTAAGTGGTTATCCCTGTTACAAGTGAGTGCACCACATTTGATGTTGGCACACCATGCAGATGCCCTGCTTGATGAATGTGCTGGATGAGAATGTTAGTCTCCCAGTGCTGAGGTGAACCACACCCATTCTGACCTTGTCTCCTCTGTGCAGTGCTGGGGCAGTGGAAGCTGTGCTTGCCTGAGCACTTGCAAGACTATCTGATGAACATGCTGTAAAGATATTTTCTTGTTAGGACAAAGCTAATAATAAACCTACTGCTAGGTTAAAGCTTATTCTGTTATCTCTCTTCCTCTTTCTGTTTGCCAGTTCAAATCTGTGATGGCTTCTGGTGGACATGCAGGTGTCAGAGCTGTTTGACCCTAAACTGACTGCTGGATTATTTTAACAAACTGTGCTTGTACAACTGGCAACCCATCTGGAAGAAAGAAATATGAACCCTCATAAATGACATTAAAAATTCAATTCTAAAAGGGTTAAACATTAATATATTACAATAAGGAAATAGACAACTTGAAAGAAAACCTAAGAAATAACATATATAATGTAGAGATTAAAGTATCTTTACAACTGACCCATACATTTCCTAATATTGAATATGGAAAAAGGTCTCCAAAACTGACAAAAGATAAATAATCCTATAGGAATATAGGCTAACAATATGAAAGTTTACAAAGAAGCAAATCTAGGAACAGGTGAGGTTTATACTCATCAGACAAACATGAATTTTAGTATAATTACCACCTATTGTATAGCTGGAGGAAAATTATTTTGAAAAAAACTGATAGCATCTACTAAAATTTTTAAATAGCACATATCCTTTGATCTAGCAGTCTCTTGCCTATAATCTATCCTCTGGAAATAAGAATAGCTAAAATGTAAGGGCCACTTGTAAGGGTGTTTACTTGTGTTGTCTGTCATGGTAAATAGTAACAAGTTGAATCACCAGGGAGGATGGTTGAATAAATACACAGTACACACTATCATAGGATACCATGCAGCATCTGCCTATCTTACTCTACCTGACCATTATAATCATTCTTGTTGCTGGGCCGTGGCACTGGCCAACTATACGCACCGAATGGTAACCCTAGTTTGGTCTGGATTAGAGTTCCTAGTTGCTCTGTGACTTCAAAGATGTACCAGCACAAGGGTGTAATACTTAAGGAATATCAGAGAATGTTTAATGAAAAATGAAAGAAAAGATATTTAGATTCACATAGATACACATATATGTTACTTGGATACATTACCTCACAAAGTCAACCTATGGCATTTATAATCTTAAAACCAAATTTCAAAAATGCCAGTAACAAGCAGTGCAATGCTATAGTTATATTAGCATAGTATTTTTCTGAGTTTAAAAGAAATCAATATATTTGAAAGGAGCCTAAGGTTTAAATATTACATACTCACTTTTATCACTATTCAAAAGAGCATTAACTGTTTCTATATATCAAGTTATTGTGGGAAAGAATAAAAATCCTCTAAAAGATTTGCTTTTAATAAGAGAATTCTCTTTAGCTCTGAGATCTCCCTTTCCAAGGAAACAAACTAGAGGTGGGGTGGGGGAGTTGACTATGTCTGGCAAATCAGAGAAAATAACTAGTTTGAGTTAAAAACAAGCTGAAATGCAACAGTTGTTTTACTTGGTGTCATACCCAAAAGAAGAGTAACATGTTTTCTTCATTTTTAAAATGTCTAATTTCTAAAGCAGAACTGGTTATGTGGCCTATTAACATTTCTGATAAATGTTTCTGAAAAACTAATTATTTCAAACAAGTCTGTGCATGTATTATAAAGTAATATGATCCTTAATGTGCTTCAATCACCTGTTGCAAAATCATGATCTCAAGAGACCACAGAGATTAGTAATATGACATTTAAGAGTAAATTTAAATAATTGGATTTGTTAAGTTACCATTAAAATTTTAAATTTTATTTCACATTTTAAAGCTATCATTTCAAAATATTTTGCAAAATATCTGCATCTAATTGGAAATGTTAAGTCCATTATAACATGTATTCCATGTAGCCTCTCTACTCTTATCCCTTTTTAATTTTCAGAAGTTTAAAAGAAACAGCATAAATAGAATAAACTCATATATTACTAGAATCCAGAATCAACTGTTTTCTTATATTTATTTGGAATCCTTTTTAATGAGATAGATATTTAGATACAAAACTGAAGTATTGTTCAACCACCATTATTGGCCCCATTTTCCTTCTACTCCCTTTCTTTCTAGAGACAACCACTTTTGGCAATTGAGTGTGTATACTTCCAATTCATTCTTCATAGTTTTACATAAAAATGTTTACCCATAACCAATGCTTAATACTAGTATTGTTTAGTGTTGATTTAATTCAAAGTCACACAGGTATAGTTACAATAAATTCATCAATTCATTTTCACTCTGCATGATTTTCAAATCTTTGTTAATACATATAGATTTAATTTGTTAACTGCTAGAGGATATTCTACAGGGTGACTACATCACATTTTATCAACCATTTCCAAAGTGACAGACATTTGTTTCCAATTTTTGCTATATTAATATAACTCATGCTGCAATCAACATTAAAGATACAGGACTCCCTGGGTACATGTATCAGTTTCTTCACTATATGTATATATACTCAAGAGTGGGTATTCTGGAATGTGTTTTTAAAATTCTTTCCTACTCCAAAGTTTGAAAAAAAAAAATTTCTCCTACAAAACCCTTTTAAGTTTTGCTCTTTGAGTTCTAGTCTTCAATACTTTTGAATGTTTTAATAAATATTTTATAATGTATGACAACAGCAAAGATCTAATTTTTCCACATGAAGAATCAATTACCCTGAGACCATTTTCTTAATTATCCAGATTTTTCTACCAATTTGAGATTACCACCTCTATGAACTGCCAATTCCCCTTACAAACATGCATGTATTTCTGGATATAATATCCTGTCACAATCTTTATTTTCTATTACTGTATCAAGAGCAAGTAATTTTGATGGTTATATATGTTGTAAAACATGTAACAAAAAAATGACAATTCTGTCTTTGTTTCACATCTTCACATCTTGTATATCTTTGTCTGAATATATCAGGTAGGCCTTCTAGAACCATGTTGATTAATGTCCATGACTGGATCCTTAATGAGAATGCTCCTAAAAGTCCAGCATGAACATGTTTGTTGTGGGGGTATTGGGGGTATAGGTTTTCATGATAGTATGATAGTTATTAAATTCTCAGTGTATTACATTTTGAGTTGTTGCTGTAGGTTTTTCCATATTCACGTCACTTTAGTATAAAATGAATTTTTCTGATATACTGTTTAGTATGACTTCTATTGAAGGTTTTCCTAAATTTAAGACATTCATAAAGCTTTAATGAGTATGAATTCTCTGGTGTCTAATATGATGTGACTTCTGGCTAAAAGCTTTCCCACATTCATTACACTGATAAGGTTTTTCTCCAGTATGGATTCTCATATGCAAAGCAAGAGTTGAGAACTGAGAGAAGGCTTTCCCACATTCATTGCAACCATAGGGCTTCTCACCTGTATGGCTTCTCATATGCACAGTAAGAGATGAGCTTTGACAGAAGGCTTTCCCACATATTTTACATTCATAAGGCTTATCACCTGTATGAATTCTCACATGTACAATAAGTGATGTGATTCGAGAGAAGGCCTTTCCACATTTATTACATTCATAGGGTTTCTCTCCTGTATGAATATTGTGATGTTTAATGAGGTACTGCTTCTGCCTAAAGATTGTTCCACATTCATTACACTTATAGGGTTTCTCTCCAATATGAATTTTCTCATGCTCCGTGAGGTTTGATTTGCCACTGAAAGCTTTTCCACATTCCTTACATATATAAGGTTTCTCTCCTGTATGACTTCTCTGGTGTCTAATGAGGCTTGACTTCTGAATGAAAGCTTTCCCACACCCTTTACATTCATAAGGTTTCTCTCCAGTATGAATTCTTTGATGGATAATGAGGTTTTCTTTCTGGCTAAAGGCTTTTCCACACTCATTACATTTAAAGGGTTTCTTTCCACTATGGATATTCTGATGTTTGACGAGGTATTGCTTCTGGCTGAAGGCTCTTCCACATTGGTTACATTCAAAGGGTTTCTCTCCTGTATGAATTTTCTCATGCTCAGAGAGATATGATTTGCCACTGAAGGCTTTGCCACATTCCTTACATGCATAGGGTTTGTTTCCAATATTTCTCTGTTGTTTAATAAGGCTTGACATCTGAATAGAAGCTTTCCCACATTCATAAGGTTTCTCTCCAGTATGATGTTTTTGATGAGTAAGCAAGTTTCCTTTCTGGCTAAAGGCTTTCCCACATTTATTACACTGATATGATTTCTTTCCTGTATGACTTCTCAAATGTAGAGTAAGGGATGAGACTCGAGAGAACACTTTACCACATTCAGTACATTCATGTGATTTCTCTGCAGTATGCATTTTCTTATGCTCTGTGAGGTTTTGCTTCAGACTAAATGTTTTTCCACATTCATTACATTCATATAGTTTCTCTTCAGTATGAATTTGATCATGCTGAAGGAGATCTGATTCAGGCCGAAGGCTTTCCAACATTCTTATCATGCAGAGGTATTTTCTCAAACAAGAATTCCTTAGTATCTCTTGACATGTGACATGGATGAAAGCTTTCCCACATTCAATATATGCAGATGGTTTCTCTCCAATAATAATTCTCAGATATCTAATAAAGTTGAATTTATGATGAAAGACTTTTCACACTGGTTTTCCTGAGGCCAGATGATTATAAAATTGGGATGAAATGTAGCATCCTCATTATATTCATAATGGTTCTTTCTTAGATAGCTTCTCTCATGTTTAAGTGCAAGTTATGTCCAAATTTTTAAACTGAATCCCATACATAGCATAGTAGTCTTAAAGAATCAATGTCATGCTCAGAGGAAATACTTTTCTGAGTTTTTCTTTAGCTGGATTTTATGAAGTTGTCTGAATTTTTAGTTGTATTTTCTGAGTTTTTCCTTAGCTGTATTTTCACAAAGAAGGATGCAATTTAACTCAAAGGTCTTTCCTGTTGTATCTTTATTTATTTATAAATTTCCCAGGCCTTTTCTGAAAGGGAGTACAAAAAAACATCATTGAAAAGAGTAACTAACTGTAAAATATTTAATGCCTGGCATGTAGTGAACATCTAATAAGGTAGCTATCATCATCAGTATCACACTTGTGAACTTTTCCACTATTTTAAATAAAATCTCAGAAATGTGCAATTTAGGGACTTCTCTTGTCCAGTTGTTAAGAGTCCACCTGCCAATGCAGGGGACATGGGTTTGATCCCTGGAGCAACTAAGCCCACAAGCCACAACTACTGAGCCCATATGTTGCTACTGCTGAAGCCCAAGTGCCTAAAGGCCATGCTCCACAGCAGGAAAGGCCACTGCACTAAAAGGCCTGCTCATTGCAATGAACAGTGTCACCCACCCACTGCAACTAAAGAAAGCCCCAGTGCAGCAACAAAGACCCAGCACAGCCAAAAGAATAAAAAACCGTGCAATTTAAAAACAGACTTAATTTCAAACCTAATCTAACAGTATAAAAGAAAGCTCAAATACAAATAACACCCATGGGTGCATCAGCTTAAACTAGTTTTAAATGAAAAAAAAACGTATACTTTATAAATCAGTAAAATAAGAGAAAACATAACAAACAGGTGACAGGATGAAAGACAAACATAACACTGGAAAGTGTAGGATGAAGGGATAAAAATGAATAGGAGTATTATTAAATGAATGTGTGGTTAAATAAGATATTTATTTCTATATCTTCTTGAAGCTCCATTAAAATGACAATAAGGGGATGAAGGGCATTACTCATAAAAACTGAAAGGCTGAAGAAACAACAATGGATGAAAGTATTAGGAAATTTTGAAAGGAAAGCAAATAAAGGACTAAATTAACCACAAAACGTAAATAAAATGCTAGTAGATGAGGATGCCACTTAGATGCAGGGTAATTTATGACACAGCTGTTGACAAAAGGGCTCTATAACTTTATGGACAGATTGGGTAAGAATTGAAAGTGGCTTATAAAATTATTATATAAGGAGAAGTTGATGCACCCAACTCTCCTAACTGGAAGAAATAGGAATTTATTATCCAGAAAAGTGTAACTGAGAAACTCCAAATTTAGTTTTGACAGAGAAAGTAGATGAGAGGGCCATACTGAAAGAGGGTGATAAGTAAAAGTTTATATATAGTATAAAATCCCAACTTCTTTCTACTGCTAGACTATAGGAATGCTGGTAGTTGCCAGGTGTCAGATATGGAAGGGTTCTTGTCTGAAAAAAATGAGAAAATCATGACAACCCTGAAAGATCCTGACATTTGGAGTCATAGAAAAGACTTATATATCCAACTGAATGTGTACACTGAAGCTCACCATTTTAACAGACCTACTCGTGGACATTGATTATAATCATCACAGAAAATATAAAAAATGAATGCAGGAAATTTTCTGAGCCCCATCTTCTTATTAGCATGTTGATAATGATTAAAATTAACTGCATTTAAATAGGTAAAACAGCTATATGAAATGCAAGAATAAACACCAATAGACACAGTCAAATGAGTTTAAAGTGGCTATGTACATGAAGCAAGAACGGTGGGTAAGGAAGAATGGAGTAAGCATAGCTATAATCCTATTTGATTTCTAAAAGCTCCAATTTGTTATACCTACAGAGATTTCCTTGAAGACTTGGGCCTTTAACTTGAATCAATCTATAAATAATTATATAATAACTAGAGACAGTGCTTTTTACCTACTTATAACTGAGTTTCAAATGGGCTAAACAGCAAAGTGTATATACATTTAATGGGAAAGGGGGGAGAAAATATGCCAGAAAATAGCCATCTTTGCTCCCAAATCTGATTTTGATTTCCATTTTGATTACTGATACTATTATTTCTGGATACTGAAACTGTCATTGCCATCAAATTTCAGGTTTCATTTATTTTTCTTCTTTCATTATGCCTGATATTCTGGCACCCAAGCTCTTTTTGTCAAGGACTCTTTTCTTGGCCTCTTTTCCACCCACTCTCTGGAAAACTTTTGACAATATTATGATTTATCCATCTCAAAATTTTATCCTCATTTTCATATAAATCATTTTAAGAACTGACTAGTAATATGCTGCCTCTCTTATCAATGCTGTAATTTCCATAATTAGAAAAAAATAACCTCAACACTCACTGCATACCATAAGCAAAAATTCACTCAAAATGAATCACAGACTACAGCATGAGCATTAAAACTAATAAGAAATATAAAAGAAAAATGGTAGACTTCATCAAAACTAAAAACTAATTAATGCCCTTTAAAAAACAGTTAAGATAACAAAAACAAAAGCCATAGACTGGGAGGAACTAATAAAGGGCTTCTCTCCAAAATATATAGAACCGCTGAAATTCAATAATAAAAATATAAAAACAATTTAGTTTTTAAAATGGGAGAAAGACCAGAAACATGAATGGCTAGAGAATCCCATGGACACAGGAGCCTGGCAGGCTGTACTCCATAGGGTCACATAGAGTCGGACATGACTGAAGCAACTCAGCATGCACCATTGATTTACAATATAGTGAATTTACATTTCAATGTAGTGAAAAACACAAACCTAAGAGAGTATATGTTAATACATAAGATCCAAGTTACTTTGTATCTGAGATGGGAGATAGAAGGATTAGAGAGATTGGGCTAGAAGTAAGAGACAATTCAATCAAAATGAAGTTCAAGATTGAACAGTGGATAAGATATTGATAAATGGATCACTGCACAATCAAAGGCAAAGATGCCAAGAATTTCATATACACAACAGGGGTGATAAGAAGGGTACACTGTTACTATTTAAAGCTGGAATAATCACAACTTAATGAAGGGAAGAGGGAGAATGAAAATATATACATTGTAAAGTGTATAAAATATACATCACTCCTGGTGATAGTAAATAGATATTGTCTAAAATCGAGAATGAAGACTAAGAAAATTATGAATATAAAGGCAAACACAAGAAAGAAAAAAAAAACTTCCCAAATGTTCAGGAAGATATATGTTCACAACAAATAAAGATCCTACAGCAAAAGATAAAAGATGAGGCAGAATTTAAAACAGTTGGGAATTACCTAGCAGTCCAGTGGTTAGGACTCTGTGCTTTCACTACTGAGGGCATGGGTTCAATTCCTTGTCAGGGAACCAAGATCCCACAAGCCATGACGTGTGACAAAAACAAACAAACAAAAAGAATTTAAAACAGTACAGAAAATTAAATCCGAATCAATACCAATCATACTATTCCTGTCAACAAATGCAAATAAAATAATAATAAATATTAAACGAACTATGATAGGCTCATATAGAAAATTCTCAGGCCTCAAGCCAGACCTCCTGAATTTAAAAAAGCTGTGGGTAGGGCCCAGTAGGAGAAAGCAATGGCACCCCACTCCAGTACTCCTGCCTGGAAAATCCCATGGACAGAGGGAGCCTCAAAGGCCGCAGTCCATGGGGTCACTGAGGTCGGACACGACTGAGCGACTTCACTTTCACTTTTCACTTTCATGCATTGGAGAAGAAAATGGCAACCCACTCCAGTGTTCTTGCCTGGAGAATCCCAGGGATGGGGTAGCCTAGTGGTCTGCCATCTATGGGGGTCACACAGAGTCGGACACAACTGAAGTGACTTAGCAGCAGCATCAGGGCCCAGCAGTCTGTATTTAACAAGCCCTTCAGGTGATTTTTTTTTAAGATTTATTATATACTTATTTATTTTATTCTTTGGCTGAGCTGAGTTTTGATCGCTTTGTCCAGGCTTTGTCTGGTTGGGGTTAGTGGGGGCTACTCTCTAGTTGCAGTGCATGAGCTTCTCATTATGGTGGTTTCTCTTGTTGCAGAGCATAGGTTCTAGGATTATAGGCTCAGTAGTTGCGGCTCACAGGCTTAGTTGCTCTGTGGCATGTGGGATCTTCTGGGATCAGGGATCGAACTCATGTCCCCTGCATTGGCAGGCAGATTCTTAACCACTGGACCACCAGAGAAGCCTTCTCCAGGTGATTTTGATACATGCTAAAGTTTAACAACTGATATAGCTGCTGCTGCTGCTAAGTTGCTTTAGTCATGTCCGACTCTGTGTTTCCCCATAGAAGGCAGCCCATCAGGCTCCTCCCATGGGATTTTCCAGGCAAGAGTCCTGGAGTGGGTTGCCATTTCCTTCTCCAACTGATATAGCAAATCCCCCAAACTGTATATAAGATATATACAGTTTATCTGTATATAAGATATATATATTCTAAAATAATATATCAGAAATGCTGAAGATAAAGACTAGAAATAAAATAAAGATAATCATGAATATATAAACTGGAAATCCAAGATACAAAAACATTAGCAACTGAGAAGACTACCTCTCTCAACCTAGGAGAGCAAATCCATGAAGTATGAGAATATATATGAAATGGAAATATGAAATAAAAATATATACTAATTTATAATATAGAATTAACTAGTTTATTCTATATTTTGAAAATTCTGAAACATCTTTTAAAATGCTCAGAGGACATTCTCAAAATAAGTCCACATAGTGGGCCTATAAAACTTCAAATATTTCACAAAGTAGAAAAGGACGGAAGAAATACCCTAAAAATAAAGTCATAAATTAAACAAATTAAAATTTTCCACTTGTAAATTTCAAAATCTACTGGCTTGAACAAACTATTTGGTCAAAGAGGAAATTAAAATATATTGCATAATATTCAGAATATTATTCTGAACACAATGTATATCAGAACTTGAAAGAAATGCTTGGAGATTTTTAGCATAAATGGTTACATCATTTTAAAAAGAAATAATAATAATAAATATTCAAACTAAGGAATTACAATAAGGAAAAGTAAACAAAAGAAAAATAAAAGTTAGAAAAGATAGGAAGAGAAATTGATTATTACAAACAAAACTACAAGTAATAATAGATTCATGAGTAAGAATAAAAGCAAAATTAAATAAGAAAATGATTATTTGAAAACAAGAATTATAGACTATTTTGTTCAATTCTATGCAAATAAACTTGTAAACCTACCAAATATAACCTCTGAAAACTTAGACCAGAAAAACAAACATAGAGGCAATCATTCTCTCATTTTATCACCCCAAAGTCCAAGGTATGTATGGTTTAAGATGTGAATTTTACTATACTCTTAACAAACTACAATAATACTATTTATTTTAAATTTTCCAATTCTTAAATTCATCAAATTTGCAAAAGTATGATGTACAACAGATTAGAACTAAGTTCTATATAACTAGTAAGTCAAAAGAAAACACAGAAGTTACATTCTCCTGGTAATTAAAGCCCCCCTTGTACTTTTACAGGGATTATATCAACATCCTTCACAGACACTTAACTAGAACTGAATTTTTTATACTGTAAAATGACAGTCCTGAACTGAACTAGGCAACATTATCTGAATACCAGGCAAACTGGTCCTTTCAACAGCATTTATCTTGTTCTTTAAAAAGTGTTTTAAAATATAAATCAGAATGCTCTAATGACAAGTATACTAACTTTGTGCTACAATGCCTAAGCTGAGTAGTTGCAACAGAGATCCTATGGATTTACAAAGCCTAAAAAACTTTCTATCTGGCCTTTTACAAAAAAATTTATTGATGCTCTTCTACCCTAGAGTGGTGATTCGTCTCTCCTCTACCAGGCTGGAACCAGGATAGATTGTTAATCCAGCTTTAACCACAACTAAATGATCAAGAGACAACCTGGAAGAAGTCTGGATCTTAAAGTACCACAAAGACCAAAGGTAAGCCAATAAATCAATTCTTACGTTCCTTAAACCAGCACATTTGGGTGTTTATTATAGTCACTTAGCTTTAAACTCCCAAATGTGCTGGTTTACCATTTAGCTTTGGTTTACCACTTAGTTTTACTATATAGGGGCTTCCCTGATAGCTCAGTTGGTAAAGAATCTGCCTGCAATGCAGGAGACCCTGGTTCAATTCCTGGGTCAGGAAGATCCACTGGAGAAGGGATAGGCTACCCACTCCAGTATTCTTGAGCTTCCCTTATGGCTCAGCTGGTAAAGAATCTGCCTGCCATGTGGGAAACCTGGGTTCAATCCCTGGATTGGGAAGATCCCCTGGAGAAGGGAAAGGCTACCCACTCCAGTATTCTGGCCTGGAGAATTCCATGGACTTATCACAAAAAGTTGGACATGACTTTCACTTAGCTTTACCATGATTGATTAACACTTTTAGTCCTGTTTCATTGCCTTACATATCATGTATCTGCAGATACCAATTCAATTAAGGCACTGAAAATATTTTCAGATTGTAAGAAAATGAATGGACAAGAAAATGACTTTTACAAAAACACATAGTAGGGTAGAGTTTGCCAACTTCTGCTTTTAACAGGTCACCATTTAAAAAGAATACACTGGGTTTCCCTGGTGGCTCAGTGACAAAGAATCCGCCTGCCAAAGCAGAAGACACAGGTTCAGTCCCTGGTCCGGGGAAGATTCCACATGCCGCAGAGCAACTAATCCCATGTACCCAAGCTACTGAGCCCATATGTCCCAACTACTGAAGCCCATGTGCCTAGAACCTGTGCTCCACAACAAGGGAAACTACTGCAATGAGAAGCCCTCACAAAACAACGAAGAGTAGCTCCCGCTCACCATAACTAGAGAAAAGCCCACATAGCAATGAAGACCCAGTACAACCAAAAACAAATAAATAAAATAAAAAAAAAATACACTGAGTTTGCCTGACATTTGAACATTTTGTTATATGTTAACACTCTTCTCTTGGAGAAGGCGATGGCACCCCACTCCAGTACTCTTGCCTGGAAAATCCCATGGACAGAGGAGCCTGGTAGGCTGCGGTCCATGGGGTCGCGAAGAGTCGGACACGACTGAGCGACTTCCCTTTCACTTTTCACTTTCATGCATTGGAGAAGGAAATGGCAACCCACTCCAGTGTTCTTGCCTGGAGAATCCCAGGGACGGGGGAGCCTGGTGGGCTGCTGTCTATGGGGTCACACTGAGTCGGACATGACTGAAGTGACTTAGCAGCAGCAGCAGCAACACTCTTCTCTACACAGCAACCACAGTAATCTTGTTACAGGCAAATCATGTCATGTTCTCTCTGATAAGTCTCTCTGTATAATCATAAAAACATTTAGAAGCATACAATGTTTATTGCAGCTGCTTCTGAGGAGCAGAAATAGAAAACTGAGAGCCAGGAATAGGAGATATACCTATTGTTTTAATGTCTATCATGTATATGTATTAGAATTTAAAAATAACAGTACAATACAGCACCAATTTCCAGGCCTGCATTATTGTTAAAAAGCAGAAAGTGGACGATATCTGGAGATATACTGTGTATAGTATATAGTATAGATATACTCTATAGTATAGTATACAGATATAGTATATATATAGATAGTATACAGATATAGTATATAGATATACTTGTATATCTGTGTATATAGTATACAGATATATACTTGTATATCTGTATACTATAGATTTACAAAATATACTATGATATCTGGAAGTAAGACAATAAAAAACAAGGATAAAAGGGTAAAATTCAACTTTGAGATATATTACAATAGACGGAGGGAGAAATATGATAGTAAAATTTTAAAGAAAATAATCTACCTTTGTAGATTTGAAAGATTACAGATCTCTAATCTTTGGCAAGAAAGACCGAATGCTGAAGGAAAGGAATGTAGACATACAAGGAGAAGTGAAAAATGGATAATGTTAGTGAGAGGAAGAAGCATGAAATTTAGACTGTAGAAGTTATAAAATCAAGGCTGCAAATAAGGTAGAGAGGCTGGCATCCAGAATCAAGGTTAGAGAGAGAACTAGTCCTCCAGAATCTGAGAAAAGAAGAGCATCACACCAGGAAGAGAATTTAGAAATGGTACCTATGTATCTAAAGGATGCCTAGCAATTTTCACTCCAAAAACAAGAGCTGATAAGAAATTAATTCAAAACATTTCAGATGTTGCAAACTCACTGAGCAACTGTAATAAGCCTTTATTCCATTCATACCTGCTGGGTTCTCTCTTACCCGGAGAATACCTCCTTTACATTTCTTCCTCTATCATCAGTTGCTTTTCTTGTTGAACTGGTTACTTTAAAATTTGAAATACTGACGTAGGACATGGATAAAGGTTAAAGCAGTATCTCAGAATTCAGGTTGAGCCCTTAGGACCCTAAGTGGAGTTGAAGGATAAGGAAAGTAAAGCTCCTGGGGATGCACAAAGAAGCTGACTTGTGAAAAGAACAAAGGAATGATGACCCTTTGGCTTAGAAGCCAGAGCACACACATACACATACATGTGAGTACATGGAAAAGAGTATTTGTAATTTGCATCTCAGGTCAAACTCATTTTGTCATTTAAAGGCTCCACACATTTCAAAAAATGGGAAAAAGAAGGTATCTTATTTTCAGAATTTAGGTTATACAGAGAAACTATCAGTGAGTTGCTAGAGTTTTCTAGAATCATAACCTGCATGAGTACCTTTGAGCAGGTGTCACTTACAAGTGACACCTTGTTCCTGATTGAATAGTCAGTTTTGAATATCATTTTCCCCCATAACAACACATTTCTCATAAATGTGAAGTCACCAACCTTGAGTGATATGGATAAAATGTAAAGGAAGTGACTGAAATTATTCATGGCTCAGAGTTCTTAATATTTTTAGAAGCCTAATATTTTATCCAGGTTATATTACTCTAAGAGAAATTAAGTGTCCTATAATTAAATGGTCTTTCAATTCATTGGTTCAGCAAACATATTTCTCATTTATTATGTGTATTGGAAAGACCATAGTCTTCAATTTGTAATGGGGTGTGACAGATAAAAGGGTCAAACTTGCTCAGAAGCTCTTCCCTTACTCCAATATAAGCCAGCCAGAATGCTTAGTCTGGCTGAATAGTGCCATGAATTGATGAAAACAGGTAACACACATGGCAGAAAGGATGGAGGCAACACACAGGAGGGAAGAGGTAAGTACGACATTCTGGACATGAAGAGATTGAAGTTCCTATGCAACCTCCAGATGGAATTATCCATTAGACAGTTGGATATATGCCCGAGAAGCTCAGGACAAGCCTCAAATAGGAATGGTCATTCATTAGTCATGTGTCACAGCTGAAGCCACAGTGGAATTTGGCTGCTTCTAAGAGTTCTTAGAAGTGAAAAATATCAAAGTCGGAAACTCAGGAACACTAATATTTGAGGGACAAAGAAACATCACTCACTAATGGAGTCTTTTTAGGGGAGAGGGGACCTTGTTCCTTGGTTTTCATTGGAATTGTAAAAATGAGAAAAGTATTATGGAAGCCAAGGAAACATTCAAGAATGAGTCAGTGATAAACAACTGAAAAGGAATGGAGTGAACAGAGAAATCTAATTACTCCATCCCAGTTAAAAATGGAAATGTACAAAACAGGCAAGCAAAAATGTGATTTTTATTCCTGCCCTACTGGCAACCCACTCCAGTGTTCTTGCCTGGAGCATCCCAGGGAAGGGGGAGCCTGGTGGACTGTCATCTACGGGGTCATACAGAGTAGGACACGACTGAAGCGACTGAGCAGGAGCAGCAGCAGCAGCAGCTGTTATATCTACTCACAACCATTTTTATTTTCTGTGTAAACTTTAAAAGTTTCTTCATACAACCACAAATATACACACTCTTACCCTCACTTACTAAAAAAAAAAAAAAAAAGGTAGTATGTTATACCAAACATACACTTTACTTTCTTCGTATAACAAAATACAGCGCACTTTTTAAATCTATCTAACATATGGTATATATTTCCACTTGCTCAAGTCTTTCTTGGGGTCTTTCATTAACATTTTAAAATATCTTCATAAAGCTTTTATACTTTTACTGTTTATCCCTAAGTGTTTTATCTGATTTGTTGCTATTGTAAAGAGTCTTCTTTGTAACTATTACTGATTATTTTCTGTATCAAAAATATTATTTCTATATATGAACTTTTGTACTGTGGTACGTTCTCATTTTATTGAAAAATGTGTGATTAAAATACTGGAAGAAATTCTTTTTACAAATAAAAGAAAAATTTGTTTCACCACATTTACAAAGGTCATTTGGTTTGGGGAAAACCTGGTAAAAATTAGGAGTCAGATTGCCATGCTCACTGACAAATCAAGGAGTCTTAAATTGATTTTCTGACTTGTGCGTCCAAGACTGGACAACTTGCTTCCCAATTCTGCGCTATCAGCACCAGTGGAAACTACCTCTTAAAGTTGTTCCTTAGCCCAGGACTTCTCAAAGCAGCCTCACCGGAAGTCCTCCAAAGAATTAAGAAAAGTCAATACCTCTGGGGAGTCTAGACATCCAATAACAAGTTTCCCGGAAATCTTTCCTCTTAAAAAAAAAATGCTGATTTTGTTTTCTACTCCACAGTGGGTCTGCTTTTATACAAAAATCACTTATCGCTCAACTGCTTAGCCTTTTCCCGTTCTCATCTTTTACAGAAACGAATGTTGCAGAGAAATGCACCCTTTTATCATTATTTTAGAAACTAGAAAAGTGAGGTTTAAACGGTACTATCCCAGTAAGTTCCCAACGCCACCCACTCTCACGAAGTTGGAACCACACAGGTTGCAACTCTGCAACCCTCTCAGTCTCCCTCACACCCTAGGTCACCCACCAACGAACCCGCCCCCGTTGCCTTCTGTACCCCTGCCCCCATCCACAGAAGCTTTGAACACTGCTGCACTTCACAGAAGGCGATTCCTCTCCTTCAGTTTCCCCAGCCCGGTCGTAGGCTCCATGAAATCTCCCCTGCAACCTACTCGACCAGACTCTAAGCCCAGAAACCTAGGTCCAGCAACCCAGATCTACGCTTCGCAGAACCAAAAACCAAACTCACCAGCAGACAAAGACGACGATGGCGAGCCAGAGAGCCTGCGCCTGCGCACTGCCGGCTGGTTAGCATTCCCAGAGGTCTCCTGGGCGCCACCGAGCCCGGGCTCAATACCGGGCGGAATCGGTCGATATTGGTCGGGCGTCCACTTTTCTGATTGTGGACTACATTTCCCAGAAGTTTCGGTGGTTCGAGTCAGCTTTCGCGCCTTCTCAACTCCACCCGAGCTTGTGGGACTATCTCCCTGATTGGGGAAGGAGTGTCTATTGCCCGAGACTCATGACTTAGGTAATACTCTCTACCTGTGCCAGCTATCTCTGGGAGAAGGCAGTGGTAATAAGCTCAGTTCAAGCTCACCCCTAGTTGGGGGTGACTCCAATTAGGAACCACGGTGCAAGGCAGCGCCAGAAAATTCCAGGGCACGATCTGAGGCTAGGGGGTGGGGAGAAGCGGTGAGGAGGGGAGTGCTTGTGGGGATCTCTGGTTAGGATCCAGCCCGAGGCCATATTGTCCCTCGCGAATGCGGTGCTGAACTACCTTTCCCAGAGGTCGCCGCGTTCTCAGGCCGGCGGCTCCGCGCGGAGCGGTACGGGAGCTGGGTGTTAGTCTCTGAGCTGTTCCTGACGACTGATGCTTTGCAAGGGAAATTGAGGTGAAACGTCCAGAGGTCTGGGCGGGGATGGAAACTGAGTAAAGTCTGTTCAGGCTGAATGGGCGAGGTTGGAGAGGGAAGTGTCAGTTATGTATGACAGTATGTCCTTGTGATGGGTATGTTCTTATGGTACCGTGTGTGTAGCTTTATGCGGGCGAGTCTGCGAGGTATGATTGTTAATGTGCGATCGTGTGTAATACTGTGTGCTAGTGTGGGTTTATCCTGTGACTCTGTGCCCCTGTGGTGGGTGTGTGGATTTTTTTTCTGTGTGGCTGTATATATTCCTGTTTGTGTGCATGCATAGGAAGCTTTGTTATTGTGCTTCTGTGACTGCGCCCTGGTGGGGACTGTGGCTGTGCAGCGCTGTGAGCGGAAGGGAGGGGGAGTCTGTGCCTGAGACTGTTAAACCTTTGTGTCTTCTGAGTGGTGAATCTGGAGAGACTGTGTCGGTGACCGTGTGTCACATATAGTCATATATGAGACACAGGATAGTTCTGCCCTTTGCCAGCTAAGACCCTGACTCTTCTGTATGGCATTGTAGTTGAGATGGAAGCCTGGGATCTCCTCTGAGAAGCCCTGATCAGGAAAGGACCTCAGGAAAGGTTTGTTATCTCTTGACTCATCTATGTCTGTTAACCAGGCTTAATGAGATTGTCCCTTGTGGTTCATAGCCAATGAACACACCAAGTACTTAAAAAAATAACTTTATTTATTTATTGGCTGTGCTGCATCTTCGGTGTTGCTTGAGCTTTTCTCTAGTTGCAGTGAGCGCGGTTACTGTCTAGTTACAGAGCAGTTTTCTCACTGCGGTGGCTTCTTTTATTGCAGAGAACCGGGTTCTAGGGCCCACTGGCTTCAGCAGTTACGACCGGAAAGCTCAGTGGTTAGTTCCGGGGCTCTGGAGCACAGGCTCGGTAGTTGTTGGGCACAGGCTTAGTTACTTGGAGGTATGTGAGAATCTTCCCAGATCAGGAGTGAACCTCTGTCTCCTGCATTGGCAGGCGGATTCTTTTACCACTGAGCCACCAGGAAGTCCCACATAAAGTACTTCTGATTAAAGCAGAAGCATTTATTAGTTGTGACAGTAAGAAGACAGGGAGCCAGCCCTCAAAGCACTGTGCAAAGCTGAATGCGGAAGTTTTAAAGCTGGAGCACATGCATAGTACTAAAAGGGTAGGCATGGTAAAAAGACAAAAGCTGCTCTAGGTTGCAAAAAACTGCAAACAAAGTGTTTTGGTTGTTTGTGTGCACTGTAACCTTTTTGAAACATCTAGTGTTTGGAACTTTCTGTAATTTAACAATTTCTACAAAACAATCATACTTTGGTTTAACCCCATCCTTTCCCTACTGCTACCTGGCTAATATATCTTTCAACAAGAGACATCTCCAAGGAGGAGAAAATAATGGTAATAATATCTATAAGTTATATATAAGATGGCTTGGTATTTTCCCTTTATTTCTAAAATGCTTTATTTTTTCTGGAGTTGGTTTTTTTCCTTTCTTGGCAGACTTCTAACAGATACCCATGAAGTAAACTGAAGCCTAGTATTTTTCTTTGCACTCCCTAATTTTTAAAATTAATATGTATGTTGAGTATTTTGGTTTTACATGTGTACACATATGCAGTCATGTAGATGCATATACACGTGTATATACATGCATTGTAAATATTTTCATTTAAGTGATGTAACTTTCCACATAATTGAAAGTTGAGAATATTTTTAATATTACACAGTGTTGTTTTGTCATGTGTGATTAATGCAATAGTCATTGTCTCCTTTATTGCTATAAAAATTCTGATTTTGTCTGAGGGGGCACTGTGCCAAACAACAAATAGAAAAAAAAACCAACACTTTACATGTTTCAGATGTAAACAAAAGCTGTTAGATTGGATTTCTTAGACAGTTCTTTAAAGGAGGGAATGTGGGGAAGGCTCAGGGGACATGTATTCTTTTAGCCTTCTTCCTTTTCTCCTTCCTGCCTGGAAAGTGGATATAGTGCTGTTCATGGAGCAGCCATCATATAATCATGCATCCACTAGGAAAGGAAGGGTAAGAGATTTAAATTATTATACCAAATAAAAGTAGAGGACTTTAAATACTGTATATCGTATGAAAGTTATTTGGTAAACAAAACAAAGTTTACCTACAGGTGCATGAAATAAATAGTAGCATTTCAATTCTCTTCATGGTAATGTTTACTGAAAAACGCACAATGTGATAGCCATGAGTTTCAGTTTTATTTGAGTACTTACTGAGCACTATAGCCTGGGAGATAGCCTCTCAGATAGCTCTGAGAAATTACTCTGAAGGTGTACATGGGATTAAAGATATATCTTGGTAGATGGTTATTGCCAGTCATGAAGAATAGATATCTTGGTTAATGATTTTAGTGCTTTCCTAAGTATGGGAAGATGCAAAAATCCAAGTTCATTAAAAAATTCTCCTGAAATAGTTCTAAATAAAGGCTTATTTTCACAGAGCACAGAATGACTGATCTTGAATTTCTGTTCAGTTCAGTTCAGTCGCTCAGTTGTGTCTGACTCTTGGCGACCCCAGGGACCATAGCACACCAGGCCTCCTGGTCCATCACCAACTCCTAGAGTTTACCCAGACACATGTCCATCGAGTCAGTGATGCCATCCAATCATCTCATCTTCTGTTGTCCTCTTCTCCTCCTGCCTTCAATCTTTCCCAGTATCAGAGTCTTTTCCAAGTCAGCTCTTTGCATCAGGTGGCCAAAGTATTGGGGTTTCAGCTTCAACATCAGCCCTTCCAATGAACACTCAGGACTGATCTCCTTTAGAATGGACTGGTTGGCTCTCCTTGCAGTCCAAGAGACTCTCAAGAGTCTTCTCCAACACCACAGTTCAAAAGCATCAATTCTTCTGCGCGCAGCTTTCTTTATAGTCCAGCTCTCACATCCATACATGACTACTGGAAAAACCATAGCCTTGACTAGATGGACCTTCATTGGCAATGTAATGTCTCTGCTTTTTAATATACTGTCTAGGTTGGTCATAACTTTCCTTCCAAGGAGTAAGCGTCTTTTTAATTTCATGGCTGCAGTCACCATCTGCAGTGATTTTGGAGCCCCCAAAATAAAGTCTGTCACTGTTTCCACCATTTCCCCATATATTTGCCATGAAGTGATGGGACCAGATGCCACAATCTCAGTTTTCTGAATGTTGAGCTTTAAGCCAGCTTTTTCACTCTCCTCTTTCACTTTCATCAAGAGACTCTTTAGTTCTTCATTTTCTGCCATAAGGGTGGTGTCATCTGCATATCTGAGGTTATTGATATTTCTCTCAGCGTTTCTCATGATGTACTCTGCATATGAGATAAATAAGCAGGGTGACAATATATAGCCTTGACATACTCCTTTTCCTATTTGGAACCAGTCTGTTGTTCCATGTGCAGTTCTAAGTGTTGCTTCCTCATCTGCATAGAGATTTCTCAAGAGGCAAGTCAGGTGGTCTGGTATTCCCATCTCTTTCAGAATTTTCCACAGTTTATTGTGATCCACACAGTCAAAAGCTTTGGCATAGTCAATAAAGCAGAAACAGATGTTTTTCTGGAACTCTCTTGCTTTTTTTATGATCCAGCAGATATTGAAAATTTGATCTCTGGTTCCCCTGCCTTTTCTAAAATGAGCTTGAACATCTGGAAGTTCTCAGTTCATGTATTGCAGAAGCCTGGCTTGGAGAATTTTCAGCATTACTTTGCTAGCATGTGAGATGAGTACAACTGTGCGGTAGTTTGAGCATTCTTTGGCATTGCCTTTCTTTGGGATTGGAATGAAAACTGACCTTCTCCAGTTCTGTGGCCACTGCTGCGTTTTCCAAATTTGCTGGCGGATTGAGTGCAGCACTTTCACAGCATCATCTTTCAGGATTTGAAATAGCTCTACTGGAATTCCATCACCTCTACTAGCTTTGTTCCTAGAGATGCTTCCTAAGGCCCACTTGACTTCATATTCCCAGATGTCTGGCTCTAGGTGAGTGATTACACCACTGTGATTATCTGGGTCATGAAGATCTTTTTGTATAGTTTTTCTGTGTATTCTTGCCACCTCTTCTTAATATCTTCTGCTTCTGTTAGGTCCGTACCATTTCTGTCCTTTATTGAGCCCATCTTTGCATGAAATGTTCCCTTGATATCTAATTTTCTTGAAGAAATCCCTAGTCTTTCCCATTCTATTGTTTTCCTCTACTTCTTTGCACTGATCACTGAGGAAGGTTTTCTTATCTCTCCTTGCTATTCTTTGGAACTCTGCATTCAAATTGGTATATCCTTCCTTTTCTCTTTTGCTTTTCAGTTCTCTTCTTTTCACAGCTATTTGTAAGGGCTCCTCAGACAGCCATTTTGCTTTTTTGTATTTCTTTTTTGGGAGATGGTCTTGATCCCTGTCTCCTGTACAGTGTCACAAACCTCTGTCCATAGTTCATCAGGCACCCTGTATATCAGATCTAGTCCCTTAAATCTATTTCTCATTTCCACCATATAATCATAAGGGATTTGACTTAGGTCATACCTGAATGTTGTAGTGGTTTTCCCTACTTTCTTCAATTGAAGTCTGAATTTGGCAATAAGGATTTTATGATTAGGATGTTTTATTGTAATCAACAACTATAGAGGCTAATGACTTGATTCTTGTAGAACTGGATGGTGATTTGCAATTCTCCCTTTTGGTAATAAATTCAACCAATGTTTGGGAGACATTTGTGACCAATTTGTCCCACAATGCTAGGAAGACTCACTCCTAAATCAGGTCGTTGTTCAATTCAGTCACCTAGTCGTGTCTGATATTTGCGACCCCATGGACTGCAGCACGCCAGGCTTCCCTGTCCATCACCAACTCCCGGAGCTTACTCAAACTCCTGTCCATAGAGCCAGTGATGCCCTCTGTCATCCCCTTTTCCTCCCACCTTCAGTCTTTCCCCAGTGTGGAATTACTGGACCAGGCAATGTTAATGATAGTCATAAAAACTCACTGTACCCTCATCTGTTGTACTAGTCAGTTATCATCTAGGAATTGATTCCCTCTTGCTGCTTCTTCCCACATCTAGAGTTACACTACTACAATCATTACTACTATCAGGATCCTTCGTCCATGGGATTCTCCAGGCAAGAATAATGGAGTGGGTTGCCATTTCCTTCTCCAATATATAAAACTATATTTGGTTAATTGTTCAAGTTGCATAGTCGTCATTATCTTTATTGGAGGCTCAGTCAGACATTTGGTAATGCGAAAAACGATAATTTTGTAAAATAGGCAGAGTATAAGTAGAACAACCAGTAGCATAAGGTCATAACTAAGAATTTAAACCGAGAACTTCCATTCAGGATGGCCCAGTATATTCTTAGTCATCTGACCCAGTCTATTCCTTACCAGTTGCTGTCTTTAAAGGTAATGATATATAAGCATTGTTCATAAGGCACTCAGCCTAATTTCCTAGTGTTATTAAGCTGATTATCTTTAGTACGATTTAATTGTTCCCAACAAACATATTGTTCTGTTAAACTTAAATGACCATCGCCTGTTAGCTATATAAAGCCATCCCGTAACAGGAGGGTCCTTCCTAATAATTGGGAATTTATAATCTTTCACTGAAATTTAGCTCGTTGCTCTGAGCTTGAGTAACTTTGAAAGATAATTCATATTTATGGCTAGGTCAGAGCAAGTATGATTGACTGGCCAACTGAGGGGGTCCCATCTAGTAATATCAATAGTGGCCCAAACAGAACTATAACTTCTTTCTTCTACAATAAATTTCCTGAGGTCTATCAACTCATTGTCTTGGAGAGGAGAAATCCACTCAGGTAACTCAGAAGTTCTGGACATAGGTAATTGACTATAAGCCCAACAGTTGGATTAATTTTTAAATTCTGCATAGGATTTTGCCTGTGATAGAAAACATTTGATTCATATGCAAAAGTCCAGTATGTCAAGAGAACACTATAAATAATCATATAGGTTAGGTTCTGAATCTTGGGATAGCTTTTTATTTCTGATGGTGTCTTCTTGTCCTGGTGTGAGTGTCATTTCCTCTCTGAGCACTGTTTTAAAGTGATTTGAGTTCAGTAGTCTGCTGTATAGATCAGTATAGTGCAGGGGCCCATTTTAAGTGGGAAATATTCCAAGAGGCAGTTCCTTCATTTTTGCTGCACATCAAGTAGTTTGAGTTCTTTTTTTTAATTTTTAAAATGATATATTTTAAAATTTTATTTTTGACTGCACTGGGTCTTACCTGCTATACATGGGCTTTCTCTAGTTGTGGCAAGTGGGGGGCTTCTCTCTAGTTACAGTGCATGAGCTTCTCATTGCAATGCATGTGGCTTCTTTTGTTGCAGAGTGCAGGCTTCATTTAGTAGTTACGGCTCATGGGCTCTAGAGTCCTAGATATCATTTTGAGATAGTGATTTTGTTTCCTTCAAGCATTACCCAGAAGTGAAATTGCTCAATTCTCTGATAATTGTATTTTTAAACTATTGAGAAATTTCTGTTTTCCTTAGTGGCTGTGCCAATTCACATCCCCTACCAACAGTGCACAAGGGTTCTCTTTTCTCCACCTCTTCACCAACACTTGTTATTTCTTGTCGTTTTCATAATAGCTATTTTAACAGATGTAAGATAGTATCTCATTCTGGTTTTGAGTTGTATTTCCCTGATGATTAGTAAGGTTGAACATCTTGTCATGTATGTGTGGGTCATTTGTTAGAATTCTTTGGAAAATGTCCATTAAGATCATCTACACATTTTTTATTTGGATTATTTTGCTATTGGGTTGTATGAACTTTATATAGTTTCCATTTAACTGCTGTATGATATGTAATCTGCAAATATATTCTTCTATTCCATAGGTTGCCTTTTCATTTTGTTATTTCCTTTGCTGTACAGAAACTTCTTAGTTTGATGTAGTCCCATTTGTTTATTTTTGCTTTGGTTGTCAAATCCAAAATTCATTGCTAAGACTGAAGTTTGAAAGCTTACCCCTTTTCATTAAGGAATTTTGTGATTTCAAGTCTTATGTTCAATTCTTTGATCCATTTGAGTTGATTTTGTGTACAGTGTACAGTGGCCCAGTTTCTTTCATTTACATGTGGTGTCCAATTTTCTGAACACCATTTATGGAAGAGAATATCCTTGTGTCCAGTTTTCCCAGCACCACTTGCTGCTGCTGCTAAGTCGCTTCAGTCGTGTCCGACTCTGTGTGAGCCCACAGATGGCAGCTCACCAGGCTCTGCCATCCTTGGGATTTTCCAGGCAAGAACACTGGAGTGGGTTGCCATTTCCAGCACCACTTAGGGAAGAGAATATCCTTTTCCCATTGTATACTCTTGGCTTCTTCCTCATTAGTTATAACAATGTGTGGGTTTGTTTCTGGGCTCTCTGTTCTGTTCCACTGATTTACATGTCAGATTTTATGCCAATATCATACTGTTTTGATTCCTAAGGCTTTGTAATACGGTTTAAAATCAGGATTATTTTATATTACTGTGAAAATGCCATTGAAATTTTATATAGTTGTATTGAATCTGAAAAATCTTTGGGGGTAATATGGATATTGAAAAATATTAATTCTTACAACCCATAAGCACAGAATACTTTTCCATTTATTTATGTCTCCTTCAGTTTGTTTTGTCAAAGTCATAGTTTTCAGTGTACAGGTCTTTAACCTCCTTGGTTAAGTTTATTCCTAGGTATTTCATTTTTAAAAATACTGTTTTGTTGATCTATAGTGTTCTTGCCTGGAGAATCCCAGGGAGGGGGGTAACCTGGTGGGCTGCCATCTCTGGGGTCGCACAGAGTCGGACATGACTGAAGTGACGCAGCAGCAGCAGCAGCAGCAGCAGCAGTGATTTATAATATCGTATTAGTTATAGGTATATTATATATTCAAAATTTTTATACATTATATTCCATTTAAAGTTATTATAAAATATTGGTTATATTCCCTGTGCTGCACAATATATCCTTGCAATTTATTTATTTTATACTTAGTAATTTGTTATCTTTATCCCCTACCCTTGCCTTGCTCCTCCCCCTTCCCTCTTCTCATTGGTAACCACTACTCTGTATCTGTGTTTGTTATATTTATTCATTTGTTTTATTTAATAAGTGGTATCCTACAGTACTTATCTTTCTCTGTCTGATTTATTTCACAAAGTGTAACCCCCTCTAGGTCCATCCATGTTGGTCCAAATGGCAAAATTTCATTCTTTTCTATGGCTGAGTAATGTTCCATTGTGTATATGTATGTGTGTGTGTGTCTTATTGATTTATAGTTGATTTACAATATTAGTTATATATGTGTGTGTGTGTGTATACCCTACATCTCCTTTATCCATTCTTTATCCATTCATCTGGATACTTACTTAGGTTGCTTCCGTATCTTAGTTGTTATAAATACTATAGTGCTGCGATGAACATTGAGGGGCATGTTACTGCTGCATTTGGAGTGATAGTTTATATATTGCCTCTGTAAATGCCTACCAGATAATAAGGGGAGGAATACCACCTAGTAAGTGCCGTGTCACAACAGTCAATGCCCCAGTCATACTTACACGCTCTCAGTGGACCTGCCAGCCAGAAAATGAGGTGTGCGTCATGATCCTTGGGCTAGGATGGCAGTCAGTGTTCCACTCACGTATACAGTCTTTGTAGATGCCCATTATTAATGGGCAGGGATGGCTGTTGGGTCTGTGTTCACACACATAGCATCTGCATGTGCCTCTGCAGATACTTACTGCCAACAGGGAGGATGGTGCTGCTAGGTGTCATGCATAATAGTGTGAAAGATTGGCATTTTTAAAGTGTTTAGCCGGTGTAGAGTTGGCATTGTCAATAGGGTTTTGTTCTGCAGGTCAGCAACCTTCTCAGCCCTTTGGATAGGAAAAGCAAGTATACTTTGGACATTTTATTTGTTTGTTATTGTTTAGGGTTTTGGTAGTTATTCGCACTTTGTGGTATTTCTAATTTCAAGCTTCTCAGGTGTTCAGGTTGAAATATATGGGAAGACAAAACAACAAAACACCCAATTCTCCACCAGGGAACTCACCACTGGGCTGGGTTTTTCTCAAATCCCAGGGTCAATCCAGTTGACCTTCATTTCTCCAACTTGCAGTTTCTTTCTTATCTTTGCTCTTGGCACATGAGATTTTCCTTGGGAATAGTTGTGCCCCCCAACCCCCACCCCCATCTTGTTTCTTATGCTTGGAATGGGTTGAACTTAGATCTGTGGGTTTACAGTTTTCATCAAATTTGTCAAGTTTTCAGCAGTTATTTCTCCAATTATTTTTTTGTCCCCTGCCCATTCTTCTCCCTGTCTTTCAGGGATCTCTAATATACATAATTAGGCTAGATGAAGTTGTCCCACAGCTCTCTTCTCATTCTGTTTTTGTTTCAATTATATTGTTTGTATTGCTATGTCTTCAAGTTTGCTAATGCTTGCTTTGGAGTGTTTAATCGATTAATCCTATTAACTGTATTCTCAGACACTATTGTTTTTAACCTCTAGATTTGAGTCTTAAATATTTTCCACATCAGTACTTAGCAAGATCAGTCTCTGTTGTTCCTTTTTGGCCATGCAGGATATAGTTTTATACTGCTAGTATCTATTAACAAATACAAAATCTTGTAAATCAAATACAAAATCTATGTTTGTCACTTCTGGATGTGTTTCTATTGATTTTTCTACTTAGTCATGTGTGCCTGCTTATAAAACTTATTTACTACCAGGCAATATGAAAGTTACAATCAATATCCTTGGTATTTTTACATTTCTATAAATATACTCAAGTTGTGTTCTGGAATATACTTATGATACTTGAGAACAGTTGGTTCAACATTTGCTTTAAACTCTGCTGGGTGGGACCAGGAAAGCCTTAGTCTAGTGCTAACTTGCCTCTCTACTGAGGCTGAGTAATCTAACTAGTGCCCTGTGAATTATGAAGTTTACCATTCTTGCTTATGGGGACACAAACAATTCCTGACCCTGTGTGAGCTCCAAGGATTGCCTTTGCTCTTAAGCATTTCTTTTGCTGCTCATAGGTGGTCTCCTTGATCCCCTGCAGTGATTAGAACTTGACTAAATACTCTGCCCTGCAAACTTTAGCCATCACTGCCGCGCTGGACTCTCAGGTCCATCTTTTCTACTTAAGGGGGTTACAAAGCTGCTTTATATTACCCCTCCCAGTGCTGAGATGTGGAAATGCTCTCTAAGCAGTACACTGGGTCAAATATATGGACCACATTTGTTTGTTTATACTTTGTTAGGCATGACCATTCTGTTGTCTGGTGTCCAATGTCTGAAATCATGTGTATCTCATATTTTATCTAGTGTTTTGTTATTTTAGGCCGGAGGGTAAATCCAGCCTGTATTATTCCCATTTTTGGCTGCAAACAATGTTAAAAAAAAATTATGTGCTTAAAATTGCAAGAAAGCAGAGCTTCCATATACCATTCTCCCAATTTGCGCAATACTAACATTTTATATTATCATAGTATAATGATGGAAACCAGGATATTAACATTCGGCACAATACTATCAAACAAATGACAGGCCTTGATTGGCTTCCATCAAGTTTTCTCCACTAATTTTCCAAAATTGAATTCACAATCCTATGTTGTATTTTGTTCCCTTGCCTTTTATAACCTGGAAAGGTTATGAACTTTTGGAGAACTGGGCAAGTTATTTTACAAAAGGTTCTGCATTTTGGATCTGGCTGCAGTTCTCTCATTATTAGGACATAATTATGCATGTTTTGGTCTTCCCAGGTGGCACTAGTGGTAAAGAACCTGTCTGCCAATGCAGGAAATGTAAGAGACACGGTTCGATCCCTGGGTTGGGAAGATCCCTTGGAGGAGGGCATGGCAACCCACTCCAGTATTCTTGGAGAATCCCATGAACAAAGGAGCCTGGGGGGCTATGGACCACTGGGTGACAATGAGTGGGACATGACTGAAGCAACTTAGCACATAGCACATGCATGTTTTGGTGAGAATACTACCCAAGTATTTGCCCTTCTTAGTGAATCACCTTGATGCCAATGTCATTACTGGTGATTATTTGGGTAAAGTGGCTGTATGCAATGTTTTATCTTTGTAATTAAATATTTGGGAGAGATATTATGAGATAATTCTAATATCCCATTTTTCCCTTATACTTGCACCTTCATATTTACCATCTATCAATGGATTTTTAATATAATTATAAAATTATGGTGATTTTCTATTTGCCTTATTCCCTTTATAAAGTAGAATTCTTCATCATTAAATTGAACCAGAATTCCTTCTGTGGGGTAGCGAATTTCATAGTTCATGGCAGCAATAAACATCAGGAACATCTCCTTGTATTTGGGAGGCGGTGGGGAACAAAGCTTGCAAGTAGTGTAGGGAACATGTGGAAAGGATAAAGGAGGAAATGAAAAAAAAAGAAAATGGAAACAAAGTTTTGTCAATTTGAGCACCAAGAACAAGAATCAAAAACAACAGTTTACAACAATAATTATATTCTGGTTTATCAGATTAGCAGACTGTGAAGTGACTGAGCTCATAACAAAGTTCAAAGAAAAATATTAATGATATATGACCAAAATGTAGCTATAATTACAAATAAGGGAGACAATAAGAATGTTGTATTAATTTTTAAATTTATTCATTAGCGTTTCAAAAAATAAGTATTAAGACACATGTTTATTTTACTTGCCATTAATTTTAAGTCTGAATATAAAGTTTAGATAGCTCACTGTTTTTATTTGTTCAAGCAAGCAAAAAATATTAAACCACATGAAGAATTGTGGGGTAAGTAGTTCTGGAGTATTACCCAAGAAGAGGGAAATTAATCAGCACTGATGGTAACTTAGAATAACCAGGTAGAGTAGGATAGAAGAGTAACTCACCAGTGTGGTAACATGATAGCTCAGTAAGTAGAGTGAGGTATTAATAATTACAATATAATTGAACTATTTCAAAGATATGAAATAGCAAGTATCCTAATAAGGGTAGTAACAGAGACTCATTCTTTTATTCTGTAGGACATAAACTACCTATCAGTTATACACTTTTACTAACTGCTAGCTTAAATAAAATACTAATAAGGAATATATAAGGGAAGCATAGCTCAATAATACCCAATTAGAAAACAGCTTACTTACTACATCATGCAAAACTGGGCAGGATATCAATCTCAAAAATTAGTATCTAATGAATGATAGTGATGTAAATATATGTAAATATAATAGGTAAATATTCTTATAAAAATCTGTTAACCAGCTTGGCTTTTGATCACTTTGATTAACAACCAGGTCCACTTTCCTAAGAAAGAGATGATGGGTGGTTAAGATTTGCAACCTTATTAGCTGTCTTATTTTCTTTTTCATCTTTTTTTTCTGAGTCATCTGAGACTACTAAAATCAAAGGTCTACTGTTAGTCCAACTGCCAACCACAGTAAGACAACACTGAGTGGGAATAACAGGGAAAATTATAATTATAAAATCCAATCAAAGCCATGCAATAGTAGTGTTTATAAACCCTCTTTATTTAAGTTTAGTGACCAATTTCTAATCCTTGCAATAGCTATAAAGTTTCCCCTCCATTTAAAGCTACTAAGAGACTGCTAAGATTGGGTTAGAATATTTTATGAAATATTTAAAATGCCATTTCATTCGGATCCTGACTGGTACTGCCTAGAGGTGAAAAGGTTCCTTAAAGGAATTGTGTTGCAGGAGGTATTTAGGGAAATCTGTTGTGTCAAAACAACATAGAAACTCAAAAAGAACTCAAACATTTGATGATAATGGAAAGTTTAAACATCTACCATTAAAACAAAATCAATAGAAAAGAAATCTACACAAACACCTTGCAGGACCACAATACTTTAAAACCGCATAGTATCTGAGAGTTCTGGCTCTTTGGAGAAGATAGGTATACCATATATAACAAGCAAAAAATTAGAATGCAAAAGATATATCTGAGCAATTATTACAGAACAGTAAGCCAAAAACAATAAATAGTCAAAAAACCCAAAAACACAAGCACCAAAAGTAACTGTAAGCAAAACATCCATGGATAAACTCATATGAAAATAACTCAAATAATTGATAATTAGGAGAATACATTTCTCACACATTTAAAAAATGGATTAACAGGGATCATCCTATGTGAATGGATATTCAGAATGTTGATTGATATTAAAAGGAGAAATATTTGGCAATATTAAACAAAGCTGAACATATTTATCACTTATGAATGAACAATTCTGCTTCTAGAATGACCATAAATTCTGAAAAGTTTTAAAACAGTGAATCTTATCAATAAATACACAGGTTTTTTTTCAGTGAAACTCAGAAACAAACAGGCTTTATACATGTCTTTCATTCAAAAGACTCCTCCCTAGTATAACTTGTTCAGTATCAAGTAAGTTGCCTGCTCATACTAAAAGCATTACCACATTCCTTGCATTCATAGGGTTTCTTACCATTGTGAGTTCTCTGATGTTTTGTAAAGGATGAACTATGTCTAAAGGCCTTCCCACATGCTTTACATTCATAAGGTTTCTCTCCAGTATGAATTCTCTGATGTTCAGTAAGGGCTGAACTGTGTCTAAAAGCCTTCTCACATACCTTACATTCGTATGGTTTCTCACCGCTATGAATTCTTTGATGTTGAATAAGAGCTGAAGTAAGTCTAAAGAACTTTCCACACTCTTTACATTCATAAGGTTTCTGACCACTGTGAATTCTCTGATGTCGAGTAAGTTCACTACCTACTCCAAAAGCTTTCCCACATTCCTTACATTTATATGGTTTCTCACCAGTATGAATTCTCTGATGTCTGGTCAGGGATGAACTATTTCTAAAGACCTTTCCACATGCCTTGCATTCATAGGGTTTCTTACCAGTATGAATTCTTTGATGTCGAGCAAGTTCTCTACAGACTCCAAAAGTCTTCCCACATTGTTTACATGCATAAGGTTTTTCACCAGTATGAATTCTCTGATGTTCAATAAGCTGTGAACTAATTCTAAAGACCTTCTCACATTGAATACATTTGTATGGTTTCTCACCAGTATGAATTCTCTGATGTTCGGTTAGCTGTGAATGAAATCGAAAATCCTTGCCACATTCCATACATTTGTAAGGTTTCTCATCAGTATGGATTTTCTGATGTCTAGTAAGTTGTGCATGCACTCTAAAAGATTTCCCACAGAAAGTGCATTCATAGGGTTTCTTACAATCCTGAATTCTTTGAAATGAAGTGATTTCTTCAATTCTTCTAAAAGTCCTTCCATATTCCTTACATTTATAGCACTTCTTATCATCACGGTGTACACTAAGGGCTTCATAAAAACTACATACATTTCCACATTCCATACATTTACAAGGTTTCACACCAGTATGAATATTCAGTTGTAGGGTATGGGGGTCATCTACTCCAAAGGTTTCCCAATATTTACTACATTCAGAGATTTTTTTACCACTATGTATTTTCTCATATTCATCAATGCTTAATTCACAACTAAGGGCCTTCCCATACTGCTTATATTTAAAGGGCTTCTTGCTTTCATGAAATCTCTGATGTAATGTAAGAAATTTGTGATTTCTGTAACTGGGCACCTTTTCAGAGATGATTTTTATTTGACTGAAACATCCTACTTCAGGTCTTTGTACTTCAATCTTCCTTTGGCTTTGCCAATCATTTCTAAAAATGGAGTTCTGAAGGCCAACTAATTTACTGTTTTCTATTACTTCCCACTGAGATTTATTTTTTCAACAATGTCCTTCTCTACAGATAAAGTCTTTGTGTCGTACTTGGATTCCAAGTCTGAAAGAAAGGGGAAAAAAAAATTCGTTTTTCATGTATCACAAAAATAAAAGTTATAAAATGCACAGTAGAAAAACTGAAAATATTTCATAGCATAAATGAATGATTAAAATATTGTCATAAATTTAGAAGAAAGGTAAAGAGAGCTCAGAGAAGGATAAGAGCATAACATAAGGATGTGAAGTTTGTGATAAGAGATATGGATTGGCAGTGGGTCTGAAATTTTGGTGTTGGATTATCACCTAGTAAGCTTGTCAAACACTGATGTGCATGAACTAATCCATAATCCAGATAAACTGAATCAACATTTACAAACATGGAATTTAGTTATCAGCTATCTTGTAGAGATACTGCGAATACATATGAAAATTTGATAATCTATACATTCTAACTGTTTTCTGAGATTTTTCTTTTTTCTTTTATAATACAACCCCAATACTTTACCATGGATAACAAGGTTCTGCTTGTAAGACAGTACTTTAATCCATTATCCCCTTTCACCTAATCTTTTTTCACCTCCTACATCAAACCACAGTTCCTATCATTTAGAGATACCCACAAGATGTTTCATTTCTCAGAAATGAACTCCTTATATACCATCTCCTTTTCATTGTCCAGGTCTAAAAGTTAGTACCCTCAGAAATGATGTACTGCTAGCTGACTCTAAGTAAGCTCATATATCCATCTCTTACAATATCTAGTTCCTTGCCCTCATACCTTTTTTTTTTTCCAATTTTGTATTCTGAAATTTTCTGTTGTCATACTATCTATTTCCTTATTCCTTAAACTTCAAAAGACAAAATCATTATTTTATGTGCCACTGAATATCAAGGCTCAAGGTCATAGTAGTTGACGGTTACAAGAAAAGTAAATCACTGGTTGAAAGGAATCTAAGAATAAAAGCAAATTTTACAAATATGTCACTGGAGAATATAACTATCAAAGTAACTATAAGAATAGTGCAATAGTTACAGCATGCCTCCATGCTTTTAAAAATATCACACTACACTATAGTGATTTTATATACAGAAATTTATATACATATGAAATTTCTAATATAGTAAGATATATGTGTATATATATAAAATAGTGTTTATAAATGATTGTTTTTAATTGCCTCTCTACTTAAAAACATATTGTCTCCATCATTGCTATTAATTTCCTCCTATGCATACTCATGAGTTTCTTTATCCCATATATCAATAAAGATGTTTTATTTACTTCTCTTCAGAAGTATTGTCACTATTATTCATCTATCCTATTGAAATCCTAGTTTATATTTACATGTTTTCCTTCATGCTCTTTCCCAAATACTCCATTTTCTTATACTCAAAGCTAACCATTGCAATATTTTCCCCCAAATATCAGTGTTTTATATAATAGGCATATACCATATTTTAAGGCTTATGCACTTCTGAGTAAAGCTGTGCCTGAAATGCTATGTAAAAGTGGAGGTAGGAGGTGGGAAAAAGGGGAGGTGGAGGAGGGAAATAGTGTAAGGCACTTTGTAACAAACAATCTGTTGGACCTAGCTGGAGAATGGCAATCAATGAGGGAACAACCTGAGGAAAATCCAAAGTGACTGATGCACATTGTATGATAAAGAACAAAAATAATTTCCTGTGACTGAATTATGTTATGTATAATTAAGGTGAAATAATGCAAACGTCTTATTTGACTGCAACAATAAAATCATAAATGAATGCCAGTATCAGTAAATTAAAAGTACTTCCTTTTAGAAATGAAGAAGCTTTCTATCAAACAACTGTTCAGCTGTTGTGGAAATGTATTGAAATTTCTGAGAATAGTGGCACTGAAAATATTACATATTGAAAATCCATGAAACAACATTAGTCACAAAGAAAGGATTTAAATGTTTGTATTAATAAAAATGAAAGATAGAAAATAACCAATGTATACATCCCATTCAAGAAGAGAACAAAGTGACCTAAAGAAAAGATGAGAGGAGGATACAGAATCAGAATGTGATGAGGTAGAAACATGTAAAAAGTAAAATTACCAAATATAAAATGTAAATGACAAGGGAAAGAACCATCACAGAGGGTATTTTTAAAGTGATATGATTCCTCTGCTAATCAGTTTGAAAGCTGACATAAATTATTTTGTAGGTAAATAATGAAAACCCTAGATGCCATAAGAGTTGGAAAAAAAAATCCCAATTTGCTAGAATGAGATAAAATTGTTAAAGACACCTCCCATGAAACAAAAAATCATAAGCATGCCTATTGCCTAAGTTGTGGCAGTAAGCCAGGTAATGAGCCAGGGCTCCTAAAATAAAGATCTGAGCCATAACCTGGAGCAGGGAAGGTAGAAGATATGCCCTTGACAGTTGTGACAGAACCAAGAATGTTATAATATTAATGAGTCATGACAAAAGACACAAAAATTATCTGGAGACCACCATTTTGACAATGCAAGTATAGAAAAAGGGGGAAATACTTTGTGTACTAAAATATGTTAAGTATACAACTAAATAAAATTTATAGCTAGTATTTTTAAAGAAGAAGCAAAACACATAAAACATGGAAGACCAGAAGAACTCACTTTTTAACCAATTCAGGTGCATGGTCTAGGATAGGGAAGATATAGAGTGAACCTAGGAAAACTTCAGAAAAGCAATAATATATTCAAGAAATAAAGAATCAAGTCAATGGTACACAAAAATCCATAAGGAATTCCTCAGTATTTATATAGCTAGGTATCAAAAATCAAAGGCTGTGGTGGGCTAAAGTATACTAAACTAATAAAAATCAACAAATCCATAATGACACATAAAAAGAGGTCAGTCAAATGGAGTTTCCCCAAAACATCACAGGGGCTTGCCTCCTCTTGGACAGGCTAGGCTTTTATTCTGGTGATGACTTTCTTTGTTTCATCAAGTCTTTACTTTCCTCCCACACAACCCTCCAGAGCAACTTTCTTTCCATCAATAAGGTAGTTACAACCCACTTAGAAATGGAACACCCTGCTTACAAGACAGAAATGTAACATAATTGGAGAGGTAGCCTAAATATTTGTCTTAGCAATCTCTTCAAAGAAAAATACTGCCAGTAGTAGTATTTATGTCATGGGGTTGCAGAATTAGGTAACTCAGTATATTAAAGGGCTTAAAACAGGGCCTGGTACAAGGCAAGAACTACATGAACTGAGAGGAAAATGAGTAGCTTTCTAAAACATTAAGAGGTCCTTGCTAGAATTCTGACTTAATGTTAAATGCAAAGTTCTTTAACCTCATAGAAGGTGTAAGACAATACTTGTATCAGACAATGAATATGAATTCTGTTTGCCAATCTAACAACATAAATTATACATATTCTTTTGATTATCATATCAAATCAAGACAGTATCTTAGCTGTTCTCCCAGAGATGGGTAAGGAAATAATATAAAGAATTTAAAGCTATTCTGGGCTCAAACAAAATACGATAGATACCTTAAAGGATATACTCTATGTATCCTATAATCAGATCTAGCTCTCTGGGTATCAAGGAAGGCAGAAATTATATGAAGAAACTAAGAAGGGAATTCATACAAATTATATAAAGAATGATGAAGGTTCTAAAAGGAGGTGTCATCTCCAAAACCATGATCAATCCATGCATTTGGAAACTTGGAGAAGAAATTCATCTAGTGTCTTAAAAAACAGCATTGAGTTAACTGAATGTCAACTGATAGTCTATAGAACATATTCTAAATTATGTGAACAGTCAAATTTACCCAATGAGACCAAGTTGCTGTAATTTTCCATCATCACATCCCAGTACAAGTCTCTCTGAGCAGAATCCAGATATTCCCACTCCTCCTGAGAGAAGCTGATGACCACATCCCTGAATGTCACCAATTCCTAAAATAAGAAACCACATATTACACGTAAAATTGAAGGAAACAAATTTGACTAAAAGATTAAAAAAATTAAACTATTATATATAGAATGGATAAACAACAAGGGCTTACTGTATAGTAAACTATTAATATCCTGAAATAAACCATAATGAAAATATGAAAAAATATATATATTTGTATAACTGAGTCACTTTGCTGTATAGCAGAAATTAACACAACATTTTAAATGAACATTGTATGTCACATGCCTGTGGCATGAATTATCAGTGATAATGAATTTCTATATCCTTGTTCCTTGGTACAGGAAAAATATATAGCTTAGAAAATAGGGTATGAACAATATTTTAAAATTTGTTTACAACCCTAAGTTCATCACTGTTAATCACCATTTCACATTATATAAGAATTATAACTTCTAATGAAAAATTATTTATTAAGTGCTTTTTAGTGGGTGCATAGTAGTGTGCTTGGTGAAAATATATCTGCCTTAATTATAGGTTGGATAAGGTCTTCTCCAATTCTGAAATCAATAATAATCTACTGTTTATGTCTGAGACTAGTCAACATCAAATCCAATCTACCTGGAAAATCAGGTCTGTTCAGAAGTAGAGTTTGCTCATATGTTATTAATTGGATCCATTTGCTTTTTTTCTCAAGAGTATGTAAAAGGATGGTAAATGCCTACCTCTGGGGATTCCATTTCTACCCTATAACTGCTCTGAACAAAAATCTACACATAGGAATACTGAACATTATTTGGAAAAGAGATAGGCACATAGAAGGTACAGTGTGCTGTTTGACTCCAACTCTCACTAGAAAGTGAAAATGGGGATTTTCATGAGGGAGTAGGCTCTTAAAACTGTTTTCTTGGAAGATTCAGATAAATGAAATGTTCACAAAGGAGAGAAACAGCAACTTACATGTTCCATGGTTAGAACTGTAAAGAACTGATCAAGGAATTCCACTTCTGGTATGACAGCATGAGGAGTTCTATGGAGATTGTCTCCATTGAAACTGGTGAAAATTATATATAAAAACAAAGCAAATGAAGAAACATTTGTTCAAGAAAATCTAGTAAAACTTACTAAGAACTGTGAAAGTATCTGAACCTAATCTGCACCCTTCCTTATCCCTCCATCCTAATGAGAAAAAGATTCTATTCCAAACTAGTACAACTAAGGACACAAACTTCCTCCCTACTCCTCAAACCCTTCTCCCAGTCAGATAACTATCTTCATGGGAAGAGTAGAACATCAGCATTTCTTATTTGCCCCCAGCTACCTTTGCTCAGGCAAATGCAACTAAGCGTTGCAACTGCCTAGCAGCCAGGTAAGAATTGTAGGCTGTACCTTGGGTGTGGCACTGCTGAGAATACTGGGGTTCCAATCATGTTTGCCTTGGCTCATGGGGTAGGAGTTCCTACCTTAGAGGGAAGCTGAGTCCTAAGACTACTGAGCAACTCCCTCCATATCCCTCTCCATTTGCAATGGAGTGTGGAAAAGTTCAAGGGTAAGGACATTCTCAGAAACGGTGGAAATTTTAGTGAAAAGCTATTAGGGTTAGTGAAAGGCTATAAAGATGGAAAAATTCATTGGAAAAAAATTCATTGGACATGAATGTTAAATTGTAGGCAGGCTAGTTTGTCAGAGGGATCAGAGAAAGATATTTGAGGAGCCCTTCCTATTGTCAGAACAAATCTCAAATACTGGCTTGATTTCCTTAGTCTGTGAAGCAGTGTATCCCCAGGGCATTACTGATAATAGTAGTGCCATCAGTCACAATTAGGGAAGCCTAGCAGCTTGGCGTGGTCAGGCAAAGAGACATTCAGAGAGCCTTGCCAAAGCCACTGTCATCCAAGGGTGACTGTGTAATAGTCAAGTCTGTACCCCAAGGAGCAATATTAGAGATTTACACTATAGGGAAGATAGATTTCACTTAATTGGTTTCAGTTCAGTTCAGTCACTCAGTCATGTCCGACTCTTTGCGACCCCATGAATCGCAGCACGCCAGGCCTCCCTGTCCATCACCAACTCCCAAAGTTCACTCAGACTCACGTCCATCGAGTCAGTGATGCCATCCAACCATCTCATCCTCTGTCATCCCCTTCTCCTCCTGCCCCCAATCCCTCCCAGCATCAGAGTCTTTTCCAGTGAGTCAACTCTTCTCATGAGGCGGCCAAAGTACTGGAGTTTCAGCTTCAACATCAGTCCTTCCAAAGAAATCCCAGGGCTGATCTCCTTTAGAATGGACTGGTTGGATCTCCTTGCAGTCCAAGGGACTCTCAAGAGTCTTCTCCAACACCACAGTTCAAAAGCATCAATTCTTTGATGCTCAGCCTTCTTCACAGTCCAACTCTCACATCCATACATGACCACAGGACAAACCATAGCCTTGACTAGAGGGACCTTTGTTGGCAAAGTAATGTCTCTGCTTTTGAATATGCTATCTAGGTCAGTCATAACTTTCCTTCCAAGGAGTAAGCGTCTTTTAATTTCATGGCTGCAGTCACCATCTGCAGTGATTTTGGAGCCCCCGAAATAAAGTCTGACACTGTTTCCACTGTTTCCCCATCTATAAAAGAGCTATTTCTACATAAAAGATTTAACAGAGTTGGAGATAAGCTTTCCTTTTGTTTAGGAACATAATGAGCACAAAAGATATTCAAAATGGGCGGGAACATGAAGGAAATTTGTGACTGAAATAAATTACTTCTACAAACTTGTGAACATCCTTTTGTTTTATCACCAATGCAATAGGATACATTCATTATACACATACTTGAATTAACAAAATTAAAGATGGTAGTAGCAGTTTCAGACTAAATAAGAAAATGTATGTAAAAGAGGCAGAAATGTATTTGGTACAGCATATGTGCTTATTGTGCTGTGTGCTCAGTCGTGTCTGACTCTTTGTGACCCCATGGACTGTAGCCTGCTAGGGTTCTCTATCCATGGAATTCTCCAGGCAAGAATACCAGCATGGTTGCCATTCCCTTCTGCAGGGATATATTATATATGGCTTAATTTTTAACTTTATTATTCAAAAACTAATATCATTTTACTTATATAAGATTGATTATAAATGCAATCTTAGTAAAACAGATTCATATCTAGTATTAACAATTAGGAGTGTTCTTTTTCCTATGTAAAAGTTTGTCTTATCTGCATGGTATTATATCACATTTATGTAATGTGACTTAGTTTTTAAGATTATATACAGTTATATAAATCCATGAAGTTACAGATATTCTGCAAACAAAACCAAACATATAAAAAAAAAGTTAGGAACTATATAGAATAATTTTGAACATAATTTCAACAGATTTGTGGTCCTTTATGAGTACCAAAATGGAATTAAATTGCCTTAAGAATTTCTTTTATGCATATTTGCACAAATCTGGCTATTAAAAATTCCTTCTAAGTCCTCATTAAAATTAACTTTATATTTTCATTACTCTTTAGTTAAGAAATTTATGAGGAATATTTAGAATCTCCACATAATAGCAACTTTTTTTCTTGAGAATTTAATTAAGTACAAGGTATTTAGTAAGTGCTCTAGAGCTATGCCCAGATTAATGTAGTCAATCTTCATAAAATCCATGAGGCACTGATGTGATTATAATGAACATTTTATAACAAGAAATTACAAAATAGATAGCCTAATAACTATTTCCTTGGAAAGAAAGTTATGACCAACCTAGACAGCATATTGAAAAGCAGAGACATTACTTTGTGAACAAAAGTCCATCTAGTCAAGGCTATGGTTTGTCCCGTGGTCATGTATGGATGTGAGAGTTGGACTGTGAAGAAAGCTGAACGCCGAAGAATTGATGCTTTTGAACTGTGGTGTTGGAGAAGACTCTTGAGAGTCCCTTGGACTGCAAGGAGATCCAACCAGTCCATCCTAAAGGAGATCAGTCCTGGGTGTTCACTGGAAGGACTGATGTTGAAGCTGAAACTCCAATACTTTGGCCACCTGATGTGAAGAGCTGACTCATTGGAAAAGACCCTGATGCTGGGAAAGATTGAGGGCAGAAGGGGATGACAGAGGATGAGATGGTTGGATGGCGTCACTGACTCAATGGACATAGGTTTGGGTAGACTCTAGGAGTTGGTGATGGACAGGGAGGCCTGGTGAGCTGTGGTTCATGGGGGTCGCAAAGAGTCGACACAACTGAGAGACTGAACTGAACTGAATAACTATTGACCTCCTTGAAATATGGTGAATTTTAACAAGCAACAGAATTTTAATTTTAATTAAAATAGAAAAAAAAATAGAAAAGCAATATAAAATGTTTTTCAGTTAAACACAATTTTATGTTTTGATGTGAGTATATTTCACCTTGGGCTTCCCAGGTGGCATTTCTAGTGAAGAACTCACCTGCCAGTGCAGGAGACCTAGGAGACGTGGGCTTGATCCCTGGGTTGGGAAAATCCTCTGGAGGAGGCCATGGCAACCCACTCCAGTATTCTTGCCTGGAGAATCCCATGGACAGAGGAGCCTGGCGGGCTATGGTCCATATGTTCCCAAAGAGTCAGACACGACTGAAGCAACTTAACATGCTTGCACGCATACTTCACCTTAACCACTGAAAATTTAGGATCCAAACTGAGACGTGCTGTAACAATAAAATATGCACCAGATTTTGAAAACTTAGTAGGAAGCTATGGATGTAAAATACTTCAATTTATTTATATCATTTTATGTTGAAATAACATTTTAGATATATTGGTTCAAATAAGACACATTATCAAAATTAATTTCAACTGTTTCCTCCTACTTTTAAAAATGTGTTCAATAGAAATTATAAAATTACATAAGTGGCTTTTGTTATATTTCCACTAGTGTTGCTTTAGACTCAGATACTACTATACCACACTGCTTGTCACAATCTACACCGATAGATGGTCTGAAACTAAGTCTACTGCCAAATCTCAAACAAGACTTGGTTATCACCATTCAACACTCCCCATGGATTTTCTGGAAGAACTCCTTGCCCTTGTACACACATACTTCTCTTCACAAAACTCCAATCATATACCCACTTCTAAATGTCAAAGTCACCTTTTTCACTTACTGATTGAAGTCAAACCACTTCCTACTTGCTGTATTTGGAAATCAAAGGTATCTGCTATGTTATACCTAGCCACAGATCTCTTCCTTAACAAATCACATTCTAAAATAAGCCCTTCATTTATCCTCCATGAGTTCTATTTTTGTGCCTTCTTTTCAAAAGAAGAGCACACGGGATTACTGAATGATTTACCCAATGGGTATGGGAATATTAACTGGAAAGGTAAAGTGTGCTTGGAAAAAGATAAGACATCCATCTCTCTGGCCCTGTTACTAATTGGGAAGGGGAGGCCTAGAACCAGGAAAGTGGATAAGTCACAATTAGGGAAATTTAGGAGAAGTAAAGCAATACTCTGTAAAACAAAAGTGTATGATAACAAAAAGCAAACACAAACTGACCTTGTAGGGCCATTAAATAAGTAGCAACATTCTCCACCTCAGAAACTGCACAACTACAGGACCAAGAAGAAGGACTTGTGAAACTCTAGACTGGCTAAAAGTTGTAATGAACACATTGTCCACTAACAGACATGACCCATCACCCACCACAAATACAACCAGATGGAAATGGGAAATTAGAATACTGCTGACTTATGCCAGTATCGGAGAAAAAGGTAAGCACCACCTATGCCCAAAGCTGGAATCTAAGTTCACAGCAGTTTCTGGAGGGCACAGGACAGGGAATGTTGTGGTTCTGAAACGTGCAAATGGCCTCCATAATGCATCTAAGGGAGTTTAGCCCAGGAAGGGATGATATACCTGTGTCCCTCTCCCCTTTCAAGTCTTCTCAGAAACCTGTATTGAAAACAGATGGGAGCCTAAATTCTTATCCCATGATTTCAGACATAATTTTCTATTGGGAACTTTCATTATAAGAATGAAATTCATGACTTTCACTCTCGTGAGCTTTTCTTCACAGCTAGATCCAATTAGCTATATGGTGTGAGAAGAGAATCCAGGGAAACAGTCCAAGAAATCATGGAACCTACAATTATACCCTGGGTGGCAACATTCACTTCACCGATGTCCTCTCTATGTTAAGCGCTAGTCTGGGTACTCGGACGTGCTGATACAGCTTACACACACACACACACACACACACACACGTGTTAAAAAAAATTCACACATTCCTAGTGCACTGAAAAAAACCTCAAAATTTCAACAAGCTAATTGAAAAAACAAACTCCATTTTCCTGACAGTCACAAGAGAGATGGTATCAGACCACATGGTCACAAAGTCAGTCACACGCCCTCGTTGCCTTGGTGATGTGAATCACGGTCACACAGTAGGCTCTGCTCCCAAGGACAGTGCCACGAACCCAATCAGATACCAGTCACGCCACCCCAGGGCACCAACAAACTAGCTCTCATTGGCCCGCTGGCTCTCACACACGCACAAGCGAGAACACCACAAAGACGCAGTCTCGAACAATAGCACCCGCAACCTTGGTCGTCCGCCGCTCACGCAGACACAGGCTTCTGGCTCCACAGGCCCCATCCGTCCTCCGCGAGCTTGACCCCAGCCTCCCCCGATCACCGCCAGCCCCTCCTGCAGCCTGACCAGGTTCACCTGAACTCACCAGGCATAACCCAATAACCATCACGACACAAGAAGGGGAGCCAAAGGTCGAAGTTCATTCGAGGCTCTGGGACCTGTGGGAAACGTAGTCCAACACAGAAAACGCCCAGACCTCCGAGCAGAGCGGGAAGCCCACCAGCAGCTGAGGCCCCTCCGAGCCTCGCGACTCCCGGGAATTCCAGGATGTGCTGATCGCTCGCCGATGGCGAGGAGTTGCAGCTGGCGGTCCTTTCAGACGCCGAAGAGCCAGGTGATGATGCTCTTCTGTTAGCTAGGCGAGGTCGTGGAAGGAAGGAAAGCCCAAGCCCAGGAAATAATTGCAAACTTGGGCCGGGAAGGCAGTAAAGGGAACCGGAAGCTCGGGGCGGGCAGAGGTAGCAAACGAAGAAAGCCTGGCTCTGGTAGAGCCCGGTAAGAATCAGAAGCCCCGGGCAGAGGGACTCCGGGATCCCGGCTGAAAAGGGCCGGGGAGGGAATCGTGAATCTATGCCCAGGGAGGCCAGGCTAAGAAGGGCTGAAGCCGTGCGGAGGGAGTTCGGGCAGGAGAAGGCACGGGCGAGAACCTCACTTAGACCGGCGTGACCGCAGGTCGTGAACCAGAGGACCAAGGATTTTGTTGTTTTTGTCAGGTTTGCCGCTTGAGAACGCCTCAACACCCAGATCAGCTCTTTGCAGACACTCAGTGTACGCCCGCCCTCTTGAGTGTTTTATATCATCACTGCTTCAGCTTCCATTCCCTGGTGTCCTTTTCCAGTCAGTCTCACAGGGAGACAGCCATGGTTCTGATATGTGTCGTCTTAATTTAGTTCTGTCAGTTCTCCAATTCTAATTGTCTCCTTTAGCTCATCCTTGTTCTTTAAAGACTTATGAATGTTGTGTTCATCTTTTTTTTTTTTTTCTGGACAGCACATGTGGCACAATCTGTTTTTTTCATTTTTCTCTTTATGAGCGGTAGGTGTATTTCCAGGTTTTATATGATAACAATGGCATGTTTCCATTTCTCCTTGGGAAATACCTAGAGGGAAAAAATGCTGATAATAGATTAAGTTTATATTTAATTTTCTAAGAAGCTGACAAACCTTGTAGGATGATTAAGATTTGTATGGGAAACTATGTGACTATGTAGTAAGTGGTTTCTTAGTTTGATTTGTAATTCTGTTGAATTATGTGAAGGGCTCAGTGGAGTTAGGAATATCAGGTAGGATCCATGTTGTGGTTTTGTGCAGTGGGTGAGATCATAGGAAACAATGTGCTGTACCAACTCATACTTATCATGATTTTTATGTGTTCATTATATGTTGACTTTGAAACTGGATCATAAGTGATATTAATGAATGAGAGACTCTGTGTCTAGTTAGGTACGTGTCATTTTGATTCTGCTTGCAGAATTATGACTGTTACTGATCAAGTAAAATAGCAGTATAAGATACATCCAAAGGAAATGAAAACAGGATATTAAAGAGATACCTGACTCTTTTCTTCACCACAGCAGTATTCACAATAGCCAAGATGTGGAAACAACCTAAGTTCCTCTCACTTTCTGCCATTAGAATAGTATCCTCTGCATATCTGAGGTTGTTGATATTTCTCCCAGCAATCTTGATTCCAGCTTGTGATTCATCCAGCCTGGCATTTCGCATGAGGTACTCCGCATATAAGTTAAATAAGCAGAATGACAGTATACAGCCTTGTGGTACTCCTTTCCCAATTTTGAACCAGTCTGTTGTTCCATGTCAGTTTTAATTGTTGCTTCTTGACCTGCATACAGGTTTCCCAGGAGAAAGGTATTCCCATCTCTTTTAAGAATTTTCCACAATTTGTTGTGATGCATACAGTCAAAGGCTTTAGAATAGTCAATTAAGCAGCAGTAGCTGTTTTTCTGGAATTACGTTGCTTTCTCCACGATCCAGTGAATATTAGCCATTTAATCTCTGGTTCCTCTACCTTTTTAAAATCCAGCTTATACGTCTGGAAGTTCTTGGTTCATGTATCGCTAAAGTCTAGCTTGAAGGATTTTGAGTATAACCTTGCTAGCATGTGAAATGAGCTCAGTTGTATGGCAGTCTGAACATTCTTTGGCATTGCTATTCTTTGGGATTGGAATGAAAACTGACCTTTTCCAGTCCTGTGACCAATGCTGAGTTTTCCAAATTTTCTGACATATCAATTGCAGTGCTTTCACAGCATCATCTTTTAGGATTTTAAATAGCTCAGTTGGGATTCCATCACCTCCACTAGCTTTGTTCATAGTAATGCTTCCTAAGGCCCATGATGTCTGGCTTTAGGTGAGTGACCACACCATCATGGTTTTCCAGGTCATTAAGACCCCTTTTGTATAGTTCTTCTATGTATTCTTGCTAGCTCTTCTTAATCTCTTCTGTTAGGTCCTTACCATTTCTGTCCATTGTCGTGCCCATCCTTGCATGAAATGTTCCCTTGAAATCTCCAGTTTTCTTGAAGAGATCTCTAGTCTTTCCCATTCTACTGTTTTCCTCTGTTTCTTTCCACTGTTCATTTAAGAAGGCCTTCTGATTTCTCCTTGCTATTCTCTAGAACTCTGCATACAGCTGGGTATATCCTTCCCTTTCTCCCTTACCCTTTTGCTTCTTTTCTTTCCTCATCTATTTGTAAGGCCTCCTCAGACAACCACTCTGTTTTCTTCTTGGTTTTAATTAATTAATTAATTTGGTGTGGCAGGTTTTAGTGGCAGCACACAGGATCTTTCAGTTGTGGAATATGGGATTTAAATTCCCTGACCAGGGATCAAACCTGGGCTCCCAACACTGGAAGCATGAAGACTTAGCCACTGGATTACCGGGAAAGTCCCCCACTTTACCTTCTTCTATTTCTTTTTCTTCGGCATGGTTTTGATCACTGCCTCCTGTACAGTGTTATGAACAATGAGTGGATTTATCGATTCATCCTTTGTTAATCTTTGGTTTGTATTAATAGATCCTGAAGCTGTGATTAGGTACAAATTCATGACTACTGTATCTTCTTTTTAGGTTTAAACTTCTATCATTATAAAACATCCCCCATATAAAATATCCCTGTTTATATCATTTATAAAACACTATAAAAGTTATTTCTCATAAATTTTTTTTTGGTCTGATCTTAATATAGACACACCAACTTTCCACAAGTTAGTCTTTACATTATACCTCTTTCATATTTCAAGTTTTCCGTATCATTATACTTAATATATGTCAGCTGCTATAAGCAGACAGTTGATTTTGTACTTTTCATCCAGGCAGATAACAGTTTTCTTTTTATTGGAATGTTTAATCCACTTCCATTACATTTAATTACTAATAATTTTGGGTATACTAACATTTGCTTTTATGTGTCCCCTCTTTGTTGAGGTACATGGGATCTACAGCTGCAGCATGTGAACTCCTAGTTGTGGGATGTTCTCTGACCACAGTATGAACCTGGGACCCCTGCTCTGGAAGCATGGAGTCTTAGTCACTAGACCAGCAGAGAAGCACCCCCTTAAAAAAAAAAAACTTATTTTGGGTCTTAGTGGCAGCACATGGGTTCAGTAGTTGTGGCACCCTGGCTTAGTTCCTGCAGCATGTGGGATCTTAGTTCCCCAACCAGGGATCAAACCCACGTCCCCCATATTTTGAGGTGGATGCTTAACCACTGGACTACCAGGGAAGTCCCTATTTCTTTATACTTTTATTCTACCATTCTTACCTCCTATTGTATTACTCAAATAGTTTCTCCATTAGTTTATACTGTTATATATTATTTTCTTAGTGGTTATCATAAAGATTACAATATTATGCTTAACATATTACAGTTAGAACTCTCATGCAGTGGGTATGAGAGCATAACACACTAGAAATACGTTCATCAGTGTCTATAAAACTAAACATAGATTTATTACATAACTCAGTGATTCTTTCCCAGGACATTTTCTCACAGCAAAAAGAAAGCTTATATTGACAAAACATAAGCATAAAATACAGTAATGTTCATAGCAGTAATATCTCTTAAAGAAATATTCGAAACAACTCAAATTTCCAACATTAGGAGAGAAAAGTAATCTGTGCAACATCCTATAATGGAATATAAAGCAAAAAAAAGGTGCCTGCTACATGCATAACATGGGTGAATCCCAAAAGATGTCAGAAAAAAAGATTTAAATTAAAATCAAGTAGATTTTGAATAGGGAGGTACATAGATATTTTTATTCAGTGGCACCCAGATAATAATGTAAACTATCCAGTTCCTACATTATTCCCTTGAATATTAATAAATACATCTGAGCAGATGCATTTCCACCCAGCAGAAACCACTGCCACATTCCTGAACATGTCTGCATGTGAAATGACACAGACACATGTTTCCAGAAGGTCCTGGAGGGGAGGAAAAGTTGGGCAAGACATGCGAGCTGTTTAGCAAGTAAGAAGGAGTTACCCAGGTAAGATTCAGCTTTAACAACAACTGATTGGTTTAAAATATAGAATATCCATTCATGACTACTAGTCATTAAATGCAAGGTTATAAAAAAATTTTTAGTTAAAATTATGTTCAATTATACCTCAAAACTTGGAAACCAAGTATGAAAACATTCAAAACATTCAAGTTTTTAAAAAGTGAATGCATAAATATAATGTTATTACAAGACCAAGATTTTAATCCAGATACTCTAGATTAAGGAAGGAAGGAAGAAGTCAAGTCACTCAATCATGTTCGGCTCTTTGCAACCCCATACAGTCCTTGGAATTCTCCAGTCCAGAATACTGGAGTGGGTAGCCTTTCCCTTCTCCAGGGATTTTCCCACCCCAGGGATCAAGCCCAGTTTTCCCGCATTGTGGCCCAATTCTTTACCAGCTGAGCCACCAGGGAAGCTCAAGAATACTGGAGTGGGTATTTTAGGGGAAGCACACTGATTGAAACCACCCACCCTGGCCAGGCACCATAGTAACCGTTTCATGAGTTTTACCATAGGAGGTCCTGGGAAGGAATACAGAACTAATAAGCCACCACCAACCAGAAGAGTTCAGGAAAGGTCAACAGGAGACACCACATGTCCAACCACCTCACAGAATCCTCTCTGGCGTCCATCTTGGCTGAACAAGGTGTACACCACCAGGAAGGGCTCTGAGTCAGAATGACTGGCAAAAGACAACCCAGAAACTAATCCCATCACCATAAAACCAGAGACTGCAAGCCACCTGGCAGAGCTGTTTTCCTGGGTCCCTTACCTTACCCTCCTGCTATCCGCCTGGGTGCCCTTGCCCAATAAACTCTCTTGCTTTGTCAGCACATGTGTCTCCTCGGACAATTCATTTCTGAGTGTTAGACAAGAGCCCAGTTTTGGGCCCTGGAAGGGGTCCTCCTTCCTGCAACAAATGGCAACTCTGGTGGGACTCTTCTTTGCTGTGACTGACATCCTAACCATACGGGGTACTCATGGGCCAGTTTGCCTGCCAATGGACCAGACCCAGCAGCCACAACTGGGACCGTTTTTGTCCCAGGTCTCCTCCTGATGCAGACAACTGGCCAGAGTGCCCCAACTGGTAAGGAACAAGAGACTTTATTGACCTCTTTCCCCTTTCCTCTCTCTTTCCTCTCCTTCATTTTTTTTTCTTTCAAGGAACAAGCATCTTTTAATCTTGTGGCACAGTCACCATCTGCAGTGATTTTGGAACCCAAGAAAATAAAATCTCCCACTGTTTCTATTGTTTCCCCATCTACTTGCCATGAAGTGATGGGACTGGATGCCATGATCTTAGTTTTTTGAATGCTGACCTTTTTCACTCTTTTACTTTCATCAAGAGGCTCTTTAGTTCCTCTTCACTTTTTGCCATCAGGGTGGTGTCATCTGCATATCTGAGGTTATTGATATTTCTTCTGGAAATCTTGATTCCAGCTTCTGATTCATTCAGCCCAGCATTTTGCAGGATGTACTCTGCATCTAAGTTAAATAAGCAAGGTGAAAATATACAGCCTTGACGTACTCCTTTCCCAATTTGGAACCAGTCCATTGTTCCATGTCCGGTTCTAACTGTTGCTTCTTGACCTGTATACAGGTTTCTTAGGAGGCAGGTATGGTGGTCTGGTATTCCCATCTCTTGAAGAATTTTCCACAGTTTATTGTGATCCACACAGTCAAAGGCTTTAGTGTAGTCAATGAAGCAGAAGTAGATGTTTTTCTGGAATTCTCTTGCTTTTTCGATGATCCAATGGATGTTGGCAATTTGACCTCTTGTTCCTCTGCCTTTTCTAAATCCAGCTTGAAGATTTGGAAGTTCTGGTTCATGTACTTTAAAAGCCTGGCTTGGAGAATTTTGAGCATTGCTTTGCTAGTATGTGAGATGAGTGCAATCGGGCAGTAGTTTGAACATTCTTTGGCATTACCTTTCTTCTTGATTGGAATGAAAACTAATCTTTTCCAGTCCTGTGGGCACTGCTGCGTTTTCCAAATTTGCTGTCATACTGAGTGCAGCACTTTCATACCATCATCTTTTAGGATTTGAAATAGCTTATAGGGGACTGGAATGCTAAAGTAGGAAGTAAAGAAACACCTGGAGTAACAGACAAATTTGGCCTTGGAATGCGGGATGAAGCAGGGCAAAGACTAATAGACTTTTGCCAAGAAAATGAACTGGTTATAGCAAACATCCTCTTCCAACAACATAAGAGAAGACTCTACACATGGACATCACCAGATGGTCAACACCAAAATCAGATAGATTATATTCTATGCAGCCAAAGATGGCGAAGCTCTATACAGTCAACAAAAACAAGACCAGGAGCTGGCTGTGGCTCAGATCATGAACTCCTTATTACCAAATTCAGACTTAAATTGAAAGTAGGGAAAACTGCTAGACCATTCAGGTATGACCTAAATCAAATCCCTTATGATTATACAGTGAAAGTGAGAAATAGGTTTAAGGGCCTAGATCTGATAGATAGAGTGCCTGATGAACTATGGAATGAGGTTCGTACATTGTATGAACAGGGATCAAGACCATCCCCATGGAAAAGAAATGGAAAAAATCAAAATAGCTGTCTGGGGAGGCCTTACAAATAGCTGTGAAAAGAAGAGAGGCAAAAGCAAAGGAGAAAAGGAAAGATAAGCATCTGAATGCAGAGTTCCAAAGAATAGCAAGAAGAGATAAGAAAGCCTTCTTCAGTGATCAATGCAAAGAAATAGAGGAAGAGAACAGAATGGGAAAGACTAGAGATCTCTTCAAGAAAATTAGAGATACCAAGGGTACATTTCATGCAAAGATGGGCTCGATAAAGGACAGAAATGGTATGGACCTAACAGAAGCAGAAGATATTAAGAAGAGGTGGCAAGAATACACAGAAGAACTGTACAAAAAACATCTTCACGACCCAGATAATCACAATGATGTGATCACTCATCTAGAGCCAGACATCTTGGAATGTGAAGTTAAGTGGGCCTTAGAAAGCATCACTATGAACAAACCTAGTGGAGGTGATGGAATTCCAGTTGAGCTGTTTCAAATCCTGAAAGATGATGCTGTGAAAGTGCTGCACTCACTATGCCAGCAAATTTGGAAAACTCAGCAGTGGCCACAGGACTGGAAAAGATCAGTTTTTATTCCAATTCCAAAGAAAGGCAATGCCAAAAACGCTTATACTACCACACAATTGCAGTCATCTCACATGCTAATAAAGTAATGCTCAAAATTCTCCAAGCCAGGCTTCAGCAATATGTGAACCGTGAACTCCTTGATGTTCAAGCTTGATTTAGAGAAGGCAGAGGAACCAGAGATCAAATTGCCAACATCCGCTGGATCATGGAAAAAGCAAGAGAGTTCCAGAAAAACATGTATTTCTGCTTTATTGACTATGCCAAAGCCTTTGACTGTGTGAATCACAATAAACTGTGGAAGATTCTGAAAGAGATGGAAATAACAGAACCCTAACCTGCCTCTTGAGAAATCTGTATGCATGTCAAGAAGCAACAGTTAGAACTGGATATGGAAAAACAGACTGGTTCCAAATAGGAAAAGGAACACATCAAGGCTGTATATTGTCACCCTTATTTAACTTATATGCAGAGTACATCATGAAACGCTGGACTGGAAGAAACACAAACTGGAATCAAGATTGCCGGGAGAAATATCAATAACCTCAGATATGCAGATAACACCACCCTTATGGCAGAAAGTGAAGAGGAGCTAAAAAGCCTCTTGATGAAAGTGACAGTGGAGAGTGAAAAAGTTGGCTTAAAGCTCAACATTCAGAAAACGAAGGTCCCATCACCTCATGGGAAATAGATGGGGAAACAGTGGAAACAGTCAGACTTTATTTTTGGGCCTCCAAAATCACTGCAGATGGTGACTGAGCCATGAAGTTAGAAGACGCTTACTCCTTGGAAGAAAAGTTATGACCAACCTAGATAGCACATTCAAAAGCAGAGACATTACTTTGCCGACTAAGGTCCGTCTAGTCAAGGCTATGGTTTTTCCAGTAGTCATGTATGGATGTGAGAGTTGGACTGTGAAGAAGGCTGAGCACCGAAAAATTGTTGCTTTTGAACTGTGGTGTTAGAGAAGACTCTTGAAAGTTCTTGCACTGCAAGGAGATCCAACCAGTCCATTCTGAAGAAGATCAACCCTGGGATTTCTTTGGAAGGAATGATGCTAAAGCTGAATCTCCAGTACTTTGGCCACCTCGTGTGAAGAGTTGACTCATTGGAAACGACTGATGCTGGGAGGGATTGGGGGCAGGAGGAGAAGGGGACGACCGAGGATGAGATGGCTGGATGGCATCACGGACTGGATGGACGTGAGTCTGAATGAACTCCAAGAGATCGTGATGAACAGGGAGGCCTGGCGTGCTGTGATTCAATGGGTCACAAAGAGTCGGACATGACTGAGCGACTGAACTGAACTTATCTTCCTCTCCTTAACCCTTCCTATCCTTCCCCTTTTTCTAATCCCCTGTTCCTGGATGCAGAAATCTGGTTGAAGGGCCTCAGCCTGAGCTGAGGATTGGAGACTGATCACCACCTCTTGGCAGAGAACTCGAATTCTGGTTCTGTTCTCATCTGGTTTCTGGTAGGGCCGAGTTCCAGTCCTCCCTTCTCTGGAGGTCAGGGTAAAGTCCCATAACACCTGGGTATCTGCAGGTGGCAGGAGACGTCTCTAAGACCACCCCTTTCGCCCCCCTCTTCTGCCCTGCCTCCTCCCCCTTCTTTCAACCTGGCTTACTTTCCTCCCTTTGAAATGTTTGAAGACCTGAGATATTTTCATTTACTCTGTTAGTACTTGGATCTAAAGTTTTATGTATCTATAGGAGGTTTTCTCAAAGACTGTATTCTTGTATTTATGGGATTGTTTGATGAAGACTGCTAGGTCTATATATGTGTTTTAACTTTGTGTTCTGTGTTATGATTTTTACGGCCATTTTGCTTTGTCTGGCTACCATTAGGTTTAGACCTGCCACCATTTCATTAGAACTTGATTTTCTTTCCCTGGGCCTTGAGACCAGGGCTCTCAGGAACATTTATCTAGACCATCTCTAACTCCTGACACTGAGGAAAAATTGGGGAGAAAACATTAAAAATTTTATTTGCTCCAACTTTTTTTATAAACTAGTAAATTTTATATTATAATATCTAATTCATGACTAAGCTTAAAAAATGAAGCTAGATCTTGCATTGTATCTGTCTAAATACGTATTGGTATGTCTGTCTCTAGATAATATTTTGAGATTAACTTATAAATGAGCTGTATTTAATTGTCTTTAAAAAATGTAAGTGCTTGCAAATCAAATAATTATAAATTAAACAAATTCCAGGTTCATGTGAACTGGTAAATGTATTAAATACCTGATATTAATGTTTGTTGACCTCTCTAATATAGACATGTCTTAAAATAACACTAAGTAAAATATTTCATTGTACATAGGCTTAATATAAATTAAATATTATCATATCAGTTACAAGTTTGTCAACAAGAAAATTACCTCAAGTAATAATACTTCTAAAAATGTAAATGAGATATGAGCTTTGAGATAAGCTCTATTAAGAATAAGTATGCTTTAGAAATAATCTAAAATAGTCTCTCCAGATTGGGGTAATTTGAATTTCTAAGGGTTGTGCTAAACTAAGTGTTGGAAGTCTATTAGTTAGGTCATTTCCAAATAAAATAAGATTTTGAAACATTTACTACTAAACACTGATTTCCTTTTACAGAAAAACTAAAGAGATTTGAGACTATAAATAAATAATGTTTGGTGCCATCCTAAAATGTTTTACAAAAGCAAGGGTTTTAGAAATTATCACTGGTATTTATGCTCACCAATCTATAAAATGCTAATATAAAAGTTCTTGGTTGCTAAAAAAAAGTAGACAGTGTGTTTTCAGTAAATAAAAAGATATGAAAAAATACTAAAAGAGTTACACATGATCAGGATTTTCTAAAATTGGATTACAATTAGTTAGATAAATGGATTTTGTTAGGAATGACACAGCCATAGGAAAACTGGTTAGAGCCAAATAGGTCCAATATTGTGGAGTCGACTTTCACTAGACTTTGATCCTCAGTATACATGCCCATTGTGACATATCAACAAGTTAAAAGATATACCCATCGACATTGACTAAATCTGACCAAATGTTCTAAACCCTTTTGAGATTTTTAACAAAACTTCCTAAATCAAATTATTTTAAAGTTCCTTTGACCTCTAGCTAACTTTGGGGTGCTTCAGAGGGCCCGTGAAACATCCCAAAGAGAGATATTAAACTAACTGTGTTTATTTGATTGGTTAAATTACATGAAAAAGATTATATCAAATGAGTAATAATCTGCTCGTTATATGGCAAAATTATTAATACAGATATCCTAAAAATTATATGAAGTTCTTAACATTCTGATATGTCCTGGTATTCTAATGGAAAACCCGATGACTTCACAAAAGTTAACAAAAAGACTGAATGAACCACAAATATGCTTATGACTTTTATGTTTTCTATCTGTAAAATTATGGGTTTAAATCTTATGTTTTCTGGGAGTAGAGAAAACTTTACTCTCAAACTAATTATGACAATACTTTAGTAAAATTATATGTTATAAACAAAACAATTATATTTTCTCTCTGACTCCTCCAGAAATTGGAAACTCTTAGGTTTCCAAAAGTTTATCAAATGAGTTAAAAGGTTATCTCACTAACAGATACAAAAATCTCAAGGAATTTTTGAGACCTTAAAAAGGAAAAAAATTGACCTAGATTTGTTAGGCAAAATCTGTCATAAGCCTTTGGTGTGAGTTTCCCAGCCCTGTTTTAAAAGTTCAGTCTGAGACTCTATAAATGTTTCAGCAAAATAAAAAGTCTATGATCAATTATGGTTATATTAATCATCAGACCAAACTTAGTGGGAACATACCTATTTTACAAACAAACTAGCCTTCATTTGGTTATATTTGATAAAAATGAGGGTAATTTTAGGAAAAAAGAAAGATGATTCAATAAATGTTAAATTCCAGCGTGTTAATAGAGGTCCGCATCTAGTAAGACTAATTTTTAGATAGTTCTTTGCTGTTATGTGATATTAATGTAAAATTTAATTAAATTATTAAAGAACACCCTAAGTTTGTTCCTAAAGCTTATCTCAGTAATCTATCTTTGGATGAAGATCAGATGCCTCATGACTTGCAACCAGGACTGGGAAAAGACATAATTTAAGGGATTGTCTTCAACCTGGATGGAAGGACTTTTTTTTAATCAGGTACTCTTAACTAGCTCATACACAATGAAACTGAAGGGAAATTAACTCTTAGATTAATTCCCACTTCCAAAGGCCGCTGCACTGGATTGGTCTATAGAGAAGACAGCTGACTTGATTTCACCTTAAAATGATGCTCAAACAGAGGGAAAACTAAACTACACCAAGATGAGAAAATGTCTACATCAGAGGTAGACAGCTTGCCCAAGATGCTGGACCTGTTTCATATCATCATTTATGATGTTTTCTTGACTACTTAGACCTTTACATATAAATCAAATGCTTTTCTATTATAGGCCTGATCCTATACTAGTTTTAGAAATCAATCCAGTTGTTGGGTTTGTGGCCAATTACCTGTGTCTACTTCTGGGTTACCTTGGTGAATTTCTCTACTACAAGGGTCTAACTGGTTGGCCCTGAAGAAATTTACTTAAAAATTATAGTCATATTCAAGTCACTATTGATATTACTAGATGGGATCCCCTCACCAGGCAAATTAGTAATGCCTGCTCTGACTCTGGCCATAAATTTTAGCTTTCTTCTATTACTTAAACTCAATCAGAGCAACAAACAACATTTCAACAAAGGAGGGAAAAGTCTCCCACAATTATGAGATGGATTTATATAGATAACACCAGGCTATGGTAATTTACATTTCAAGTCTCCTCTGTGTTGAAAACAGTTAAATCATACTAATCAGTCTAGTAACACTAAAAAACTGGGCTATATGCCTTATAGACGGTGCCAATATATAATTTCCCTGAAAGATAAAGATTCTACAGAGTAGACCAAGTCAGATAACCTGGGATATACTGGGCTACATCTAATGAAAGCTCTTAAGTCTGTGACTTTACTAATACTGCTGGTTATGTTATTTGTATTTAACCAGTTTTACAAAATTGCTGTTTCTTACACTGCCAAATGTGTGACTGAGGCCTCTGATAAAATAATATATAGCTCCATATGAGCTCAATGATGGAAACAGTGTAAATCTAGATATGGAAAGAGACGAGAGGGAATGTTTTCCTGGACTAAGAGGCTAGTAAGACAGGTGGTCTAGAAAATTTTGGATACTATTTTATGGACTAGTCCAGTAACACATTGACTGGCCTGTCAACAAAATCTTTGCCAAACCTGGGAATGGACATTCTCAGCACCATGGGATAAAATGGTCATGAAATGCCCCCCTCAGAATCATGGTTAAGTTTATGAGCAAAAAGGGGCTCTGCCAACTGAAAACTGACACTTGCCATCTACATCCACAAAAATTAAGTCATGACCACTGCAATGGCAGACCTTCAACTACCCTGAAAGGAGTTCAGGGTGAAAATCGGGAATGAGGCACTCTGTGCTCTGGAAAAAACTGGCAGAACAGGTCTTTGGATAGTTAGATCTTTTCAAGAGAAGATTTTATGAGTCCCAATTCTTCCACCTTCTCATACTAGAAAAACACTGACGTCATTAACAATGAAATCTGCTTTGGCTATTGACAAAAATTTTGCAATTAAAAGTCAAAATAGAGTAGCTATGGTTCAGACATCCTGGAAAATAGTTCAGTTCAGATCAGTCAGTTGTGTCCAACTCTGCGACCCACTGAATCACAGCACGCCAGGCCTCCCTGTCCATCACCAACTCCCAGAGTTTACCCAAACTCGTGTCCATCAAGTTGGTGATGCCATCCAGCCAAGTCATCTTCTGTCATCCCCTGTCCTCCTGCCCCCAATCCCTCCCAGCATCAGAGTCTTTTCCAATGAGTCAACTCTTCGCATCAGGTGGCCAAAGTATTGGAGTTTCAGCTTCAGCATCAGTCCTTCCAATGCACACCCAGGACTGATCTCCCTTAGGATGGACTGTTTGGACCTCCTTGCAGTCCAAGGGACTCTCAAGAGTCTTCTCCAACACCACAGTTCAAAAGCATCAATTCTTTGGCGCTCAGCTTTCTTCACAGTCCAACCCTCACATCCATACATGACCAATGGAAAAACCATATAGCCTTGACTGGACAGACCTTTGTGGCAAAGTAATGTCTCTGCTTTTGAATATGCTATCTAGGTTGGTCATAACTTTCCTTCCAAGGGGTAAGTGTCTTTTAATTTCATGGCTGCAGTCACCATGTGCAGTGATTTTGGAACTCAAAAAAAAATAAAGTCTGACACTGTTTCCACTGTTTCCCCATCTATTTCCCATGACGTGATGGTGCCACATGCCATGATCTCAGTTTTCTGAATGTTGAGCTTTAAGCCAACTTTTTCACTCTCCTCTTTCACTTTCATTAAGAGGCTCTTTAGTTCTTCACTTTCTGCCATAAAGGTGGTGTCATCTGCATATCTGAGGTTATTGATATTTCTCCCGGCAATCTTGATTCTAGTTTGTGCTTCTTCCAGCCCAGTGTTTCTCATGATATACTCTGCATAGAAGTTAAATAAGCAGGGTGACAATATACAGCCTTGACGTATTCCTTTTCCTATTTGGAACCAGTCTGGTGTTCCATGTCCAGTTCTAAGTGTTGCTTCCTGACCTGCATACAGATTTCTCAAGAGGCAGGTCAGGTGGTCTGGTATTCCCATCTCTTTCAGAATTTTCCACAGTTTATTGTGACCCACACAGTCAAAGGCTTTGGCATAGTCAATAAAGCAGAAATACATGTTTTTCTGGAAATTTCTTGCTTTTTCCATGATCCAGTGGATGTTGGCAATTTGATCTCTAGTTCCTCTGCCTTTTTCTAAATCCAGCTTGAACATGTGGAAGTTCATGGTTCATGTATTGCTGAGGCCTGGCTTGGAGAATTTTAAGCATTAGTTTACTAGCATGTGAGATGAGTGCAATCGTGCAGTAGTTTGGGCATTCTTTGGCATTGCCTTTCTTTGAGATTGGAATGAAAACTGACATTTTCCAGTCCTGTGGCCACTGCTGAGTTTTCCAAATCTGCTGGCATATTCAGTGCAGCACTTTCACAGCATCATCTTTCAGGATTTGAAACAGCTCAACTGGAATTCTATCACCTCCACTAGCTTTGTTCGTATTGATGCTTTCTAAGGCCCACTTGACTTCACATTCCAGGATGTCTGGCTCTAGGTGAGTGACCACAAATCGTCATTATCTGGGTAATGAAGATCTTTTTGTACAGTTCTTCTGTGTATTCTTGCCACCTCTTCTTAATATTTTCTGCTTCTGTTAGGTCCAGACCATTTCTGTCCTTTATCGAGCCCATCTTTGCATGAAATGTTCCCGTGGTATCTCTAATTTTCTTGAAGAGATCTCTAGGCTTTCTCATTCTATTTTCTTCTATTTCTTTGCATTGATCACTGAAGAAGGCTTTCTTATCTCTCCTTGCTATTCTTTGGAACTCTGCATTCAGATGCTTGTATCTTTCCTTTTCTCCTTTGCTTTTTGCCTCTCTTCTTTTCACAGCTATTTGTAAGGCCTCCTCAGACAGCCATTTTGCTTTTTGCATTTCTCTCCAATGGCATTGTCTTGATCCCTGTCTCCTGTACAATGTCACAAACCTCCGTGTATAGTTCATCAGGCACTCTATCTATCAAATCTAGACCCTTAAATCTATTTCTCACTTCCACTGTATAATCATAAGGGATTTGATTTAGGTCATACCTGAATGGTCTAGTGGTTTTCCCTACTTTCTTCAATTTAAGTCTGAATTTGGTAACAAGGAGTTCATGATCTGAGCCACAGTCAGCTCCTGGTCTTGTTTTTGCTGACTGTATAGAGCTTCTCCATCTTTGGCTGCAAAGAATATAATCAATCTGGTGATGTCCATGTGTAGAGTCTTCTCTTGTGTTGTTGGAAGAGGGTGTTTGCTATGACCAGTGCGTTCTCTTGGCAAAGCTCTATTAGCCTTTGCCCTGCTTCATTCCATATTCCAAGGCCAAATTATGGGTATACTTTCAGATTTCAGATTTCAATACCTTGTATTGCTAAACACTTCAGGTTTCTGATTCGTGTCAGGCTTGGATGCCACTATTCTCAAAACAACGTCTTCTAGAAGCTAGTAATTGCAACCTTACTTTTTATAAAACTAGACAACGGGCTACCGGGCTACAAGTCTCCCCAAAGTGCCAGGTCTAGATGGGGTTTCAGGCTTATTTTTCTAAAAAGAAATGAGATTTATTTTATCTATTAAAAGTGCAGTTATCACTCGTCTAACCACTTCTAACTGGGTCTGTTACACCAAAATGGCAGATCAGAAATTGAGATTTTAATCATATAAGACTCAGATCTAGAACTTGGAACTCAGAAATACTTCCAGTTCAGTGTCTATTCTCCAAGCTGAGACTGTCCTATGCCCCATTTTGACAGGAAGTTATCACAGTCATAGTTGCCTAGTTCTATAAATTAAAACTGAGCAGAACTCTGTGATGCTCTGAAGTACAAATCTGTTCTGTGTTCTCCATTTCTCATCTGTAAGATATAGGCTTCATTCAGCCTCCTTGACCTTTCCTGAGTTCCAACGGGTAGATTCAAACAATTGCTAATAAGGGAAGGGAGGGGAAACAGAGGAGAACAATCAAAGGGTGGTACAGCCTCCAGACAGGGTCCAGGTTCCTACTCAAAGAACCATGCATAACAATGTCTTTGAGTTCTGTGAAACTGGAGCCCCCACCCAGGTGGAGGATGATAACCTCAGACTAAACTCGAGATTCTTGAAACACAGCTCTGTTGCCCCACCAGCAACCAATCAAAAAAAAAAAAAAAAAAAAAAGTCACAAACCCTGCTGCACTCACCTCAAATGTTGCCTGCTGTTTCTGGGCATGAATGATGACCATCCTGTTAGGTCTCCTTTTTGGCCCCTGTCTATTTCGTCTCTGAGAAGATCCAAAAGTTTCAAACTAAATTGCTATTACAAGGATGAATGCTGGTTTCAGACAAAAAATACCTTGACTTGGATCTGGTAGAGAGAGACTTTTGCTCTGCTAGGCAGGCCTACACCCATGCACAACAGAAAGAAGTTAGAAAAGAAAGAGACCTCTGCCCCAATTCCCAAAAAAGTATCTTGAGTATGAAGTCTCTCGGGGAGTTGTTAGGCGAAGCACACTGATTGAAACCACCCACCCTCGCCAGGCATCATAGTAACTATTTGCATGAGTTGTTTTACGACAGGAGGTCCTAGTAAGGAACACGGAATTAATAAGCCACCACCAACCAGAAGAGTTCAGGAAAGGTCAACAGGAGACACCATATGTCCAACCACCTCCCAGCATCCTCTCTGGCATCCATCTTGGCTGAACAAGGAGTATACCACCAGGAAGGACTCTGAGTCAGAATGAATGGCTAAAGACAACCCAGAAACCAATCCCATCACCATAAAATCGGAGACTGCAGCCACTTGGCAGAGCTGTTCTCCTGGGTTCCCTTAACCTCCTGCTCTCCGCCTGGGTGCCCTTTCCCAATAAACTCTCTTGCTTTGTCAGCATATGTGTCTCTTCGGACAATTCATTTCCAAGTGTTAGACAAGAGCCCAATTTCGGGCCCTGGAAGGCTGTCCCTTCTCTAGCAGATCTTCCCTGATCCAGGAATCGAACTGGGGTCTCCTGCATTGCAGGCAGATTCTTTACCAGTTGAGCTACCAGGGAAGCCCTAAATGACCAGAAAGATTCTGAGGACACAAGGCATATAGGGTGTGGCATATGTGCCTGCTAAGTCGCTCAGCTGTGTCCTGACTTTGCGACCCCATACACTGTAGCCCGCCAGGCTCCTCTATCAGATTCTCCAGGTATGAATACTGGAGTGGGTTGCCATGCCCTCGGGATTTTCCCGAACCCAGGGATCAAACCCACACTTCTTAGGTCTCCTGCATTGGCAGGCAGGTTCCTTACCACTGGCACCATGTGGACTCTGCAATTAAAGGTTAGTAAAGTTTTCCATAAAGAACTGAAAAGTTGTTGCTGAACCACGAAAAGACACCGGGATTCTTGGCCTCCAGAGAAGAATTCAGTCCTGGGCCAGAGATGAGGCTTGATCGCTCAGAGCTCTTGTATAATAAAGCTTTATTAAAGTATAAAGGAGATAGAGAAAGCTTCTGACTTAGGCCTCAGAAGGGGGCAGAAAGAATACCCCCTGCTAGTCTTTAGCTCGATGTTATATAGTTACTAGTGGTCTCTTAATGAAAGAAAGGAATGTCTTAAAACTCGGAGACTGGCCATAAAATGACTGACTTGAATCTGTGGAAAGCCAGATTACCATACAAATAGTTTTGTTTACATAGATTAGGGGAACAATGTCTAAGTATAATGTACTGTTTTGTCAAGTCAGTTCTGAGCCATTAGGCGGAACTGACTTGAAGACAGAGTCTGGAGTAAATGCATAGTATATTAACATAGCTTAAGACAAACATTTCCATAAGAAAAGTGCTTTGGTTTAACTCAAGATCAGAAAAGTTCACTTCACGTGGAACCAGGTGTCATTCTGGCAACACAGTATTTTAAGAGAAACCTCTTTTTAAATTTGTACAGAGAAGGGGAAAAAAATAATATCACTAGTTTGTTTCCTCCTGCCGCTTAAGAGAGGGATAAAAAATGTCTGACACTTGCAGCCTATTTTCTCCATTTGGAGGCCCCTGGCCTTCCTGCCTGTTACCCTCTCAGAACCAGATAGTGAATATGTTAGACTTTGTGAGCCAAAAGACAAAATCAAGGGTATTATGTAGATGCTAATATAACAAGAGAGAAAACAAATTTCCCAGAATGTTTTCACAAAATTCTAAACTTTTTTATGAACACTAAAATCTGAATTTTATGTAATTTTCATGTCATGAAATATTGTCCTCTTTTTGATATGCTTTCAGTGACAGAAAAATGTTAAAAACCAGTCTTCGTTCACAGGCCATACAAAAAAATGGGCTACAAGGTGGATTTGGCTTACAGGGTCATGGTTTGCTGACCTCTGTTCAAGACTCAGACCATTATATAGTACTGACTCTCCGTTTACACAATTATGTGACTCAGAAAAAAATGATGGCAAATCTTAGACAAGAACTGGTTGGTACCACATAAATCTCCTAAACCTTTGGTAAAGGTCTGCCCTTCAAAGAGATGTCTCTGTACATATCCCCAATAATATTCTTGGTGGTGGTTTAACCACTAAGTTGTGTCCAACTCTTTGTAGCCTGCCAGGCTCCTCTGTCCATGGGATGCTCCAGGCAAGAATACTGGAGTGGGTTGCCATTTCCTTCTCCAGGGGATGATAATATTCTTAAAGGCCTCCAAAACAGAAGACTGTTTTTACTGAAGACTGTTACTGAAATCAAACCTCCTTCCTTGCCATTTCCCCATTCATGTCTGAATAAAATCTAAAGTATCTAATGTGTAATTCTGCCTAAGCATTGGTCTAAGTAACAGAGGACTTTCTGTGTCATAAATCTACTCAGGCAAAAAGAGCACATGGGCAAGGTGCTGGTGAGTAGTTATACAAAAATTAACTGTAGGAAGGGCTTTTAATGAGGAACTGGGAAACAAGGGGATCCATCCTCATGGTATTAATAACTATCATTAACTAAGAAGAGAAGGCCTGGAGACCAGGTAAATGGATTGGTCACTATTTGGCAGGGCATTTAATTCATTCCATGAAACAAAAAGCTAAAAAATGACCTCTAGCTTGGCTTTGAGATGTGTGACTGCAACACTTTTTTTCCTTTCATGGCTCTTTTAGAATACAGTAAAACTTGAAGGAGAAAGGAAATCATGACATAACCAGACCTTTCATACCAAGACAGGTTAAATAAGAACACAATCTTCATTGCTAGCAAGCCTCCATCATCAGTGTTCAATATACCCAATGGAAGGATGAGAAAGACTGGAATACTGTTGACCCTTCCCTGTATCATAAAGAAAAATCAGTTGACTGTAGAAACAGAATCTGTTTCTATGTTCACCGAAGTTTCCTGTTGACAAAGCTATGAAAATACTGTATGTCTGCAGTATGCAGCTTGCCACCACAGAGCTTCCAAGAGGAATTTTTGGAAGCAGAAATCTTACTCTTGATTCCTTAATATCATGGTTTCCCAGAACCCTGCTTTAGGGGTAATTCCAGCTCTAAAATCGTCCTAACAAACACAGAAATGTGCTTTTTGTAGTTTCAACCTTCATTCTACCTTTCAATATACTGAAGACCCAGAATGCTATTTTTGTGCAGCTAGCATTCCGGTGTAATGTGGCTCTAAAAAGTGGAAACACAGAGGCAAATGAAAGAAAACCCAGAATTCCAACAAAGTCCAAGAAAACCATGGAATTGACAATTAGTCAAGTAGTGCCAGAACAGGCTACACTTAATGTACTGAATGCCTGTGTATCAAGCTCTTAAGCTAGACAATAGAGTCAGGGTACATTGATGAAGGCAACAGGGGACATGCTTTAAAACTGAGGGTCTCTGTGGTTAACAAGGGCCTCAGAGTCAACAGGAACAGACAGTTACACAGGGATCTTGTCTACGGATTCCTCATCGCTAGAACTACAAAAATGAAGCTCTACCCTACTGAAAGTGAAAAAGCCACATTAGGCCAGTTTTTGTTTTGTTTTTTAAATAAAGGTCATGGTAGCGTGATGTTTATTTGTTTATGTGGCTACGCAGGTTCTTATTTGTAGCATGTGGGAACTACTTTTCTGACCGGGGATCAAGCCCCACCCCCTGCATTGGGAGCCTGGAAATCTTAGCAACTGGGCCACCTGGGAAGTCAGGCCAGGAGAGATCAGACTCTAGCCTGTTACAATAGTGCTGTCAAATGGTTACTTAGTCACAGTGTATAACGCCTCACAGTCGCCACCGACCAAGGTCATTAATAAGGCCCCGCCCATATTCTTAGGCGCTTAACCTGGACCAGTCAGAGGCTCCGCACCCTCACACACTCGCTCGTGCTCTTTCTCATAGCACTTATAACCGCATCTTACGCTGACGCAGTCACACCCACAATCACCTTTCTCAGCAGGTGACTTGCAACGCCTAAGACTCCCGCCTCTACCTGCCACATCCGCGCCTGGGAAATTTCAGGACTCCAGCAGTGAGCTCTTCCTGCATCCAGACCCGAGTCACTGCCATTCACCACTAGGCAAACTATGACTACAAGGCTAAGGGAAAATGAACCACAGGACGAAGTGCATTCGTGCCCTCAAGCCCTGTGAGAAACGTAGTCCAACCCGGAAAAGCGGACCCTGGCAGAAACAGATCAAGCGCCGGCAGCCCGGACCTCACCACTACTAACCCGCCGCCGCGTGGATTCCTGGGAGCGCCAGCCAGTTGAGGAGTGCGCAGGCGCAGACGACTGAGCCTTGTCTGGGGTGAGGTTGGTAGGTCCTAGGGGCCCAGAGGAGGGGGCGCGAATTGGGAGTTCCGGCCTGGGAGAGCGACAAGGGAAGCGGTACCTGATGGGGAGCATAGTGGGGAAGCCGGGAGTCCACACCGGGCCTGTAATTATGAGGACGGAACCGGAACCGGGCCCTTGGTAAACCAGACACTCAGATCTGTGAGAGCACGGCCTCGGGCGTGGCTTGTGGGCGTGTCCCTGAAGGTGACAATCTTGTGTGACCTGGAGCGAGTTTTGCGAAGGGAGATTTTTGTCTGTTTTGACCCCGAGGGAGTTCCATCGCGAGGAGCAGGGCCTCACACAGCGAGTGTGTGTGTAGCAAATGGAGGCGACCGCCTGTACCCAACCTGCAGCGTTTTGGATGCGCGCTGCTGCTCTGTGCAGTGTTGCGGTTGACTGTGTGTAACGCTGAATGAGTCTCGTTGCTGCGTGTGGATTCCTCTGCGTGTGCCTCTCTTCCGATCAGGTGTGAGTCCTGTTTGAGACCGCAGGTGACTATGGAGACGCGAAATGATTTGTGATGTGATTTTGTGACTTTGCCTGTAATTATTAATGTGCTGTCAGAGATTGTGAATGATTCGCGGGTGCCTGTGCTATGGTGCTTTTCTGAAGTGACAGAATTTAACTCTGCTTGTGTTTGTAACCTACTGTTACTGTTTTGTGATAGTTTTTTTGATTGAGAAACTCTGACCACTAGTTAGATAGTTAAAGATTTGATTATCTGAATAGAGATCATTAAGCTTGCCTCCAAAATTGTAACTCAGTAGCAACTTAGCAAATAAAATAGAGGTATAAGTACTGGAAAGGAAGAGGTAAGATTTCATAATTCCCAGGGTAAGGGAAGGTTCAACAGGGAAGCATTCATTAATCGTTCAGTTGTGTCCAACTCTTTGTGACTCGATGGAGCGTAGCCGGTCAGGCTTCTCTGTCCATGGGATTCTACAGGCAAGAATACTGGAGTGGGTAGCCGTTCCTATCGCTAGGGGATCTTCCCGATGCAGGGATCAAACCCAGGCCTCCTGCATTGCAGGCGGATTCTTTCCCGTCTGAGCCACAGGGAAACCCATAAAGAGCTTCCCGGGTGGCACAGTGGTAAAGAACCTGCCTACCAATGCAGGAGACCCAAGAGATGGGGATTCCATCCCTGCGTTGGGAAGACCCTCTGGAGAAGGAAATGGCAACCCACTCCAGTATTCTTGCCAGGAAAATTCCATGGACAGAGGAAACTGGCGGGCTACAGTCCACGAAGTCACAGAGTTGCACACTACTGAGCACACACTAGCAGCGCTTTCAACAGTGATATATGAATAAGGTTTCCTGCTTCTGGATGAAATCTATGGCAAGGTCAATAGCTTCTTCAGGCATTCCATGATATAAAAGTATAAGGTATACTTTTAATCGTAAGACCAATATCATTTTAGTAATTAAAATATTATTTTGCTAATTAAAACATTCACTGTAACAATCAATACATCAGACTTCATTTAGCAAAATATTCTCTCTGCCTGGAAACCTACAAAGTGGAAAGATCAATTTCTATAGCTATATCTGTATTACTAAAAAGTATTGTTCAGTAGTTAATACTTAAACTACTATTAATAAGTTACTAAGTAATGGTTAATTTTCAATAATTAATTATGCTAATTAACTAGAATGTACAGGTGAGTCAATAAAGAGATGAAGTAGAGAAATTAAACAGAAAATCCAAATATTCTCAAGTATGAGAAATTAAATAGAAAATCCAATTATTCTCAAGTATGTAGGGATATGTAATAATGATAGAGATGGCATTTCACATCAACTGAGAAAATATGGATTGTTTAGTACATAGTATCGGAGAAGGCAATGGCACCCCACTCCAGTACTCTTGCCTGGAAAATCCCCTGGACGGAGGAGCCTGGTAGGCTGCAGTCCATGAGGTCACACAGAGTCAGACACCACTGAAGCGACTTAGCAGCAGCAGCAGCAGTACATAGTATTGCTAAAGAACACATATAGGGAAGAAATCTTCACAAGGCAAAAACATTTTAATAGTCACATGAGCAGCTAGAAATTATTTTCAACTTAAAATAGGTAAAAGGTTAATTTATTAAATTGAAAAAGGAGATAATGTCAACCAACTAGAAAATAAACACCACCATGAGAAAAACAAATATACTATAAGATGTCTTCACAGAAAAGAAATAAAAGGAGCTTATTGTCATATAAGAAGTACGTAAATTAGAGCCATATACATATATTATCCTGGAAAAGGAAATGGCAACCCACTTCATTAGTCTTGCTCGAAAATTCCATGGACTGAGTACTCTGGTAGGCTATAGTCCATGGAGTTGCAAGGAGTCAAATACGACTGAGCGACTTCACTTTCACTTTCATACATATATATATCTGATAGGCAGAGATTAAAATTATTTTCAGCTGCAGTCATTAGGGTTTGGGGAGGTGTTCTCAAGCACTGCTATGACAATGTAAACTGGTAGGAAGTCCATGAAGAACGATTTGGAAACGTGTGATAAATTTGTCTCCCATGGGAGACATTAGGTGGCGCTGCAGAGGGAAAAACACAATATTCCCTCTCTCCAAGCTAGAACAGATTCGCCAGAATCTCTTCTCCTTCACCAGGAGATTAGATTTCTGGCATTGATAAGGGAACAGTTCAGTTCAGTCGTGTCCGACTCTTTGCGACCCCATGAATTGCAGCACGCCAGGCTTCCCTGTCAATCACCAACTCCCAGAGTTCACTCAGACTCACATCCATCGAGTCAGTGATGCCATCCAGCCATCTCATCCTCGGTCGTCCCCTTCTCCTCCTGCCCCCAATCCCTCCCAGCATCAGAGTCTTTTCCAATGAGTCAACTCTTCACATGAGGTGGCCAAAGTACTGGAGTTTCAGCTTCAGCATCATTCCCTCCATAAGGGAATAGGGTTGGTCTATTTCCCTACTAATCTCTGTCCTGGATTTGTATGGGATACACAGAGTGAGCAAGTGCCAAAACTGAAAATAGACGCTGATTTAACTGAGTTATTCTGAGAGACCTAAGTCAAATCTGGTTTCACATGGCTCCTTGTATCTTCCCAGCTCTGCCTTCTCAGGACTCTTCCCTTTTCCAAAGAAGAGCACAAAAGAGAAGGCTCATCACCTGCAAAACATCAAAGCCATGCTTCAGGTGAGATGATGTTTCCTCTCTTTCTGAAATAACTTGTTTTTAGGTTATGTGAACATTTGCTTCCCTATTCTTAAATTTTTTTGGATATTGGGATTTACTTCCATCAAACTGGTTTCCAGTAGGGCAAGCACGTGGCCTACATACACAATTTAAGAGGGACTCTCAGGGCTATCCAGCCTTAAATTTTGTGCTCATGTGTCTCACCTGCCTCACCCTAGTTACAGCCCTATTCCTAGTTTCTCTCATTTCAACAGAATAGAGTTCAGCCTTCCCCAAATGCACTTTCTAGTTGTAGCCCATGTTCACATACTGATTGGATGTATCATTCATTATCTCCTTTCGTAGTCTTCTCATGAAAGTACTGCTGGAACAGAAATGTATTATCTTGATTTAAATGGGAATATATTACTTGAATGAATCTATCTTGTGTAGACACTGATTTGAGATCTAGATTTGTAAGGAGTCAAGGAGCAGGCATGCAAAACCTTCATAATCTCCACTGACCTAGGTTTTGCAATGGTATGGTGGGAGGTAAAATTAATAGATCATATTATTATTTTGTGATTAGATTTCCTGTTTTGTGAGGTTTTTAAGATAGAGATTTGCTTGCAAGCTTATACAGAAAACTGAAATTTCACATTCCTCTCTGATCTTTCTGTTTTATCCATGTTTGTCAGCAATTCCTACAAACTGTGGCCCACCAGTGAAAAACCTTTCTGTACTTTAGTGCTATTATAGATGTATTCTTATCTTATTACTTTCTTCTAATTTTTATATGTGGGTGGAGGAGAAGAAGATGCATGTGCTCATTCACTCTTGAGATAATAGTCTACTCTTGAATCAAAGGTGTTACTTTCTTCTCTTCCCATATTTTTCTTTCAAAAAATTCCTCTTTATCTACCAATCTTTAAAATGCCATTCTGGATTTTCCCCAGATGCCAACTGGTTCTATTCTCCTCTATGTCTCTTTTTGTGTATGTCAATCACATTCACTCCAAAGGTTATTCTGATGGGATTCTAGTGACCCTCAGATACTGCTCTCCATCCTAGACCTTTATCCAGAGTATCAGAACCATATATCCAGCCTCCAATAGCTGCGTGTATGTTCCATAGACATTCTGAGTACACAACCTGGGTGTACCTCATTATCACCTCTGGTCCAGCTTATTCTTTCTCCTGTTTCCCATTTCCTTTTTCTAGTTTCAGCACCTAGCCACTCGCTATGCAGATGACCTAAGAGCTATACCTCTCTCTTTTTTCTACTCTACAAGTAATTGATGACCGATTCTATTTAAACTTACCATGGAACAAGCAATTGTCTCCTGTCTAGACCATTAATACCCCTTTAATCTCAAGACAGACCTCTAACAGTGGGTACTTCTCTTTCCCATCTAACACGCTTCAAGCTTTCTCTAGCATTCAAGAATATTGGCTCTAAAGTACAAGTTTTTTCACATATGTGCTGACTTAACATTTCTTTGTTTTTAATTCTCCATAAAGCAGTAGATCCAAAATAGGGCATGTGTTACAAAAGACATGTGTACAAAGGTTCAAGACAGTATACTGAAAAGGAAGAAGATACTAGTAGTTTACATTCAAGAACATTAATTGTTAACAATGTGGATTGAGACAGAGGAGCCTGATAGGCTGTTGTCCATGGGGTCGCGAAGAGTCAGACACGACTGAGCGACTTCCCTTTCACTTGTCACTTTCATGCATTAGAGAAGGAAATGGCAACCCACTCCATTGTTATCGCCTGGAGAATCCCAGGGACGGGAGAGCCTGGTGGGCTACCGACTATGGGATCACACAGAGTCGGACAAGACTGAAGTGATTTAGCAGCAGCAGCAGCAGTGTACCTAGAGCATTTTAAAGACTACTGCTCTATAGGAAAAAAAAATCTAGTATTATTACATAAATATGCCCACTACTTTGCTCCATAAACTTTTTTCTTAAGTCAAAGATTCTTTCCTAACATACTGTACTTTTCGCTATTTCCTGAATTTACTAACTGGTTTTACTCTCCCAGTGAATTTTAAAGGCCCATTGACATGTAGTGCTACAAAATAAATTCATTTTGAGTACAAAATTTTTATGTCTTCAGTGAAATCTTAGAATACTCTATAGTATTTTTCCTTATGCACATTTCTGTCATCACATCTATAATGTCTATTGAAGTATAAATATTTATGCATATGCCTCTCTTTTAGCCTGTAACTTATGAGCAAGGTCAAGGTTTTATTTGTTTCACTGCACCAAGCAACCAATCACATTCAAGGCAAAGAGCATGATCTCATATATTTTTAGCATGAGATAATAGATAAATACAATTGAATGTATCTCCAGAGAGAATTTTCTACAGAACAAAACACAAGAAAACCAGGTCTGACCACTGAACATGGTCTCCAGCATCTAGTTCTCACTAGTTCCAATTACCTTAGGATGAACTGGAGTATGCCCTTACAGGGATCAGTTTCATTCAAGGATGTGACTGTGGACTTCACCCGGGAAGAGTGGCAGCAACTGGACCCTGCTCAGAAGGCCCTCTACAGAGATGTCATGTTGGAAAACTATTGTCACCTCATCTCTGTGGGTAAGGAAAATTCCTTACATGTTTCAGTGTCATGCATCTCCTTTTAAGAAATTCTGAAACATGTAGAACTTTGAATTTCAAAGATCAGAGGTGATGAATAATCTCTTTTGTTAATAGAAAGCATGATTATGTCCTCACTTGCCTAGTGCAAGGTATTAACTTTGTGAGGACATTAATAGCCTTGTCTAATAGCCACCTTGAAGCTGTATCTTTCTCTTCCTTCAATAGTTTTAAAGCCCAACAGCTTCTTAGACCAAGTCTTATTTTTTATTATCAGGATTTCACATGACTAAGCCTGATATGATCTGCAAATTGGAACAAGGGAAAGAACTATGGACAACAGAGAAAATTTTTCAAAGTCAGAGTTACCTAGGTGAGTCTGTATAATGTCCAGTGGACTCAGGTAGTTGATATTTTTGACTATTTTTGGAGATCTGTATTTTTTAATTGCAGTAAAATATACATAAAATTTACCATCTTAACCATTTTAAAGCATATAGTTCCATGGTATTAAGTACTTTTACATAGTTATACAACTATCACCACTATCCATCTCCAGAACCCTTCATTTGTCAGAAGTAAAACTGTACTCATTAAACAATAACTCCCTATTACCCCACCACCACTAGCCCGCAACAGTCAATATTTTACTTTCTGTCTCTATGAATTTGACTGTGGTAGATACCTCCTATAGTGAAATTATATAGTATTTGTCCTTTTTGTGACTAGTGTATTTCACTTAACATAATGTCCCCAAGTTTCAGCAATGGTATAGTATGTATCAGGCTTTTCTTCCTTTTGAAGGCTGAGTAATATTAAATTATAGATACATGTGACATTCATCTCTCAGTGAACACTTGGGTTGCTTCCACTTTTTGGCTGCTGTGATTAATGCTACTATGAATATGCGTGTACAAATATGTGTTTGAGTCATTGGTTTCAGTTCTTTTGGGTATATACCCAAAAGTAGAATTGCTGGATCATTTGGTAATTTATGTCTGATGTTTGGAGGAACTGCCACACTGTTTTCCACAGTGACTACACCATTTTACGTTCACATCAACAAATCACAAGGGTTCCAGTTTCTCTGCGTCCTTATCAACAACTGATATTATCTTTTTTTTCCTGACAGTAGCCATCTTATTTAGGAATGTATTTTTAAAGGCATAAGATCTCTGAAGTACCTACCTATATATGGCTGACTTCTATGCCTCTAAAATCTAATTTTTTTAATATTAATCTCTACATAAATCCTTTCCTTGTGTGACTTTTGATCTATTGGCTGCTATTATTTTACTGAGAATCCACTCATGCTTTGTAGATATAAATGTCCATAGAGATATTAAGTTTAAAGTTCTTTGTATTCTGACAGAAGTGGAAACCCATGTGTCACACTGTAATTAAGATAAAGGGCACTCCTACTAACCTGTTAAGTTCCATCAGGCCTCTTCCATGGCAATCCCTCCCCAGGACAATCGCCACTGGGATTTCTACCAACACAGATTAGTTTTGTCTATTCTGGACTTTTTTCATGTATACTTTTTAAAAATATATTTACTTTATTGAAATGTAGTTGACTTGCAATGTTTCTTCCCTGGGTTGGGAAGATCCCTACGGCTACCCACTCCAGTATTCTGGCCTAACAGAATTCCATGACACGATTGAGAGACTTTCACATTCACTTTACAATGTTTCAAGTGCACAGCAAGGTGATTCAGTTATACAAGTACACATATATTATTTTTGAAGTTATTTTCCATCATAGATTATTACAAGATATTGACTATAGTTCACTATGCTATACAGAGACCTTTGTTGCTTGTTGCATACCTATTTTTAAATTAGAAACCTAGATTCTATTCATACTAAGTCAAACAAGTGGAATCAAAATGTCATAATTTTTTTAGTTAGGCAAAAATTCATGTTTTCTAAAGTGTATATTTTATACATATATATATGTATACAAAAGCTTTTCTACTACACTTGATAAAGGCTTGAGAAAAACATCAAAAAAATGAAGAGATGGAGAAATTGGAGAACATAAATGAAAAGGAAGCACTGAATATGAAATAGAAAAAGTGGAACAAACTAGATAAAAGTAAAAGATCATCATATAGTACAGTTGTTTTTAAATATGACTGCTCATTAGAAGCATATCTGGAGCTCTGGACAAAAAGGAATACCTGAACATTTGTATTTTTCAGAAAATTTCAAGATAATTCCAATATGCATCTGGATTTTAAAAAAGTGATTACAGGTTTTTCTATTTGATCCTAGTTTTGGGGATACAGAGTTCTATTATTTTTGACTAGTTGTTGACCAATCATGATACAATGGTATTAAGTGAGTAACAGTTACATAATCAAAAAGTAAAAGATGTTAATCAGTTTCACAATCAATAGCCAGACAAAAATAAAAGCTAATTACAGTTGCAAACCATAATGGGAACATGATTAACTTAACAATCTAAAATAATTACATACAATTTGGGGGGTCAATCAAAGTGATGTGGTAAGTGGAAGTGCATACATGCACATGTTTTCATCCACGCAGTCAGTATATGTCTCTTGGTTGGTGCATTTAATACATTTACATTTAAGGTAATTATCAATATGTATAATCCTATTACCAGTTTTTCAATTATTTTGGGTTTTTCTGTAGGTCTTTTCCTTCTCTTAGGTTTCCTGCCTAAAGAAGTTCCTTTTGCCTTAATTGTAAAGCTGGTTTGGTGGTGCTGAATTCTCTTAACTTTTGCATGTCTGAAAAACTTTTGATTTCTCCGTCAAATATGAAGGAGAGTCTTGCTGTGTAGAGTATTCTTGGTTGTAGGTTCTTACCTTTCATCACTTTAAATATATCATGCCATTCCCTTCTGGGATGTAGAGTTTCTGTTGAGAAATCAGCTGATAGCCTGATGGGAGTTCCTTTGTATATTATTTGTCGTTTTTCCCTTGTTTCTTTTAATATTTTATCTCTGTCTTGAATTTTTTTCAGTTTGATTACTATATGTCTCGATGTGTTCCTCCTTGGGTTTATCCTTCCTGGGACTCTCTGCTTCCTGGATTTGGTTGACTATTTCCTTTCCCGTGTTTGGGAAGTTTTCAGCTATTACCTCTTCAAATAGATCTCAGGTCCTTTCTTTCTCTCTTCTCCTTCTGGGACCCCTATAATGTGAATGTTGGTGCATTTAATGTTGTTGCAGAGGTCTCTTAGGCTGTCTTCATTTCTTTTCATTCTTTTTTTTCTGTATTGTATTCTGTGGCAGTGATTTCCACCATTCTGTCCTCCAGGTCATTTATCCGTTCTTCTGCGTCAGTTATTTTGCTATTGATTCTTTCTAGTGTATTATTCATCTCTGTCTGTTCTTTAGTTCTTCTAGGTCTTTGGTATACATTTCTTGGATCTTCTCAATCTTTGCCTCCATTTTTTCCCCAAGATCCTGGATCATCATATAATTAATCTGAATTCTTTTTCTGGAAAGTTGCCTATCTCCACTTTATTTAGTTGTTTTTCTTGGAATTTATCTTGTCGCTTCATCTAGAACAAAACTTTCTGCTTTTTCATCATGGTTAACTTTCTGTAATTTGGTTTCTGTTTTAGCCACTGTGAGACTGCTTCTTCTTGCTTCTTTGTCTGCTCCCTGATAGATGAGGCTAAGAGGCTTGTGTATGCTTCTTGATAGGAGGGACTTGGATGGAAAAAACTGGTTCTTGCTTTGATGGGCAGGGCCTTGCTCATTAAAGCTTTAATCCAATTATTTGCTGATGAGTGGGGTTGCATCCCTCCTGGTAGTTGTTTGGCCTGAGGCAACCCAGCCCTAGGGTCTACTGGCTCTATGATAGGCTTAATGGCAAACTCCAAGAGGGTTTATGCCAAGGGAGACCTTCTAGTGCCCCTGTCCCTGTGATGAGCCCCTGCTGACCCATACCTCCACAGGCGGCCCTCCAACACTAGCAGGTAGTTTTGGTTCAGTCTCCTGTGTGATCACTGCTCCTCTCCTCTGGGTCTTGGTGCACGTGAAATTTTGTTTGTGCCCTCTAAGACAAGTTTCTGTTTCTCTCAGTCCTCTGGAAAGCCTATAATCAAATCCCTCTGGCCCTCAAGGCCAGATTCCTTGGGGATGCTCAGTCCCTTTGTTGGATCCCCAGGCTAGGAAGCCTGATGTGGGGTTCAGAACCTTCACAATAATGTGAGAACTTCTTTGGTATTATCGTTCTCCAGTCTGTGGGTCACCCAACCAGCAGGTATGGGATTTGATTTTATCATGATTGCACACCCCCTACTGTCTTGCTGTGGCTTCTTTGTCTTTGGGCATGGTGTATCTTTTTTAGTGGGTTCCACTGTCCTCCTGTCAATGGTAGTCAACAGCTAGTTGGAATTTTGGTGCTCTCACTGGAGGAAATGAGCGCACATCCTTCTACTTCACCATCTTGAACCAGACCCATGTCTACTTTCTTTCACTCAGCTTAATGTCTGAGGTATTAATACATGTTTCAGTATTTATATTAAAATAGCTTATTTAAATTGCAGAATAGTATTCACTTGTATGGAGATATTAGTTTGTTTATACATCTATTGATAGACATTTGAAATGTTCCCGTTTGGGGCTATTATGTGTTTGTTTGTGTTTGGCCATGCTGTGTGGCATATGGATATCAATTCCCTGACCAGGGATCAAACCCACTCCCCCTGTAGTGGAAGTGTGGAGTCTTAACTACTGGACCACCAAGGTCCCTGGGTCTATTATGAATAAAGCTACTGTGAACATTCTTTTTTGTGTGTGTGTGAACATTCTTCTAAAAATATTTTTGTGAACATATGTTTTTATTTCTGCTTAGTAAACACCTGTTAGATGGTATTGCTCATTCGTAAGGCAGGTTTATATATCACATTGTAGAAACCGCCATTTTTGGAAAGTTATCATACCATTTTAAACTTTTACCAGCAATCTATGAGAATTTTGATTGCTCCCACATTCTCCTCTACATTTTGATGTTATTAATATTTTCATTTTGGTCATTCTGAAATATCATTCTGATATCAGAATAGTAGTATATCTTAGCAGTTTCAGTTTAGATTTTTTTTTTTATGACTAATGATGTTAAGAACTTTTCCAAGTGCTTTTTATATCTTCAGACATATCTGTTCAGATGTTTTACTCATCTTTTATTGGGTTATGTATTTTTTCCTTGAGTAGTAGGAGTTCTTTACATATTCTGAATATAAGTCTTTTGTTTGATACAGGTATTGTAAATATTTCCTCTAGAATGTGACTTGCCTACTCATTTTAATAGTCTTTCAAAAGAATCAAATTTTTAATTGTAATGAAGTCCAGTTTATAGTTTTTTTCTTTTATCATTATTTCTTTGATCTCTCAAATATTTGCTTCCCCCTACGTTATGAAGATAATTTCCTGTACTTTCTTCTAAAAATGTTATGTATATTTTGCTTTTTTAAAGTTAGTTCTGTGACCCATCTCATGTTAAGTTTTACTTATGGTATGAGGTAAAGGTTAAGAGTCTGTTTTCTTCCATTTGTTGCATCACTTGTAGAATTAAATTAAATTGCTCTGATGATCTCATCAGAAATTGATTGTGTTTGTGTCAGTCCATTTCTAGAGTATTCTTTCCTTTGATAAAATTTAAGTCCTATAGGACTTAATGATTAATTTGGTTATTATAGTTTTATAATAAGTCTTGATGTCAGAATTAGTCCTCTTAACTTCCTTCTTTTTAAAAAATTGTTTTGCTATTCGAAGTCATTTTCCTTTTTTTTAAATTACATTTTAGAATCAACTTCTTGATTTTTAAAATAAATATACTAGGATTTTTATTGGTGAGAACAAATATCTTAGCAATGTTGAGTCTCACAGTCTCTCATAATACTATATCTTAATCTTTTAGTTACCTTCTCTAATTCTTTAAGTAGTGTTTTATTATTTTTACTATCAAGCTCTTACATATATTTTATTAAGTTTATCTCTAAACTTATATTTTTTATGCTATTGTAAATAGTGAGCTTTTAAAAATTTCTTTATCCAGGCTTTTGTTAATATGAATAGCCACAACTGACTTTTAGATATTGACTTTGTATACTTGTATTGATGGCATTAAATTTTATTGTTGTTACTGTTGTCCATTGTTTGTTTTGGTATTTTTTTACATTTTCTACATATAAAGTAGGCCTTTTGGAAATATATTTCACTTCTACATTTGCATACTTTTTTGTTTTCATTTCTTTTTCTTACCCTGATGTACTATGACCTATAGTACAATGTTGAATATAGGAAGCAAGAATGAGAATTCTTCACAGTTCACTAAATTTAGAAGGGAAACATTTAATATTTCATTCTTAAGCTTAATATTAACTTTAGATTTTTCATAAGTGCTCTTTGTTAGATTCTGGGAGTTCTTTTCCTAGTTTTTGGACAATTTTAATTATGAATGGATGTTGATCTTAATAAATGCTTTTTCAGCTTCTGTTGATTTATTTCTTTTTTAATCTGTTACTGTACATAATTATATTGATTAATTTGAATTTTAAACCAACCTTGGGCTCCTGGGATGAACCCCAGTTGGACAAGATGCACTATTCATCTTATAGATTGCTGAAATTGGTTTGCTAATATTTTAGAAAGCTTTAGTGCATGATTTTACCAAGGACAGTGGTTTATAGTTTTATTGTAATGTCATCAAAAGATGTATCCAAAAATGTGTCAGCCATATCAAACTGGGGGTGTTTCATCTTCATCTATTTTCTTATGGAACTTTTTTGTAAGCTTGGCATTGTTAGCTTCCTTAATGTCTGAGGAACCATGTGGACCTGCATTTTTATAATTTAAGACTTCTGCTTCTCGTCCTGAGGAAGTAACAGAGTCTAGAATTATACTCCTACAGGAAAAAAACTAGAAAACTGAACAAACTACTAAACAACAGGTACCACAGGCCTGGATTCATGAGAGAAGGGAAATAAATGAGATGCACCCTACCTCATTCCAGGCTTTGACATGGTGGTAACATCCAGACTGTAGTGCAGAGAGAGGAATCCAAAAGAAACTGGCAATTTCAGTGACTTAAGGGACCAACATTGGCATTCAAGGAAATTGAGGTGGCTAGAATTTGCAGGACACACTTCCCAAAAGAGAGAGCTATGCAGAGAAGGAGTTCCCCAAATGTGGAGAAGGTTCCTCTTGAGTCTTTGGCTAAAGATAAGTCTGCATGTATGTAGGTGAAACCACATGAAAGCAAGCAAAGACATGTTCTAAGGAAAATACAGTTACCACAGTGTTGTGAGACAAACAATTCTCATAGCCTCTCGCACCAGAAATCATTGTATTTCCCTTCAGCCAAAGGGGAGAGAACATGTTAATATATAGGACATTAGGTAGACCCTAGAAAAGTCAGACCTAACAAATGTGGCCTGATTAGCCATAGATTAGAGACTGCAAGATTTGTCATAAGAGAACTTAAATAAAAGCATCAAAAGGATTAGGACTTCCCTGGTGGCTCAGTGGTAAAGAGTCCACCTGCCAGTGCAGGAGACATAGGTTGAATTCCTGATCCAGGAAGATCCCACATGCCACAGAGCAACTAGCCAGAGGGCCACAACTATTGAGCCTGCACTCTAGAGCCAGGAGCTGCAACTGCTGTAGCTCTCACGCCCTAGAGCCTATGTTCCGCAGCAACAGACTCCACCACAATGAAAAGCCCACATACCTCAACTAGAGAATAACTCCTGCTTACTGCAACTAAAGAAGAGCCCATGTAGCAAAGAAGACCTAGCACAGCCAAAAATAAATAACTGGAAGTATATATATTTTTAAAAGCATCAAAAGGATTAAACTAATCCAAAAATAACTTGTTTGTCTGTTGGTTCCTCCAAGGAGATGCTGAGATGCAGTTGGGAGTGGAATGGATTTCTTAGAGGTGACATCCATGAAAGTTAAAAGGGAAAAGTAAGAAACAGAAAGCCATCAGACCATGGTATAGACATGTGGAAAGAAAGGGGACTGAGCAGTGAGAGCCTCAGACCATTATGCAAATCTGACAAAGGCTCAATTAATTTAAGTCCTCTGAAGCAAAGATTGTTCATCAGAGGAATCCTCTTGGACAGAAATGGCCGCTCTCTAGTACCTGCTCAGTATTCATCATTGGGTATGGATTCTCTGGGGACACCCTGACTTGGTTCAGAACCTAGAGAGCATCCTGAAGGTGCGAACAGTTCTTGTACATGAATGGTAAGTTCTTTTGAAGGGATGTCCTAGTGGTGTAACTCTATGGATGCCACAGAATGCCCCCCAAAAAAAAAACCCTAAAGTAAAAAAACCAGCATTCTGTATAAAAGTACAACCATATCTTAAACTCAACAAGATTAAATTGATAATGCCTGATGACCAATCAAAAATTATTAAACTTATGAAGAAGCAGGAAAATATGACCCATAAACAAGAAAAAAATCATTCAATAGAGAAAATCTCAATTAATAAGAACAGACTTTAAAATGGTAGAAGTAATAGAATTTGTAGACAAGGATATTAAAACACCATTATGAATGACTTGAGTATTATCAAGAATGTAAAGCAAGAATGAATATAATCAGGCAAGATAGCAAACACTGAAATAAAATCAAATGAAACTTCTAAAGATGACTATATTGTATCTCAAGTGAATAAGAAAACCCAACTATGTCCTATATATTAAAATATAAAGACTCAGGAAGGGGAAACAAAAAAGATGAAAAAACATAAACTTTATGTTTTTGTGATTGCCCTGTGTGGGGATAATTATCCCCAGGAAAAAGAAATGAAAAGGCAAAATGGTTGTCTGAGGAAACCTTACAAATAGCTGAGAAAAGAAGAGAAGCTAAAAGCAAAGAGGAAAAGGAAAGATATAACCATCTTAATGCAGAGTTCCAAAGAATACCAAGGAGAGAGATGAAAGCCCTCCTCAGTGATAAATGCAAAGAAACAGAGGAAAACAATACAATGGGAAAGACTAGAGATCTCTTGAAGAAACAGATACACCAAGGGAATATTTCATGCAAAGATGGGCACAATAAAGGACAGAAATGGTATGGACTTAAGCAGAAGATATTAAGAAGAGGTGGCAAGAATACACAGAAGAACTGTACAAAAAAGGTCTTAATAACCCAGATAACCACGATGATGTGATCACTCACCTAGAGCCAGACATCCTGGAATGAGAAGTCAAGTGGGCCTTAGGAAACATCACTATGAACAAAGCTAGTGGAGGTGATGGAATTCCAGTTGAGCTATTTCAAATCCTAAAAGATGATGCTTTGAAAGTGCTGCACACAATATTCCAACAAATATGGAAATCTCAGCAGTGGCCACAGGACTGGAAAAGGTCAGTTTTCATTCCAATCTCAAAGAAAGGCAATGCCAAAGAATGTTCAAACTACCACACAATTGTACTCATCTCACATGCTAGCAAAATAATCCTCAAAAATCTCCATGCTAGGTTTCAACAGTAGGTGAACCGAGAACTTCCAGATGTTCAAGATGGATTTTAAAAAGGCAGATGAACCAGAAATCAAATTGTCAGCATCCACTGGATCATAGAAAAAGCAAAAGAATTCCAGAAAAACATCTGCTTTATTGACTACACTAAAGCCTTTGACTGTGTGGATCACAACAGACTGTGGAAAATTCTCAGAGAGATGGGAATACCAGACCACCTTACCTGCCTCCTGAGAAATCTGTATGCTGGTCAAGAAGCAACAGTTAGAACCAGACATGGAAAAACAGACAGGTTCCAATATTGGAAAGGAGTACATCAAGGCTGTATATTGTTACCTTGTGTATTTAACTTATTTGCAGAGTACATCATGTGAGGGCTTCTCTTGTGGTTCAACTGGTAAGAATCCACCTGCAATGCAGGAGACCTGGGTTTGATCCCTGGGTTGTGAAGATCCCCTGGAGAAGGGAAAGACTACCCAATCCAGTATTCTGGCCTGGAGAATTCCATGGACTGTATAGTCCATAGAGTCACAAAGAGTTAGACATGACTGAGCAACTCAGTTTCACATCATGGGAAATGCTGGGCTGGATTAAGCACAAGCTAGAATCAAGATTTCTGGGAGAAATATCAAAAACCTCAGATATGCAGATGACACCACCCTTATGGCAGAAAGCAAAGAAGAACTAAAGAGCCTGTTGATGAAGGTGAAGGAGGGGAGTGAAAAACTGGCTTAAAACTCAGCATTCAAAAAACCAAGATCATGGCATCCAGTCCTATCACTTCATGACAAATAGGGAAACAATGGAAACAGGGACAGACTTGATTTTCTTGGACTTCAAAATCACTACAGATGGTGACTGTATCCATGAAATTAAAAGACACTTGCTCCTTGGAAGAAAAGCTATGACCAACTTAGACAGCATATTAAAAAGCAGAGACATTACTTCGCTGATAAATGTCCGTCTAGTCAAAGCTATGGTTTTTCCAGTAGTCACCTATAGATGTGAGAGTTGGACCATGAAGAAAGTGGAGTGCCGAAGAATTTATGCTTTTGAACTGTGTTGTTGGAGAAGACTCTTAAGAGTCCCTTGGACACAAAGGAGATTAAACCAGTCAATCCTAAAGGAAATCAGTCCTAAATATTCATTGGAAGGACTGATGCTGAAGCTGAAGCTCCAATACTTTAGCCACCTGATGTGAGGAACTGACTCCTTAGAAAAGACCCTGATGCTGGGAAAGATTGAAGGCAGGAGGAGAAGGGGATGACAGAGGATGTGATGTTTGGATGGCATCACCGACTTGATGGACATAAGTTTGAGCAAGCTCCAGGAGTTGGTGATGGACAGGGAAGACTAGAGTGCTGCAGTCATGGGATCACAAAGAGCTGGACACTACTGAGCACTGACTGTGTGGGATGAAATCATTCCCCCCCCTCCACTCAAAATATGTGACAGATGTCAGGACTGAAATCTCACAGAATGAGGCTTTTAGGGAGAGCAGGGCAGAGAAGGCAATGGCAACCCACTCCAGTACTCTTACCTGGAAAATCCCATGGACAGAGGAGCCTGGAAGGCTGCAGTCCATGGGGTGGCTGAGGGTCGGACACAACTAAGCGACTTCACTTTCCCTTGTCACTTTCATGCATTGGAGAAGGAAATGGCAACCCACTCCAGTGTTCTTGCCTGGAGAATCCCAGGGACGGAGGAGCCTAGTGGGCTGCCGTCTATGGGGTCACACAGAGTCGGACACAACTGAAGTGACTTAGCAGCAGCAGCAGGGAGAGCAGGGAGGATTCCCAAGCTGGTCCTAAAATGGCTTGAGAGATCAATGAAGGCTATCTGTCTTTCGTGTTTACTGTGATAACAGAGGTGGTCAGGTAGGGCTTCTACACATGGTCTAGAGCTTACACGGTTTAAACTTCTTGCCAGTACCAATAGAAAGCATGCAAGCTCCCTTATTGGCTTGCCCAGGTGTGGGGCAAGAGGGGACAAAAAGGGAGTGGGTCCAGGAATTTGTCAGTCATAAGATATCAAAAATAGGATGACTCTGTTACACTTGCAAACACTAAGAAAGTGGGAGTGGCTATAGATCAAAGTAGATTTCAGAACATGGAATATTACAGTGATAAAGCAGAACACTTCATCAGAAATCATAACAAGTCTAACAGCTTCAGAATCCTTCAGTTTTCCTCAGCTTTTTATCATTTTCACTTCCTAAAGAATCTTTTTAGAGATTTTCTTTCTAATTGTCCCCTCTATGAAATTTTAATAGTCTGTGTTCTGATCACAGTAGAATTTATCTAGAAATCAAAAGCATTTCTCTAAATTCCCCAAATATTTGGAAATTAATCACATTTCCAAATAATCCATGAATCAAGGAGGAAATCCTAAGGTAAATTAGAAGGTATTCTGAACTGAATGATAATTAAAATAGCATATCAAAATCTGTGAGATGCAATTATAGCAGCATTAAAAATTTTTTATCGCTTTAAATCAGGGCCTCCTGAAACAGGGGGTTAAATTGTCACCTGAAGTAACTAGAAAAAGAAAATTAATTTAAACTCAAAAGTTACTAAGAAGAAAAAACTGACTAAAACAAAAGTCAATGAGATACATAACAGAAGAAGAATAGAGGAAATGAATGAAGCCAAATGCTGATGCATTAAATTAATAAAATTAATAAACCATACATTTTATTTTCTTGGGCTCCAAAATCAGTGCAGATGGTGACTGCAGCCGTGAAAATAAAAGATATTCGCTCCATGAGAGAAAATCTATGATAAAAGCTAGACAGTATATTAAAAAGCAGATATCACTTTGCTGACAGAGGTCCATATGGTCATAGCTATGGCTTTTACAGTAGTCACCTATGGATGTGAGAGTTTGACAATGAAGAAGGCTGAGCACCAAAGAATTCATGCTTCTGAACTACGGTGCTGCAGAAGACTCTTGAGAGTACCTTGGACAGCAAGGAGATCAAACCAGTCAATCCTCAAGAAAATCAACCCTGAATGTTCATTGGAAGGACTGATGCTAACGCTGAAGCTCCAATTCTTTGGCCACCTGAGGCAAAGAGCTAACTCATTGGAAAAGATGCTGGGAAAGACTGAGGGCATGAGAAGAAGGGGCTGACAGAGGATGAGAAGGTTGGATTGCATCACCAACTCAATGGACATGAGTTTGAGCAAACTCAGGAGACAGTGATGGACAGGGAATCCTGGCATGCTGCAGTCCATGGGGTTGCAAAGAGTTGGACACAACTTAGCACTTGAACAACAACAGTATAAAAATTAGAAGACATATTACCAATATCAAAAATTAAAGGAGCTACAACACTACAGTTCCCATAGACATTAAAAGAACAATTAGGGTATTCCCTAATAATTTTATGCCAACCAATGGAGTAGGGGAGAACACTTCCCAAATTACTTTATAAGACCAGCATTATTTACAATCAAAGGTACTATAAGTATGGAAAAACTACACACCAACATCCTTTGTAAAGTAAGATATAAAAATCCTTAATATAGGGATTTTTATATATAATGTTAATATTATAAAGTTTAATATATTACTATAAAGCTGAATCTATCAATATTTTAAAAGGATATCTCATGACCAAAAGGAGTTTGTCCAAGGAAAGTAAAGTTGATTTGGTATTCAAAAATCAAGCTATATAATTCACCATGTAAAGGTAAAAAGAGGTTAAAAAAGAGAAAACCACATAACTATCTCATTAAATGCAGAAAAATAATAAAATTCAATTTCTGTTTATTATAAATCTTTTTAGCCATCTAAGGGAATTACTCAACTTCATAAAGAATATCTTTGAAAAACTTATAGCTGCCATCACATTCAGTAGTGAAAGATTGAATGCTTGTCCTCTAATAAGAGCAAAATCAAAGATAGGATGTCTATTATCACAAATTCTGTTAGACATTATGTGGGACACAAGTCAGTACAATAAGACAAGAAAAAGAAGTTAAAGGCTACAGATTAGATAGAGAACTGTCTTCATTTGTAAGTGACATGTTTGTGTACATAGTAAATCCTAAGGACTCTAAAAGAAAAGAACTGTTAGAACTAGTAAGTGAATTTAGCAAGTTGGTCATATTTTAGACCAAATTTTGGAAAATTTTGGTCTGAACTTCTACAGTTTTTTTCCTACTATATTCTCAATTATATTTTAAATAATTTCATCCTACCCTCTAATTCACTAAGGATTTTAAAAATTCTTTCAGTTTGAGTAATTTCTGTTAGTCTGACTTCCAGTTTACTGACTCTTTATTCCCTTATATTTATTTGTTGTTAAACCCATCCAGTGAATCTTACATTTCAGATGGTTTTTTTTTCAGTTTGCATTTCCTTATTTCTCCTGAATATTTCACCTCTTCACTCATATTTTCATCTTTTCTTATAGACTTGTAAACATACTTATCTATTTAGCTATGTTAAATATATAAATTATTTTAAATTTAGCTATAAATTTCTTCTAATTTCAGCATAGGGTCTGGCTGGCTTTTATTCTCCATTTTCCTGTTTCTTCTCAGGAAAACTAGGTAACATGTTGTGAAGATGGTGGATCATTTTTATTCTTCTGAGGATTGATGACTTTTAATCTTATCCATTCAGTTCAATTGCTCAGTCATGTCCAACTCTTTGCAAACCCGTGGACAGTAGCATGGCAGGCTTCCCTGTCCATCACCAACTGCCAGAGCTTGCTCAAACTCATGTCCATTGAGTTGGTGATGCCATCCAAACATCTCATCCTCTGTCATCCCCTTCTCCTCCTCCCTTGAATCTTTCCCAGCATCAGGGTCTTTTCTAAGGAGTCAGTTCTTCACATCAGGTGGCCAAAGTATTGGAGCTTCAGCATCAGTCCTTCCAATGAATATTCAGGACTGACTTCCTTTAAGATTGACTGGTTTGATCTCCTTGGTGTCCACGGGACTCTCAAGAGTCTTCTCCAACACCACAGTTCAAAAGCATCAATTCTTTGGCACTCTGCTTTATTTATGGTCCAACTCTCACATCTATACATGACTACTGGAAAAACCATAGCTTTGATTAGATGGACATTTATCAGCAAAGTAATGTCTGCTTTTTAATATGCTGTCTAAGTTGGTCATAGCTTTTCTTTTAAGGAGCAAGCATATTTTAATTTCATGGTTGCAGTCAACATATGCGGTGATTTTGGAGCCCAAGAAAATAAAGTCTGTCCCTGCTTCCATTGTTTCCCTCTCTATTTGCCATGAAGAGATTGTACCAGATGCCATGATCATAGTTTTCTGAATGTTGAGTTTTAAGCCAACTTTTTCACTCTCCTCTTTCACTTTCATCAAGAGGTTCTTTAGTTCTTCTTTGCTTTCTGCCATAAGGGTGATGTCATCTGCATATCTGAGGTTATTGATATGTCTCCCGACAATCTTGATTCCAGCTTGTGCTTCATCCAGTCCTACATTCACATAATGTATTCTGCATATAAGTTAAATAAGCAAGGTAACAATATACAGTTTTGAAGTACGCCTTACCTAATTTGGAAGCAGCCATTGTTCCATGTCTCTTTCTAACTGTTGCTTCATGACCTGCACACAGGTCATGTGTGCTGATTGACACTATTGATTTCTCAATAGTCAGGTTAGTGGTCTGGTATTAATCTCTTTAAGAATTTTCCCATCCACACAGTCAAAGGCTTTAGCATAGTCAAGGAAGCAGATGTTTTTCTGTGATTTGCTTGCTTTTTCTATGAACCAACTTATGTTGACAATTTGATCTCTGGTTCTTCTGCCTTTTCTAAATCAAGATTGAACATCTGGAGGCTCTTGGTTCATGTACTTTTGAAGCATCACTTGGAGAATTTTGAGCATTACTTTGCTTGTGTGTGAGATAAGTGCCATTGTGTAGTAGTTTGAATATTCTTTGGCATTGCCTTTCTTTGGGATTGGAATGAAAACTGATCTTTTCCAGTCCTGTGGCCACTGCTGAGATTTCCATATTTGCTGGCATTTTGAGTGCAACACTTTCACAGCATCATCTTTTAGGATTTGAAATAGCTTAGCTGGAATTCCATCACCTCCACTAATTTTGTTCATAGTGATGCTTCCTAAGGCCCACTTGATATTGCATTCCAGGTAGTCTGGCTCTTGGTGAATGATCACACCATTGTGGTTATCTGGGTCATTAAGATCTTTTTGTATAATTCTTCTGTGTGTTCTTGCCACCTCTTCTTAATATCCTCTGCTTTATTAGGTCCATACCAATTCTGTCCTTTATTGTGCCCATCTTTGCATGAAATGTTCCCTTGGTATCTCTAGTTAAGTTACTGGAGGCTCCCATGAATTATTTTGTCAGGTTGCTTTTAAGTTGTTTGAAGTCATGTTGGACTCTTTGTGCCCCCGTGGACTATACAGTCCATGGAATTCTCCAGGCCAGAATACTGGAATGAGTAGCCATTCCCTCCTCCAGGGGATCTTCCCAGCCCAGGGATCGAACCCAGGTCTTCCCCATTATAAAGTGAAAGTGAAGTTGCTCAGTCGTGTCTGACTCTTTGCAACCCCATGGACTGTAGCCCACCAGGCTCCTCCATCCATGGAATCTTCTAGGCAAGAGTACTGGAGTGGGTTGCCATTTCCTTCCCCATTATAGGCCGGTTCTTTTATCAGCTGAGCCACCAGGGAAGCTCTTTAAGTGTTTAGGTCATTTTTATTTCCATTTCAGTTTTGCCTTTAGTTTTATGTTATTGGTCTAAGTCCTCGGATACAGCCTTTATTCCTAATACATGGCCATAATGGGATTTCAATAGAAAGACTGAAGTTTTAATCAGATTCTTCTAACTTGGCACAGGACTGGAATTATTAATAAAAACTATTTTTGTAGAGTGGAGTTAAGTGCTGAAATCTTTGCTTGATTCTTACGGTGTTCCAGCTTTCTTTTCCCTTTATGCTCCTTGTAGTCTTACCCTGTGGAAATGAAGTTAACAAATGTTTTGTGGAGGGGTTTATGCTAATGTTGGGGCTTCCCTTCTATGTTTTCTTCTTTCTTGGATTCTGTCCTCAGTTTACAGCCACTCTGCTACTCCTGAACTCTGACGTCTGATTTTTCAGCACATGATGACTCATACTTTCTATTTCTATTTCTACTTGATATCTGTCCTCTGTGTGCTGCCTAAACTGCCAGAATACACAGTGGAAGACCTGGATAAATATAGATCTTATTGCAGTAGGGTTTCTTTCTTTCAAAGTTTGTATCCATTCCAGTTTCTGCCTGCTTTTGATCATTCTTTAGTGCCTTCAAGGAAGTTAGTCTTTTATAATTGGTCCATAGTTATCACTGTTATCAGTTGGAAGGTTCTTTTGATATAGACTTCTTTGCTGTTTCCAGAAACTGAATGTCTAAATCAGCAGTTCTCAAACTTTTTAGTCTTAGGACTTATTTATACTCTTAAGAATTAAAAGAACTTTGTGCATGTTTGTATACCCTATTTGAAATTAAAACAAAAACTTAAAACATTCATTTATTCACTTAAAAGAACAATATAAAAATAACAAACTAATGTTGACATAAAAATCATATTTTTTACCAAAAAAAAAACTTTTCCAAAAGAAAAAAAAATGAGCAAAGGGACATTGTTAGATGATTGTAAATTAATACCACACCCAAGCTTAATTGGTAGTTCGTAAACAGTACCATTTAACAACTGGTTATTTCTAAACAGTTAGTTACAATATAAAATCTGAAATTATAACAGTAAACTTTTGTGTAGGCTATTACGTAAAATCCAGTGGTCTATTTAAATATTTTCCCCATGCATTGTTTTGTAATACTATATATTGGTCATTTGGAAAGTAACAGTTCACTGGTATATACAGGTCTGCCAAATTTTTACATGTTTCCATATACCATATTTTTAAACACCCCGAACCTACATGTGTTAGTATTACCAGGAATTTCATTATAAAAGTCTTTTAAGTATTGGTAAATTGACAAGCAAACCATAGCAAATACAAGCTTTCCTACATAATGACTTATACTTAAAAGCTTGAACTTTATCATAGGTAACAAGTATTGGCAGATGTTTTCTTAGAATAGACAGCTTCACATTGTTCAAGAAGATGTCTACCAGATACCCACAACTGAATAATAGTCTGTTTTTTCAAGTAAAACTGCTGTTCCACAAATTGTAGATATTCAGTTCTCAACTCAAATAATTATACCAGCACTTTTCCTCACAAAATATGATTGGCCCTTGAACAATACACATTTGAACTGTGCAGATCCACTTATATGCAACTTTTCTCAACAGCAAATTCTATATGACTACAGGGTCCACAGTTGGCTGAATCCACAGGTGTGGAACTGTGGGTTTGGAGGAACTGAGGACCAACTATAAGTTATAGTCAGATTTTTGACCAGGCAGAGGGTTGGTACCCTTAACTCACTTAGAACATTATAAATAGGATGAGATGGCTGGATGGCATCACTGACTCAATGGTCGTGAGTCTGAGTGAACTCCAGGAGTTGGTGATGGACAGGGAGGCCTGGCATGCTGCGATTCATAGGGTTGCAGAGTCAGACACGACTGAGCAACTGAACTGAACTGACTGAATGTGCCAGCATTTTACCCATTGTATCAATCATTTTAAAAATTTTTATATTTTATGATGTTTTGACATCTTTAGGGAGCCTACTAGCTAATGAGAGATTGCCCTTCCCAGAGTTAGCCAATTCCTAGAGATAGTAAACAGACAACTTGTTGGTGAGCCCACTTTTCATATGCAAATCAACCAGTTGCAATTTCATATCCTCAACTACCTCCTTTATCTAATTCACAGACACCAAGGCAATATTTTCTCTGCCCTGAATCACCAGGACCAGGTATCAGACAACTGGAGATCACCCCTATATACCATGACATGCCAACACTGTTCAAACTAACTGACCCTAAGCTGTTTGCCCTGCCTTGCCTTTCCATGTATGTAAGCCCCAGTAAAGGCTCTGGTGTAGACTTTCCCCTTGCTTCTTTCTGCTTCCTCACCAAACCTAGTGCTTCCCCATGTGGTCCTGCATGGCATGGCATAAGTCCTCCTCTCAGGAATGGTAATAGGAAATTTTCTTTTAACAACATGAGCATCTCTGTGTCATCACTCTGTCACCTCTATAAATTAAAATTCCATGAGACACCCACTATTGCTTTTGTCATTAGTGTAAATAAGAACATAATTTAAAATACTAGTATTTTAATCATGAAGTGTTATTATATTATTACTTTTTGCCACACTATGCAGCATGCTGGATCTTAATTCGGCAACTAGGGAAATTGCACTCATTTCCCCTGCATTAGGAGCACGGAGTCTTAACCACTGGACCACCAAGGAAGTCCCAGTGAAATGTTATTATTAACAAAAATTGTTTTGACTTTGTAGATCTCCCATAAGAATCTCTTGGAAACTGTTGGTTTAGGCCTTTCTTGTTTTTCGTCTCTTTCTTTAACATTTCAGCTCTTTATCTTTTTCTTTTATTATAGTTTTCTATTTATAGGCATTCATAAATCTAAAATATAAAAGGGTAATCATTGCTAGTATTTATCTTCCTCTTAGTCTTCGTTTTCTTTCCTTCCTTTCCCCTTCTACTTGTTTCCTGCACTTAGTCTCACATCCCATTCTTACTTTGAGACCTACTATCAGATTTCAAAATCCATATGCCTCGGACTAAAGTGATAATTTCAGTATCACTTCATTCAATACATTTCTTCCCAATAAATCTCCATGTTTCATAACATAGTGCTCAGATGCCTGATATGTACCCACCTTGATTGGGGTGAAAAATGTATCCTATGTCCCTGAGTGTCTTTTTCATCTTGCTCACTTTTCTTCCCGCTGAAAAAATAAATATTTGTTGAATAAATGGATTTTATTTCAGTAGGCTCTCATCAGTATCCTTAAAGGATCTTTCTTTATCCTCACTTCTTATCTTTATAACAGCCACATAAGCTTTAATTATCTGATCCTTTCTCATGTTGTGATATCTTTGTTTTATATGAATGGCTTTCAAATAGCCATTTTCAGTGCGTTCTCCCACTTGGACTGTACTGGTATATTTTAATCTGCCTACAGCAATGTAGTGATCACATGCCTCATCCTTTCAGTTATTGATATTTTAGAAATAATAGATAGCCATTAACTGCAAGGAGATCCAACTAGTCCATTCTGAAGGAGATCAGCCCTAGGATTTCTTTGGAAGGAATGATGCTAAAGCTGAAACTGCAGTACTTGGCCACCTCATGCGAAGAGCTGACTCACTGGAAAAGACTCTGATGCTGGGAGGGATTGGGGGCAGGAGGAGAAGGGGACGACAGAGGATGAGATGCTGGATGCCATCACTGACTCGTTGGATGTGAGTCTGAGTGAACTCTGGGAGTTGGTGATGGACAGGGAGGCCTGGCGTGCTGTGGTTCATGGGGTTGCAAAGAGTCAGACACGACTGAGCGACTGAACTGAACTGAACTTTATCTTATCTTTGTTTCTATATCTTTTATTACTGTTCAGTTTAGTTTAGTTCAGTTCAGTCTCTCAGTTGTGTCCGACTCTTTGCAACCCGATGAACTGCAGCACACCAGGCCTCCCTGTCCATCACCAGGTCCTGGAGTACACTCAGATTCATGTCCATCCAGTCAATGATGCCATCCAGCCATCTCATCCTCTTTTCCTCCTGCTTCCTGTCGTCCTGCCCTTCCTTTTCCTCCTACCCCCAATCCCTCCCAGCATCAGAGTCTTTTCCAATGAGTCAACTCAGCTTCTTAAAATATGAGGCTGATTTCATCATCTCTGCTATATTTTAAAAATTAGCTTTCAACAATTTGTGTTTATTTCACTCCATGAAATATCTTTACATCCTATCATATTCTTATTTGCCAGTGACATCTTCCAAAGTAAGAACCATGTTATTTCAGGTGTGGACTGCTGTAGTTACTATTTGGATTTACTATGATTTTTTTCTAGTTCTTTCGGTTTTCTTCCAGTCAATATGCAGAAAAAGATATCCCCTTATTATATGAAATTTAAATCCCTTCTTTTTCAAGGGCTGAAAATAATATCCCATCTGTTCATTCCACATGTATTTCCTTTTTGACTGAGAACCCTGCTCATCTCTGTTCTAGTCTCCCAAATGTACAGCTGGACCATTCATTATGTGACAGCTGCTGTATACTTATAGCAATACTTGGAAAGTCAACCAACTACAAAATAAGAGAGTAAAACAGTACACACAAAAGCATCCTTATTTCTGATACCAACTAAATTCAGGAATCCCAAGATTTGTGTCAATAGTTCGCTATAAGAACTTACAAAACTTACTGAAAGCTGTAATACTCACAGTTATGGTTTGTAAGAGAAAAATACAAATTAAAATTAGCCAAGGGGAGAAGTGCATAGAGCAGAGTCCAGGAAAGTACCAAACACAGAGCTTCTAGTTGTCTGCTCTCTGTGGAATCAGGGACAGCGTTACTTCCCTGTGACAGTTCTTATAGAATATTGCCAGCCAGTGAAGCTTCACGCCAGCCTAGAGTCTGGAGTTGGTTTTATTTGAGCTCCATCACATAGGATGCCTGACTGCCCATGTGGCTGACCTAAGTTTCCATCCCCACAAGAGATTTAACTAATATTCTGTGACCCAAACTCCCACTTAAATCACATTGTTGGTGTGACTGAAAGAACCCCCAACCTAAATCACATTTTTACTTTCTAGCTGGCCAAAGGTTCCTAGGCAAATAAATAGTCCTCTAAAATATGACATTCCAAGGATTTAGAGATTACCTCCCCAGAAGACGAAGGCAAATGTCAAGACTTCTCTTTCAGTAAGAATTATATTCTTTCCAACACAATACTACATACCCTTGAGTTAAAAGATCAAATTTTACTTCCACATGAAATATTCCTTGCTGACTCCAGAGCATGTCAGCTCCTGTTTTTCTGCATTCGCATTATAATTAGTGTCTGTAACACACAAACAGAACCATCCTCTGATATGATCTAGTAATTTGCTACCTTATTCAACATGGTTTTATCTGAGGCCTCATTTCCCATCTGATTAACAATTCCCTCAAAATAAGGTCCTCTCATACTTTTCCTTACTGTAGCTTGTAAGAGAGGCTAGATACTCAATAGTTACCTGATTGATGGCCTATGATAGTATGCAAGGAAATTATCTTTTTCATCCATTCAGAAATCATTTAAACGGTAAGTTCTTTTTATATATACATGCCAAGATGGTCATATCCCTTCACCACTCTTAAGTCTGTTAATGTATACTCAGAAGATTTCAAAGAAGACAGCCAATAAAATATTGACTTCAAAGAATGTAAGTTTTAGTTGGGAAGGCATTATTATCAAATTGAGCATTTTACATATAATATATTTAGCAACAAATCTTGTTGAAAGATTATTTGAAATGGATGGTTCAGACTATAAAATTATATACTAATTTCAGACATTGAAGAGTAGAGAGAATATGTGAAGGCTTTTGGATAAATTGGATAGTAGAATGTCCCTGGAGGAGGTTCAAGTTGTCAGAAAGGCAGTATAATTCCCATTACTGATACAGATTAGTTTTGTGTGTCCTAGAACTACACATAAATGAAATATGTACTCTTTCGCATGAAATTTTATATCTAAAAAATGTTTGATATTCATCTCTTTTGTCATTATGTTTCAGTTGGTTTTTTTCTTTTATTTGCTGAATAGTATTCCATTATATACATTTCATGGTAGTATTCTATTTTATAAATACATGATCCTACCACACATATCTGGTGGAGCAATTTTAAAGATAGATACGGTATCACTTATTTATATTTTCATAACTTGTTTGATGGGATAAAAAGGCTATTGTAAACAGGATGCAAGTCATAAGTAAGATGAATCCATATTTAAAATTGCCCCATCAGATATGGGTGGTAGTAAGGTGAAATAGTAAGATATAGCCAGGAAGTTTTTAGAAGAATAATAGGTCGACCAGTGCCATACACATATATTAAAGAATTCAGTTTTTTATAGCTCCAATAGGGAATAGCAGAGTCCTAGAGGGTGCTAGTAGTAAAGAACCTGCCTGCCAATGCAGAAGACATAAGAGATGTGGGTTCAATCTCTGGGTCAGGAAGATCCCCCAGGTGAAGGGCACAGCAACTCATTCCAGTATTCTTGCCTGGGGAATTCCGTGGACAGAGAAGCCTGGCAGGCTATGCTCCATAGGGTCACAAAGAGCTGAACACAAGTGAAGCAACTTAGCACATATGCACTGCATTGGGAGGAAAACTTGAACTCATCCTTAACTAAAGCTGAAAAAGTAATTTAGGAAATTGAAAAGAGGAAAACTTATAATTGATGGTCAAGAGAATTTAGTTATTGATCATCTCTTGAAGAATAAATTGATGGTAGCAGCAATCAGAATACAACAGTGAAAGTTATGTGGAGAGTTAGGGTCAAGACTATAGACTAGTGTATCTGTTAGCACTAGGAAGTGAGTGACTGAAAAAGTTCATTTGCCATGGATGGGCTCAATACAAGTGAGGAAGAAACAAATGGAAGTATTTTATAACACTTATTTAGTCATTAGGGAATAAATATATAGTTTTTCATCATCACCTGAACATTTTCAATACTTACTGTTAGTACCCTTGATAGGCTCACTCCATTATCTCTGAATCTGCCTGTTGCAAGAACAATCCTGCTTTCACTATCTTTTGTCTTCTGCTCACTTGCTCTTTTATCATACCTGCTCAGTGTAGCTTATATTTACAACATTCCAAAGATATGTGTTGTTTGCTTATGGTAGTTTTTCCTCATTTTTAGAGTGTAGCAGGGTTTGTGTTTGTTACATACATTTGCCCTCCCAGAGGTAATTTATTTTGGCCTTTCTGTAGACTAAAGTAGTGTAATAGACAGGCCCACCATGGATTGTTTGTATTATTTACCTTATCCATAATGTTTACATGGAGGCTTACTATTGTTAATTGTATTTTTTCTAGAAGAAGATTGGAAAGCTGAAGATGTTTTAGTGAAATTCAAAGAATACCAAGACAGGCATTCTAGGTCACTTATATCCATCAACCACAAAAGACTAATAAAAGAGAGAAGTAACATTTGGGGGAAAACATTTACTATCGACAAGAATCGTATTATTTCAAAAACACTACGTGAATATAAACCAGATGGAAAAGTTTTAAAAAATATTTCAGAATTAGTCATTAGAAATATAAGTCCTGTAAGAGAGAAGTTTAGTGAGAGTAATGGATGGGAGAAATCACTCCTTAACACTAAAAATGAGAAAATTCATGCAGCAGTGAATCTCTGTAAACAAACAGAAAGGAGTCTGAGTGGTAAACAAGAGCTTATTCAGCATCGGAAGGTTCAAACTCCAGAGCAACCATTTGAACATAATGAATGTGAAAAACCCTTCCTTATGAAAGGAATGTTACTTACGCATACCAGAGCTCACAGAGGAGAAAAATCCTGTGAATACAATAAAGATGGCACAGCCTTCATTGAAAAGTCAAGTCTCAATGTCCACCAACAAAATATTATGGAGAAGAAGCCCCACTCATATAGCAAATATGGGAAATTCCTCTGTAGGAAGTCCATTTTTATCATGCATCAGAGATCTCAGACAGAAGAGAAACCCTTTCATTGTCCTTACTGTGGGAATAACTTTAGAAGGAAGTCGTACCTCATTGAACATCAACGAATTCACACAGGTGAGAAACCTTATGTTTGCAGTCAGTGTGGAAAAGCCTTTCGTCAAAAGACAGCCCTCACTCTTCATGAGAAAACACACTTAGAGGGGAAACCCTACATTTGCATGGATTGTGGGAAGTCCTTCCGCCAAAAGGCAACCCTTACTAGACATCACAAAACACATACAGGAGAGAAGGCCTATGAATGTACTCAATGTGGAAGTGCTTTTAGAAAGAAGTCATACCTCGTTGATCATCAGAGAACACACACAGGGGAGAAACCATATCAATGTAATGAATGTGGGAAGGCATTTATCCAGAAGACAACCCTCACTGTACATCAGAGGACTCACACAGGAGAGAAACCCTATATTTGCAATGAATGTGGGAAGTCCTTCTGCCAAAAGACAACTCTCACTCTCCATCAAAGAATTCACACAGGGGAGAAACCCTATATTTGTAATGAATGTGGGAAGTCCTTCCGCCAGAAGGCAATCCTCACTGTTCATCAGAGAATACATACAGGAGAGAAATCCAATGGCTGTCCTCAGTGTGGGAAAGCCTTTAGTAGGAAATCTAACCTCATTCGCCATCAGAAAACTCACACGGGAGAGAAACCATATGAATGTAAAGAATGTGGGAAGTTCTTCAGTTGTAAGTCAAACCTCATTGTCCATCAAAAAACTCACAAGATAGAAACTGTGAGAATTCACTAAAACGTGACTTTTCTGGTGAAAATTTTAAAAGTCATAGTAAATCCTGTACATGAGGTTGCTTGCAAGTGTAACAATATTAAACAGTTTAAAGTACTGTAGCATATTTACATACTATTTGCTAGCCCACAAAACATATAAAAAGAATTATGAGATAAATGATAAAAGTCACTGAAAATACAAGCTTAAAATTTTATTAACTTCACCAGACATAAATTCTAAAGTCAAGTTGCTAAAAACATTTAAAATTGCTTATTTAAAAGTTCAACATATAACTCTTTGTGACCCAGTGTTAAGCACGGGGCTACCTGACTGTGGTCCCTGGACCACACTGTGAACTGCTTTAAAAGAACGGTGTGACAGTATTTCTCACTGCAAATATGGAATAAAAGTTATCTCCTCAATTAACCACAGTGCTAACTCCTAACATTGTAAATTAGTTTTTGCATATTATAAACCTTTATATAAAGTAGATTATGCATCATGTATTCTTTCATATATGACTTGTTTCATCCATCACTATGTCTTTAAAACTCATCATTAGTGCATGTTGGAGAAATTTATTTATTTTCATTCTGTATAAAATTTCATTATATAATACATTTCAGTTTAGCCAGTGGACAACTTCAGTTTAAAAGTGTTGATGGACTTTTTTTTATTGTTTACAGCTTAGGGTCATAATAAATAATGCTTCTTCAAACATATTTATATTTAGGTGTACATATATTCATTTCTCTTGTGTATATACTTTACACATAAATACTTAGGAATGAAATTGCTGGGCCCTGGGCTATGTGTAAACTTATGCAAACAATGCATAAGTTTGATGTTAGGAGATAATTCACTCTGAAGGAAGGCAGCTGTATATATTATCAACATGGTGATGGTTCAAATGTGAGAATGCATACTAGAGGGAAAGTATGAATGTTGTGAAAACTGGAAATTCAGATAGAATGGATAGTCAAAGATTTTTAGCAACAACTCAAATCCTAAATACTAGATACAGATTATAAATGTGAGACTGCCTTCAGTCAGAAGATTGTCTATTTGAAATCAAAGTCATGCTGTAGGAAGAGAGGGACCTAGTGTCTTCCTTGCTCAGCATGAGAGAATTCTAACTGGATGGAACATTATCTTACTGGTCATATGAAAATGATGAATATGGAAAAGCTTAGAACCACAGTTCAAATCTTTACATCACTAAGGAATTCACAATGGATGTGAATACTTCAAATGAAATTATTATAAGAATGATTAGTCATAACTCACGCCTATACAGTAGCAAAGAATTCATACTAAAGAAAGATTGACAAGGCAACAGATGAGGCTTTCAACTCTTAACTCTGGGGAAAGCTGTTTCTATGAAAGAAGTCCAACCATACCAAGATCATGATGCTAGAGAGTCAGTTGTCAGTAGCCCCAGCTAAGCACCAAGTCATTATCCATTATCTGCCAAATATCAATGACCAGTCTGGGGCAGGTGAAGTCTTTGAATGACTAGGCACTGCTGGCATCCAACTGGAACCACATAAGAGACCCTCTGCCCTCAAGCAGGAACTGCTCAGCTGAGGCCTTCTCAAATTTCTGACCCTCAAGAATAAATGGTTACATGTTAAAATTTGATGGATTAAAGTAAGAGGAAAATAAACTCTTAGTATCTGTATTGTAAAAATAAAGGTATGAATATTTGGATTCCAGAGTCAAAGAGCAAAAGTGTGGTGAGTACTAGGTGATCTTGATGTGAGCAAAAACTGGCCCTGAAATACAGCTTAAGAATGGGCTGTATATTTTGTTTACAACGACATACCTAAATACCAACTCAGTGAGGAGTTCATATACATAATTTTTATTTTTCTCCTTCTGTGGTAGTAAGTTACAGTTATCAACTTGATTACTTATTCAAATGTATACTTCCCAATTTTGCAAAAAAAAAAAATTAGCCCCAAAATACCAGCTGTGGACAATGCAGAAGGAAGTTAAATCTATCTTGGAAAGGTCCTCTGCAGAGTCATTTCATGAACTAAGATGCAGACAGAAATCAAGACATAGAATCCAATGTACATTAAGTACAGCCGTGCCCTTGTAGGTGGTAACCTGCAATGCCTTGAAGAAAGTCTAAAGTTTTGCTTTTGAACAATTATTTACATATAAGCTACTTCTCAGGAAAATTAAGCCCAATGGTTTTTATTTTGGTGTGAACCAGAATATAGACAATCTTTCAGTCTCCTGTGTGAAGAAGTTGAAAGTGTTCTTTTTCATTGATTTTTATGGGTCCTTATTTTATGAATTGATTAATATATGAAATGAGGATTTTTCATCTAACTTTGGTCAGTGATGTTTGTGTAGCTCTGAAGAGTGGACATGGTTCTGGAATTCTAATCCACTTATTCCTAAATAGATATGACAGGATAGGAATTAATTTGCAAATTCGTTCTTTGAAGACCTAACTGCAAGGTCCTAGGACACAAGAGAATTAATATGTACAAAGATTATATCAGTTCAAAAGGACTAACAAAACTCCGCAGAATATATACATTTAATGTTGTTGAGTCACTAAATTGTGTCCAACTCTTGTGACCCAATGGACTGTAGCCCTCCAGGATCTTCTGTCCATGGGATTTCCCAGGCAAGAATACTGGAGTGGGTTGCCATTTCCTTTTCCAGGGGATTTTCTGACCCAGGAATTGAACCCACATCTCTTGCCATGGCAGGCAAATTCTTTACCAGTGAGCCACCAGGGAAGCCCATAGGCTATTTAATGCTTTCATTTAAAAGCAAAAGATGTAGCTTACCAAGAGAAAAGGTAGGTAAGCATTTGGTTGGGGGAGTCTGAGAATCATTCAGGTGCAAGTTCCACAGTGTCCTTATTCACATAGAGACTGCACTCTACCTCCAGATAGAACCACTAAGGTTTATGTGAATCTTGGGAGAGCTCAAGGCAGAAATTCCCCAAAAGCACTTTTATGCCCCTTTGTTCACTGGTCACATAGTCAAAGTAGGCTCTCTAATCATTTATATGAGTAAACGAATTGACTCTGGGGTCTTCAGGGAAAATTTCTACTTCAAACAGCATCTTATGTATCCCTCTGCCTTATGTCAATCAAACTCAATGCCAGACATTCAGGCATCATGGAGATAATGTTAGAGCTTTTCCAGTCCGATTCAGTTCAGTTCAATCACTCAGTCGTGTCTGACTCTTTGCGAACCCATGGTCTGGAGCAAGCCAGGCATGCCTGTCCATCACCAACTCCTGAAGCTTACTCATGGCAATTATAAATCAAATTTCCAGTCCAACTATAAATCAAATCTATCCTACAAACATGGTTCCTACATCTCCTATGTATTTTCTGATAATCTGTGTATGTGAACAAGCATGTTGCCTCACTTCTCATGTCCCCAGGATCTGCATAGTGCATCTCAAACCTGAAACATTCTTGCCAGGTAGTGCTTGAATATCTCCACTTAATTTGTGGTCTAGCAATAGAGTCAGACTTGTCATACCCTGCCTTATAAGTAATATGCAACAGTTAAAATACAGATATCAACACTGGTCTCTAATATTCATCTGGGATGTTGTACCATTTGAGATATTCATCAGTTTATAATCTGGGACTTTTCAAAATCATAGATGTGTGACAATATCAAGTACCAATGAGGGTGTGGAACAACTAGAACTTTGATACACTGCTAATGGGAATGCAAAGTGGTAAAACCACTCTGGAAAACAATTTGGCGGTTTCTGCAATCCCACTTATATTTAGTGTAGAGAAATAAAAACACATGTTCACACAAAAGCCTATTCATGCGTGTCTATAGTATTATTTATAATCACTAAAAACTGGAACAACCCAAATGTTCTTCAGTGGATAAATGGACACACCATGGTATATCCACTCAATAAAATTACTCAACAACAACAAAAATGGACTACTGACACATGCAACATTATGGATGAAACCAGCCTCAAAAAGTTACATACTTTATAGTTTCACTTATACATTATGGAAAATGTAAAAATATAAATATCCAAAATATATCAGTGGTTGTCAGGGATTAGGGGTGTCTGGATAGAAAGGGGATGCATGAGGGAATTCCTTGAGGTATTGTAATTATTTTGCATACTGTTGTCATAAAAATACATATGTGAAAAATCATAGAAGTGTGTACATATCAAAAATAGTGAATTGTAGTAGTAACATCTGTAAGATTGTGGAATAGTATTTGTCTCATAGAAATTTGAACAACCATCCCCACGAAATTACAACACTTGGGTGAAGCACAGAAATGAAAGATAGACTGAAGAGAATAATAGGGACAATTTCACACTACCTGTGTTACTTGTTCCTCAAGCCTGTGAAGTGAAGCATGAAGCAATGCACCCTCTGCATAGAGGGAAGGAAAGTGAAGTGAGAACCCATCCTTGTCAGACCCAAGCACCAGCTTCCCCAGTGAATCCCCAGGTAAACCAATATGATTCAGAATCAGGCCTACCCCTGTGAACCCAAACACCAAGCTCCAGGCTGCCCCAACCCCGCATCATACTGGCCCTACAGACCCAGGTACCAATCTGGCACCCATGGACCTAGGCTCCAGGCCTGCCCCAATAAATAGATCCTTCTATGCTTATAAAACTCTAATGTATTAAAATTTAAAAGTAGGCTAAATGTGGACTGATGAGAATATCATGGATTATGATTAATCCAGTTTTGTCCAAAGAATTTTTAATTTTAATTCCTGGAAGAACAGAAGTGGCAGCTATAGTTACAAAAGCAGATGACTATAAGACTCATTAGGAGAGATTTTAATATTCAATTATTTTGGGTTATTAAAAAATAATTTATTTTTGTCTATACTTGGTCTTTGTTTCTGTGTTGGCTTTTCCCTAGTTATAGAGAGCAGGGGCTACTCTCTAGGTTCGATGTGTGGGCTTCACATTGTGGTGGCCTCCCACTGCAGAGCATGGGTTCTAGGGAAAGTGGACTTCAGTAGTTATGCCTCCCAGGCTCTAGGGCACTGACTCAATAGTTATGGCATATGGGCTTAGTTGCTGCGTGGCATGTGGGATCTTCCCAGATCAGAGATCGAATCTGTGTCTCCTACATTGTCAGGCAGATTCTTAACCATGAGCTACCAGGGATGCCCTGAATATTTTAAAACTTTTATTTGTTATTGGTTGCCCTGGGTTTTCACTGTTGCAAGTGGGCTTTACTAGTTGAAGTGAGTAGTGGCTTCTCTTGTTGCAGCAAGCACTAGGCTTACAGGCTTCAGTAGTTGCAGAATGTGGGCTTTAGTAGTTTCAGCACATGGACTCAATAGTTACGGATCCCAGGCTCTAGAGCACAGGCTCAGTAATTGTGGTGGAAGGGCTTTGTTGCTCTCCCGCATGTGGGATCTTCCCAGATTAGGAATCAAACCCATGTGTCCTGCATTGGCAGACAGATTCTTTACCACTGAACCACCAGGGAAGCTCTATTTTGGGTAATTTTTGAATTTTATAGTATTGCATTTATTTTCTAATATTTTCAACTACAAAATTAATATATCAAAACACACATACTCTCATGATTGGGAATTTACCAATAGAAACATGACAATGTAAGAATGTTTATTACACCATCATTTCTGGTGAAAAAGTAGAAACAAATGTCTACAGTAGAAGATGGTTCAAAATACTGGCCTACATCCCATACTAGAAATATTCTAAAACTTTAAAAAGAATGAGTCGGATCTGTATGTATTGACCTGGGAAAATGTCCATGATTATTTAAATGAAAAAGGCAAATATTATGAAATATGTCACTATAGAGACTAAAAACTTTCACACACATGCAAAACATACATGCAACGTGCAGATATGTTGCATCATGAAGAAAGAAGCAACACACACATATAGGTTTTCTCAGGGATTTGTAGGAGAGGAAAAAATTGTTTTCATTTTATTTCTTTCCCATTCCCCTGGTTTCAGAGAAAACAGTTTTATAAAATTTACTTCCAATACTGATAATTACAATAACTCAGAAATAGCACTGAAATCAGAGCGTTTTTCCTTTTAATAACGTCATTAAAAAAAAGTTAAAAGATTACTGAAATAAATCAATACTAATGAAACTCAGTATTTTACCAACATTTTACTTGAAGAAAAAAGGAAATGTATATCTTCAAAAAGAATTTTCTGATGCTACACTAAGATGTGGGGAGAAGAAAACGTATTGGTGTTTCAACAGTATGAAGTGTCTGATGTAGGTTAAATTGTAAGCCACGATTAATAGCCTTCTTATATTCATATGGTTTCTTCCCAGAATGAATTCTTTGATGGTGTGAGAAGCTTGAATGATAGCTAAAGGCCTTCCCACATTCCTTACATTCAAAGGGCTTCTCACCAGTATGAATTCTCTGATGTTGAATAAGGTGTGAATGAAGTCTAAAAGCTTTACCACATATCAGACATTCATGAGGTTTTTCACCAGTGTGAATTCTCTGATGTCTTCTGAGGTGTGAGCACTGTCTAAAAGTCTTTCCACATTCTTTACATTCATAGGGTTTCTCACCAGTATGAATCCTCTGATGCAGAGTAAGTTGTAAGCTGTCACAAAAGGCCTTCCCACATTTACTACATTCATAAGGTTTTTTGCCAGAATGAATTTTCTGATGGTGAGAGAAGCTTGAATGATAGCTAAAAGCCTTTCCACATTCTTTACATTCATAGGGTTTCTCACCAGTATGAATTCTCTGATGTATTGTAAGGTGTGATCTATGCCTGAAAGTCTTCCCACATTCTTTACATTCATAGGGTTTTTCACCAGTATGGAGTCTCAAATGTTCAGTAAGTTGAAAGCCTCGAATAAAAGCCTTCCCACATTGCTTACATTCATAGGGTTTTTCACCAGTGTGAAGTCTTTGATGTTGAGTAAGCTGTGATCGTTGCCTAAATGCCTTCCCACATTCCTTACATTCATAGGGTTTCTCACCAGTGTGAATTCTCTGATGTAGAATAAGTTCTGAACCATAATTAAAGGCCTTCCCACATTCTTTACACTCATGAGGTTTCTTGTGAGTATGAAGTCTCTGATGAATGGTAATGGGTGATCCATGCCTGAAAGTCTTTTCACATTCTTTACATTCAAAGAGTTTCTTACCAGTACAGAGTGGCAGATGTTCAGTAAGTTGAAAGCCACAAATAAAAGCCTTCCCACGTTGTTTACGTTCATAGGGCTTTTCACCAGTGTGAAGTTGTGACAGCTGCATAAAGGACTTCCCACATTTCTTACATCCATCGGGTTTCTCACAATTGTGAATTCTCTGATGTAGAAGTTCTGAGCCATAATTAAAGACCTTGCCACATTCTTTACATTTTTCACCATTATGAATTCTCAAATGTTGTTTAAGTTGTGAATAATGAATAAGGGCCTTCCAACATTCCTTACATTCATTGTACTTGTTACTATTTTGAATTCTCTGTTTAGTAAAGTATGATATATCATCAGTTTCTGCAAATTCCTTACAGCCAGAAAGTTTTCCTTTAGAATGAGCTTTGTGATGACTAAAGAATAAATGGTAACTGAAGTTTTTCCTGAATTCTTTACACTCAAAGATTTTCTGTCTATTATAAAATTCCTGAGTGAACAAAATATGTTGGCTAAAAATGGGCATGTGTTCATGGTTGATAACAAATTGCCTGAAATAGCCCTCCTGTTTTCCCTGTTGTCTCTCAAACTGATTTTTGCACGCCTGAAGATCTCTGAAAATGGATTTCTCAGGACTACCATTTTTAAATGGGTCCATGATAGCCCACTGGGATGATTCTGTCTCATAAATGTTTCCTTTTGGAGATAACTTCTTGGGCTCACACTTGGACACCAAATCTGAAACATAAAGAAGCATATTTCAATTGCTGTTTTGTGTCAGAAGAGAAATGAAATATCTCTGATAGAAAAGAGTGAAAGTTGCTCAGTCATGTCCAAATCTTTGCAACCCCATGGACTGTATAGTCCATGGAATTCTCCAGGCCAAAATACTAGAGTGGGTAGCCTTCCCCTTCTCCAGAGGATCTTCCCAACCCAGGGATCAAACCTAGGTCTCTCACATTGCAGGTGGATTCTTTATCAGCTGAGCCACCAGGGAAGCCCAAGAATTCTGGAGTGGGTAGCCTATCCCTTTTCCAGGGGATCGTCCTGACCCAGGAATCGAACCAGGGTCTCCTACATTGCAGGCAGATTCTTTACCAACTGAGCTATCAGGGAAGTAAAAAGAGAAATAATTGGAAATAATTCACATATGAAATGAAAGGCTTAAGGGGCTCTTAAATACCATGATGTAACAATGAAAAAGGGTAAGGTGAATGGACAGAAATGAAAGCTCATGAGAGAAACGTGAGAGAGTTCATTAACAGGTCAGTTCACTTCAGTTCAGTCACTCAGTCATATCCGACTCTTTGCAACCCCATGCGCCGCAGCACACCAGGCCTCCCTGTCCATCACCAACTCCTGGAGTTCACTCAGACTCACATCCATCGAATCAGTGATGCCATCCAGCCATCTCATCCTTTGTCAACCCCTTCTCCTCCTGCCCCCAATCCCTCCCAGCATCAGAGTCTTTTCCAATGAGTCAACTCTTCTCATGAGGTGGCCAAAGTACTGGAGTTTCAGCTTTAGCATCATCCAACAGGTCAGTGTTTCTCATATTTTGATCCACTTGAGAATCACCATGGGATTTTGTTGCAATTATGGACGTTTACAAAACATTCTAGATCACCTGAATTAGAATCTCTAAGAGTCTGTATGTTTTAACACTTTCCATCAGGCCAAAGGATTATGTGATATCTGCTAGTTATTCTCAAATATCTATTATTTCGCTTTTATACACTGATTGAACCCATGGGTTTTAGTTGAGAACAGGCTGCCCAATATAAACGCTGCCTGTCCCAGCACTCTACAGCAGAATATGCCATGCAACTGGATTCTGCCTAAACAAATGCAGTATTATATAGTATCTTCTGAGAACTTTCTTGAGAGTCGGCTGGGCCACCCCTATATCTGTTATTTTCCTGCTTCCTCAGCAAAGCCAGCTGCAGTGTGCATCTGATGTCATGTCTGTCACATGATGGTTCTGCAGAGCAGAGCCAGCACTCTACCCTAGGCTTTAACCCAAGAGAAAATTAGTCCGCTATACAGTTTAAGCTACAATTATTTTGGGGTCTCTGTCACATACAGCCAAAACTACATCTAAACTAATAAAGCCTCTCATTAAACTGAAATTTTAAAACTCCAGCTCTTTATCATGAGTCTTACATAAGGCCTCTGATTAGCATTAAAATCACATTTTGAGTCTATTTCTGTTTTATCCATTATGTCATAACACCATTAGTCTCTTGTAACAACTAGGATATTACAAGTTCTTTCTTATCTTAGAGCTTTTCAGAGGTTGTTTCAGAAAAGAAAGTTTGAGGCCAACAGATACATAAAGCATTCAATTCTAACAATTTATTTTTCCATTTTCCTAATGATCATTTGTGTTGTTTCCAGTTTCTGGCTATTATGATTAGTACTAATATGAACATTCATGCACATTTCTTTTGGTGGAAATAGGACTCCTTTCTTTTAGGTGTGAAATTATCAAATCAGAGGATGTGCATTTGTTCAGCTTCATTTGACATTATGCAACAGTTTCCTAATTTACAATTCCATCAAACTCGGAAAGAGTTCTTGTTCCTCATATCCTCACCAACACTTGTTATTGCCAATATTCTTATATCTAAGCATCCTGGCAGATATGTTGTGATACTGTACTGTGGTTTAACTTTTAATTTCCCTGATGACAAACAAGATTGAACACTTTGCCATATATTTATTGGACAATTGGATATCTTCTTTAATAAACTGCCTATCAAAGTATTTCATTCATTTTTATTTAAGAGTGATAAAGTACATATAAAAATCTATCATTTTAACCACTTTGAAATGTATAACTCAGTAACTTGTAGTACATTCCCAATGTTCTGCAACCATCAGATCTCTAATTCCAGATTATTTTCATCACATCAAAAAGAAACCTCATATCCACAGTCATGTTCTGTTCTCTTCACCCCTATGCCCTGAAACCACCAATCTGCTTTATGTCTCTATGAATTTATCAAGAAATTTCATAAACATGTAATTATACAATATGTGACCTTCTGTGTCTGTTCTCACTATGTTTTCAGGGTTCGATGATGTTGTAGCATGTATCAGTACTTCATTTATTTTTATTCAGTTATATTTCACTGTAAAGATAAACCATATTTTGTTTATCCATTCTTCAGTCGAGGGACATTTGGGTAGTTCTAGGATTTAGTTGTCTTTTTGAGTTGTAGGGAATCCTTAATATATTCTGGATATATATCCAGCTACATATTGCAACTATATATATAACCAACTACATAATGCAAGTATCTTGTCCCATTCTGAGGCTGGCCCCTTTGCTCTCTTAATGCAATGTTTTGATAAACAGAAATTGTTAATTCTAAAACAGTCTGATTCCAAGGTCATAAAATATACTCATATCATCTAGAATTTTTTTCGTATTTAGATCTACAATCCACCTAGTATGTAGCAGAAATCAAGATTCCTATTTTTCAATAGATATCAGCTCCCTTCATTGAAAAGACCATCCTTTCCCTGATTCTGTCTTAGATCAAGTAACTTTGTATGTTAGTCATTTTCTCTGTAATCCACTCCAACAAATATTTCAACTCCCATAACTCTGTTGAAACATTCCTAAAGTCACTAACAAAATTACCAAAATCAGTGCTCAAATGCCAGTCATCACTCTGTTTGACTCATTACTAGCATTTGACACAACTGATCAATCCAGTTGCTTGCTTCATACCATATTTTCCTGGTTATCCTCCTACATCTCTACTTATATTCAGTTTACCTTAATGCCTTCTTTTCCACTTTCTGACCACCAAATGTTGGAATGTCCCAGAAATCAGGCTGTGATCAGCCTTCAATCTACATCCTTTCCTTTAATAACAGTCTGGCTTAAATACCAATCATATACTGCTAAGTCTTAAATTTTACCTATACCTCTAAAAATATTTTTTAAATTGTGATAAAATACACACTACATAAAATTTACCATCTTACTACTTTTAAGTGTATGGTGTAGTAGTGTTAAGTATGTGCACACTGTTATACAACCAATCCCCAGAACTTTTTCATCTTGCAGAACTGAAACTCTGTACCCATTAATAACTCTTCATTCTTCCCTCTTCCAGTTTCTGGCAAGCACCAGTCTACACTCTGTTTCTATGGATTTGACTAGTACCTTATATCACTAGAGTCCTACAGTATTTGCTGTTTTTTTCCTATATGTGACTGGCTTATTTAACTTAGCATAATATCCTCAAAGTTCATTCATGTTGATCCACAGATCCACACAGGAAGCATTGCAGATCAGTGAGAAAAGAATTACTGAATCATATTAGAAAAAAATAGCTATAGTTAGAAAAAAAAATTAACTTGGATCCCTACCATGCACTATAAATATATAAACTCTAAATGGAAAAACTGTAAGGCTTGTGATGAAAAACAATATATATGTATACATAAAAAGGGCTTCCCCAGTGGCTCAGTGATAAGCAATCTGCTTGCAATGTAGGAGATGCAGGTTCAATCCCTGAGTTGAGAAGATGCCCTAGAAAAGGAAATGGCAACCCACTCCAGTATTGTTGCCTGGGACATCCCATGGACAGAGGAGCCACGGGGTTACAAAAGAGTTGGACACGATTTAATGACTAAACAACAACAAAAAACAACATAAATTTCTTAAACAAGACACAAAAGATACAAGTCTAACTAGAAAAAAGATAACCTACAAGAAAAATGGGCAAAAGATCTGAATAGGCACTTCATAGAAGAAACACCAGTGTTAAGTAGTCATATGCAAGAATGCTCAAACTCATCAGGAATCAAGGAAACTCAAATTAAGATATGAGATAACATTTTATACTCAGACTAACATTTTTAATGTCTAAGAATTTGAATTGTTGTTAAGATGCTGAAGACCCAGAACTATTACACACTGGGCTGCAAGAAGCACAAGCTGGAATCAAGATTGCCAGGAGTAATATGAATAACCTCAGATACGCAGATGACATCACCCTTATGGCAGAAAATGAAGAGGAACTAAAAAGCCTGTTGATGAAAGTGAAAGAGGAGAGTGAAAAAGTTCACTTAAAGCTCAACATTCAGAAAATGAAGATCATGGCATCCAGTTCCATCACTTCATGGGAAATAGATGGGGAAACAGTGGAAACAATGTCAGACTTTATTTTGGGGGCTCCAAAATCACTGCAGATGGTGACTGCAGCCATGAAATTAAAAGATGCTTACTCCTTGGAAGAAAAGTCATGACCAACCTAGATAGCATATTGAAAAGCAGAGACATTACTTTGCCAACAAAGGGCTGTCTAGTCAAGGCTATGTTTTTTCCTGTGGTCATGTATGGATGTGAGAGTTGGACTGTGAAGAAAACTGAGTGCCAAAGAATTGATGCTTTTTTTTTTTTTTTAAGAACTGATGCTTTTGAACTATGGTGTTGGAGAAGACTCTTGAGAGTCCCTTGGACTGCAAGGACATCCAACCAATCCATCCTAAAGGAGATCAGTCCTGGGTGTTTATTGTAAGCACTGATGCTAAAGCTGAAACTCCAGTACTTTGCCCACCTCATGCGAAGAGTTGACTCATTGGAAAAGACCGTGATGCTGGGAGGGATAAAGGGCAGGAGGAGAAGGGGATAACAGAGGATGAGATGGCTGGATGGCATCACCGACTTGATGGACATGAGTTTGAGTGAACTCCGGGAATTGGTGATGGCCAGGGAGGCCTGGTGTACTGTGATTCATGGGGTTGCAAAGAATTGGACATGACTGAGCAACTGAACTGAACTGAATTAACAACCAGAAAAATACGGAATGGAATATTACATAGCTGTGAAAATGAATTCAGGTATAAAGTAATTTGGGAAAGTTTGTAAAACCATGTGGTACAAAATAACTAAATCACAGAAGACACATACTCATTATCATCTTTATAAAAGAAACAAGCAAAACACAATATTGTATATAAGGGCATACACAAATGTGGTAAACTAGTTTTTAAACAGAAGAACCATAACAATATAAAATGATTACCTCTGGGGATGTAGCAGGGGATAGAAATCAGGGAGAAACACACAGAATTGATGTTTCTGCAGCATTGGTTCTTAACTAATTCAGACAGACAAGACCCTCAGATTAAACAGAATATTCCATTCTCTCTAGAAAACATTATGACAGGACCCAAAAACTCAACGGTACTAGCTTCTGGAGTATATACGTCCCCCTAATCTCGACAGCCAAGTTAGATGCTACCAGAAATCAACTGTATTTGTTCCCCTCCTCATTATACCAGTAGATGAAATGAGTGTGAAAACCAGGTGGAAAGATCAGGTAATGGCAATTACTTAAGAAAAACATAAATGAAAACTGCAACAAGAAAAAGTCTGGTGGTAGGGGAAACATGAAAATGAAGTACTCCACCCTCACACTGTCTTTATGATCTTCCTCTTCTTTAGATAAATCAAGGCAAATGTCACAAAAATGGGAATTCTAAGGTTCATTTTAAAAAGATAATTTAAAATCTCAATCACATACACACCTATTGTCAATTAATCTATGACAAGGGAGGGAAGGATATACAATGGAGAAAAGACCATATCTTCAATAAGTGGTACTCAGAAAACTGGACAGCAATACATAAAACAATGGAGTTAGAATATTTCATCAAACCATGTACAAAAATAAACTCAAAATGGATTAAAGACCTAAATGTAAGGCCTGAATCCATAAAACTAGAAGAAAACAGGCAGAACACTCTTTGACATAAATCAAAGCAATTCATTTTTGGATCTGACTCTAAAGGCAAAAGATGATGAAGATGAAGTCTCTCAGTTGTGTCCGACTCTTTGCGACCCCATGGCCTGTAACTTACTAGGCTCCTCTGTCCATGGTATTCTCCAGGCAAGAATACTGGAGTGGATTGCCATTTCCTTCTCCAGAGGATCTTCCCAACCCAGGGATTGAACCTGGGTCTCCCGCATTGGAGGCAGATGCTTTAACCTCTGAGCCACCAGGAAGCCAAAGGCAAAAGAAATAAAGGCAAAAATAAGTATATGGGACCTAATTAAACTTAGCTTTTGCATAGCAAACAAAACCATCAACAAAATGAAAAGTTAACCCATTAAATGGGAGAAAATATTTGTAAGTGATATGACTAATAGGATAATATCCAAGATATATATCTAAAACATGCAGCTCATATAACTCAGTACCAAAAAACAAACAACTTGATTAAAAATGTGCAAAAGACATGAAAAAAATTTTTCCAGAGAAGCGATACAGATGGTCAACAGGCACAAGAAAAATGCTCAACATCTGTAATTATCAGAGAAATGAAAATAAAAACCATAATGTATCACCTTATACCTGTCAGAATTGCTGTCATCAAAACGTCTACAGGAAACAAGTTTTGGGGGGGATGTGGAAAAAAGGGAACCCTTGTACACTGTTGGTGAGTACGTAAATTAATGCAGCCACTAGAGGAAACAGTGTGGAGGTTCCTTAGAAAACTAAACACAGAACTACTATATGACCCAGCAATTCCACTGCTGGGCATGTATCTAAAAATAAACAAACACACACATGCACACAAACTAATTCGAAAAGCTACATGCACCCCAGTGTTCACAGCAGCATTGTTCACAACAGCCAAGATATGGAAGCAACCCAAGTGTCCATCAATAGATGAATGGGTAAAGAAGATGTAATAAGCAATGAAATATTCCTTAGCCATAAAGAAGAATTTACTGTTGTAAGTCAACTATTCCTCAATAAAAGATAATAAAATCAAATATTTTAAAAGATACTAATTATACAAAGTAAATGGAATGAAAAATATAATAACCGTTATAAGAGACACCCTGAATGGTCTCAAGAGTAGGGTGGAGATGACAGAGACACTAGATTAAGTGAAATTAAAAACTGTATTAACCTGAACAACAAAGATAAAAAGACTTTTTAAAAAGAGCCTCAGTTCCTGTGGGACAATAGCAAAAGATCCAACATTCGTATCATCCAAATCCCAGAAGGATAGAAAGACTATGGGACTGAAAAAGTATTCAAAGAAATAATGGTTGAAAACTTCCCAAATTTCATACAAAACACAAATCTATAGATTCAAGAAACTGAGAAAATTCCTAAATAGATAAATAGAAACCAAACGAAAACACATATTTCTGAAAACTAAACAAAGAAAAAAATGTTTTAAAATAGTGAGGAACACCAATTCAAAAGCCTGGATTTGTCATCTGAAACCATGTTGAGCAACAGGAAATGGCACAATACTTTTTAAGTGCTGAAAGAAAAGAACTATCAACCTCAGATTCTACACACAGTGAAACTATCTTTGAGGAATGAAGCAGAAATAAAGGCATTTTCGAAGGAAAACTAAGAGAGTGTGTTATTGCAAGTAGCCCTTACAGAATAGCTGAAAATAGCTCTCCAAATACAAAGAAAATAATAATAGAAGAAGGCGAGACCTTCAGAAAAGGAAGACAAGAATGGGAAAAAATAAAAGTAAACATAATGGACTATCCCACTCCACAAGTTTCTTTACCTTATTTTATGGTTAAAACAAAAATTCTAACAGTATCTTACATAGTGATCAGTCTATGTAGAAGACATACTTTAAACAATCAAAAAAAAATCGAAAGAGTAGAGGACCTAAATGGATGTAATCTTTCTACACTTCACTTGAAATGTGAATAAATAAATTTCAGTGCCAGCAAGCTAAATAAATAAACGTGTGTGTATGTGCGTGTATGAACAAACACTGAAATTAAAAAAATAAAAAGAAGTATATTTTAAAAAAACACTATAAATCAAAATAGAACTCTAAAAATGTTCACATAACTCATAGGTTGTTGTTGTTTAGTCTCTAAATTGTGTCCAAGTCTTTTGCGACCCCATGGACTGTAGCCCACCAGTCTCCTCTGTCCGTGGGATTTCCCAGGCAAGAATATTGAAGTGGTTGTCGTTTCCTTCTCCAGGGATCTTCCTGACCCAGGGATCTGACCAGCATCTCATGTGTCTCGTGCATTGGCAGACGGATTCTTTACCACTGAGCCACCAGGGAAGCCCAACTTATAGGTAAGCAAGATAAAAGAAACAGAAGAATAAGAAACAGGGGAAACCAGCAGAAGATAACAAAACGGCAGACTTAAACCTAATACATCAATAATTATTTCAAGTGTACATGATCTACATCACCAATTAAAAGACAGAGATTGACACAATGGATAAATAACATGACCTAGTTACACGGTGACTACAAGAAACTCATTTCAAAAATATGTATCATGTAAATAATCAAAAGAAAATAGAAATGCTACATTAGTATCAGATAAAGTAGATTTCAGAGTAAAGAAATTAATAAGCATTACTAACAGAGCTTCAAAACACATGAAGGAAAAACTGACAGAGCTGAAAGATATACTAATCACAATCATAGTTGGGGACTCAAACACCCTAATCTCAGCAAATGATAGAACTACTGGACAAAGAATCAGCAAGAATATGGAAGAAACAAACAAGACCATTAACAAATATGATGTAATCATCATTCATGGCACATGTTACCCAACAGCAGCAGAATACACAGTGTTTTCAAACATACATTGACCATTCCCCAGGACAGACCATATTCTGGGTCATGAAGCAAATCTTGAATCTTAAAAGAATCAAAATCATATAGAATATGTTCTATGATATATAATAAAGAATTTAACCTTACCTGAAGAAAGGTTTTTTTGTCTTCATCTCCAGGGAGGTGACCTCTACAAAAAGTGTCTTTTGCTTACCTGAGGGCCAAAGCCACCAGACAAATCTAATGATAAAATTTATGATGGAAGGTTTCAGCCATGAGGTATCAACTTTCCTTCAAAAAGACTGGAGACTAAAGGTATCAGCTTTACCTCCTAAGAGGCGAGAAACTAAAGGTCAGCCACATGGGTAGCCAACAAAGAACCCTGGTAAAAATTCTGGACACTAAGGCTCGGGTGAGTTTCTCTATTTGGCAATATGCCCAAATGCATATTGTTACACATAGCTGATGGGAAAAGTTAGCACTGTCCATGACTCCACTGGAAGAGGACAATGGGAAGTTCCACATTTGGAACTCTGGCTCTAGGCTCTGCCCTGTGTACTTCTTCCTTTGGCTAATTTTAATCTGTCTCCTGCTATAACAAACTAACTGTGAGGATGACAGCTTTCAGTGAGTTCTACGAATCCTTTTAGTGACTTATCAGATGTTATAGTGTCTTGGGAACCCTTAAAAGTGCCACTTTAAAAAAAAAGTCTTTTGGCTGCACCACATGGCATGTGGGATCCTAGTTCCCCAATCAGGGATTGAACCCACCCCCTCTGCATTGGAAGACAGATTCTTAATCATTGGACCACCAGGGAGTCCCTTGAAAGTGGAATTGATGTCAGAAGTGAGGGAAGACTCTTATAGATAGCCTCCTCTAACTTTCACATGAGACCAGAATAAAATGAAACCATAAAAGACAAGAAAATCTCCAAACACCTCCAAATAACGTTTCTACATAATCCAAGAATGAAATTAAAAATCTCAAAGAAAAAAAGTTTTTGAAGGATTATAAGGACACATATGTCCTTTATATACATGGATATATTATATATATATATATATATATATATATATACACACACATTTGTATATATGTATATAAAATCCATCATAAGGATAATAAGAATACCACATATAACTTACACTCATGACTTTGACAACTTAGAAGAAATGAAGCAATTCTTTGAAAGTCACAAACTATCAAAACTACCAAAACTACCAAAGATGAAACAGGAAATCTGAATAGTCCTATTAAAGTGAAAGAAAGTGAAAGTCACTCAGCTGGGTCTGACTCTTTGCGATTGATGGACTAGTCCATGGAATTCTCCAGGCCAGAATACTCGAATAGGTAAGCCATTCCCTTCTGCAGGGGATCTTCCCAACCCAGGGATTGAACCCAGGTCTCCCACATTGCAGGTGGATTCTTTACCAGCTGAGCCACCAGGGAAGTCCTATAACTATTATATTAATACAAATTGAATTTATAATTTAAAAGAGGCTTAAAAAAATATCCAGATCCAAATGGTTTCACTGGCGAATTTTACCAAACCTTTATAGAATGTTTTACACAATTTCTTCCAGAAATAGATGAAAGGGAAATACTTGTCAACTTACTTTATGAAGCCACTATTATTCTTACACCAAAATTAGGCAAAGGCAGCACACATACATGCTCACACAAAAACTACAGGCCAATATCTCCCATCAACTTAGATGAAAAAATCTTCAATTAAATTTTACCAATCAAAACCTAAAGTGAATAAAAAATAATATGTATCATGATCAAGTGGAATACTCAAGGTAAGGCTGATTCAATATTTTAAGATAAAAATTTTTTAAAAGAAATCACCACACCTATGCAAAAGGAAAGGCCTCACCAGGTATAAAAAAATAATAAAAATAACATCTTGAAAGCAAAACACTTAGGAGAGTATATATTACTTTTCCATGTTCCCCCTCTGTATTAATTTCTTAGAACTGATCTAACAAAGTACCACAAACTAGGTGGCTTCAAATAACAGAAAAAACTCTTCTTATAGCTCTGGAATATTGTGAGTTACAGACATCATCAAAGACCTCTGACTTGTGGAATGAACCTGGTCTTGTGGAATGAACCTTATGACCTCATGAATGACCTTATACTTTCCTAAGGTCTTACTTAGGACCAATCATTCCTCTACCATCTCTGTCTCCTCAATGTAGTCATTTTCTTTAATTTTCACAATTTCTTATTAATTTAATTTTTCCTAGATATTCTATTAGAATATATATTCATATGTTCTTGATCCACTACTAGATTGAAAATATCTTTATAACATTTATTTTTATTTATTTATTTTTCAAAGCTAAATGATTTTTTAAAAATATTTATCTATTTATTTATTTGGCTGTGCCAGGTCTTAGTTTCAGCAGATGGGACCTTTTAGTTGCAGCATGTGGGATCTAGTCCCCCACACCTCTCTGACCAGGGATTGAAGCTTGTCCCCCTGCACTGGGAATGTGGAGTCCTAGTCACTGAACTACCAGGGAAGATCCATCCTTATAATGTTTAAAAATTGTATGCTCATCTCCTAGTAAAAAGAACTTGCATGAATTTTTTAAAAACAATTAATACTCTGTTGATTATATCTTTTTATGGACAGACGTTTTTTAACTTTGACATTTGTCTTTTTGACTACCTGTCCTTTGGTATCATACCCTAGAAATTACTGCCAAATCCAAAGTTAATGAAATTTTCCCCCTATATTTTCTTCTAGGTGGTTTATAGTTTTGGGTCTTAGATTTACTTGTTTGACCCATTTTGAGTTAATTTTTGTATATAGTGTAAGGTAGGGATACAATTTTATTCCTTTGCATGTAGGGTATCCAGTTTCCCCAAAACCAAGAGTACAGTCTTTTCCCTCATAGAATGGTCTTGGCACTCTTATCTAAAATCATCTTGTCATATATCTAAGGGTTTATTTCTAGACTCTCTTCTACTCCATTCATCTATATATCTGTCTTTATGCCAGTACAACACTGTTTGATTACTATAACATTGTAATAAGTTTTTAAACCAGAGTTTCCCTAATTAGTCTGTCTAAAATAACTGTACAGCCCAAAAGTCTGACCAGTTGGCCTACTCCTTGCAACAACTTCCTGCTCACTCACCTGGGCACTGTTCTCTTGTCACCTCCCTCATAACCATCCAGGGCTCCTTCCCTTGCTCCAATGAAGTGATCACAGCTGGCTTAGAAATAGAAAGTCCTGGTTATAAAAAAGAAATGGAGATGAGGTTGAAATTAAAGTATTCAAATGTTGTGTTTCAGAATTTATTTTAAAAAGCCTGTAGGACAAGAAGATACTTAATAAGGTCTAGAGAAGAAAGAAGAGTCCAATTCTCATATACAGATAAACTCAGGATCATAAGAAACAAACAATGTTTAAAGTAAAATGTTATTTAAATTATATAAGCTTTCTCTTCTTATTTTCCTTTGAGAAAAAAGGAGTTTCTGAAATACTTATTCTCAGATATTTTTCCATGGTAAATGTAAAGTTCTTAGAATGTAATTTCCAAATGCAAATTGTTTAAAAGAGAGTACAAACTTTACAGTAAATGGAATAATGTTCCTTTGAACTGTAAATGTAAGTGATATATTTTGATTCAGTCCATTACACTAATTGAGAAGGTTAATGAGCTTTGCACCCAGGACCCATGTGTTTAGCTTTATCTGTGCTAGAACATTTGCATGTTTGGTACACTGCAAGTGAAATAAACGACAAAGCCTGGTTTCTTTGACCATGTTATACTATAATGGTATAGAATTTTAATTCTGCTCCTTAATTTTGAAGGAAGAAAGTCAATTATAAGAAATGCCAGAGAAAAGTATAAGGATAGAGAAAATGAAGGTGTAACTCCATCTAACTGTGCTCATTTCTACACAAAATGAAAATTCATTTTGTTATTTGAAAGGCAGCCCTAAAATTCATAGCACAGAAAGCAGAAACTCTAAGAAACAGATTCTGAGTTATTAGAGAGAGATAACTTTACCCAGTGAAACCAGGTTGCTATAGTTCTCCAACATCACATCTTTGTACAAATTCCTCTGCGCAGGGTTCAGGCATTCCCATTCCTCCTGAGAGACATCTATAGCCACATCTTTGAACATCACCAACCCCTAAAATGGCAAATCACAGTACTATTTTTGAAATTATAAGAAACATTTTTCAAAAGGAAAAAGCAGTGCTAAAGAAGTCAATGCAGGAAAGAGATGATACAGTGAGTATACAGGCTAGAAGCTTGTGTGGGTCGGAAATGAATTTAGTGAGACTGAAGAAGAGTGCCCACATACTCTTAAACAATTCAGTTTCTGCACACACATCCTCTTGCATAGGGTGGAAAACTGTTAATCATTCATCTAGAAATTAAGAAAATAAAGAGAGGTTTCCAACTAAGTTAAATAGGTGAAAATTTTTAAATTTTTCCAGAATATCTTATGACAATCTCCATCTTCAGAAAAGGGACCTGAAGACTTTTCTTCCCCATTATGACTAGGCATTTTTTTAATGCAAATTTTTTAGTAGACATCCAGTGCAGACTATATTTTCCAAAGATGGACAGAGTATATCTCCCACCTCATTTGGTCTTTTTCAACATGATTTTGATACAACAGCCCACTCACCAGCAGGCCAATAGCAGCTTTCAGGACCATGTCAGGAACTTATCCACCAGCATGCCGACACCAGATCTGGGACCCTAGCCTCACAACCACCCACTCCAGAACCTAGCTCTACCCCCTCACCGTGCCAGTGGGCCAATATTAGTTCTGAGATCCTCTGAAGCCCCATTGCCAGCAGTCTCATGATCCAGCTCTGCCAACCAGTGCCCATCAGCCTCTGCATAAGACAGGGCCATGAATTTCCCTGATCGTCCAGTCCAGTGGCTTAGACTCCATGCTCTCAGTGCAGGGGTCCTGCATTCAACCCCTGGTCAGGGAATTGGATCCCGTGTGCCAAAACTAAGACCCAGCACATCCAAATAAATAAATATATATCAATATAGACATTTTAAAGGGCTTGTTAGACAACCAGACCAGAAGGCAGCCACGCCTACCAGACTGCTCACAGTAGTCAGCCTCCCACAACAGAAGTACCCACACAGTCCAAATACAGGGCACACCTAGAACATCGAGCTCTAGTGACCAGAGTGGGGAGCACTGCTGAAACACAGAGGACACCTCCTACAAGACCACTTCTCCAAGGTTGGAAAAAGGTAACTAACCTATCAGAAAAAGAAATTAAAAACAGTAAACTGAGGAAAATGAGGTGACAGAGAAATGTCCTCCAAGTGAAGGAACAAGATAAAACCCCAGAACTAAGTGAAGCAGAGATAAGGAATCTACCCTATACAGAGTTCAAGGTTTGTGTGTCACATACAGCCCCCATGACATTCTTTTTTCTTAACTTACTTATAACCCTTCAGAAATGCAAAACCATTCTCAGGTTGAAGGCCATACAAAAAAAAGGCTGTGAGCTGCATTTGGCCAGTATGCCACAGTTTGCTAACCCCTGTCTAGATACTTGAAGGCAGCAATTGTCAGACTGGGTAAAAGTAGAATCAAACTATGTGCTGTTATATGAGATATACATAAAATAGGTTAAAATAAAAGGATGGTGGGACTTCCCTGGTAGCCCAGTGATAAAGAATCTGCCTTGAAGTTCAGGGGACGTGGGTTTGATCCCTGGCTGGGAAACTAAGATTCAGCATGCCACTGAGCAACTAAGCCCCCTTTGTGGCAAACACTGAACCCTTATACTGTAAGACCTCGCGGCCTTTTCTCAGGACCTGTCGCTCCAAAGACCACAATGGCTCGAATTCGATGCAATAAGCAAGAGGATTTATTAGGCCGGCGCGCCGGGGTTCAGTCTCCTCGGGAGGAGTGAACCCCGAACACCAACCGAGAGGGATTTTTATACAGAAAAATCACAGGCAGGTGGGAATGTGGTCAGGGTATAGGGAACAATGCGATAGGAAGGGCCACAGGTGGGGTGGTGACATTTGATTGGTGGGAAAGGTTTGCAGGTAATTAAGTTGAAACAGTTGGCTGACCACCCTGCGCCGTTTGGTCAAAGAGGAAATGCATTCTTGGGAGGGGGTTTCTTACACAAAGGAAACTAAGTCACAAGTCATCAGATAAGAATCAGTCAGAGGGGCTCTGAGTCATCAGGTAAGGGGAAAGCTATTTTCCATGAGGCATGGCCTGCCTCCGGACTTAAATTTTTAACCTAAGTTCTTCAATACCACAACTAGTGAGTCGGTACACCACATCAAAAGATCCTACAAGATGCAACAAAGATTCTGTGTGCTGAAACTAAGGTCCAACGCAGCTAAATAAATAATTTTTAATAGGGATGAAAAAAAAAATAGATGCTATGAAAAAAATGATTTTAAAAAAGCTAAAGTATTTATGTTAAAGAGAACAGAATTCAAGACAAGAATACTGTATTATCAATAGGAACATTTCATGATCAAGGAATCAATGTGTCGAGAGGATATAACATGCACCTAACAACACAGCTTCAAATTATTATAAAGCAAAAATTAACAGAACTGTAATAGACGGATCCACAATTATATCTAGAAGTTTCAATAGTCTTCTTTCAGTAACTGACAGACCAAGTAACAACAACAACAAAATCAGTAAAGATATAGAAGAGTTGATCACCACTACAGACAAAACTGATAAACATTCTACCAAAAGACAGTATAATAACCCTTTTTTTAAACTGCACAGGGAACCTTCACCAAATTGTCCACAATTCAGGCCATAAGACAAATCTCAATAAACTTAAAAGGACAGAAATGACAGAGTACATCTCTTGACCACCACAGAATTAAAAATGAACTATCAGAAAGATCTGAAAAAGTCCCCCAATATTTGGAAGTTAAAGAGCACTCTTCTAAACAACTCATGGATGGAAGAAGAGAATTTTAAGCTAGAAAAATAAGATAAAATTAAATCTAGAATATACAGAGTGAAGTAAAGAATAAGTAAGATCAGTAATCAGTGAAACAGCAAGGGCAAACTAGGGAGAAACTAAAACTAAAAGCTAGTTCTTCAGAAAGAACAATAAAATTGATATACTGATCAAGAAAAGAAGGCATAAATTATCAATATCAGGAATTTAAAAGGGTGCATTACTATAGATCTGACAGGCATTAAATGATAATAAGGGAATATTATGAACAACTTTATGCCCCAAAATTTGACATCTAAGTTGAAATAAGTTAATTCCCTGAAAGGCACAAATTACTAAACGAATTCAAGAAGAAGTAAAATACCAAAGCCATTTATCTATTAAAATCTCCCCATGACGAAAACTGTAAACTCAGATGGTATATTAGTTTTCTACTGCTACTGCACATCACCACAAATGCAATAGCTTCAAAGAACACATTTATTATCTGTTGGTCAGAAGTCCAACAAGGGTTTTACTAGACTAAATCAAGGTTTGGCAGGACAATGCATCTTTCTGGCAGCTCTCTCCAGTTCAATTTCCTTGCTTTTTCTAGCTTCCAGAGGTTACTTACATTCCTTGGCTTATGGACCCCTTCCTCCATCTTCAAAGTTCAGTAATGCTGTATTTTTTAAAAACAGAAACATACATATTCCATACTTACATCCTCTTTTAACCCTGACTCTTCAGATTTCCCAAGAGAATCTTCCCATCTTAAAAGCATTAATTCAATCATTTCTACAAAGTCTCTTTTGCCATATAAGGTAACATGTTCACAGGTTCTAGGATTACCATGTAGACAGTTTTTTTGGAGGGGAGCCATTATTCTGCCTACTACAGATGCTTTTTGCTGGTAAAAACCATCCAACAATTAAGAAAGAAATAATACCAATTCTATTAAAAAAAAACTTTCAGAAAATATGGAGGAGGATGCATGGCAGCAACTTACCCACTCACTGGCAAGTTATATGATATTCAGTTAGGTAACAATATCAAGATAAAGAATGCAAATATGCATATGACCTATAAAGGAAAAAAAAAAGGAGTACTTCAATGAGGAACAAAACACCAACTTACATGGGCCATGGCTTTTTTTTTTTTATAATTCAGAGTATTTATTAGTCTCTTCTTGTTTCCACTTTGGAAGAAATTCACAGTCCAAAGAAATTGTTGCTGAATAAGAGGGTTCCAAAAAAAAAAAAAAATGAGATGACCTTGTCTCTGAGCTCCCAATGTGCTAATTTAGAACATTTCTCTCATTTTATGTCTCCTATTCCCAGATCCCAAACACACATACATAAAAGATCACAGAGAAGCTGGACAAATTCCAACCTTACTGAAAGCAAGGAGGAAATCCAGCTATCGATTCAAGAAGGACTGTGCCCAGGCCCTTAGCAGGAGGACCATTTCTCTGCAGCTGGGGTCCTGGCTATAAAGTAAGAGGAAAGAGAAAGCAGTGATACAAGGATACCGATCCTAGGAAAGGACAGAAACTAAAACTGGCCCCTCGGTGGGCAACAATCACTCCACTGATAACTCACTTTTGTGTTAAGCACTGGAGTCTGGGCACTGGAGGTGGGGGGTGCCGTGACAAAGGCAGCGTAAAATATGCTTCAGTAAGACGCCAGTTAATACAGGCATCGTAAAGGCCTGTCTTTACAAGAGCAGATATTCTCTCAGAAAGATCTTCAACAGACCCCCTCCGTCCTGATGTTAAACCTAGAACTGCAGAAATGAAGCTCTGTCCCAGACAACCAAACTCCCACCCGGTCACAGAATTAAAAGCCCCATTGGGCTTCCCTAGTGGCTCAGTTGGTCAAGAATCTGCCTGCAATGCGGGAGACCTCGGTTGGATCCCTGGGTCAGGAAGATCCCCTGGAGAAGGGCATGGCCACCCAGTTCAGTATTCTTCCCTGGAGAACTCCGTGGGCAGACGAGACTGGCAAGCAAGTCCATAGCGTTGCAAAGTCGGACACTACTGAGCGACTAACACTGGGTTCCATCTCACTAGGTAACAACAGCACCGTCTTCTGAAGGGAGATCTGAAGCCCCACAGTGTCACCTACCTCACATCAGAGCCAATGGGTCTCACATTTTGCACCTGTCACGGCCTCATCACCACACACACAACCGCCTCGTTATGGCCACAAACGCTCACACGCACTGTTTACACGCAAGTTCCACAAGCCCAGTGTGAGCCAGAGGATGGGGCTTCCTCACTGCGAGTGCCCGCCGTGCCCAGACTCCGGTTACCACTAGGAGGGCGACGACTGCGAGGACTTCGGAGGGGAACCAGAGATGAACCAAAGATCAAAGTTCTTTTCAAAAGCCACCCAGGGACTGTGGGAAATGTAGTTCAAGGCTGCAAAAGCCCGGATGTCGAGAAGGGCGCGCGCGCGCCGAGGCCAAGGCGGTGAAGACAAGCCGCTGAGACCCTTGGGAGGCAGCGCTCGCGCGGGAGTGCGCAGGCGCAGACGGCTTTCCCCCACCTTTCGAAGGTGAGGATAGTAGGTCCAGCGGGTGCTGGGCGGGTGTGTGTGATGTTGGGACCTGGTGGGGATTGCCTAGGAGGGAGGTGGGAACCTGGGCTGGGAACCCCAAGGAAAGAAGAGGTAACCTGGACTGAGAGAAGGCTGGGAAGGAAAGCGAGAATCCGGGGCTCTAGAGAAAACGAGGAGGGAAGCGAGAACCTAGGCAGGGGAAAAAACTGGGGGCAAGTGCTGGGAACGCCGAGATAGAACAGGGAGCCCGAGACGGCTGTGAGCTCGGCCTGGTACACACAGGCGTTCTGATTGTGTAGCTTTTTGTGCCTGTTCTTGTGTGTATGTGGATGGACGTGTGTTACTCTGTGCGACGTTATGGAACCTATTGTTTATGAAAGTCAGAGGGTCTCTGTGTGGTCTAATTTTTAAATTAGGTGCAAGTCTGTGAGGCTGTGCAACTTTGGAGTGGCAACAGTAAGGGGTTTGTGAGTAAAATTTTGCTACTTTGTGTAGAAGTATGTAATCGGCTCCATGAGTTTATGCATGACATGTGCCTGTGGGATTGGAATTGTGTAGTGGGTGATACAACAGTGAATATGTCACATTTTAAAGTATTTGTGCACCCAAGTAAGTGCACAATTCACAGTGACTGTGAATGTGGCTGGTTCGTTGTGTGACTGAGATGTTAAGTACTAAATATTATTTAGATTGTCAGAATATCGGCCCTTTTATAATGCCTGTAAAATTTGACTCTGGCAAATAGACAAGTAAAAAAATACATATTTTTTAATTGGAGAGGAGGAGGTAAAATTAAATAATTTTCAGGTGGTACAATTTTGTATTGGGAAAACCCATATTGACTAATGACCAGTATGTTGACATAACACTTTTGGGAGCACAGAAAAAACTTCTCCCATAACTGCTGCTCTCAAAGTTTGGGTGAATTTCTGGACAATAAAGGTTCAATAATTTCTTCAGTCGTTACAAAGATGCTGAACATTTAAACACAAGATCAGCCTCATTTAGCTGAATAGAATGTTCACTGTAGAAATCAGTCCTTCAACTTGTTTTAAAAGCAAAACGCTCCCTCCTGCTGGAAGTCTGCTGTGTGAAATAAAATGTGATTGGTTTCTTCTCTAATCCCTCTGTTTGTCTCCTCTTTATTCCTTCTAGGTCGATAGTCTTCAGCTGGAATGGATTGGGAGCTGAAAAAGAGAAATCATAAGTCAAGGACAAAAACAAGCTAACATGACTGGTACCATTATAATATAGTGTAAGTCATTTCTTACTTTGACATGGCCAACTCAATGGACATGAGTTTGAGTGAACTCCAGGAGATAGTGGACAGGGAAGCCTGGTATGCTGCAGTTCCTGGGGTTACAAAGAGTTGGCCACAACTCTTTGAACAACAAATACCTTACCTTCTGAGAGACCCCACTGTTGGGAACTTCCAGATACAGTTCCCTTTTATGAGCGCAACCACTTCTCCAGATAACTCTCTTGGCATGCAGTGACCCACCTAATTGTAGATCTTGTTCTCTCCTGTCAGTCCTCTTGGACAGTATCTAAGCCAACCTAGGCATGCTCCATCATCCATGGATTCCCCATCTGGAGCTTAGATGAGAATTAGCCCTTTAGTCACCACCACTCCACTCCCCTATATCCTGGAAGCATGTACATTTTTCCCCCAAATTCTCTCACTACTTTGATTTATAGTAGTATTAGGGTCTAAGGAGCTCCTTGTTTGTTATAAGGGAGGAAGAAGCATCTAATTTTCTTCTCCCTAGAAAACTGTTCAAAGAATAATTTGCTCTCTTAAAGAGACATTCCCTTTTCTTAGTCTCTTCTAGCCTCTTGAAGGAGCCTCTTCCTTCTTGGAGTTAAATTAATGGTAGCAAAACTTTACAGTCAGCTGCTTTTTAAGACTTTATTTTAACATGAGGGACAATTAAAAGCTTGTTTGCTCACCATCTTTGGGACACCTGCTGAGACTGAGGTAGGAAAATTTCTTATTTACCATCTTGTTAAAAATAATGACAACAGAAAACTCAGAGGTTTGCTGGAAAAGACATTAACAAATCAATAGACTGTGTGTGTGTATCAGAAAACTATGGGAAGTGGCTGTCAAAATATAAGATACAAAGGTTGTATGGTTTGTAAAAAAAAAATTTGATGTTCCTGACAGACTCAAAAATTAAAGATTTAAGAACCAGAAGACACATGGTAAGTGTGAAAACTGACATTTCATGAAGTTTCTGTAAAATTTCAGTAAAATTTTTAAACTTTCCAAAGTTGTTAGGAGATAATGAACAAGACAGAAGCGGTTAAAGAAAAATAATGGAGGTGGGGAGCAGGCCTGCTGCTGCTGCTGCTAAGTCACTTCAGTCGTGTCCGACTCTGTGTGACCGCATAGATGGCAGCCTACCAGGCTCTGCCCCTGGGATTCTCCAGGCAAGAACACTGGAGTGGGTTGCCGTTTCCTTCCGGGAGTAGGCCTACCTGATACTAAAATATGTTTTAAAACTGTAATAACTGCAGAGTAGTCCTGGCAGTTAAATGAAAAATCAGTGGAACTAAATATGAAGTCCAGATATACTCAAATATGTAAAGGAAATAAAGTATATGATAAAGAAAAGCTATAAAAATTATTTTAGGTATTTACAGGACTAATTCCCTTCCTCTAAAAAATATCTAGTATCAATCCAGAAAATAGTTATTAGAAAAGTGAAAAAATTTTGAGACCTTTCACAGACAGGAAACTAAAGATGGACTGCGGTAATGTCTGCAAGGCCTGGTGGTGGCTGTAGACTAGGGAGTTGGTGGCCTGACTCAGCCTGGCTTGTCTTTTATTTTTTTTTAAAAGATGAGTTTTTTTAAACTTTAGAAGCTTATCCTCTCTCATAATGAGAAAAATAAGAGCTAGAATCACAATGTATAATTTAGCAAGCATCGAGAACTTTGTATCAGTGGTACTCAGGGTATGGGGTGACAGGTATTTTCATGTATCGTTGGTCATGATGTAGGTTGAGCCTTAAAGGAGAAGAGCTTGGAAGTAGTTAGTAGGCAGCTTCGGAGAGAAAAGTGGTATTAGAGAGGAGAGCGGCTTGCCCAGAATCTTAACTTTTGCCTCAAGATCCTGTATCTCTAGCTTTGGGGATGAAATAATATTTGTCTAGCTCATTATCCCCCTGTATTTGTGTGGACAGAGTGGACAAGCACCAAAGCAAAGGAAATAGAGTCGATTTTAACTGAGTCATAAGTCATGAGAGCTGAAAGATGTATGTGGTATTATGTGGCTTCTTTTCATGTTGGTTTTACCTTCTTAGGAACCACGCCTTTTCTAAAGAAGAGCCCAAAGGAAGACTGGTCATCTCTTGTAAATCTCAAAACCATGGCTCAGGTGAGATGATGGTTCTTCTCCCTTTTCTGAAATAGTTTTGTTTGTTTAAAGACTGTTTGAGCACTTGCTTTTCTTGCACTAAAATACTCCTGTTTGCCTTCCCCTTCAGGAAGGCAGTACCCACTTGTTCTATTGGCCAGATAAGCTTTTGCCTTCCACAAGTGCTCCTTCTAATTTTAACCAGTGTTCACATATTAAGTGGGTGTAATCATTCAACATCTTTTCTCAGTCTTCTCCCAGAAACAGTGCTAGAACAAAAATGCATTTCCTCAAATTAAATGAGAATATAGTACTACATGGAAGAGGGCATGGCAACCCATTCCAGTATTCTTGCCTGGAAGATCCCCATTGGCAGAGGAGCCTGGCTTTCTACAGTCCATAGGGTCTCAAAGAGTAGGATGTGACTGAGCAGCTAAGCACAGCACAGCACATAATACAGCATGCACCTGCCTTGCAAAGAAAAGAACAGTCAAGATGAAGATAGAATTAACAGACTGCTATTAGTTAAGTGTCAAGAAGTCCTGTCTTGAGGTTTTGAGATGAGAGCTATGATTGGCAGACTGTACAAAAACCAAGAATCCTCTATTTGTCCCGTCTGATCCTTCAAGAGATCCTTGAATTTAAACTGTTAATGTGTATTTTAATATCTTCCTCTCCCATAATGGATTGTCTTAAACATTCTTCTAATGTACTTTGGGTTTAATACTAGGCAAACTGTAAGATAAGAGTTAACTGTTCAGTGATATTGGCAGAGTTTCTGTTTGGGCTTCCCTGGTGGCTCAGCTGGTAAAGAATCCACCCACAATACGGGAGACCTGGGTTCAATCCCTGGATTGGGAAGATCCCCTGGAGAAGGGAATGGCTACCCACTCCAGTAGATATTGGTGATGGTTATATAACATTGTGAATGTACTTAATGGCAATCAATTATACACTGGAAAATGGTTAAAATGATAAAATTTTATGTCACATATGTTTCACCACACACACAGAGTTAAACAGAAAAGTATAAGAAACACAAACATCCATAAGTGAGCATTAGGGTGAACACTTGGAGGATTGGAAAAAGAGCAAAGGTATTAAACCATCAGCAGTATCTATTTCCAGAGCTTTTTCACATTCGAAAGGGAAAGTTACTCAGTCGTGTCTGACTCTACCCCATGGACTGTAATCTGTGGAATTCTCCAGACTAGAACACTGGAGTGGGTAACCAGAATGTTTTGTTGTTTTCAGGGTACTAGTCTTGCAAATGTTTGTTGTATTAATACTGAGGTGTTTTTTATGTTGTTGTAAATACTATTCATTTTTATTTCAAGTTCCCATTGTTTATTGCTAAAATGCAGTTGATTAGTATATGAAAATGCAATTTGATTTTTGTTTATTAACCTACCTTCTCTCTAAACTTATTCTAGTAATTTTTGGTAGATTCTTTAGGATTTTCTTCACACATAATCATGTCAGATGTGTAATATTACTGTTGTCCATCTTTGCTTTCAAATCTATATTCCTTTTATTTCCGTCTGGCTTTACTACATTGTCTAGAACTTTCAGTGCAGTGTTGATATAAGTAATGAGAACAGATATCTTTGCCTTATTCCTGACTAAGGGAAAATTATGTAGTTTTTGACTAAGTGTAACATTGGTGATTGGTTTTACATAAATGCTCTTTATCAGATTTATCAGGTTGAAGAAATTCTTGATTAGTGATCATTTTTATCACAAATGAATGTTGAATTTTGTTAAAAGTTTTTATGCTTCTGTTGTTTTTTATGTATTATATGGTTTTCCCCCTTTTAAAATTAACATGATGAGTCACATTGATTTATTTTTGAAGTGCTAAACCAGCTTATCTCTAGGATAAACCCCACTTGGTCATGATAGATTCATATATTCATTTTTCACATATTGCTTGGTGAATTTACTAACACACTGTTAAGGAATGTTTTGTCTGTGGTTCATAAATAATTTGGTATGTAGTTTTTCTTGTAATGTTGTTGTCTAGTTTTGGTATGAAGGTAATGCTAACTTACAGAATGAGTTGAGAACTATTCTCCTTTTATTTTTTGAAAGAATTTGTGTAGAATTGTTATTATTTCTTCCTTAACTGTTTGTTAGAATTCACCAGTGGAGCCTCAAGATTTGTTTGTGGGAAGATTTTTTACTATCGGTTCAATTTCCTTAATAGAATTGTGGCTATTAATGCTATTCAGGCTTCACTTGTGGCTCAGACAGTAAAGAAGCTGCCAGCAATGCAGGAGACCTGAGTTCAGTCACTGAGTTGGGAAGATCCACTGGAGAAGGGAATGGCAACTCACTTCAGTATTCTTGGCTGGAGAATTCCACGGACCGAGGAGCCTGGCATACTATAGTCCATGGTGTTACAAAGAGTTGGACGCGACTGAATGACTAACACTCACTTTCATGCTATCAATTTTTTTCTCTCCAGTTAGCTTTTATAATTTATGTCTTTTAAGCAATTTGTCCATTTCATCCAAGTAATAAAATTTATCGGCACAAAGTTGTTCAAAAATTTACTCTTTTTATCCTTTTGATGTTTATGTAATCTGTAATGCTGCCCCTCTTTCATTCTGTTGTTGATTATTTGTGACTTTTAGTTTTTTCCTTGATCAGTTGACTAGAGATGTATCAATTTCGTTAATTTTTTTCAAAGCAGCAACCTTTGGTTTCATTGATTTCCTGTTTTTCTGTTTCCTATTACTTCATTTCTGCTCTTACACTTTGTGTTTCCTTTCCTTTTCATTACTTTGGATTTAATTACATCTTATTTGTACATGGAAGGTTATATCATTGATATTGGACTCTTTTTTTCCCCATAGGACATTTAATGCTATAAATTTCCCTCTAACAAATTTAGACATGTTGTATTTTCATTTTTATTTGTTTGAAAATATTTTCTAATTTATCTCATGTTTTCCTTTTTGACCCATTTGTTTAGAGGAAGTCTGTTTAATTTTCAAATATTTGGGGATTTTCCAAATAGCTTTCTCCTATTGATTTCCAGCTTAATTTGGTTACAGTCAGGAAACATGCTGTATATGATTTCATTCTTAAATTTATAGACTTCTTTTGTACCACAGATTATAGTACCAACTGATGAATGTTCTATATGTACTTGTAGAGGATATATATTCTAGTGTTGTTGGATGGTGTATTCTGTAAATAATCAAATCAAATTGCTTGATTATGATGGTAAAGTTTTCTATATCCTTATTGATTTTCAGTCTGTTATACCAGTGACATAAAAGGAAGTCAAAATCTTAAGTTACAGTGTGGCTGTGAAAGTCGCTCAGTCGTGTCCAACTCTTTGTGACCCCGTGGACTTGTAGCCCTTCGGCCTCCTCTGTCCATGGAATTCTCCAGGCCAGAATACTGGAGTGGTTAGCCATTCCCTTTTCCAGGGGATATTCCCAACCCGGAGATTGAACCTGGGTCTCCCACATTGCAGGTAGATTCTTTACCATCTGAACCACCAGGGAAGCCCAAAACTATTAATGGAAAGTCTGACTGAGCTTTTTTAAATGGATGGAATAGGATGACATTGCTGATCACTCTTGGCATCACTGAAGCAGGACAACCAGACATCACACGCTCCTGACAGGACAGTGCTGGTGATTTAGTCGCTAAGTCATGTCCAACTCTTGCAACCCCGTGGACTGTAGCCCACCAGGCTCCTCTGCCCATGGCATTCTCCAGGCAAGAATACTGCAGTGGGTTGTCATTTCCTTCTTCTCGGGATCTTCCTGATACAGGAATTGAATGCAGGTCTCCTGCATTGCAGGGAGATTCTTTACCGACTGAGCTACATGTGTAGGATTCATGTGGCTACAACTGTGTCTATTTTAACTTTCAGTTCTATAAGTTTTTACTTAACATATTTTGAAGTTCTGTTTTTAGATGAATTTATATTTAGGATTGTTCTGTCTTTTTATGAATTGATCTCCTCTGTCATTATAAAATGCCTTACTTGGGACTTCCCTGGTGACCTAGTGGCTAAGACTCCATGCTTCCTCTGTAGGGGGCATGGGCTCAGTCCCTGGTCGGGGAACTAAGATCTCACATGCCACACAGTGCAGCCAGAAAATAAATAAATAAGTTAAAATAAAGTGCCTTTCTTAATCCCTGATAATATTCTTTTTTCTAAAATCTATTCTGTTTGATAATGTTATAGCCACTCTGGCATTCTTATGGTTAGTATTTATTTTTAATATCTTGGGAATATCCTAAATGCTTTTTAACCTGGAGCATCTCCCACCTTTTCTTTATTTTTTCAGCTGATTTACAATATTACATACATTTCAGGTGTTCAACATAGTGATTCACAGTTTTTAAAGGAAAGTGCTGCACTCAATGTTCCAGCAAATTTGGAAAACTCAGCAGTAGCCACAGGACTGGAAAAAGTCAGTTTTCATTCCAATTCCAAAGAAAGGCAATGCCAAAGAATGCTCAAACTACCGCACAACAGCACTCATCTCACATGCTAGTAAAGTAATGCTCAAAATTCTCCAAGCCAGGCTTCAGCAATATGTGAACCGTGAACTCCCTGATGTTCAAGCTGGTTTTAGAAAAGGCAGAGGAACCAGAGATCAAATTGCCAACATCCGCTGGATCATCAAAAAGCGAGAAAGTTCCAGAAAAACATCTATTTCTGCTTTATTGACTATGCCAAAGCCTTTGATTGTGTGGATCACAATAAACTGTGGAAAATTCTTCAAGAATTGGGAATACCAGACCACCTAACCTGCCTCTTGAGAACTCTGTATGCAGGTCAAGAAGCAACACTTAGAACTGGACTTGGAACACCAGACTGGTTCCAAATAGGAAAAGGAGTACGTCAAGGCTGTATATTGTCACCCTGCTTATTTAACTTCTATGCAGAGTACATCATGAGAAATGCTGGACTGGAAGAAACACAAGCTGGAATCAAGATTGCCGGGAGAAATATCAATAACCTCAGATATGCAGATGATACCACCCTTATGGCAGAGAGTGAAGAGGAGCTAAAAAGCCTCTAGATGAAAGTGAAAGAGGAGAGCGAAAAAGTTGGCTTAAAGCTCAACATTCAGAAAACGAAGATCATGGCATGCGGTCCCATCACTTCATGGGAAATAGATGGGGAAACATTTTTGGGGGCTCCAAAATCACTGCAGATGGTGACTGCAGCCATGAAATTAGAAGATGCTTACTCCTTGGAAGAAAAGTTATGACCAACCTAGACAGCATATTCAAAAGCAGAGACATTCCTTTGCCGACTAATGTCCATCTAGTCAAGGCTATGTTTTTTCCTGTGGTCATGTATGGATGTAAGAGTTGGACTGTGAAGAAGGCTGAGCTCCAAAGAGTTGATGCTTTTGAACTGTGATGTTGGAGAAGACTCTTGAGAGTCCCTTGGATTGCAAAGAGATCTAACCAGTCCATTCTGAAGCAGATCAGCCCTGGGATTTCTTTGGAAGGAATAATGCTAAAGCTGAAACTCCAGTACTTTGGCCACCTCATGCGAAGAGCTGACTCATTGGAAAAGACTCTGATACTGAGAGGGATTGGGGGCAGGAGGAGAAGGGGATGACAGAGGATGAGATGGCTGGATGGCATCACGGACTCGATAGACGTGACTCTGAGTGAACTCCGGGAGATAGTGATGAACAAGGAGGCCTGGCGTGCTGGGATTCATGAGGTCACAAAAAGTCGGACACGACTGAGCAACTGAACTGAACTGAACTGAACTGAAGCTCCATTTATAGTTATTACACTTATTGGCTGTATTCCATGTGCTATGCAGTATATTCTGGTAGCTTATTTATTTTATGCCTGGTAGTTTATGCCTCTTAATCTCCTACACCTATCTTACTCCTCCCTCCTTCCCTTTCCCCACTGGTATCCACTAGTTACCTCTGTCTGTAAGTCTTGTTTCTGTTTTATTATATACATTTGTTTTATTTTGTAGATTCCACACATTCATGATCACATACAGTATTTGTATTTTTTTGACTTGCTTCACTAAATATAGTACTTTCCAAATCTATCCAGGTTTTGCAGATGGCAAAATTTCATTCTTTTTTTTTATGGCTGAGTAATATTCCTCTGTGTGTGTGTGTGTGTGTGTGTGTGTGTGTGTGTGTGTGTGTGTGTGTGTGTGTGGCTATTCACTATGTCTTCTTTATCCATTCATCTGTTGATGGGCACCTAGGTGGCTTTCACATATTGGCCAATATAAATAATGCTCTGAATGTTGGGGTGGTGCATGTGTCTTTCTGAATTAGTGTTTTTACATTTTACCCAGGAGTGAAATTGCTAGGCCATGTGACAGTTCTAGTTTTAGTTTTCTGAGAGCTTCCAACTGTTTTTCACAGTGGCTGCACCAGTTTACATTCCCACCAGCAGACTATAAGGGTTCCTTTTTCTCCACATCCTTGTCAGTGTTTGTTGGTCTGTGGTCTTTCTGATGATAGCCATTCTGACAGGTGTGAGATGGTATCTCATTATGGTTCTGATTTGCATTTCTCCGATGTTAGTGATTGAGTATCTTCATATGCCTGTTGGCCATCTCTGTGTTTTCTTTGGAAAAATGTCTGTTCAGTCTTCTGCCCATTATTTACTTGGGTTATTTGGGGTTTTATTTTAATATTGAGTTTGTATGCTGCTTATATATTAATAGTTTGGATGTATGTGTGTTCAGTCATGTTTGACTCTTTGTGATCTCATAGACTATAGCCCACCAGGCTCCTCTGTCCTTGGAATTTTCTAGGCAAGAATATTGAGCAGGTTACCACTTCCTTCTCTAAGGGATCTTCCTGACCCAGGGATTGAAGCTGCATCTCCTGTGTCTCCTGCATTGGCAGGTGGATTCTTTACCACTGTGCCACCTGGGAAGCCTGTAATTTGGACCGTTTATTGGTCATTTGCAGAAACTTTCCCATTCTGTAAGTTGTCCTTTCATTGTGTTGATGGTGAGCCCATGTATTTTGAGATCAATATTCAGCTGTAGATTCAAGGGTATTACTCTATATATGTCTGGAGAGGCCTCTGTCTCTGTCTCTCTCTCTGCTGCTCCCTCCTCTTCAGTATTTTGCTTAGCAGTTCTAGCCATCTTGGACTCTTCAAACTCCCATCTCTGTTTCTTCCACTCAGAAAGACTGCTGGAGTCTGTGTTTTTCCTCCCTGTGCTGTGACCTGGAAATTGCCTATAAGCTATAAGCTGGGCAGTCAAAGCTTACTTTGTTCCCTTTCAGAGCTCACCGTGCTCTGGTGTCAGCCAGTGCTTAAAAACATGTTTAATCTATTTTTACAATTTTTAAATTGTTTACAGCAGAAGAGAATTTCTTCTATCAGTTAATTTCCACAGAAGTTGATTTGTTTTGTTGGACAGTTAAGTAGGCTGAAATCAAACTTTAAACTACAGACTCTCTGATTAGTGGCAGCTTGAATCTCTGCTTGATTTCTTTTATATTTAACCAGAGGTCTCAAATTCTGACCCATGAATGCCTAACTGGCGTATCAGCTAAAGGTGTGGATAAAGTTTGTTCAGTGTTTTTGGGCGCCCCCCCAACTCCTGCCTCTGGCTTTCATTTCTTCAGGATTTCCCTACTTCTTTTTCAATTACTGTTGTCCTAAAGTCTATCTTTTGTTTCTTCAAGCCAGTAGGACCATGGATTTCCACCTGAATTTTATTTGCCATACTTGATGTCTACTTGGGACCTGTGTTGAGGCTGAAAGTAGTGTGCATTGGCAGTTCTCCTGTTGTTCTTCTCCTAAGTATAAAACCTTCCCTCCGGTTTCTGTTTGTTTGGGTCACTTTTAAGTGCCTTCAGATAGTTGTTTTTTATAGTCAGCACTCCATATTCATGGGGCTTCCCTTCCACATCCACAAATTCAACCAACCACAGATTGAAAATGTTAAAAAAAAATCCCAGAATGTTCCAAAATACAAAACTTGAAATTGCTGGACAGTGGCAACTATTTACATAGCATTTACATTGTATTACATATGGTAAGTCAAGATGATTTAAAGTATATGGAACAATATAAAATAGATTATATATAAATACTACACAGTTTATGTAAGGGACTTGAGTATCTTGAGATTTTGGTATCTGCAGGGGGTCCTGAAACCACCTATCTCCCATGGAAACTGAGGCGTTGATTATATTTTTCTGGAGTTTAGAGTTTTTATCTACAGTAAATGTGAAATAAGAGCTACTCTTTCATTTTTGAAGAAGCCCAAACATACCTTTTTTTAAAAATCAAAATTTTTTAAGGTATAATCTACCTAGAATAAAAAGCAACTCATTTTAAGTGTTGAGTAAGTTTAGGAACTTTGAGAAAGGTATAAAGATTAACTCAGTTACCACAACAATCAAGATTACAAAATTTCCATTACTTCAAAAAGTTCCTTCATGTCCCACTACAACCAGTTGCTCTACTACCACCATGGGCCTTTATTAAGGTATTATTAATCATACCTGCTTTGTCACTGTAAATTAGTTTTGCCTCCTTTAGACTTTCATATAATTGGAATAGTAGAATATTTGCTTTTTAGGAGATTAGCCTATTTAACTCAGTGTAATTTTCTTTTGAAATTGATGTGTGTATCAGAATATTCCTTATATTGCTGACTACTATTGTTCCATTATATGAATATACCACAATTTTTAGTTATACCCTCAATTTTTGACAGACTTTTTCTTTTCACTTTTTGACTGTTATAGTGATATGCTCATATGTGGATTATATTTTCATTTCTTTTGTATAAAACCTGCCTAGATTTGAAATCAGTAAATTGTGTGGAAAATATATGTTTAACTTTATTAAAAAAACTTGCCAAACTGTTAAGCTAAGTGGTTGTGCCATTTTACTTTGCCACTAACAATGTATGATAGTTATTATATTATAGCTACATATCTTCACCAACACTTGGCATGGGTCACTCTCTAATTTTAGTTAATTCTGCTGCTACTGCTAAGTCACTTCAGTCATGTTCGACTCTGTGCTACCCCATAGACGGCAGCCCACCAGGCTCTCCCATCCCTGGGATTCTCCAGGCAAGAACACTGGAGTGGGTTGCCATTCCTTATCCAATGCATGAAAGTGAAAAGTGAAAGGTGAAGTTGCTCAGTCGTGTCCGACACTTCGTGACCCCATGGACTACGGCCTACCAGGCTTCTCCATCCATGGGATTTTCCAGGCAAGAGTACTGGCGTGGGGTGCCATTGCCTTCTCCGTTAGTTAATTCTAGCAGGTGTGTATTGGCATTTCATTCTTTTGAAATTTTTTGTTTCCCTAACAATTAAAATTGGTGGGTATTTTTTATTTCGCGTATTTGTTGTTGACATATAGCTACTGGATTTGTTTAGATTTTTTGCCAGTTGATTTGGTTGTCTTCTTGAATAAGAAGACATTATTATGAGAGTCCTTTATACATTCTCAGTACAAGTCTTTTGTAAGATAGAAATACTGGGAATATCTTTCCCAGTCTATGACTTGATTTTTAATTTTCTTAGTGGTGTCTTTCAGAGCTGAAGTTTTAAATTTTGATAAAATCCAGTTTACCAGGTTTTAAATTTTTATGATGGTGCTTTTGTGCACTACCTCAGAAGTCTTTGCATACTCCAGCATTATGCATATTTTATTCTTTAATATGTAAGTATTATGATTTTAGATTTTCATTTTAAAGGAGTGATCCGTGTCAGTTTCATTCTGTAAGGTAAGAGTTTAATTTCCCTTTTTCTATTTTCAATGGATATCCAGTTTTTCCAGACTCTTTTGTGAAAAGAGATCCTTTTTCTACTGAATTATATTGGAGCCTTTGTTGACAATCAGTTGATCATTGTGCAGGCGTTTTTATAGTCTGCTTAATTGATTTGTGTATTTATACTTTCACCAAGATAACAGTTTTAGTTAGGGTATTAAGTCCTGGTATCAAGTAATGTGAGCCTACCTAATTGTTTTAGGTATAATAGGTATTTTACATTTTCCTATAAATTTTCAAATCAACTCATCAGTCTCTATAAAACGACCTAATGGATTGTGATTAAGTTTTCAAAAATTTATAAGTTGGTTGGAGATAATTGTTAGGTCAACAGTAGTAAGTCTTCTGAACCATAGACCTAGTGTATTTCCATGTTTGGTTAGGTCTTCTAAAATTTCTCTCAGCAGTGTTTTGTAGTTTCCAGTGCACAGGTCTTGCAAATATTTTTTAATTTTATTTTTAAATTTCATTCTCAATTTTTGTTGTTAGTATATAAAATAGAATTGATTTTTTAAAATATTTTGAGATAAATATGCTGTGACCATGATAAATTCACTTATTATTTCCTGTACTTTCTACATATCTGGTTATGTCTGTGAATGCAGTTTGCCTTCGCCCTTTCCAGTCTGTTTGCCTTGTATTTTTCGTTCTTTATGCATTGTCTGCAGTGTTCAATAGAACTGGTGGGAGCAGCTATCCTTGTCTTGCTCCTGATCTTAGGGGAAAAACAACCTTTAACCAATAAGTATATTATGTATAAATCTTTTGTAGTTGCATTTCATTAAGTTGAATTCTGTTTCTAATGTTGAGAGTTTTTAATACAAGTATAACAGATGTTAAATTTTGCCTAATGCTTTTTTTTTTTCATTTGAAATGACCATAGGCTTTTCCTACTATATTCTGATATAATGAGGATTATATTATTGATTGTCAGGTATTATACCAATCTTGCATTCCAGTGATAAGCACCACTTGTTCATGTGTTATACTTTTTATATTATCCCTTTATACAATTCACTCTTATTTTTTGGTTTTTAATTGGTATTCATCAAGGCTATTGGTCTGTTCTGGTTTTGGTAACTGTGTAAGATTCACCTCATAAAAGGATGTTCATGTGTTATACTTTTATATTATCCCTTTATACAATTCACTCTTATTTTTTGGTTTTTAATTGGTATTCATCAAGGCTATTGGTCTGTTCTGGTTTTGGTAACTGTGTAAGATTCACCTCATAAAAGGAATAGGAAAGTATTCCTCAGTCCTTTATTTTTAAGAAAAAGTTAGTGTAGTATTATCATTAACTCTTAAATGTTTCACATGACTTACCTTGAAGTCTTCTGGACCTGGAAAAATCTTTGTGGGATCTTCTTGAATTGCAAACTCAGTATCTTTAACAGTTGAGGGTTTTCAGATTTTTTTTTCCTTTGGTATCATGTTTTTAAGTGAAAATATTTATCCATTTCATCTACACTGTCTAATTTATTGCCTTTAATTTGTTTATGCTGTAATCTCTTTGTTCTATTTAATATCTGCAGGATCTGATAGTGGCCATACGCGGCATCCCTCTTTACTTCTTAAATGTCTGACTAGTGTTTTACCTTTTTTTGTGAGGGGCAGGGGCCTGTGCTTGGTACTGTTGCAGGTCTTTATTGCTGCATGGGCTTCTCTATTAATAGTGTGACACACCAACTTAGTTGCCCCATGGCATGCAGGATCTTAGTTCCCTGACCAGGGATGGAACCCACATTCCTGGTATTGGAAGGCGGATTCTTAACCACTGGACCACCAGGGAAGTCCCTAGAGGTTTTACATTTTAATGATACTTTAAAGTATCTGGCTTTTAGTTTCATTGATTTTTTTCCCCTGTTGCTTATTTATTTCCTATTTTACTGATTTTTCCTTTTTCCAAACTATTTCCTTTACTTGCTTTGAGTTTAGCATATTCTTTTTAAAGCTACTTGATAAAAGTTTAAATTATTGATATTAAATCTTTCTTGTTTCCTAATATAAACAAACATTTAAACTTACAAGTTTTTCTCTTATCCTATTCTTCAAAATTGTATTTAGCCTAATATGTTTTATGAAAGTTTTCTTGTTTATTTTTCTTTGACCCTAAATTGATTACTTGGAAGTGTATTGTTTAATTTCCAAACATTTGGGGCTTGTCTAGATATGTTATCTTTATTGATATCTAATTTAGTTCATGTGTGGTCAGAAAACATACTTCATGTGATTTTTCTTTAATCTGTTGAGATTTACTTGTGATCTATCTCGGTGCATAGTCCATTTACTCTTGAAAAAAAATGTGTTGTGCAAAATATTGAAAGTGGTGGTTTATAAATATCAAATGAGTTGTTGTTGTTGTTAAGTCACTAAGTCTGTCTGACTTTTTATGACCCCATGAACTGCAGCACCCCAGGCTTCCCGGTCCTTCACTGTCTGGACAAGTTTGCTCAAACTCATGTCCATTAAGTCAGTGATGGCCATCCAACCATCTCATCCTCTGTCACCCCCTTCTCCGCTTGCCCTCAGTCTTTACCAGCATCAGGTGTCAGTATTCTTTAGAGATTCTGAATGGCTACAGGTTTCCCCGCGTTGGTCTAGTTCCCTCAGTTAGTGATCAACATTAACATCAATTTTGGACTTTTCTGAAATCTCACTTTTCTTTCATCAATTTTTGCCTCATGTATTTTGAAATTGTTATTTAAGTACATAAACAGTTGTAATTGTTACATCTTCCTGATGGATTTACTGTTTTATCCTCAGGAAATGTTGTTCTTTATCTGTTGTGTAATACTCCTCACCTCAGCTTGAAATCCCTTCTATCTGCTTTTACTATAGCCACATCAGTTTTCCCATGTTTAATGTTTTTATGTCCTTCTCCATCCTTTTATTTGAAACATATTTGTGTCTTTGATATTTAAAATATGTCTCTGGATGACAGAATATATTTTGAAAGTGAATTGAAAGTGAAGACACTCAGTCGTGTCTGACTCTTTGCGACCCTATGGACTGTAGCCCACCAGGATTCTTCATCCATGGGATGGATTTTCCAGGCAAGACTACTGGAGTGGGCTGCCATTTCCCTTCTCCAGGGGATCCTCCCAACTAAGGGATCAAACCCAGGTCTCCTGCATTGTAGGCAGATACTTTACCGTCTGAGCCACCAGTGAGTCCTGCTTTTTATACATTTTTTATAATCTCAGTCTTGGGACTTCCCTGGAAGTCCAGTGGTTAAGATTCCATGCTTCCATTGCAGGGGGCAGGCGTTCAATCCCTGGGTCAGGGAACTAAGATCCCTCAAGCCACATGGGAGTGTTTAGTTCTAAAGCTGGAGTCAGGGCTGCTCTTTTGCTCTTTGTTTTCTGATTACCTGACCTGTTTTATTTTAAATCTTTTAAATATACTTTAAATTTTACATTCAGAGGAAAATTAAGTAGAAAGTACAGTGAGTTTCCATTTATTCCCTACCCTGACAAATACAAAGGCTTCCCTAATATTAGTATCTTGTACCAGAGTGGTATGTTGTTAAAATCAGCGGGCCTACACTGATACATCATTGTCATCCAAAGTTCATAGTTTATATTAAGGTTCATTTTTGGTGCTGTTTATTCTATAGATTTTGACAAATATATAGTGTTATGTATCTGCCATTGTAATATTATACAGACTAATTTCATTGCTCTAAAAAATCCTCTGTCCTCTGCCTATTCATCCCTCCCTCTCTTCTATAATCTGTAATAGTGGCAACCACTGATCTTTTTATCTTTTCTGTAGTTTTGACTTTTCCAGAATGTCACATAGTCAAAATCTTACATTCTGTAGCCTTTTTAGATTGGGCTTCTTAACACATTTAAGATTCCTCCTAACCTGTTTTTATGCATCTGTTCCTACATTCTGTTTTACTTTGTGTCAGTCAATACTGACACAGTAATGAATTTTCATTATTCATTTTCATTTCTCTGTTGTATCTGTTGTTATATCAGCTTGCATTATTTTTTGTGGTTTCTTTAGGGATTATAGTATGCAGCTTCTGTAGTATAGTATCTTTAACTTATCATGATTTATTAGAGATAATGCTGAATTACTTAAGGTAAAATATATCAGCTTGCAACATTGTATTTTCATTTACTGACTTCCATGGTTTGCTTTTGGTTCTCCACATATGTCATATTTTGATTTGTAATTAATCGTGTTAAAATGCTTGCTTTAAACTAAGAGTTTACAGCCACTAGGTTAAATCCAGTCTGCTACCTATTTTTGTACAGATTGTGAGTTAAGAATAGTTCTTCTAGTTTAAATGTTGGAAAAAATACAAAATCAAAATATTTCTGACCTATTTAAGTTTTTGAAATTTAAATCTCAGTGTCCAAACATGAAGTTTTATTGAAACACAACATTGCTCATTCATTTCATAAATTCTCCATGGTTGTTTTCATGCTAAAACAGCAGAAGAATGTTCACCAATTGCTGCTAAAAACTTTTTTAAAAAGAAAATGAATATTTATAGTCTTTTATGTAAAACTTTTCTCCAACTCATCATTCTTTCCTAAAGACCTTGGTTATCATCTAGTGTCATTTTTACCTTCAACCTGAAGATCTTTTTTTCTTTTTCTTTTTTTTTTTTTTTTTTTTTACCACTTTTGGTTGTACAGTTTTGCTAGTGATGAATTCTTTAAGACTTTATCTGCTCATATAGCTTTATGTAGCCTTTGTTTTTAATAGGTAATGTTGCTGAACTGAACTGAATGTTGCTGAGTACAGAATTCTTGATGTTCTCTTAGGCTTTTGCAGTTTGATTAGGATTTTCTGAGTGTAGTTTTCTTTTGTTTTTATTCTTTTGGGGTTCATTAAGCTTTTTTAATGTGTGAGTCAAGTTTTTGCTTATTTTGAATACGTTATGCCATTATTTCCTTAAAAATTTTTCAGAAATTTTTTTCTCTTTCTCTGGAACTCCAATTATATCTGTCTTGCAGTAGTTTGAAATTGACCCAAAATCTCTGTGACTCTGTTATTCATTTTTTTCTTTTTCATTTCCTTTCTATTCAGATGGCTTAATTTCTGTTGATCAATATAGTCATACTTTATTTTATTATGCTTTTTAAATTTCTCTTTGCAGATATTTCATTTTTACAAATTGAAGTTTTTAGCAATCCTGAGTTGAGCAAGTCTGTAGGTGCCATTTTTCCAATAGTATTTAGTATTTGCTCATGTCGCTGTCAAGATGGCTATTCCTGAAATATTTCACTTTATCATTATTATTGTATTTGTTATTATCTGTAGTCAGTGATCTTTGATGTTACTATTACAAAAAGATTACAACTCACAGAAAGCTCTAGTGATGATCAACACATTTTATCTAAGTATTTTTTAATTCAGACAGGCATATACATTGTTTTATAGACATAATGCCATTGCCCACTTAATAGACTACAATATAGTATACATGGAACTTTTATATGCAGTGCATAATCAAAGAATTTTTGTGACTGGCTTTATTGCAATAATTATTGCAGTGGTCTAGAACTGAAACTGTGATGTCTGCATTTACAAGGTTAAATGTTTGTTCCTTTTCCTATGCTATTGAGCCTATATGATGAAATTTTCATTTCATTTATTATACTTGGTAGGTCTAGAATTTTCAGTTCATGTTTTTTTAATCAGTTATGTTTTGAGATTCCCCACCAGATTTTTCATTACTTCTTTGGACACCTTTAGAACAGCTATTTTGAAGCCTTTCTTTCTTTCTTTTTTTTTTTTTGCAAAATCCAACATCTAGGCCCACTAGGAATTAGTTTCCATGAACTATCTTTTTCTGAATATGGGTTATATTCCCCCTCTTATTTTTCTGTTTACATATCTGGTAATTTTTGCTAGAAACCAGGATCTCTTGAATAATGTGTTATAGTAATCCAAATTCTGTGTGTCTTGTTTTTTGAGGATTTTTGTTTGTTTTTCTTCTAACAGACAATTAACTTGCTTGGAATCAAGCTTCAAACCCTGCCCTCCCTGTCCTCTTACTTCCACCCCAAGTGTGAAGCAGCTGATAGTTAGATCTCTTCAGCTTCCTCCTGCTGCTTTTTCACTCTGGTCCCGGGATGGGTGATGTTCATGTACTTTTAGCTCTCAAAGAATTGGTATATATTAATGTTTAGATTTGAGGGCTTACTTTCTGCGGTACTCTTTCTTCCAGTGTTTCACCCTTTTATGCTTCCTGCCTCTTTGTTAGCCCCAACTTTCTGACACCTCAGTCCAATAAGGCTCTAGGTTCTGCTTAACTTATAAGCAGGTTGTGTAATGCTGTTAATCAAAAATGCAGAAATCTCGGAATCTCACTTGGTACACTTCTGGTTTTCAAAATTCTTTTCTCATGTCTTGTTTGCTTTTTCCTAAGTCTCCTTTGATCTCTCCTAACAATTGCTTAGTTTATCTATCAAACTAGAGTTCTGGCAAAGTTATACTCAGATTTGGAGTCTCATTCTTCCAGTAGTTTTCTCACTTCTAGATAAATGTCACTAAATCTTAAGCTCATCTACCAGTCCTCAATTCTGTCCTCTGTCACCTTTGAGGAAAAGTTTTTCTGCCTGCGGAGCTGTAGACTTTGGGGTGGGTACCTTCATGCAAAATAGCCACAAACATAAGAATTCTTACTCATTGTTATCATTTAAGAATAAACTCTCCTCCAATTTTTGCCTATTTTGGTGTCCTTCCAGTGCCTTCTATTACTTTTATTATGTATTGTGTACACATTTTAAAAATTATCATCTGAGGGATTGTTTTCTTGACCAGTTCACCTATTATTGCTAGATATGTCACATTCATGCATTTTTTAGAATTTAATTGAAGGATAATTGCTTTACAATAATGTGTTGGTTTATACTATACATCAACATGAATCAGCCATAGGTATACATATGTCCTCTCCTTCTTGAACCTCCCTCCCACCTCTCACCCATTCCACCCCTCTAGGTTGTCACAGAGCCCCGGTTAGAGTTCCCTGAGTCATACAACAAATTCTCATTGCCTATCTGTTTTACGTATGGTAGTATATGTGTTATCATGCTACTCTCTCCATTCACACCCATGCATTTTAAAACCATATTCTTCCTGCATAACACATTAATCTTAAAGGAGAAAAAAAATTACCTCATTAGTGAAGCCTGAAAAATTGTTCTGCCCTTGTAATTCACTGTAACATACTTCTGTTGTAGTACCCTTACCACCAGTCTTGTAGATTTGGGTTGACACATACTTTCTTATGTGTTGCATGCTTTGCAGCTGTAACTTCTTGTGAGCAGAGACTGTGTGTTGTATATCTTGGTACCCAAGTAAACTAATGCAATTTGGGATTACAAAGTGACTTCACAATACATTTTTAGAATGAGTTATTAAGTAAATTTGGTGGCAAGTACTTCTACTTTGATTTTTTGTTGTTGTTGCTTCCTTACAATCTAAATCACAAAATAGAAAAATGGTAGGCTTTCTTTACAAGTTTCATATGAATGCCAGAAAGGAGCAGGATCAAAACTAGTCCCCAAGGACTTCCATGGCAGTCCAGTGGTTAAGACTGTGCTTCCACTGCAGGGAGCACCGGTTTAATCCCTGGGTGGGGAGCTGAGATCCCACATGCCATATAGGACAGCCAAAAGATAAAATAAGTTATAAAATAAAGAACTAGTCCCCAATTTCTGGTCAGTTTTCTGATCACAGTTCCAAACCATTACAGGGATCAGTGTCATTCAAAGATGTGACTGTGGACTTCAGTCAGGAGGAGTGGCAGCACCTGGATCCTGCTCAGAAGACGCTCTACATGGATGTAATGTTGGAAAACTATTGCCATCTCATTTCTGTAGGTAAGAAAAATTTTTGAAACTTTCAGTAGCATGCATTTCTTTTCAGAGTACATAAAATACATGTGATCTTGGATTTCAGGGATGAATTCTTTTGGTTGACACAAAGGATAATATGTCTTCACTTGACTAGTACAAGGTGTTAAGTTTACTCTTACACAAAGAAGTATCTTACTTTGCAGAACGGAAGTTCAGCTTATTCATTTTTCAAATGTATTAATATCTTAAACAACTTAATCCAAATCTTCCCTTAATCAGGGTGTCACATGACCAAGCCTGATGTGATCCTCAAATTGGAACGAGGAGAAGAACCGTGGACATCATTTAAAGGTCATACCCGCTTAGGTGAGTTTCTGACTCTCAGGCAGATGAAATCTAGTGAAAAATAAATTTAAAGTGATTGTGTGGTGGGCGACACCTTTGAAATGTTTTGGTAGTGTCCTTTAAAGGATCCTAACCTTTGAAATGACCACTGTGCCTGCAGAAATCTTAAATCACACTTTCAGAGAACACTCAGCCTATATAATAGACTTTCCTAATTTGCTTGCCACTCTTAATTGCCTAATTAATTGCCTAATTGCCACTCTTAATCAAAATGTACTGTAAGCCTTCCTTCTTTTAGATCTTTTCATCCATTTCTGTCCTTTTCTAGCTTTCTCAGTCCCTTATCGTCTAGCCATTGTATAGGTTTCTTTTAGGCATTCTTATCTATCTTTAAGAAAGAAAAAATTCTTGGTTAATATTTCTCAGGTGCTTTCTATTTTATCTCCATATCTTTTAGTATCATTGCAGACTTGTTTGCTATGCTGAGTTCCCATTCTCACCACAACTCTAGCTATTAATTCCCTTGCCTTGGCTGAGACAGATAATTCCTTAGTCACTATTTTCTTCCTGTAAGTTTTCATGGTTCATTGTATATGGATGATCATCTTACCTGAAACCGTCCCTTGCTTTGGGTAAAACATTGACTTTTTCTTACCCTCATTCTCTAAGTGATTATTTACAGCTTAGTCTGTTCTCTTTATACTCTGGCCACATTGCCTGGAACAGTGCCTTATACATAATAGTCATACAAATCTCTTTTTTTAATGTATATTATTTCTCTAAACTCTCAGTCTTTTTTCTCTAATTTGTCATCAAGAGATCTACCTTTAATTATAGTAGTATCATCCATTCTGAGAATTTAAACTCTTTGTTTTATATAGATACCTCTAGCACTGACATACTTGGCACATTTCTCCCACCTTCACTCTATTCCTTCATAAGTTCTGCACTCTGATGTCTTACCTATTCCAACTTTCCTAGCTCTTAAATTCTTTCCCACTATTTCCAGATTATTTTGTTCCTGCTGTGATACCAGCTTGATTTTCTCTGTCATAATCTTTTGGGAACCTCTTCACAGTTTGTGTTTATAAGCCTGTGAAATATATTTACATCCTCCTATATTTTCATTTTTCACTATAGTTTTCTCACTTCTACATAAATATACAAATTGACAGCTACTATATTTCATGTCTTGAAACTGTAATTATAATTTGGCTTTGCTATAATTTTTGTCCTAATTTTTTCAACTTATATTGTTACTTTCCTGACAAGATACTTGTTCCCTACTTCTTTTTGTTAATTATATGACATTGAAAGTCTCCTTTATACAAGGACTACCATAGTAAGCCATCATGTGGTCTTTTCAAGTTTTTCTCTTTGTGGAAACATGCTAATTTCCACTTGATCTAGTCTCCTAAATGTCCTCTATACATGTAAGGTTTATCATGTCTGTACTTTTCACTGTGTTCACCCTTCCATATAATGTGTATCTTTGAAGTCATGATATCTTATCCTTGACTCTCTTATCTTATCTCTTCCTTGACTACTCCCCAGCATCTCCACCTCTCCTTTTTCTTCATTCCCGTGTTGCTTATAACTGTAACACATACAACTCTTAAAGATTATATAATTTGATACTTGACTGTACATGTTTTATATTTAAGGATTCATTCTTCCAAAGATAATATCCTTTGTACTTTCTTTGCTGTAGTATACATGTTAAGTAGTCAGTTGCTTTTTTTCTGTTTGTGGAACTGTATAGAGGAGATCTCATTGTCTTCCATTCACAAAGCATGTACTGATAAGTCCTTTCAGAAGTATTTGCTCAGGTCATGGCTCTGTACATCTGATTGAAGTGGTGGATTCTAACAGACACTACCTATCTATGATCTGCAGTGTTAATGTAAACTCAGAAGAATACATAGAAAATAACCAATAAAGCATTTCAATAAATAATTATGAGAAAGGATTATTGTCAAAGTTTGCAATTTTAATGAAATATTTATGATACAGTGTAAGCTTATAAAAAGATTTGTTAGAATTATTTTTATAAACTATAATTGTTTTCAAGTTATAAAGAAACAATCCATAAATTGATGGTGGGGCATATATGAAGGGTTTTGATATCGTGGAGTGGTAGCATTTTCTTGAAGATTCTCTAAATACGATTAGAAATAAGACTAGGAAAAAAGTCAGCTGATTAAAAGAATGTAAGTAAAGCATGTGATTAGGAATAAGTGAGGTATATATACAGCAATAAATATGAGGCTTTACTTGTTATGGGTGAGATTTTTCAGATATGTGGACAACCCTGAAAACTTGTTTGAATATAAAAAGTGAGTTTAGCTGATGTAAAGTTTTGTTTGCAGGAGAAATTCCTTGTATGTTAGGACTGGAGGCAATGGACTCAGGAAGAAAAAGACTTTTGAGCCTAGATTTAACATTGTTTCACTAGATATGGATGATCTCAAATATAATTATAAATTTATAAGAGAAAAAAAGGCTAAGGTTAATGAGTGATCTAGAACCACAAGGAGAAATCTTTCTGATCCACATATGGAAAACTGGAGTTAAGAATGTTACTGTATGGGAGAAACACTTGATTCTTTCTTTAAACCTCAAAAATTAAGTTAGCAGTTAAAAAGAAGTTATAATTAATTTTCATAAGTGTTTTCTTATTGAGCAATTTTGAAAGAAAATAACAGCAATCTGAATACACCAGTAAACAAAACACTGGTTTGTTTCAAAGTTCCTGTTGGGGGACTTCCCTGGTGATTCAGTGGTTAAGAGTCTGGGCTTCCACTGTAGAGGGTATGAGTTCAATCTCTGGTCAGGGAACTAAGATCCTGCATGCTGCACAATTTGGTGGAAAAAAAAACCATTTGTTTTTAATAAAAATAAAGTTCCTGTTGGGAGTGTTTTCTTTGTACTTCCCTCACAAGAAAAAAATGATTCCCAGTTATATGGAGGATTAGAGTGTAGACTATAGGATTTTTTTTTCTAAATGTTAGGAAAATAACTAATGCTTGGAAAGATTTATCGATGGCTGTGTGGAAGGGGGTGGTGGACAGCTGGAAGTATTTTACCTCGCAATCTAGGGATGAACATTTAAAAGCTCTAATCTGTGTCCTTCAAACACTTACCTCTAATATTTTCCCTGAACTAGCTTTTCCACTAATTTGTCTTGTTCATCCTACTTAAATCTTAATGTCATGGGTTCAGTTTATTGCCTCTGAATCCACCTATCCAAGCATGAATTCCTCTTCCACTGTTTTTGTGTCTCTTCTCTTCACTGCTTCTTGTCTTTGTTTTACTTTCTGTATGAAGTTCTGGTACAAAGTGCAAATGTTACTAGCATTCATTACGTATTTTTCACCTTTTTCCACACTGAGGCAGAGTGTTTAATTTAGGTTCCATGTCTTTTCCAAGGCAAGGAATAGTTTGTCCTTGATCTTTTTTGGCCTCATACACATATACAGTTCCTTTTCATAGAAAATATGTAAGATTGACAAGTTGTTATTAATTATATTCTTTTCTAGAAGAAAACTGGAAAGCCGAAGATTTTTATTGAAATTCAAGGAACAGCAAGATAAGTATTCTAGATCAGTTATATTAATCAACCACAAAAAGCTGGTTAATGAGAATGGTAGTACATGTGAAAAGACATTTACTTTAAGTAAAAACTCTATTAATTCAAAAAGCTACCTCCTGAATATGACACTCATGAAAAGATTTTTAAAAATGTTTCAGAATTAATCATCAGTAATCTAAGTCCTACAAGAAGGAGACTTAGTGAGTGTAATGGATATGGGAAATCACTCCTCAATACTAAACCAGAGACAGCTCACTCTGGAGTCAAATCTCATAATCAACATGGGAGGACCATCAGTCATAATGAAACAATCACGCAGTATCATAAGATGGAAACACCAGCACAGTCATTTGAATATAATGACTGTGAGAAAGCCTTTTTAAAAGAGGAGGCCCAATTACACATAGTAGAACTTATAGAAGGGGAAACACATCTGATTATAATAAAAGAAGAAGAACAACCAATATTGAAAAAAGCATACATGCACTGAATGTGGGAAGTCCTTTGCAGGAAATCAGTATTGATTCTGCATCAGGGAATTCACACAGAAGAAAAACCCTATCAATGTCATCAGTGTGGAAATTCATTTAGGAGGAAATCCTATCTCATTGATCATCAGAGAACTCACACAGGAGAGAAACCCTTTGTTTGTAATGAATGTGGTAAGTCTTTCCGCCTAAAGACAGCCCTCACTGATCATCAGCGAACACATACAGGGGAGAAATCATATGAATGTCCACAATGTAGGAATGCCTTTAGATTGAAATCACACCTCATTCGTCATCAGAGAACTCACACAGGAGAGAAACCATATGAATGTAGTGACTGTGGGAAGTCTTTCCGCCCAGAAGACAACACTCTCCCTACATCAGAGAATTCATACAGGAGAAAAACCCTATATTTGTAAAGAATGTGGAAAGTCCTTTCATCAGAAGGCAAACCTTACTGTACATCAAAGAACTCATACAGGGGAAAAACCCTATATTTGTAATGAATGTGGGAAATCCTTCTCCCAGAAGACAACCCTTGCTCTTCATGAGAAGACTCATAATGAAGAGAAACCTTATATTTGTAATGAATGTGGAAAATCCTTCCGCCAGAAGACAACCCTTGTGGCACATCAGAGAACACATACAGGGGAAAAATCCTATGAATGTCCTCACTGTGGGAAGGCTTTTAGAATGAAGTCATACCTCATTGATCATCACAGAACTCACACAGGAGAGAAACCATATGAATGTAATGAATGTGGAAAATCCTTCAGTCAGAAGACAAATCTCAATTTACATCAGAGAATCCACACAGGAGAGAAACCTTATATTTGTAATGAATGTGGGAAGTCTTTTCGCCAGAAAGCAACCCTCACTGTACATCAGAAAATACATACAGGGCAGAAATCCTATGAATGCCCTCAGTGCGCGAAAGCCTTTAGCAGGAAATCATATCTCATTCATCATCAAAGAACTCATACAGGAGAGAAACCATACAAGTGTAATGAATGTGGGAAGTGCTTCCGCCAGAAGACAAATCTCATTGTACATCAGAGAACTCACACAGGGGAGAAACCGTATATTTGTAATGAATGTGGTAAGTCCTTCAGTTATAAGAGAAATCTTATTGTCCACCAGAGAACTCATAAGGGAGAAAACATGGAAATGCAGTAATAAATGATGTGATTTCTTTGTGAAGCCTTTCAAGTTATTGTAAAACTTTTGTTTTTTAAAGCATGCTTAAACATATATATATGAGGTAATTTTAATCACAAATGTAATAATAATTAACTTAATGTACTGTACCACATAAATATTTATCTATGTTTACTAGCATATGAAATGGGTGTGATCATTGAAATTGAGCTTTTTATCAGCAATGAAGCTAATTTTCTAAGTTTTTGAGTTCTCCTGACTCAGTTTATTTTTTTAAGTGCTTATATAGTACATGCAGAGGCAAGATACAAAATGCTTATAAGCATCAGCCTCCATAAGAGGAAGAAAATATGAAATAAACTTCTTGCATTCTTCAGAATAAAATGCAGTTGTTACTACCCCCAAAGTTGACCACTTCCTGGTTTTTAACATGAAATAGTTTTCTTACTTCTTCAAACTATATAGGTATTTTGTTCTTCATTATAAATTCTTTTGTGTTTCACTCAACATTTTAAAGATTCATACATTATTGCATGTGGCAGTAGTGTATTCATTTACATTCTGTATACTATTCCATTTTAAGAATATACTGCTATTTATCAATCCTCTTGATGGGTATTTGTATTTTTTTATAATTTTGTGTTGTAATAAAAACGTGGCTGTAAATATTCTTGTATATGTCTGTCTGTGGGGGTGTGTATGTGTATGCTTGTATTTCTGTTGATTTTATACAAAGACTGAAATTACTCAATCCCAGGGTATGTGTAAAGGCTTTTCAGTTATGGTTGATACTGCCAGAGATCTCTCAAACTTTTCTCAACATGGGATGATTCACTTTGGAGAGTATTACGATATACACAGTATATGTACTTCACAGTGTACTTTGAGTTACATTTTAGTGCTGCATATTATCTTTAGAAATCTTACCACCATATATGTCTTTTTAGCCTCCCTTCTTTATATTATGATTATTATATTTATTATATCTACATACATTGCAAGCCTCATGAGACAGTGCTATTATACTCCTTGCTTTTTAGCACAGTAAATATTTATAAAAAGAAAACAATAATTTTATTTTTTACTCAGCAATTTGCCATTTCTATAGCTCTTATTTTTGAAGTTTCAAGTTTTCCTTTGGTATCATTTTCCTTTAAAGAGTTTTGTTTAGTGTTTCTTTTAGAGCAAGCCTGCCAGTAGCAAATCCTCATTGTCTGTCTTTAATATCTTTTATTCTTCATTCTTGATCATTTTCACTGGATAAAGATTGGGGTTGACATTTCTTTCCTTAAAGCATTTTAAAAATGTTCCACTACCCTTGGGCATTCATACTTTCAATGAGAGTTCTGTTATTCAAGGCATTGTTCTCCTGTATGTAAAATGCATCTGTATTCTCTGGAAGCTTTTGGTTTTTTTTTTTCTTTGATTTTCAGCAGTTTGGTTATGATGTGTCTCAGCAATGGTTTCTTATAGTTTATCCTTTTTATGATATGCTACATTGCTTGAATCTGTAAGTTTAAGGTCTTTTGCTAAACTTGGTAGGTTTTCAACCATTAATTCCTTATATTTTTTTTCTTTCTGGTATTTTCTTTTTTCCTTTCACAATCTCAGGGACACAAATGACAAACCCTTTGGTACTGTCCCTTAGATCCTAGAGGCTCTAATTAATTTTGTTTTATTCTAAATCTTTCTCTATTAGATAATTTTTTATTGATTCAAGTTCAGGTTCACTAAATCTTTTCTCTGTTTTCTCCATTTTGTTTCTGAACCCATCAAATAGGTTTTAATTTTCATCATATCTTTTAGTTCTAAAATTTCCTTTTATACATCTAAAAATTATATAATAAAATATTTTAATTAAAGTTCCTTAAAACTAAATTCTTTTGGTTCTTTTTTACAGCTTCTGTGTCTCTGCTTATATTCACCTTTACTTGTTGAAACATGGTTCTGATAGCTGTTTAAAAGTCTTTGGTAATTCTAATGTGGATCATCTCAGTGTTGATGTCTTTTCTTTTTTTCTTTTCCATTGTGAGTTGTTAAAATTGTCCTATTCCATTGTATGCGGAATACATTTTTATTGTTTGCTAGACATTTTGAATTATTTGAATCTTTGAATCTATTTTAAATCCTGTGGGGGCATAATTTTGGTTTGCTTATCTTAGTAGGTTGAATTCAGATTCAGTGTGTAAGTTCTAAAGTATTTTCTGTGCCCTGGGCTTCCAATATCAGATTGGTTTCCAAAGCATTTGCAATGCCATTGTGCTTTATCTTTCAAGTGCTTCACCCAGGACCTACTCTAAGACCTGGTTTATGGTCTACCTTCTAGTTCAATTCTCAAGGCCTTTGGTGTGCTGCCTAGTGTCAGATCTACATGTGTGCACCCTCAACTTCATATACTTTAAGCGATCTCTAACTTAAGTTGCCTCCTCTCCCCTATCTTCCTAGAACTTTTTAGTTCCCAGAGGACCCCTTTCTGGCTCTAGTTACAGCAACAGGGCTTTATTTAGTCTTCTCATTCTGCTGTGTCCTTGCCACAACTCAGTCTTTCTCCAGCGCCAACCAGTGAGAGAATAAAGAAGAAAAAAGCAATGGGATTTTCTCCATCTTGTTCACAACAGACTTCCACTAGTAATATAGGATTGCCTTTCCTTGGGATTTAAGTACTTGCTGGAAGCTACTGGTATCATGGATTTCTTTCACTTCTCTGCCCCACAAAAATACCTTCTGTCACTCTTCCAACTAGACATACCTTCTCATGGAGCTATCTCTAAGCTTGGCTCGGAATCTTGGGATTCAGGTTGTTTCAGTCCAGAGTTCTGCCTCTCAGGTCATGCTTTACTCCATGTTTGGTTTTGTTTTGCTAACATTTTCCTTAGAATATTTTCATTCATATTCACAGATTAAGCTCATTTAGGTTTTTTGGACGCTGTCTTCATCTAGTGTTTAGACTTCTAAGATGAGCTTGTAAAATTCTTTTAGAGATTATCCTTAGAGTTTCTAAGTGATGATTTAAGTATTGTTTTTAGAGAGAACTTGGACCAAATTTTTATTTTTCTGCTATGTATATTGGACTATGCAGATTTCTACCTTATTTTGAATGAATTTTAATTCGTTTAATTCATGTATACCTGTGGCTGATTAATGTCGATGTATGGCAAAAACCATGGAGGTAAAGTAATTAGCCTCCAATTAAAATAAATTAATAAAAAGGAGCAAAAAAGAAAATATTTTCTTTAGTATTATTTTTAAGATTTCTGTAAATATATATATTACCTTATTAATGCTGTCATATTTCTTGTCTTTTCATAGATCAAATTTATAAGTCTAATTTAGATGGGTTTTTTTCACACAAATTTAATAGGTTTTATTTCTTCTTTCACTGATTTCTAATTCTAACCATATGAATGATTTCATTCTGCAGTAGTTAGGTTAATTTGTTCTTTTTCTAGTTTCTTGGGTTTTGATTACATCATCAGTTTTATCGAGTGTCCACTATGTGACAGACACTGTTTCAGAACAATATCTTGATTTCCCAAATTTTGTTAAAGAGTGTTAGTGTTCTTGTAAGATGGCTTTCCTAGGACAGGTCAAGTATGGAAAAAGAAACCAGATAATTGACCAGAATTAAGACCTGAGGCTTCCCTGGTGCCTCAGCAGTAAAGATTCCACCTGCCAATGCAGGAGATGTGGGTTCGATCCCTGGGTCGGAGAGATCCCCTGAGAAGGAAAGGGCAACTACAACCTACTCCAGTATTCTTGTCTAAGAAATCCCGTGGACAGAGGAGCCTAGTGGGCTATAGTCCATGGGGTCACAAAGAGTCAGACATGACAGCAACTAAACATCAACAGCAAGATGACTTTGTCACCTCTTAAAGGTTTTGATATGTAGCAATGCATTATCCTTCATCTGAGTGGTATCCTATTTTTGTTCTGATTTTCTCTGTGAATCAAACAAAATATAAATTTCCAAGAGGAGGTTAGAATCACTCCATAAGTTACTTTCTAATTGTAAGAATTTTAAAAGGCCCTCTAAAATGGAGAGAGTTGACAGTCACCACCTTAACCATATGTTCAAATTTAGCCTCATGATTTCAACCTGTACCTTGATATATGACAATTCTAAATACATCATTTAGGAAATATTCTTCAAAATTGTTTGATTCAAACTTAATCTTTTCTCTACCCTTAACAAATTGCTGACCAGGAAGTTTTGCAGAAACCAATACCTGTGGCCAGTTATTTGTCATGTAAAGAATATTGAAACACTCTGGTCCACAATGTTTGGGTAACAAAAGATGTGTTAATATGTCTCTGGTCAATAATGTGTTGATTTCCAGTCCTAATGACAACATTAGGAAACAAGCACAGCAATCCAAAATATGGACCATCCTGCAAGGTGACATGGACTCTAAGAAGAAAACTCATGAAGAAAAATAAAAGTGAAGAACTAAACTAGACTAAAAGAGATCACTAAATGCAATTTCTGAGCCTAGAGTTTACTTTAGATTAAAAAAAAAGTAGGGACTTCCCTGGTAGTCCAGTGGTTATGACTCTGTGCTTCCAGTGCAGGGGGCGTGGGTTTGATCCATTTAGATTCCATATGATACAGTATGACCAAAAAAATAAAATAACAATAATAATTTTTTTTAGAAAATGAAAGTAAATAAGTATGACAGTCAATCTTGGGACAACTGGGAAGATCTGAACATGTGTCATATGATATATTTTAGAAGAGTGGTTATAGTAGGGTTATGTTGAAAATTACTTACAGGAAGATAACCCAGATATGATAAACTGTTAGCTCTTAAACTAGGTGGAGGGTAGGATGGTAAATACATGTCCATTGTACTTTTTAGAATGGCAACTTGGAAGGTTTACTAATGGACAATTTTCTGTTAGTTATCCTTTTGATCATTTCTAATAAATTCTGGGTTGTGAACAGAGAGTGTAGATTATAGGGTATCTCTTATTAGCAGTTTATTAATAGCAAACTGCTTCATACCCTTTTCTACTTCAGCAATTAGCTATATTCTCAATATATATTTACAGCCACTAATTCCAGAGTGTTTATTCCAGCATTAGTTTCCTGATGCAGCTCATCAAGAATGAAGTTGGTCTCACATGTTCTCTGTATTATAGGACTTTATTCAGAGTCAGTCATCTAAAGTTGAATAGGAGGATGGAGGTAATTGGAGGCTTTTCTAAGATCATTACCAACATAGTGTCTTTCTCTAAGAATTCACTAATGGTAATGCTCTTGCTTATCTGATCAACAGTAGCTAATATTTGTTAGATAATCTTAACAAAGATTTACAGGTCCTCAAAAACTCAGTTAGATCAGTATTATCACTTACAACTGAGGCACAGAACTAGTAAGTATATTGCTGCATTATCTTGATGATGTGATAGACTAGGTATGGGCTGTGACTAAAGGCTTTCTTTCACTTCCACAACTGGTAGATTAAGAGATTATACAAATTTGCAGACACCCAACAGGAGTTGAGTGGTTTTGATCTCAGGTGGCCTTGGCCTGCAGCAACTGGAAGCAGGCTCTCACTTCCCTAGCCAGAGGTTGAAGTCAGGAAGTGGCAGTGAGAGTCCTGAGTCCTAGCCACTAGACCACGAGGGCCAGTGACAAGGCCCTGGCTTGTCTGGTTTGTGGAAATGAATGTCAACAAAGAGATGGAAAGTAGTGAATTACTAGGAGAAAGGAAAAGTACATGTGAATAAATGCACACAGGTGGGCCCAGAGAGTGTCATGCTTTCATGGTAGCTTAAATTTCTTATATGGAGCATTTCTTCTGGGTTTCTTCTGGTCAGTCATCTTGCTGGTTCTGAGTCTATATTTAATATAACTGGGGGTCCTCTCCTTTGTGCATGCACATCTCGTAGCTCAGATGGATTCCAGTGCAGAGGCCTATGGGATGACTGACATCAGCTACTACTGGTGGCACCTCCTGCCTTTTGGACTCTGAGGAGCCTTTCTGCATATGTGTAGTTGGGAAGGTCTCCATGACCTCAAGAATGAGAAATAATATGTTCTCTTTATCTTTTATATGGGCAGGCCTCACCTCTTCACTTCTGCCATTATTTCTGTCTTGGAATATCTGTCTCCAGTTGCTCAGACGGGGGCCTATCTACTGTCTCAGTTTTGGAAGTATTTTATATGTTCATTAGATTAAGATACCTGGCAAGAAATCTTTTACATTGTAAGAATGGCAAAAAATTCCCAAACATTCCCCCTAATATTAATATTCTGTTAAGAGCTGAGTGAAAGAAAAGGCACTTTTATATCAACAGTCCCATCACTCCACGGGAAATAGATGGAGAAACAGTGGAAACAGTGTCAGACTTTATTTGGGGGGCTCAAAAATCACTGCAGATGGTGATTGCAGCCATGAAATTAAAAGACATTTACTCCTTGGAAGAAAAGTTATGACCAACCTAGATAGCATATTGAAAAGCAGAGACATTACTTTGCCAACTAAGGTCTGTCTAGTCAAGGCTATGGCTTTTCCAGTGGTCATGTATGGATGTGAAAGTTGGACTGTGAAGAAGGCTGAGCGCCAAAGAATTGATGCTTTTGAACTGTGGTGTTGGAGAAGACTCTTGAGAGTCCCTTGGACTGCAAGGAGATCCAACCAGTCCATTCTGGAAGGAGATCCGCCCTGGGATTTCTTTGGAAGGAATGATGCTAGAGCTGAAACTCCAGTACTTTGGCCACCTCATGCGAAGAGTTGACTCATTGGAAAAGACTTTGATGCTGGGAGGGATTGGGGGCAGGAGGAGAAGGGGACAACCGAGGATGAGATGGCTGGATGGCATCACGGACTCAATGGACGTGAGTCTGAGTGAACTCCAGGAGTTGGTGATGGACAGGGAGGCCTGGCGTGCTGTGATTCATGGGGTCGCAAAGAGTCAGACATGACTGAGCAACTGAACTGAACAAGGTTATGAATTCTCAGATGTTCATAGAGACATGAATATTGTGCCTTCCTGCCTTTCTTAAATTTTTAGAGTCTTGACATTATTAAGTCTCTGATGTTCAATAAAGTGTGAAAAGCATCCCCAAATTCCTTAAATCCACAGTTTCTACTAGTGTACATTCACTAATGTTCATTCTATCGAAAGCCATCCCATATCACCCCATACATTCATATTTTTGGTTTCTCACCAGTATGAATTATCTAATGATCTGTAAGAATTGAATGGACTTCAAAGGCCCTTCTATGTATCTCAAATTCACAGGTTCTCTTTAGTGTGCATTTTTGATGTTGACTGTGTTGAACTCCCATCTGTAGGTCTTTCCACATTCCTTATATGCATAGGGTTTCTCACCAATACGAATTCTTTGATGCTTAGTAAGATGTGCTCTCTGCCTAAAGGCCTTCCTACATTCTTAACATTCCTAGAGTTTCTCATTAGTATGAATGCTGTGTTGAGTTTTTTTCCCCATATTCCTTACATTCATAAGAGTTCTCATCTGTATGAATTTTTTGATGTTGACCAAATTGTGCACATACTTTTAAAGATTTTCACATTCCTTGCATTCCTTTCATCAGTATGATGCACCAGTGTGCATTCCTTTCATTAGTATGAATTTCCTGGTATACTCTAAAGTATCTGGAAGAGTTGAAGGTCTTCCCACAGATCTGACATTCATAGAACTTCTTCCCAGAATGAATATTCTTTTGTACTTTAAGGTCTTTACCTAACAAAGTTTTCCCACATTTTTTACATATATAGGATTTCACTCCACTATGAATTTTTATATGTTGAGTGAGTTGATATATTCAAAATGCCTTCCCATGTTCTTTACATTCATAGGGTTTCTCCCCTGAATGAATATTTTTGTGTACTCTAAGGTCTCTGCCAAAACTAAAAGCCTTTCCAGATTCTATACATACATATGGTTTCACTCCATTATGAACTTTCAAATGTCAAGCTGGTTGTTCACAAATTCTAAAGGCCTTCCCATATATCTTAGATGCATAAGGCTTCTCACCAGTATGAATTTTTCTCACATTTGATTTGATCTGAGCCATAAATAAAGATCTTCCCACATTTTTTACATTCATAAATGTTTCTCTACTAGGAATTCTGTGATCTGTGATGTAGGGTGAGAGATGTATCTTTTCTGTGAATAGATATATTTTCATATATGATTTTCATTTGGCTAAAATATTCATTTTGAAGTCCTTGTTTCTCAATCTTTACTCTGCCAGCTATTTTTAATAATGGAATTCTCAAGGTCAAGCATTTCACTTTCTATCTTCCGTTTAGATAAATTTATTTCAGAAATGTTTTCTTCTGGAGATAATCTCTTTGTATCATACCTGGTCTCCAACCTGGAAAAATAAAGCAAGAAAACTAACAAATATTGTTTTCCTGTACTAGGAGGTGGGGGTGAGGGAACAGCAGAGATAAGTGATAAACTGAAAATAAAGTACATTAGAAATGAATTTTGATAAAGTTATACAATTTGAAGAAGGCAAAGAGAATAATGAAAGCATATTTTGTGAGATCTGTAACAATGAAAATAAGTCATTGATTCTAAAATTTGAATGTTCAATTAAAATCAACTCAGGAACCTGTTGCAAGTATTAATTTCAGAGACCAACCGAGACCAAGTGAATCAGAATCTGTAAGGGTAAGTTAGCAATATCAGTTCAGTCTGAGTCATATCTAACTCTTTGCAACCCCATGGACTGCAGGATGCCAGACTTCCTTGTCCACCAACTCCCAGAGCTTGCTAAATTCATGTCCATCGAATTGGTGATGCCATCCAACCATCTCATCCTCTGTCGTCCCCTTCTCCTCCTACCTTCAATCTTTCCCAGCGTCAGGGCACATCAGGTGGCCAAAGTATTGGAGCTTCAGCTTCAGCATCAGTCTTTCCAATGAATATTCTGGACCAACTTCCTTTAGGATTGACTGGTTTGATCTCCTTGCAGTCCAAGAGACACTCAAGTCTTCTCCAACATCCCAGTTCAAAAATATCAATTCTTTGGTGCTCAGCTTTCTTCATGGTCCAACTCTCACATTCATACATGACTACTGGAAAAACCATAGCTTTAACTAGACAGACCTTTGTCAGCAAAGTAATATCTCTGCTTTTTAATATGCTGTCTAGGTTGGTCATAGCTTTTCTTCCAAAAAGCAAGCGTCTTTTAGTTTCATGGCTGAAGTCATCATCTACAGTGATTTTGGAGACCAAGAAAATAAAGTCTGTCCCTCTTTTCATTGTTTCCCCATCTATTTGCCATGAAGTGATCATGGACTGAATGCCACAATCTTAGTTTAAGGATAAGTCTTAGGTATCTGTATATTTTTAACCACTACCTCAGATGTATCAAAGTCAGATCAATGTTTGACAGTCTCTGTTTCGTTTGCTTGTTTTGAGTTTTTTGACCACACTCTGCAGCTTATGGGATCTCAGTTCCCCAACCATGGATTTAACCTGGGCCACTTCAGTGAAACCCCAGAAGTCTAACAGGGAAGTCCATGAGATTATCTACTTAGACCTTTTTTCCCCAGTGGTTACTTACTGTACTTAGAACACTGTATGACCACTTAAAAATAGAAAATAATGCCCTTTGTATAAGAATTTATATGACAAATTTAGAAGGAAAATAATTTGTATATAGAAGGCCATACTTTGCAAAACAGAGAAGGGAGTCTAAGCAGAATAGAGACATCTCTTTGCTGACAGCAAATGAATATCCAACATCCAATCAAGAGTTACAGACATTTGGGACTTCCCTGGTGGTCCAGTGGCTAAGACTCTGCACTCCCAATGCAGGGGGTTGGGTTTGATTGCTGGTCAGGGAACTAGATCCCATATTGCTGCAACTAAGACCTGGAGCAGCCAAATAAATAAAGCGTTAATAGATGTTTGAAGAGGCAGAAAAACATTAGTTCATAGAAATAGATGCAGAAATGACAGAGAAGAGAAACAGCAAAGATGTTTAAAAGAATCATTATAAATAAGATCTAGTGTATAGGAAAACATGGACATGGTAAGAGAAATTTAAGATTAAAAAAACAAACCTCAAATGGACTTTCTAGAGATGAAACTGCAACATCTGAAGTGTATAAAATTAACAACTGATTAGATATGAGAGTAGTCTAGAATACACAGCAAAAGAAAGTATCCAAAACAAAGCTCAGAGAGGAAAAAGAAAACAAAAAACAGTGACACAGCAGTAATGACCTCTGGAATAACACCAGGAGGTACAACATACCTATTTTTGTTGTTCAGTCGCTAAGTCATGTCCAACTCTTCGCAACCCCATGGACTACAACACGCCAGGCCTCCCTGTCCCTCACTATCTCTTGGAATTTGGCCAACTTCATGTCCATTAAGTCAGTGATGTTACCTAAACATCCTGCCCCTTCATGGATCACTGCCTTGTCATGGCGTAGGGGCTTGCTTAAGTCAGTGGAGCTGTGAGCCATGCTGTGCAGAGCCACCCAAGACAGACAGGTCATTGTGAAGAGTTCTGACAAAATGTGGCCCACTGGAGCAGGGAATGGCAAACCACTCCAGTATTCTTGCCATGAGAACCCCATAAACAGCATAAAAAGACAAAAACATATATATTATTGGAGTTATAAACTACATGAAGCAAAATCAGACAAAAATGAAAAATCTCTAATTACAGCTGGAAATTTTAACACTCCTCTTTCATTTATAGGACAAGTAGAGACAAAAATAAAGACTTGACCTGCTGTTTATGTCTTTACATTTATAGGACACTTAATTCAACCACAGCAGGGTATGTTTTTTTTCAACTGCATATAAGATATTCATCACAATAGACCATAAAATAAGTCCCCTATAAATTTAAAGGGCTTAAAATATATTATTTGACCACAATGGAATTCAGCTAGAAATCAAACATAAAAATACTTGGAAATTTTTGCAAAATAATATTTAAATACCATATGTCTAAAGAATCCATAAATCAAGAAGAAATCATGAAGAAAATATAAAACTTTTCACATGATGATAAAATACAGCATACTTAAATTTGTGAGTGACAGCTGAATAGAACTACACAGAAGGGAGGGAAATTCTACCTTCAAAATCAATGTTCTAAGTATTAAAAAGTATCAGTTAAACCCAAAGCAAACAAAATTAAGTAAAGTGGAAATTAAGGAAAGAGAAAATTAGAAATATAGAGAAAATCAATTAAAGTTTAATTGATTCTATGGAAAAAAAAATTGACAAACTTCTATCAGAGGCAATCAACAGAAAAGAGAGAACACAAGTTCCCAATATCAGAAATTAAAATGTGGACATCAAAATTTCAAAAAAACAACCTAACTTTACACCTAAAGGAACTAGAAAAAGAACAAACAAAATGAAAAGGTAGATGAAGGAAAGTTATCACAAAGATCAGCTCAGAAATAAAATACACACAAAATAATACAAAAGATGAATGAAACTAAGAGCTGATTATTTGAAAAGAGAAAATGAATAAACCTTTAGCCAGACTCATCAAGGGAAAAAGGGAGCCCAAATCAATAAAATCAGAAATAAAAGTTACCACTGACACCACAAAAATATAAAGGGTCTTAAGAGATTACAAACAAATACAAATATGCCAATAAAATGGACAGCCTAGAAGAAATGGACAAATTCCTAGAAATGAATACTATCCCAAGACTGTACCAAGAAGAAATAAGAAATATGAACAGGCCAATTAACAGTATTGAAATTGAGGAAGTTATTTAAAAAACAAAAAACTCCCAACTAACAAAGGTCCAGAACCAGATGGCTTCACAGGTATATTCTAACAAACATTTAGAGGGCAGTTACCTATCCTTCACAAGCTATTCCCCCAAAATTTGCAGAGTCAGAAATGCCCCAGACTCCAGGGCAGTTCAGTCTGTAGAAGTGCGCATGCACAGCCAGATGTAGCCTGTTGAACGATGATGCCATAGCCGGAGAGAGGCTTGCAAAAGCCAAGGAGAAAACTAGGAATTTCAAGCCTGTGTGTGCTGAGTACCCGACTTTCGTTCCAGGTAGGAATGCTGATGTAGACCCTGGATGTGACTTGGGTGAGGTCTATAGTCCAGGGTTGTGAGTAGGATGGGTTTTTATCCCTGGGGAAACCCTACGGTGTGAAATTGGATCTAGCACACAACTGGTCGTGTAGTGTGTTTGTGTTTAAGTGTGTAGGGGCGGTTCCCTGTGCCTGACCTGATGTTTCTGACCTTGAGCTACTTCTGTGCAACAATTGTGGCAGTGGATGGAGGCATGTTGCCCTGTAGTGTTTACTCTGGTGTGTCTGTTTTTTTGGATTAGGTGTGAGTTGTGTTTGCACTTTATGTGACTGGAGAAGTAACAAGAAGTGGTTTGTGGGTATTTTCTGACTATGGAATTACTTATATGAGGTAGAGAATGATGTGGTGCCATAGGCTTGTGATTTTGTTGGCTGAATGAGCTAGTAGGTAACTGAATATGTCAGTTATTATAGATGTGTTGCTATTTATATGATGGTTATGGAAGACTTGTGGTTCTCTTGTCTATCTGTTGCATGCTGCTACTGCTGGTAAGTCGCTTTGTCGTGTCCAACTCTGTGCGACCCCGTAGACGGTAGCCCACCCAGCTCTCCCGTCCCTCGGATTCTCCAGGCAAGGATACTGGAGTGGGTTGCCATTTCCTTCTATGCATGAAAGTGAAAAGTGAAAGTGAAGTCGTGTCCGACTCCTAGTGATCCCGTGGACTGCAGCCTACCAGGCTCCTCCATCCATCGGACCTTCCCGGCAAGAGTACTGGAGTGGGTTGCTTGATAGCAGACTACTGAGCAACTTGTAAAATGTACCTGGCTGTGACTAGCTGGGTATCTGATTTGTTTAGTTGTTGTCATGTCTGACCAGGGTTTGAAGCCATGTCTCCTGTTTGGGAGGCAGATTCTTTACCACTGAGCCACCTGGGAAGCCTGGGGATCTGATATTGGCTTTTATTTGAGCCTACAGAATTGTGATTGGCAATTAAGTAAGTAAAATAATTATAGATGTAAGAATTGAAAAGGAGGTGGTAAGACTATTGTAATTTCCAAATGATAGCATTGTATAGCCAGAAACTCCATATCAACTAATAACAAATACAGTAAATTGAATAAGATGCCACACATTGCTTGCAAACAAAAGATTTTATTAACTACCACTGTGAATACACCTGTGTGTTCTCTTTCTGCTCCTAGATGAAATCTTGGGGGTTCCTAGGTGGCACTAATGGTAAGAATCTGCCTGCCAATGCAGGAGATTCAGGAGACACCGGTTCGATCCCTGGGTCAGGGAAGATCCCCTAGAGTAGGAAGTGGCAACCCACTCCACTATTCTTGCCTGGAAAATTCCATGGACAGAGGAGCCTGGAGGGCTACAATCCATGGGGTCACAAAGAGTCAGACACAACTGAGTACGGATGAAATCTTGGCAGGTTGAATAACTTCTTCAGTCACTGTAAGATAATAAATCTGAGATCACTGTCAGTAAGTACAATCATTTTTGCTAATTAAAATATTCCCTGGAAGAAGTCACTACTTCATAGTTCTTCTAAATCAAAAACTTTCCACCTTCTACAACTTGGAAAGAATAAAAAATTAGTTTATTCTCTGATATACCAGTCTGTTATTTGACTCCTTTACTTTATCCCTCTCTGTAGGTGGTCTCCAGCTCACCTGGAATTGAACCAGGGGAAGACAAAAATAAGGAGCAAGAAAAATCCCACTTGATTGGGATTGCAGTAATCTAACTAAAGTTATATCTTGCCTGGTGGCATTCAAAGATAACTTTTAAAAATCTCTGTTTTCCAATAGTTTAATGAGAAATTTCAAACATACAGCCAACTTGAGAGAATTTTACACTGAACATATGCTCACCACCTATATCCTATCCTTCACATTTTATTACACTAGCTTTGTCGTATATCTGTCCATTTCTCTATGCACCCATTAATCCATCTAATTATTATATGCACTTCACAGTGAACTGTAGACATCAGTACAGTATCTCCTAAATGCTTTAGCAAGCACATTAATGAATTCAATCTTTGCTGTTTCAATGTACATACAGGAAAACGCAGAAATTTTTGAGTGTACTTTCTTGGTTTTGACCAATGTGTATATGTAATCCAAACTTTCATCAAGACACAGAAGTTTACTATCTCCTTAAGAATTGCCTTCATGTCTCAGATGTCATAAAAACTCACACCCAACCATCCAGAGGTAAATATCGTTCTTTTTAGAGGGGGACAGCTGGTTAATTTTGCCTCTTTAGAGTTTCATATAAATGAAATCACACAAAATATACTTGTTTGTGTAAATGTTCTTTCAATGAGCATGTTTTTGAGATTATATATATATACATAAAATATTGTTGGAGCCATCAGAAATTCATTCCGTTTTATCACTGGGTAGTGTTTTATTGTATTACTAACCTATGGGCTTCCCTGGTGGCTCAGACGGTAAAGACTCCGCCTGCAATGCAGGAGACTTGGGTTCGATCCCTGGATTGAGAAGATCTCCCGGAGGAGGGCATGGCAACCGACTCCAGTATTCTTGCCTGGAGAATTCCATGGACAGAGGAGCCTGACAAGCTATATAGTCCATGGGGTTGCAAAGAATCGGACATGACTGAGCAGCTAAGCACAGCACACAACCTATGGTTTATCAGTTCTCATAAAGATGTATACTTGGGTTGTTTTGGCTAAAAACTTCAGTAGCATTCTTCTACAAGTCTGTGATTATGGTTTTCATTCATGTGTGCTAAATTGCTTCAGTGTGTCCAACTCTTCTTCAGTGTGTCGACCCCATGGACCCCTGGCTACATCCCACTAGGCTCCTCTGTCCATGAGATTCTCCAGGCAAGAGTGAGTTGCCATGTTCTCCTCTGGGGGCTCTTCCAGACCCAGGGATTGAACCCACATCTCTTACATCTTCTGCATTGGCAGGCAGATTCTTTACCACTTAAGAGACCCCTGGGAAGCCCCTGGTTTTCAGACTCTTGGGTAAAGAGCCAGGAGTGGCATTGTTGAGTCATAAAATGATGTATATCTAGCTTTATAAGAAACTTTCCAGATCTTCCTCCATTTTACAGCCACACCAACAATATCTGAGAATACCAGTTCTACAAAAATCCAATTTTAGGCATTTTTAGCCTTTTTAATTTTAACCATTCTGGTGAGTGTGCAGTGGCATTTTAGTGGTTTTAATTTGCATCTCCCTGCTAACTAATGATGTTGCATTCTCTTTCATAAGATTTTTGGCTGTTTGCATATTTTTATAAAATATACAAATCTTTTGACCATTTTTTATTGGATTTTTAAAAATTATTGAGTTGTAGAGTTCTTTATGTATCCTCTTTACCAGTCCTTTGTCATGTATCAATATGTTTTGTGAATATTTTCTCCTAGTCTGTTCCTTGCCTATCTTCCTAAAGATGTCTTTTGGTGACAAGTTTTTAATTTTGATGAACTCTTTATCACTTTTAACCCTTAATGTTTTTTGTCTTATGTGATCTAAGAAACATTTGCCTGTCCCTAAATCACAAAACTTTTATGTTTGCCAATAATCATTCTTTGGTTTTGGCATTTATATTTAAGTGTATGACCAAACTTGTTTTCATTTTTTTTTGACAGATAAGGTAAATAATCAAATATCTCCACAAAAAGATAGTTTTACTTTTAATCTATATGCCTTTTATTTCTGTTTTTATTACAATGGCTAAGACTTCTAATATAATTGCTCAATGTAAGTAATGACAGTGGGCATTGTTGCCTTGCTCCCAATCTTAAGAGGAAATTATTCAATATTTTACCATTAAGCATGATGTCAAGAGTGTATTTGTTTTGGTGGGGGTGAAACAGTTTGAAGAAGCTGTCTTCTATACCTAGATTCCTAGTTCGGTGGGGAAAAAAGTACTGATACAAGTGGATTTAAACCTTGTCGGATGCTTTGTTTAAAAATATATTTGGCTGCTCTAGCTGTTAGTTGGTGCACTCAGGATCTTTGGTCTTCATTGCACCATGTGGATCTTTAGCTTCAGCTTGTGAACTCTTAGTTGCAGCATGTGGGTTCTAGTTCCCTGACCACAGATTGAACCCAGGCCCCGTGCACTGGGGGTGTGGAATCGTAGCCACTGGACCACCAGGGAGGTCCCTCTTTCATAATTTCAATGTCATTTAACCTTATCAAGCTGTTATGATTAATTCATTTGGTACTCTGCCAGATCAGTCTTGCTAATTACAGTTGCTGAGTCCAATTGCTTTGTTTTATTGGCCTCTGTTCACTTAGAAGGGGATTGGAATAAATAGCCTTTAGCTTCCCAATTTATCTCTAAAGATGAACTATTACAATAATGGTTTGAAAACGGTTAATTCCTAACTATGTAAATTTCTATTTTCCATCTATAAAAAAATTAATAAATAAAAATGATTAACTACTGGCTATGTAAATTGTTTCCTCAACTGTAAAATGGAAATACGTGTCTACACTTCATAAACTTGATGTGAATTTTGATATATTATAGAACTCAATTACTGGTAAACTATGATTTCTGAAAGAAAAAAGGCAGAGAGGACTAGGAAAGGCTCGATGGAAGAGTGATAGCTGATCTCAGGCTTTGATGAATACACTTTGATAGCTGGTAACTGAGAATTATAACAGGTGGACATTGGAAAAGGGATGAGAAACATTGCTAACGTGGAAAACAGCAAAGCAAGTCCTGGGAATATTAAGCAATCTATGTTTAGTTGACATATAAAGTATATGCTCTAAGTTAGTGATAGATTAAACGTGAAAAGTAGAAAGCGAACAAAATATGAAAGACCTTGAATAATACAGTAAGAAGTTCAGACTGTTCAGGGACTGAAGAATGATAGACATTTATTCTTCATGCAACAATGAGATAACCAAAATTATCATTCAGATTTTTCTGGGAGATATAAATAGGGACTGCATGTTTATCCAAAGACCACATTCTGCATCACTTCATGATCTCAAAAATTTGTTCTCTGGCAATCTTCTTACTGGAATATGTATCAGACTGGCACTTCCCAATTCACTCAGCAACCCAGGCAACCATTTACCTGTTTCCACTAAATGAAGTTAGGGAGAATAAAAACTGGTTCTTGTTGGGACTTCCCTGGTGGTCCAGAGGTGAAGAATCTGCCTCACAATGCAGGGGTGTAGTATTGATCCCTGGTCAGGGAACTAAGATCCAATTGCATGACATAGAGCAACCAAGGCCGCATGCTACAGTCTGTGTGCATGATGCAATAAAGATCTGATGTGCTGCCACTAAGACCTGATGCAGCCAGATACATTGTTTTTTTAGTGATTCTGGTTACATGTGAAACAGATGGATGTCTGCAAAGGGTAGATGACAGCCCTACTTTTTGGCCATCAGTACAACCACTGGTCAAACATCCTAACCTGCTCTCTGCTCTACTTCTGTGCTTATATTTCATTTTGCCCTTGGAAATGCCAGATGTGTCATGAACTGCAAATGTGTTAAACCTCAACTCTAAAGGTTCTGCCTCCATTTTTTTGCCTTAATTTAACCATGCTTTTTCTAAGGATTTCTCTTTCTCTCTAGGCCTCTAGAGTTGATGTTGCATATTTCCCATGCTTCACATCCATGGAGCCCAGAGAAAGGGTGGGTGCTATTTTTATTACCTACCTACACATTTGTAGCCCTCATTTTTAAAAATTTAATGGTAGGCTACTTTACAATATTGTAGTGGTTTTTGCCATACATTGACATAAATCAGCCGTGGATGTACATGTGTTCCCCACCCTGAACCCCCCCTCCCACCTCCATCCCCATCCCATTACTCTGGGTCATCCCAGTGCAGCAGCCCTGAGCATCCTGTCACATGCATTGAACCTGGACTGGTGGACTGTTTCACATATGATAATATACATGGTTCTATGCTATTCTCTCAGATCCCACCCTTGCCTTCTCCCACAGAGTCCAATAGACTGTTCTACACATCTGTGTCTCTTTTGCTTTCTCACATATAGGGTTATCATTACCATCTTTCCAAATTCCATATATATGCTGAGTATACTGTATTGCTGTTTTTCTTCCTGACTTACTTCACTCTATGTAATAGGCTCGTTTCATCCACCTCATTAGAACTGATTCAAATGTATTCTTTTTAATGGCTGAGTAATTTTCATATATTAATAAAAGTCTTTCAGTGTGAGAGCTATGTCATATGCTTATATCCTTTCCTGTACTTCAAACTATTGTAACCTGTTGAAAACTCATTTGGGAATATAGTTTTGAAAAAATCTTATGGAGCTTTTTTTTTTTAAGAAATTTGCATTTCAGTTAGACTTACTCTAACTCATGCTGGCAGTTTTAGGATATATGTATCTAAGATCATTTTCATAGAAACTGTTTCAACCAGGTTTACTGGTTTCCAGGTTGTGGGTTAGAGTATGCCTCTCCAAAAGATATGTTTGTTTTTTTTCTAATTAAAAAATATTTATTTTGGCTGCACTGAGTCATTGTTGATGCACACAGGCTTTTCTCTAGTTGCAGCAACTTTTCCCTAGTTCTCTAGTTTCTCTTGTGGTGTATGGGGCTTGTTTTGCTGAGGAGCACGGGCTCAGTAGTTGAGGCACATGGGCTTAGTTGTCCTGCAGAGTGTGGGATCTTCCTGGGCGAGGGAAAGCACCTGTGTCCTGTGTTGGCAGATGGATTCCCAACCACTGGACCACCAGGGAAGGCCCCCAAAAGATATGTTTAAGTCCTAACCCCAGTAGTTATGAATGAGACTTTATTTGGAAACAGGAACAGGGTTTTGCGGATATCATCAAGCTAAGCTGAGATCACACTGGATGAGGGTGGGCTCTACATCTAGTAACTCCTGTCATACAGAGAGGAGACAAAGGGAATAGGATCATGTGAAGAGACTGGAGTGATGCCACTACAATTCAAGGAATGCCTGGGGCTACAAAAGCTGTATGAGGTAGGGAAGGATTCTTCCCTAGAACCTTCAGAGGGAGCAGGACGCTGATCACACCTGTGGGTTTTGGACTTTCTAGCCTCCGTAACTGTGAGAGAAGAGCGAAATACCAGACTTGGTGGCTTATCAAAATACTTGGTGGCCTAAGTTTTGTGGTGTTTTGCTATGGCAGATCTAGGAAATAAACATAGTCCTCAGTCACTGAAAATTTCAACAGCAGTTTTTGAATTTTCTCTCTAGTTCCATTATGGTTACCTGCATGGAAAACTTACCCAGTTGGCTGGTCCACCTCTTCTGTCATATACTTTTGCAATGGTAGAGAACAATGAAAGAGCATATATCATGTGTATTATGAACTTAAGTTGAAAAGGGAAAGTATATGTCTTTTCATTAACGCAGTCAGATTTGAAAGCTTAAATTCTACCAAATTTACTACAGTAGGACTCCAACTAGGCCAAGCAGGAATTCTACAAGGAATGCAGTATGTGGACTTTTGTTGTTCACTTTTATTACACAATACACCTACACTTCTTGAAAGAGAAAATGTGAAGGGAAAAAACCCCAAACCATCCATAATCCCAGCTCTTCAGGATTATCACTCTGACATTTGCTAACCATTCTTCATAGTTTATTCTGAATTTGTACAAAAAGTTTGTAAGTCTGTTTAGAAATGGTTACTTTACACCTTGTTTTGTTAGCTTCCCTATCACACTGTAGATGATGTATTTTTATTGCATGTAAAAACACCCGAAGGGCAGTGGAGAAAGTGACCTGAGGGTAATGAAATGTGCCATGTGCTTTCCCATCCTACCCTATTCATGGGCACTCTCCACAGTTAGAGGACAGAGATTCCTACTTGAAAGTACTTCAGGTAAAAGGATTCTCAAAAAGCCTTCCAACTTACACTTAACACTAGAAGACCAGGCCTGAATGGTTATCCATAATTGATGGGTGAGGAAATAATTCCTAGAGTAGAAAGAGCCAGATCTAGGCCATGACACAGTTTGGGCCATCTCCCATCCCTTCAGCCATTTGATCATAAGGGATTTAAAAAATAATAGAAATGATTGTTTCTCTCGAATTGACTTTGCTAATAGTTTTAAAATACTTGGTGAATGTGTCAGTTTCTCTCCATAGTTCTTTATTAATAATCTCAGGCTATATGATTCAGCAAAACCCAAAACTAGAATTTTATCTTCTTAGTGAACTGTTTATCGTTCTCTGGTGACTTTATCTCTAGTAATGTTTTCCTTAAAGACTATTTTGTCTGGAATTTAAATACAACAGCTTTCATTTGGATAGTGGTTTGGTGGTTTAGTCGCTAAGTTGTGTCTCACTCTTGCGAGCCCATGGACTGTAGCCTGAAGGAAGTCCATGGGGTTCTCCAGGCAAGAATATTGGAGTGGGTTGCCATTTCCCATGTGCCTAATATATCTTTTACTATATTTTTCATTTTCTGTCCTTATCTTTTTAGAGATTTCCCTTGCAAATAGTTGCTTTTAAAAAAGAATCCTATTTCATGATCCTTAATTTTAACTGAAAAGTTGAGCCTTTTACATTTACTAGATTAATGTTGCTTAGATTTATTTCCACTATTCATTATGTGGTTTCTGCTTACCTTCCATTTTGGTTTTGTTGTTTCCTCCTCACATTCCTGCCTTTCTTTGGATTGGGTTTTGTGTGTGTTTTCCTTACTCCTTTATCTTCCTCTAATTTCCCCTCTCCCCCTGCCACCCCTGCTTCCCTTTCTTAGTGGCTACCCTGGTTGTTTTCAGCATGTACACTTAAACATCTAGCATCTTCCTGAAATATAAGGATCTTACAGTGCCTTAACCCAATAACTCAGTCACAAAAGTTTCTCTCTCAAAATCTTGAGTTATTTTAACTCCACAAAGTAGACTATATCATGGTTTTCATAGTCACTATTCCTAATAAAAACATTTATATTAAACATTGTGTAAATGTTTAACCTTCAGTGTATTTTAGTTTGGTCTCCAGTGTTTTCTCCTGTTTTACACATTTTCTAAAAGATTCTATTTTCTAAGATTCCTGATGCAGCATTGCTAGGAACTCCCTGGCTGCCTATGCTAATTAATTAATTCTACCCAGCTAAAGCAGACGTGCCCTGGAGTTCACTCCTCCAACCATCTGCACTTAATCTCATTATAAAGAACTTTCATAGGGCTTCCCTGATGGCTCAGATGGTGAAGAATCTGCCTGCAATGCAGGACACCCGGGTTTGACCCCTGGGTCAGGAAGATCCCCTGGAGAAGGAAATAGCAACTCACTCCAATTCTTGCCTGAATTCCACGGACAGAGGAGCTTGGTGGGTTGCAGTCCATAATGTCGCAAAGAGTTGGACACAACTGAGCGACTAGCACTTTCTTACAGAACTTTCATTCAGTAACACACACTCAAAATTCCCATTCATATGGCAGGATATCTGAATAAACGTCTCTCCTGATCTTCTAAGGGTAGAAAAATAATTAGAGAAAAGCCATCCCCAGGGCATGCAGTGCAAACTGGACACATCTTAGAAATGTCTGAAATGAGGGGTGACTGTTAAGGGAAAAGGAATTTTTACTGAAATACTCCAGAGCATTAAGATAGTTTATTGGGGACCTATAAGCATGCTTCAGTTATTCAGTATGACAGACTTTCTTTGATCTCAAATCTTGCATTCCCTCCTCTTTCATTCTAACCAGTTTCATCTGATACACCACTGAGAAAATACAGTTAACCAAACAGGAACTCCTTTTATTCTCCCTACCACCAAATTCTCAGATCTGCTTGCTTTGACACCTGTTTTCTCCTCTCCTGTTCAGAGAAAGTACCACTTACTGAGTCATCTGTATAACAACTCATCTTCTCCTGTCTTCTCAAATACTTCTGTCCCGAAGTTATCTTCCAGTTTACAAATATACTGTACCCAGCTTTAATAACCAACCAAAACCAAAGAACCAAACTCCCTTTACCTCACATTTGCCTCACACTAACCAACCTCTGGGCTTCCAGTCAAACATTTAAAGGGTCTACACGTGCTGCCTCTCTTCCTATCTTTACCCTTTAGGAATGATAAACATCTGTTAAGCACTCTAGGGATGACAAACATCTGTTAAGCACTTATGTGCTGAGTACTTAAAAATGTGAATTATTACTTACTCCTTACAACTTTATGAGATGATATACAGATAAGGCAGCTGAGGTACAAATGTTACAAAACTTGCAAAAAGCCTCAAAAATAGTGGCAGTAAGTTTTTAAACCTAGTCACAGATCCAACTTCTTATCAGTCTGCTGCTGCTGCTAAGTCACCTCAGTTGTGTCTGACTCTGTGCAACCCCATAGACGGAATCCCACCAGGCTCCCCCATCCCTGGGATTCTCCAGGCAAGAATACTGGAGTGGGTTGCCATTTCCTTCTCCAATGCATGAAAGTGAAAGTGAAGTCGCTCAGTCATGTCCGACCCTCAGCGACCCCATGGACTGTAGCCTACCAGGCTTCTCCATCCATGGGATTTTCCAGGCCTGAGTACTGGAGTGGGGTGCCATTGCCTTCTCCGTCTTATCAGTCTACCTTATACTAAACCAATCTGGTTTATGACCCCCACAATCCACTAAAAAGGTTTCTGAACAGGTTTACAGTGGCTTGTATACCAAGTTTTAAGGACACTGGCTCATTTAATTTGTGGTAAAATCAACAGAATGATCATCTCTATCTACCTGGCTTCTAAGACACCACACTCTAGATTTGTAGTACCTCATTAGCAAAGGAGATCAGCTGATTTTCTTTCCTCTGACTTAGGAGAGTACCAAGGCTCAAATCTAGCTTTCTTGCTTCCTCTGAATACTATACTTTACCTCAAGGATCTTTTCCTATCACCTGTCATTAATACTGTTTGAAGGCTTCTGGTGCAAAACTTAAGAGTTGCTCTGATTCCCATTTATTGTCAAACAAGCTTTACAGATCTAACATACCTCAAATGCTTGATTTTGTTCCCTCCTAAACTGCTTCTCCATGGCCCCTATCTTAACCAGCTAGTCTTACACATTAAAAGTTGGTACAGTATTTGATGTCTTCCTGTTATCATGCACCTCATAAGTCAACTCATTTCCAAATAAAAACCAGAACTATCCATTTCCACCCATCTCAAATTTCAACCCACATCTTCAACTTTTATCACCTTGCTTTAGTGATTACTCAAGCCTCTAAAATGGCCACTCTGACTCTATACTCCTGCTCCCATTTCAAACCACTCTTCACAAAGCATCAAATGGTCTTATCAAAATATCAATTACACTGCCATACTTAAGTCTTCTTTGGCAGATTCTCATGGCACTTAGAACAAATCAGGTCTCTGACATAATGGCCTATGACTCTCACATCATATGCTCCATACCTGTATCTTCAACTACATCCTACACCATCTCCCCCAACCCCACCCAGCACACGCAAAAGCACTGGTAAGACCTTAAAAGGACAGCAGTATGTTGTTTTGATATTCATTATGTATCTAATGACCAGCGTGTAAGAGGTAGTAAGCAAATATTTGCCAGTCTGCAAAAGCCATCTCTCCCATCTATTACACTGAAATAATCACAAGAAGCCATAAAATAGACATAACACACCAAGTTTGTCACTTGCCTCTCATTTTTCTAGATATAAAATGGGGAAATAATATGCATTCTCTCTACTACCCAGTGGAGCTGCTCTGAAGATAAAATGGTTTAGACTGGACGTTCTCATAGTGTGGTCTGTGGCACAGCAGCCCCAGCATCACCTGGGAACTGGTTGGAAATACAAATTCTAAGCCCCCCATCAACACAGATTTCCCTAATCAGGAACTCTGGAAATGGGACCCAGCAATAAGCCCTCATTAAGCCCAATAAGAGATTCTAGTGTACACTGAAGTTTAAAATTTTACACGAAAACACTGTAAAAATAGAACTAAACACCAGGTTATTACTGACTTGTATGACAAAATCACATTTGCTGTTCACCGATGGTACATAGTAAAATTACAAAGTGGGGTTTTTCATAAAATAGTTCGTGTTGGCCCAGTATTTTAAAACAGAACACCTTAAATGTGAACTACATATGCAGTATCTAAGCAAGAAAAGCAGAGATAGTATTGCTTAAACAGATATAACTAAGGAATACCTCAAACAGTAGATGAAAGGTTGTAACTGAAAATTAGGATAATTTATTTTGTTGGGTTTTGGGAAGAGATGTTTTATGGTGCCTCACATGGTTTGGGTATAAGGGAACTACTAATATGTATGTGGGCAAAGTGGGATTAACCATAATTTATCTTATACATCTTGACTAACAATGATTCCGGTTCCCAACAAACTACTTTATTAGGATGGAGTAAGATAGATGTTCAGGTCATCTGCCTCCTGACATGTTAAATAAAATGACAATTGTGATTTTCAGATTTGACTTCCCTCTTTGGAGCAACACTGCCAAGCTGGGTGGGAGTGGGGGATATCCTAAGCCACAGTCAACAGATAATGTAGTCTTAGTTTTGTCTTAACGTTTCAGGCTTTATTTACTGACTCCAAAGCTGCAAAAACAGTGCCGAGTTAAGACCTAAATGAAGCATGAGAGATTAAAAATATGCCTTATGACTAAAATCTTTATGGGGAATGGTCTTCCTACTGTGATTGATAAGTAGAGACACTTTTTTTTTTGGCTGCACCCAATCCCCAACCAGGGACTTGACAGTGCTAAGTGCAGAGTCCTAATCACTGGACCACTAGTGAATCCCCTGGAGGCAGTTTTTAAATGGTGTACAAACAACTGGTGTAATTCCCTAGTAAATTAGTACATAACAACACAGTAACATTGTGGTTTTTTTCCTTTTTGGACATGCAGCATGCAGGATCTTAGTTTCCCGAACCAGGGATTGAATCCCAGACCAGGGATAGAACCTGTGCCCCCTGCATTAGGAGCATGGAGTATTCCCTGCATTGTGAGGGAAGTCCTTAAGAGCTTTTGAAAAGCAGTTTTCAGTGAACCTCAAATGCTGTATTGCTGATGTTCATCATTCAAGAAAATCTTAAAATATTATTTATATCATTACATTGTGATAAGGGAATAAAAAGTACTGTCAGGAAGGATTGGTTTACACAATAGAATCCTGCCCAGAGTATAAACCATTTTTTCCATACCCATCTCATCCTCTCCACTTTTGTAAAAGAAAACAGTAACTTGATGGGGAGAATCCCTTCACAATGTCTACCAAATCATCATGTAGTATGCTTCAAATGTCTTACAATTTTGCAGTTATACCTCAGAAGAGCTGGAAAAAGCAAAAAGATGTGTTTGTCAAAGTTGGGGAAGAATGAAATAACCTGCAGATTAAGAGTGAGATCGAAGTGTTGACGTTTAATTCAAATTGTGGATGTTCTGAGTGATTTTCTCTTTTTAAAAATAAAATAATCAAAACTTTCTTGTTAACACATATGCTCTTCCCACAGAAATGTACAAGACAGTAAAATGGTCATTCCAAAGTCAGTTTATCTGAAAAAGACAAATTATATGAAGTCTGTTTATCTTTATTTAACTAAATGTTCTTAAAACTTCCTAAGCTCAAATGATATGTCACAAAATAGTATCAGAAACATGAAGATATAAATAAATTAAAACATTTGGATTATACTGTCAGTTTTAATTTTAATAAAATAGATAATTTCCTACTACATAGAGAGCAAGTCCATCCACTCATTGATAAAATTTTAGAAATATTTCCTATAAAAAGTTTAGTAGTTGATTGGGAATGAATCCATTAGAACATGATTTCTATAGGTAGAGTGTTCCCATCCTCACCCCCATTCTTACTAATTTTGAGAAAATTTAAAAATACAGAAAAGTACAAAAAATAAGACAAGATATCCATATACCACAATCCAGAATTAACCAGTATCTCAATATATTTTCTGCAGCCTTTTTTAAAGAGAAATTGATGTTTATATATAAAACTGAAGTCCCCCTCTTACAGCCCCCTCCCCCACACGCATTCCCTTCCCTTCTCCACTCTTCACAGGCAACCATTATCAAGAGTTTGGTCTGTATCCTTCCAACCCATTTCAAAAACACTTAAAAAAACATACATACATATATGTATCCATTACCAATATATAGCACTGAAATTCTGTGAGGAAGTTTTCAAATTTACAAAAATGTCATCGTATTAGGTCATTCTGCAACTTTCTTTCCCCCTCAACATGACTTTTGAGATCTTTCTAATACATACAGATCTCATTTATTACACTTTACAGATATACAGTATTCCATCATAAGTATTTTCCATTTTGTTCCTGATGCGCATGTTTCCAATTAATGAGTACTACAAATCATGCCACAGTAAATAGTCTGGTACATAATTTCCTGAGCATACAAACTCAGGGTAGAATTGCTAGATATTTTTCAATTTGCCATAAGGAATATTTCCCATTCCCAAGGTCATAACCATTTTACTATATAGCTTTCTCATACTTCTGCTTTTAACCCAATCCCTTTATTTTTGTGTATAGTTCATGTTCTATCCCCCCCACCCCCTTGGAGAACAAATTACCTCCAAAGCACTTTTTAAAATAGTCCCATTAGCTTCTCAGCTCCTGATGCCTTTTCTATATTATAAATTCTAATGAATGCATAGGTTTCTGCAGAATCTCTTCTGTTCTGCTAAATCAATACCATAGAAGTCTCTTTCTTTAATACTTATAGCTTTGTTTTTATTACACTGGTGAAGATCTCCAAATTCATGCAGATGAAAATCATAAAAATGTTTTCCACTACCAATTTTAGTGGAAATGCATCTAAAGTTTTCAGTATTACCTTTGCAGTATGTTTTTTACTGGATACAGGATTTTAATCACACAAATGTCTTTCTCTTCAAGATGAATTCTCTGGTGTCCTTTAAGTTTTTAGCTTTTGCTTCCCTCATTTGTGATGCCTTCCTTCAGAATGATTATTTCTGATGTGTTACAAGGTGTAAATTCCTGATGAACACCTTTCATGATATCCACAGGGTTTTAATGGGTATGAATTTTCTGGTGTCTAATGTGGTGTGACTTCTGGCTAAAAGCTTTCCCACATTCACTACACTGGTAAGGCTTCTTACCTGTGTGTATTCTCAAATGTAGAGCAAGGGTTGAGAACTGCGAGAAAGCTTTCCCACACTCATTACAACCATAGGGTTTCTCACCTGTATGGCTTCTCACATGTACAGTAAGAGATGAACTTTGAGAGAAGGCTTTTCCACATACATTGCATTCATACGGCTTATCACCTGAATGAATTCTCACATGTACAATAAGTGATGTTCGCTGAGAGAAGGCTTTTCCACATTCGTTACATTCATAAGGTTTCTCTCCAGTGTGAATATTCTGATGTTTTATGAGGTACTTCTTCTGACCAAAAGCTGTTCCACATTCATTACACTTGAAGGGTTTCTCTCCGATATGAATTTTCTCATGCTCAGTAAGGTTTGATTTGCCACTGAAGGTTTTCCCACACTCCTTACATATAAAGGGCTTCTCTCCTGTGTGAGTTCTCTGGTGTCTGATGAGGTTTGATTTCTGAATGAAAGCTTTCCCACAGTCTTTACACTCAAAAGGTTTTTCTCCAGTGTGAATTTTCTGATGGGTAAGAAGGTTTTCCTTCTGGCTAAAGGATTTTCCACATTCATTACATTCAAAAAGCTTCTCTCCAGTATGGGTGTTCTGATGTTTAATGACATACTGCTTTTGGCTGAATGCTTTTCCACATTCATTACATTCAAAAGGTTTCTCTCTATTATGAAAATGCTCATGCTCAGTAAGAGTTGATTTGTGGCTGAAGATTTTCCCACATACCTTACAGGCAAAGGGGTTTTCCCCACTACAAATTCTCTGCTGACTGAGGTGTGACATCTGAATGGAAGCTTTCCCACATTCACAAGTTTTCTTTCCTGTATGAATTTTTTGATGAATGAAAACTTACTTTTAGCTGAAGGTATTTCCACATTTCTTACATGTGCTGGGCTTCTCTGTGTATGGCCTTTCAAATGCAGAGTAAGAGATAAGGTTCAAGAGAAAACTTTTTCATAATCAGTACATTCAGAGCTTTCTAACTCTAAATTTTCTAAATATTCAGTGAAATTTATAACCTTCACTGATTTCTCTCCAGTATGAATTTTCTTCTGCTCAATGAGATGTTATCTAGGTAAAGGATTTTCAATATTCTTTAGAAGCACAGGATTTCTCTCCAGCCTGACTTCAACACTGAATGAGGTGCAACATACAAATGAAAGTTTTCCCACATTCAGTAAATTCATAGGTTTTCTCTCCAGTATGAATGCTCCGATATCATGTGGGGTTCAAAGTTTTAATGAAGGCATTTCCACACTGATTTTATACCCTTTTACAAAAAGGGTTATCACTACAAGGACTAAGCTGTGGAAGATTTCCACACTATTTAAATCGATGATTCTTTCCTACACAACTAACTCTAAATTGTGTTTCAAACTCTAGGTTGAAAAGGTTGTTGCCTTAAAATATAGTCTGATATCAAAGGAAGCACTTTTCCAATTTTCTTAGTCACTGCTTTTTTTCTGTCTGTACTTTATTGAAGCTGGACGCAACTTGTCTCCCAAGTCTTGTTGCCAATCTATCTGTTCATCATCTTCTCAAGCTTCTTCTAAATAAAATGGAGTACAAAGAATCATCATTTAAAGCAATCAATGTATAACGTGCTTAGAACTGTGGCTGGCACATGGTAAGCACCCATAAATGTTAACTCTATGTTATCATTATTTATGAATTTTCCCATTATTAGTAATGAAATTTCAGATTGTGCTTTGGGGGATGAATTAGCTCAAAGTATGAAAGAATCCTTATGATCAATGTCTTCAGCTAAATTCGAGATGGAAACCCTTGAATAAGACTCCTGGTTGAAAATTAAACATTCACATATATACAAACAGCTCAGAAAACTCTTGAAAAATAACAACTTCATAATCCAGCAAATTGAATATAACAAAAAATGAAGGATTAACAAACAGGATAAAAAGATAACCACATAAAATTGAGAAAGTCTACCAGGGATTCTGAAAAAGAGAAAGGAAAAGCCAACTGCTTCTTTCTAAAATTCCATTCAAAGGACAAGAAAAGGGAAAATGGCACAAACTCACAAGAAAGAATGACAGGCAACATCAACATACACAGGTATTAACATTTTTTTTTTAATAACAAAGTACATGGAGGATTTTCGACAGAAGAGCTGAGGAAGTTCAAATAACATAAAGGCACTGCAGAAGAGGACAATGATGTCAAGCAAGCAAACCTGTGCCAAAAAATATAGACTCAGAAAATGAAGGGAAATTTTAAGCACCTCAAAAGAAGGAATAGTATTTGCTATAAAAATAAAATTTGTTTAAGTTGCAGCTGGCCCCTTACTGTCAGTCATGAGGACAAAGGACCACTCCTTTCACAAAGTCAAAGTTATTCTTTGCAGGAATTTAATCACAGAAGCCTCAGTCTCAGGGACACTCAACAAATGAGATGACAGGTGCTATACTGAAAGCAATGGAATGTATATGTAATACAGTGAGACCCCAGCTCAATTCTGTAGTCAATGCCAAAAGTGTTGGAAACTTTGAGCAGGATATGAAAGGACTCTTTTCTGGACAAACTAAAAGGCCAGTGAAAAACTTAAGTATCATCTAAGATGATACTTATTTGTGGTCATTTTTTTCGGTGAAACAAAGGACCTGGCCACATCTGATCATGAGAGTAAGACAGTATAACTCAGAAGGAGACCCCAAAGTCCATGAGGCAGTCTAGGCTCTACTCTTTATCCACTGACTAGAAGCACCCAAGAACAAAAGAGCTTATCTTTTAGTAAATCACTTTTAAACATGACTGTTTAGCCAATACTCCACACACAGTAGAGGAACCCCACCAACATGAAAGATCAACATTGAAACAAAGAAAGAAACTCTAAGGAAATAAAGATAAGGCACAGCAAACAACAAAACCCTGAAACCAACTGCAGACAGTTATGAAAAGATATTTTATCAGTGAAACAGTAACAGCATTCTGGAAGCAAGAAACAGAAAAAGGTCCCTCAGAAAGTAAGACCAGGGACAGTGGGGTGGGGTGAGAGGTAAGGTAAGGTAAGGGTAATTGCATTATCATTCACCAAGAACAGGGTCTCCATAGTGCAGAATGATTGCACTGCTTCACTCTAGCAAACTTAGGCATGGCCAGGTGCCTTGTTTGGTCAATAACATATAAGCACAGGTGACAACTGTCATTTCCTGATAGAAGTTATAAGAAGACACACTGAAGGATAAACCAAAGTAATAAAATAGCCGAGTAAAAGAAGTTCCAAAAATGAAAGGGGAAAACTGGCTTAGAGGAAATATTCAAAGAACAAAAAAATGTTCTCTCCTCTAAGTCATGACTCTCCAGACGTCTTAAAAGGTGCACTTGGTACCCTGCACAATGAATAAAAGATGAATATCTAGACACATTACTGGGACATTTCAAAACAGCAAGGAGGCGAAAATGCTTTCAAAAGAAAGAACATATATCATTCAAAGAAAAGAGAATTTCCCAACAGAAAGACAGGAAGCTAGAAGACAGAATTCTGACTGAAAAAATTTAAGCTTAGACTATCAATCTAATGAGACAGTCAAGTACAGGCAATGCCCAAAATGCACCTCTTCTCCCAGGATGCTATTAGAACATGTGTTCCACCAAAATCAGTAGACAGAGATGGTAACAAATATAGAATCCAAAAATGAGGGGATGTACAGGGCGGTAAAAGATGAAGTAATTTCTATGTTAATGGTGATGAAAAGCTACAAGGTAAGGGATGACTATCAGGTCAGAGTACAGCCTGGTCTACGCTGAAGTAAGAGGACAAAATTCTAGACTTATTGTCCCCAAAGGGAAAATGGAGATTTCCCACTGCATGTAACAATGTGGAAACCAGTACTGAGAGAGCTTTGAACTATTCTGAATAGGAAATCTGTGCTTTAGTATAAGAAAATCAAGCAAACAAAAAGTGTAGTATCAAATCCATGAAAAGCAAAAACTATGAACAATATTAATTTCATACATATACACATATACTTCTGTTGTACACAAGAGGATGACAGTTGTCTCAAGGGAAAGCACTTGGGCAAACAAATTGTGAGCTAAATCTAGCCACTTTACTCATGAAGCACCATTTTTTACTTTATTTCATACTGCACCATTAATTTGCTTTAAACAATTAATAAATGCCTTACAAACTATGGTTATTAAAACTTGGGCACTGTTTGGCACAAACTTTCTTCAGACAAAAAGAGAATCATCTCAAGGAAAATAATTGATAGTATATGCTGCCAATGATAGAATTTAAGTTCTCAAACAAAAGTAAAAATTAGCATTTTGGAATACCTGTTTCCTCCAACATGTGATTGAAACTTCCAAAGACTTTTCTAATGAGACTGGTAATATTAACAAAATATGACGTTTTGATATTGTATGAGTTACATCAACACTTGTGTGTTCAGTCATGTCTGACTCTGCAACCCCATGGACTGTAGCCCACCGGACTCCTCTGTCCATGGAATTTTCCAGGCAAGCATACAGGAGCAAGTTGCCATTTCCTTCTCCAGAGGATCTTCCCGACCCAGGGAGTCAACTGGCGATCTCTTGTGTCTCCTGCATTGGCAAGCAGGTTCTTTACCAGCTGAGCCACCCAGGAAGGACCCCATGTCAACAATTGAAAGAGCTGCAGTTCAACTGGCCAGTGCATGACAGGTTTCCTGGTGGCTCAGAGGGTAAAGTATCTGCCTGCAATGTGGGACACATGAGTTCAATCCCTGGGTTGGGATGATCCCCTGGAAGAGGGCATGGCAGCCCACTCCAGTATTCTTGCCTGGAGAATCCCCCATAGACAGAGGAGCCTGGTGGGCTACAGTCCATGGGATCACAAAGAGTCAGACACAACTGAGCAACTAAGCACATTATGCATGATGTTACAAAATCACGCATGGGTCAGAAATCCATTCCAAGTTTAAGATAAATGGATATTGTGCAAGAGAACAGAAAAATCTGTTATAATTTCAAATTTCACATTGTGGCTAATCTTGAAAAAATTACCACTTGTGAAGTGGTACCAAAGAATATTCACAATTATCTGAAAAGGCTATTAAAACACTGCTCCACATGTAAAACGATGCCACTCTTCTCACTAAACTTTTTTATTTTGGAAAACTGTTACTTAAGAATTGTAATTTAAGTAAGTTTATATGTAATGAGATTATTTGAGTTTTTAAATAAATGTTTTCAAAAGTTTCTCAATTTTACATTAAATAAAAATAAAAGTCCACATAATAAATCAAAGCCCTTTGGAGGCCCTCAAGTTTTAGGACTGACTATAAATGTTACTGCTCATGGGTAATGGGTTACATTCTGTGATGAGGAAAATGTGATAATGGTAATGATTACACAACTTTGTGAATATACTACAAAACACTGAACTGCATATTCCCAAAAGGGTAGATTTTATTTATGTTATCTCAAATACATCTCAATAAAGCTGTTTTTTTTTTATAAAAAAAAAAAAAATATGAAGAGTTCCTAAGACCGAAAAGTTTGAGAATCGATGCTCAAAACATTTCTCATTATTCATTCAGCAAATACCTTCTACCTTCTTACTGTGAGTCTGGCATAGTTCAAAGCTCCAAGGATAAAAAGCACTGAACAACACTGACAAAACTTTCTGCACCCATCAAGTTTACATTCTAGTGGACATAAAAAAAAAAAGAGAAGGTTAACAAGTTTTAACTGCTATGGGAAAAAATTAGGGAATGGATTAAGAGTTATAGTTTCAGATAGAACAGCTAGCTTCTGAGAAGGTTAAGATTCACGACCTGAAGGAAGAAAGAAAGTGATCCTTACAGATGCATGGAGGAAGAGCATTCTAAGTAATAGTTAAGTTCAGAGGCCCTGAGAAAAAGCCTACCAAGCATGTTAGGTATGCAATCAATGAATCACAATTAGGCATATTACGTTCCTTATGTCCCTTGGTTTACCCAACCCCTTCCTATATCTTAGGCTTCTTATAATCTATAGAACCTCCTGGAAGCAGCTCCAGTAACAGGCTCCTAAAGACTTCTCCAATTTTGTCTTGTACTTCTAATCTTTCCCTTAACTTCTGTTCACAATCACACTTCACTTTTCTTAAAATAAGTGTTTCATATGAAGAATTTTTAAACCCAAATTTCTATATAGCTAAGTCAATATACTAACTATAATCTGAGATGCTGGACTGCAGTAATGGCTGTACTCTTTTTTTTCTTTGGATGGCTGACAAGTATTTTTTAAATACAAGGGGCAAAATCAAGGGGGAAATAAAGGAGAGGACAGTTTACCATTTAAAGATTAAAAAGACAATAACCAGATCCAACATTTAAACCTTGACTGGATTCTGGCATTGAAGACAAAAAAGCTATAAAAGGTATTTTGGAGGCAACTGGGGAAATCTAAATATTATTACATAATATTAATCATCTAAGGTATAGGGAAACAGTGGAAAAAGTGGTTGACTTCATTTTTGGGAGCCCCAAAATCACTGCAGATGGTGATTGCAGCCATGAAATTAAAAGACGCTTACTCCTTGGAAGGAAAGTTATGACCAACCTAGACAGCATATTCAACAGCAGAGACATTACTTTGTCAACAAAGGTCCATATAGTCAAGGGTATGGTTTTTCCAGTAGTCATGTATGGATATGAGAGTTGGACTATAAAGAAGACTGAGTGCCGAGGACTTGATGCTTTTGAACTGTGGTGTTGGAGAAGACTCTTGAGAATCCCTTGGACTGCAAGGAGATCCAACTAGTCCATCCTAAAGGAGATCAGCCCTGGGTGTTCACTGTTAGCACTGATGTTGAAGCTGAAGCTCCAATACGTTGGCCACCTGATGTGAAGAGCTGACTCGTTTGAAAAGACCCTGATGCTAGGAAAGATTGAAGGTTGGAGGAGAAGGGGATGTCAGAGGATGAAATGGTTGGATGGCATCACTGACTCAGTGGACATGGGTTTGGGTAAACTCCAGGAGTTGGTGATGGACAGGGAGGCCTGGCGTGCTACAGTTGCAAAGAGTCAGACACAACTGAGTGACTGAAGTGGCCTGAAGGTATGATAACAGTATTTTTATTATGTGGGGACCCCCATATAACATTATTTTTAGAAAATGCAAACTTCATTATTTAGGAGTTAAATGTCATGCTGTTTCAATGCACACAATACTCATGCACTAGGAAACAGATGCATCAAACACGGCAAAATACATATTACTGAATCTATGTGGTGGATATACAGTAGATCAATGTACTCTTCTTTCAATGTTTTTACTGTTTGAAGATGTTAAGAACAGATCTAAAAAAATCCTTCTACAATAATTCAGATTATTTAAGAAGTTACTGCATGTGTAATCAAAATTTCAGACAGAAAAAATAAAATATTGCCCTTCCTTTCAATAGGTCCATATGATAGATTCCACACATAAAAGTAAAAAACATGTAAGATGTTTACTATGGACTTTTGAATTTCTGTGCAAAATGTGAAGCAGGATGGACAATCATATGGTAGATCAATAAAAGAGGAATTAAGTAACAGGTTTAAATAATCAGGAAATGAAAAGGTAGGGAATTTCATAATCAAAGGCCAAGATTCAAATAATTTTACAGAGAGAAGGAAATATGTTCACATTACACTCACAGGGTTAATATGTCCTCTCCTGATTAAACTGTATCTTTTAGAAGGTTTGACTGACCATGTCACAAGGACCAAGAGAAAGGAAATGATCTAGATCTAACTTGATGTGACATCTGGACCTGAAGTAATGAGCTGAAATCTGTAACACAATGAAAATGAAGTCACAATTGGATAACTGTTTATCCTATAAGTAGGTAAAATTATGGTGGGCAAGACAGAAAGGCTGGATGTACAAAAATAAAGATATTTATAGAAAGCTTGGGACTTCCCTGGTGGCTCAGATTAGGAAAAGTGTCTGCCCTACAATGGGGAGACCTGGGTTGGGAAGATTCCCCTGGAGAAGGAAATGGCAACCCACTCCAGTACTCTTGCGTGGAAAATCCCATGGATGGAAAAGCCTGGTAGGCTACAGTCCATGGTGTTGCAAAGAGTCAACACACAACTGAGCGACTTTCCTTTCCTTTCCTTTTAACTTCAGAATAAATGAGTCATTTCTGAGAATTAATTTATAAAAGGAAAGAGGAAAGGCAAAATGCAGAATTCCAGAAGACATGTCCAATAAGAGGATAGAGTGAAAGGGTAGAAAAAAGCAAAAGATGGGGAAACACTTAGATAAAGCAACAAAAGCACCCATAAAGCTTAATCTGGAAAAAACTCCTAGAAGAGTGACTCAAATATATCATAAGTAGATCTTTTCCTCTAAAATGGTAAAATAAAGACATGTTGGGATTTCCCTGATGGTCCAGTGGTTAGGACTCCACCCTCTTGCTGCCAAGGGCCCAGGTTCAATCCCTGGCTAGGGAACTAAGGTCCCATAAGCCTCAAAGTACAGTCAAATAAACCAAAAAGACATCTCTGCTCACTTTGTCTGAGAAGGAGAAAGATAAAAAGGAAAAACTGCATTGTTGGTAAAAGTAGGAAATAGCTATAATTCTAATGTCCTACTAGGAAGAATATGAGTAAGCAGCTGTCACTGCTGTTTTTAGGAAGAGCTCTTATGCACAACACTCTCCAAAAACATACGGCACAGTCTCAGAGGGTCACATCACCACCTCCTAGTTTCTAACAATAGAATCTAGGAATGCAGGCTGGATGCAGAAGACTTGGACACAATGGCACCTCTGAGTGGTAAGAAAAGAAGAACTGAGCAAGGATATGCAGACACTGCCACTGATTAAAGCAGCTTGTCAGTATAACAAAACACACCTCTTCTTAACTTTCTAGGTTCCCTAAATTCCTGACTTTCCAGCTCCCTAGATTCCTGACTGCCTACCTGATTATGCACTTAGATGATGGATCAGTAGACAGGACACAATTAACAAATCCATAAGAAAATCCTTGATCGGTCTCCCAAAATTCCTGAAGTCTTCTTGTCTCATCCTCGTCTAGTTAAGTCATCAGTAACTTCTCTTTCTCTCATATCTAACATATAATCAATCTTTCAACTATTCCTTTAAACCATCTTAAAAATCTGACCACTTGTCACTAAGTATAACTATTACCTAGATCACTGCAGTAGTGATCACTCACATTAATCTCCTAGCCTTGGCCCCCTATACTATATTTTCTTTATAGCAGCTCAAATTTAATTCTGATTTTTCACTCCTCACCTCAGAAACCCTCGATGGCCTCTCAAATCACTCAGAATAAAGGCCAAAGTCTATGATTTGGCCTGTTACCTAACCAAACCCTTTGTCACTCTGCTCAAGCCCACTGCCCTCATCACTATTTCTTTAAGAGGAAGCTGGAGCCTAAGGGCTTTTAAGACTTTTTGTTCCTTTTGGCTGAATGCTCTTCCACCAAATACTGCATACTGCACTCTCATACTCTTAAATGTTACTCTCTTTTAATGAAACCTTTCCCTGACTTATTTAAAATTATAACCTCCAACTGGCCCTCACTATGCAAGTTTTCCTTGCTTTATTCTTCTTCATAGGACTCACCACCATCTGATAGAATACATTTTTTACCTATTTACTCATAGTCTGTCTTCCCCAATTAGAATGTAGACCTCAAGAGGGAGGAATTTTTGACTGCTTGATTCACTAACATTTCCCTAGTACCTGAAATGGTGCTAAATATAAATCATGCAGGAAATTCTTATTGAATATATCAATATACCATGTTGGTAGACATGTAAATTGGTTTACTTCTTTTCAGAACAATGTGCCTATTTCTACCAAATCTACAAAGAAACTTAACTTTGACCCAGCATTTCTACTTAGAGTAAATTAGGATGTAACTGTATCTGCACATCCCTGCAAAGCAATATAAACAAGTATATTGACTTGCATCTTCACTCACACAAGTCTGGAAACAACCTAAATGTCCATTAGAGGCAGGTTAAATGAATTAAGTGTTGATGGAGAAAAGAAAAAAACTATGTACACAATAGAATACATACCATCATTTAAATGAAGAGACTAAATGCTTATATATATATTTGTATTTGTACCACAGATACTTTAATATATGCTTGTTTATTCACAGACTACCTCAAGAAGACTCCATGTGAAACTCTTAAGTGACTGCAGCTTTGAAAAAGAACTACAGGACCAAAGGTCAGATGTTTTCACTGATGTTCAAAAATTTTTACAAATTCATGTATTATATTAAATAGTAAATACAGACTCATCCATCCATTCATCTATACACACAAATAGCAAAAAAGCAGAACTAATTTCTACAGCAAAAACTTCTGAAGAGGTACACTGGGGCAGACGGGAAGGAGGCAGGAGTTTATTGATAGACTAATGGGGGAACTAGATAAGAAGACAACAGAAGTGTGATTACAGATGTAAAATAGGATGCTGAAGCATTCTACCACTGAAAAATGAGAAGTTGGTAAGTAATAAAAGGAAACTGGAGAAGGCAATGGCACCCCATTCCAGTACCCTTGCTTGGAAAATCCCATGGATGGAGGAGCCTGGCGGGCTGCAGTCCATGGGATCGCAGAGTCGGACACAACTGAGCGACTTCATTTTTACTTTTCACTCTCATGCATTGGAGAAGGAAATGGCAACCCACTCCAGTGTTCTTGCCTGGAGAATTCCAGGGACAGAAGAGCCTGGAAGGCTGCCATCTCTGGGGTCACACAGAGTCGGACACAACTGAAGCAACTTAGCAGCAGCAGCAGCAAAAAGGAAACTAAATATCAGACAATATGTTAACCTAACATAGTAAAAGACAACTCACAAGGAAAGGAGCCTACACACACCAGGAGATATGAGACTGAAGCTATCATGGAAGACAGAACAATCATAGAGAGACAGAGGGAATGAAGTGTGAAGGGCTGACATGCAGAATAAAAATAAGAAGGGCACCTGGCCCTCTAGAATCTGATTAAAGGGATAAACTACTGAAAGAAAAAAATGATGACTGGAAATGTCCTTCAGGTTTCTAAAGACTCACTCTAAGACTAGGGCTGCTAACAAAGCTTTTCAGAAGCGCTGACTGAACAATTGTGATGTGCCTGGTTGTGATGCACTCACCTGAACAAACTTCCTTTCCACTTCTTTCTCCACCATCCAGAGTTCGTCTTCGTGCTTCAACAGAGGATCACATCCAGCCTGATCAGTTCACAACCTGCTACTGGGGAAATGACACAGCACTAGAATGTTAATGCTGGAGCCAAAGTTCTCTCCTAGAACTCAGCTGAGCCCTGGGGCCTCCCAGCCTTCTGAAGGATGAGGACGGTGCACAAGGAAGTGACCCTGTGAAAAAGAATAAAGTAATAACTTGTTGCCTTAAGAGATTAAAGCACATAGAACTATATGAGCAAAGGTACTATCTGGATCCAGAATTTCAAAGCCATATACTCATTAAACCATTTAAGGCTCCATACACTGAGAAATGGAGGAAGAGAGGGGGAATTTGAGAATTTGACTTACATAGGAAAAGCTGTTCACATCGTACATGACTGGCTGCAACTGTTCTCTAGCACCACACTTCTACGTAGGTTCCTAAGTATGATTTTAACTGTGACTCTGACTCTTGCATGAAATTTAATATTCATTATCTAGAACAACATATGCCTATCACAACTAAGTCACATGGATAAAGTTGTTCTTAACAGTATTTAGGAACAAAAACTGAAAGTGTTCCTGGATTCCTAATATTTGATTGCAATATACTCTAAATGAAACTATGTATTAAAAATGGCCTATAAATATGTTCACCCACACATTCAAAACAACAACAAGTTATGAACATTATTGGGACAATAGACAAAATCTGAATCTAGACTTTGAAATAATAGTATCAGTATTATATTTCCTGATTTTGATTACTATACCATGATGATGTATAAGAATGTCCTTGTTCTTAGAAAATTTATGCTGAGGTAGTTATAGATAACGGGAGTAGTATACAACTTAGTTTCAAATAGTGCAAAAGAACCTACACATTTCTGGAGAATTAGAGAAGGAAAAATAAGGCAATTTTAAAAGTAAATGGTGAATTTGGGTAAAGTGTATATGGGACTTCTCTGTACACTGCACTCTTCTCTAGAAAGGGTACATGCAGCTTTTCTATAAAGTTGAAATTACTTTTTTTTTTTTAAAGCAAAATCCTAAAAAATACAAGCTACTACTTACACACTCTACTATGCATGGTGAAAAAGCACAGTCCCCAGCTTGTACTGGGGTATGGCAGATGGAAGGCTCAGAGCATGACTTAAATAGTTATGTACAAAGAGATAAACATGAGAGTGTGGGTTGCCTAGAAACAACCTGCAAGAAGAAGGAGATCAAGTTTGATCTCCTGGACATTCAGAGTGTCAGGTTTCTAAGGAACATGCAAGCAAATATATCCATTAGGCAACTGGATACATAAACAGGGAGCTCAGAACAGCCTAGAATGGAAATGGCAATCTGTCAGCTGTCAAGACTATAACTGCTGCTGAAGATATATGGAATATTATGTGATTGCTTATAGAGAACATACACAGTATGTGAATGGTCAAGGACAGAATCCTAGGAACAGCAATAGTCAAGGAGACAAGGAAACATTTCACAGGAGCAAGGTGACCGCTTAGTTTCAATCTTTTAAGTACTTTTCCTTAAAACCACACAAAATATTAAGCAAAATGGGTTAATGGGAAGAGGGGAGTAGGGGCAAGCAGCTAACCCATACATTACACCTGTACTGAAAGTAGTAGAGAGAATTTAACTCTAAATTATATGTCAGTGTGGCCCCCAAACCTAAAATAACAGAGGTGGTACAGGAAGGACAAAAGGGTGTGACAGTGTAGCAAGAGAGACTAACATAATGGTGAGAGTTCCCTTAAGGTAGCAGACTTCAGAAATAACCAGGAAAGATTCATTCTCAGAATGAGGAATTCACCCTGAGTGAGAACTGTGGTAATCAACAAGACACATGACCAAAAAAAAAAAAAAAAAAAACCACCACCCAAACTCCATGTTATCTCTACCAAAGGAAAACCCACATGGGGGCCTAAAAAGTAAGCTGCAAAAAAGCCTACGAAGAACTAGGAATGCTGAGGGAGATTCTAAGGACTTAGGGAGTTCAAAAATCCACAGCTAATATTTCCTTACAGAATGAGTCTTACTCTAAGACAGAATCATTGAAAGTAAAACCTAGATTAAACCGAAAAAGACTGCAGGGGAAGCAGAACAGAATTAAAAAGCACTTGGGAGTGGGGTGACCCCAGATTCAGAAACCTCTAAAAGTAAATGCATCGAAGGCAACTACTATGAAGATTTATAGGAAACAGAAAGAGAAAGATAGAGGTGGGCCTCAACCAAGTTAGGGTCAACTAGACAAAGAACATGCTGAAGCCTTTTGCTTTTAAACACTAGAAGAGGCAGGAGAGCCTTGAAGCACAGAATGCTATGTTTCTCTTTTCCCGGTACTTGTCTAGGAAAATCTACCTCCTACAAACATGGCAAATACTTTGTGTCTATACAAGCAGGCTTTAAGAAAAACAGTAGCAATCAACAGCAGAATTTTCCAACAATTAAACTCACCTGAAAATTACTGCCACAAGGTCATAAAAAAAGAAAATTATGTAACAAAATTATTTTTGAAAAGACAAAAACTTTACGCAAACAAAAGCTATAAAAAGAACACAAAGATAAATGGAAAAAGTGAGTTACAAAATGGTCACCCAAAAGGAGGAAATAGAAAAACAGAATATGAATGGGTATCTTATTTTTGTTCTGTTTGATGTTTTAAAGACTGCAGTTATCAGAGTTTAGAGATTTTTATTTCCTTGATTAATGTGATCTTTCCTGGTTGTTGTATATGAGGCTTGGCAGTGATCTCAGTTTTAAACTTTTTATTTCTACTCACACCCTCAGAGATCCAGGCAGGAGGAGTAATATTTACACATATAGGTCATCATACTCTACATCTGACCACAAAAGCCAGCATCTTATATTATAACGCAAAAAACACTGAGGGCATTTCTATTAAACTCTAAATAAAGATAAGGATGCCCAAAATCTCATTTTAAATAATTACAGTTAAATGTAATTATAAAAAATAATAGGTTAAGCAGGGAATAAAATTAACTTATAGAAACCAACAAGCTTTATATTATATACCACAACAAAGACTCCATTCATAACAGCAATATAATAAAGGATCTAGAAATAAATTTAGTAAAAAGTGTCTAAAATTTATATGAAGAAAATTTTAACACACTCTAAAAGACCTAAAAGGAAACTAGCATATATACAACACACAACATGCACACACACAAGAATATTCAACACTATAGTCCCTTTCCCTAAAATTATTTTACAAAATTTAATGCAATATCAATTAGCTTTTTCCTAGAACTAGACAAGCTGATGGAGGAGCCTGGTAGACTGCCATCCATGGGGTCGCTAAGAATCAGAAACTACTGAGTGATTTCACTTTCACTTTTCACTTTGATGCATTGGAGGGAAATGGCAACCCACTCCCGTGTTCTTGCCTGGAGAATCCCAGGGACAGCGGAACCTGGTGGGCTGCCCTCTAAGGGGTCGCAGAGAGTCGGACACGACTGGAGCGACTTAGCAGCATGACCATAAATGAAAAGACCAATTAACTAACATCATTTTAACTGATAAATCTAACATAAAGAACAAAAACTTCCTGATTCCACACCATTCTTAAAAAGAAACAACCACTGAACAATATCAAAACACAAATTTAAAACATGAAAAAAAACCTGCAACTCATCTCACATAGGACTAACCTTTCTAATGTAATTTAACAGTTCCTGACGCAGAGACGGAAGTTGGAGAGCGCAGAGCCGAAGGTCCCAGAGCGGCACCTAAGCTTCCTTCTGGAGTATTAACAGAACTCTGGGAGCTGACTCCAGACCCCGCCTCTGAGTCAAGCAAGCCTCTATTTGAGCCAGGAACTGAGGTCCTCATAAAAACTTTGGGATCTGGGGGCCCATCCCTGGTGCCCCTCTGGGAAGGCCCTTACCAGGTTATTCTTTCTTCTCCCCCAGCTGTCGAAGTGCCAGGAATTGATTCATGGATACACCACACTCGAGTTAAGAGGTGGCACCCTGACCAAAACTAAGTGACATCTTTTTATGTCTTTACTTTCTATGCTCTGACTTTGTACTTTTCAGATGGGCCTAATAACCTATGTGAGCTTAATTCTGCTGACTCCAAATATCCTGAGTCTGCCGTTTGACCCTCAAGACAGTGCCTTCCTGTCCTGGGCTCACTACTACGCTGCATTCCACAATCTGTCTAACTGCTGGGTCTGTGGAGCACTCCCCTCTTCATCAGTGGAAGGCTTCCCATAGTGGACATCTCCACTTCAAGGAAAAGACTCTCCCTAAGTGTGTAAATACCTTCGACAACAATTACATGCGATGCCTCTTCTTCATTTGATGACATCTACCAACCCTAAAATGGACTGGTGCAACACGTTGCACGTTAGGGACTTAATGTGACTTTTAATGTTGATTTTAACTTGTTTTAATGACTATGTCGCCTTACATCTGTAACTGTGTAACTGAATTTTGTTTCTAGCCACATGAAAGCTTTCAAATTAGAAATGGTTGCTTAAACTCCTGCTACTGCTACAGCTGCCTCCAACTACTATTTGGGGCCCCTGGATCAGAAATCCTCAATATGAGGATTAGGAGAATATGTTGCCTCATCACTTTAGTGACAACACCCCTTCCCAGCTTGGAAGCAGTTAAGGAATGAAAATGATGCCCCTTTTCCCTAGGCAACATAATTCTAAAAGAAAAGGGGAATGAGAGGGTAACAGGCAGGAAGGCCAGGGGTATCCAAATGGAGGAAGTAGCCTGCAAGGGTCAGACATTTTGCCTGCAAGGGTCAGACATTTTATCTCTCTTAAAAGGCAGGAGGAAACAAACTAGCTATATTTTTCTCCTTCTCTATGCAAATTTAAAAAGAGGTTTCTCTTAAAATTCTGTGTTGCCATAATGACACCTGGTTTCACTTGAAGTTAACCATTGCCTTTTCTTATGGAAATGTTTATCTTAAGCTATGCTAATGTACTGTGCATTTACCCCAAACTCTGTCTTCAGGTCGGTTCCGCCTTTTGGGCCCAGAACCTACTTGATAAACCAGTATGTTATACTCCGTTATTGTTCCTCTAATGTATGTAAATGAAACTATTTGTATGGTGATCTGCCCTTCTTCAAGATTCAAGTTAATCATTTTATGGCCCAAGATAAACCATTTGGAGCCAAGGTTATCCCAAAATACATCTTATGGGTGAGGGATTCCTTTCTTTCATTAACAGACTGCTGGTGACTATATACACCCAGCTAAAGACTAGCAGGGGGTACTCTCTCTGACCCCTTCTGATGCCTATGTCAGAAGCTTTCTCTATCTTCTTTATACTTTAATAAAACTTTGTTACACACACACACACACACACACACACACACACACACACACACACACACAAAACAGTTCCTAGAAGGAAGAGGCACTCTATAGTAAAACGAGGAAAAGGATATGGACAGTTCCCATATAAGTACATGTGGCCTTTAAAGGTACTCAACCACACCCATAATAGAGATGTAAAGTAAACCTACATTTAGATATCAATTTTCACTCATACTTTTGGCAAAAAAGAACATATTCAACACTACACTCTGATGGTAAGGTTCTAGGAAGAAAAGTGTTCTTGGAGAGAGCTAAAAAGAAATTACTTAGCCCTATGTGCAAGGCTTCAGCAATACGTGAACCGTGAACTCGCTGATGTTCAAGCTGGTTTTAGAAAAGGCAGAGGAACCAGAGATCAAATTGCCAACATCCGCTGGATCATCGAAAAGCAAGAGAGTTCCAGAAAAACATCTATTCTGCTTTATTGACTATGCCAAAGCCTTTGACTGTGTGGGTCACAATAAACTGGAAAATTCTAAAAGAGATGGGAATACCAGACCACCTGACCTGCCTCTTGAGAACTCTGTATGCAGGTCAGGAAGCAACAGTTAGAACCGGACATGGAACAACAGACTGGTTCCAAATAGGAAAAGGAGTACGTCAAGGCTGTATATTGTCACCCTGCTTATTTAACTTCTATGCAGAGTACATCATGAGAAATGCTGGGCTGCAAGAAACACAAGCTGGAATCAAGATTGTCGGGAGAAATATCAATAAACTCAGATATGCAGATGACACCACTCTTATGGCAGAGAGTGAAGAAGGAGCTGAAAAGCCTCTTGATGAAAGTGAAAGAGGAGAGTGAAAAAGTTGGTTTAAAGCTCAACATTCAAAAAACGAAGATCATGGCATCCAGTCCCATCACTTCATGGGAAATAGATGGGGAAACAGTGTCACACTTTATTTTTGGGGGCTCCAAAATCACTGCAGATGGTGACTGCAGCCATGAAATTAGAAGACGCTTACTCCTTGGAAGAAAAGTTATGACCAACCTAGACAGTATATTCAAAAGCAGAGACATTACTTTGCCGACTAAGGTCCGTCTAGTCAAGGCTATGGTTTTTCCTGTGGTCATGTATGGATGTGAGAGTTGGACTGTGAAAAAGGCTGAGCGCCGAAGAATTGATGCTTTTGAACTGTGGTGTTGGAGAAGACTCTTGAGAGTCCCTTGGACTGCAAGGAGATCCAACCAGTCCATTCTGAAGGAGATCAGCCCTGGGATTTCTTTGGAAGGAATGATGCTGAAGCTGAAACTCCAGTACTTTGGCCACCTCATGCGAAGAGTTGACTCATTGGAAAAGACTCTGATGCTGGGAGGGATTGGGGGCAGAAGGAGAAGGGGACGACAGAGGATGAGATGGCTGGATGGCATCACGGACTCAATGGACGTGAGTCTGAGTGAACTCTGAGAGATGGTGATGAACAGGGAGGCCTGGCGTGCTGCGATTCATGGGGTCGCAAAGAGTCGGACACGACTGAGCGACTGAACTGAACTGATGTGCAATTCCACTTGCAGCAATCTACTTTAGAGATAATCAAGGGCCTTCCCAAGTGGCGCTAGTGGTGGTAAAGAATCCTGCCAACGCAGGAGAACCTTCCATAAGTACAAAATGACACAGGTGAAAAATTACTCATTACTGCAAGTAATTAGTAACAGCAAAAGATAAGGAATAACCCAAATGTCCAACAGCAGAATCAACTACAGTACACACACACACACACACAAGGCAGTTAAAAATCATGTATATGATTAAGAAAGGGTATCTCCGGGATATATTGTGAAGTGATGAAAAAGAGGAATGTACAGAATGCATCTTTTACATAAGGATTGGGGACAGGAGGGAAGAATAAATATACACGAATGGCCCACCAAATACAGAATCTATGTGAAAGATAAACAAAAAAAAAAACAAACATTTTTTTTTAAACTGGGACAGAGATGAATGTGACAGGGAGGAGAGCAAAGTGAGATCTCTCTATGAGATAGAGTTTTTGTTGAAATGCATTATCTATTTTTATATAATCAAATTCATTTAATGAAAGCAGTCCCTAAACTGCAAACAAATTGAAATACATGAACTCAACTGTGCATTAACTTGGTAATTAACATAATTCCTCAAAACAAGGATTTATTTCCAATGACTTTAAAACAGAGAACTTTGGCTCTACATCTTTAGTGTACTCAGTGGAAGGGCAAAAATAGCCACAAAGAAAATTTTCACAGGATACAGTACATTTATGGTTACTACACTACCAACATTATTATTTTGAAACTATTTTAAGTTATTTTGAAACTGCAGAATAAAGCAAATAAGCCCACACTTGTATTAACATAGCCCAAATTTTTTTTTACCATAAAATACAATTAGGAGCTATTGAGGTAAAAATCCTGAAACATTTAAACTGAATTAGAAATACTAGTATGAACTCATGATTTTTAAAAATGGGTTTATTCATTCTATGAAATGGCCTTGAAATAATGTTACCTCTGCAGCAATGAGAGCATCTAGCATCCAGATCTTGGTGTCCAATACCATTCTCCAGTAAAAGGAACCAGAGCTCCTTGGAGAAATGGCCAATTCCAAGTTTGGGAGAGGAGGTACAAGGTGGGCCTGGAGTGGAAAAAAGCTTACAAAGTTAAATGGTGGCAAGTTAAAATGAGACAGGAGTTAGCAAGAAGGAAGGCCCACTGAATAAAACTGTGATACTATGACTATCAGAAAGAAAACTAGCTGTAAGAGGACAACTTTAAAATGATGATTAAGGAAGAAAAAAACAGGATAAATTTGATACAACTTGAGGTAGCACTCAAATAAAAGTAAAAGTAATGAAAAAACTAGAAAATCATCACTTTGCAAGCCTGAAGAAATTACTGCTGATTCAGCTAAAGGATTATTTATTGGTGTTAAAACCATTCATTAAATGATCGACGAGGATGAGCAAATTACGAAACCATAAAGATTACAATTTGGTCATAAAGGAGAAAATACAATCACTAGTGGTGGATCAATCATATATTTCTCTCCTAATGTTATTCCGTATGCAATTTGAAGATCACCTGTGATGTAGTCTGACCCAAAATAACTCACAATCAGGATCTGTAAAAAATATCACCAGAAGCTCTGTCTTAACCATGAAACCATGGGAAAATAACCATCATGGAAATCAAAGAACAAAATCTCATAAAGGAGGCAGTGATGAGTTGCTAAAGATGAGTGTAATCTGAACAAAGAAGTCTAACTTCCTCATTCCAGTTATAAAAGGAAATGTAAAAAAAAAAAAAAAAAAGCTTAAACACAGCAATTTTAAAAGAGAATCTGCATATCTGAATCTTTCTGAAATTTTTACCAGAAACAGTAAGAATAACTATACTACTTCTGAGGAATTTTTCTCCCTTTCTGTATTTTTAAATTGTTATTTTATATTGGAGTATAGGTGAACTATCAATGACATGTTTGTTAAAGGTGAACTGCAAAAAAATTCAGTTATACCCATAGACATAGCCATTCTTTTTCAAATTCAATCTCCTATGATTGAATGTTGGACATGAATTGTTCCTAATCTTTTCCTATGCGAAACACTGTACCTGTATCACTTCATGTAAATTCAGGTACATTTGTAGAATGAATTTCCATCTGTAAAATAACTAGGTCAAAAAAAAAAAAGTAGTTATTATATATACTGCTGAATTGCCTTTCATAGGCCTACTTCCTTCTAATACCAATACTATTTTAATTTCTGAGGATTTAAAATGTTATACCATCAGGGGAACTCCCTGGTGGTCCAGCAGTTAGGACTCTGGGCTTTCACTGCCCAGGGTGTGGGTTCAATCCACAACCTGGCTGGGGAACTAACAAACTCAGCAGTGTGCCATTAAAAAAAAAAAAAAAAAAAAGGTAAAATGTTAGGTTCCCACACCCCCAACTGCTTTTCTTTTTGAGTTTTACTGGCTATTCTAGCTTGTCTATTTTTCCATATGAAGTCCAGAATCAGCTTAATCTAGGTACCCCTCCTAAAAAAAAAATTTGTGGATACTTTTATTGGGGTAACATGAAAAACACTATTTTTGTTCCTATCTTACAATACGCCCTTCAGCAGTATTTTAAAGTTCTTTTCCGGTAGTTTCTTAAGCTTATTCCTCAATTTTTAAAAAACTGTTGTTGTAAATAATGATTTTCCTCTATCATACCTTCTAACTGGCAGTTGTTTGCCTATCTGAAGGCTACTGATGTGTAGGTATTGATTTGGTACCCAATTATTTAAATACAAGAAGGATAACTGTAGGGGATTCCTCAGAAAAAAGTACCTTTGTTACTTCACAAAATCCATAACCCAGGAAAACGCATTTAGCAGTCAGGATACTTAACTGGTCCAGATTCATGAATAAACATTGCTGGAATTAGTTTTTCAAAGAACGAGGATAACAGTGCCGAATCTAGAACCTCAAACCCTTGACTCCCCAGCTCTCGGCTTCTGCGCAACAGGACACTGCTTCTAAAAACGGAATGCTGATATTTACTCTAAGACTTAAAAGGAGTCCTATTAAAGGACCCCAAAGATCAGGACATTGGAGACCATTTGAAGCAGACTCCCCTAACAAAAATATCCTTTAACATATTCTTGTTTTAAAAAAAAAAAAAAAAAGGTGATTTGCCTTCTACTCAATTAAAAGGAAAAGCACTTTTATACCAAAACCCATTTTAAAATTATTTACCACTTAGCTTTTATAGACCTTCAATCTTCAAGTAAATAAGATGTTCCAGAAAGATGGCACCGTTAATCATCAGCACTTTCGACAAGGGAAGTGCCGCTCGGATGTTATTCTCTCAGTGCTGGTCTCCTACATTTCTGAGAAGCAGCCATACAATCCCGTACCCAGTTTCTCCCTCAACAATCTCAAACATCCGGTCAAATTTGCGGTCAAATTCAGGGTCACGCATCGCTCGAACCCTCCCCAGAGGCCCCCACCCCCACCCTACATGTAGGCCAGCAGCTCTTAAACACACTCCACACACTCGCACCGCACCCTAATAGACCTGGAATCCTTCCCTTCGACCTCCCCGACCCCATCGGCCCAAGACGCCCACATCCCACCTCCTATTTTCGCGCCACGTGGACCCAGGGGCCGGACTGACCCGCGGACAAAGACCAAAATGTCCACTCGATGCGCTGCGCCTGCGCACTCCGAGGGCGAGTGAGCACTCCCAGAAGTCTTCACGACGCGGCCCGCACGGTCACGGTGGCCGAGCACAGCCTGGTATCTGATTACCTTCTGTCAACGGCAACCGCGCTTTCCCGGCCTTGGACTACATTTCCCTTAAGGCTTTGCTAGATGACACTCTACGTCTCTCTGTCTCTTTCCCAGCCAACTTGGCAGGCTCTTCCTGTGATTATGAGGCTCTCAGAGTGAGTAATCCTGACTTGGAGGAAGATAAGTTCAGGTATGGTGGAAGGTTTGGAGAGGGAACCCCTTTCTTTGAAGGCTTTCGAGGGCATTGTCAAACGGGCCAAGCCCAGACTGTGAAGTATGAGGACGCCATCTTGTCTGGGGCTGGACTAGCTCTGGACTACGTTTCCCAGCGTCCACAGTGGCCTAGCGTTAGGTCTCTCTTGACGTCGTGGCGAGATCTTTAGCTCCGCAGGGACCCGGACGCGACCAAGGGAAAGCAGAAGGTGAGGGGTCTGGGACTCTGGGGCGGGGACTGGGCGTGTCCAAAGAGCCTTGGGTTTTTGCGCGCTGGCTGCTGAGGATGCGATTCTGTATGTGGCTTTGTGTGTCCTAGTGTGAGCAGATTTTGCGACTGTGTGTGCCTTATTGGGTGTGAAGTTGTGACTGTGTATAAAGATGTGGAGGTGTCTCATTCTGTGGTTGTGTCCTTGTGTGTCCTAAGAGCGAATATCTGGTTGTATTTGTGTGATACTGACCATTTGTTCAGCACCAAGTGTGTAGCTGTGAGGTGCCTGTGACTCCAGTGCTCTGACAGACTGTGACCCCAGACAGTAATTATAACCTCAGCCTTCCTGTGTAACACCGGGATGGGGCATGAGGTCCATTCTTCTCTGCTCACCCTTGCCTGTGCAGGAGAGTTGGGCGATGAACCTTTAAAAATGCCCTGATCCCTCAACGATTGTTTTTTTCTTGATTCTTCTCCAAGGGATACATTGAGAGAACTACTGTTGAACATTAAAAGCCAGGTTCTCTGTCCATCAGTTTTTCTTCTTTCCCTGAAAACCTTGTTTTTCGAGATGTGTGCTTAAACACATACACAAGTAATTCAGCCAAATGTGAGGAGTTTTATTCAACTTCTGAATCCGGCAGTATCCCATCTACCAAGTAGCTACTCCAAAGGGTTGTACAAAATGGAAGTTTTTTACGGGCAGTAGGAAAGTGGGACAAGAAAGTTATTAGCAAAAGAAAAGAAAGGATTGTTTTAGGCCCAGACATCTTTTAGGGAAGGGAATGGCAGGGTTCTTATTATGCAGATTACCTCACTGGTGCCAAGCAGAAAATTTCAGATCGATTTGTTTAAAGAGCTTATTTTCTTGAGAAACATTTAAACTGGAATTAAGTCTTGGTTTGTCTTATGGGACACATGACTCCATTTTAGGCTTTTTTTTTTTTTTTAACACATGCTTTCCTTTTCTTCTGAAACTTCTTGCCTAACAAAGCCCAACACCACCATTCACCTCCAAGTAAACTGGAGTCCTGTATTTGCCGTTGGAGTCAATTACTGAGTGCCATGAAGGTAAACTGAAAGGCCCACACTTTACATATTCCCTGCTCACCTAGTGTTCATCTAAATGTTTTAAACTTTTCATTTTAAATACTAAAAATAAAAATACTTAAAACTGTTGCAAAAATAGAATTCCCAAATACTCTTAACCCAGCTTCTCTATCAAGACCAGGAGATTAACAGATAACACTAATAGATAATGATATTGTTGTTGTGTTACTGGGTCCAAGCTTGCTTTGCTCACCACAGGTAGGCTAATGAATCCAGGAGACGAGGCGCTGAGGCAAGAAAAGACTTTAATCAGGGAGCAGACCAACCAAGAAGATGGCAAGCTAGCGCCTCAAAATAACCATCTTATTGGGGTCTGGATGCCAGGTTCTTTTATAGATCAGAGAGAAAGAAGCGATGAGGAACTAACTACAGTCCAAAGACAGAATAGAAACGGAGATGCAGGGGTGAAGTAAAATGAAAGCGTCTTCAGCCTTACAAAACATCTCCAAGGGAATGTTCAGCCTTCAGAAGTGAAAGTGAGGTCGCTCACTCATGTCCGAGTCTTTGCGACCCGTAGACTGTAGCCCACCAAGCTCCTCCGTCCATGGGATTCTCCAGGCAAGAATACTGGAGTGGGTTGCCATTTCCTTCTCCAGGGGATTTTCCCCACCCAGGGATCAAACCCAGGTCTCCCTCATTGCAGGCAGACGCTTTAACCTCTGCACCACCAGGGAGGCCCTTAAATACAAGAATACAGTCTCAGAAAACCTCCTATAGAGACACAGAACTTAAGATCCAAGTACTGACATCAAAGATTTCAAGGGAGGAAAGAAAGCCAGGTAGAAAGAAGAAGAGGGAGGAGGCAGGAGAGGGGGGCGAAAGAGGTGGCCTTACAGATGTCTCCTGCCACCTACAGATACTGAGGCCTTATGGGACTTTTCCCTGGGCCTCCAGAGAAGGGGGGACTGGAACTTGGCCCTACCAGAAATCAGACCAAACCAGAACCAGAATTCGAGTTCTCTGCCAAGAGGAGGTGATCAGTCTCCAATCCTCAGCTCAGGCTGAGGGCCCTTCGACCAAATTCCTGCATCCAGGACCGGGGGACTAGAAAAATGGGAAAGGATAGGAAGGGTTAAGGAGAGGAAAGAGAGAAGGAAGGGGAGAGAGGTCAATTAAGTCTCTTGTTCTTTACCCAGTTGGGGCACTCTGGCCAGTTGTCCACGTCAGGAGGAGACCAGGGACAAAAGGGTCCCAGTTGTGGCCGCTGGGTCTGGTCCATTGGCAGGCAAGCTGGCCCCTGAGTACCCCGAGTGGTCAGGATCTCAGCCTTAGCAAAGAAGAATCCCACCAGAGTCACCATTTGTTGCAGGAAGGAGGACCCCTTCCAGGGCCCGAAACTGGGCTCTTGTCTAACACTTGGAAATGAATTGTCCAAGCGGAAATGAACTGTCCAAGGAGACACATGTGCTGACAAAGCAAGAGATTTTATTGGGAAAGGGCACCGGACGGAGAGCAGTACGGTAAGGGAACCCAGGAGAATGTATTAATCTCTTCTATTCACAGGTGGGCAGGGACAAACTATCTCTCCTGTCAGCTGAACAAAGGCACTGTAGTTTACAGTCAAGCAGACGGGCAGGGTCCTCCAGGCAAGCCATTGAGTATGATTATAATAATAAAAGCAAGTCAAATAAACAGTTTCCAACATGAAGTCAGAATTGGCTTCCTCCCTGCAAGAGTTGTTCAGTTGCCCAGTCATGTCCGACTCTTTGTGACCCAATGGACTGCAACATGCCAGGCCTCAGTCGTGAAAGTCGCTCTATCGAGTCCAACTCTTTGTGACCCCATGGACTGTACAGTCTCTGGAATTCTCCAGAACAGAATAGTGGAGTGGGTAGCCACCATTCTCTTATCCAGGGGATCTTCCCAATCCAGGGATCCAGCCCAGGTCTCCTGCATTGCAGGCAGATTCTTTACCACCTGAGCCACCAGGAAAGCTCTATTGGGAGACATAAGATCAATTTGTCTCATTATTAGCAGTGTTAACTTTAATTTGCCAGGTTTCTTCACTGCAAAGTCATTCTTTTTTAATTACAATTAATATGTCTTATGGAGAATTGCTTTTTAGTCTATATGCTGTTTCTTATCCCACTTTAACCTACTACATCAATTGATAATTCTTGCCTGAAAATTTATTACCAGGTATTTTCCAAATGCTTTTTTTTTTCAGATTCTGTTATTCATTTTATATTTATTCATTATAATTTTGTTAGAAATAAATTTTCCTTCTCCCCATTTAACTTACCAACTCTCTGGATTTAAGGTTATAATCCATTACTATCACTATTTTATTGCTGAATTATCCCAAATTTGACCACTGAAAATCCTTTGGGTTGGCTTCTGTATCCTTTCAGTGTGTCCGCTTGATGTATTTATTTATTTTTAGTATTTCCTTATTTTCCTGCACCATAAGATGTTCCAGGTTGATACTGTACCTTCCCAGCCCCAGTCCTAAAATCAGCAAATTTCTGAGGGACCTTTGGCTCCTTTTATGTGAAAATTATACTTAGAAACCAGGATTAGATGTACTCATTGCAAATGGGATGCTCTTGCTTCTTGACTTTCTCAGATATGAAACACATGCATTTGTACTCACATATCTGTATTTGTCTTTATGAAGTGACTTAGCAGCAGCAGCAGCATACTTATATAGATAATCCATGATTTCATATGATCTCTCCAGTTCAGTACCACAGCACTTCTTCTAGCCTTCTCCATTTCCTTTTCTGGAATTCCTTTCTCTGACAGTAAAAAAACTTGGCTTTCATTAACTACATATATTTATTTATTTTATCAGTCTTAAGTAGAAAGTAGTTTAAGAATTGCTAACCCATATCCCCAAACCTCATACAGTACTTTTTGTACTTAGTCTTACAGTCCATAGTGAAAATACAGTTGTTTATTCACTAAGTCTTGTCCAGCTTCTGTCCATGGTATTTCCCAGGCAAGAATACTGGGGTGGGTTGCCATTTTCTTCTCTGGGGGATCTTCCCGACTCAGGAATCGAACCCATGTCTCCTGCATTGGCAGGTAGCTTCTTTATCACTGAGCTACCAGGGAAATCTCCCAAAATACAGTACCCAACCCAAAAAATGAATAAAAATAGTTTTCCCTGTCCCTTTCTACATTACTCATTTGTAATATACCTGAGTTCATTTGATACTGTATTTTATTTGGGGTTCCCAAACACACATCACACATCTTGGTTGATTTTAATTATTTTTTGAGTATGTGAAACTTTAACATATTGTGAAAGACAGAATTAGATCAAAAGGTCTACTCAGTTATTCCTCCATCATTTCATCTCTTCTAACTCCATTCTCCCATTCCTTCCACACTGTTCCCAGTCACCCATTGTAGGTAACCAACCAATCTCAGTTTGTTGGGGAACATAAAATTTTCATTTTAATTATGCTGTTCAGTAACATTAAGTGCATTTACATTGTACATATATACCACATTATGTTTATTGGTTTATCTATCCATGAGCGCTTAGGTTACTAACGTCTTTTCACTTTTGTGAATAATGCTGCTGTGAACATGGGTTTACAATTATCTGTTCAGGTCCCTGCTTTTCCTTCTTTTGGTTATATATCCAGAAGTTGAATTGCTGGATCACATAGTATGTTTATTATTTTGAGGAATCACCATACCATTTTCTAAAAGAGCTGCACTGTTTTATTAATACAGTCCCACTGGCAGTGCACAAGGGTTCTGATATCTCTACATCCTTGCCAGTGCCTGTTTCTTTCTGATTTTTCTTTTCTTTTTTAAAAAATAATACCCATCCGAATGAGTGTGAAGTGATATCTCATTATGGTTTTGATTTTTGTGAATTGTCCATTTCTTTTTCCTGTTTACTTTCACGGTGCTTTTTTTGTTTGTTTGTTTGGGGATTTTTTTGTGTGTGTGTGATGCTTTGTCACATGTTTAAGAATTCTTTACACATTAGGAATATTAATTCCTCATCTGTGATATATGGTGCAAGTGTTCAATATTTTCTCCCTGTTTGACAGCTGTCTTTTGACTTTGCTTCCCTGGTGGCTCAGCAGTAAAGAGCTGTCTGCAATGCAGGACAGTCCCTGGGTCAGGAATATCCTCTGGAGAAGGGAATAGCAACCCACTCCAGTATTCTGGCCTGGGAAATCCCATGGACAGAAGAGCCTGGCCAGCTACAGTCCAAGGGGTCGAAGAGTTGGATACTACTGAGTGACTAACACACACTTTTGACTCTGTTTATGTTATTATTTTTTCCATTGACTGTTTTTATTTTTATATAGTCAAATTACCAGTATTTTCCTTTATTGCTTCTAGATTTTGAAAGCCTTTCTTGATCTCAGAATTAAAGGAGAATTTGCATGTGTTATCTTCTAATAATTGTAGGGTTTCATCTTTTACATCAAGCACCCTGATCCATTTGGAGTTTAATCTTGGGGTATGGATTTAATTTTGTATTTTCTAAAGGGCTCTACAGTTTTCCTAGCACCATTTATTAAAAATTTTCTTTGCCCCAGTGATTTGAAATATGATCTCTATCATATACTAAATGTCCATATATACTTGGTTCTCTTTATAGGCCTTTGGGTCTCTTTCACTGGTTTGTCTGTTTATGAACTACTGCCACACTTTTTTTAATTAAAGAGGCTTTATGGTACATTTTAATATCTAGTATAGCTACTTTCCTGATGTTCATTTTTTTACTGTCTAATTGTGCTGTTTCTCTTTTATACCATCTCTGCAGCAAAGAGTTCTGTTAGCATAGACCTACATCTCTCTTTTTTGATAGATCATATGATAATTCTGTTTTTAAAATTTATTTTAAATTAACTTTTATTGGAATATATCCTCTCCCATTTGGACTTTTTATAATGAATTCCTTTGGGTCAGGCATTAGACATTTATTAAGAATTACAAACATGCAAAATCCTAATCTAGAACACAGGAAGACAAAATACTTTTAAAAGTGAGTCTCTATTTTTAAATTACAGATAATGTAATATGGGAGATAAAACTGGTATACAAATGTCCAAAGCAAAGGATGATAAAGGGCACTGGTTCACTCTGCTATTATGCTGTGTGAATTCTTAGGAGGAAGACATTTGTATGACCAGAGAGCAGTCATTGTCATGTCATCATATCTAAGTCAAACTGATCCCATAAGATCTCGGAGGAGGTGAATTGAGTCACCTATATTTCCTGCAATTTTCATTCTAATCTTCAGAAATCCAAAATATGACAAGTGGAGCAAGGTGCCTCTATAGATGTTCAGAGAACCCTGAGGCCCATAGAGCAGGTTACAAAAACATCATAAACCCATCTGGCAAGAAGAGCTGAAAGGAAGCATCTTTTATACACAGGACTTGGCCTCAGTGACTTTAAATTCTTTTCCAGCTACATAAATGTAGTTACCAAATCAAGAAGTTTGCAACTATTGGGAACTGACCAAGTAAAAATAACAAAAGCCATTCTGTGAAAGAGAACTGCTTTTTAATATCCTGAGCTATTATTTCATGTTCAAAGGAAGATTCTTAGGAAAGTACTTTCTTCTTCATCTGCTACTTGTCGGAGAAGGCGATGGCACCCCACTCCAGTACTCTTGCCTGGAAAATCCCATGGATGGAGGAGCCTAGTAGGCTGTAGTCCATGGGGTTTCGAAGAGTCGGACACGACTGAGCGACTTCACTTTCACTGTTCACTTTCATGCATTGGAGAAGGAAATGGCAACCCACTCCAGTGTTCTTGCCTGGAGAATCCCAGGGACGGGGGAGTGTAGGTTATATTTAAAAATTAATACGTGGTTATTGAAAAAATACACAAGTAAAACTAAGAAAATTGAAGATCACAACCCAGAAATAACCAAAGTAATCTGTAAGGATAAAAATTTCCAGAAGGACTTCTACTGGCTGTCTAGTAGTTAAGATTCCACACTTCTAGTGCCTCCACTGCAAGGGGTGCAGGTTTGATCCCTGGTCAAGGAATTAAGATCCCACATGCCTCACATGGCATAGCCAAAAAACAAAACACACAAATCTTCCCAGATGTGTTCAGTCTGGTTTTTCTATCTTGTCTACTTTGATGTATACATGTATTTTATAAACGAGACCACATGATGCCCAGTTGTTTTGTAATCTTTTATTTCACTAGCCATATCTTGAATATTTTCTGTTATGAACTACTTCATTACTACTAAATTTGTGAGTACTCAGCATTACCATTTTATAGAAATCTTTCACTTATTTAATATGCTGTTGTCTGACTCAGAATCTTGACCATTGCCCAGGAATATACATACCTCTCAGTGTGCAGACTTTGGGTTGATTTTAGACTGGAAAAATTTATGTCCATAAAGCTCAATACATATAAAAATATGACATACAGGAAAAGTTTCAAGTTACATCAGAAATTCACTTAGTAAAATATCAGTGTCATGTGAGTATTTTGACAGAGGTATAGATTGGCTTGTCAACAAAAGAAATAACTAGTTGTCAATAGCCATAATAATCAGTGATCAGGAAGTGATGTTTTAAGAAATTTTCATCTTAATACAGTAGTTTCTTATTTATATGTAGGTTTTTTGTGTTTAATTATGTTTAGAAATTATTTGGGGGCTTTGTGTTAAAATGTGGTACATTTTATTTTTCCACATTTTAAATATTGGGAAAGATGCTCCTAGTTAGAGTTTTTACTCAGGATGACTGCTTTTTCAGGAGTAGGTTACTGATGTTAAGGTGACAACATCTATATAGATCTACTCATGACCAGCAACATCTCCCACTACCCCTACCCAGGTGCTGGCAATCCAGTCCAGTATTCTTGCCTGGGAAGTCCCACGGCTAGAGGAGCCTGGCTGACTAGTGTCCATGGGGTGGCAGAGTCATGACTTGGCGACCAAACAACAGCTACAGGGGACTGGAAAATGTCATCTGCCTGCCCAAAAGAGAGGAAAACTAGATGCTTGAAAAACTGGATAATGGTGAAACTTTAGTAATTAAATTAGTAAGGTCTACCACACTGGCTAAGACCCATTTCTTTTTCTATGTATAGAAAGTTGCTTCTGGATAGTAGGTGTGAATTCTTTTTAGAACAAGGAAGACATCCTGGGCTGTGGAGAGAAACTGACAAAAGGCCTGTGCATAGGTGAGTGAGTGTGTGCATGCGTAGTCACTTCGGTCGTGTCCAACTCTTTGCAACCCTATGGACTGTAGCCAACCAGGTTTCTCTTTCCATGGGGATTGTTCAGGCAAGAATACTGCCATCGGTTGCCATGTTCTCCACCAGGGGATCTTCCTGACCCAGGGATTGAATCCTCGTGCTTATGCCTCCTGCACTGGCAGGCATTTTCTTTACCACTAACACCACCTGGGAAGCCCAGGTGAGGGGAGGAGATGCAGGCAACAGGAAGCCTTTTATATGAAAGCTTACATCCTCTGTGGGAACCGGGGGCTCTAAGTCAGTCCCTCAGTGGCTTCTAGAACTACGTAGATTAAGCTCCTTCAGTATACAAGTTCCCAAAGGCACTTCACTGTCACTCATATCATAGTTTATACATATTTTAGGTCTTCTGGATCTCTCTTCCATATCTCTATCCTTTATCTTCAGAATTCATCTTATCTTGAGGTCTTCTACCTTTTTATTCCTTCCTTTCACTCTTCTGTAGGCAATCTTATTTAGTATCAGAGCTTTAAATATCAACTGAACATCAGTAACTTCCAGTTTTATATTCCTGCATTTAGACTTTCTCTGAACTCCAAGATCAAACATCTAATGGACATTTGGCATTTCCACTTGGATGTATAATAATCATCTCAAGGATTGACGTAAAGGTAAAACAGAACCCGTAATTGGTCCATCCAAACCCGCTTCTGTCATAGTACATTGTGTAAAAAATGGCAACTTCATGAGAATTCCTTGGTGGTTCAGTCGTTAAGCCTTGGGCTTTCACTGCTGTGGGCCTGGGTTCAATCCCTGGTTGGAGAACTAAGATTGTCACAAGTCACGTGGTACAGTCAAAAAAAGGGCAACTTTATACTTCTAGTTGCTCAAGCTAAAAACCTTAGCATCTTCTTGGCCTCTTTTTTTTTAATACCTAAAGTCAGCAAATCCTGTCAACTCTTTCTACAGAGAATATCTAGATTTTGATCAGTTCTCATCACCTCCCCTGCAACCATACCACCTTAACACAAGCCCTTCATCCCTTGCCAGGATTACTGCAGTAACCTTCTCACTGGTCTCCCTGCTTTAGCAACCCTCCCCACACACCCCCACCCCCATCGTCTTAGTCCACTTTTCCATGAATAATCCCTTTAAAAAAAAAAATACATACATATATATATATGTATATTTATTTATTTATCTGGCTTCTCTGGGTCTTAGCTGTGGCATGTGGGATATAGTTCCCTGACCAGGAATCAAACCAGGCCTCCTACATTGGGAGCCTGGAGTCTTGGCCACTGGACCACCAGGAAAGTCCTGAGTGATCCTTTTAAATGAAAATTAGATTATGTCAATCCTTGGCTTAAAATGTTTCAGTGGCTTCCTGTCTTACTCAAGAATAAAAATGAAAGCTCTTACAATGGCCTATAAGCCCCATGTGATCCAACTTCCATCTTCCTCTCTGGCCCTCTTTTTCTCACTCACGCCATTCCAACCGCTCTAGTCTCCTTCCTCTTTGTTGTCAGAGAAACCTGCCCTTGTCTTGAGGCCTTTGCATTTGTTTTTCCCTCTGCTAGGACTGCACTTCCCCTAAATATCTGTGTACCACGTGTCATCTTCCCAGTGAAAAGCGTCCTCAGGCTGCCCTTCATTCCCCCAATCCTCCCTGTCTCTCCTTAATGTTTTATTTCCCTCCACAGAACTTTGACCTCTTTACATATAAACAGGAATATCAATGTCACTTTTTCCATTAGAACCTGAGATCCGTGGGAGAGGGGCTGGATTTGTTATCTTCCTTACATGTAGAACCATGCCAACTGAGGTAGGAACTCAGTAGATAGGAAAGAATTCCTGACTGCTTTTTCTCTCTCTGCGTGCATATTCAATCAGATGCCAGAGCCTGTTGATTTTACTTCTCCAACATCTTGAATTCATCCCTTTCCTGTTTCCACTGTCACTGTCTTGGGTCAGACCCTTTGTTTAGGAAAGGACAATCACCTTTCAGTTGATCTCCCTGACTCCAGTTTTACTCCTCTCCACGAAAATAATCTGGCCATATTGGCCCTATCACTTCCTTCTTTAAGTTCTTCAGTGGCCTTCCATTAATTTCTGGTGAAAACTAAACTTTTATATATTTGATCAGTATTCATTGGTCACCTTTATCCTTCGATCACTGTGGCAAGTGCCATTCACAGTGATGATGAGACCTGTCCTCATAGTTAATGTTGTAAGCATTATCTACATGCATTATGTAGTGCATGCATGCTCAGTCACTTTGGTTGTGTCCAGTTCTTTGCGACACTATGGACGGTAGCCCACCAGGCTCCTCTGATGGAAGTTCTCCAGGCAAGAATACTGGAGTAGGTTGCCATTTCCTACTCTAGGGGGTCTTCCCGACCCAGGGATTGAACTTAGGTCTTTTGCAACTCCTGCATTGTAGGCAGATTCTTGACCGCTGAGCCATCTTTCTCTAGATTCTAGAATTAATTAAATTTAAATTCAGATTAAAATTAAATTAAGAATTCAGTCCCTGGGTCAGACTAGCCACATTGCAAATGCTTAGTTTGCCACATGTGGCTATTGGCTGCATTATTGACAGAACAAGATGTGTAGATTTCCCCCCTCACAAAGGTTCTATAAGACAGCACTGGTCTGAACTCTGCCCCAAACTATACAAATTATTCCCAGTATTCTCTGCTCTCCAAACACACCATCTACGTTTGGTCCACTGTTTCTTGCCACTACTCTTCACTCTGCTCAGAGTGCTCTTCTGTCCCTTTCCATGTGTGTGTGCTCAGTCATGACCAACTCTTCATCACTCCATGGACTGGAACCCGCTGGGCTCCTCTGTCCATGGCATTTCCAGGAAAGACTACTGGAGGATCTTCCCAAGCCAGGGATTGAACCCATGTCTCCTGCTTGGCAGGTGGATTCTTTACCACTGAGCCACCTTCTGTCCTTTTTTGTCTATTGAATTCTCTGATTTTTAGGCCCCAGATCACATGCTGAAATCTTCTTGACATCACTTCCCAATGATTTAGGGACTCTGCTCACCATAGTAAGCTGCTTGCCTCTCTAATTAGAAGCAGCCTCTTAAAAACAAACAAACAAACAAAAAAAAACACCTGAGTTCTGGGACTTCCCTGCAGTTCAGTCATTAAGAATTAGAGCTTCCATCCAACTGCCATATACTCTTTATGCAGCTGTCTTGCAGAGCACTCAAGAGTTACTAAGTACATATTTGTATAATGCTAGATGAGGTTATAATAATAATTCTTCACATGAGATTATAAATTTTATGTATACAATGACTATATCCCCCAATGCTGAGCACATAGTATGTGATCAATAACTATTTGTGAATAAATGAATAATTTTAACTTCAAAAAAAAAAAAAGAATCTGAAAGTAAAGATAATTTTAAAAAAAAGAATCTGAGTTTCCACTGCAGGGGTTGCAGGTTTGATCCTTGGTCAGGAAACTAAGATTATGCATGCTGCTCAGTGCAGCCAAAAACAAACAAACAAACAAAAACACACAAAAAACAGACAGACCAAAAAAACCCCTGCATTCTCCTAATTTTGAAGTAGGCTGCTCTCCCACCAGCCTCAGCAGCTGCCAGCCACAGAAGGAATCTTATTCTTCAGGAAAGCAGTGGAGAGGGCTTAGGTGGGAAATAAGGACTGCCTGGCCAAGAAGCTTCTAGGAACTAAGTTCTTACCCAGGTCAGTACTCTGGATGTGCCCATATGCTTGTAAGATGCCTGTATTACTGTGGTTTCCTTGCTCCTATCTGGTTAGTCCAGCTCTGGCTGGAGGCTTTGACAGAGCCCCTTGTATGGATGGTGTGGCCCCTGTTTGGACTTGGAAGGAGAACACAGAGCCAGGGACATACCCAAGAGGTTTTGCCTGTTGAGCCCAGAAAAGCTGGAAGACTTTAAGGATGTCTTTTTCATACAGTTTGGCCTACACAGGTATGCTCTGCTCCTAGCCTGTAGGTCCCAGCCTGTAGGTACGATCCTCACATGAAGGCTGAGAGAGTCTGTGTTGCAATCTTCCTTGCCTCAGCCACAAAGGAAGGTCTGCTTGGGACAGAGACTGTCCCAGAGACTGTCCCAGCCAGAACCCCACCTGCTGAAATGCTTGGATTCTGTGTGAATGATGGAGCACATTCGCCTTGATTCCATCTTTCAGTTTCCCTATGGTCTAGGAAAGGGCTGGGTTTTGTTAACTCATTAGTTCTTAGAATTAGTGTTGTGTGGAGGGTCAAGGAGGTGGCAAAAGAAGCCAAGCAGGGACCCCAGAAGTACAGTTGTTTTAAGCTTGTCTGTTTAGGTGGTTTATGGCTTAAAAAAAAAAGTCACTCAGTTATGTCCGACTCTTTGGGACCCCATGGACTGTACAGCCTGCCACGCTCCTTTGTCCATAGAATTTTCCAGGCAAGGATACTGGAGTGGGTTGCCATTTCCTTCTCCAAGGAATCTTCCCAACCCAGGGATCAAACTTTGGTCTCCTGCATTGCAGGCAGATGCTTTACCATCAGAACTATTGCTGCTGCTGCTGCTAAGTCGCTTCAGTCGTGTCCGACTTCATGCGACCCCATAGACGGTGGCCCACCAGGCTCCCCGTCCCTGGGATTCTCCAGGCAAGAACACTGGAGTGGGCTGCCATTTCCTTCTCTAATGCAGGAAAGTAAAAAGTGAAAGTGAAATTGCTCAGTCATGTCCGACTCCTAGCGACCCCATGGACTACAGCCCACTGGGGTCTTCTGTCCATGGGATTTTCCAGGCAAGAGTACTAGAGTGGGGTGCCATTGCCTTCTCTGGTCAGAGCTACTAGAGAAGCCTAAAAAAATGCTGTCTCTAATTAAGCTCAGTTTATGAGATGTGCCCCTTCTCTTTTCAGGACTCTTCACTTGTTCAACAGAAGAATATAAAGAAATCCAAGCAGGACAGGTAGTTCTAAAAGCCATGATCCAGGTAAGTGGAAATTTCCTCTATTCTTGAAATAATATCAACATTTGTGTTCCTTATCCTGAAATTTTCCTGTCTTGCTTGAGCCCCGTTCAATAACCTGCTCTCAGTTCCTCCACTGCAGGGAATGAATGATGATGCCCCCCGCCCCCACTTCTGGTGGCCCTCTTTTCTCCAGCAGTGTTCTTACCAGAGCACCAACGGAGCAGAAGTATATTTTCTTGAGAGAAATACAAGAGCTGCCCTTATCAGAACCATGGCTAAATAGAGCCAAAAGAAGATAACCTTGACCTTTTCCATTAACCCAAGTAGTTTCTTTTTTCTCTTTGATTTTTAAATGTCACCCCCCATAAAAATCATAAAACATTTCACATTATCAAACAATATATACAAAAACATATCTATAACATGCATGTGATATAAAGAATAATAAAATGAATGCTGATATATTCATCACTCAGCTTAATGTACCATCTGAGGAACCCCTCCCACATCCCTTCACATATACTGCCTTGCCAGTGTTTTTTAATTTATTTATTTATCTATCTGTGGCTGCGCTAGATCTTCGTTTTTATGTGAGGGCTTTTCTCTAGTTGTGGCAAGTGGAGCTACTCTGGAGTCACGCACAGGCTTCTCACTGCAGTGTCTTCTCTTGTTGCAAAGCACAGGTTCTAGGGCTCAGGCTTCAGGAGTTGTGGCACAGGGGCTTAGTTGCCCTGCAGCATGTGGGATCTTCCTGGATCAGGGACTGAACCGGTGTCCCCTGCATTGCAAGGTGGATTCTTAACCACTGGACCACCAGGGAAGGCCTGCCTTGCCAGTGTTAATGACTATGTTTAATTTTGTGTTTGTTGGTACTTTCTTTTTTTTTTTACTTTGATTCTTATAATAATTTTGCCATACGTGGATTCATGCATGCATGTGTGCTGAGTCACTTCAGACATGTCTGACTCTTTGCAACCCTATGGACTGTAGCCTGCAGTCCGTGGTATTCTTCAAGCAAGAGTACCAGAGTGGGTTGCCATGCCCTCTTCCAGGTGATCTTCCCAACTCAGGGGTCAAATCCGCGTTTCTTGTGTCTCCTGCATTGGCAGACGGGTTCTTTACTACCAGTGCTACCTGGGAAACCCACATGGATGCCTACTAAACAATTTACTTTTGAGTTTTTACTTTTATTAGAGTTTGCCATTTTTAAATTTGATGTACACTTATCATACTCTCCTGGGGAAGGAAGTGGCAATCCACTCCAGTACTCTTGCCTGGAAAATCCCATGGACAGAGGAGCCTGGTAGGCTACAGTCCATGGGGTCGCAAAGAGTCGGACACGACTGAGCGACTTCACTTATCGTACTCTATTTTTTACCAGATTTTTTTTTTTACTCAGCATAGTGTATTTTCACATCTTTCATGTTAAATTGTGTAGGGCTAGGTCAGCAGTTCTTAAAGTGGTCCAGGAAGACTTTGAGACCCTTTCAGGAGGTCTAGGGGCCAAAATTACTTCAATAATGATACTAACACATTATTTCCTTTTTTCACTCACAACTGTAATGAGTGTACAGTGGAAATTCCCAGAAACTATATGAAATGTGTTAATCCTAACAGACTGGGGAATTCCCTGGTGGCCCAGTGGTTAGGATTCCAAGCTTTCACTACCGTGGCCCAGGTTCAGTCCCTGGGTGGGAAGCTAAGATCCTGCAAGCCATGTGGCATGGACAAAAAATAAAATAAAGTTAAGTTGACCAACGGGTTGAATACAGAAGGTATGAAAATCTCTTTCATTCAGCCAGCCATTAAAGAGATTTGCAAAAATATAAAACTGTACTACTAAATGCTTTTTATTTTGATGGTTCTTTTTCAGCAAATGCATTATTTATATTAACATGTAACAGGCTTATTATTAGTTATTTAAATAAATTAATAATAATTTAAACATTTTCTCTCTTTTAATTTCTAATGTGGTATATATTAGTAGATTTAACCAGCATTAACAAAAGCCTTCAATAGCACTAACAGCTTTATTTATTATACATATATATAATTCACATACAATGAAAGTCATCCATATAAGTGTATTGTTCAGTGGTTTTTAGTATATTTGCAGAGTTGTGCAACTGTCAGCACAAGCCATTTTAGAACATTTATATCTCAAAATAATAATCCTGTTTGCATTAGCCATCACTCCCAAACTCCCCTCCTCTTGCCCTGACAACCACTAATTTACTTTCTGTCCCTATGAAATTGCCTAGTCTGGACTTTTTGTATAAAGGAGTCATTCAATATTTGATTTTTATGTGTGATATTTTTCTCAGTATGTTTTCAAACTTCTATGATACAGCATGTATTCGTACTTTGCTAATTTTTATAGCAAGCAATATTCCGTGGATATTGTAGACCACATTTTGTTCATCAACTCATCAGTCTTTGGACATTTGAATTGCTTCTACTTTTTGCTATCATGAATAATGCTGCTGTAAACATCAGTATATACCAATGTTTTTAGGTGGACGCTTTTCTCTGTACCTAGGAGTGGAACTTCTGGGTAGCTTAATAACTCTCTAACATTTTGAGGAACTGTCACAGTTGTTTTCCAAAGTGGCTACCCCGTTTACATTCCTACCAGCAATGTAAGAGGATTCTAGTTTCTCCACATCTTCACCGAAATGTGTTTTTGGAAGTTTTATTTTTTTGTTTTCTTCTGTTTTTCATAATAGCCATCCTAATGGATGTGAAGTACCATTTTATTGTGGTTCTGATTTGCATTTGCCTAATGATCAGTGATATTGAACATCTTTTCATATGCTTATTGGCCATTTGTATATCTTCTTGGGAGAAATCTCTTCAGATTCTTTGGCTAGTTTAAAATTAGGTTGTCTTTTTATTATTGAGTTTTAAGAGTTCTTTATATATTCTGGATTCAAGTCTCTTATCTGATATACAAATTGCCAGTATTTTCTCTCAGTTTTGTGGGTTAGCTTTTCACTTTCTTTATGAAATTATCTGTAGAACAAAAGTTTTAATTTTGATGAAATTTATTTTATCTTCTTGTTCTTTTGTTCTTTTTGTTTATTTTTGGTGGTTGGTGCCATGCCTAAGAAACCATTGCTCGACCAAGGCTGTGAAGATGTACTCCTATGTTTTCTTCTAAAAGTTTTATGATTTTAGCTTTTACATTTATATCTACAATCTATTTTGAGTTAATTTGCATTTAATACTCACTTATTCCAGCACTATTTGTTCACAGACTAATCTTTCCCCATTGAATTAACTTAATTGGTTTGATATGTGGTAGTCCTTAGGGAGCTGGTAGAAGATGCCTTTCTTCAAAGAGGCTTTATACCTAGGAATGTCTTACTGACTCAGTGGACATGAGTTTGAGCAAACTCCAGGAGATGGTGAAGGACAGGGAAGCCTGGTGTGCTGCAGTCCATGGGGTCACAAAGAGTCAGACACGACTGAGAGACTGAACAACAAGAAGATGCCTTTCTTCAGAAAGGCTTTGTACCTAGGAGTGTCTCACATTGGGCAGACTTTAATTTTTCTATTTTCCCCAACTGCATGAATTTTAACCTCATTAAAAATGAGACTACCAGTCATTATGTGCCTCCTAATGAGACGCTACAGGAAGAACACAGTACAACCTCTGACATATTTATGACCCTTTAAAAAATATGGAAGTACAGCAGCATATTAAATACTACCATGAAGATGTAATGAGCCAAATCCAGAATCTGGGAAATGCTACTGATCCAAATGTTTGTTTAATGAATAAATAGCAATAAAACTTTTTAAAGGGGCTGTTAGAGATTTGAGAGATAGAGGAAGTCTGTAAACTAGTTTCAAGGGGTGGATTTTGTTTGAATCCTGACTTCAACAAACCAACCGTCAAAAATCATTTCTGGAAAAAAAAAATCTTCTGAGAAAATTAAGGCAATTTGAAACTTGATCTAGTTATTAGGAAACTGTTGTTAATTTTATTCCATGTGATAGTGATATTCTGGTTATTCCCTGGTGGGCCAGTGGTTAAGAATCTGCCTTGCAATGTGAGGGGACACCAGTTCAGTCCCTGGTCCGGGACGATCCCATATGCCATGAAGCAGCTAAACCCATGTGCCACAATTACTAAACCAGTGCTCTAGAGCCTTGTGTACTGCAACTACTGAAGCCACATGTCCTAGAGCCCATAATCTGCTACAAGAGAAGCCACCAGAATGAGAAGCCCACGCACCACGACGAAGAGTATCCCTCACCTACCATAACTAGAGAAAGCCCATGCTCAGCAACGAAGACCCAGCACAGCCAAAAAATATATAAATAAATTCTACCTAGGAAATGGTGAGAGCCACTGGAAAATGGTGACAGCACAATTAAAAAAAATTTTTTAAGTCTAATCTGTTAGATACTAAAATATTTGGTTGTGAAATACTATAATTTTGTATGTGGGATTCACCTAAGAAAACACCAAGGGTAAAAAGTGGAAATGTGTAAGGTCCTCTTAAATGACTGAAGCATAGTAATGAACGCATGGGGGGCCATTATACTATATACTTCTGTGGATTTTGAAAACTTCTGTAATTTAAAAAATAAAAGTCATTTCATTTACTGGTAGCGCCTGGGTTTATTGTTTCAGGGATTGGTGACATTTAGGGATGTGGCTGTAGAGTTCTCTAAGGAAGAATGGAAGTGCCTGGAACCTGCCCAGAGGGACCTGTACAGGGAGGTGACTTTGGAAAACTTTGGCAACTTGGTCTCACTAGGTAAGGACATTGTATAACACAGGAGCAGCCAAGAAAGATGGCTGCCAGGGACTACAGCAGTGGGACGCTGTTAGCCCACTGGCTGGAGGGGTCAAGGGAGGAAAGACTGCCGCTGGAAAATGGTGAAGCACAAGCTGTGGAGAAGGGCTGGCTAGTAGCAGGTGTAGCTGTATCCAGAACTCCTGAGCCAAAGGAGGGCGGGGAGAGGAGAAAGAAATATCCTGGACTCTCTCTTCCTGCCCACTGATGCTTTCCACCTACCAAACCCAGTGAGAAATGATAAGATTAGGGTAACACAGTCCTTATTTCCCAGGTGGATCAGAGGTAAAGAATGCAGGAGACATGAGTTTGATCCCTGGGTTGGGAACATCCCCTGGAGGAAGAAATGGCAACCCACTCCAGTATTCTTTCATGGAAAATTCCATGGACAGAGGGGCCTGAAGGGCCACAGTCCATGCGATTGCAAAGAGTCAGACATGACTGAGCGACTGAGTGCTCACACAAGCACACACATGCAATACAGGTAAACTAGGGCACAGCTGGGCATAGAGCAGGGCCAGGAAGAGTGAGGACTGGGGGAGAAGGAGAGAGCAAATGGAGAATGCAGTTTCTGGTTTCTTCATGGTGAAGTTCTAGGAAGACTTACAGGTGGCTGGCTAAGTTCCTGCTCTGTCTCCAAGGGAATTGTTCAGTGCTCCATCGAAGTGCAAATGGATAGGGCCTTGGCACCCCCACCTTCCTAACCTGTGGACAGCCTCACACCTCCCTTTGTGTAACTGCCTCTCTTCCTCAGCGACTGGGGGCCTGGGTTGGAGTTTGGGAACGCATAATCATGCCCCATTTCTTTTCCTATAAACAGGACTTTCCATTTCTAAGCCCGATGTTGTCTCCTTTCTGGAGCAAGGGAAAGAACCCTGGATGGTTGTGAATGATATGACAGGACCATGGTGCCCAGGTGAGTGAGGCCTGATCCAGTGGTGGGAAGTCACTGGCAATGACAGCCCTGCAGGAGTGTTAACTCATCACAGTGACTTGAGTTATTGTCAGGAAACTCCCTCAAAACTCTGCTAAGGAAGAAAAGCCTGAGACATGAGGCCCTAAAGAACAGAACATCCGCTTCCAAGGGAACCTCACCCTTATCCCCATTAACTCCTTCTTGTTCTTTCTTCTCTCATGTTTCATCTCATTTCAAAAAGGAATGTGCCCCTCTTTCTTCTCCAGGGGCACCTGTTTCACCTGTTCTTAGCATCATTTTTCTGCAAATGTCTTCATTCCTTAAAAATACTTATTTTCTTAAAACACCTTCTCGCTTTACCTAATTTAGCAATCCATTTATTCTCTTACCTTTTGAGAGGTTAGGATGTAGAGTGACTGAGGGAATACTCTAGAATCAGATTTTGTGAGTTCACATCCTGGCTCAGTCACTTAGTAGATCTGTGAGTTTAGGTCAGTTACTTCAATTTTCTGTGCTTCAGTTTTCTCCTCTGCAAATATGATTAAAAATAGTGCCTTCTTCATGTAGTTATTGTGGCTTCTTTATGAGTTAGTATGTGAAAATGCCCAGAACAATGCCAGGCCATAACAATCACTAAATAAATGTTAGCAAGTATTTTTAACTGGCACTTGCTGGATAGAATTAGAGCCTTTGAATACTTGGTTATCAGTTACAACCTCCTGACTTCTTTGTATTGTTGTCATTTATTTCCCTCTGGAAGCATTTTTTTCTCTTTCTGAATAACACCCTTAAGATTTCCTTTTGTGTAGGTCTGCTGTTGACAAATTCTCTCAGTTTCTGACCACATGAAAATGTCTTTATTCTACCTTCTTTCTTGTAGGATATTTTCACTGAGTATGGAATTCTGTGTTGGCAAGAGGTTTTTCTCAGCCCAAAGAACTCATTCCACTGCCTTTTTCTTCCAGTGTTGTCAATAAGTCAAGTTGTCCCAGTTTGGGAAAATATTCCATGTGTATTTAAAACTAGTGTTCTTTGGATGGTACATTCACCTCTTTAAGCCTTTTATTACATGGTTTAGAGTCTGTATGTCCTTTTAACGTTCTCTGTACTTGTACTGTCAAATTCAGAGAGCTGTTAATTGTATTATGTATTTTGCTACTACATACAACATTTTTATTAATAGAAAGCAGAAATGTAGATCCTTATTGCAAATTGTATTTGCAGTACAGTCCATCCTTCATTTTGCCACTTAGTGCTTTTAACCTTGAATTCTAGTTTTTCCGATATTAAGTGCCCTGTTGTTGTTAGTTTAAAAGATTATGGTGTGTCTTTGCTTATCCTTTTTAAAAATTGCCATTTTAAGTTGTGTCACTGTAATCAGAATTAGTTTCCTTTTTAAATCAATTTTAATAGAGTTGAATCCATTCTCATTTGTAATCATTCATATGTCTGTTCTTGTTCCTGCTATCTTATTTTATATTTTCTGTTCCTCATTCTTTTTGTTTCCCTCACATTTTATTGCCTTTTAGGCAATTTAGAAGTACAATAATCTTTAACTTGATTTTAAAAAATGTACTTAAACCTGCATTTCTCTTCCCAGCTAAAGACTGAAATAGGATTTTTTTCTGTCTAGTAAAAATTTTGTTTTTAAATATTTATTTGTTTATTGAATTATTTGGCTGCACAGGATCTTTAATTGGCAGTACAGGAGCTCTTAACTGCAGCATGTGAGATCTAACCCAGGGACTGAACCAGGCCCCCTGCACTGGGAGCTCAGAGTCCTAGCCACTGGACCATCAGGGAAGTCCTTCTTTCTGGTAAAGTTTTTTTCCAAAATATTTTTATTTTGAAATCATATTAGTTTAGACTTGTAGAAAATTTGCAAAATTATTACAAGGAATTCCCAAATACCCTCCACTCAGCTTCCCAGTGTTAAAATTTTATATAATCATAGTATAGTTACAAAACCAGGAAATTAACATTGGTATAGTACTATTAACTGATCTACAGATCTTATTAGAATTTCATTAGTTTTTCCCCTGATGTCCTTTTTCTATACCAGGATCCAGTCTGGGATCCCACATTGCATTTATTTTTTATTATTTATTTTTTTGACCGCCCCCCCAATCCCACATTGCATTTAATTGTTGTGTCTCCTTAGCATCCTCCACTCTGTGACAATTTCTGTCTTTCATGAGCTTGATCCTTTTGATGAGTTCTCTTTTGGAGAATGTCTCTCACTTGTGTTTGTCTGATATTTTCTACAATTAGATTGAGGTTATGCATCTTTGGCAGGAATACCACAGAAGTGATATCGTGTCCTTCTCTGTGCATCATATCAGGGATTGCAGCCCCCAATATGATGTTAATATTACTGGTAGTGTTAACTTGATCAACTTGGTTAAGGTTTCTTCCATACTTCTTTCCTGTAAGGTTACTACTTTTCCAACTGTAATTGGTAATTATCTTGGAGGGAGATACTTCGCAGCTACATAGATACGCTGTTTCTCCTCACTTTGCCCACTATAATTTTAGTATCCATCTTGTCTATAACAGGTAATACAGTAGTGTTGCTGTGTGTTGATTTTGTGTCCCTTTTTGCCCCTGCATTTATTAATTGGAATTCGTCTGTATGGAAGGGCTTTCCCTAACCCCTTTCCCATTCATCTGCTTATTCAGAGATTTACTTCTATCAGTATAGGCTATTTATTTATTTATGTATCCTATGAGTTGCAGTTCAGAAATATCATTGTTTATTTTGTTGTTCAAATTGCTCATTGGGAAAGCTTTGGCCATTTGGGAACACCTTCAGGTTGACTCCTCTGTTCTTTTGGCATTCCCTCTTCCTGTTTTTCACTGCTTCCTTATTTTCTGGTGCTTACAACATATTCTGGGTTTATCCTGTATCTTTCTTGCCTCACTCCTGAAATCAGCCACTCCTCAAAGGAGACCTGGTTTCTTTTATTGGTGGATGGTATGAAATAGTATCTTTGAAATTCTTTTTCTGAGCAAAGTAAGACCTTAAGACCTTTACCATCTTTTACTCTGCTATGCCCTAGACCAGGGGTTGGCATTCTACAATCTAGGTCATGTCCAGCTTGTGGCCAGTTTTTTGTACCATCCACAAGCTAACAATGGCTTATACATTTCATAAGAGTTTAAAATTATATATATGTGACAGAGACTTTATGTGGTCCATAAAGCCTAAAAAAAAATTTACTATGTAGACCTTTACAGAAAAAAGTTTGCCAACCTCTGCTTGGATTCACCCCACTATAATCTTGTTTTCGTGATCTGAAATTCTTGCTTCATACTGTCATTTTTATAATTTATAAATGTATAGTTTGCATTATTCTTAACAGTGATATAAATTAGTCATCTGCACACTATGAACTATGGGTTAAATCTGTCCTGCTACCTGTCTTTATATAGCCTATGAGCCTGTTGAATTCTGTAAATGCCTTGTAAGAGAGGCATATACATAATTAAAATCATATGCTTATGGATTTATATCAGTATTTGGCAGTACTATCTATATGAAACATTTTTGAAAGTGAAATACATAAACTCTGATTACAGATCAGCACTAACAGATAAATATTTACCATCAATCCTGATGCTGGAGAACACTAACCTTGAATTACAGTTAAGTGAAATGTTACCTCCCACAGAAAAGAATTCTGTGCTTCTCATTCTTTGACCTGTATTAACAACAACAAAAAAATTATTATGCTTTGAATTTCATCAATAAAAATGTGTAGCAGTTTGTTTTCTCTTATTACGTAAGTGCCTACATAACATCCTTATTTTTGTCTCTTGAACCACAAAGCCTAAAATAATTATCATCTGGCCTTATAAAGAAAATCCAACCCCTGGATGCAGAGATGCAGTCGAAAGTCCATGTTTAAGGACAAAAGTATATATAATCAAAACTATATTTGCCATGGACTTAAATTAGTTTTAAATTACCAAGACATCTGTACTTTAAAGCTCAGAGACCAAGAACTAGATTTCTGGTTTTCTTTGTACTTGGCTCTTATCTGGAGTCTATCTGGACTCCAGAGTTAAGACTGAATAGTCATGATGCATTGAGTTACTCAGTGTTTTCTTTCTGTATGTATTAGTTTCCTACCCTTGTATAATACATTACCACAGACTTAGTGGTTTAAAACAAGACATGTATTTTCTCACAGCCCTAGAGATTAGAAATCCAAAATATATCTCACTGGGGTAAATTCAGGGTGTCCAAAGGGCTTATTCCTTTCTGTAGGCTCTAGGTAAAGATCGGTTTTGTTGCCCTTTTCCAGCTTCTAGAGGTACCTGCATATCTTGGATCATAGACCTTCCATCTTTTTTTTTTTTTTTTTAATGGCTATGGCACACAGCTTGCAGGATTCACCAGGGAAACCCACATCCTGGGCAGTGAAAGTGCTGAGAGGTTTTTGAAAGTGTGTTTTAATCTGAAACCTGAAGAGAAAATCAGCATTGTAAAGGGTCCAGGACAGGATTCCTGATAGAGATCTAAGATCGAAAAGACCTAGATTTATTCTAGACGCTCAAAAGAGGGCTGTGGTTTGTTACTTAGGGAGGAAAGGGGAGAGTACTCAATTTGAAGATGCATTGTCCTTGGTGGAGATAGAGCAACAGAATGACTACAAAGACAAGCAGGGACCTGCTTTGCCAAAAACCTGTGAACTATGGCATTGAATTTGAAATTTATTCTAAGTGCAGTGGGGCGGCTATGAAAAAGTTTAAGCAGAGATTTTCATTTAATTGGCACTAGCATCACATGGTGGAAAGTGTTAAAAATATAGATGCCTTATTTGTATGAAATGCCCTGAAAAGGCAAATCCATAGACAGAGAATTAGTGTTGCTCTGCCATTAGTGATTGCCAGGGGCTGGAGAGACTGGAGAATGGGGAGTGGCTGCTTAATGGGCACAGGGTTTCTTTCTTTTTGTTGAAATACAGTTGATTTACATGTTTTGTTAATTTCTGCTGTACAGTAAAGTGATTGTTATATATATGTCTGTGTGTATGTATATGTATATTCTTTTTCATATTCTTTTCCATTATGGTTTATTACAGGAAATTGAGTATAGTGCTATACAGTAGGACCTTGTTCTTATCCATCTTATATATAACAGTTTGCATCTGCTAGTCCCAAACTCCCAACCGAACCCTCCCCCACTCCCCTCCATCTCAGCAACCACAAGTCTCTTCTCTGTGTCTGTGAGTCTGTGGCATAGTGTTTTTATTTGGAGTGATGAGAGTGTCCTAGAGCTAGGTAGTGAGTGACAGTGATTGCATGACACTGGAAATGTACTCTAAACCACTGAACTGTACACTTTAAAATGATTAAATGAGAAATTTCATGTTATATGAATCTTAACTTTGTATTTTGAGAAGTATGTATACACGTGTCTTGTGCCTACACCTGAAGATTTTGATTCAGTGTGGGGTGGTTCTTGAAGAACATTTCGTTACAAGGCTTTCTGGATGATTCTATCCTCTGGCAGAACTAAGAACCACTGGTTTAACTTGTTTTCTTATTCCTTTCTGGCACCGTGTGAGGTCTCATCATATCTGTGCCTTCATGTGCTTTTTAGACATTGCACAGCAATATCTGAGGCTTACACAACCAGTTCACCAATTATGGTGATTATTTTCATTTTTCTCTCTAATCTACTGGAGAATTTTTAAGTTTCTCTTAGAGGGAGAGAACAAGTTGTATTTACTTTTTTTCATTTTGCAGACTTGGAGTCAAGGTGTAAGACATTTCTGCAGAAAGATACCTTTGAAGTCATGTCATTCAATTGGAAGCTAATGGAAAGCCTTCAGTGCTATGATGAAGACTGGGCATACAAAGGCCAGTTTGAAAAACAACAAGTAAATCATGAGTGCTGTTTTAAGCAAGTGAAGATCACCTATGAAAACATGCCCACTTTTGAGTGTGGGCATACATCACTCACCCTATATCCCAGCAGTGAGACTGGTGAGAAATCAATTGAATGTAATGAATGTGGGAAAGCATTTGGCCATGGCTCATACCTTATTCAACATCAGAAAACGCATACTGGTGAAAAACCCTTTGAATGTAGGGAATGTGGGAAGGCCTTCAGTCGTACCTCACACCTTGTTCAACATCAGAGAATTCATACAGGTGAGAAACCTTATGACTGCAAGGAGTGTGGGAAGGCCTTCGGTCGAACTTCAGAACTCATTCTCCATCAGAGACTTCATACAGGTGTCAAACCTTATGAATGTAAAGAATGTGGAAAGACCTTTCGACAGCATTCACAACTTATTCTGCATCATAGGACTCATACAGGTGAGAAACCCTACGTCTGTAAAGACTGTGGCAAGGCGTTTATTCGTGGCTCACAACTTACTGTTCATCGGCGAATTCATACAGGTGCTAGACCCTATCAGTGTAAAGAATGTGGGAAGGCCTTTAGACAGCATTCACAACTTACTGTACATCAGAGAATTCATACCGGGGAGAAACCCTATGAATGTAAGGAATGTGGCAAGGGCTTTATTCATAGCTCAGAAGTTACTCGACATCAAAGAATTCATTCTGGGGAGAAACCCTATGAATGTAAAGAATGTGGGAAGGCCTTTAGACAGCATGCACAGCTTACACGACATCAAAGAGTTCATACAGGTGACAGACCCTATGAGTGTAAGGACTGTGGAAAGGCCTTCAGTCGTAGTTCATACCTTATTCAACATCAAAGAATTCATACAGGTGACAAGCCCTATGAATGCAAGGAATGTGGGAAAGCCTTTATTCGTGTTTCACAATTGACTCATCACCAGCGAATTCATACTTGTGAGAAACCCTATCAATGTAGGGAATGTGGAATGGCCTTCATTCGTAGTTCACAACTTACTGAACATCAAAGAATTCATCCTGGTATCAAACCTTATGAATGTAGAGAATGTGGGCAGGCCTTTATTCTTGGCTCACAGCTCATCGAACACTATAGAATTCATACTGGCTAGAAAGTCTTGGTGTTATGGATATAGGGAAACCTTTATGTGGAATTCATGCCTCACTCAGTAGTATAGTGCATAATGTAATTATTGTCAGAGAACCTTCATTTGTCACTTCCATAATGGAACATCAGGTAACTCATACCACAAGAAAATTCAATAAATGTGGGAATTCTTTTTGCCTCATACTCACTGTTTACTAAGGGAATCAGGGAGCTTATAATGAAAAAAATTTAATATGAATATAGAAAAGCCTCATATTACCATTCAAAATATATTAAACTAATAGAAAATGACCCTATTAAAGTATTTTATGGCTGTGCCTTTTGCCATTTACCTTATTTAATTAACATTATCTCACTTTCACCAATTATTCACTATACAACATTGCACAAATTATGCAGTGTCTGAGTTCCTCAGTTTATTTTTTAGCAGTGATTATTATGTTTATCTAATAGAGTTTTTGTGAGGACTGTCAGAAATTTTAATAAGCCCATGCTCAATAAATACTAGTTATTGTCATTAATTAATAACAGTATTACTGTTAAGGACATAAGTCCGGGAGGCTCAGATGGTAAAGAATCTGTCTGCAATGCCAGAGACCCGGGTTCAGTCCCTGGGTCAGGAATATCCCCTGGAGAAGGGAATGGCAACCCACTCCAGTATTCTTGCCTGGAGAACCCCATGGACAGAGGAGCCTGGTGGGCTACAGTCCATGGGGTCTCAAAGAGTCGGACATGACTGAGCGACTAAGCATACATACATATTACTGTTAAGGAGTTAGGAGTTCATGTAAGAGGTGGGCGTTATGAATATATCAAATGTGAAAAAACCTTCAAAACCACCTCTTCTGAAAAACAGTAGCAAAGTAATTATCATGAGAAGATGTTCATTTAAAGGGTTGTAAAATTTGAAGATTAGAAATGGAACAGAAGAGTAGTCAAAGAAATCTGCCCAATTAAGGAATCTGAAACCACCTCCAAGTATAACTTCAAGAGAATCAAAACTAAAACTACAAACTAGAAGTGAATAGCAGTGAATTCTGCATATCAAAACCAGTTCATGGGACTTCCTCGGTGATCCAGTGGTTAAGAACCTGTACTTGCACTGCAGGAGGCACGGGTTTGATCCTGCATGATGCCTGATATGGTCAATAAATAAACAGTGTAACCAAAGCTGTACTCCTATCAGAACCCAAGGTATAAAGGTAGATTAAAGGATCCAAGTAAATCTCCAGCATCTACTCCTTGCCAATCACATACTAAACACATTAAGTGAATGGTCAACTAAAAGGGGAAATTATCACATCAACCCAAGTTAACAGTAAGAATGATTATTAAAAATAAAAGAAAAAGCCAATAAAATCAGAAACAATAGTAGACCTAAACTGAAAGTTAACAATAGACCTTCCTTGGTGGTCCAGTGGTAAAGAATCCACCTTTCTGTGTAGGGAACATGGGTTTGATCCCTGATCTGGGAAGATTACATACCCCAAGGCAACTAAGCCAGTGTGCCACACTACTGAGCATCCCATGCACCACAACTAGAGAAAGCCCATGTGCAACAATGAAGACTCAGCACAGCCAAAAATTTTTAAATGCATTAAATTGTTAAAAAGAAATTTTAGTAGTTGAGAATACTGATGTAGGAAGAAAAAGACATTTAGCAGTATGAATGAGGAAGAGGTATTTTTAAAAAATAGCTACTGTGCATGACTATTTAGAAATCTAGAAAGAATGGATTTTTGTAAATAAATCAAAATTGATTTAAGAAAATATGGGATTTCTGAACAATCAGTGATTGTGGAAGAACATAAAAAGTCATACAAGCTCTGTCTCTTTAGAGAAAACAGTTTAACCTACAAAACCTTAAAGAACAAATAATCCCTGAGAGAAGCTTGCCAATTTATCATCAAGGCTAAATAAAATTATGATTAAAGAAACTCAACAAGGATAGCTCCCGAAGAACAAACTGTAAGTAATTATCATTTGTGAAGATAAATAGAATTCCAGTTAATTTGATCCAGTTTATCAGAATTAATTTTAGATGGGATGTCTGGAATTGTACCCATTTCTGGATTTAATATTCAGTTCAGTTCAGTCACTCAGTCTTGTCGAACCGCAAGACTCCCATGAACCGCAGCACATCAGGCCTCCCTGTCCATCACCAGCTCCCAGAGTCCACCCAAACCCATGTCCATTGAGTTGGTGATGCCATCCAACCATCTCATCCTCTGTCGTCCCCTTCTCCTCCTACCCTCAATCTTGCCCAGCATCAGGGTCTTTTCCAATGAGTCAGCTCTTCGCATCAGGTGGCCAACATTGGAGTTTCAACTTCAACATCAGTCCTCCCAATGAACACCCAGTACTGATCTCCTTTAGGATGGACTGGTTGGATCTCCTTGCAGTCCAAGGGACTCTCAAGAGTTTTCTCCAACACTACAGTTCAAAAGCATCAATTCTTTGGCAATTCTAAGATTCTCAGCTTTCTTTAAATATTAGAATTTTGATATTGTAACTGCAGGATATGATGGTGATGGGGGAAAAGGCCTTGATCCAACTCCAGGGACATCCAAGTCAGGGCCTGTGAATCAATTTGAGAATCTTAGAAAACACATCCCCTCAGCCCTCATGGTAGCCTGGGGCAGAATACCCACTGCACCCAGTGTCTGGGGCAGAATACCATTGCACCCTGATGCCATCCATCTTCTCAGTCATTCTGAGTGTTCAGTCAAAATACCTGCATTTTCTGCATATACCACTGCCTACAAAGGGTTTAGAAAGCAGTGTGCTGTATGTCATTTTTCTTTAAGTGGCTTAATGATCAGGATGTACTGTTGGAAGGGCTCAAAGCTATGACATTAAAAATTCTCTCTCATGGGACTTCCCTGATGGGATGGGGCTTCCCTCATAGCCCAGTTGGTAAAGAATCCACCTACAATGCAGGAAACCCCGGTTCGATTCCTGGGTCAGGATGATCTGCCAGAGAAGGGGTAGGCTACCCACTCCAGTATTCTTGGGCTTCCCTTATGGCTCAGCTGGTAAAGAATCCGCCTGCAGTGCAGGAGACCTGGGTTTGATCCCTGGGTTGGGAAAAACCCCTGGAGAAGGGAAAGGCTACCCAGTCCAGTATTCTGGCGTAGAGAATTCCATGGACTATACAGTCCGTGGGGTCACAAAGAGTCAGATATGACTGAGTGACTTTCAGTGGATAAGACTCTGTGCTTCCACTGCAGGGGGCACAGGTACCATCCTTGGTCAAGGAACTAAGACCCTGCTTACCAAGCGACGCAGCCACAAAAAAGAAAAATAACTCTGAATAGTTTAAACACAGGCACAGGATAAAAATTTTCAAGTTAAATTTTGTATTCACATTAGTCAATCTTCACACATTCTTCTCACCCTGTCACCCTTCATGTAGCAATCACTGCTATCAAGTTCATGTATATACTTCCTGATTTCTCTGTTTGCTTAAGTGTAAACATATACATAACACTTTATAAAAATGTTTTATATAAGCAGTAGCAAATTTCTGTACATTTCTATGAATAGTTTTGCTTAGCCATATACCTTAAAGATTGGAGCACATCAATACAAAGTGGCCTTATTCTTTGGTAACAGCTGCATAGTATTCCATATGTGTTCCATACTTCTTTAACTTCATCAATTTAGTTTTTACTAATTTTTGCTCTTTCCGTCAATTCAATAATATCCTTGCACATACATTATTTTATATATGTGTAATATATCCTTAAGATGAATTTCTAAAAGTGGAAATGTTAGATCAAAATGTATATACTTTTTAAAGCTTTCTGTCCTCACAGACTCTTACAATATATCCAGTGCTCCCATGACCAACTTCAGTAATTACCATTTTATGGCTAGGTTTATCTGTATTTCCACCAACTCCTCCAACTCCATGTTGTTTTTGAAATAAAACACACATATATCATTTCAACTATAAAAATTTTAATATGTATCTCTAAAATATATCACAATTTTACAAAATGATTTGCACACCCTAAAAAATTGAGAGTACTGCCTTAATGCTATTACATATCTGATAGGCAGTGTTCCTTTCTGATTGTTTCATGAATGTCAACTTTTTAAAAGTTAATCAGGATCCAAATAATGTCCAAAAATTGCAGCTGATTGTTATATTTTTTAAGCCTCAGTCTATGCGTTCTCCTTTATCCTTGTTTTTGCCTCCAGCAATTTAAGTTTTGAAAAAACTATTTTGTTTGCCTTACAGTTTCTTAGACCTTGTTTTTGCTGGCAGATCCCAGTGGTCAGTTTAACCTGCTCCTCTATCCTTGGTTATTTCCTATGAGCTGGTACTTGATATCAAGGATACATTGAGGTTCAATTTTTGTTGTTAAAATTTCTTATAAGTGGTTAATATTGACAGGCATAATATTTAGATGTCTTTTTATGATGTAGCAGCCATTGATGTTCAGTTGGTAAATCTGTTAATAGGGACTACAAAATGATATGTTATTTCTTTTTCCTTCTTTAGCTAGAATACTTTTATAAAGAAAAACATCCCCTAAACTGCTATTCAGTTACCCATGTAAAGAAAGGCAAGTTTCCAAAATAATGAGCTGGTTCTCTAGCCTACTGCCATGGTAATCAGTGAGTTTAGGGTGGTATGTATGTGAAACATACTTAGTACATTTAAATCTATGTAAGCTGTACTCTCATTGATGCTCAGATTGTTCCCTGTGTGGTTTGACACAGGAGTGTCAAAAAGGACACTTGTCTTTGATCACTGGCCTAGTGTCTGCCACAGTAGGATGTCCCAAGCTCGTCTTGTTCATTTCCCTAGTTTCCACCTTAATGTAGCCATTTTCTAAGGAGTCCTTTTTCTTTCTGGTATTTTGGTACTTTCCAAAATGGTATTTAGAAACCACAGTCACTAGTTGTACGTCATTCTGCTGTTTGGACATTTTTTAATATAAATACACATTTTAGGCCATTTTGTACAAATCACTAAAGTGCCTTCAGGAAGATTATGCATCTATGCATCTGCCCACTTTACAAGAGATCTCAAAGCCCCGCATGAATTCATCTAATATTTATTGAATGTTCACCATTGGCTGGGTGAAAAAAGTCACTTTTGTTTTCTCTTTCATTCCTTTGATTATGGTGAATAGAGATGACCATTGCTCACATATTTATTGACCACTGGCTTTGCTTTCAGCATGGTGCCTAAAATATAGTAGGTGCTCAATAAATATTCATTAACTGAATAAGTTAATTGTATGTTCATATGCTTTATTCACTTAATATTGAGGTAGTCATATTTTTCTTACTTAAAAGAACTATTTTTGAGAGGAATAAATGTGTACAAAATTCCTAGTACAATGCCTGAAATTCACCAAGTGTTAGTTTCCTGCCTTGTTGTTTGTGTCCATTGTCATTTGTGCCTCTGATTTGGCTTATTTTTCTTCTTTAAGATAAAGAAATTGAGGGACTTCCCTGGTGGTCCAATTGCTAAGACTCCACACTCCCAGTGTACAGGGCCCAGTGCAATCCGTGGTCGGGAACTAGGTCCCACATGCTGCAACTAAGAGTTCACATGCGGCAACTAAGACCCAGTGCAGCCAAATAAATAAGTAAAAATTTAATTAAAAGAAAGATAAGTTGAGAGTCAAAGAGACAAAGTAGTTTGCCCAAGGCCTCTTAAGTGGAAGATCCTAATTTCAAGGACAAGGGCAAGACAGGGTAGAGTTTCATGTGTACATATTTGAGTGTATGACTGCAAAGGAAAAAGATGATCAGTGTTTTTCAGATAATCTATAAATTTCAGTCTGAAAAAAACACTGGTGGCTCAGATGGTAAAGAATCCACCTGCAATGCAGGAAATCTAGGTTTGATCCCTGGGTTGGGAAGATCCCTTGGAGAAGGGAACAGCTACCCACTCCAATATTATGGCTTGGAGAATTCCATGGACTGTATAGTCCGTGGGGTTGCAAAGAGTCAGACATGACTGAGTGACTTTCACTTATAAATTGCAGTCAGTTCATGGCCCTAACACAGAAAGTGGAAATGCTAGGAATAAAAGGATGAAAGAACTTAATAAGATTTTTGTTTGTTTTATCCTTATAAAAAGTTAAAATGCCCAAAGAGAATACAGAGAATATAGGAAAATGGGAGGGAAAAACATTTACCTTAAACATAAATGTTACCATTTTTGCATACTTCTAGCTTCTAAGTTTTTAAAAATTCAAACTTTGTCTTTACTATGGAACACTTCAAATATACGCAGAAATAGAAAGTATAGTAGAATGAGCCCTCATATTCTCATTACCCTGCTATCTAAACCATCAGCCTAGGGACTTCCTTGGTAGCCCAGTGGTTAAGACTTTGCCTTCCAATGCAAGGGGTACGAATTTGATCCCTGGTTGGAGAGCTGAGATCCCACATACCTTACAGCCAAGCAGAAGCAATACAGTAACAAATTCAGTAACTTAAAAATAGTCCACATCAAAAAAAATCTGAAAAACTGTCAGCCCGTGGCCAGTGTTGTTTGTCTGTACTCATATCTACTTCCTGTTTCACTGGATTCTTTTGAAAGCTGATCTCAGATGTTATATGATGACATCTGAAAATATTTCAATAATTATCTCTTAAAGAGACTTTTAAAAAATATGAGACTTTTAAAAATTCTAAATAATTACAATTTCTAATCCTGAGCCACTAGTAGAAAACAGTAAAATTTTCTACCAAATTCATTTTAGCTAATTCTCACTGTGATTGCAGAGAAAGTTGTTTCACATGCATAGGAGAATTAGGAATTTAGGAAAAGACTTTCCTAGAAACAACATTCTTTCCCAGATTCTCTCTTTTCAGAAAGAAAAATTTCTCAGGTGTGATTGTGAAATGTGAAGGGTTTTTTATTGTTTGTATTAAAAATAACAGACATGGTACAAGTCTTAACCATAATTCTAAATCTTTGATATGTTTAGAATTGCATTTGCTACTCTGTTCCTAGGAGGCAGTCAGATACCTGTTGAATGACTGAGTTAATAAAGTAGGCAAGTAATAGAATATTTTTATGGTGAGGAAAGATAGAGATGGGGAAGTTCCCTTTACAAAAAAAAATTTTTTAAGATAAATATAGATGTGAAATTCCTCACTTAGAAGTCACCATGCCTTACACTTTGGCTGACAAATTTCACAAGTAATTCCAAAGAATTAACTTTTTTTTTTGGCTGTGCTGTGTGGCTTGCAAGATCTTAGTTCCCTGACCAGGGATCCAACCCAGGTCCCAGTAAAAGCACCAAGTTTTAACCACTGGACCACTAAGGAATTCCCAAGAATTCACATATTTTAATTTTGGAAATAAAGTTTGATATTTCATCTTTGTTAGATTCATAAGCAACATTAATGATGGACCAGGTTGCTTTACTATTCCAGCTAGGAATCCCTCAGGCATCTCAAGTGTAATATCTAAAGCCAGGTTTACATTTCCACCACCCCCACCTTACATCTCCAAAATCCTCTTTTCCTCCCACATTTCTAATATATCTTCTAACAATGTCCCAGTCGGCCTGGTCTCCCAAGCCATAAATAGACTATTGGCTATGAGTTCTGGTACCTTATCTTTCACATTTGAAATATTAGCTTTAGGATCAGGTCTGGACTCTATCACTAGATAGATATGATAACCTAGCTTCTCTAAGCATCTGTTTGGGGCTCATAATAGTACCTCATGGAGTTATGAAAACTTCAATATGAAAACCTAGCAGAGTTTCCAGCACAATAAAATCAGAAAGGAAAGTCTGATGTGATATAACAATTCAAAGTTACTTTAGTAATTGCAGGCATACCTAAATTGACCCATTCCTAGTCATACAAATAAGCTCCTCTTAATTCATTAAATGGGCCCCCATTGCCCACCCTGATACCCAGGGACCCTCCTTGGCCTGCCTCTGCCTGGTCATTTTAAAATCTCTTTTTCTACCACTGGGGCATTTCTGGAACACACACCCCTTTAGTGAGTACCATGAAGAGGTACTTTGGGGTGATAAGCCCTGAGGCCAGAATTCCTGTGTTCAAGTCCAGGTACTGCTACTTTATTTGCCAAGTGGCCTTGAACTAGCTTCATAATTTGTGTCTAGGTAGTAATTCTCATGTGAGGATACAAATAATTTATGCTTAGAGCATGTCTGGAACATAGTGAAGGTTGAGTACATGTATTTTAATTCAGTTCAACTCTATTTATTGAGCACCTACTATATGTCAGGCACTATTCTAGGCCCTGGAGATACAGCAGTGAACAACACAGACAAAAAGCCCCTCCTTCCTGCAGGCTGTATTCCAAACAGGGGGAAGAGAGACCAACATCATAAGTCAATTTTGTAGTATGTTGGAAGGTGTTATGCATTGAGGTGAAAAAAAGGCAGGATAAGGAGATCAGGAATCAGAGGGAGGTTGCAATACAGCGATTGCTAGTTATTGTCATCATCAAGTATTTAATAATTGTTCTTTTATATATGTTAATACATATATATGTGTCTTATTTATGAATTAACTCATTACTGTTTATCATTTGTTGTTGTTTAGCCACTGAGTCCTGTCTGACTCTGCGACCCAATGGACTATATATAGACCACTAGGATCCTCTGTCCATGGAATTCTCCAGGCAGGAATACTGGAGTGGGTTGCCATTTCCTTCTCCAGGGGATCTTCCCGACCCAGAGATCAAACCCACAATCTCCTGCTTTGCAGGCAGGTTCTTTACCACTGAGCCACCTGGGAAACCCTTATTTATAGTTATGCTGTGCTAAGTCACGTCAGTCATGTCCGACTCTTTGCGACACTCTGGACTGTAGCCCACCAGGCTCCTCTGTCCATGGGATTCTCCAGGCAAGAATACTAGAGTGGGTTGCCATGCCTGCCTCCAGAGGATATTCCTAGGATCAAACCTATGTCTCTTTCCTCTCCTGCATTGGCAGGTGGATTCTTTACCACTAGTGTCACCTGGGAAGCCCTTATTTATAGTTATTAAGTGCTAATTATTAAGTAGGGGGATTCCCTGGTGGCTCAGACGGTGTCCACCCATAATGCAGGAGACCCGGGTTCAATCCCCGGCGGGAAGATCCCCCAGAGAAGGAAATGGCAACCCACTCCAGTACTCTTGCCTAGAAAATTCCATGGATGGAGGAGCCTGGTGGGCTACAGTCCATCAGTGATCATTGTTTATCACTGTTACAATTTTTATTATTGTCTTATGTCAGCCCTCATCATCTCTTATCTTCCATCAAAAAGCTTTATCTAAAATCAAGTATAACTATGTTCTATCAATAGTCTTCACTCACTTAAGGAATAGAGTAACCTAACTAAACCTTAGCTCTGCTTTGCTCACCAACTCCAGCTCTTAGGCTTCCCTCTGGATCTATCTAAGTCACTTGCAGCTCATTCTCACAGTATATTGTGATTTCCTGTGACATAATGACATGAGAAAGGGACAGTGTCACTCTGTGACCAAATCTGAAATGAGAGACAATAATGCTCTGCAACCACAAAAATCACAGGTTCATGCTACATGGTTCAGGGTCATGACTATTCTTCTAGCTTCTAATACCCAAGGGGACGTGGGGACTTCCTGGTAGCCCAGTAGCTAAGGCTCCACACTTAAAAAAGCCTGACATGAAGGGGAAAGGTATCGGGAAAGACAGGAGATTTTCTTGGGCAGCTTTCTCCTTTGTTAGGTGCCCAGAGTCCTGGATGCAGGAACTGGAAGGAAAGATGCTTCAGACCTTGGCAAGCAAACACATCCACCCTTGGGGAACATGGATGGCCTCTAAGGACAGAACCCTTGAAATCCAGAGGGCAGCCCCTGGCTTAGGCTCCCTCCTGGGGATGGTCAGGGTCTTGAGACACTTTAGCTGGGGAAGGGCAGAGAAGAGGCTCCCAGACTCACCTGACTGTGCCCCACTCTCCTTCAACCTGGGGGATCAGTCCTTACCCTCTGACCTGCATACATCTTTTCTGATACCCACACAGTCCCACAGCTCTTTCCGCTTATACCCACACCAGCGGGGAAATCAGTCCCCTCTTCCTTTCTCACCCATGATGCCTGGGGATATAGTAACAGCCCTGTTTTGCAAATGAAGAAACAGACTTGGGGTGGTTAAAGCAAAGCAAGCAACAGAACCGGATCTGAATTCATATTGGGCTTAGTAGCAAGCCCAATATGATACCTCAGAGAGACAGCAAGGAAAAACTACAGTAGAGACTTCCCTGGTGGATCCACTGGTTAAGATTCCACCCTTCCAATGCAGGGGGCATGGTTCCATCCCTGGTCAGGGAACCAAACCACGATCCCGCGTGCTGCATGGTATAGCCAAAAATAAATAAATAAAATTTTAAAATAAAGAAAAATCCACAATGGGATAAATTGGAGAGTGGGAAGTGGCGAGGCTGGTGGGGGTAGGGCATAGGAAATGGGACAATGGGGAAAAACAACCAAAACTGAATTTATATCTAAGGAGTGAAAGTGAAGTTGCTCAGCTAGCTGTGTCCTACTCTTTGTGACCCCATGGACTATATCCTGCCAGGCTCATCTGTCCATGGAATTCTCCAGGCAAGAATACTGGAGTAAGTAGTTGTTCCCTTCTCCAGGGAATCTTCCCCACCCAGGGATCAAACCCAGGTCTTCTCCAGCACTGGAGGCAGATTCTTTACCTAAGGAGCCATAGCCTAAACCAAAATCACAAAGATTTACTCCTATGTTTTCTTCTCAGTTTCATAATTTTAGCTCTTTGATCCATTTTGAGTTAGTTTTGGCATATGGTATGAGGAAGAGCCCAACTGAATTCTTTTGCCTGTAGATACACCATTTTTAATTACTATTCTTTCCCCTACTGTCTGCTCTTGGCACTGCACTTTACTCTTATTATCTATCATCTTATTTTTGACCACAGGTTCAGAACTACCCCTGGTATAAGAAGGAAGGGAAAGAGGGAATGGTGACTACTAATATGCTTTTTGGAAATCTGCAGCAAAGTTTACCCTGTCAGTCAAAGTTCTGAGCTTAATTTCATACTGGCATTTCTGCTTAGTTATGAGGCGCAATTCGAGAGAATTTTATCTACTGCTAGAAAAACAATGTTCGACTGAGTTTCAGCTACCAACTTTCAGTGCATTTAAATAATTTTATTTATTTACTTATTTATTTTTGGCTGTGCTGGATCTTTGTTGGTGTGCAGGCTTTTCTCTAGCTGTGGCAAGTGGGCGCTACTCTCTAGTTGTGGCGTGAGGGCTTCCCATTGATGGCTTCTCCTGATGCAAAGCACAGGCCCTAGGGCACAAGGGCTCAGTAGTGGTAGTTCCCGGCCTCTACGGCACAGGCTCAATAGTTGTGGTGCATGGGCTTAGTTGCTCCTCGGCATATGGGATCTTCCAGGACCAGGGATCAAACCCGTGTTTCCTGCGTTGGCAGGCAGATTTTTACCTCTGAGCCACTAGGGAAGCCCTCAAAATCCAACTGCACATGTTATCTGAACTAGTATTAATTGTGCTTAGAATGAATGGCTTTATTGTTAGAAGAAAAAGATTAATGAAATGAAGAGATGTGTTCAAGTTCCACTGCTGGATTGGAAAACATAAATAATGGCAATGTTGAAAAAAAACGTTGATTCAGCAGACTTTTTAGAGCAACATTATCAAAGGGAAAAACTATAAGACTTCAACACATATATAGGAATCTAGAAAAATGGTACTGAAGAATTTATTTACAGGGCAAAAATGGAGAAACAGACATAGAGAACAGACTTATGGACATGGGGAGAGGGGAGAGAGGATACTTACATTACTGTGTAAAATAGATAGCCAAGGGGAATTTGCTGTATGGCTCAGGAAACTCAAACAGGGGCTCTGTATCAACCTAGAGGGGTGGGACGGAGAGGGAGATGGGAAGCAGTTTCAAAAGGGAGGAGATGTATGTATACCTATGGTTGATTCATGTTGAGGTTTGACAGAAAACAGCAAAATTCTGTAAAGCAATTATCCTTCAATAAAAAATAATATAAGACTTTATCATGATGATTATTTTTTAATAGTTTATCAAATATATAAAATTCAAGGAAAATGTCATGCCACAATATATTTATCTATGGTTATATTCTTACCAAAAAAGATACATGAGGGACATCCTCGGTGGTCCAGTGGTTAAGAATCCACCTTACAGCACAGGGGCCCAGGTTTGATTCCTGGTCCAGGAATGAAAACCGCACATGCTGCGGAGCAACCAAGCACCTGTGCCACAACCACTGAGCCTGTGCTCTGCAACAAGAGAAGCCACAGCCACGAGAATCCCACACGATGCAACCAGAGAGTAGTCCCCCCTCACTGCAGCTAGAGAAAGCCCATACTCAGCAACGAAGAGCCTGTGAGCCACAACAAAGACCCAGCACAGCCAAAAATAAATAAAGACATTCATTTTTAAAAAAGAAACATGGACATACAGCACACCCACCTGCTGCTGTGTCCAGAGGATGCTGTGCTGTGCCATCTAGATCACTGTTTCAGGACCAAGGCACTCAGTCCTTCATCTGCTTGAAGTGCTGGCTAGTAATGCCTTGCAGCTGAGTTCCCCCTCAGTGCATGCTCTCAGCTAAAGAAAGATTTCCATTGCAACTACGTCTGGTGATGAATGTTAACTATACTTGTGGTGGTGTTCATTTTGCCATATATACAAATATCAAATTGTTGTGTTGTACACCTCAAATAATATTACATTATATGTCAATTATATCTAAATTTAAAAATAAATTTAAAAAAAGACAAAAGGTCAAATAAAGATTGCAATGTGATATCCCCTTTCTAGAGATGCCTTATACATGCACACATCAGAGATACTGTGAGCTTGGTTCCAGGCCACCATGATAAAGTGAATAACACAATAAAGTGAGTCACACCAATTTTTGGTTTCCCAGGGCATATGAAAATCATGTTTACTTTATACCGTAGCCTATTAAATGTACAATAGCATTATATAATTTAAAAGTACATACCTTATTTTTAAAATCCTTTATTGCTATAAAGTGCTAACCTTCATCTGACAACGCAGGGTTGTCACAGACCTTTAATTAGTAAAAACCACAATATCTGCAAAGCACACTAAAGTGAAGCATAATAAAACAAGGTACACCTGTATCCAGTTACTGGTTGATGCTAGAGATTCCAGCCCCTGTCCCAACTTGGAGAACTCTGAGAGGCCATTCATCCAAGTTCCACAGCTCCCCTAGGCCTGAAGTAGAACACCCGAGGAAGAGGCCTCCCAGAGCTTGAGATCCAGAGCTTGCTGGAGAGGCCATGGGCTATGGCTCACCAAAGGGTAGAGAGAATGGCAGTGGTGGATCTTGCTGGAAATTTGCCATCTGGAACTTGTTGGAATGGAAATCCACTCTGGCGTGTCTGGGAAAGCTGTTTGAGGGGAAGTGTCTCACCCGAGGCATTCTGCTATAAAACCACCCTAAGAGGACACTTCCCTAGTGGTGCAGTGGTTAAGATGCCATGCTTCCACTGCAGGCGGTGTGGGTTCAGTCCCTGGTCCGGAACTAAGATCCCACACAGCAGGACTATGGGGGGAAAAAACAAAGCTACCGGCCACTAGGTGCTGCTTGGCTGCTATGTACTTTATGTTGTGCAGCGCCCTGGTTCAGGAGAAGCTGAGAACACCGTGGGAACCTGGTGCTAGAAACTGCCCACATTGCAGGAGCTGGGCATCAGGAAGCCAAGCACACTGTAGGAGCCTGGCCATCAAGCACAACAGAACCAGGACGCAGACCCCCTTTCCATTCTGCAGTCTTCATCAACCTCTGCTGATGAAGCTTACCATCATGCCAACTGCCAAATAAACTTTTTTTTAATGACCCTATATTCATTTTCACGAAACAGACAAAAGGGTGAATTTAGAGCTAAAGGGGAATAAATCAGTAATCAACACTGTCTATCTCTTGGACTAATTAGTGTAGCACACTCTACACATGTAAACCCCTATACAACTGCAAAATGAGAAACTTAGTCGTGTAACTAACAAGATACGGCTGTCCTTACGAATGAAGAAATTATCCCCCTTTCCCCTAAGTGAGATGCACAGACCCCAAAAGTCACTGTATCCATTACTGGCTATATTAATTACTCCTCAAGTCACAGTCTGACTGAATACTAGTTTAAGGCTCAACTGTAAACTAACTTCCAACAACTTGCATACAAACTAAAAAGGTATCAAGGAAAGAGGAGAAAATAGCATGTGCAAATAAATACCTACAGTAGAAAAATGGGCGACTGGCCATTCTTCATGGCTCAGATGGTAAAGAATGCCTGCAATGCAGGAAATCCAGGTTCAATCCCTGGGTCAGGAAGATCCCCTGGAGAAGGGTATGGCAATCTACTCCAGTATTTTTGCCCAGAGAATTCCATGGACAGAGGAGACTGGCGAGTTATAGTCCATGGGGGTCACAAAGTAGGACACAACTAAGCAACTAACACACACAGAGGCAAATAAGAGATTTCACTGGGGGCCAGTGGCTAAGACTTGGGGCTCCCAACGCAGGGGGCCGGGCTTCAATCCCACAATCCGCAACGAAAGAGCTCGCCTGCCATAACAAACAGCCAGCACAGTCAAGCAAGTACATGTTTTTTTTTAAATAGGCAAATGGGAAATATGGAAAGCCTCTACAATGTTCATTTCTGTAACCGGTCACAAGGCCATAATTGATAGCTTCCTTCTTCCTCAGCCCATTCTGTTTTCCCACCACCCTCAGCCAGAACTTCATCTGCTCCAGGTTCTTTACCTGGTGGGGTGATCTGTTTTGATTGTCTCCTACTCCACTGCTAAAGGAGGGTTCCTTTACCTTAACCTTATTTGTATTTACTTGCATTTGCTGTGACAAAGAATTAGTGAAACAGCTTAGGACTTGGCACTTTCACTGCTGAGGGCCCAGGTTCAATCCCTGGTCGGAGAACAAAGATCTCACAAGCCATACAGCTCAGCCAAAAAAAAAAAAGAACTTCTACTTTGGGATATAGTGTATATAATTTTTCCATAATAAATCAACAGATAAGTTAGAACTCTACATCTCAATAATAAGGGCATATATCTCATCAAACCAAACCTACACTGCTGTGAAATACTAGGAAGCAATTCTTTTTAGGCCATCAAGTCTGGCATAGATTTGATATAGTCTATTTCCTTAGAATACTAATACTGCAAACTTCACAATACTTTTCATTTATGTGACATATCAAGATAATTTTATGAGAGAATTCCCTGGCAGTCCAGTGGTTAGGACTCCATGCTATCACCAAGGGTTTGGGTTCAATCCTTGGTTAAAGAACTAAGATCCTACAAGCTATGCGTACTGCCAAAGGGGGAGAAAAAAAACAAAAGATAATTTTATGACAGTTTGATTTAAATTCAACTCGATACTCACAGGATTGAACATACCAACAGGATTATTAAAGGTATTATTAATCAGTACACATGAAACTGAAAATTTTGTGAAGGAATTACAAGCAATGGAGCTATATGACCAGAAAAGATAGTGCAGCTATTAAACTATTGGAAGAATTACAGGAATAATTCTTTATTTGACAAAACTTTGGCACCCAGAAATTCTTCTGAATCTTATTAGATGCATTGTTTTCAACTGCAGTAAGAATTGTTAAAATGAATCTCATCAAAGAGCTGAATTAATGAAATATTTTGTTCAAACATTGGAGCTATTATACTGAAATGTGTTGATTGGCTGGGATCAACGTGAAGTTTTGCACATTGTCAGTCTTCTGGTTTCAACTGTTCTGGGGTCTATGTGCTTGAGGCCAGCAGTTTTCAGCTGGTGGGGGTCTGGTTCCTTACAGGAACAACTTAGGAAGGTGTGTCAGACCTTCATATCTTCAGGGAACTGGGTGTTGTGATTCTGCTATGTGACTGGTTTACAGTCTAAACTGTTACTGGCTTCCCAGTCCAACAGCTATTTCTTGTTTCTACATCTTCACATTTTCTAATCATTAACTCTTGAGCAAGCCTTTTGGGACTCTGGGGAGGACTGGGAGATTAAAGCAAAAGCCTTTTACTTCAAAAATCAGGGACACAGGGGCCTGTATACAGTTTCAAGCTCCATATTACCCCTAAACAATGAACAGTAATTCCTTCTTATAATAAAATTTTCAGTCCGTGTTCACATTTCCCTGTTTGGTCATATTATTTTTATATTTTTTTCTTTGTTGAAAATATATACATACTGCTTGTTCAAATCAGGATTTGTTCCTGCTGACTTCAGGAACAAATTATCTTTTTATGCCTGGGGAAGGCCGAGTATATTTTTGTACTTTTGTTGTTGTATTTGAGGGGTTATTTTTGTTTTGTTTTTTATATGCATAAAATTTCCTTGGAAGGACACACAGAATGGTTCCCTTGGAGAGGATCACAGAGAGTGATCAGAAGGAAGATTTTTCTTCCTATGCACACTTATGAATTTCAAACCATATTGAACTCATGATCTACTCAACAACTGGGGAGTTAAAAGTAAAAGTTTTCTAAAGACAAGTCCTAAAACATCATCAAAAGGGATTAGAATGTGCTAAGTAAAAGTGGGAGGGCTGTTTTCCAGACCTGCCACAAGACGGCAGCAGAGTGACACCAAAGCTTGGTTCTGGCAGAAGTTGGCCAGGCTGCAATCAGTCTCCCTCCCCATTCAGGACAGGCAAATGCTAGGAGGTTCCTGCCCACCACTATCCTGAGCTGTGACACTGTAGCTGAGCTAAATCCCCAGATTCCTCACCCACAGAGGCTGTGAAATGTTCACTGTTGTGTTACGCCTCCACATTTTGAGGTGATTTGTTACTTGGCAGTTAGATACTAGACTTCATACTATTCCACCAAAAGTATTTGAGTATGTATTTCTAAAACGGAGAGACTCACTCTTAAAAAAACACACAACCACAATAGAAATAAAAGTTTAAATTATTTACTATAATAAAATATCCAAACAGTCTAGTTAATGACACATGAAGTATTTGAATTAAAAATATTAATGTCTGCAATCTATTTTAAAATAGATCAAAAAATTATATGGATGGTTAGAGGTATAGATGGCTAGTTATGTGATAAGGCAAATGTAGCAAAGTGTTTATTATAGAATCTAGGTGGTGGGTATATGAGTGTTTACTAGAAAATTCCTTTACCCTTTCTGTATCTTTGAAATTTTTCATAAAATGTTGTGGGAAAAGTCAATCATTGGGGCTTCCCTGGTGGCTCAGTGGTAAAGAATCTGCCCACCAATGCAGGAGACTCGGGTTCGATCCCTGGTCCAGGAAGATCCTGCATGCAAAGGAGCAACTCACTCTGTTGCCCGTAACTGCTGAGCCTGTGCTCTAGAGCCCGGAACCGCAACTACTGAGCCCACATGCTCCAACTACTGAAGCTCAGTGCCCTCGAGCCTGTGGTCCACAAGGGAAGGCACTGAGATAAGAAGCCTGCAACCAGAGAAAAGCTCACGAAGCAGCAAAGACCCAGGACAGCCCAAAGTAAATACATTTTTACATTTACTTTATTTTATTTTTTTACATTTATTTTTTAAAAAAGTCAATCATTGTTTAAATTTCCAATTGTCTCAAAAGTGTTGCAGTTTTGTTTGTTTGTTTGCTTGCCCATATCAAGATCCAAATAATAACCACAGGGTGAGACTGGTAAATATATGTTCTGTGTTCTTCAAATCACAGAATTTTGGTGCCCTTTGTTATATCAATAAGTGTTCATGCTAACACAGGGCACATCCCCAGCTGGCTCTTGATCCTGAAGTTGAGCTCTTTAGTCTTGCAAGCTGATGAACCCATCCCTAAAGGAGACCTGAGTGATGGCAGCAGCAGCTTTTTTCTTTTTAATATTTATTTTTAGTTATTTATTTGGCTGCACCAGGTCTTAGTTGCTGTATACAGGTCTTCCTTGGAGCATGCAGGTCTTGTTTTTGTTATTGCAGCATGCAGAATTTTTATTTATTTACTGCATGCAGAAATTTTAGTCGTATCACGTAGGATCTAGTTCCCAACCAGGGGATCGAATGCAGGTCCCCTGCATTGGGAGTGAGGAGTCTTAGCCACTGGACCAGCAGGGCAGTCCCAGCAACAGTTTGTGACTAGGGCTTCCTGACCAAGGTCAGTGCTACAGGGTGTTTTCTGGACTCTGTTGCTATAGGGGCAGTTTCAGAGAACAGCCTTCTTAGGTCAGTTTTTACTGTCCTGAGTGTCAGTCCTATAGGACTAGCCTAAAAGTGAGGCATGTGTCTAGTGCAACTACGCAGAGCCCCACCCGCAGAAGTCGGGAGTTTAATCCTCCACAGTTGACATCATGAAATTCCTTTTTATTTTTTATGAACTGCTGCTCATTCAACACATATTTTTGTGATTTATAATTTATATGCTGCGCTGGGTTGTCTTTATGGCGCCCGGGCTTTCTCTAGTTGTGGTAAGTGGAGGCTACTCTTCATTGTGAAGCATGGGCTCTAGGTGCACAGGCTTAGTTGCCCCACAGCATGTGAAATCTTCCCCTGACCAGGGATCGAACCCATATCGCCTGCCTTGGTAGGCAGATTCTTAACCACTAGACCACCAGGGAAGCGCGCCACCTTGTAATTTTTCATGTTATCTTTGAATTTGTGTTTTATAAGTGAAGTCTACTGGGACAATGGAGCGGGCATCAGGAACTTAAAGCCTGACCTGTGTGCATTCTCTCTTCCCACCACTCTCTCTCCCTGAGACAGGCTCTTAGCTGCCTGTTCTGCCTCCTGAGGGCCTGGGCTTCGGGAGGGTCAAGGTCCACTACACACATCCCATGGCTTCTGAGTGCAGGGCAGAGTGGCAGCTACTCCCTCCTCAGTTGGCAGTCCATGGCATATTCAGCAGGTGACCAGCAGGGGTGAGTGTCCTGCCCACTATTGATTCCAGTTCTGTGTCTTCTTGGAAGAGAGGCTGCATCCCCCTGTAGGGAGCAAGCCTGTGGGAAGGAGATATGCTTTGTTTGACTTCTCCACCTCAGGCCAAGGCACCAGCAGGTCCGGTGGTTGGTGCGGAGAGAAGAACTTGGCAGCCAGCAGCCATGTGTATAGACACACAAAGTTGCAGGGCAGGTCACCCAGGTGACTGAGAGCTTGGACTCAGCCCAGGGTATCCCTTGCTCTAGGGAGCATGACAATGAATAGCACATTAAAAACACCATGACAGGTTAAAAACAATCATGGAAGAAAGGAAAATGCTTTATTTTTATTTATTTATTTTTTTGAATGTCAGCCATCTTTATTATCATTATCAGAGCTTTAAGCTACCTAGATTATACTTTTAGGCAAACTGCCTCAATGTATGAACTAAGTTTTCATAAATATGAGGAGAGTGTACAGCAAGGAAAATATTAATAGCAATAATAATTGAATGCTAAGTGCTCTAAAATAATTGTCCATTCAATTTCAGTTCAACACTATAAAGTAAGGTAATATCTGCATTTTATAGATGAAGAATCTGAGGTTCAGAGAGGTTAAATAAATCATTCAAGGTTAAGCAGCTACCAAGTGGTGAACAGAGCCAAGGTCTGTCTACTCCAAAGAAAATGCTTTATATCTTAGTATTTTTATTTTTTTAATATCTATTTATTTGGCTGTGCCAGGTCTTAGTTGCAACATGTGGGATCTAGTTCCCTGACCAGGGACCGAACCCGTGCCCCCTGCCTCGGAAGCGCAGAGGCCCAACCGCTAGACCACCAGGCAAGTCCCAATATCTTAGTATTTTTAACAGCGGGTTTTTTTTCTTTCCGTTTGCTGTTTGAAGGAGGGGTCCCACATTTTCATTTTGCCCAGGGCCCCATACATCAATTCGCAGTCCTGCTTAGAGGGCACTCCTTCAGGCTTCCCAACATTTCCGGTATCCCAACCCAGAGCAATTTCTGTTTTCTTCCCTGAACACTGATCCTACACAACTGCAGATAACAGGGGACAGCTGGGGGAATGAGCACGTGTGGGCCACTTCCTGGATGACTGGAAATATCTGAAGTAGAATCTAGGAGGAGCACTGAAGCCCTACTTGGTTAAGAAGGTGGGAGTGACCAAGTTAGAGAACATTTGGCTTATATTGTATACCCTTTGACAAATATTTATCAAATCCACCCATTTGTCAGGTGCTGGGGATGCAGTGGAGTCTAAAGTCAACAGAGCAACTACACTGTTTTCCGGGGTGAAGAACGGAGTGTGGAGGCGGGAGTAAGATGAAGCAGCAAAGACGATTGCTGTGCAGCGCAGTCATTGTGTGCGCATGTTTAACTTAAGCAGTCAGCTTACATGGGTTCACAATAAACAAAGGTAATGAAAAATTATTATTTCATCAAGGAAATTATCCTGCCCTTCATTCCACTTAATAAATAAGCAGCGTATGCTCCCTCCTGTATGAGATATGGGCGTAATCTACTTCCTTGGGTCTCGTATCTCATCTGGATGTAGTGTGAGTTGAGTGTACTTTCCATACAACGTAGTCTCTGAACCCAAAAATGAACACTGACATTTAGCCAAAGCCACAGCCATCTCTTACAACGTGGGAGGAAAACGGCATAAGAAAGATGGTGTCTTACCTTCCTTTGTTGCTCTCAACATCAACCGGATAGGGAGAGATCCGAGGAACCCAACAGAGGAACTGCTCTTGCCCTATCTGGATACCTCCGCAGAAACAACTCAAAAATGTATTCTCTGGGACCGCTTTCCTCTCCGCGTGGACCAACAGAATTCTGAGATGAGTAACAGATGGGTGCTCCAACCATTCGGCGCTGGGATGCGAGGATGGGGTTGCAGCGTCTTCCCCGCCCATCTATTGGACGAATCGGAAAGCGTCCTCCAGGACAGCGGAGTCCCGGGGCGCGCGGGGGGCGTGGCCTGGGACTCCCCAGAGGGGGAGGGCGCCGTCTGTCCTTGGGCAGAGAGGGGAGGTGACTCCGGCCGAAGAGGAGGACACAGGATGAGGGCCCTGCGGGTGAGGGGCCCCCAAGGGTCGGGTTGCGGCCCCCAATTCAGAAACTCTCACCCCTATGTGAGGCTCTCCCCAAATTCTGGGATCTGGGGACTTGGAACGTGAGCCCCCTTCAGGGCTCGGGACTCCCTCCTAATAAGCCTAGGGCCCCTCTCCCCAGCTCCCGACCCAAAGTCTTTTGAGACAGCCGGGGACCCGTTAACTTGACCAAAAGCCCAGAGCTGGAACTTTTTCCCTTCATCCAGGGCTCCCTTAGCATTCCTTCCCCTCTCCCTAACTTCTTAGGCTGCCGGGAAATTCCCTAAGCACCCCCGATCCAGCCCTGCCCTTCCCACGACCTGAGCTCCTCCCATTAACCCTGGGAACCGAAAAAAAAAAAAAAAAACCTCTCGGGACTGGGACCCGCAGAACGTGAGCCTTCCTTCTGGGTCCGATCCCCTAGACGGTCCAATAACCTTCAAGCCAGACCCTCTAGGCACGAGTCCCGTTCATCTAGGCCTTTCCTGGCAGGACACCCTCCCCCACTCACACTGTCAGTTCGCATCTTGCCTTTTAGACGCTCCCAAGGGACAGGAGTGTCCCCAAGTCAGAGCCTCGGAAAGGCCGACACCCTCCCCCAAAGGGACCTCCTCCGGGACGCCCCTGCAGACTCCCCCAATGTCCACCCATCCCCTCTGCACAGGTCTCCCAGGCGCTGGTCCGCTCCTTTAGCTCAACCGCCCGGAACCGCTTCGAGAACCGAGTAGCTGAGAAACAGAAACTCTTCCAGGTGGGCGGAGCGGGGGCGGAACGGGGGAGGAGCCTGGGCCGCCCGCTTGGTCCCGAGAAGTTGGGGGTGGCAGGAGCTTAAGGTCTGCGGTGCTGACAGGGCCTTTCTCATCGTGTGCCCCCAAATTCCAGGAGGACAATGGCCTCCCGGTGCACTTGAAGGGCGGTGCAACAGACAACATCCTGTATCGAGTGACGATGACTCTGTGTCTGGGGGTGAGTGCAGTGCCAGGCTCGGCCTCAACTGCGGGAGGAGGCGGCCGGGCTCGAGATTGAGAGGGGAAGGGGGCGGGTTCCGGCGCTAGGGTTTCGCCATAGAATTGGATTCTGAGCTGGTGTGGGACCCTATAGGAGCCTGGGCTGACAAATACAGAGGGAGCACCCCAGGGCTTGGGCTCCTGTCCCAGGAAGATGGCTGGGCTAGTGATGCATCTGGGGAGAAAGCTTGAAGCCTGGTCTGTTTCAAGGTCCAGCATTTCTCCAGCTGAAGGGCGGTTTGGGCCTGCAGCATGGGCTCAGAAGCAAGATGGGGCTCAGGGAGGGAACTGGGGCCTCATTCAGTATCCCCCACACTCCCTCCCTAGGCACTCTCTACAGCCTGTACTGCCTTGGCTGGGCCTCCTTCCCTCACAAGAAGTGAAACCAAGAAGTCTGCAGGACCTGAACAGGCATCAATAAATGTGCTGGTTTCCTGGGGAACCCAGCCCAGCTCCATGCTCCCTATTTGTGCCTCCTAGCCCATCCTTCCACCAGCAAGTCATCTCTGCCCTGTGGACAACCCTGGGACCCTCCTACTAGACCAGGGTTATCCCTAGGATGTCACTGCCTCTCAGCCCTCCCAGAAGCCCCAAACAGCACCCCTGGGCTGTCCCCTCAGGGTCTGGGGACCTGCTTTGTATCCTGGGATGGCGGCCCCTCTCCCTGCAGAGACCCGGGGGTGGGGGAGGAAGATCCTGAGCATAGTGTATGACACCAGAGAGGTAGAGGCAAGTGAAGACAGACTTATTCAAGCACAGAAGCTGAGAGGAGCAAACATGGCCTTGGGGGGCACAGCCAGGGGGACACTGAGACCTCCCACAGGTCTGGTTCTTGCAGCAGAAGCAGAGATGGTCCAGACTTCTAGTCTTGGTTTCCATGGGATCTGAGCGAGATCTCAGCAAGAATAAGGCTACAGCTCAACTGGGATCCAGAATGAGAAAAAGACTGGGACTAGGAGACACATACAGACAGACTGCCTCTGCCTCAAACAGAGGCAGAGCCACCCCCCAACTCAAAACAGGAGGCAGATCTCGGACAGAGCAGCAACTAGGGTGCATTTATTTCCTCCCGGGCCTGGCAGTCTGGGAGCAGAACATAGACAAAGGCACTGGGGCATGTGGCCCTGTTTTGGCCTGGAGTTCAGGTGCCTGGGTGGTAACTGAATGGGTGTGCCTGGGTGTGGAGGGACTGGAGTGATCCTCCCAGAACTAAGAGAAGGGCCCTTGGGGTGTGGAAGCCACACAAATTTTGGGCTTGGCACAGGTGCAAGAGAAGGGTTATGGAGTAGACAAGATGAGAGTGCTGGGTGGGGGGGTGGACTCGAGGGGCAAGACGTGTTGAAGCATGTTGGGCCCTGGCTGTTGACTGAGAATCCAGGTGCCAAGGGCTGAGAGGACAGAAAGGCCTGTGGGTCAGCAGGACCCATGAAGATGTGACTGAAGACAGAATCAGCCCTGGGAGAGACCGAAGAGTCCAAGGTGACTCCTACAGCGAGGTGATGAGGGGGTAGGCCTGGGGCTCCCATTCAGGAGTACATGGTCAGCTGCAGCCACTGGGGAAAGGAAGGGACAGACAGTGAGGAGCAGGGAACCCAGGAATACCAGCAGCCCTTCTCTGCTCTCACCCAGGGGTCTTTGGGAAAATGGGAGGGAGGGAGCCCTAGCTCCAAGCTGGTACACAGGGCTGAGGGGAGGGGACCCCTGCTAGGATCCCACATCCCAGGGTGGAGATGGGGGTTCTTACCTCCTGGATGTTCACCTGGATTTGTCCAGTGCCATCTTTGTCGAGAGATTTGAAGGCACCTGGGGAAAGGAAGGGTTGATGGGACTGGCTTTTAGGATTAAAATATACTAATACATGATAATACTAACAGCTAGTAGTCTGTCTGCTCTGGAAAGCACCTGTATAAAGTGCTTTCCATGTATCAATTAATTTAATCCGATTTGGGGAGCTAAGTGTCATTTTTAAAATAAGGCACAGAAAGGTGAAGTGATGTGCCTGTGTTACGTAGAGAAAAGGAAACTGGGATTAGAACCCAGACTGCTACTCATCTCAATAATGGCCTCCATATCTTGACATTCACGCCCCTCATCACCCTCTGCCCAAGCCCCAGCCCCCTACCAACCTCCAGTTCCAGCTGAAACAAGCTACTGGAAGGAGGCTCTGCATTTCCTGCTCGTACAGTCTGTTGTGGTCCCCACTCCTGCCCTGAAACTCATCTCCATGTTCCCCACTCATAGCCAAACCTGTATGTAAACAGGTGCCCACAGTCTGTGTGGCTATCTCACTCATGGCTTAGTTACCACCCTCGGGGTCGACGCGTGTGGTACCCTGGCCACTCCACGCACAGCTGACCCTCTTGCTGGTAAACCCTAGGCCATTTCTTGACTCTCTCACACATGGCTTTTGGCATCATCTGCCCTGTTGTCCTCCCACCTTCCCTTCATGTCCCCAACATACCTGCCCCTTTTCTTCCCTGCATGCTCTTAATATACTGTCCGCCCTGGGCTCTTGGCATGCCAGGAGATCTTCCTAAAGGAAACCTGAGACCCTGTTCTTCCCCTGCCTAGACCTTGTTCACTGTCCCCATTAGTGTCTGAGCACCTCGAAACTTGGCATTCACAGCCCTGCATGGCCTGACCATCCCACTGTTCCTGCCCCCTCTCTCAGACAAATCTGCGTTCCTATTCTAGCTTTGCAACTTCTAGCTAAGTGGCTGTGAGCAAGAAATTCGCCTCCTTGAACCCTAGGTTCCTCGTCCATGAAATAAATACTCTAACCAAAATCACCAAGATCACCATCTCCTCTTTCCTTTCTAGGCCTTCACACAGGCTGTTCCCAGTGCAACACTGCTCCCCACTCGCTTGCTGGGGTCACTTCCTACCCACCAGGTCTCAGTTCGCACATGCCCTCCCTCCTCCAGGAAGGCCTTCTTGATCACTTAAGGTACATCAGCTGCCTAGTTAAGTTTGAAGAGCTCCCAGTTACAAGTCTAAACCTGATCTACCCTGACCTTCCCCCCTCATAGGCCCCATCACTCTGCAAAGGCTTCCCGATCCCAGACTTAACCTTCCTGAGCTGTCACTGTCTGGTAATTTGCCTCTCCTGTGGATTGTGAGCAACAAAAGGGCAAGAACATGGGCTGTCTCAGTCACTGCTGTGCCCCTAACACTGCCCACTCAGCATCAGGTTCAGAGGAGGCTTGGCCCCAGGAGGCTGGACAAATCCCCACCTGGGAAGAGAGCTAGGGTGTCACTTACGGAACATGGCATCCAGTCTGACCAGGCAGCTGATGAAATTGTCAAAATCCATGTTCCCTCCCTCATCTGAGTAGCGTCGGATTATCATGTTGTAGAGATGTTCATTCAGGTGGAATCCTGAGAACGATTTAGTTAACAGGTGTGGGGGCCACACAGCCAAACCCTCTCCCAGCCCCAGGATTCAGGCTCAGACCAGATCAGTGGGGGCTGCCTCACCATTCCCACCCCCAGTCCCACCATGTTCCTGCCAGCCACACCTGCTGCCTCAAAGGCCCCTGGGAGTTCACTGCTGCCAATGGTCCCTGAACGGTCAACATCAAACTGTTTGTATATGGCCTGTGGGGACAAGGAGGTCAGGATTCAACTGGGCCTCATGGGGTGTGGCATTTCCAAGGCTTGGGGCACTGTCTTTGTGCCAGTCGTTTCAGAGGCTGAACACACCTGCCACTTTTTGATGTTGTTCCACAAGTACTTGAATTCTTGAAGCCCAGTTTACCAGTCGTGTCACTCTGGTAGGAGGGTGTTAAGAATAGCCATACCCAGAAGTGTGGACAGTGTACACGATGATGGTAAGGGCCAAGCAGGGGAGCCTGGGCTCAAACCCCAGCTCCTATCCCACCCTCGTCCTGTCACCTTGTGTGTGGCTTCAGTGTTTGTTTCGCCCATAGGTACTTTAGTTTGTATTTCTAAAGACTCTCTTTACACATAATCACATGAAATCCTCATTTATAACATTCTTTGAAACTAATTCAAACTTACAAATGTTAGGACATGTAAAACACCAGGTTATCTTAGAACTCTAGGGAAATGAGGTGATAAGAGTAAACATCTGATGCATTTGTGATAAAAAGTGAATGAGATATTGGTATAAAGCCCTCACTCAGCTCAGGGCTGGCACTTGATAAATCCTCAGTAAATAGCAACAATGGCCAAGACTTATCACATGACTTCAGATAGTGCTAAACTTCTCAGGAACATCACTTGTCTCACTAAATCCTCAAGATACCAGCCCCATCGGTATTGTATCTGGGTGACAGAGAAACAGCTTCAGAGCTGAAAAATCTACCCAGGTGAGATCATAGTGTGTGCAGACCACTTACTCTGTGCTACCCATTGTGCTAAGCCTTTTGCATGAAACGCCAGTTTGGTATCACCATTATCACTCACCCAATTTTATCAAGAGGTAAACTGAGGCACAGAGCAGTTCAATAACTGCTAGGAGGCTGAGCTGCATTTGTTTCACCCTAGACAACACATGTATGTCATCACATGACATGCATATATATGTGTGTCTATAATGCTTTGTGCAGCTTCCCTGGTGGCTCAGAGGTTAAAGTGTTTGCCTGGAATGCAGGAGACCAGGGTTCGATCCCTGGGTTGGGAAGATCCCCTGGAGAAGGAAATGGCAACCCACTCCAGTACTCTTGCCTGGAAAATCCCATGGAGGGAGGAGCCTGGTAGGCTACATACAGTCCATGGGGTCGCAAAGAGTCGGACACGACTGAGTAGCTTCACTTCACTTCATAATGCTTTGTGCAGTATGTGCCTGTGTCAAAATCAGTGAATGATGTGTGTTCCCATGCACACACCTCTACATATGTTCATGTATGTGGGTGTGCCCTTATATATGTGTGTGTGCATGTGGGCAAACCTATGGCAGTTACAAGGTGGGGTTATAAGGTTATAAGGTCAGTTGAATGATTGCCTCTCTAGGTCCTGGTTTCTTCATCTGTAAAATGGAATATAATAATCATACCTGTCCAACAAGGTGGCTGTCAAGTAAATGTAAGTAAAGTGCTAGTTATGACAGCTGATGTTATGTATTGCCACATGTCCATAGGTGTGTGTGTGTTCTAATGTACACATGTCCACATCTGTGGGTATGAAAGCTACACCCTGACTGCCCCAGCCACTCTCGCAGAAAATCCCTTCTTGGGAATTCCCTGGCAGTCCACTGGTTAGGCCTCCCCTACTCTGTCAGGGCCCCAGTTTAATCCCTGGTTGGGGAATGAAGATCCCACAAAACCACACAGCGTGGCCAAAGAAAATTCCCTCATCCTCAAGTTCTCCACCAGACTACTTTCAAGGATACATCCATTACGGCCACCATGCTGCGACATGTGTCAATGCCAAAGCCATCAGTCTTCAAATCAGGATCTGTGGGATACAGGTTGAAGGTCAGAGGCCAGAGATCACAACTACCCCAGCCATCATGCCTCCAAACCTGCCCTGTCTGCTGACCCCGGTCACTCACGCCGGGTCACCACTTTGTTGAGAATGTTCATGAGTTCTGTGGCACTGACCTCCATGTCCTGGGGGAGAAGTTAGGAATGGGTCAGGGGTGACTGAAAGGGGTCTGAGGGTGTGATGAAGGAGGATGGGAACTTTGGGAAAGGGCAGCTCAAAGGAAGGCATGGAAGGGTTAAGGATGGGTCTGGAGTCCCCTGTTTACTTACATCTCCAGCCAGCTGGGCAAAAAGCCTCCGGAACTGCCGGACCTCCTCACTCTCATTGGCCTCAATGTTGGAGTAATGTGTGCGAGGGGCTGCAGAGGGAGGAGATTTCAGAGCAGGTAGGGGGGAAGGGTGCCCTGGCCGGGACAGCAGTAGGTTGGGAAAGTCTGAGTGGGCTGATGGTGAGCGACCAATGAGTGAGAGGCGGGCAATAAACAGGAATGGATATAGCTAAGTCCGTAAAGAGTTGGATATGACTTAGCGACTGGAAAATAATAGCTAAGTTTGAGGATGTTACAAGGGAGAGATTCAGTGAGATAAATTTCAAAAGGAAAGGGATGGGGCTTCTTCAAAGGGACAAGGATGGGTGATGGAAAAGGCCTCAGAATGAGAAAACAGGTGGCAGCTTACCAGGGGCTCTGGGTTGTACTGCGCAGCCGCCTCACTGAAGGAAAACATGGAGGTGGGGGGTTAGTGCCGGGGGCGGGGCCTCCAACCGGCAGCCAGCCCCCACACCCCATCCCTCAACCCCTAGCTCGCCACCCTACCTACTTGCTCCCTCCGCCCTCATCAGTCCTTGTCCTCACCTGTCCCTATCCTTGCCGCCTCTGGTTGTGCCCCCCACAGTAAGATCCCCCTTGCCAGAGCACACCTACATAATGGCAGATTCCTCAAAAGACCCAGCCCCTTCGAGGGCTCGCCTCATAGAAGCTTGGCCCCAGCTTCCCAGGGCCCCACCCTCCTGGGTTCCACCATGGCTTCTAACGTTTGTGTCTTCTCAATATCCCACCCCAGCTCCATTAGTTCTCACCCCTTCATAGTATCACACTCAACGGCTAAGACCTACCAGGCACCTACCGACCCCTACTCTCCCTTCACTGCTGCTGCTGCTAAGTCGCTTCAGTCGTACCCCTTCACTAGGACATTTTTAGTCCAATCAGTTCCCAGCCTAGCCTTGCCCCTTGATGGCCTTTTCCCCAATCCTATAAGGGCTAGATCTCTTTTGAGCACACCTCATTGACCCCACCTACGAGGGCCACGCCGCGCGCACAAGGCTAGCCTTGCGCCCACGAAGTGATAACCAGCCTCATTGGCTCCGCCCCCTTAACGTATGTCTCCAGGTTAGCGGAAGTAGGCCCCGCCACCCCCATTAAGCCCCACCTCCCAAAGCCCCGCTGGTCCCATAAGACTGTGTGCCCTCAATAATCAGAGTACCCCCATGTCAAGCTCCGCCCCTTGAACTCATTAAGGTCGGCCCTCTCAAGCGGGTCTCCAAGCCCAGGCCCGGCCCAGCCTAATTAAGTTTCCTGGTCAATGTCCAGGTTACCCCATTCTATTGAAGGAGAAGCCTCCTCCTCAGGCCACGCCCACCACCAGGCTCCGCCTTACCTAATGGCGCTAATGACCCCGCCCAGGATGCGCATGGCAGTTCCGCCGCCGCCGCCGCCTCCGCCACCGCCTCCGCCGCCGCCGCCGGCCCCGCTGATAAGGCCTCCAAGCACATTCCCTAGACCCCCGCCCAGGCCCCCGCCTCCTCCGCCGCCTCCGCCACCCTTCAAGAACGAGTTAACCAGGAACATGGCTGATTCCTGAGGAGGAAGAAAGGGGTCAGATGGCTGTCTCGTCCCTGAGCCCGCCCCCTTCCCCCACAAAAATACGCATTTCTGACTGCTGGACGTGAGGAAGTAATAAGAAACCTCTAGGCGGAGACCTATCCTCTGGCTGGGGCTTAAGGGCCCATTCGGGGTGAGGTCTGGGCTTCTGGGGAGGTAGTTCTTGGACAGTGGCATAGGGACAGAAAATCAGGTTTGAAACCTCCTTCCGTTCCAGAGGTCCGCATCTGGCTTGAAAAACTCTGGACTGAGTCTACGCATAGGTATCATGAAGTACCAGGCACTGGCCAGGTCAAGTGGGATTCTCAAGGTGGGGGTGGTCCCAAGCTAGCGCTCGAATCTGAGATCCAGAGCCCTAGAGGTCTGAGGCGGGTCGGAACCGTGGGTTCGAAGTTCTCTGCCTGGAGGCCCCTAACACAGAGTTTAGGAAATCCAGAATGTGGGTTTAAGGATTTAGGTGCAACGAGCAGTGAGACTAGACTCATTGCTGGGTCGGTGGGATCAGGTCTAAGATTTTAAGTGTTGAGCCCCGGAGCCTGGGATAACGGAGTTTTTGTTAGAATTGAGAGGACGGATCGTGGTCCCAGAGGCTGCACCCAGGCCTGAATTTACTGGGTACCTCTCCATGGGCTCCTATTTTAGATCCTGAGAGGAAGGGTGGAAGAGTCCCTTGGGCGGGATAACTAGGCCGGACAGATCTGGGAGCTCGAATCTGAGATCAAGGGTGTAGTGGATCCCTGAGGCTAAGATTTTAGTATCTCTTCGGGTCTAGAGGTCTCCAGGGCCAGAATTACAGAGTGCAGGGGGAGTCCGGACTGGGCGCTCACCGCCTCGTTCACGCGTCCGCCGGTCCGCTCTTCGGTGTAGCTCTGGGGCCTCCGGCTGCGTCCGACTCCGCAGGGCGGGGCGGGTGACTCAGGCTGCCAAGGCCGGGTTAGGCTCTGCGGGTGGCGCAGCCCGCATCCGCCCGGTCCTAGAGCCGACATTAAGACTGCGCATGCGCTTACCGGTCCCGCCTCCGGTGATTGGATGCCGCTGCCCAAGGTCCACCCTGCGTTTCCAGTGCCTTGCATTCCCGACACCGCCCTGAGTTGACAGATCTGAGGTCTTTCCCTACTCTATGTGGTCCCAGGTGCAAGCACCTGGCAGTCATCATGCCAAGGCCACCTAGTGTCTATTTTCGCCCCAAAGCCTGCTGCCATCGCCTCACAGAAGTGGCTTTCGGTTTCCTCTGAAAAGGACTCCTGATACTCTTGGGACTTGTCTCCTATCCCAGCCTTGTCACGACAAACAGCGTCTGGCATTGTGTTTGGCCCACAGTCTGGGACAAGTGCCCGCTTCTATGGCGGGGATCCTGCAGACAAAGCCCTGATGGTGGTCCAGTTTCACCTACGAATTGGACCACCTTGTGCCTCCTGCATCTACACCCCTTGACACCCTGAGCCAAGACCACTAGAATTATTTTTCCTGGACGGGTCCAAGTGTAGTCTCAGTCTTCCAGCCTCTAAAGAGGGGCCCGGATACAGGAAGAATCTGCTGGCCACAGCTTGGTTTTTGAGGCTAGACGTTCCCAGGGTCTGTTGGTGGCCGAGGTGGAAAGTGCAGCTGGGAAGGAAAATGGCAAAGGAGGCCACCTTTGGAACCCTTTCGCTTGCTCTCTGCTTCCAACCTGTAAGCGCACAGGACCTTTTCAGGGTCCCCTCGGAGGGAGCTATCAGTCTGTCTCTCTAGCCCTTATGCACTACTCTGGAAGCTGACTCAGGCTGGGGTTGAATCCTGACTTTGCCCCTTAATAACTTGGAATTCCAAAACAGTGACCTGAGCCATGATTTTCTAATCTGTAAAATGTAAATAAAGGTCCCCATGCCCGACTCTCTAGGTTGCTGACAGAATGAAGTAGTAAACACTTAGTTAAATAGTAGAGGATACTCTCTGTCTATTCCTTCCTCCTGGAGCCCTCTTGGGTTCCTGAGGTAGACTCTTGTTCTTAGTTAATACAGAAGTCCCCTACATACAAACCCTCAAGTTGCAAACTTCCAAAGATGCAAATATGTTTGCATGTCCAATCACATAAGTTAGTTCACCTGTCTGGTGTACGTTGTCAGGTGCGTGTATCCTCTATAAGCTGTTCTGCTTTTGTGTACTTTACAGAACTGTGTAGAGTGGGCTTCCCTTGTGGCTCACCTGCAGGAGACCTGGGCTGGGAAGATCACCTGAAGAAGGGAAAGGCAACCCATTCACTATTCTAGACTGAGAATTGCATGGACTGGATAGTCCATGGGGTCACAAAGAGTTGGACACAACTGAGCGACTTTCACTCACTCACTCACTCACTGTATAGAGTACAGTAGTATAGTATGTTTATTTCCAGCCCAGGATGTCCGGAAGCAAGCAAAAAGCAGTGATGATGTACCTGGTACTACTGTGCTTTTTAAGGTACTGTACTGTAAGATTAAAAATGTTTTCTTATAAGTTGAGAAAGCCCGTGTGCAGCAATGAAGATCCAAAATAATAATAAAATATTAAAAATAAATTTAATTTTATTTAATAAAAATTAAGAAATATTTTCTTTATTTTTTGTTTGTTTTGTGTTATTTGTGTGAGCAGTATTATAAACCTGTTACAATACAGTACTTTATGGCTGTTTGTGTTAGTTGGTACTGAGGCTTTTTGGATTTATGAACAAATTGGACTTCCAAGTACACTCTGAAAACAGAACTCATTCATAAGTAGGGGACTTACTGTACAGATAAAAAGAGCTGCCAAGCACGTTCCCAGGTATTTACATAATGGCAACCCACTCCAGTATTCTTGCCTGGTGGGCTGCAGTCCATGAGGTTGCAAAGAGTCCGACATGACTGAGCTACTGACACTTTACAGCTCATATGTCCTCATAACAGTCTTTGAATGGATGCTATATATCATCGCCACAAATAAGTAAACTGATTCTGAGGGTAAACTCCTAGCTTGTACTCTTATTTTTTTTAATTATTTAAAATTTATTTGACTGAGTCAGGATCTTTGTTGCATCATGTGGGATCTTACCTTGTGCCCATGAACTCTCTAGTTGTGATGTGCAGGGTCTGGAGCATATGGGCTCAGTAGCTGCGACATGCAGGCTTAGTTGCTCTCCAGCCTGGGGGATCTTGGTTCCCTTATCAGGGATCGAAGCTGCACATTGTGAGGCGGATTCTTAACCACTGGACCACCAAAGTGTTAGTCACTCAGTTGTGTCAGACTCCTTGTGACCCCATGGATTGTAGCACACTGACTCCTCTGTCCATGGAATTCTCTAGGCAAAGATACTGGAGTCGATTGCCATTTCCTTCTCCAGGGAATCTTCCTGACCCAGGGATTAAACCCAGGTCTCCCACATTGCAGGCAGACGCTTTACCGACTGGACCACCAGGAAAGTCCTTAACCTGTACTCTTAAGCACTACTAAAACTGAGCAGGACTCTGTGAGGCTCTTGGACATGGAAGCCTTTGTGTTCCTCATTACTTGTTTGCAGGAAATAGGCTTCAGCCTCCTTGACCTTCCTTGAGTTCCAAAGGGCAAGTTCAAACCGTTGCTAATCAGGGAAGAATGAAACATACATACTTCCCATGAACAGTATGAAAAGGCAAAAAGATATGACACTGAAAGATTAACTCCTCAGGTTGGTAGGTGCCCAATATGCTACGGGAGAAGAGTGGAGAAATAACAGAAAGAATCAAGAGACAGAGCCAAGCAAAAACAACGCCCAGTTGTGGATGTGACTGGTGATAGAAGTAAAGGCTGATGCTGTAAAGAACATATTGCACAGGAACCTGGAATGTCAGCTCCATGAATCAAGGTAAATTGCAAGTGGTTAAAAAGGAGATGGCAGGAGTGAACATTGACATTTTAGGAATCAGTGAGCTCAAATGGAAAGGAATGGGCTAATTTAACTCAGATGACCATTATATCTACTACTGTGGTCAAGAATCCCTTAGAAGAAATGGAGTATCACTCATAGTCAACAAAAGAGTCTGAAATGCAGTACTTAGGTGCAATCTCAAAAATGACAGAATGATCTCTGCTTGATTCCAAGGCAAACCACTCAATATCACAGTAATCCAAGTCTATGCCCCAACCAACAATGCTGAAGAAGCTAAGTTGAATGGTTCTATGAAGACCTACAAGACCTTCTAGAACTAACACTGCCCCCCCAAAAGAAATGTCTTTTTCATTATAGGGGACTGGAATGCAAAAGTAAGAAGTCAAGAGATACCTGTAACAGGCAAATTTGGCCTTGGAGTACAAAATGAAGCAGGGCAAAGGCTAACAGAATTTTGCCAAGAAAACACACTGTCAAAGCAAACACCCTCTTCCAACAACACAAAAGAAGACTCTACACATGGACATCACCAGATAGTCAGAAATCAGATTTATATATACAGATTGATATATAATACAGAAATCAGATTGATTATATTCTTTGCAGCCAAAGATGGAGAAGCTCTATACAGTCAGCAAAAACAAGACTGGGAGCTGACTGTGGCTCAGATCATGAACTCCTTCTTTCCAAATTCAGACTGAAATTGAAGAAAGTAGGGAAAAGCACTAGACCATTCAGGTATGACCTAAATCAAATCCTTTATTACTATACAGTAGAAGTGACAAATAGAATCAAGGGATTAGATCTGATAGACAGAGTGCCAGAAGAACTATGGACAGAGGCTCATGACATTATACAGGAGACAGGGATCAAAACCATCCCCAAGAAAAAGAAATGCAAAAAGGTAAAATGGTTGTCTGAGAAGGCCTTACAAATAGCTGAGAAAAGAAGAGAAGCTAAAGGCAAGGGGGAAAAGGAAAGATATACCCATTTGAATGCAGAGTTCCAAAGAATAGCAAGGAGAGATAAGAAAGCCTTCCTCAATGATCAATGCAAAGCAATAGAGGAAAACAATAGAGTGGGAAAACGAGATCTCTTAAAAAAAATTAGAGATACCAAGGAACAGTTCATACAAAGACGGGCACAATAAAGGACAGAAATGGTATGGACCTAACAGAAGCAGAGGATATTAAGAAGAGGTGGCAAGAATACACAGAAGAACTATACAAAAGATCTTCATGACCCAGATAATCACGATGGTGTGATCACTCACCTAGAGCCAGACATCCTGGAATGCGAAGTCAAGTGGGCCTTAGAAAGCATCACTACAAACAAAGCTAGTGGAGGTGATGGAATTCCAGTTGAACTATTTCAAATCTTAAAAGATGATGCTGTTAAAGTGCTGCACTCAATATGCTAGCAAATTTGGAAAATTCAGCAGTGGCCACAGGACTGGAAAAGGTCAGTTTTCATTCCAGTCCCAAAGAAAGGCAATGCCAAAGAATGTTCAAACTACGGTACAATTGCACTCATCTCATGCACTAGCAAAGTAATGCTCAAAATTCTCCAAGCCAGGCTCTAACAGTACGTCAACCATGGACTTCCAGATGTTCAAGCTGGATTTAGAAAAGGTAGAGGAACCAGAGATCAAATTGCCAACATCTGCTGGATCATCGAAAAAGCAAGAGAGCTCCAGAAAAACATCTACCTCTGCTTTATTGACTATGCAATGCAGGGGGCACAGGTTCAATCCCTGGTCGGGGAACTAAGATCCCACATGCCACAGAGCAGCTAAGCCCACGAGCCAGAACTAGAGAGTTCATGCACTGCAATGAAAGACCGTGCATGATGCAACGAAATTCACACAAAGACCCAATGCAGCCAAAAAAAAGAAAAAGAAAGAAACAAATTGGACAGGATCCTCGTTCTACCTCAAGGGATACACTTAATATACCTCTGATCTCTGCAGAATTAAAACCTCCACCCAATGGAAGATGTTAGATGCTTGATGAAGCATTCTTCATTCCAGAGAAGCTCATCAGGAGACCACCAGGAGGTCAGATTAAAGGAGTGCAGGCCCTGCGTACTCCTGATCCTTATCAGCAACCCTGCCCTTGAACCATTGCTCTAAAACTCCTCACCAAGTCCTTCTGAGTTGGTACACAAGTTTTGAGGGCTCAAGCCCTCTGTGCCTCCCCTTGCCTGGCAAAGCAATAAAGCTATTCTTTTCTACTTCACCTAAAACTCTATCTCCAAGATTCAATTCAGCACTGGTGCGCAAAGGCCAAGTTTTTGTCATCACTACCCGAATGTATTGACTCTTCAATAATATAATGAATAATAGCCCAAATAACAAGGTCACAACAGACAGTACTCCAGTCACAGCTATGCTTCCTGAGGGCTTGTTGGGGCTGCTACACAGGCCTTATCTATGATGCAGGATCTAACAGGAGAGAAAATTGAGGCTAGGTCAACTTGCCTGAGTTCACAGAGAGTGGCAGGACCAGATCTGAACCTGGGCTTGGCTGATGCCAAAAGTTTGCTTGATGACTGATCTGGATTCCTTTCTGACCACGCCCCTCCCTGCCAGTCTGAGTAGCTTCCTCCTCTGCCCTTTCCTGGGCTCACTTGCTGCCAGGCCTTTGCATGGGCTGTGTCTGGAACACACTTCTGCCTTGTTTGCCTGGTGTTGTAACCACTCAAGCTTTGAGTGTCAGCTTAGGAGTCACCTCTTCTAGGAAGCCCTCCCTGTCTGTGCAGTTCCATGCTTGTAGCATACATTCTCATAGCACTCACTGCCAATTACAATCATCTAGGTCTGGCTCCCTCATCTCTCAATTCTGACCAGCTCTAAATCTTAGTCTGCCTCTTTAGCCCACTCATGCCTTTGTGGATCCCCCTCTTTTTGTTGTTGTTGTTCAGTTGCTAAGTTGTGTCCATCTCTTTGTGGAGATGGACCCCATGGACTGCAGCATGCTAGGCTTCCCTGTCCTTCACCATCTCCCAGAGTTTGCTCAGATTCCTGTCCTTTGAGTTGGTGAAGTTATCTAACCATCTCATCCTCTGCTGCCCTCTTCTTTTGCCTTCAATCTTTCCCAGCATCAGGGTATTTCCCAATGAGTCAGCTCTTCCCATCAGGTGGTCACAGTATTGGAGTTCAGCATCAGTCTTTTCAATAAATATTGAGTTGATTTCCTTTAGCTTAAATTCCACCTCCCAGAAATTTCTTGGTGGTCCATTGGTTAGAACTCTGTGTTTCACTGCCAAGGGCTAGGTTTCAACCCCTGGTCATGGAACTAAGATCCTGGCAAAATAAATAAATTCCATCTCTAGGCTATCAGCTTATGCCCAGGTTTCTATCTTCAGCCCAGATATTTCTATCTTTAGGTTCCTCCATTCTGTATCCTACTCACTGTCTCCACAGCGGTCTTAGAGGTGTGTCGAGCTTGGGACATCTTTACCTTCCTCCTCACCTTCCCCAACTAGTTTAATGGCATCTCTATCATTCCAGTGACTGAGATCAAATACCCTAGGTTGGCTCTTTAAAAATATATTTTTGTTTATTTGGCTGTCCTGGGTATTAATTAAAGCTCGAGGTATCTTTTAGTTGAGGAATTGGGGATCTAGCTGACTTCCCAGTAGTAGCATTTAAAAGCCAGTGCAGGATGCTCAAAGCTCTAATCTTCTGATGCTCTCAGGTTGCCTAGGCAACCCTGGAAGCTATGCAAGCACTGAGGTGCCACAGGAAGGAAGCTAGCTGGATCCCTAAGCCATGGCAAGGAGCACATCTGCCAATTTCTATGAGTAAGAAATCAATTTTGAAGTGTTAGTCCACTGAGGGCCAAAACTCATTGTTACCACCATATAAGCTAGCCTATTCTGACTGATGCATGTAGAAGTAATTATGATGCCATGAGTTAACCAGAGAGATGGGATTACTTGTCCAACATCATACAGCTAGGAAGTACCAGGGTCAAGATTCAAACCCAGGAAGACTGACTTTGTAGCTTATGCTTTTTTTTAGTTCCCTGATCAGGGATTGAACCTGCACCCCTGAAATGGAAGCATGGAGTCTTAACCATTGGACAGCTAGGGGAAGACCTGTGGCTTATGCTTTAATCCTTACAATTTGCTGCCTCAACGATGTTAATGTTACAATGCCACCACCAATTAATAAACTCAAAATAGTCATAACTCCCCTAGCTCATGTCTCCTGAGGGTTTGATGGGCCCAGGCTGAAGTAACAGCATTTTTATAGACATGTCTGGCCAGGCCTCTCACAACCCTCTTAGAACTGAACTAACGTGAAAAGAAGTGGAGGTTCAGCGAGAGGGAGTCATTTGCCTGAGGGGATGGCAGAGTCAGGTATGAACCCAAACGTAGTTGATGCCAAATTGTTCCACGATGACTAATACAGTTTACTGTCCTTTTACCTCACCAGTGTATTAGTCAGGGTTTTCAAAGAAACAGAACCAGTAGAATATACGGAGAGAGAGAAAGAAAAAGACTCATTACAGGGACTTCCCTGGTGCGCCAGAAGCTACGACTCCATGCTCCCAGTGGAGGGGGTCTCGCTTCCATCCCAGGTCAGGGAACTAGATCCCTCTGTGTACTGCAACTAAAGGTGCCTCATGCCATAACGAAGATCAAAGATCTGGGTGCTGCAACTAAGGTCCGGCACAACCGAATAAATAATTTTAAAAAGAAGAATTCAGATCTGTGTGGCCTCCTCTTGAATGTGGGTGGATTTGTAATCACTTTCATCAATAGACAGTGGCAGAAGTGACTTCTGAGGCTAAGTCAGAAAAGGCCATGCAGTTTTTCCTTGGTTCTCCTACAACATTTGCTTTGGAGAAAGCCAGCTCTCATATAAAACGTCCAACTACACTGGGACAGCCGTTATGGAAAGAACCTCTGAGGTGCTTTAGTTATAGTCCCCACTCAGCTCCCAGCCAGCAGCTACTGTCACTGCCAAGCTGCTGAGTCACTTTGGACATCTGGCCTGCTCAAACCTTGAGATGACTGTAGCCTCAGCCAACTTCTGACTCAAACACAAGAGAGATCTCAAGTCAAGTTCATCCCAAATTCCTGATCTAAAAAACAGAAAAATGGGAAAAATAAAGTGGCTGTTTTAACTTGCTGAGGTTTAGATAAAATTTAATGCAGTTATAGATAACTGGAACACAGTTAACATTAACTACTGCTATTGCTGCTGCTGCTGCTAAGTCGCTTCAGTCGTGTCCGAATCTGTGCGACCCCATAGACAGCAGACCACCAGGCTCCCCGTCTTTGGGATTCTCCAGGCAAGAACACTGGAGTGGGTTGCCATTTCCTTCTCCAATGCATGAAAGTGAAAAGTGAAAGTGAAGTCGCTCAGTCGTGTCCAACCCTCAGCGACCCCATGGACTGCAGCCCTCCAGGCTCCTCCATCCGTGGGATTTTCCAGGCAAGAGTACTGGAGTGGGGGTGCCATTGCCTTCTCCAAACTGTTAACAAGTTAAAAACCAAGATTGAATAGCCTCAAACAATATCTACTATCTGACATTGTCTGTGGGTCAGGAACTCAGGAGTTCTTACTCCTGCTGGCCTGCTCCAGGCCTATGCTTGTTAGCAAGAGGCCTGCCAGTTCCTTTGCTGACTGAGTCCTTGCAGGACTCAGTTTCTCAACCACAGGTTGTCACATATGGAAAGCTGGCTTCTCTTGGAGCCAGTGAACCCTGAGAGCAGGATGAAAATACAATGCCTTCTGTGAACTGATCTTAGAAGTCCCACACAATTTTTTTCTGTTATGTTCTCCTGTTCCTTAGTAGGAAGGCATTAAGTCCAGCCCTCACTCAATGAGAGGGTCTTTTTTAAAAAAAAAAAAAAACAAGCTACTGAATTAAGACAAAAATTTATCTGCTTGGCTGCCTTGGATCCTAGTTGCTTTATGGAGCATTTTTTGTTGCAGTGTGCAGAGCCAAGTTGTAGTGCTTGGGCTCCAGTTTCAACGCCTACCTGTTCTGTGGCATGCTGAATCCTACTTCCCCAGTCAGGGACTGAACTCCGGTCACCTGCACTGCGAGGTGGATTCATGGCAAAACTGAGTGGAAGGCAAAGAGATTCTCACACACTCCCTGTCAGCATAGCTTTCCCCTTTATTAACATCCCCCACAAAGGAGGTGCATTTATTGATGAATCTACATTGACACATCATTTTCAAAGTTCATAGTTTACATTAGGATTCACTTTTAGTGTTGTGCATTCTGTGGGTTTAGACCAATACACAAAGACATATATCCACTGTGCAAGGTGGATTCTTAACCACTGGACCACCAGGAAGCCCCAGTGGGAAAGCTCTTCAGAAATGTGTCCAAAATTTTGTGGACATATTTTATCTATGTATATATTTATTTATTTGTTATTTATGGTCTCTTTTTTTAAAATAAAAAATACATACTCCAAAACCCAGAGACCTGGGGTTTGATCCCTGGGTCACGAAGATTCCCTGGAGGAGGGAATGGCAACCCGTTCTAGTATTCTTGCCTGGAGAATTCCATGGACAGAGGAGCCTGGTGGGCTACAGTCCATGGGGTCGCAAAGAGTCAGACACAACTGAGTGACTAACACTTCACTTTCTCTCTTTTTTTTTAACTGAAATACAGTTGATGTACAACATTATGTTAGTTTCAGGTGTGTTGTAGACATATTTTAAAATCACAACAGGGATTACAAATTTAACCTCTAATTCTAATCCTAAAGCAGTCAGACATATCATGTAAATCAGTGAGCAGAGCCTGGTGTAGAACAACAGGTCAGGGCAGGAACCCTGGTGCAGAGGGGAACCCAGGCCCTGCTGCTCTGGGCTGTACTGCCCCATCTGGTCCTTGCCCTCCCCTTACTGCTCTAGGCCACGGTAGTTCCCTGGTCTCCTCTTCATAGATGCACCTGGGCTTTGCCAACAGGAAATGTGGATAAGAGACCAGAGAGAGCTAGGAACTTTAGCAGCTTCCTGCTGCACTGATTTCCATTTGATTTACTGGCTCCTGTTTGGCCCCTCAGCTCCTCCATCCGCTGTGTAACCACTTCCATGTGTTCATGTCCCTCAGTTTTCACATAGGAGTGGTTTCTGCACGTCAGTTAGGTCCTGCCAGGTACAGCAGCTCCAGCCCACTGGACCTAGTAGAGACATGGACTCTGTATTGTTAGATATCCCAGTCTGGCAGAAGCCAGAGACCAGGGTTGTCACAGGGAATGTTTGGATATTTCAAACTCTGGGGACACCCAGGCATCCCTGAGATCGTTTGAAGTTAAAACTATTTTCATAATACCACTAAGACTTTTTCCTTTTTCACTCATTCTTTCACAAGTGAACAGAGGAGGGTTTCAGAGGTGATATGATAATATTCAGTAGTTCACATGCAGAAGCAGATGTGAGAACCCAGCTATCTTCTCTTAAGCCTGACATGGTGGGCTTGCTGAATCTTAACTCCCCAACCTGGGCCCTTCACTGTGAAGGCTCGGAGGCCTAACCACCAGACAACCAAGGAGTTCCCTAAAAGATTTTCAAAATGTAAGAACATGTTACTCTTCTTGCTAGTTTTTTTCAAAAGTTATTTTTTTAATAAAAATGTTAATAATGGTAACATGTTTATTTTGTTGGTTTAATTATTTACTTATTTGGCTGTGCCACATCTTAGTTTCAAGCAGGACCTTCTTTCTTTGTTGCAGCATGTGGGGAACTAGTTCTTTGATCCGGGTCGAACCTGGGCCCTCTGCACTGAGAGGGTGGAGTCTTAGCCACTGGACCACCAGCGAAGTCCCTGGATTATTATTTTTTAAATGGAAGTTGAAAATTTTTAATCTCCATAGTGGTAAATACCTACAGATATAAGCCACCTAAACAAAAGCTGTCTGAGGTTCTCAACAATTTTTAAGAATGTAAAGTCCTGAGACACAAGTTTGAGAACTACGGGTCTAAATGTCAGCTGTCATTGCTGTATCAGTAAGCTGAGGTGAAGAGTCGCCTCCTGAGTTTAGCAACAAGGAAGGGCTTCAGCAATAAAAGTTTAGTTTTTGTGGAGCTGGGAGAGTGTTGCAGGAAGGACCACCTAGACATCTCTTTCCTAACATTTGGTTGTGGTTTTATAATGGATGGATCAGGCTGACAACACAAGAATCCAACCTTGGATCATCATGTCACAAAGACAAAGGTAAGCTGGTAACATGTGCCTCCTGAGGCAAAAGCTCAACACCACCCAGAAAGTATATTTATTGCAAAACTGAACCTGAAGCTGACCTAGTTTTTGAATCTACCAGTTTGTGGAATACACAGGGATAGAGGACAGCAGTGGGTACAACCAGCCGAATCAGACTCTGGCAAATCACACAGGAAACTGTTGTAGAATAGAAGACTTAGAGCATCAATAGCCAAACACAGCGCCTGAACCCTATTTGGATTCTGACTGGAACAAGCCAACAGTAAAGTCATTTATGAAACAAATGGGGGCTTTGTTTCATATATAATAACGCTGGCTATATATTGTCATACTAAAGAATTATTGCAATTTTGTTTGGTGGGAAGACCTCATAACTTTTAGAGATACATTTATAATACAGATATACATCTGGATGAGATGATATATGTTGCCTGAGACGTGCTTTAAAATGATGATAGGAGAAATTGGAGGCCAGAAAAACTGAACAGGATTGGCTATACGTGGACAATTATTGGCTCAGTTGGCAAAGAATCTGCCAGCTATGAAGGAGACCTGGGTTCGATCCCTGGGTCGGGAGGATCCCCCTGGAGAAGGAAATGTCAACCCGCCTGGAGAATCCTATGGTCAGAGGAGCCGGGCAAGTTACAGTTTTAGGATCGCAAAGAGTCAGACATGACTGTGAGACTTTCACTTTTCACTTTCACTTTTTTCATTGAAGCTGGGTGACAAGAAAAAGGGGGAAAACATTTTTTCCCTTTAAGATGGGTGCGCCTTGACCCAGCTTGAAAGCTAATCAGGAGCCCGGAGAGTGACCGGCTGAGATGCAGGAAAGCGAGCGGGAGGGAAGAACACGCCGGCCGCGAAGTCGCCTCTGTTCTTTTAGTGCAGCCAGAAAGTGAGCTCTGGCGCCCCCGCCAGGACACTGGTTCTTAGTCTCTGATTAAACCAGGGCGGGTTCGGTAGGTCTCCTGAGTCTGCACTGCCCAGTTTTCCGCTAGGGAGCCAAATCCTTTCACCCCAGAATTCCCCGCGCCGCAGGAAGGGGAGCAAGACCTTCGCTTCCAGACTTGCACAAGGCTAGACCGAGGGTGTCGCTTGGTCTTCTGGGAAACTCAGTTCGTGTGGCCGACTGTGAGACACCGCCCAGCGAAAGCGAGCCTATGCATGCGTTGCTGCCCCCCGCGGCGACTGAGCGGTCATTGCCCGCATCCGGGACCGTGCAGAGGCTAGGGTTGCTGAGTCTTCAGGGACTTTGGGGAGGCCGGTGCCAGCCTGGAAAACCCTTTAGGAGAGGTGGCCCCAGACCTGGCCTAGAAAAGATGGGATGGGAAGAAAACGAAGAAATTGGAGCCAGGACCTGCTATGAGGATTAAATGAAGCCAGCATTGTAACTGTTGACCGTATACAGGCATTTTTATTCCTATGGCTTATACTGCACTTACCTGCGTGCCTGGCTCTGAATTTAAGTGCTTTAGATGTATTAGCTGATTTAATGCTCATAAAATCGTATGGGGTGGTTACTATTATTGGCCCCAATTAATAGAAATGAGGCTGAAACCCAGGGAGAAGGACTTGTTCAGTACCCCAGCCGGTGAGGGACAGGGCTGGGGTTTGAACCAAGGCTGTTAAGGCTCTTTCTCATTAAGTTGCACTACCTCTTAACTTATTGAATTATCCCAAGTTTGTAACTGGTACACGAATGAATTCAAGTGAGCCATTAGCATGGTGAGTTAGCCATTTATCACAGTTCCAGGAACCAGGGAAAAGGTTGCATTCACCTTAACTTTGTGTTTAGCACTGGGATCAAGTTTCTGATCAGCATGAATAACCGAAAGGATTACTTCAGGCCCACAAAGCCTAGTCCTCTTTTGTTCACATGACTACTATTCAAATATCCTCCATCTCATCCCTTCCCTCATACCAGCACCACCTGGCAGATTTAGTGATTTTATTCTCCTTTCCCCTACAGTCAGTAAACTTTTTTCATACGAAATATCACAGTCAAAAAAATAAGAGAAAATACTTGGTACTTATATGTTTGTCTGCCTTCAACTCCCAGGCCCATATGGAGTTCATGAGCCTGTAACCAGCATCAAGCCTGACACCATGGGGTGGAAAGTGAAGTGAAGTGAAGTCGATCAGTTGTGTCCGACTCTTTGCGACCCCGTGGACTGCAGCCCACTAGGCTCCTCCATCCATGGGATTCTCCAAGCAAGAACACTGGAGTGGGTTGCCATTTCCTTCTCCAGGGAATCTTCCCAACCCAGGGATTGAACATGGGTCTCCCACCTTATAGTCAGATGGGGGTGGGGGAGGACTCCAAAAATGTGCAGAAAGCGTGCTAGACATCCACTGTCTTCCACCTGCATTTACCTGAGGATTAAAAGGATGGTGGATGGTGCGGGTCAGGCATGGGGAGTTGTGGATTTAATGGGTCTGGTGGATCCCACAGCCCTTTCCTGCAGCTTCCCCTGAGACTGTGGATCTAGTGACCCTGTGAAGGGTGGTCAGTGCTAGAGCCACCAACATTCACAGTCGGTTTTCATAGTTAGTAGCCGGGAGGGAGCTGCTCAGCCCAGGAGTTAGGTTCCAAAGCCCACTCTGCATAGGAGTGGCTGCATGACTGACAAGTTCTCACCCATAGAAGCAGAAATGGAACACATAGATTTTTAAAGAAAATGGTGAAACGTCCCCTATTTGCCACCTGGAAGCTGCTAATTCCAAACACAAGAAAATGATGGAGCCCCAATATGGAGTCTGGGTGTGTGAATCATGGAGACTGCTGCCAATTAACCAGAACCTCTGCACTGGAGAGTGTGTGTAGGGGGATATTGGTTACAGCAGCTGGTATTTCCTTAACACATTGACCACTGTCCCCCTTCCTTTCTGACCACCCCCCTTAAAGCTTAAGCACCAGGTTATTCTGTAAAATGTGTCTCCCCAATCCCTGTGGTTGACTTTTATAGACGTGTTGGTTGCAGTCATGTCCGACTCTTTGCAACCCCCTGGATTGTAGCCCACCAGGCTCCTTTGTCCATGGAATTCTCCAGGCAAGAATGCTGGAATGGGTTGCCATTCCCTTCTCCAGGGACCTTCCCAACCCAGTGATTAAGCACAAGTCTCCTGTATTGCAGGCAGATTCTTTACCATCTGAGTCACCAGGGAAGTCTATAGCAAGTATTTTCTATTTAGAAATCACCAGCATGATCCCTTCCATTGTCCTCTGATGAGGACAGCTTCTTCTATGCTGACAGCTGGAAGCCATTAAAGCACACCCTGGAAGTTTGTGCTGAGATCTTCCACTGCAGTTGGACAGATCTTCATTCGCTGATGCTGTGACTTGTGCTTGGAGCTCAAAGGTGATTTTGGGCAATGAGTGTGTCCAGGAAAGCACATGACCTTCCTGTCCCTGTTCTTTAGCCTCGTCACATGGAGGTGCATAGTGGGCCAGATTTTAAAGTGAGCCTCGGGTCCTCAAATGCCAACCCGTTAGCTAATTCTGCTGAACTCTGGCTGAACTGTGATTGGAGTTATTGAGAATTTGGAGACACCTCCCAATGCTCCTTGCTCTGACAACTCCCTCATGTGGAATAGACCTAAGCCTTGGGGTCCTTTTCTAAAGTAACCAGTTAGGGGACTTCCTTGCTGGTTCAGTGGGTAAGACTCCTCGATGTGAATGCAGGGGCCCACGGTCAGGGGACTAGATCCTGCACACTGCAGCTCAGAGTCTACATACTGCAATGAAGATCCTGGGAGCTGCAACTAAGACTCAGTGCAGCCAAAACAAATAAAAATAAAAAACAGCCGTTTTGCTTTATAGATTGACAACTTCATTGATTTGCGTGTGTGGCGTGTGTGTGTAGGTGTATGTCTACCCCACAAAGGTGTCTGACGTCAGTCTCTGAGTGTATCTTCTGTGCTTCACTCTCCTATGTGAAGGAGAGAATCTTTGTGCAGACTGTATTTCTCTACCTATGATCTGTAGTGTCTGTGTTCTCCAGAAGTCAGTCCAGCTGTGTGAATGTTCTGAGTATCTGAGTGAGTCTGTGTACATTACAGTAGGCACTGGAGAATGTATCTATCAGGTTGTAGGTACATGTGAGCACCTTCCCCCAGGACCCCTTCAGCTCCTAAGCATTTCAACCTCATTCTGCTTACTGCAGTTGCTCTACCACTGCCAACTTCTTCTCCAGAAGTTATAATTAATTGCAACAATTAAGTAGAATCTCTCAAATATTATAGTCAGGAATCCCTCAAGGAGCTAATGAGGGATTACTGCACATGCAGACAGAAACAGGGTGGATCAGGTTTTCTAGAACACATGGGCTGCATGCACTCGTCACATACCTAAAGCCTCACCATGCCCAACTTGGATTTTGCCCAGCCTCCTGTTTCACCCTCACCCATCCAGCTGTCCACAGCCTCTCCTATAATCACTGAGTCCTCCAAACACTTCCCAGGTTTTCAGCAAATTTAATACATGTGTCTCAAAAGTCAATGGCGAGGGTAGTCAATAAAATAAAAACAGGTTCACGGGTAGAGGGCCATGAGCACACACACAGGGAAGGGCAATGAGTAGGCAAGTCAGCTGGAGAAGGGGGCTGCCCTTCCTTGGCCATCACATCTCATCCAAACCGTAGTCCTCTTCAGGGAAGTCCCCCACAGTCACAACTGATGGCTTGACGAAGGCGCCGTACTTGGCCTGGCATTCAAAGTAGCGTTTCCCATTCACGCTGCAGGAAATGATGCGGGAGGCATGTCAGAGGGCTCCTACTCCAGATGCTAGCGTGGGTGGGCTCCCCCAGTAGTACACGCATGCACTTACACATAAACGCACACATGTGTGTACACAGGCACACACATAGACACTAGAGTGAGGATCTTTACCTGCCATCGTTTTCCCTAGTGGTTCATCATAGCGGACGCCGATCCAGTAGCCAGGTTTGAAATCTGTCAGTCCTGCCCAGGGGAGAAATCCCTGTGAAGCCTCCCTTCGCAGCTCACCCCAGATTTGTGCCTGCCACTGACTGAAAAGCCTGTCCAGGCAAAAAACCACTTCTTGCTACCACCCAGGACAACCACCATCTCCAGCCCACTCTAATATGGTAGTCCCTTCACGGGTCTCCTGTTCCTGCCTCTGATCCCTTGTTCACTCAACAGCCCCAGTCATAGGGGGCTTTGTAAAAATAAAAGGGAAGCAGCACCACTGGGGTTCTCAGTTCCTCAGTCGTGTCCGACTCTTTGCAACCCTATTAACTGTAGCCTACCAGGCACCTTGGTCCATGGGATTATCCTGACCTTGCCCCAGGTTCCTCAAAGGCTGCCTATTCCACTCAGCATAAAATCCACAATGTTTATGGCCAAATGATTTCTGACAAGGGAGCCAAGACAGTTTAACGAGGAAGGAATAGACTTTCCATCAAATCATGTTGGGATGACTAGATATCCACATGCAAGAGAATGAAATTAGACTCCCACCTCACACCATACACAAAAATTAATTCAAAATGGTTCAAAGACCTAAATGTAAGTTATAACACTAGAAACCCTTAGAGGAAAATACAGAAATAACTCTTTGTGGCCTTGTCTAAGGCACTGGTTTCTTAGATATAATACCCTATACACAAGCCAAAAATAAAAATAAAAATAAAAATTGGAGTTGATAAAATTAAAAATGTTTGTGCTTCAAAAGTCACTATCAAGAAAGTAAAAAGGGACTTCCCTGGTGGCCCAGTGGTTAAGAATCCACCTTGCAGTGCAGAGACACAGCTTTAATCCCTGGTCAGGAGACTTAGATCTCACATGCTGCAGAGCAACTGAGCCTGCACGCTGCAAGTACAGAAGCCTGTGCACCACAACCAGAGTTGGTGCACAGCGAAAGACCCTGCATGCCGCAACTCAGACCTCATGCAGCCAAATAAACAAATACTAAAACAAAAAACAAAAAACCCACCCACCAACCTACAGAATGGGAGATATATATTTGTAAATCATATATCTGATAAGGGAACTGTACCTAATGTATACAAAGAACAACTTGTTATGGGCTTTATTGCGTTCCCCAAGTTTAAATGTTGAAGCCCTAATCCCTTGTAGTTCAGAATGTGACTGTGTTGGAGACAGGGCCTTTAAAGAGATAATTAAGTTAAAAGGAGGCCATTAGGATGGGATCTAATCCAGGCTGACTGACATCCTCATAAAGATTATCTGGACAAAGACTCCAGGGATGTGCCTACACACAGAGGAAAGAGCACGTGAGGACAAAGAGAGGAGAGGGCCGTCTATAAGCCAGAGAGAGAGGAAATCAAATCTGCTAAGGCGTTAATCAAAGACTTCCCACTTCCAGAATTGTGAAAAACAAATTTCTGTTGTTTAAGCCATGCAGGGTGTGTGGTACTTTGATATGGTAGCCCTAACATACCACTCAAAACCAAAAGACAAACAACCCAACTAGAAAATGGGTAAAAGAGCTGAATAATCTGTCTCTCTAAAGAAGATATACACAAGGCATTAAGCACCTGAAAAGAGGCTCAATATCATTAGCCACACAGAAAAGCAAATCAAAATCCTAATGCTGGAACTTCTCTGGTGGTCCAGAGGCTAAGTCTCCTGGGCCCACTCCACATACCCAGTGCAGTGGGCCCAGGTTCAATTCCTGGTCAGGGAACTGGATCCCACATGCTTCATGGGGGTCTTCCCACTAAGACCTGCCACAGACGAGTATTAAAAAAACACAACACTGCCACATGCTACAACATGGAACGACCCTTGAAATTATGCTTCTAGTAAAAGAATCCAGTCACAAAAGACCACATAGGATTCCATTTGTATGAAACTTCCAGAAAAGGCACATTTTTAGAGAGGAGAACATGGATTAGTGGCCACCGATGTGGACTAGAGGAGCTGGAGTTTCCTAAATGGGGAATAGCTGCTAATGGTTATAGCACTTCTTTCGGGGTGATGAAAATGTAAAACTGACTGTGGTATGGTTGCACAATTCTGTGAACACACTAAAAATAATGAATGGTACTATTGTTTCATTTTTATTTTCTTTTAGCCATGCTGCTTGGTTTGTGTGATCTTAGTTCTCTGACCAGGGAGTGAACCTGAGCCCCCTGCAGAAGTCCTAAACACTGGACTGCCAAGGAATTCCTGAATGGCACTCTGAATGAATTTTATATGGTATATGCATTATAGCTCAATAAAGCTTTAGAAAAACAAACATAACCCACACTGCTCTCTCCTGTCCCTGAGGCCTAGCACAGTCTAGCCTTGCCCATGCCCCAGGCGTTGACTCTCATCTTTCCCCTCTGTCACTCCCACTAGCCATGCTGACTTCCTTTCTCTGCCTCAAACAAGTCAAGCTTGTTTCTGCTCACAGACCAAGCCCTTTCATGGCCTTTGCTCTCACTACTCCCTCGGCTCCCTCCTCCCCCTTTCCACCTTCATGCAACCCTTTCCTTCAGATAGCCCTTCCCTTCAGATAGCCCTTCCCTCAGGAAGCCTTCCTGGGTTACTCTCAAGGGTCTGGTTTCCTCGCAGTTCACACAGCCCCCTCAGTTTCCCTCATCATGGCTCTGATCACTTCAGCCTGAGCTTCCCCCATCACAGCCCTAATAATTCTGCTTGTTTCCCCATCTCAGCTCTGATCACTGCACCCCAGGGTTTCACCTTAGAATTGATCCCTCTGGCCTCTGCTTCCTCTGTCACATGCCAGGTCACATGGCCTCTGCTTCCCACTTCCCTGCTGTGAACATACTAGGCTGTCAGTCACCCCTGGAGCCATCTCCCCTCCTGGACTGAGATCCCTTTGAAGGCTAAGTCCCCAGCACTGCCCACGGCAGGGCAGGGCATGAAGCCTCTGTGGGCCACGTACCTACATACATGACAGTGCCCCTGCGCGGGGCTGCCCAGGTGCCCGCACCTCACAGCGGCTGCCCACAGGGATGGTGCTGGCCTGGGCCTCCTCCCTCGATAAGGCGCTTGGAGTTCTCGGCCTCTTGCTGGGCCCGCTCTTCTTCACTGAATCGACCTAGTTTGTTGCGCTTCAGGAAGGAGCGGATTGAGTCTGTGGGTGGAACGGGTGGTGGGGGCTCAGACATGAGACCCGGGAGACCTCTGGCCTGAGGAGATAACCTGCCACCCCACAGGGCCAACATCCAAAGACAAACTCTCCCGTTCTGGGTGTTGAAGGGCTGTCATCAAGCCCCCCAGGTCCCCAGCCAGAGCCCTGACCTCTCCACAGAACCCCTGGGCTTCCCCATAGTCCTGAAAATAAATAGAAGGTGCTTGCCTGCAGCCTTTCACGTTAACCCGTCTTCCCTGGCCCTTCAACTTCACACTTCCTCCATCCGACCCCTGAAACCTTCCTCATCCCTCCCCTACATTCTGATTTGTCACCGCACTGGTCTCCACACTGTTCTGTCAGGTCCACATATTCTACCATGCTCAGCCCTCCACACTGTGCCCTGACCAGACCCTCACACCCTGAAACTTTCCCATGGCCCTGTTTGTTTGCACACATGCCCCACACCTCCCAGCTTCCATTCATACCTCATGCCTGTCCACCCTGACTGCTCTCCCACAACCCATCTGTCCCGATGCCAGAATTACCCCACCCCACACAGCGCCAACTTTCCCTCAGTGTCCCTGTCTATCCTGTGTGCCCCTGCACACACCTCTGCTTGCCCCCCACAGGCCCCCATCCATTGCTGGGCATCCTGTACCTTGCCTCTGTTCATAGGCTTCTTGTGAGATCTCGTACTTCTCCACCTTGGATATGTCCTCATATTCCCCAAGGCGGGCACCGCTGTGGTCAATGACCTGGAATAAGGTGAGGGAGGTCAGTGGGGATCGGGGTGTGGGGCACAGAGACCTAGGACGCTGCGAGGGTGTGTGGCTGCACATTCTGCAGATTTAAGTCTCTCCTGCCTCCGAAAAACCACATTCCCCTACCTTCACCTTTATCTCAGCCTTCTTAGAGCCCAGCTGAAGGGGTGGCAGGAGGTGTCTACAATAGGTGTCTTCCCCTCTGCACTCCATCTTGAGGCCCTGGAGGCTGCATCTGCCTCCCATGTACCCCATACACCAGCATCCACGTGATTGATGACCCCAGGCCACTGGAACCCAAGGGCAGAGCTTAGACCTTGCTCACCCTCTAGGCAGCATGACTGTCCCAGGGTCCAGAGAGGACCCACCTACACTGACCCCAGCTTCCATGTCTTGGAGCATCTCTTCCTGTACCGTCCCTAACATCCATTCACTTGTTCCTCCAGGGTGCCCTGCTAGGTCCTGTGCTGAGTACTAGTGCTAAGTCGCTTCACCTGTGTCCAACTCTTTGTGATCCCATGGACTGTAGCCTGTCAGGCTCCTCTGTCCATGGGACTCTCCAGGCAAGAATACTGGAGTGGTTGCCACGCCCCTCCTCCAGAGGATCTTCCTGACCCAGGGATTGAACCCATGCCTCTTCTGTCTCCTCATTGGCAAGCAGGATCTTTACCACTAGCATCACCTGAGAAGCCTGGGTGTTGGGTACTAGGGCCACAGTGCAAAATCATATCAATCCCTGCCCTCAAGAAGTGACCATTCTGTTGGGAGGCCAACTGGAAAAAAATGCACAAAGATGCGTATTAAACACCAGACAATGACAAGGTTCTATGCAGACAAATACAACTTGAAGAGGCTTCTGATAGGAAGGGATATCTGAGACAAGGCCAGGAGGAACAATGGGCACAAAGCCCCAGCTGTATGTCTTTAGCTCCTTTGAGGAATAGCAGGGACAGTGAGGTAGGAGTGGAATGAGCCACAGGGAAAGTGGAAAACACAAAAGACCATTGAGGATTTTGGCTTTTACGCACAATGAGATGCAGCTATAGAAGGGCTCCACTAGGAGGGCTCTAATCTGACTCAGGGGCTCACAGGCTCCCTCAGCTGAGTGTGGGAAGCAGACGAAGAGGCATTGGGATGGGGGCAGGGAGAAGCTATGTGATGGCCCTGCGGTGGGGTGGGGTGGGGGGTGTGGAAGGGAAGGATGGAGGTGGGGTCAGTATGGGGGTATTGGGGAACAGAGTTTAGATAGATTTTGTAGGTGGAGCCCACAGGGACTGCAGAGAGATTAGATGTGGATGTGAGAGAAAGACAGAGGTCAGGAACACCCTAAAATGTTCAGCTGGAGTTGCTATGCAAAATAGAAATGGCCCTTATCTCTGGCCAAGGATCACTATGATGTCTATTTTCTACATTAGGGATTTTTCTAAGTTTGAGATTGCTGTTGTTCACTGCTATAAGAAATAGGGGTGATATTTAGAAACAGAAAAAGAATTTTAGAAAAATACAGGGGAGGCAGGTGGGAAGGGGATTCAGGATAAGGGGGACACATGTATACCTGTGGCTTATTCATGCTAATGTATGGCAAAAACCATCACAATACTGTAAAGTAATTATTCTCCAATTAAAATAAACTAACCAATTAAAAAAATACAAATTCTCCAGAGGCTCCACTTTTAGGAAACTTTCCTTGTGTGGCCACATCAGTCAACAGCCAGCCTGTACCTGAATCCATGTGTAAAACCCTCCTGAGAGATGCCACTACCCTGCGTGATCCACCCAGCATCCCTAGGGTGAGATGCCTAGGTCAGCCCAGTCCGTTCTAGGGGCTGTGAGTTCTAGTTCACAGTTCTAGGACTGTGAGCCCAACACAGTCCTGACCGACTCCCACTATGGTCCAGGAGCCATCACTTTAACTGGGTCCTGGACCCAACTATGGAAGCAGCCTCCTCCTTGGTCTCCCTACTTTTCTGTCCTCCAGTCATTTCCCCACAGGCAGTCAGAGGGCACCTGTTAACACCTGACTCACACCAGGACCCTCCCCTGGCTACCACTTCCCTCCACAACAGAAGTCACTCTTCAGCCCCCATACCTACTCTGCTCCTCCCACCTCAGAGTGCACATGCTGTGCCCTCCTCCTGGAGCATGCTTTTTCCTTCTTTAGTTAATTCTTCCCATTCTTCAGGTCAGCACCTCCTCCAAGAAGGCCTCCTGGATCTTACTGATGGGTCAGGCTTCACAGTATATGATCTTCCAGCTCTGTGATGTCCTCCTGTATGGCCCTCATCTCACTAATCCTTCCCATTTATTTCTGTGAATGTTTAGCTAACAACTACCTCACATACTGGACAAAGCTAAAACAGAGACCTTCTCAAACTTGATTCATGGCTATACCCCTGGCACATCATGTATGCTCAATGAATAGCTATGAATAAATGAAAGAGATGATCTACCCATGTTCCTCCTTAGGAAAGTCAATTCCATCCTGAAGCTAAGTTTTCTCTAATGCAAAATAGTGTTAATCATACCATTTTCTAAGTCTTATTTTCTGGATTCAATTCATCATTCAACAGTGAATCACTGAGCATCCTCTGTGTGCCAGGCTCTGTTCCAGGTACTGAAGAAAACTCCACAGTATGTCACAGGGTGATTAGTAAGAAGGAAAATCAAATAAAGTGGGAAAGGAAGGTTTAATTTTTATACTGAAGGCCATGAAGCTCTCACACCCAGTGACATTTATGTAAAGACTGGAAAGAAGAAGCAAGCCATGGAGGCACAGAAAAACAATCATTCAGGCACAGGGACTAGCATCTGCAAAGCTCACCCAGGATGCTGGCTTGTCTGAGTTTTTGTGGGGGATACCGAAAACAGAGGATGACCTGAGCTGATGCATGCAGAGGTCCTCTCTGTTCTGGCTTCTGACACATGAGCCTCTTCACTCACCCTGACCCATCTGACCCTCTGTTCCCTCTGCCTGGCGTGTCCCTCCCACCTCTTCTCTTAGGAGGCCCTTTCCTCATCCTTCAGATTTCAACTCAGGCAACCCGCCTTTCAAGAATCCGCTTCATATACCCCCTGGGTGGGGTCAGGCACCTTTGCTGGATGCCTCCAGTCCCCTAAGCTTTTCTCAGCCCAGTCCAGATCGCTGAGTGCCAGTGTCTGGGGATAGTTCTATCTCTCTCCCTGCTGGACTGGGAACTTCATAAGGTTAGAGGCTATCTTGGTTATTACATAGTGCAAAGCACTGCAAACATCTGTTGAATAAATAAGTGAATAGAAGGGAGGGATCCTAGGTAGGGAGGCCTCACATGGATGCGACAGCCGTCGTCTACGGGGTAGGAGCCCAGCAGCGCATCATCCTGATCCAGCTTGCAGTAGAACTTGTCGTCAGGTCCATGCAGCTCCAATTCCATGCAAGAAGCAGGGCTGCCCACAACAAGCTGTAGTTTACACTGTGAGGATACAAGATGGGGATGGCGGGAAGAGGTGGAAGGCTGTCAGTGACCCCACCCTCTAACCTGAGGCTCCGTCCTTTGTATCAATAATCACTATCCCTTCCCAGTTCCTCCAAGAGACCCACCATTTGGAACCCACCGGGTATTCCTGGCCCCATCTCGTTCGGGTCTGCCCTCAACTCCCTGCAACCTCTGATTTTCCCTGGCCCCGCACCCATTCTCTGGAACCTAAGGTTCCACCTGGCCCCCGCCCCGCTGAGGTCTCGTTCCCAACCTCTGCAACCTGGGTTCATTTCTGGTCATTTTCCTGCGTTGTGGAAGACCCTCCATTTCTTCTTGGTCCCGCCCCCTCAACGCCCCGCCTCTCCGGACCCCGCCCCCATGGCCACACCTTGAACTCAGCTACGGTGAGGCTGCGACTGTACCGCTTCTGGGAGCGAAAGCTATTGAGAGAGCTGCTGATGAACACGTTCACTGTGGGCGCCGACAACCCCGTCACCGCCATCTCGCCGCGCCCTGTGGCGGCCCGCAGCCCGGTCAGCCGCCTCACACCGGCTCCGCAGCCGCCACCGCTTCTGGGATATCAGCCCCGCCCCTGCTCCCTGACCTGGCCAATCCACGCCCTCCCGTCAGGAGAGTCCGCCAATCGCCGCGCCTATTCGCCGTCGGCAGGAAGAGGGTTCTCGGGTAGGCCCAGCCAATCCTGAAAGGCCTTCCACGGCCTTTCATGATGCACAGTTCCTCCAATAGCGGCACGGGAAACGGCCTGGCGGGCGAAGGCTGAAGCCGAGAGGAAGAACTGGCAAAAGCTAGCCCAGTCCGCGAAGGGTAAACTCGCGCATGTGCACTGGCCTTCAGCCCGTAAAGAGCTGGGGCGTCTTCATTAATGCTAAGCCCTTTGCGCGTTACGTGACGCATCGTTTTGCTGGCTCTCGTACTACACTATTGTGTGAACTAGGGAAGCACGGCCCAGAAGTTGGAAGCAATTATTCTAGGGTATCAAGAGACTGAAGCAAGTAATTAATCAAACCTCAGGACAGACAGGCGAGCACAAAGCCGCTGGGCACCAGTACACGTGCCCAGCTCCGCCCTTAGTTTGGCGAAGCTAGGAGTTCTGACCCTTCCTGCGACCTGTCGCACGGCGGAGCAAGCGCGGAAGTTGGACCGGCAGTGAGTCGCTATGGAACCTGACGGGACCTACGAGCCAGGCTTCGTGGGTATTCGATTCTGCCAGGAATGGTGAGGCCCGGCCAGCACTGTGGAAGGGCAGCAAGTAATGGCCTCAGTACTGACTTCTGATTTCCTCTCCTCCCCTCTTGACAGTAACAACATGCTTTACCCCAAGGAGGACAAGGAGAACCGCATTCTGCTCTACGCGGTGAGCGCCGCCCGCAGGGTATTCCAGGACCGGACCCCTGGTACCCAGCGTGGCCCCGCCCTACTCCCGGTGCCGCCCTGACCCCTCCTGGTCGCCAGTCTGTTCCCCATCCTGGAGGTCATCCTCGATTACACCCCATGATCCCAGTTCCGAGACTCCGTCCCCTAGTCATGTCCTCCGGGAAAGACCCTGCCCTTCTTTCCACTCCCTTCGGGTATCACCCCTTGACCCGCTTCCCGCCGCACACTCCCTCTCGCAGTGCCGGAACTGTGATTACCAGCAGGAAGCCGACAACAGCTGCATCTACGTCAACAAAATCACGCACGAAGTAGAGTGAGTGGCAGGACTGGAGTTCGGGGACGGGGTTGTTGGCTTGGGAGGCCGGACCAAGCATACTTATTCACCCTCTATTCCCTTAGCGAGCTGACCCAGATCATCGCTGACGTGTCCCAGGACCCCACGTTGCCGCGAACCGAAGACCACCCGTGCCAAAAGTGAGTGCGCAGCTGGTATTGGGGAGGGAGGTGGCTGGCTTATCCTCACCAAACCGAGAAGCGGGGAGGGGAGGGGATGGCAGACTCTGAGTGACTGTCCCCTCAGGTGCGGCCACAAGGAGGCGGTGTTCTTCCAGTCACACAGTGCTCGGGCCGAGGTGAGTGGTGCGAACAAAACTTTCTGGGTGATCTTGGTCGGGTCCTTCCCGGGGGTGGGGTGGGGTGGGGTGGGGAGTCGGGGGTGGGTGGAAATACCTATATTGGGGAAGACCCTGCCCTTCGGGGTATCCTGAGATGGACATTTAGCAGTGAGGAAAGCCTCTATTGTTTGTTCTTTTGGGGTGAGGCTTCTCTGAATGGAGGCTTTTTATACCCCGCTGTGGGTCGAGAGCCTTCCTAACCATGTATCTTTTCTGCCAGGATGCCATGCGCTTGTACTACGTGTGCACGGCCCCGCATTGCGGCCATCGTTGGACCGAGTGACCCTCTCTCTTCCTTGTGTAATAAATGCTATGTTCTGTGAGTGCCTTTTCTTTGTTTATTTCCGTCTCATGGGTTGGACGCCGGGTACACAGTCTAGGCAACACGGTGGAGAGCGCGGTGCCGAGCGAAGGCATCGGGCTGCGAGCTGGTGAAGCCACAGTCCTCGCACACGTGCAGCTTTTCACGGCGCTCGCGGTATGCGTAGCTGGCCGGCTGCCCGTGCACCTTGGCGAGGTGTGCTTCAAGTGAGCAGCGCTGTGTAAATGCTTTTCCGCAAGCTCCGCAGCGGAATGGCCGGATCCCTGCACAGGTGGGCAGAGGGAGGGCAATGATCCCCATACCAGAGCCTCCCCACCCTCACCCTCCGTGAGCATCCTCCCCCACACACACATTCTTGCTCCAAATTCGCCAGACTTTGGCCTGCATCCCGTCATCTGCTCCCTCTCCGCCCAGTGCAAACATGGCCCAGACCCCTGTGTCCCCATTCTGCTCACTATGATGTTCCCTTTGCACCCTGCTGTCTGGGACCTGAATCCTGTAACCAGTATCTGTTTTCTCCCCATATTCCTCGGCAGGCCCCCCAACTTGGCACTGCCTGACAACCACTGGCTGCGAGCTGAGGTGCGTGGTGTTCCTAGCCCGCTGAGGCCTAAGTCCTGCCCCACAAACACAAGCACCACTTGTGCACAGAACTCAGGTGCTTGGAGTCTCTGAGTCCCCTGCACCTCCCTCCATTTCCTCCCATCCCCCTCAAGCAGCCCTTCCCAGTCCCTGCCACGGCTCACCTGTGTGTGTCCTCATGTGGCGCTTGAGGTCGAAGGCGTCATGGAAGCCCTTGCCACAGCAGTGGCATACGTGGCGGCGAGCAGGGCTGTGGCACTTGAGGTGCCGGGTTAGCATGCGCTGCAATGGGAAGGCCTTGGGGCACAGCGGGCAGCCAAGGGTCCCGGGGCTACTAGGGGTGGCAGTCAGAGTGCCCTGGGAGGGGCTGTGGGAGGAACAGGGGGTTAGGATCCCAACTCCCCTCCACTGGATGGAATGAAGTGCCTAGAACCGGGAACCACAGAGGTCTGGTAAGGCCGGAAACTGCAGTTTGTGTGAGCAAACACCACCCACAAAGCCTTCCCTGGTCACCCAGCCCCCATCTCCCTTACTTTGTTTTATATTTTTCCATAGTACATACCATCTTCCAATGTGTTTTTCCCCTAATTTTATTATCTATACCTGCAACCCCCCACCAGATGATAAGCTTCAGGAAGGAATGAGTTTTTATCTTACTCTTAAACATCCATAGCCTAGAACAGTCCTGGCTTCCAGTAAAACTTGAAATAAAACTCCAGCACATTCACATCCCGCCTAGGGCTTTCCTTCCTCCAGGTTACCCACAGCTGAGTATCTCTTCTGAGATGCCCTGAGCTCCTCCTCCACCCCTCATCCTGCTCCTGTCACCTTGTCCAACTCTCTGACATAGATCACTATCCATTTACGGGCCTGAATCTGTTCTTCTGCCCGACTGGGCCCAGAATCCCTGAGGAAACAGTGCTTAGGGGAAGACCTAACAGTGAGCCCACTACTCAGAAAGGAAAGGCATTCTCAGCAGAGAGGACAGTGGGTGGGCAGGTCCTGAGGCTGGAGGGGTCTGAGAGTAAGGGGCAGTCAGGGTCTCTCGAGGCTGAGAGCGGGCAGGGGTGAAACTGAGCAGGGTCTTGGGCACCTGCTGCAGACTCACCGCTGCCCAAGAGTCCCCGAGGCCGGAAGTCCGGTGTGCCGGCGGGCCCCCCAGGTTGCTGCAGTCTGAGGAGAGAAACCAGGTGGTCATACTTTATGTCTCCCCTGCCCCTCACCTCCAGGCCCAGGGAGGGGCCCACCTGGGACATAGGCGTCTCCCCGGAGCTGGTCAGGCAGGTGGTCCCAGTTGGGCGGCTGTGGACGCCGACTCCTGACTAGAAAGGCACGGGGCATCACCTCTGGGGACAGGGCCACAGCTCCACACACACGGCTGCTTCCTCCACCTGCTGTCAGACCTCAGGTCCAGGATGACTCTCCCAGGTGGGAAGGGAGGGGGAGCCCCAGAGAAGCCTTGCTCTTTCCATGCAAATTTCCTGACAGGCCCTGGGGGCAGACTTGGCCAGCTCTGATTACCTCTGCCTTAGGTCCTGCCACTCCTCCTGCTTCTCTGCCAGGTCTCCCAGTGCACTCTCCAGCCTCCAGGGGAAGACAAGCCTTAAGTCCTCTGAGGAGGTGCAGCAGGGCAAGATGGAACCTAGGTGGCTCTTGGGGCGTGGGGAGAGGAAACAGAATCCAGTGAGGCTGAGTGTCTTTCCATAGTACCAGCAGGGCCCAGGATCAGAGGGTCTGTTTGCCAAGCAAATTAGTCACTACCGGACATCCACCAGCCTGCTTGGTTATTCAAATCACAGCAGCTGTATGAGGAATCAGGGAGGGGGTGACTGATTGCTCCAGAGGGTGGAGGGACAGCAGGGTCTGCTTAGTAAGATCAAAGTGAGACTCCATGCTGAGCATCGTCAAGAAGAAGCTCTACCTTTCTGATCCTCAGAGGGTAAGAGCTGACGGTCAGCCAGAAGCATTGTTCAAGTGTAGGGGATGTTACAGTACTGGTTTATTCGTCGTCCGGGGCTTCCCAGGTGGTGCCAGTTGTAAACAACCTGCCTGCCACTTCAAGAGACACAGGAGACTTGGGTTCGATTCTTGAGTTGGGAAGATCCCCTGGAGAAGGAAATGCCAACCCACTCTAGTATTCTTGCCTGGAGAATCCCATGGATGGAGAAGCCTGGTGGGCTACAGTTCATGGGGTCACAAAGAGTTGGACATGACTGAGCAACTGAATGTGCACCTGCGCGTGCATGCACACACACACGCACACACACACTAGAGTCCAGCTCCTAGTAACTGTCTGGACACCACTCTCCCACCCTCCTATGGTTCAAGAACTAAAGGAGGGGTCACGTGACATAGTCAGAGGCTCCCAGGACCCTAACCCCAGCACTCTGGCCAGGCTCTGTGCTAGATTGGTTATTGGTTTCTTAGCCAGGGGTTAAGGATTTTGAATATTCTCCTGCAGTTAACTTTTTTTTTTCACTTATTCACCTACATTTTCCTGAGATCCAACAACAGGCCAGGCCTACCTTAGCACTGAAAATGAAGACACAACCTGCTCCATGGGGAGATACCCAGAATGACCAAGGCTATGGAGCCCAGGCAGAAGGACCCAGCTTCAGTGGGGAAAAGCCAGGGGGCTCAGGGGACTCAGAAAAGGCTCCTGATTCAGTCTAAGGGCTCAGGGATGACTTTCCAGGTGTGAAATTTGATGGAAGAAAAGGTTGCTGATAAACAGGGAGGGCTTTCCAGGCAGAAGAACAGTCTGTAAAAGGCTTGGTGGTGAAAGAAGCAATATTTATTCGTTTCTTCACATTCCTGGAGTCAGTCCTGCTAATGCATTTTCAAAAACAAGGGAGTTTAGCACTGGAAGTCTGCGGGCCCAGAGCTTTCCTGTTTTATCTCCATAGAACCTGGGCCAAGCCATGTCTAGTTGAGCCTGTTTCTTCATCTGGAAATGGGACTGATGTGTCTTCCTACCACTGGTTTGTGTTGAAAATCCATGTAGATCACCAGGCAGGAATGCTTTGCATAGAATCTGGCATGTGACAGAGATAAATGAGGGTTGTTTAAAGTCTTTTTTTTTTTTGGCCACATAGCAATCATGATGATCTTAGTTCCCCAGCCAGGGACTGAACCTGCCTTCCTTGCAGTGGAAACTCAGGAGTCTTAACCACTGGGCCACCAGGGAAGCCCTGTTTCAGTCTTGAAGGGAGGAGTGGCTAGGAAAGCATCTGAGTTTCAATCAGCCCGTGAAATGTGATTTTAGGTGTCTCCATCTCTCAGTTGCTGGATTTTACGCAGTGAGCCTGGCATGCCTAGCCCATGTCTGGGGGCCCAGTATCTAGGACCTGTCGGTTGTGGAGTGCAGGGCCCAGAGGCACTGAAGAACGAGCCAGTAAATGGGTTATGGGAGCCATTTTGTGGCTCTCTGCTGTCGAGTTTTCCATGCCCAACACCAGGTCTCTTGGGACAACTGGTTCCTGAGTTGTTGCTGAAAACACATTAGGGAAGAACCCTGGGCTTGGGGGTCTTTGCTTGCCCTCAATCCCCTTCCTGTCTTGGGTCTTGGAGGCTGACCAGGGTGGGAAGCATCACCTGGACCTCTGTGCCTGCTGGTTTTCAGTAGGATTTGGTAATGGGGGGGCAGAAGATGGGGCCCCTCTTTCCAGGGTCACAGCTCCCCTCAGGGCAGGCCCCTCTCTGGGTTCCACTTTGCTCCCTGTGCCTTCTGGCCTGAGCAGCAAGGAATAGCTCTCCTCCAGTACCATCCTAGGGTACTGTACTGGCCCTGAGGTTCCCGTCCACTTCTTTACAAATGATCCCTCTGCTGAACTCTGAAATATTCCACATGAGGATGCTTCCTGCTGGGACACTGCTGCATGCACACACATTCACCAGCAGTGGTTCCTTTTTAAAAAATATTTACTTGGCTGTGCTGGGTCTTAGTTGAGGCGCTCTGAATCTTCTAGTTGTGGCATGCAAACTCTTGAGTTGTGGCATGTGGGATCGAACCTGGGTCCTTCACATTAGCAGTGCAAAGTCCTACCCACTAGACCACAGGGAAGCTCTTGCAGTGGTTTCTTAACCAGTTGGTTTGTCTAAGGAAAGTCTTGTCCTTCCAGGACTGAAGAGCTTGGCGAAGGTGGAGACTGGCAGACACACTGCCGGCCCACCCCCCTTTTGTGTTGAGAGAACCCAGTTTTTCTGAAACAGTTAACATGCCCAGGAAAGAATGGCTGAATCAAATAAATTAAAGCCATTTCCATTCCTGTTGCCTGCAACTGCCCTGAAAGGGAAAGGCATCTAAGGTTTGGCACTTCCCCCACAACCTTGGTGGGTGCCCAGCTTTGTGCCTTTGCTCCTAGTTAGGTGAGGGTGTATGCTGGGAACCATGGCAGCTGTGTTGCCACCATGAGGGCCTAAGCCAGGGAGTGAAACTGACTCACAAAGGGTGGAACAGAGCAGTAACAGAATCTAGAGTAACAAATGTCCCTATAGCTCGGGGCCCCTTAAGCCAGGTGTTTGCTTCCTGGAGCTGAAGACCTTAACTATGATACAAGGTGGAAGGAGGGGGAAAATCCATGAGGGACAGAGGCTCAAGTGGTCCCCTTGGTGTCCAGTCACCTCAAGAGATTTTACAGCTTTGGCTGAGCCAGGCCAGGGCGGGGAGAGTGGTCTTCAGTCTTCAGGGGTGGCCTGTGAACCCAGGTAGGGAGCCTCCCGACAGAAATGTGGCCCACCTACGTGTCCTGGGCTGCCTGGGCTCCCTAAGGCAGGAGGAAGGAAGGGAACCTTGTGAAATAAGCATCACTGGGCATCTCACAAACACTAAGATCAGAGATTTTATTTAGAGAAAAACCTGTACTGTGAACGTGTCTTGGATTTAAATTTTTTTTTAAATTTAATTTTGGTTGCACTGGGTCTTTGCTGCTGTGCAAGAGCTTTCTCTAATGGTGGCGAGCAGGGGCTACTCTTCATTGTGGTGCATGGGCTTCACATTGAGGTGGCTGCTTTTTGTCGTGGAGCACAGGTTCTGAGCAAATGGATTTCAGCAGTCATGGCTCAGAGGGCTCTTTAGAGCACAGGTTCTGTTCAATGTGGGATCTTCCCAGACTAGGGACCCTTGTCCCCTTCATTGGCAGGCAGATTCTTAACCACTGGATTATCAGAGAAGTCCCAGACTAAAATGACTTAAAACATCAAGGCCCTGCCTGGTAGGACCCATTTTTCCTCCCACCTCCTCTCCTACCGTCTCCTTGAGCCCACTCCATTCCAGCCTCCTGGCTTCATTGCTATTCCTTTCATCCTCACGTCTGAGCCTGCCACGGGGCCTTTGCACTAGCAATTCTCTCTGCCTAGATACCTGCCCAATTGTCCACGCTGCCTGTCCCCTCTATCAAGCCTCTGCTCCAATGTCACCTAAGAAAGGCCTTTAACCAGCACAGTGACTGTGAGATCCTTCCGTTTACCTGCAGTTACACAGTTATCGTATTAATTCCTATCTTTTGTTCTCTAGAAGGTGAATGCACGATGCTCTGCTTGACCATTGCTTGTTCCTTGCTCTACTCCTAACGTGTAGAACAGTGATGAGAGATGGGACCAGGAATTTCCTGGGAGCTGGGAAGACTTTTCAACAAGTGCATAATTAATTCAGTGTTTAAGGGGGCAACAGAGGGCCACGTCCTCAGGCTGAAGGGCCTGGCTCTACCACCAAGCAAGCCTGGGTTTGAGTCTCAGCTCTGTGGGGCCTTAGGCATGACCCCGGATATCTCTCTGAACCTGTTTCTGGAGAGCCATGATCACGTTAGAGCCGGGAGGAACTCACAGGCAAGTGAGGGTTTGGGCCCCACATAACACGTGATAGGACTGGGCCTCAGGGGAGGGCCCTGCTCCTGCTGCGCTTCCTTTTGTAGCCTCAGGACAGTGAAGGCTTTTGTGGTCCCAGTAGTGTCTTCTCAGCAGATACACCACGTGGGTAGATGCCTGCTGCCTGGGAGGCTGGTCCCAGAGCTGGAAGCCCATGGGATGTTGGAGCTGGACATAGTCCTGCTGGTGAAGGAATTACTGGCTCCAGCTGCCGGGTGGCCTGGGCTGGATCGTCCAGTAGCCGAGCCTGTTTGTCCTTCCTCACTTTCCCCTGCTGCAAATGGGAACAAAAGCCTGGAGCTCATAGGGTCCAGCGTGGGCCTGGCCCAGGGGCCGTGAGACAGGGTTGTGGGGACATGTGAATTGGTGGCCAGCGTCTGGCACACGGTGGTCAGCAGCGGCTCCAGCGGGTTCTTGGGCATCGGGAGGGGGCAGGGAAGAAGGGCTGGCCCCTCCCTAGGGGCCAGCAGCTCAGTGGGCTGGGGACAGGCGGCGTGGGAGCCAGGTGCTGGGGTCATCACTCCTGCAGTGCCTGAACAGTCCTGTGCACCCCACCGCCGGTGAGTTCCCTGGGCTGTCCTCCTCCCCTCTCCCCACATCCATCTGAATGGGGCTTTGGATGCACCAGGACAGACACCAGGCGCCACTTCTGCAAGCTGTCTGTTTATTTGCTTAAAATACCTATTTCCTCAGAAACACAGGGCTGCGGCGGAGAGGCTGCTGGCTCTCAGTCCCCACGTGCCTTCCTCCTCACGGCCTGCACCAGCAGCTCTGAGTAGTGTTCTAGCAGGGCACGCAAATCCGGGCTGGCCAGGGGGCACAGGGTAGGTGGGGAGGGGGCACCTGGGTTGGGCGGGGCCTGGGCTGTGGCCACATCCGTCCCCAACAGCCAGTCGCTAGCCTCTAACTGGCTGTGGATCCAGAGGAAAGTGGAGGCCAGCTCAGTTTGTGCCTGCCGCTGTTCGGCGTTCACCTCATCACTGGAGACCATCTGCAAGGGGCGCCCACCTTGTTAGGGGGCCACCTGGGCCAGGCAGTGCCAGGGAGCCCCTCAGCCCTTTCCCTGACCCTGGGGCTTAGCTCACCAGGTGGTAAAGGTCCAGGGCTTCCTGGAAGGCAGCCTGCAGTCTGTGCACGACAGTCCCCACATTGCTCAGCTCCAGGGGGTCTGGGGGCAGGAAGCTGGTTGGTGCCCTGGGGTCCTCCCAGTGTCCAGGGCAGTCCTGGACTGGACTGGGCACTTCTGGGGGTGGAAGGGAGGAAATGAGAAAGACACTTTTACTCCCCAGCTGATCTGAAGAGGCCAGGGTGGCTGGGCTAATCCCAACTGTTGTTCCCCTTTCCTGGGACACTTTCCTCAGTCCCCAGGGCTCCTTTCCCAACCCTCCTGCAGGTCTCTGTTCAAATGCCATCTTCTTGCTGAAACCTTTTCTCATCATTCACCATCCATCAGCCACTTGTCACTCCCTAAACCCTTTCTTTCTCTTCCTTCTCTCCATAGCACACCTCACTTCATGATACACTTAACCCTTTCCTTATAGATTTAGTCTGGTCAGGAGGGGGGCGCACAGTTCTTGAGGCGCTAGCCTACTGTGTTTCCCTTTGTCTGGCAAAGTAATAAAGCCACTCTTTCCCTCTCCTTAAAAAAAAAAAATTTAGACAGGGCATCTCCCCCAGTTAAGGTATTAATTTCTGTAGTCTCATTTACCACCAGCTCCCATGGATCGGGAAGATCTCCTGGAGAAGGGCACGGCAATCCACTCTAGTATTCTTGCCTTGAGAATTACATGGACAGAGGAGCCTGGCAGGCATCGGTCCATGGGGTTGCATAGAGTTGGACATGACTGAAGCGACTTAGCACACCCACGTCCCCAGGGCCCAGAACAAAGCCCAATATATACAAGTAATCACTAAATATGTAAGGAAATGAATGAATGAATGGCACAGTGCCTGTAGCCTTTGGAGCTGAGCTAGCTGTTACATGGGATGAGCTTAGGGGACAATCCTTCATCCTAAGGATGCTACTCACCAGGGGTGGGCTCCCGGAGAGAGGCGATGCTGCCAAGGACCCTAGGCCTGGCCTCTGGGAGCGGGGGACTGTCAGGGAGGACAGGGGTATCGAGGCGCACAGGGGCCAGGAACCTTGGGAGAAAGGCGGACTTGTGCAGCCTTGAGGCAATCCCGTCTGCAGGGCTGTGGGCTGGGAAACCATCTGTTGTAACAGTGACATTGTGCTCGGTGTCCACAGGCTCCTGGGACCAGACACACGTGGTGGGAGGTTCCAGTTGGGGTGGGGGCAGCAAAAGCCTGTCACAGATGCTCGACAGGCTGAGTTTCCAGGCTGGCGCGGGCCTCATGGTTACCCCCGGGAGGGCAGGGCAGGTTCTTGGCCCTCATTGTCAGAACTGTGCGTCACTGTGGTGGTGACAGGCTGGCACTCCTGGCTCAGGGAGGCCAGCTCCTCCAGGGAAATGCTGCGGGACATCTTGGCATGGGAACTGGCAGTGGCCTCCATGTGGGAGCGGGTGGTGGGGGTGTGGACACCCTGAGCGAGGCCTGCAGCGGGTAGGACTGTGGGTGCTGGTGGCTTCTTGTCTGTGGGCAGCGCAGAGGAGGAGGGGATGCAGGGCGCCAGGCCTGTGAGGCAGGGGGCTGGAAAGGAAGCAGGTGGCTTGCTCTCATAGCCCAGCTCAGGGCTGACAGACAGGGCCCCACCCGGCGTGGCTGCATGGCCCCCGGCCATCCCCCCATGGCTCAGTGAGCCACCCAGGGCTTTCCACCGGGAGATGGGGACACTCACACAGTGGGGCCCACATCTCCAGCGTCTCCTCAGCCTTTCCTCCAGGGACGAGCTACAAACACAGCCCTGCAGTGAGGACAAGGCCTCCCAGCTCCCAAGCCCCGTGTCGCGAGCGAGGGGGCCCCAGTACTCACGTTGGTCCTGACTGGGGAGGTGGAGCCAGCACCCACTCTTGGGGGCTCGCCCTGGAGGTCCGTGAGTCTGACCTCTGAGGACTTCACAAGGTGCCGGGGCAGTCGGGAAGGGAAGCTGTGGGGAAACCTGTTAGGTGAACAGGTGGCTGTGGCTGCCCTCAGGGTGCTCACAGGCACACAGCCCCGCCCTGCAGGGAGAGTTCACTAATTCACCCACTCCTACCTGGATGTCCTCTGAAGGCGGGAGAGGAACTGGGCTGAGATGCTCAGTCGGGGGGTTGAAGAAGTCATCCTCGGTCTCAGGGGCTTTCAGGTCTCTCAGAGATCCGAGGAAGAGCTCTAGGGCAAGATGCCAAGGGAGCCCTCAGAAACCCTCCAGCCAGCCAGCCCTGGGCCCAGGCAGACCCCACAGAAAGATCCTCTGAGACCCTCAACAACAGATAACACGGGGCTTCCCTGCTGGTCCAGGAAAAGATTCCGCATGATGCAACTGACACCCGATGCAGTCAAAAATAAAAAACAGACAACACGCACCTTGGGAGCAAATCGAGCTGGCAGAGGATACCGTGCTGCTCAGTCCCTACTAAAAAGTAAAAAACATGCCCTCCCACCACTCTCGCCAGCCCTGGCAGGGAAAGCCGCACCCTGGGGACGTCCCACACTGAGCCCAGTCCTCGGTGTGCCCAGGCAGGTGTCAGAGATGGGCAGGGCTTACCCTCAGGGTGGGCATCAGTAAGCGTCTCGAAGTGGTGGCGGAGGAACTTCTCTTGCTCAGGGGTCTGGGGCAGGGAGCTGTTGGATATGCCTGGCACCTCGGGCCGGGGCAACTCTCCTGCAGTCCCTGGGCATCCTGGGCAGAGGATGTGGGCAGAAGAGAACCATCAACACCATGAGTCATGGAAGACACCCTGAGAGAGCCACCAGCCACTTAACGATGGAGGAAGCTGGACTCGCCCATCACACACCCTGTGGCCACCAGGCGGAGAAGGCGGGGCTAATGGCTGTCTTCTAGGGGAGGGAATTGGGGGTACAGGACTGATGTATGGCCAGTGGTTATATATTACAGTCATCATTCGGCCAGGCCCATGCACCACCCTTTTCTGCATGTAGCTGCTGCTTACCTGGTATGGGGGGTATTGTGTCAAACTGAGGTTCTGGGTCTGGCTGTGGAGGGGAGGAATTGATGGTGGTGAAGCTGCACTCCAAGTCAGCCTCTGACTCCCCGAGTCTGGAAGAGAGTGGCTGGGGTCAGGGGCTCAAAGCTGGCCCTGACTGGGTGAGTCAGATAAGGAGGCTACGGGTTTCTGGGCTTCAGTTCCCTCATCTGAAGAAAGGGGACTATAGCACCCATGCCCTATTTTATGGACCAGCAAGGCTACACTTCAAGAGAGATGCAGAGCTGGGCTCCCACTGGTGGGCAGCTGGGCTCCAGAAGTCTAGGGTGAAGACAGCAGGGATGATGTCTGTCTCTATGACAGACTTTGAGCTTCAGGAAGACTGGGTCACAGTCACCATCAGTGCCCAGAAAGGGGTCTGGCCAGACGAAGAGATGACTGCAAGGTGTCCTGCCGGTGCTCACTCACCCTCAGGTGGACTCCGGTCCTTCGAGCCGATTGAGGGGACCGGGAGGAAGGGGTTCCCTTGCTGGTCTCCACGTGCCTCCACTACCTTCTCCACATAGTACTCACTGCATGCCAAGGGTGAGGGATGGGTAGGGAGAGGGAAAAATGACACACTGGTTAGTAAACACCTGACCCCTACCCAGAAGCCCTGGGCATCTGCACCTGCTCCTGCTGGGAGCACAGCCTCACCTCTCCTGCTGGCACCAAAGGCAGCCTCCATGCACCTCCCCTTGGAACCAGGGAAATAGGCTGCAGCCTCAGCCCTCTGCCTCCCTCCCTCAGGCCCACTGGGAGAGCGGAGCGCAGTTCTTCCAGAGTGTGCCTACTCTCTCCAACTAAGGAACTCACCTGTCCCTCCCTGTGACTGTCACCTCTGTCTCCGGGGGGCAGGTGATGAGCTCGCTGGCCTCAGAAGACTCCTGCTGTGGGGGTGACAAGGAAGGGTGCCCGCAGACATCCTCCTGGGGACTCTCAGACTGTGGGTGAAGACAGCGCAGCCTCAGAGGCAGCCATGAGCCCCAGGCCCGTGTCAGCTGCAAGGCCTGCCACCCACACCGGTGGAGACAGGAAGCATGGCAGGCCTCACTGTTGGATGCTCCCTGTGAGGCAAGACCTGGGCGGGGCCGTCATGAGCTCGCTTTCTGCTGCTCCTCCATTTCATCTGCCCCTTTACAGATAAGGAATAGGTATGGCTCCCCCCTGTAAGAGTCTATTTATATGAAGTTCAAGAACAAGCAAACCAATCCATGGTGACAGAGGTCAGCATGCTGGCTACTTCACTGAGGGTGCTGACTGCACGGGCAAAGGGGTCCTCCAAGATCAAGAGGCAGAAAATGCTCTACATACTTTGACTTAGGGGTGGATACCTAAGTGTATACACAAGTATTCAGCAAACTGTGTTTTATGATCTGTGCACCTAACTGTGCTTATATTATGCCACATAAGAAAACTTACGTTGTTGTTAAGTTGCTAAGTCGGGCCCGACTCTTTGTAACCACAGCCCACCAGGCTCCTCTGTCCTTCACTATCTCCTGGAGCTTGCTCAAACTCACATCCATTAAGTCAGTGATGCTATCTAACCATTTCTTCCTCTGCTGCCCCCATCTTTACTCCTGCCCTCAATCTTTCCCAGCATCAGGGTCTTTTCCAATGAGCTGGCTCTTTGTATCCAGTGGCCAAAGTATTGAAACTTTAGCTTCAGGATCAGAAAACTTACATAAGAAAACTTATTCAAAAAGAATTTTGTTTGGAAAATAATAGAATAAGATCTAAAATGTGTTAGCACCTTTTTGGGCCCAGACTCTGTTTATGGCCCTGGATAACTATAAAAGCCCTCTGAGGGCTTCTTTTTTAATGACCATTTTAAACTTTTTTGAAAAAATTATTTTTGGTCTTGTCCCACAGCATGTGAGATCTTAGTTCCCTGATCAGGGATCAAACCTGTGCCCCACCCCCTGCTTTGGAAGTGAGGAGTTAAAGATATTGATTTGTTTTTATTTATTTGGCTGTGCTGGGTCTTTGCTGCAGTGTGAACATGTTAGTTGCAACATGTGGGATTTAGTTCCCCGACCAGGGATTGAACCCTTATCCCTTGCACTGTGAGCCTGAAAGACATCTTAGCCACTGGACCACCAGGGAAGTCCCTTGAAGTGTGGAGTCTTAACCACTGGACCGCCAGGAAAGTCCCTATGACCATTTAAAAAAATGACTTTTTGATATCCTTTTCTTGGTCATCTTTTTTTTGGTCTTTTTGAAATGATCGTATTTTTGAAAACCAAAGACCAGAGAACTGAGAATCAAGCCTTGCTGCAAGTTACATAGCCAGGAGTGGGTAGGCCCAGGGCACCACCTGCTCAAATGCCCTCCACTCAGGTACAGGCGTGCCCTGGGGCCCAAGCTCTCACCCCCAAGTGAGCACCTCCCTGACTCTTGGGCTGCTCTGGACGTTTCCCTGTGCACCAGGCCCAGGGCTCATCCACTTGCTCACTGCTATCTCATTACCCTCTCACATCCCTGGAGTGGCATCTGCCTGCTAAGTTGCTTCAGTCATGTCTGACACTTTGTAATCCTATGGACTATAGCCCACCAGGCTCCTCTGTGCAAGGGATTCTCCAGGCAAGAATACTGGAAAGGGCTGCCATGCCCTTCTCCTAGAATGAGACGGTCAACCTTATTTTCAAAATGCACGCACACTGAGGCCCCAGGTCCTCAACTGGCGGTCGTGGTACGTGTGCTATGGGTGGGGCTGGGGCCAGCAGTCCATACCTCGCTCAGCAGGCCTGTCAGTCTCTGTGACTCCATCGCATCCAGGACGGAATCCTCCAGGCTCTCGGGCTTCATGGGGGTGAAGTAGCAGTCCAGGTCCCTGGCGTCCAGGTCCCTGGCATCCAGGATGGTCTTAAGAGGCTCCTGGTCAGCCCGCTCTGCCCAGCGGCCATGTGGCTGGTAGCTGCGCTTGGCATGGAAGGCTGTGCTGTCTACTGCATCGTCATCTCCCAGCTGAGGGGACAAGGGGACACTCAGGCAGCTGGCCACGTGCTTGCCAATTCCAGTGAGGGTGAGGAACACTGCACAGACCCTCTTCCAGCCTTGTGGCTTTAAACCTCACTCAGAAACAGCTTGCAGGTATCTGTCTCCAGCAGAACCTTGTTATTTATTTTTTTGCCATGTCACGTGGCTTGTGGGATTTGTTCCCTGACCAGGGAATGAACCTGCACCCCCTGCAGTGGTGGCACAGGAGTCTTAACCACTGGACTGCTCAGGAAGTCCCGAACCTAGCTCTAAACTTCAGAAGGCCTCATGCAACTGCTCCCCATCTCCACACAGATGTTTAACAATCTTTCAAAACAAACATGTTGAAGAAACTGACCCTTCCCCCTGAACTAACTCAACCTAAAGTCTTCTATCTCAGTGATTCTTCCCAGCTACTCAGGCCCCAAACCTTCAGGTCCTCCTTCTTCCTCTTATTCTGTCCCTCACACTTCACATTTCTGCAACTCTGCCACTCAAACACACCCAAGATATGTACACTTCTCTTCTCTGTCGCTTCCCTGATCCTGCTTACCACTGCCTCCTACTAAGATTTGCTTGGCGGACAGTGGAAGGGTGGGTGCTTGAGAACCTGGGCTCTGGAGCCAGCCTGCTAGGGTCAATCCCACCTTCTCTAATTCCCAGCTGTGTGACACTGGGGAAGTTACTTAACCACTTTGGGCCTCAGTTTCCTATCTGTGAAATAACAGGGGATATGAAAAGCCCAGACATCAGTGATGATTAAATAATACATATAAAAGACTCAAAAGAACCTGTATAGAGCAAGTGTGCTGTGAATAGCTGTTATTGTTGTTTTAGTCGCTAAGTTGTATCTAACTCTTTGTGACCCCATGGACTGTAACCTACCAGGCTCTTCTGTCCACGGGATTTCCCAGGCAAGAATACTGGAGTAGGTTACCATTTCCCTCTCCGGGGGAATTTCCCGACCCAGGGATCAAACCTGTGTCTCCTGCCTTGGCAGGTGGTTTCTTTACCACTGAGCCACCAGGGTAGGCATGCAGTAAATACCTGTGGCATGAATGAAGGGCTGTCTAATCAGAGACTGAAACCATGATAAGGATTCTCCATGGAAAGTAAAGATATGAAGAGGGAAAGGGCACCTGTACTTTGTTAGCCTCTAAGTGTCCCGCTCCCGGGCAGACTCACCAGCCGCTTTGCCCAGAGCGGCAGCTTGCCATTGGTCAGCAGGCACTGAGGATCTGAAGAGACACAGAACATCCATGAAAAAAGAATACTCAAGTCAAGAGACCACAACATAAAAAGGCAGCTCTCCAGAGACCACACAGGAAACGACACATCTAAAGACAGGTGGCCTCACTAGCTGCTGGGGAAAGGCACATTTGTTTTAACGAGTTCTTTTTGATGAGGACCATTTTTAAAGTCTTTACTGACTTTGTTAACAATATTGCTTCTGCTGTCTATGTTCAGTTTCTTTTTAGATGTGAGGCACGTGGGATCTTGGTTGGATCCCCAACCAAGGATCGAATCCACATTCCCTGCCTTGGGATGCGAAGTCTTCACCACTGGACCGCTGGGGAAGTCTCATGGGAAATGAAAATTTAAACAATGGGATATGTTTTCCCCACGCACACTAAATCGCTTCAGTGGTGTCCAACTTTTTGCGACCCTATGAACCATACTCCTCTGTCTGTGGGATTCTCCAGGCATGAATACTGGAGTGGGCTGCCATTTCCTCCTCCAGGGGATCTTCCTGACCCAGGGATCGAACCCTCATCTCTTACGTCTCCTGCATTGGCAGGCATGTTCTTTACAACTAGCTTAAGATTGACCAAAATTAAAAGGCTTCAAACTATCAAGTATTGGCAAAAGTATGAGGAAATAGCGGGCTTAATACTGACTGCTGGCTGGGGCCGTCACTGGATTTGGAGGGCCCTTGGGGATATCTTTTAAAATAAGCAGTGTATTAATCCTGGGATCCAGCAGCGCCTGTCCTTGAACTTTGTCCTAGAGAAACACCCTCACACATGGCCAAGGAGGTGGCATTGGGCGGGGGGGAGGGTGGTCAGCACAGCCTTGTTCACAACAGTGTAAAGTCAGAAAACACCCAAATGGGGGAGAAGGCTCAAGAGGGGCTATATGTATACATATAGCTGACTCACGGTGTTGTACAGCAGAAACTAACACAATCTTGTAAAGTAAGTATACTCCAATTAAAAAATAAGAGTAAATAAATAAAGCTAAAAAGAAAAAATCTCGGTGAGAGAAAAAAAGATACAGAAGAATATCTGCAGTCTAATATAATTTGTAGACATAGATGCTCCCTGTGTATATTATGCATATTAATGTTCAGAAAAAGGCCTGAAAGAATCCACACCAAAATCCTAAGAGTGGCCACCTTGGAAGAGACGTTGGACTGGATGTGAGGGTGGAGACAAAGAGAATGAGCTTACTCTCATGTTTTTTCCCCAGGCTGAATTCTCACATGGCTGCTGCCACCAATCAGCCATCCAGGGGGCCCCTGTCTGTTTCCTCCCTGTTGGCAGAGCCCACCAGCTTCAATAAGAGCACATGGGCTAGCCACCATTCCCAACTTTTCTCACAGCTGGAGCGATCATGGCCAACATGACCGGCAAGAAGCCTGCAGGGGCTTCTGGGAAAGAAGAAGCCCCATAAAAGCGATTCTAGGAGGGAATGTCCACTTCAATCATGTCTCTGATGGCTGGAACTTCAGCAGCCATCTTGCAACATGAGGGCTGAAGCCAAGGCAATATGCAAGGAGGCAGGAATTCCTGGAGGGCCTGGCCTCTAATAAACTCACTGAGCCACTTCTCCCCCTTCTGCCTGAACAGGAGAATCTGGTTTGTCTTCTGGCTAACATCACCCTGTTTTTCTCCTGGGACAGCCCCTTACACTCACCCCCTGGCCTTTGATCACATGGTTCAAGTGGAGCTGACTAAAGCCTCTGCCCTCAGTGATGACCACACAACTCAGGGCTGGCCAATCACAGTGGCTGGATCGGAAACGGGTGGGTGACTTATAGCAGGAACATAAGTCATGAGCAGAGGACTCCAAACTGTTGGGGAAGAGGTGCTTTCTTCTCTACAGTGTTATAACCTTGGGTTTCCAGGGATACTCTGCCCCTTTAACAAGGAGAGTCTGCCTGAGAGCAAAGTCAACACAGAAAAGCAGAGCCAAGTGATAGAGAAACATCTGTTTTTTTAACATCACCTGACTACCAGGATCCAGCTATGCCTGAACCCATACTCTCAAAGTTTCCATTACAGGAACCAACAAATCCTCTTTCTAAATTAAGCCAGTGAGTCTAGTTGCTATGACCCTGAAAGAGTCTTGACTGATCTGATTATCGAGTTTCAATATGTGTCAGGCTGTAAAAGTAGTGGCCAAAACCCAGCAATGATCCCTCTACTAAGAGTTCAAAATATGGCCCCTTTCCCAACCTGGATCCAAGCTCTCCTTGGATGGGGTCTTCAGCAACTCTTCAGATTCACATTCTTCCTCCAGCTCATCCTCCGTCTGCTCTCCAGGGCTCAGGGAGCAAATCTCACTAGGCATGGATGCATATATCTCCTGCCTGAAGACAAGAAAAAGGATGGCAGAAGAGAAACACAGGTAAATGGGGTGGGGAGAGGGGACCTGCCTAGGGCTGGGTCCGTAAGAACACGCTCTTGGCTTCTGGTCAACACAGGGCTGGGAGATCTCACCTGCTACAACCCCTCTGCTAGAAACATGCCGTCACGATAAATGACATGTAACAAAGGCTGGCCTGGAGAAGGAAATGGCAGCCTACTCCAGTATTCTTACCAGGAAAATTCCATGGACAGAGGAGACTGGCGGGTTACAGTCCATGGGGTCACAAAAGAGCTGGACATGACTTAGCAACTAAAAACAACAAAGGTTGGGCTCAAAAATAAGACAAACTCTTCAAGGCCCACAGCAATGGAATAAAAGCAAAGCAGATGGTAGGGCATGAGTCCTGAGCTGCTGGCTTCTGTTTCAGAAAGCAGGGTTAGCAATGAGATTTTAGTTTCAAGGGCCAAAGAGCTGTCCACTCCCTTGGTGCCTAAATCTGCCTCACCTCAAGATGACTGCAGCAAATGAGGCTATGTCAGGCCTGGTTCCCAGGGGGAGGCAATGGCAAAGCCTCCAGACAGAGAGAGAGGACTTCCCTGGTGGTCCAGTGGTTAAGAATCCACCTGCCAATGCAGGGGACAGGGGTTCTAGTCTGGGAAGATCCCCTGTGCTGTGGGGCAACTGAGCCTGTGCACCACCAACTACTGAAGCCCATGCACCTAGAGCCTGTGCTCTGCAGCAGGAGACGCCACTCCAATAGGAAGCCGTGTGTGCCTCAAGGAAGAGCATCCCCAGTTCACCACTAGAGAAAGCCCATGTGCAACAGTGAAGCCCCAGAGCAGCCAAAAATAAATAAATGGAAAAAAAAAAAAGAGAGAGAGAGAGAGACAGGGACAGCTCCAGGGACAGCAGAGAAGAAAATTTAAAACCTCCCACCCCAAGCAAAACTTCCAAACCAATATCCCAAATCAAAGACCAGAATAGGAATTCACTCCAAATAAAACTGGTCTTGGAACTTAAAGATGTAAGAAATAGGTTTAGGAAACTCAGGGATATAAGTGAAAGAACAACTTCCATTTAAAGATTAAGAAGACATCTCTGCTCTCCTGGACCCTTCCCTGACCTCCTCCCTCTGCACCAAGGGCTGGGTTGGGGCCTCCTCTAGTCCCCACAGCCCCGAGGGCTCCTCCCCAGAGTGCTCACAGGCTCTCCTAGCACTTGTGCTTTTATACTTCAAAGCCTTTCTCATGTGTGTTACTGTAACTTCGTATACAAAGTCCATTGCCCAGAGAATACATGCAAAAATACAGCTGATTCACTTTCACTATAAAACAGAAACTGACGCAACATGGTAAAAACAACTATACCCCAATAAATGAAAACCAAAACCAAAACCCCACAACGTTCATCTCCTCTTCAAGGCCCTGAGGGCACAAGGGGCAGGGTCTGGGGCCTGGGGCCTGGTCCTGCCTGTGTCCACAGCCTCACTTCCTACGGGGCCGGGGCAAGAAGATAGCCCTCTGGTGAATGGATAGGAGGCTGCCAGGACCTGGGGTGGCCGCTCCACTTCCTGTCCTTCATGTTCTGCTGCTGCTGCTCCCGGTGGTCGATCTCCAGCAAGTGCTGCTTCATGCAGTTGGTGATCTCAGGGCCCAGGTGCCAGATGAAGACACAGCTGCAAAGGCCAAGGAGAGATGTGGACGGAGGAGGAATGGTGAATACAGAAGTCATCCAACCCACTTGCGTCACCATAGCCAAGCCCCTACTCCCTGGCCCCAAAAATAGCTCCCATCAGCTCAGTGCAGGTCTACACCCTGGTGGGGTCCAGGGCCCCCTAGTAAACCAAGGCTGCTCTGAGGACCTCAAGACCCACGGAAGACAGCCATGAGGGAGGGTAGTAAATCAAACAGAGTGGCAAAAGGGACACCCTAGGACACCAACCAGGTGCTAAGGAACTGACAGATGTCATCTCATTTGACTCTCACCTATGATTCTCAAGGTAGACGCGGGCATCTCTCTCTCTTTTTGGCCCCACCATGCAGCATGTAGGATATTAGTTCTCTGAATAGGGATCGAACCCCCTGCCCCCTGCCACGGAAGCTTGAAGTCTTAACCACTGGACCACCAGGGAAGTCTCGGGCTCATCTCTATTTTACAGAGGTTCAGAAAGGGGAAATGACCTGCTCAGGGTCACAAGTAAGCAGATCTAAATTTGAACTCAGGGCTTGGGACACTGTCTGGTGAGAGTAAGCTGGCACGCTCAGAGTCCCAGCTGTGGGCACCGGGCTCTAGTGTCTGAGCCCTGGCTCTCCCCAGAGGATAAGTCTCACCCACTCCCAGAGGGAGGCCCTGGCGGGCAGCCTCCAGGCCTTTCCCACCTGTCTCCGGACACGGTGATTAAGTGACGGCAATCATAGGTGAACTTCATGCCGGTGACAATTTCTGCAAGTAGAGCAGAGAAGCTGAATTGGTCTTTTTCATTTATTTATTTGATTGCACCGGGTCTTAGTTGCAGTATATGGGATCTTTAATCTTCATTGTGGGATCTAGCTCCCCAACCAGGGATCGAACCCGGGCCCTCAGCATTGGGACTAGGGAGTCTTAACTACTGGACCACCGGGGAAGTCCTGCACTGGCCTTCTGGGCTAAAGGCTGAGTGAGGGCAGGTGGGAAGGGGTCCTAAGCAGAGAGGCACACCCACCTGAATGGCCAAACATCTTGGCAACACACTCGCCTGAGTAGAAGTCAATCACTGAGATGCTTTTGTCAGAGCAGCTTGTGGCCAGGAAGGTGCCGGAGGGGTCCACGTGGACCTGCCGAGAAGAGTGCCCACGTGGACACTGGGGTGGCTTTCTTCTTCCCAGAGGCCAGGGTCTCAATATCACAGCCCCACTGACCAAGGACCCGCTTGTGCTGGGTGCTAGGTACGTGGGCTCATCCCAAGTCAGCCTCATGACACACCCCATGGTAGGGAGAAGCTCCTGTCCCCATTTCACAGGTAAAGAAATTAACCACCACCACAATGGTACTAATGGCGGCCAGGCCCTGTGCTAAGTACTGTACGTATGTGGATTTATTTCCCCCACAGATCCCTGTGATAGAGGCTTAAAAAAATTTTTTTAATCCTAATTAAATTTGTTACAATATTGCTTCTGTTTTATGTTTTGGTTTTTTGGCCATGGATACATGTAGGATCTTAGCTCTCTAACCAGGAACTGAACCTGCACCCCCGGCACTGGAAGGCGAAGTCTTAGCTTTTGGACCTCCGGAGAGGTTCCTATAGAGGCTAGTTTTATTTGCATTTTAGAGATGATGAAACAGGATTGAGAGATGACATTTGCCCAAGGTCACAGACAGTCTGAGGCAGAACTTTAAGAGGATCTGACTCTGGAGCATTGTAACAACTCCCCTAGTCCAGAGACTTGAGAAGGTTCCCACCTCATCCTAGATAACACAGGCAGGGGGGGAATTTTGAAGAGGGACCCTAGACCTCTCTGATTTTTCCCACCACACTCTATTGCCACTCAAATGGAAACCACTTAAATGTCCTCACTTGGGGAAAGTGAAAGAAAGTGGCTCAGGTGTGTCTGACTCTTTACGACCCCATGGACTATACAGTCTGTGGTATTCTCCAGGCCAGAATGCTGGAATGGGTAGCTGTTCCCTTCTCCAGGGGATCTTCCCAACCCAGGGATCAAACCCAGGTCTCTCGCATTGCAGGAGGATTCTTCACCAGCTGAGCCACCAGGGAAGACCAAGAATACTGGCGTGGGTAGCCTATCCCTTCTCCAATGGATCTTCCCAACCCGGGAATCAAAGCAGGGCCTCCTGTATTGCAGGCAGATTATTTACCAGCTGAGCTACCAGGGGCGCCCCTACTTGGGGAAGGGTTCAGTAAATAAATGTAGAGCTGATGGGGACACTCCTGGCTCCCAAGCATCCTTAGTCAGCCAGGCCTGAGTGGATGCTGGCCAGCATGTGATCCACTGATCCCATGCCAAGGAGGACCCATACTTCAGATGGCTCAACAGGGCAGGAAATAGACAGGGGTGTGTGTGTGTCTGGGTGTGGTTTCAGCCAGGGCCCCAGTTCCTCACCTTCAACAGGGACCCATCGTCACCCTGGGACCCCTTGTAGCACTTCTTCTGCTTCCCGTTCATGGTGTTGTAGACTCTGGAAGGTGAGGGCAGGAGTGGCTAACATGGCCCCACCCACACCCCCTTCTTGTTCCAACCTTACCTGCTGCCCTCCTCTTCCTGGGAAGCCCCCAGTACCTCTTTTCCTCCGCTGCCTAGATTGAAACCTTGTATCAGGGAATGGGACCCTGTCTCAGGCTGAGGTCATGGAGGTTATGTCTGGCACCCAATTTGAATAAGCAAATGTAGGAGATGGAGAATCTCTTTGGACATGCTCATTCCTCCATATCCTTCCCAGTCTAAGCTCAATATCCCTTTCTGTGAGCCCTGCTTGAGCCCCAGGTGGGATGGATGTCCTCCCAGGGTCCCCCAAAGCCTCTGGGCTCTCCTCATCCTAGCCCTGACCACTTCATGCTGTCACTATCTGTCTGTCCTCCCCTACACTCCACGGAGGCAGGGCTGGGGACTTCCTCTCTTTCCCTGCAGACAGGTACTCAAGAAACGAGGGTGAATGGTTTATGAGCCCTGTCAGCACCTCTTGGTTACCCCATGTAGGCTCCTGAGAGCCAGGGAACCCACTGCTGACCTGGAGACAAGGCCTGGGTGAGCCCAGCTCCGAAGAAACACCCACTGGGTCCCTCCACCCAGCTTCTCTGGGACTGATGGGCAGGGGAGGAAATCTCATGAGAAGACAGAATCACAAAGGCCCTGCCCAGAGACCAGGCTGACCGAGCCGCCCAGGGCAGCTCCTCACCTCACATTGCGGTCCTGGCAGGCCACGGCCACGTACTTCTGGGTAATGTCGATGTCCATGTCATACAAGGTAGTCTTCTCAGCCACGTGGTGGGTACGGACAAAGTGCAGTCCATCTGAGGCCTGGCAAGGCAGATGGGGTTTTCAGAGGACACCCTCAAGGAGCCCCCCACATCCAGCCCCCCAAGGAGGCCACCCCACTCTACCCGCTGGGCACTGCGGAAGTAGATGCTCTTGTCGGCGCCGCAGCTGATCATCTGGATGTCTCTGTTGCCTGGAGGAGGAGGCTGTCATGAGGTCGGGCTGGGCCCCTCTGAGCCCATCTATGGCTAGAGATCCTAGCTAGAGAACCCTATCATAAGGGAACTCTGCTGGGCATCACAGAGGGCTTCCTGGAGGTGGTGGCAGGAGTGCTGGCAGGTGGGAGGACTCCGTAAGCTGTGAGCCCTGTGCGTGAAGGGGGACGAATGGTGCAGTGGGCAAGGCAGGCCTCTGCAGAGCAAGAGCACACAGGGAAACAGGCCAGGGTATACCAAGGGCACCAGGCTTAATCTGGGATTCGGAAAAGTGACTCGAGCCACAGAGTGGAGACGTGACTGAAGCAGGCAGCAAGAGGAGACAGGTAGACTGCTGGGAGGCTCATGCCATCAAGAACGATCAGAGGGACTTCCCTGGTGGTCCAGTGGGTAAGAATCTGCCTGCCAATGCAGGGGACATGGGTTTGATCCCTGGTCCAGGGAGATTTCACATGCAGCTAAGCCCATCTGCCACAACTACTAATGCCCATGTTTCACAACTAATGATAACCATGTGTCATAACTAATGATGCCCATGCACTCTATAGCCCGTGCTCCACACCAAGGGAAGCCACCACAATAAGGCTGTGTGCCACAAGGAAGTGTAGCCACCAATTGCTGCAACTAGAGAAAGCCCACATAGCAATGAAGACCCAGCTCAGCCACAAATAATAGTATAAAGAAGAATGATCAGAATATCCGTACAGGGACTCCCTTGGTGGTCCAGTGGTTAGGACTCCACGTTTCCACTGCAGGGGGCTTGGGTTCAGTCCCTGGTGAGGGAACTGAGATCTCACAAGCCATGTGGCACAGCCAAAAAATAAAAAATCCACACAGATCCCAGGCCAAACCCTATGCCACTTGAGCCTCCCCTCCTGACTGTCACCAGCCACATTTTTGCAAATGTGAACCCAGGAGCTCAGAGTTACACAGTCCTTGTCCCAGGGTGCAGAGAGTCAGGACCGGGCCAGGGCTCATCCAGGCATCCTCTGGTTATTAGACACTGCTCGGAAGCCAAGCTTTCTCTCCAAGCCTCAGCTTCCTGTCTATTCAATGACCCTGTGTCAGCCACTGCCCTGTGGAGTGGCACTGAAGGCCCTGGGACAGTGGCTGCCACCTGGTAGGTACTATCGACGTTCTTGCTTTTAGGCTTCTCTCTTTATAGAAGAGGAATTATCAGAGCACAACTACCTCACAGAGCTGTGGTGATGATGAAAAGACACAACAAATATAAAACATGTAGAGCCTTGGTACAATGGATGCTGCTCCTTCGTGACAGGACATTTGCAAGCTCCCAGGCCTGACATTACAAGCTAAGATGTTACTCAAGTGGGAGTCACTGGTCCTAGAAGGGAGAGAGCCCTGTGTGTGGGAGGGACCCAGAGAGGGCCTGGAAGTTACTGGTAATGTTTTGCTTCCTAACCTGGGGTGGAGACTCCACGTATTTAGCAAGATTAGGACCAGGATCAATCAGAACAGTCTCTAGCTAAAAACAAGGGGTGAGTCTAGTTCAGGCCTACCAACTGTGAACGTTGATGTGGATATTCATCGTATTATGCTGTAAACTATTCACAGATTTTCTGTTCACTTTTTGGAATATATGATTCAAAGGGGAGAGTTCAAAGACTGACATTCTTTAGCTGGGTAGCTTCAGACAGTTTCCAGTTGGCTGGTGCCCAGTTAATACAAATCATCAATGTTTCGAGCACAATGCCCAGGTGAGCAAGCTCAGCTAGAGCAGGGCTCACAGGAGCTGGGTTTAGGATGCCCATCCTCTCACACCGCCTGGGGCTTTAACAGAGGTCCACACTGTCAGAAGGACCGACTCGTGGGTCACCCTCTTGGCCAGTTGTCACCTCTCTTGGATCTAGACCATTCATTAAAGCTAAGGTCACTGCTGGGCACAGCGCAAGATTTACTGATCTATTCTACCTACCTCTCCCCTGTGGAATGGGATGATCTAAACAGTTTTTTTAAGGCTGTCTGAGAAAGTTGAGCTGATCAGCACTTGTTAGGTCCTTACAAAGAGATGCAGGTTTGATCCCTGGGTCAGGAAGATTCCCTGGAATAGGAAATGGCAACCCATTCCATTATACTTGCCTGGAAAATTCCAGGGACAGAGGAGCCTAGCAGGTTATAGTCCATGGGGTCGCAGAGTTGGACATGACTGAGTGACTGTGCATACACACACACACACATCACAATACAACACAGCAAACACTGTTAACCTGTTTTTGCTCAGCTCCCAACCACCTTAGACAGAGACAGGGCAGAAGGTGGGGAAGACCAAGGGATACATTCTCAGCCACAAGATTATATGTACAAAACTCTTCTTAGTCAAGAACATGGAGCACAGGGATGTATTCTCTCCATAAATGGATTCTTCTTGAATATACTTTTGAATATGTTCTTGGGTTCTGATCATTTAAACTGCTACAAGGGCCTGCTTCCCCTCCTCTTGGAATCCCTTAGGGCCAGGGATCTCCAAACTGAATCTTTCCAGCCTTGGAGGATCCCTTCAATTGCCTGTTTGAGTGAGGGCTTTGAAGGAAGACAGACTTCTGTAAAGTACTGGCTGTGTGACTCTGGCTGCCAAGTGGAGTAACTGCTGGGACAGCACAAGGATCATCACCCAGCACAGAATTAGCTTCCAGTAATTGTCGCTGTCACACATTTTTCTGCCAAGGTCCCCAGTACCCATCCCATCCTAGAAGGGCATTCTGACTTCCTTTTAGGGCACTCGCCTAATGTCAGTTCTCCTGGATCAGAGGTGGAGGCGGGTGGGAGCTGGAGAAACAGGAGTCAGACCCAGCCTAAGAGGATACTCCAAAGCTCTAGCACCAATAACTGTCCTGGAAAGGGGTGGCGCCTCAAGTCAGCACCAGGAAAGTTAGCTCTCAATTTCTGCCAAAGTGATAGGAAGAGGGGAAGTGTCTTGCCAGCAGCATAGAAACGACTGAGACCCTGCCCACTCAGGAGAGGCACAGCCGACAGAGGGAGACAGTCTGGATAACTTAAAAAAAATTCAACCTTTGGGGGAACTGGTGATCCAGGGGTTAAGACTCTGTGCTCCTAATATAAGGGGCCCAGGTTCAATCCTTGGTCTGGGAACTAGATCCCACACTAAGAGTTCTCATGCCACAACTACAGATCCTGCATGCTGCAACAAAGATGGAAGATCCTGAGTACCACAACTATGACCAAGCACAGCCAACTAAACTATAAAAAAACACAAAAACATTCAACCTTTGGATCCAGCCGGGCTTGACTCCGATGTTGCTGCTCCCTTTTTCTCTAAGCTGAAGGGGGCTCTGCTGTTATGTGCAGCCAAAGGAGCCCACTGAATGAGGCGCAGGATGTACAAGGCAGGGGCTTACCAGCGAACTTGATGGCCGTGATGGATGAGGAGTGGTCATCCAAGGTCTGCTCCAGGTTGTAGTTCTTCTCCACGTTCAGCACATGGATCAGTCGGTCCCGACTGGCCGAGGCCAGCAAAGTCAGCCCTGTGAGTGAGAGGGAGGTCCTGGGTTCCCCGGGGACTGCTTGATGGCTTGGCCTCTCAGACAGCAGCGTGAACAAGCTTTCCTGGCCTTGAGGAAGGGGCTCTCTGGTTTCCTAACTGCAGTCAATTTGCCCCAGACACTGGCATTCTACATCCCTCACCACCAGGTCGTGCAGGATGAATCTTGATATACACATGGACACTCCTCCACCTGTGTCCATATCAGACACTTGAGCAAAGCCCAGCACACCTTCCTACCCAGTCCAGCTTCTGGCAGCCACGGGAGGCCCTGCCAACTTCTCAACGTCTCCAAAACTCCACCCACCCCCTCACTCTCTGTGCTCTGGCTTCATGAGCCTCACGTAGGCCCTACTAACCATCTGCTGCCACTCTGCCTTCAGACACTGGACCTTCGTGCTGGCCCCTTCAAATGGTTCCTACCCTGGGCACCTGCTAGGTCTAAGGCCTAACACGTGATCTGAGGTGGAGGGGAGCTCAGGAAAGGTGTACTGGATGAAAAGAAATGCAGAGGAAATGTGGCAGAACAGAGTATGGGAGAAGAAAGGAGAGAAGAAGAGCATGGGAAAGAATATTAACCTCATCAACACATAACTTCATCAACAGTATATTCCTGCCAAAAGGTATCATCAGAATCAAAACATGAGGAAAACAAACAAATCCAAATGGAAGGAAATTCTATAAGATGATTGGTCTGTATTCTGAAGAAAGACAAAGTCATAGAGACAAACTAAATGAGGGTGTGGAAATAAGCCTCAAGTCAGCACCAGAACAAAAATGACAAGAGCCACGACAACTGAAGTGTGAACCTGGACTGGAAAGGCAAAGGCACTGCAAAAGACAACACTGGGAAAACTGGCACAACGGGAATAAGCTCAAGATACGGACTGCTCTGGTGAGCCAGTGGTCAAGAATCTGCCTTCCAATGCAGGGACAAGGGTCGAGGAGCTAAGATCCCACATGCCTTGAGCGCTGCAACTAGAGAAGCAACTAGAGAAACCAGTGCTCTGCAGCAAAGACACAGCACGCCTAAAAGAAAAAAAAAAAAAAGAGAGAGAGAGAGAGATGACAGATTTGATAAGATGTGCATTGGGCAAGTGCACTGTGGTGAGGTAAATAGGTGTTCCCATTGCTAGGAAATGCTCACAGAAGCATTTAAGAGTGAAAGGACAGCATGTCTTCCTCTCAAGTAGTTTTAACTTCCTCTCGGGTGGTCTTGCCTAGAAAATTCCATGGATAGAGGAGCCTGGTGGGCTACAGTCCACGGGGTCACAAAGAGTCAGACACAACTGAGCAACTTCGCCTTTGCCAAGTGGTTTAGCGAAAGAAAAAAAAACAGGGCTTCCCTGGTGGCTCAGTGGCAAAGAACCTGCCTGCCAATACAAGAGACATGGGTTCGGTCCTTGGTCTGAGGAGATCCTGCGTGCTATGGAGCAACTAGCCCCATGCACCGCAACCACTGTGCCCTTGCTCCAGAGCTTGGGAGCCACGACTACTGAGCCCACGTGCTGCAACTACTGAAGTCCACACACCCGAGAGCCCTTGCTCTGAAACAAGGGAAGCCACTGCAACGAGAAGCCCATGTACCGCGACGAGAGAGGAGCCCCCTTCGCCGAAACTAGAGAAAAGCTCAAGCAGCAATGAAGACCCAGCACAACCAAAAATAAACAAATAAAATTATTTTTAAAAAAAAGAAAAAATTATATACATGGCATTATTTTATTATGAATGTGTATATATACACACATGCACAAATCGAGAGAAAAGGAGAGAGGGGAAGCAGATAACGTCATATGTATATTCACAGGGTGAGATAGGATTTAAAGAAAAAAACCTGGGGAGTTGTGAAGAATCTACAGGTGTTCATGATAATATTCTTGTAAATTTTCTATAAGCATCAAACTTTTTCAAAAGAATATGTTTGACTACTGATCTATCATTTCCAGCAGAGAAGGAGCTCATCCATCTCTTTACTCATTAACCTTGACCTCTTTAGCTTGAGCACTGTTTGGGGTGCTAGGGACCAGGGTAAGCAGGTCAAGTCCTGCCTGCTGGGTCTTGCTTTCAGGAGTCCCAGCCACCCTGGTCCCAGGGCCTGGCAACAGGAACTCTTATTAAATGCAGGAGCCCTAGCTGTCGTTCACAGTCCCACCAGACACCAACTACCCCTCCCGGTGGCTCTGCCAGACAGGCCGTGCCCCCAGCACAGGCTCACCTGTCTCCGGCTTAGAGTACTCCAGGCACAGCACCTCAGCATCGTGGGCCTCCACCTTGACCAGCTCGTCCATGAAGTGCAGCTCGTGGATCCTGGGAGACACACACCGCCTGCTGTACCCTGTCCAATGCCTCAGGCCTCAGCCCCAGGTGCTCTGCTACTAGAGAAGGTCAGAGCAGCCAGGTGGGGGACATAGAGAATACCCTGCCCTGGCCAACTAGTCTACAGGTGCCTGGCCATTCTCGGCACCCAGAAAGCTCCCAAGCTTGGGGGCACCTCAGCAGGCACCTCGCCCCTTGTGGTTCCATGGGTTAACATCTAGGATGGTCCCTGGGGGAACAAGGGTTAGGGGAGGGCTATTATCAGAGGTGATCACTGGGGGTGGGGCAGGGGTCAGAGGTCACACTCAAAGATAGGCCCTATGGGTGGGAACATTTTTGTTGCTTGTTTTGCTTTTGGTTTTTGGCCATGCTGTGTGGCTTGTGGAATCTTAGTTATCTGACCAGGGATCAAATCTGGGCCTTTGGCAGTGACAGCACAGAGTCCAAACCACTGGACTGCCATGGAAGTCTCAGGTGGGAACATTTAAAATATATATATTTATTTATTTGGGTGTGCCTGGTCTTACTTATGGCACACAAACTCTTAGCGGTAGATGTGGGATCTAGTTCTCTGACTAGGGACTAAACCCAAGTCCTCTGCATTGGAAGAGCCGAGTCTTAGCCACTGGCCCACCAGAGAAGTTCCCCAGGTGGGACCATTTGATTCTAATTTTTCTGGCCACACCCCAGGGCTTGCAGGATCTTAGTTCCCTGACCAGGGATTGAACCCAGGCCCTTGGCAGCGAAAGCCTGGTCCTAACCACTGGACTGCCAAGGAACTCCCTCTCATTCTTAAAGGGTCTTAAATCTAGATTTTCCTCATATTCTTGCCAAATGAAATCAGACAACAGGTCATCTGGGACTTATAAGAAATGGTCATCCCAGCTCCTCCATTCTTCACCCGTGGTGCAGATAACAGCACTGACACCAGAGGGTCGCTGAGAGGATTAAATCAGTCGACACCCACGGCGCTCAGGCCAGCGGCCGGCCTGGGAGAAGACCGTGACGGCCCTGTTAGCTCTCCTTACTGTTTTCCGCCATTCACACCAGGATGCTGTCAACCGGAGCAGCCCCCTGATCTGCTCGGTTTGTCTCATCAGCGACTGACATCGAAACAGCTGCTAACATTTAAAAACCATAGAATTTCACAGGAAAAAATCTGCACAGGAAGTTTTTTTCTGTTGTTCTTGGATGACGGGAATATGTGACAACATGGAGCCTGTTTGCTGGTGCTGCGTGGCGGCTGCCCCTTCATGGGGCACACAGTCTCCAGCGCCCCTGGCCCTTCCCATCCCGCAAGAGACCCAGCACCCAGGCTGTCTCTGCTGTACCCTTTCATGTTACACCTGATTCCTGTGACAGGGCTCATATTCTGGCAGCACCTATCAGGCCTGTCACATCTGGAAAAACCTCTGCAGGGTGGTAAACAGCCAGAGCCCTCAGATGTCCCATCCTCCGACCCCCTCTCCTAGCACCCCCAGCTCCAGCTGGCATCTTCTCTGAGGGTTCAGCAGTGGTACCATGGGGCCAAGAAGGTGTCACCCTGCCCTGGAGTCATGCAAGTGTGCTTGTCCACTCGGCGGCAAAGTTCACATGGCCCAGTCCCTAGGTGGCTACTCTGATATACTGGGAACCAGCCCTTCTGGAAGCCCCTTCTCAACTTTTGTTCCCAGGGCGGGCTGGCTACCAGGCTGCTACCCACACTCCCTCATTCCCAGTGGGCAGCTGGAGGTGCCAGGGCCAGGCTCCTCCCCACTGCCCTGAGCACCCGAGCCCAAGCTGGGAGGTGTGCACTAGACACTGCCAGGGCCCACTTGCCTCAGATTTCCACTTCGGTCGCCTGAAGCCAAGTGTTGGCCATCAGGACTGACCTGCATGACTCGAACACCAGCCTTCACGTCCACGGGCATCGCATTCTCGCTCCCCCCGGTCTGGGAAGTGTGACATGTCCTGCAGGTGCTGGATGTTGTTCTCCACATACACGACCTTCAGCAGGGTCTGCAGAGAGGAAAAGGCTGAGGTCAGTGCTATAAGTAGCTCTGAAGCACTGCTGCCATTGTGTCTCCTTACAGCCCATCTCCCAATCTTGATTAGCAAGAGAACTCCGATTCTGACTTAGAAGCTTCATCACTCAGAATAATTACTATGCCTCCCAGACTCCTTTGCATCTAGATGAAGTTGTGTGAATAAATTCTGGTCAATGAGATATAAAGCAAGTGAAAATTCTTCTTCCTTCCCACTGTCCAGCTCCCTGGAACTTGGATGTGATGACTGGTGCTCCAGTAGCCATCTTGGGTCATGAAGATAAGGGACACTCCTTCAAAATGGATGATTCTTAGGTCTCTAAGTACTTCCTAAAGCTGCCAAAACAGCCTGGACTTGTTACCACTAGGCTATTTTTATGAGCCAGAAAATCAAACATTTACCTCTTGTTTGGGCTTTTTCTATTGTGTATAACCAAATACAACTCATACATCACAAGTGCAGAAGAGAAGATGGTTGGGGGAGAAGAGGTGCTAGTGAGGGTAGTAGGAAAGGAGCACTTGCTTTACATATCCTGCATTAAGGGCCTTTTTGTTCCAGTAACACTGACCTCTTTTGGGTTTTCCAACTTACCAAGCTCTTTTCTATCTCAAGGCCTTTGTCCCTTGGTGTAGAACACTCTCCCTTCCCCTCTTTATGCTGCCCAATCCTCCCATCTAAGTTATCTCTTCCTCTAGAGGCTGCCCCTAGTGTCACAGATAGAATCAGATGAATATTCATGAGTCCTACTCATACCTCACAACTTTCTTTCACGGTACTTATTATGCTTGGAATTGTATCATAGTGTGTATAGTTATGGTACTTATTATGCTTGGAATTGTATCATAGTGTGTGTAGTTACTGGCTCGCTGTCTGCCTCCTCCACTAGACTGGAGGTTCTATGAGAGAAGAATGTGTCTTAGTCACTGATGTGTCCCCAGCATGCAACACAGCACCCACCACTGACCTTGGTAGTATCTGCAGAGTCAATGAGTGCATGATTTGGGCGTTAGCTCCCCAGAGAAGCTCTCACTGACTTGGCGACACCCAACATTTCTCCAGCAAAGTGTTTTCTCCCCAGCCTCTCATCATGCCAGCAGCCCATCTCTGACCCCAGTCATTGCTAGACAGGGGACGCCTCTGCCTGGTTTAGCCCATCACGTGCTCCCCAGGGGGTTTCTAGCCCAAGACTTGGGGAACAATTTCTTCTTTGTTGAGTATATTGCATTGCCTGGAGTAGCTGTGTTCACATACACTTAAGAGAGTAGGAGCTGATTCAAAGGCAAGCAAAGTGGAAAGACCATTAGAGACGGAGAGAAAGAAAACCGAGAAAGGAGACAGAAAATGACCTGCCTTGGTTCCTGGTTCCTGCCCCTAGTGAAGGCGAACACCCAGGTTCCATAAAACTCTTTCCTGCCCTCATATTTAGCTTCAAGTATGCCTTTGTTCCTCCTAACAGACAGATCACAAAGAAGCCACTCACATTACTGAAGATGTTCTTCTGCCAGTGAGAGTCAGGGTTGCTGTCCATGTTCCAAAAGCGGATGGTATTGTCTGAGGAACAAGTCAGAAAAGATCCTGATGGTAGACAAGCTCTCTGATCTTCAAACTCAGGATACACCTACAGTCCCCAGAGAATAAGGCAAAGGGTGTTTCAGTACAACCACTTTGATGACAACACTGTGACCTACTATTGGATTTTTGTGAAAAAAGTAAGTTGCAGGGCTACTCTGGTGGTCCAGCGGTTAAGAATCTGCCAGGCAATGCAGGGGATACAGGTTTGATCCCTGGTCTGGGAAGGTTTCACATGCCTTGTGGCAACTAAGCCCATGTGCTCTAGAGCCTGAGAGCTGCAACTACTGAGCCTGAGGGCCCAGAGCTCACGCTCTGCAACAAGCGAAGCCCTCGTGCCACAACTAGAGAAAGCCTGCAGGGAGCAACGAAGATCCAGTGCAACCAAACGTAAACAGACAAATAAATAACAAAATAAAGTCAGTGTTGATGAAAATACAATGATGAAGATATTGAATAATTTGTGACAGTAACAACATAGAGGCTGCTGCTGCCGCTAAGTCACTTCAGTTGTGTCCGACTCTGTGCGACCCCATAGACGGCAGCCCACCAGGCTCCCCAGTACCTGGGATTCTCCAGGCAAGAATACTGGAGTGGGTTGCCATTTCCTTCTCCAATGCATGAAAGTGAAAAGTCAAAGTGAAGTCACTCAGTCGTGCCCGACTCTAGCGACCCCATGGACTGCAGCCCACCAGGCTCCTCCGTCCATGGGATTTTCCAGGCAAGAGTACTGGAGTGGCGTGCCATTGCCTTCTCCAACAACATAGAGGGGGAGGGACAGAACTACATAAAGAGCAGAGTGTTTGTATACTATTGAACCTAAATTGCTATTATTTCAAACTAGTTTGTTAAAAATGTAAGATGTTACTTATAATCTTCTAGTAAGAAGATAACTTTAAAATATACAAAAAAGAAATGAGAAGCAAATCAAAATGGAACAATACCAAAAATCAAACACAAAAGAAGGTAGTGATAAAAGAATTAAGAAACATCAAAGATATAAGAAAGCAAATAGCAAAATGGCAAGAGTAAATCCTGGATAGCATCACCACCAACTCAATGAACATGAATTTGAACAAATTCCGGGAGATAGTGGAGGACAGAGGAGCTTGGTGTGCTACAGTTCATGGGGTCGCAAAGAGTCAGACATTTCTTAGTGACTGAACAACAACGTAAGTTCTCTTATGTGGCATAGTAAGAGTAAGACCTACTTTACGAAGAATTACTTTAAATGTAAATGAGTTAAACCATCTAATCAAAAGGAAATAAATAGCAGAAAGATTAAAAGATCCAACTATATGTTGTCCATAAGCAATTCAGTTGGGACTTCCCTGGAGGTCCAATGGATAAGACTGCTTCCACTGCAGGGGACCATGGGTTTGATCCTTGATTGGGAAACTAAGATCCTGCATGCCATGTGGTGTGGCCAAAACAAGAAAGAGAGAGTGACTTTATATTCAAAGATACATGCAAGTTGAAAGTGAATGTAGAGAAAAAGATACTCCATACAAACAGTAACTAAAAGGGAGCTTTGCGTGTCTATAGAAATGTTAGATAAAATAGACTTTGAGTAAAAAGTTATTAAAAGAGCAAAACAGACTTTAGCTTTATCTGTAACATTTCATGTTTTTTTCCCAAGAAGAATGTTTTTATACATAAATTTTGAAAATTATTTTTTTTTAAAAATATTCTTGTTAAGTGAGAAAAGTACAAGCAACAAAAATGTCAGATCCATGAAGGCAGATACATTCAAGCAAAGAGCTGGATAATGCCTATTCAAAAGAATGAAGTTATTTCCCAGTCTTGAATTGGGCCACTGAAAACATCATTTATCTAGCACAAACATTTGAAAAAAAAAAATTGGATACAATTCTTTCTCCAAGAGTTGCTTTATCGGCAGGAAGTACTTTGAATACCTTCAGAGAATGAAAAAGTCCCACAGATTCATTCTCAGAAAATAAAGACTTCTTTAATACTTAAAAACAACAAAAAAGCAAGCTTCCCTCGTGGCTCAGTGGTAAAGAATCTGCCTGCCCATGCAGGAGACTCAGGTTCGATCCCTGGTCTGGGAAGATCCCACATACGGTGGAGCAACTGGGCCTATGCGCCACAACTATTGAGCCTGTGTGCTAGAGCCCGCAGACTGCAGCTACCGAAGCCCTAGAGCCCACGCTCCTCAACCAGAGAAGCGGACCACACCTAGAGAGTAGCCCCTGTTCTCTGTGATTAGGGAAAAGTCCACGAAGCAACAAAGATCCAGCACAGCCAAAAAAAAAAAAAAAAACAAAAAACAAAAAACAACAGACAATAAAGTACACAAGTGCCCTTGACGGAAAGCTCCCTGAGGTACACATGCTCCTGCTGTGGCGTCTTTGAGCCTGCCATACCCCCAGTGGTGGCTGGCCTCACCCCTCTCTTCCTGCAGGTCCCTCACTAGAAGAATGTCACACCCTCAGACAGGCTTTCCCTGACCACTCTCCTTTCTAAAATAGCATCTTTGATCCCATTCCCTGCTAGATGGCTTTGTTTTTCTTCAGAGAGGTATTGTACTTGGCATGTTCTAGATTGATTTGTTCATAGGTGTACTCTACCACCCGGATGTGAGCTCCAGATGCGGACTTACGTCAGCTTCCTGCTCAGACATGTCCCCAGCACCCAGAATAGCACCTGGCACATAGCAGGGGTCCAGGAGTATCTTTGGCAGGTATGGTTGAACAGGCTTCCCAGACTCTGCAGAAACTTTTTCAGCTGAGCCGGGGTAGGGGTGGGGAGAGGGGCTCACCTCCACGTTCCAGACGTAGGAGCTGTGGAAGAGCTCCGACCACACCTTGCCTACTTGGTTGATGTCTCTGACATCCCAGATGTAGATGCTGTGGTCCTTGTACACGCAGGACAGCCACTGGTGCATGGGGTCAAAGGTCAGCGCCACTGTATCCGGGTAGGTAGCCTCTGCCTTCCTGTGGAAGAGGAAGCTGACAGGGCCACATGAGTCATCAGTCACCACCAATGTCACTGTGAGCAGTGACAGCTGCCTCTGGTGACACCCGAGCAGCCTCTTGCCTGGCAGTGCCATCTCTGATGATCTCTGTGGTAACCCAGCTCTCCCACTCCAACCTTACTGCTCGCTCCTCCATCTTCTTCTTTTGCTTTGCTTCTAATACACAGGCTGTAAACTGGAAGCTTCTGCCTGGCCCCTGAGAGTGTTTGAGTTTTCGACTTCTGTCAACATTTCTCTCCCTTCATTTTATTCGGCACAGAATCCATCCTCTCTGAGCACAGGATCATGGCCTTCTCTCTTGGCTTCAACACATGATCAAAATTCCCTGTACCAGTCCTGGCCTGGGACCTTCCTACCACAGCTACAGTTTACTGAGCACTCACAGGGTGCTGAGCTGAGAGCTCTAGCTGTGCTGAATTCCCACAACCTCCAGGAAAGGTAGGTACTATATTATATGTACAGTGACCTGCCTGAGGCCACAGAGCTCACAGCGGAAAGTGGCAGAGCTGACCTCTACAACACACTGTCGTCCATCTTCTCCTTCCTTTGTGGCATCTGGGCACCCTCTCCCGAACGCTTACCCAGGAGGTAGTCCCAGACACCCAGCGCCCTCACAGACTGACAACAAAGCGGGAAGATATACCACAGCTCAGCCCCTCCACTCTCTCAACACGGCAGCAGAGGATCTACTACCCGAGGCCTCACCAAGTAACACCAATGCCTGAGGTCCCAGTGGCTGCCCACTGACTTCAGGATGGGCTCCAAGCCCCTCTCAGCAGCTTCCATCAATGCTCTCACTTGTCATCCTTCCCCCATCTGGCACACCAGGCTCCAGCGACATGGCCTCCTGCTGTCCCCACGACACACTGAGCCCAGTGTGCTGTCCCCTTAAGGCCTTTGCATTCGCTCTCAGGACCCAGTTCTCCACATAGCTGGCTTCATCTCACCGGGAGGCCTCCCCCAGCCACCCAGTCAACATAGCCCCATCCCAAGACCTTCTCCTGGAGTCCCTGCTTTATTTCAGCAAAGCATTTACAACTATCTGAAATGATCTTTTTAATTTTTCAAATGTTTATGTACTCATCCATCATCCAGCACCTTGGGGCTTCCCAGGTGGTGCTAGTGGTAAAGAACTTGTTTGCTAATGCAGGAGACATAAGAGACTCAGGTTCAATCCCTGGGTGGGAAGATCTCTTGGAAGAGGGCATGGCAAGCCACTCCATTATTCTTGCTTGGAGAATTCCATGGACAGAGGAGCCTGGTGGGCTACAGTCCATAGGGTTGCAAAGAGCTGGACACAACTAAGCGACTGAGCACGTATGCATTAAACTACAGACATCATGAGATTTTGCTGCCTCCTAGGGTCTGTATCCTGCTTCTGGCCCAGGGCTGCCAGTAAGCAGATGGATAGGGAAGCATGGGTAGATACTGGCAGACAGACTCTAGGTGGGCTCTTCTCCCTTCCCATTCCGGGCAGTACCTGGGCTCCAGGCCCTGGGCCACATCCACCCCCAGGTAGTGCGGCCTGGGCAGGTTGGTGAGGTACTGTAGGCTGTGGGCTTGGAAGATGCGGACTATCCCATCAGTGCAGCCACAGAAGATGAGCTCCTGGCTGACACAGAGGCAGGAAGACAGTGAGACCTGTGGGGGCAAAGGGGACCCAAGTGAACTTGGTGCTTCGTGTGGCCCAGATCAGGTCAGCCTTGGGCTTCCAGAAAAGCTTTATAGTGTTTGGATTTAAGAAGCCCATTGTTTGAACTTACTTACACAACAGAAAGAGACTCATAGACTTAGAAAATAAACTTATGGTTGCCAGGAGGCAGGTTAGGGGGAAGAGACAGGGAATTTGGGATGGACAGGTCCACACTGCTATATTTAAAATGCATAACCATCATGGACTTACTGTACAGTACAAGGAACTCTGCTTGATGTTATGTGGCAGCCTGAATGGGAGGGGAGTTTGGGGGAAAATGGATACTATCATGACATTGTTAATCAGCTATATCCCAATACAAAATAAAAAATACTTTTTTAAAAAAGAAACCTATTTTTTGCAGATTTTAAGATCTTTGAAATCAAGATATAATGTACAGTCACTGTGGAAGAAAAGGTGGCAGCAGGCACACAAAGGCATAAATTGGGGCAGAGTTGTCATTGCTATAGAGGAACTCAGCTGTGTATGGAAAATATCTCCTTAGCTGATTGTGACCTCTGAGGTCACCTGCACTAGAAGTGTTGAATTTTAAGCTTACATTTGATTCCATATTGCTTAAAAATAACTTCATAGAAAGTATATACTTCAAAGCAGCACAGAACAAAGTTACTGTCTTTTAGGAAGGACTATCCATTCAACCAGGGCATGCACATAAAGGGGTAGGACAGGCCAAACTTCTAGATACAGCTTAGAGTAGTTATGCCAAATCTAGAGAGACTCAGTTTCTGAGTCATCTAAGACCACTGCTCAGGGACTAAGCATCTATCTATCAAAACTTCTGACTTGCTTAAAAGTTCCAGTAGTTCTAGCAGGAGGATTCAAATGAGAAAAATAAATAATGTTCACTGCAGCACTGTTTACAATAACCAGGACATGGAAGTAACCTAGATGTCCATCAACAGATGGATGGACAAAGCTGTGGCACATATATACAATGGTCTATTACTCAGCCATAAAAAAGAACACATTTGAGTCAGTTCTTGTGAGGTGGATGAAGCTAGAGCCTGTTATACAGCATGAAGTAAGCCAGAAAGAGAAAAATAAATACCATATATTAATGTATATATATGGAATCGAGAAAAATGGTATGATGAAACTATTGGCAGGGCAGGATTGGAGATTATAGAGAATGGACTTGTGGGCACAAAAGTGGGGGAGGGAGGGATGGATGGAGAAAGTAGCATCAACATATATGCACTATCTGGTGTAAAGGGGATAGCTGGAAAGGCTGCTGTATACCACAGGGAGCCCAGTCTGGTGCTCTGTGATGATCTAGAGGGGTGGGAGCGGGGAGGGGAGGGAGGCTCAAGAGGGAGGGGATGTATGTATAATTATGGCTGATTTGTGATGTTGTATGGCAGAAACAACACAACATTGTAAAAATTAAAAACCAAACCAAACCAAACGAACAAAAAATGATGTTTAACCAACTAGGAAAGAAGAAAAGGCTCAGAATTCTCTACATGCCTCTTGCCAGGCCATTAACTCCGAAGCTGAGGTCCGGAGGAGAATCTCAACAGCAGGAATAGGACAAGCAGGAAAACTTCTGATGCTTCTGCTAACAGCCAAACAGGCACCCAGTCCCAGGATGGAAAGACAGCTTGGACTCAAACCCTCAGATCTTGAAAAAAGTGGTTCTGCAATTCACTGATACATCATTTTTGGTTTAAAATTTTATGTATTTTTTAAAACTTTTTATTTTGTATTGAGGTATAGCTGATTAACAATGTTGTGATAGTTTCAGGTGAACAGCAGAGGGACTCAGCCATACATATACATGCATCCTAAATTTTTATGTATTTTATATAGCCTTTGATTGTAAAAGTAATATAAAAATTATTAAGTCCATGATACCTTAAATTAAACAAGGGGAAAAAGTGGTCCTCCCCCAGCCAAGAATGCCCAGTAAAGAAAACAAATGGGAACTGGATCACACAGTGATGGGAAAGCAATTGTAACCCTGACCCGTTACAGGGGCCAGGCAATGTCCTGAGTGCCTTACATATACCATCCCACAGGACACCCCTATCAACTTGGTGAGGCAGACAGCAGCAGTCCCATTTTATAGATGAGAAAACCGAGGCTCAGAGAGCCTCTCCCAGAATCAGATAAGCAGAACCATAAAGTAGACCCTGAGCTGGCGTGACTAGCTATGATGCAGGGGGCACTGCTGTGTCTCTGGAGACACATGTCATGGAAGAGTTTTCCTGCACTGACAGCAGAAAGAGGGTTTGGGGTACCTTCAGGTTGATCCACTTCTCCAGCACCCTCTTCTCATTGAACTGGCAGAGGAGGCCCGAGTAGGACACACAGAAGGTACTGCCTGCCATCTGGCCCCGGCCACAAGCCACACCACAGAAGACATTGTCATGCAGCTCACCCAGGATGCCTGAGCGCCCCACCAGGGGCACTGTGCCCGTCACCTGCAGGGAGAGTGGGGCACAGTGAGACCCTGAACAGACAGCCTAGTCCCCAGTCAGGTCACGACAGGCTCTCTTGACCAGTGGACAGGACATAGCTAAATGGGAGAATTCGCAGAAACATCTCCAAGTGGAGAAGGAAGAACAGAACGTGCACGCTTCCAGGCAGAGTGGCTGGAGGCCACAGGCCCGGAATGAGGGGTGGCCCCAGGGCCCAGCAGGGGAAGAAGAGGTTTCCCAGCAGGTCTGGCAGTCAGTCAGCACCTGGAGAGCAGTCCCAGCGACAGAAGGGAGCCCCACTGAGAGGCTAGACAGCCACTGCCCCCGAATCATGGTAGAACCAGGAGTCTCTGCTACCCCTGATGGTTCTCCCCTAGGCCTGGCTGAGGGGGCGGGGATGAAAACTCACCTTTGCTTCAGTAGACACTTCCAAGAACCAGAACTTCACGTGCCGGTTCCCAACAGTAACAAAATAGCTGCTGTCCTCTGAGAAGGAGAGGGCGATGACCCGGCACGACACCTTGTTGGAGGCTGCCAGGATGTTTTTCTGGAAGAATCAGTGCAGAGAAGGTCACCCCAGCACCCACCTCACCAGACTCTTTGAGCCTCTTCTTTCAGCCCTGTGTCTCCCTGCTCTCGCCTGCTCCAAGGGCGTCTTCCTCAGGCCCTTCTTTTGGGAAAACCTACATGTGACCCTCTTATCATTCCCAATGCAGAGGAGACTGAAGCCCGGCAGGCTTCCACAGGAGAGGAAGTTCCAGAACTCTCCTCAGGAGTCCAAGCCCTGCAGCCCACATGTGGTGTTGAAGACGGCCACAGCTAGAAGCAAAGGACAATGCAACCCATGTTGCTGGAGATTGGGCTTCCACTCTGGGGCCGGCGGAGCCCTTCACAGGGCAGCTCAGGAAACCCCTCAACAGTCCTATGAGGGAGGAGCTTCTCCCCTACCCCGTCATGCTCAGGGAGGACTATCGCACGCTCAAGATCACACAGCAGGTGATGAACAGAGCCAGGACTGACACCCACTTCTGCCCACTCTAAATCTTCCCCCAGCTGTTCCCAAGCCCAGCCTTCCAACACATAGATCAGAGTTCTCCCAACTCAACAAAGTAGGTACTATTACATCCATTTTACAGATGAGGAAACAGACTCACAGAGAGGTTAGGTCACTTGCTCAAGGTCACAGCTGGTCAGTATAAAAAGAATGATACATTCCACTAGTTGAGAGCTTGTCACACGCCCTACAACAAATGCCTGGAATAGGGATTGGCGTGCAGTAGGTGCTCAAGAAATATTTGCTGGAAAGGGCTTCCCTGGTGGGTCAGTGGCAAAGAATCCACCTGCCAATGCAGGAGACACAGGTTCAATCCTGGGTCCGGGAAGATCTCACATGCTGCCGAGCAACTAAGCCCATACCCACAACTATTGAGCCTGTGCTCTAGAGTCATGATCCACAACTACTGAAGCCTGCACACCCTAGAACCCCGTGCTCTGCAACAAGAGAAACCACCGCAATGAGAAGCACAAGCGCTGCAACTAGGGAAAAGCCTGCACAACAAAGACCCAGCCAAAAGTAAAAATCATTAAACAAACAAAAAGTGCGTTGGATAAACGCTTTACCAAGTTCTCTCATTTAGTTCTCCCCATGCCTGAGACTTGGGGTGTTCTGGCGGCCAGCTGTCTGCCACCCACCCATCAGCTCTTACCTTCCAGTCCCAGACGTTGAGCACCATGTCGTGCTGGTAGCCCATGGACACAATGTGCTTCATGTTGGGGGAGAAGGCCACGCAGGCCACGCCGTACTTGTGGTCCAGCATTTCCGCCACCTGACTCTTCTCTTCCACATCCCAGATACGTACAGCAGGCCTGTGCCCATTCTGGGGAAGATGGTGCCATTTACTGCTGCTGGGTTTTGCACCAGGCGAGGCTGGAGGGGCTGTCAGGGCTGAAGCTGGTACTTCCCAGGGTGTGCCCGAAAGCCGTCCCCCACTGCCCCTTGCTGCATCTGGTCCAGGAAGGAGCTCTTCCAGGGATTCCTCAAGTCTGCTGGGGCCAGAGGAATGGCCCCAAGCCCCCTCCCCACCCACTCCACCATGATCACCACTTACCTCCCCCGTCACTATGTACTTTCCATCAGGGGAGAAGGCCAGAGCGCTCAGAGACTTCCTGGGGACAAGGAAAGGGGTCAATCACTGGTTCCACTGAGAGTGGGCAGCCAGACCCCAGCCTGGCTGTGCTCACAGCACTCAGTGCACTCCTCGCTCCCAAGAGGGCAGGAGAGGTGAGCAACCACAGTTCCCCGGAGCCAGTGCTGTAAGCTGGCCCAGCACAGCATCGGTGCATTCCCAGCACTTCCTGCAGCCAGGAGAAGCATGGGCAGTGCACAGCGAAATGAGGTTTTGTAAAGGCAAAGGCCCTTTCCTCCCCCAAACCTCAAGGCCTGATGGAGTGGATACTGCATAGCTCGTGGGATCATAGTTCCCCGACCAGGGACTGAACCTGGGTCCTCAGCAGGTCCTTGACCAGCAAAAATTCCCAGAGACAGAGAATGATAAAGCATATGTTGGTAAAATGTTAGCATTTGGAAAATATGGGTGAAAGGTATACAGGTGCTCTGTGTACTATTCTTGTAGTCTGAAATTATTTCAATGTAAAAAGTTTAAAAATTTCCAGTGCTTATGCCTTACTCCATACTGATTCTGCCTTCTCTGAGGATGGAAGCCTGGGATCAGGTGACTCTGAAATGCAGCCAGGATGGAAACCTCCACCCTGGCCACACCGCCTCCTCAGACAGACCCACCAGTGACTGAGAGTAGAGTCTTCTCAGCTATGTGCTTCAGATCAAGGTGACCTACTCTACCACCTCTGAGCATCGGGAAGGCAACCAGGAGGATGAGAAGAATTGGCCAATGGAGATTCTGCCAAATGTCATCAAGCTCCAGCCCATTCCTGCCATGGAGAATGTGGGCCCCAGAGATGTGAACCTCTCACTTTTCCAAAATGAGAGGGCATCTGGATTTTTGTGTAGAAAACTTTGAAGGTTGTTGAGTAAGTCCAATATTTGAGACATACATACAAGAAGTATTTCATTTGAAATCACAAAGTGAATAAACATGCTTGGATGGAGACCCACCTCTGCCCTCATCACCAGTGACAGAACCCACAGTCAGAGCCAAGGGTCCAAGAAGCCCCTTCAAGAGAGAATCTGTATCTGCCAAACCATATCTCAGGGACTCTGCCTTACGGATCGTAAAGAAAGAAGAAAACCCACATCTTCTCTGTCCATCTGGAGAGCTTGGCCAAAGGAGCTAAACTTGAGCTATTTGTGCGGTATTTGTAGAATAAAAAGTTGCCATGAGGGGAAAGACTGGTGGTCCTGTGGCTAGGACTTTGCGCTCTCACTGCCAAGGTCTCAGCTTCAATTCCTGGTCGGGAATTAAGATCCCACAAGCCAAAAAAAAAAAGTTGCAGTGGAGTGCCTTCTTAAGGTCACAACTCAGTGGGGACCAAAGCCCAAGGATGACACAGTGATCAATGGGCCACCAGGTAGACCCCAGGTACCAACTTGGGGCCAAGAGTCTTCCCCAATAAACTGGCAGCTGGAGGGATCTTTCTAAAACCCAAATTAGATTCATTCATTCAGGAAACAAGAAGTGCTGTCAATGTGGGAAAAAGGAAAGTGGGGAAGGGAAGTAGAGCCTGCTAGAGAGCTCAGGTGGCTAAGCATAGCCTCAGCCTGCAAATGCCCTCTAGTGGCTTCTCTTTGCAATCAGAATGATAGCCAACCACTCCTCAAGGTGATCTGACTTCTGGGGCTTCAGCCTCAACCATGGATCTCTGACTGCTCCTCAAACAACTTAAGATTCTTAACTACTCAACCTGAGATTCAAAAATGACTTTGCTCTTGCTATCCCCTCTGCCTACAATGCTCTCCCCACACCTTCACATGGGTCACCCCCTCACTTTCTCCTGGTCTCAGCCCCAGGAGGCCTCTGATAGGACTCTGATAAGGGTCCTCTGCCTGCCAACCTGCCCAAACACATCCTCATTTCCTCCATAGCCACAGTCAAGGTCTGATGGTTGGCTACTAATAACTTGTCAACTAGTTTAGTCTGTCTCCCCCACAAGCTGTCACCTTTATAGAGAGTAGCTTCTCATCTCCTTTGTTCATGGCTGTGTTCCCAACACCTGGAACAGTGCCTAGCACAAGCAGACTGAACGTGAACCGAGTGAGTGAATGAATGAGTCACCCACAAGCACCTCCAGGCAGTGTCGGGAAGGAGGGATGTGTCAGGACCTGGATCCCACCCTTACCCCTTGCCCAGGCCCCAGCTTACCTGGCAGTATTAAGAATGTGCTGCTGCTTGTTCTCCTTCGGGTTCAAAATCACCACCACACAGCTGGGGAGAAAGAGGAAAATGTGCCCAAACTGAGGGGAATATTGGGGTCCAGGATGACTGCACTCCCAGCATAAGAGCCCACATATAGACAAGGCTATGTGAGAGTTGGACTATAAAGAAAGATGAGTGCTGAAGAATTGATGCTTTTGATCTGTTGTGTTGGAGAAGACTCTTGAGAGTCCCTTGGACTGCAAGGAGATCCACCCACTCCATTCTAAAGGAAATCAGTCCTGAATGTTCACTGGGAGGACTGATGCTGAAGCTGAAACTCCAATACTTTGGCCACGTGATGAGAAGAGCTGACTCATTTGAAAAGACCCTGATGCTGGTAAAGACTGAAAGTGAGAGGAGAAGGGGACAACAGAGGATGAGATGGTTCAGTACCTGGGTGGGAAAGATCCCTTGGAGAAGGAAATGGTAAGCCACTCCAATATTCTTTCCTGGAAAATCTCCTGGCAAAGGAGCCTGGCGGGCTACAGTCCATGGGGTCGCAAAGAGTCAGACACGACTTACTGACTGAACAGCAACAGTCTTTATTAGACCAGAGCCTGGCAGTATAGTTACTACAGAGGGAATGTTGGCTTCTTTTTAACAATTTGTTGATATCAGTAATAATGTTAAGTGCCCTAGAATTCTCAGCATAGATAATGGGAGAGGAGGAGACTGAAGAGAGAAGCATCTGAACAGAAAGAGCCTTGTCTATCAGTTCAGTTCAATTCAGTTGCTCAGTCGTGTCTGACTTTTTGCGACCTGATGAATCGCAGCACACCAGGCCTCCCTGTTCATCACCATCTCTCGGAGTTCACTCAGACTCACGTCCATCCCGTGATGCCATCTAGCCATCTCATCCTCTGTCATCCCCTTCTCCTCCTGCCCCCAATCCCTCCCAGCATCGGAGTCTTTTCCAATGAGTCAACTCTTTGCATGAGGTGGCCAAAGTACTGGAGTTTCAGCTTTAGCATCATTCCTTCCAAAGAAATCCCAGGGTTGATCTCCTTCAGAATGGACTGGTTGGATCTCCTTGCAGTCCAAGGGACTCTCAAGAGTCTTCTCTAACACCACAGTTCAAAAGCATCAATTCTTCAGCACTCAGCCTTCTTCACAGTCCAACTCTCACATCCATACATGACCACTGGAAAAACCATAGCCTTGACTAGACGGACCTCAGTTGGCAAAGTAATGTCTCTGCTTTTCAATATACTATCTAGGTTGGTCATAACTTTTCTTCCAAGGAGTAAGCGTCTTTTAATTTCATGGCTGCAGTCACCATCTGCAGTGATTTTGGAGCCCCCCAAAATAAAGTCTGACACTGTTTCCCTGTTTGCCCATCTATTTCTCATGAAGTGATGGGACCGGATGCCATGATCTTCATTTTCTGAATGTTGAGCTTTAAGCCAACTTTTTCACTTTCCTCTTTCACTTTCATCAAGAGGCCCTTTAGCTCCTCTTCACTTTCTGCCATAAGGGTGGTGTCATCTGCATATCTGAGGTTATTGATATTTCTCCCAGCAATCTTGATTCCAGCTTGTGCTTCTTCCAGTCCAGCGTTTCTCATGATGTACTCTGCATAGAAGTTAAATAAGCAGGGTGACAATATACAGCCTTGACATACTCCTTTTCCTATTTGAAACCAGTCTGTTGTTCCATGTCCAGTTCTAACTGTTGCTTCCTGACCTGCATATAGGTTTCTCAAAAGGCAGGTTAGGTGGTCTGGTATTCCCATCTCTTTCAGAATTTTCCACAGTTTATTGTGATCCACACAGTCAAAGGCTTTGGCATAGTCAATAAAGCAGAAATAGATGTTTTTCTTGAACTCTCTTGTTTTTCGATGATCCAGCAGATGTTGGCAATTTGATCTCTGGTTCCTCTGCCTTTTCTAAATCCAGCTTGAACATCAGGGAGTTCACGGTTCACGTATTGCTGAAACCTGGCTTGGAGAATTTTGAGCATTGCTTTACTAGCATGTGAGATGAGTGCGATTGTGCGGTAGTTTGAGCATTCTTTGGCATTGCCTTTCTTTGGGATTGGAATGAAAACTGACCTTTTCCAGTTCTGTGGCCACTGCTGAGTCTTCCAAATTTGCTGGCATACTGAGTGCAGGACTTTCACAGCATCATCTTTCAGGATTTGAAACAGCTCAACTGGAATTCCATCACCTCCACTAGCTTTGTTCATAGTGATGCTTTCTGAGGCCCACTTGACTTCACATTCCGAGATGTCTGGTTCTAGATGAGTGATCACATCATCATGATTATCTGGGTCGTGAAGATCTTTTTGTACAGTTCTTCCGTGTAATCTTGTCACCTCTTCTTAATATCTTCTGCTTCTGTTAGGTCCAGACCATTTCTGTCCTTTATCGAGCCCGTCTTTGCATGGAATGTTCCCTTGGTATCTCTAATTTTCTTGAAGAGATCTCTAGTCTTTCCCATTCTGTTGTTTTCCTCTATTTCTTCGCATTGATTGCTGAAGAAGGCTTTCTTATCTCTTCTTGCTATTCTTTGGAACTCTGCATTCAGATGCTTATATCTTTCCTTTTCTCCTTTGCTTTTCACCTGCCTTCTTTTCACAGCTATTTGTAAGGCCTCCCCAGACAGCCATTGTGCTCTTTGCATTTCTTTTCCATGGGGATGGTCTTAATCCTTGTCTCCTGTACAATGTCAAGAACCTCAGTCCATAGTTCATCAGGCACTCTATCAGATCTAGGCCCTTAAATCTATTTCTCACTTCCACTGTATAATCATAAGGGATTTGATTTAGATCATACCTGAATGGTGTAGCGGTTTTCCCTACTTTCTTCAATTTAAGTCTGAATTTGGTAATAAGGAGTTCATGATCTGAGCCACAGTCAGCTCCTGGCCTTGTTTTTGTTGACTGTATAGAGCGTCTCCATCTTTGGCTGCAAAGAATATAATCAATCTGATTTCAGTGTTGCCCATCTGGTGATGTCCATGTGTAGAGTCTTCTCTTGTGTTGTTGGAAGAGGGTGTTTGCTATGACCAGTGCATTTTCTTGGCAAAACTCTATTAGTCTTTGCCCTGCTTCATTCCGCATTCCAAGGCCAAATTTGCCTGTTACTCCAGGTGTTTCTTGACTTCCTACTTTTGTATTCCAGTCCCCTATAATGAAAAGGACATCATTTTTGGGTGTTAGTTCTAAAAGGTCTTGTAGGTCTTCATAAAACTGTTCAACCTCAGCTTCTTCAGCGTTACTGGTTGGGGCATAGACTTGGATAACTGTGATATTGCATGGTTTGCCTTGGAGATGAACAGAGATCATTCTGTCGTTTTTGAGATTGCATCCAAGTGCTGTATTTCAGACTCTTTTGTTGACCATGATGGCTACTCCATTTCTTCTGAGGGATTCCTGCCCAAAGTAGTAGATACAATGGTCATCTGAGTTAAATTCACCCATTCCAGTCCATTTTAGTTCTCTGATTCCTAGAATGTCGACGTTCACCCTTGCCATCTCTTGTTTGACCACTTCCAATTTGCCTTGATTCATGGACCTGACATTCCAGGTTCCTATGCAATATTGCTCTTTACAGCATCGGATCTTGCTTCTATCACCAGTCACATCCACAGCTGGGTATTGTTTTTGCTTTGGCTCCATCCCTTCCTTCTTTCTGGAGTTATTTCTCCACTGATCTCCAGTAGCATATTGGGAACCTAATGACCTGGGGAGTTCCTCTTTGGTATCCTATCATTTTGCCTTTTCAAATCTTTAAATCCTCACAACTGCCAAGCGAGGTCAGCAGTCTTAGCTGCTTTTCATAGATGAAACTGAAGCCCAGAGAGAGCAGTTCTTTGCCCAGGGTTCCCCAGCAGATCAGGGAACGAGTGGGGATGTGACTCCACACCTCTCAGATTCAAGAGCCCCCCGTCCTGTATTCTGGCTCCTTCCCAAAGACTCAGTAATAGATGCTGTTCATCAGGAATTACTATGACCTTGCCCTGCCCTGCGGGGGGAGGGGTCCCTTCGGTGCCTAGAACAGTGCAGGTTAGACCAGTATTTGTGGAATAAATGGTTGCAGATGACCTTCAGTCCTCTCTAACTACCAGGAGGAGGGTATCACTAGTTTTGTTGAGCTAGGATGGGGGCATGTGTGGTGGAGCTAGGACACTAATGCAGACTGCCTAATACCAACCATGGCTTTGATTTTAACCTCCTGTCTTTCCCAGAATTGCTGCCACCTCCCACTTGCACTCACAATAAGGTTTTCTTAGCACGCACACGTGCCTGTACTGTTCTAGACATAGAGGGGCTGGTGGAATCCTTCCCACAGCCTTCAGAGGCAGGCATTATCTGCACTCTACAGAGGGAATAGCCAAGGCCCAGAGAGGTTCATCAAAGACTTCAGGCTCTGAATTCAGGATCCGTGATTACAGGCTAGGCCCACCGACTCACTCACCCTGCCAGGTAGGCCACGTGGCCTGAGCTGGGGTCACAGGTTAGGCCACTGCTGTTCTGGGCCGTGATGCCAAGCACCTTCTCCAGTGATACCTGCAGGGAAAAGGCCGAAATCAGAAGTGTCTGCCCCAGCAGATTCCCCACCCCCTCAGTCTGTTACTTCCAACATGTCCACCGAGCTTCTAGGGTCATCTACCAGCAGCTAATGCTCATCCTCTTCAGTACTGCTTTGACAAATACTGTGCTAAAGCATAGAATGGTGCGGAATGTAGTCAAATCCCTGTCCTCCTGGAGCTCACATTCTAGTGGTGACGGGATGGTAGACACAGGAAACGAACAGAATAAATATGTAAAATAGATATCAGGTGATGATAGGAGCGTTTGAGAAAAATTAAGCATGGAAGGAAATTGAGAGGTCAGAGGAAGGGTAGAAGGCCTTAATGAAAAGAGTAAGTCTCTATGCATCTCATATGAAAGACTTGAGAGCCCACAACTACCCAGGGAAGAAGGTGCTGTTATTAGCCCTATTTTACTGATGAGAACACAGAGGGCCGAGGTCCCACATCTGTGGAGTAGCAAGGCTGGGATACAAACTCGGGCAGTCTCTGGTTTCAAAGTCAGCACTGTGCTCACAGCAGTGAACAGAAGAGGACACTGTCCGTTTGCTCAGTAAATCGACAGTCTAGAGGTTCAATGAGTAAAGAAAATAATGAACTAGAACAATCACACTTAAAATTTAAAAATTTGCTAAGCAAAATAAGTCAAATGAGCTAGTTCCCATCATGGCTGATTAAACATTTACAGAGGATGGACTAACAAATCATGATATTTTCATATTCTTAGAGATTAGTTTCTAATTATTATAAAGTAAAACACTCTCAAACAAGGTGTTGGGCCTCAGAAATGAGAGGCATAGAGAGGACAGTTAACAGTCAATATTTATTGAGCATCTAATCAGGAGACAGGTACTGTTTATATAACTGTATTAAGTTACTTAATGCTCACAATAACCCGATGATATAGTCACTATCATCATCATCTCCTTACAGATGAGGAAAGAGAGGCCTAGAAGGGTAACCCATCCGGAAGTTACCAGGACTAACCCAGGCAATGGAACTCATGTTGTTTTTTTAATCTGTTAATCAGCATTACCGGGCATGAGCATAGCTGGTCATTTTTAGACCAGGTCTTTTGCAAGCTGGATGGACTCTGCACCACCAAACAGGAAAAATACATGACGTCAGTCACTCAAAATACATAATCACAGCAGTAGTAACTAATAGCAACAGAGTACTTACAATGTGCCAAATGTATTTCTAAGTACTTAAGATATGTGAGCTTACTTAACCCTCACAAATACACTATAAAGGAACATTTATATTATTATCCTCGTTTTACAGATGAGGAAATCGAGGCACAGAAAAGTGCAAGAAAAAAAGAAGAATTCATGTTAGAGAATTCAGGTTAAAGCCCAGGCAATCTGGGTCCAGAGGTGGTGCTCCTAACCACCTTGCTATACCACCTCTCTGGCGTTGATGGTAAAGAACCTGCCTGTCAGTGAAGAGACTAACAGATGTGGGTTCGACCCCTGGCTTGGGAAGATCCCCTGGAGAAGGAAATGGCAACCCACCCCAATATTCTTGCTTGGACAATCCCATGGGCAGAGGAGCCAGTCCACAGGGTCGCAGAGTTGGACACGACTGAGGTGACTTAGCACGCACATACCACCTCTCTAAAAGTGATTGTTATTCCACTCCTTGATATACTTAAGAGCTCACAAGGCACTTTCTGAAACATAAGACATAAAAGCTATGAATATAAGGTGCTGGGTGAGAGACTGAGGTGGGTGACTGCTTTAGGCTGGGGTTTAAGAAGGCCTCTCAGAGGAATAAAAAGAAGGCCTTTCAGGGTAGAGATAATCAGGCTGAGACTCGAAGAATAGGTGCCAGTCAGATAGACTGCAGCAAAAAGCCCAGAGGACTCGCCAAACACAAGGCTAAGAGGCAGAAAAGAGCTTGGAGTCTCAAGAAAACAGAAAGCAGGCCAGTGTGATAGGACCTCTGTGAGAGGAAAGACAAGGGAAGAGTGGCCAGAGAGGTGAGGAGCAGGCACGTGTCCAGCAACTGGCAGCCAGGAAGCCACGGAGCAGGAACAAGATCCACTCGCAGGTGTTTTATCCACAATTTCCTTTCATCTCCCTGCAACACCATGGCTATTGTTACCACCACTTTATAAAAACAGACTTCACAGCTCTGCAAGTTGGAGAATAATTTTTAAACTGCTGCTGTGTGCTTTCCTGGTGATCCAGTGGTTAAGAATCTCCCTGCCAATGCAGCAGACACAGGTTCAATCCCTGGTTTTGGAAGATTCCGTATTTCTTGGGGCAATTAAGCCCCTGCTCCACAGCTATTGAGCCTGCCTTGTAGAGCCTGTGCTCTACAACAAGAAAACCCACCACAATGAGAAGCCTGTGCACCACGAGGAGACCCCATCCCTTGCCACAGCTATAGAAAGTCTGCAATACAGTAATGAAGAATGGGCACAGTCAAAATAAATAAAAACAAATAAATATATTTTTAAAAGTTGCTGCCATACTGTTGGAATTTCTTCTACCTACTCTAAAGTTTTGCATCTCAGGATTTAGAGAACTGGTCTATACCCATGCCCCTCCCCCTTCCTCCCCACAGTGCTGCTGAGATTCTAAATATTACTCACATCCTCTCCATAATTTAAGGCGGCAGTATGGAATTAAGCATCCCACCATGGTAAGGGAGAGGAAAGAGAAGGGGGATGAGGGAAGGCAGGCTAGAGCCCAGGGAGAGTTGGAACAAGTAGCACTGGGGGACTGAACCCTGGTAGGGACCCTAAAGACCCAGTGGGGGATGAGGTCAGCAAAAGTGTTAAGGGCCCAGAGAGACTTCTAAAGGTGACTGAGGAGACAAGCAGGAAAGCAGGACTAGGAGGTGACTAGCAAAACTATAACGTGTTCCAAAGGATAAAGTCAGGTAGGAACCCTGGAACGATCCAAAGGCTGAGGGTGCCTTTGTTTGCCTTTGCTACTGTTCTTTTCCCCATGCAGTTCCTCTTCAGTGTATATACATCTTCTTCATCTACCTCTATTTAACTCTGCATATCTATTCTTTCTTTCTTTCCTTTCCTCTCAACATATTTGTTAGTTTTGTTTTTATTGCTTTATTCCCCATTTGACACCTTGCTGTAGTTTTGTTTTCCGGTTTGTGCTTTAGTTAGTTTTGTTCTTAACTGGTAAATATAATTTTTGATTTACTTTGTTTGCTGGGTCAATCTACTGTATTTTTGTTGGACTGTTTTCACTTTGCTCGTGGGTGTATATGTATATATGTGTATTCTGTTATTTTATTATTATTTGCCTGATTTTGTAACTGCCATTTGTCTGGGGTTCATTTTTGGTTTCTTGTTTTTGGATATTTGTTTTAATCTCACTTAATGCCATAACAAACCACTTGTGGAATTTTCATTCCTGACTAGAGACCAAGCCCTGAGCCTTTGGAGTGGAAGCACTGACTCTAAGACCCTAGACCACCAGAGAACTAACCCTGCTGCTGCTGCTGCTGCTGCTAAGTCGCTTCAGTCGTGTCCGACTCTGTGCGACCCCACAGACAGCAGCCTAACCGGCTCCCCCGTCCCTGGGATTCTCCAGGCAAGAACACTGGAGGAACTAACCCTAGGGAGAACTCACACAAAGGAAGCCACTTGAATACAAGAGCTGGCATCACCCAACCACCAGTAGCATCCTGTGCAGGGTGCCTCATCTAAGCAACAAACAAAACAAATACAAACCCAATCATCAGCAGACAGGATGACCACCTCACTCAGCCTTGCCCAACAGAGGAAAATCAGACAAAAACTCACTACAAATCTCACCCTGTACAAAGCTTACACAAACCATTGGAACAACCTTAGGAGGGCAGAAACCAAAAGGAAGAAAGAATTCAACCCTGAAGCCTGGGAAAAGGAGACCTCAAGCACAATAAGTTAAAATAAAATAATGAAAAGGCAAAGAAATACTACACAAATGAAGGAAAAAACTAGAAACACAGAAGTCCAAATAAATGAAGAGGAAACAGACAAACTACCTGAAAAAGAATTCCGAATAATGATAATAAAGATGATCAAAAACCTTGAAAATAAAATGGTGAAAATGTAAGAATCAATTAACAAAGATCTAGAAGAAATAAAGAATAAACATAGAGAGACAAACAACACAATTACTGAAATTAAAAATACTCTAGAAGGAATCAATAGCAGAATATCTGAAGCAGAAGAATGAATCAGTGAGCTGGAATATGAAACGGTGAAAATAACTTCTGAAGAGCAGAATAAAGTAAAAGAATGAAAAGAACTGAGGATAGTTTCAGAGACTTCTGGGACAATATCAAATGCACCAACATTTAAATTATAGGGGTCTCAGAAGAAGTAGAGAAAAAGAAAGGGTATGAGAAAATTTTTGAAGAGATTATAGCTGAAAATTTCCCCAAAATGGAAAAGGAAACAGTCAATCAAGTCCAAGAGGCACAAAGAGTCCCTACAGGATAAACCCAATGGGAAACATGCCAAGACACATACTAATCAAACTAACAAAGACTAAACACAAAGAAAAAAATATTAAATGCACCAAGAGAGAAGCAACTAATAACATACAAGGAAAACCCCATACACTTAACAGCTAATCTTTCAGCAGAAACTCTGCAGGCCAGAAGGGAATGGCAGGACATATTTAAAATATTGAAAGGGAAAAATCTACAACCAAGATTACAGTACCCAGCAAGGATCTCATTCAAAATTGATGGAGAAATAAAAGCTTTTTGAACAAGCAAAAGTTAAGAGAATTCAGTACCACCAAACCAGCTTTACAACAAATGTTAACAGGACTTATGTAGTCATGAAATACAAGAGAAAGAAAAAAATCCACAAAATCAACCTCAAACAATTAAGAAAATGGCAATAGAAACATATATATCAATAATTACTTTAAATGTAAAAGGAATAAATGCTCCAACCAAAAGACATAGACTGGCTGAATGGATACAAAAACAAGACCCATATATATGCTGTCCACAAGAAACCCACTTCAGACCTAAAGACACATATAGACTGAAAGTGAGAGGATGCAAAAATATATTCCATGCAAGTATATTTTCCATGGAAGCAAAAGAAAGCTGGAGTAGCAATTCTCATATCAGATAAAACAGACCTTGAAATAAAGAAGATTACAAGAGATAAGGAAGGACACTACATTACGATCGAAGGATAAATCCAAGAGGAAGACATAACAATTGTAAATATCTATGCACCTAACAAAGGAGCACCTCAATATTTAAGACAAACACTAACAGACATAAAAGGAGAAATTGACAGTAACATAGTAATAGTAGAAGACTTTAATACCCCATTCACACCAATGGACAGATTATCAAAACAGAAAATTAATAAAGAAACACAAGTCTTAAATGATACATTAGATGAGATAGATCTCAATGATATCTTCAGGACATTCCACCCAAATGCAGAAGAATTACACCCTCTTCTCAAGTGTACGTGGAACATTCTCCAGGATAGGTCTACCCACATCTTGGGTCAAAAATCACATCTCAGTAAATTTAAGAAAATTAAAATCATATTAAGCATCTTCTCCAATCACAGTGCTGAGACTAGATATCAATTACAAGAAAACAACTGTAAGAAACACAAACACATGGAGAACAAAACGTTTCTAAATAACCAATAGGTTACTGAAGAAAGCAAAAGGGAAATAAAAAAATTTCTAAAAAAAATAAAAATGAAAACACGATAACTCAAAACCTATGGGATGCAGTGAAAGCAGTTCTAAGAGGGAAGTTTATAGCAATACAATCCTACCTCAAGAAACAAGAAAAACATCGAATAGACAACCTAACTTTACACCTAAAACTGCAAAAAGAACAACAACAAAAACCCAAATTAGTAGAAAGAAAGAAATCAATAAGATCTAAGCAGAAATAAATGGAAAAAAAAAAGAGAAAGAAACAATAGTAAAGGTTAATAAAACTAAAAGCTGGATCTTTGAGAAAATAAACAAAATTGACAAGCCTTAGCCAGACTCATCAAGAGAAAAAGAGAGAAGAAAATCAAATCAACAAAATTAGAAATGAAAAAGGAGAGGTTACAAATGCAGAAATACAAAGGATTATGAGACTATTTAGTATATGGCAATAAAATGGATAACCTGGAAGAAATGGACAGATTCTTAGAAAAGTTAAATCTTCCAAGACTGAACCAGGAAGAAATAGAAATTGTGAACAACAACAAAAAGAAATTGTGAACAACCCAATTACAGGCACTGAAATTGAGCCTGTGATCAAAAATCTCCCCAAAAACAAAAGCCCAGGACCAGACGGCTTCACAAGAGAATTCTATCAAACATTTAGAGAAGAGCTAATGCCTATCCTTCTAAAACTCTTTCAGAAAATTGCAGAGGAAGAAACACTTCCAAACTCATTCTACGAGGCCACCATCACCCTGATACCAAAACCAGACAAAGACTACACCAAAAAGGAAAACTACAGGCCACTATCACTGATGAACATAGATGCAAAAATCCTCAACAAAATTTTTGCAAACAGAATTCAGCAACATATCAAAAGCTCAAACACCATGATCAAGTTGTTGATTTGATTCCAGGAAGGCAAGGATTCTTCCATATATGCAAATCAATGTGATACACTATATTAACAAATTGAAAGACAAAAACGATATGATAATCTCAATAGATGCAGAAAAAGCCTCTGACAAAATTCAGCACCCATTTATGATTAGAACTCTTCAAAAAATGGGCATAGGAACTTACCTCAACACAGTAAAGGCCATATATGATAAGGCTACAGCAAACATTATTCTCAATGGTGAAAAACTGAAAGCATTCGGCCTAAGATCAGGAACAAGACAAGGATGTCCACTTTCACCATTATTATTCAACATAGTTCTGAAAGTCCTAGCTACAGCAATCAGAGAAGAAAAAGAAATAAAAGGAATCCAGAACAGAAAAGAAGAAGTAAAGTTTTGACTGTTTGCAGATGATATGATACTGTACATAGAAAACCCTAAAGGTACTATCAGAAAATTACTAGAGCTAATCAGTGAATTTAGCAAAGCTGCAGGATACAAAATCAATACATACAAATCACTTGCATTTCTATATACTAACAATGAAAAATCAGAAAGATAAATTAAGGAATCAATCCCATTCATCACTGCAACAAAAAGAATTAAATATCTAGGAATAAAATTACCTAAGGAGACAAAAGAACTGTACACAGAAAATCATAAGACACTAATGAAAGAAATCAAAGATGACATAAACAGATGGAGAGATATTCCATGTTCCTGGGTAGGAAGCATCAATATTGTGAAAATGACTATACTACCAAATGCAATCTACAGATTCACTGTGATCTCTATCAAATTACCAATGGCATTTTTCACAGAACTAGAACAAAAAATTTCACAATTTATATGGAAACACAAAAGACTATAAATAGCCAAAGCAGTCTTGAGAAAGAAGAATGGAGCTGGAGGACTCAACCTTCCTGACTTCAGATTATACTACAAAGCTACAGTCATCAAGACAGTATAGTACTGGCACAAAAACAGAAATATAGACCAATGGAGAAAGATAGAAAGCCCAGAAATAAACCCATGCACCTATGGGTATCTTATTTTTGACAAAGGAGGCAAGAATATACAATGGGGCAAAGACAGCCTCTTCAGTAAATGGTGCTGGGAAAACTGGACAGCTACATGTAAAAGAATGAAATTAGAACACAAACCAACACTTGTGTATGGTACGTGTAACACCATACACAAGATAAACTCAAAACGGATTAAAGACCTAAATGTAAGACCAGAAACTATAAAGTTCTTAAAACATAGGCCGAACACTGGATGACATAAATCAAAGCAAGATCCTCTACGACCCACCTCCTAGAGTAACGGAAATAAAAGCAAAAGTAAACAAGTGGGACCTGATTAAACCTAAAAGCTTTTGCACAGCAAAGGAAACTATAAGCAAGACAATCCTCACAATGGGAGAAAATAAAAGCAAATGAAACAACTGACAAAGGGTTAATTTCCAAAATATACAAACCAGAAAAACAAACAACCCAATCAAAAAGTGGAAAAAAGACCTAAACAGACATTTCTCCAAAGAAGACATGCAGATGGCTAATAAACACATGAAAAGATGCTCAACATCACTCATTATTAGAGAAATCCAAATCAAAACTACAATGAGATATTACTTCACATGGGTCAGAATGGCTATCATCAAAAGTCTGTGAACAATTAAATGCTGGAGACGGTGTGGAGAAAAGAGAATATGCTCTTGCATTGTTGGTGGGAAGATGGTATGAAAATTCCTTAAAATACTAGGAATAAAACCACCATATGACCCAGCAATCCCACTCCTAGGCATATACTCTGCTGCTGAGTCGCTTCGGTCATGTCCAACTCCGTGCGACCCCATAGATCGCAGCCCACCAGGCTCCCCCGTCCCTGGGATTCTCCAGGCAAGAATACTGGAGTGGGTTGCCATTTCCTTCTCCAATGCATGAAAGTGAAACGTGAAAGTGAAGTCGCTCAGTCGTGTCCGACTCTTAGCCACCCCATAGACTGCAGCCTACCAGGCTTCTCCATCCATGGGATTTTCCAGGCAAGAGTACTGGAGTGGGGGTACCATTGCCTTCTCCTTGATATCCTAATAATCCAAGTGAGGTATGATGGCAATTTGGCCCATGGTGGAGGTAATGGTCTACCCTGGATAGATTTTGAAAGGACAGCTGACCAGGCTTGGTGATAGACCTACTATGTCATGAGCGGGAAGGAATCAAGTAGAATCCCAAAGTTTTGGCCTGAGAAACTGCAAGCATCATGGATTTAGCATCCTGGAGGTGGGAAAGGTTATGGACGGAGTTGGGGTGGGAGAAGAGCTGAGAGCTCAGCTTTGAACATATACCCTGAGGAAACCAAAACTGAAAAAGACACATGTATCCCATTGTTCACTGCAGCACTATTTACAGTAGCTAGAACATGGAAGCAACCCAGACGTCCATCGACAGATGAATGGATAAAGAAGTAGGGGTACATATACACAATAGAATATTACTCAACCATAAAAAGGAACACATTTGAGTCAGTTCTGATGAGGTGGATGAACCTAGAACCTATTACACAGAGTGAAGTGAGTCAGAAAGAGAATGACAAAGATCATATTCTAAAGCATATATATATATATATAATCTAGAAAAATGGTACTGAAGAATTTATTTACAGGGCAGCAATGGATAAACAGACATAGAGAACAAACTTACGGACATGGGGAGAGGGGAGAAGAGGGTGAGATAATATGTTAAGTGTAACATGGAAACTTATATTACCATATGTAAAATAGATAACCAATGGGAATTTGCTGTATGGCTTAGGAAACTCAAACATGGGCTCTATATCAACCTAGTTGGGTGGGATGGGGCAGGAGATGGGAGGTAGGTTCAAAAGGGAGGGGATATATGTATACCTATGGCTGATTCATGTTGAGGTTTGACAGAAAACAAAATTCTGTAAAGCAATAATCATTCAATTAAAAAAAATTTTTTTAAGACTGAGGGCGGGGCCAGGGGTTGAGAGGTGGGACTAGAGGGTGATGGGCAGTACCCGAGAGAGGAGGAGACGAGGAAGTGGGAGGAGCCTCATCTAGCAGCGGGGCTTAGGGAGAAGGCAGGCCAGATGGGTACCAGCCGGGGGGCTGATAGGCAGGGCCAAAGATCTCAGGGTGGGACCAAGAAGAGCAGGGAACCTGGAACTGAGATGCACAAGGCAAGCAACTCCTCACCCGATTCTGCACCGTGTCCTCGGGAGCCGCCGGGAGTCGCGTCCGCCGCCGGAGGCAGAGCGGTGGAGCCGGGGGCGGAGAAGACTGGGCCCTTCGCGCCGGAACTCCCGCCATGACTGATGGCAGCTTCTCAACTGTATCATTCCGCGCGTAGCCTCCGGGCCCCAAGGCCGCCATCGTCGCGTTGGAGCCCGGCGACCGTTACACTTCTCAACCGCCGCAGCCGCCACGGTCCACTTGAATAGCGAACGGCCGCGGGAAAGCCGGGCGCCGTCGCCTATTGGGCGCGGGGGCTGCTGGTCTGGCCAATCTCAGGGTTACCCGGCGGAGCTTTTGACCAATGAGGGCTAAGAGGCGGAGCGGGGGTTCTGGCTGGGTTGGAGCCATGGCTTTTTAGCTAGATGTTTGATCGAACGTTGTGGAGTTTTTTTTTAATCCCGTCTGTGTTTTTATCATTCACTGATTTTCAGTTTTGAACTTTTACGAGGCTAATGCCAAAGCCCCCTACCTCCACCCCAAGCCGACTATCCTCGCAGTAGCAGTCGCCCGGATGTAACCTAGGGTGGAGCCGAAAGAAAACTGAAGAGTTGGCGCAGACTCAGATCTTGACGCCACCTCTTCCCCAGCACGTGATGAAGTCCCGGCGGCTCAGAGCCGGTTTTGCTTTATCCACTTGCCACGTGATGTGGAAACCTCGTCTGGCGCGTAATACGCAGGCGCAGCTTTCCTTCCCTCCGCACGTGATGAGGACCCACGGGCTGTCATGTGAGGCAGGCAGCAAGCGCGCGGGAGGGGGCGGGGTTCGGCTGCGCCTGGTGAGGATCAAAGTACAGCTGCAGACCGGGCAAAACCCAGCTGGGCTGGACAGCCATGCCCAAGTACTGCCGGGCTCCGAACTGCTCCAACACTGCGGGCCAGCTGGGCGCAGACAACCTCCCAGTGAGCTTCTACAAGTGAGCGCAAGCGAGGGGCGGGGCTTAGAGGGAGGCGGGGCCAAGGGCGGGGGCAGTGTGGGGCGGGGCCCGAGGGTAAATGGAGAGGCGTGGGGCTTCTGGTCCAGGTTGCAGGTATTTGGAAGCAGGGTTAGCGGGCTGAAGAGACCACGTTCCCCGCGTTTCACTTGCAGTAAACACGGTACATGTAAACGTGCAAAAGTATGATACAGCAGGGATAGACGATTAACTGCAGGTAGTGAACGGGGCGAACGGAGGAAAGGGAGGGCTGTGAGGAGGAGTGAGGTTGGTCCAGGCTCAGAAAGAGCTTACAGTTGACCACTCGCCATCCCCACGAACTTGAGGCATCTCAAACTCAAAACATCCGAAACCGACCTCCTGACTCTCCCAGAACTTCCCATAAGCTTTCCTATCTAATAGCTTTCCATCCTTTACTGTCTTTCAGGCTAGAAATGCTTAGAACCAACTGTACTTTTTTCTCACACCTGAGAAAGTAAAACTTTGCTTGAATTTTTAAAACAAACCCCAAAAAACCTGCCTTCTAATTTATTTAGGTGGGATAACAGAGATGGGAAAAACTGGATGAAGAGTTAATAGGAAAAAAATTTTCTCAGGGTCGTGCTGCAGATGTGAAGTAGCAAAACTTCCCTTCTTTAAGCTATTACTGCTTTTTTACTAGGAAGCTTGGTTCGCTAAAATCATAGGCTATCACAAACTTTGCTGTTTGAAATTACATCAGTAGGAATGAAACATCTTACTTAAATCCTGGAGAAGTTAGGTCACTGTGACACAGAGAAGCAGCCTTGATTTACAGTCCAGGTTCAGAGTTTCAGGTAAGGGGTTTCTGGACACAGTAGTTCACATCTATCCATACTTTATTGTTTCCAAGGAGACAGACCCTGGGCTCACTTTGCAATCCAGGTCTGATATTGATCCATTTACTCACAGTTCTGCTCTGTTTTGATCTTATCCAAACACTGTTTCACTTACATTTCATCTAAACTTTACCCATCCCCCAAACCCCAATAATGATGCTTCCCAGGTGGCGCTAGTGATAAAGAACCCAACTGTCAATGCAAGATATGTAAGAGACCTGGGTCAGGAAAATCCCCTGGAGGAGGGCACAGCAGTCCACTCCTGTATTCTTGCCTGGAGAATCCCGTGGACAGAGGAGGCTGGCGGGCTACAGTCCATAGCGTCAGAGTTGGACATGACTGAAGCGACTTAGCATGCAAACCCTGATAATAATAATTTTCCTCTGTTTGATGAAATTCCCCACAGTACCTCTGGTGTGCAGTTCACTTATTGCCATGGTAAATAAACCTGACTTTATTAGACTCCAGGTTTGTCCCTGGTGGCCTTAGTCTAAATGGGCCAGGACACATTTCCTCATCTGGTCCATCAGCAAATCCTGTTGGCATTCCCTTTAAAAAAAAAAAAAAATTTTTTTTTTTTTAATTTATTTTTGGCTGCAATGGGCCTTCCTTCATTGCTGCACACAGGCTTTCTCTACTTGAGGTAAGTGGGGGCTACTCTCTAGTTGTGGTACCCAGGCTTCTCATTGTGGTGGCTTCTTTTGTTAGAGAGCACAGGCGCCAGGGTGTGGGGGCTTTAGTAGTTGCATGAGTGGGCTCAGTAGTTGTGGTCCACAGGCTTAGTTGCTCTGAAGCATGTGGAATCTTCCTGGACCAGGTGTTGAACCCATTTCCTCTGCATTGGCAAGTGGATTCTCAACCAGTTCCCACCAGGGAAGTTCAGGCTCTTCCTTTAAAGTCTATCCAGAATTGACTACTTCTGTCCCCCATCTTTGCCCCCACCCTGGCATTGGTCACCTCCTGCTGCACTATTTTAGTAGGCTGTCCATTTGACAAGCTGCTCCCACAGTCTGTTTTCCACGTGCAGTCACAGGGGACTGGTAACCCTCTTGAGTCGGATCAGGGCTTAGATGCCTCCCCTGGCTCCCACCTGACTGTATAAAAGACAAGAAAGTGAGGCTGGAGCAGGCAGAAAGCAGGCCTACGAAGCCCTACAGGCACTGGATCCCCACTGTCTGGCCTTATCTCCTCTCTCCTGCCCCTTACTCACTCCATGCCAGTGTCCCTGCCTGTTTGATGTTCCTCTAGCATGCCAGGCACTTTGTTCCCCCAGGGCCTTTGCACAAAAAGTTCTTCTCTTTATGACCACTACTCTGTAAAATGATAACCCTCTCCCAGTACGTACATATTTTCTTTACTTGCTTCCTGCTTTATTTTTCCCTTTAACCTTAACACTGTCTGGCATACCACATGTTTAATACTGGGTTGGCCAAAAAGTTCATTTGGGTTTTTCCACAAGATTGTATAGAAAAAGCCAAATGAACTTTTGGGCAACCAAATATATCCGTTCATTGTCTCCTCCATTAAAATGTCAGCTTCTTGAAGGCAGGGATTTTTGTCTGTCTTATTCCCTGTTGTGTCTCTATCACCTTGAACAGTGCCTGGCACATAGTGGGTGCTCAGTAAATATTTGTTGGGTTAATCAGGTGAATGTGTCTCATATGAGCTTCCCAGGGAACCCAGAACTCCACATCCCAGCTATCCTTTGAGGAACCCTGTTTCAGGGTAGGAGGAGAGTAGAGTGGTCTTTGGAACTGAATCAGTATGTCCAGACTTGCTTTTTAAAATGTATCACTCTGACGTGCATATATATGCTAAGTTGCTTCAGCTGTGTCCGACTCTTGTGACCTTATAGACTGTAGCCTGCCAGGCTGCTCTGTCCATAGGTTTCTCCAGGCAAGAATACTGGAGTGGGTTGTGTGCCCTCCTCCAGAGGATCTTCCTGACCCAGGGCCCAATCCACATCTCTTATGTCTCCTGCATTGGCAGGTGAGCTCTTTATCACTGGTGCCACTTGACACCATTTATTAATTCAGCAACTTTGAGTGTCTCCTGTAGTAAGCAAGCCCCTGCTGGACACAAGGAACACTGACACATCTTGTTCCTGCCCTGACAGAGCTCATGGAAAGGTGCAGGGTCAGTCACTGACAAACTGAGGACACAAATTGATCCTCTTTTCTTCAGCACCACTGCACCCAGTTCAGTTCAGTTCAGTCGCTCATTCATGTCCAATTCTTTGTGACCCCATGAATCGCAGCACGCCAGGCCTCCCCTGTCAATCACCAACTCCCGGAGTCCACCCAAACTCAGGTCCATCGAGTCGGTGATGCCATCCAGCCATCTCATCCTCTGTCGTCCCCTCCTCCTCCCGCCCTCAATCCCTCCCAGCATCAGGGTCTTTTCCAATCAGTCAACTCTTTGCCTGAGATGGCCAAAGTATTGGAGTTTCAGCTTCAGTATCAGTCCTTCCAATGAACACCCGGGACTCATCTCCTTTAGGATGGACTGGTTGGATCTCCTTGCAGTCTAAGGGACTCTCGAGTCTTCTCCAACTCCAGCACAGTTCAAAAGCATCAATTCTTCGGCACTCTGCCTTCTTCACAGTCCAACTCTCACATCCATACATGACCACTGGAAAAACCGTAGCCTTGACTAGACGGACCTTTGTTGGCAAAGTAATGTCTCTGCTTTTTAATATGCTATCTAGGTTAGTCATAACTTTCCTTCCAAGGAGTAAGCGTCTTTTAATTTCATGGCTGCAGCCATCATCTGCAGTGATTTTGGAGCCGAGAAAAATAAAGTCTGACACTGTTTCCACTGTTTCCCCATCTATTTCCCATGAAGTGATGGGACCGGATGCCATGATCTTCGTTTTCTGAATGTTGAGCTTTAAGCCAGCCTTTTTCACTCTCCTCTTTCACGTTCAAGAAGCTCTTTAGTTCTTCTTCACTTTCTGCCATAAGGGTGGTGTCATCAACATATCTCAGGTTACTGATATTTCTCCCAGCAATCTTGATTCCAGCTTATGCTTCTTCCAGCCCCTAGTCTATACAATTAATCCATGCTTTAACTCTACCCTCTGACAACTCCCCATCCTACAACAATCACAACAAAACCCCTAACTCTTTGGAAATACAGTTACAAATGCCGATAACAGAATCCTCACTAAACTATTAGGAAATAAAAAAGGAAAAAAACCTACCACGTTCCCAGTCTGACTACTTCTTATCACCTCTGCTATCACAATGTAGTGCAGGCTGTCATTCTCTTTTAAGATTTTTTTTAAAATGTGGACCATTGTAGTCTTTATTGAATTTGTTACAATATTGCTTCTGTTTTGTTTTTTGACCAAGAGGCATGTGGGATCTTAGCTCAGCTCCCTGACCAAGGATCACACCCAAGCCCCTTGGATTAAAAGGCCAAGTCTCAACCATTGGACCACCAGGGAAGTCCCTGTCATTGTCTCTTAATGAGAAGCTGTTATAGTTGCTTGCTGATCTCCCTACTTCTACTCTTGCTTCCCTTACACCAACAACAGTAATAACTTATTTAGAGAGCACTTACTGTAGGCCAGGTACTGTTCCAAGCTCTTCACACTTACACTGCAGCCAGGTGATCATATAAAAATCACTCCAGGAATTCCCTGGTGGTCCACTGGTCAGTACTCCACGCTTTCACTGCCAAGGGCCCGGATTCAACCCCTGCTTGGGGAATTAAGATCCCACAAGCCACTTGGTGTGTGTGTGGGGGGGGAATCAGTTCATATCTGTGTTGTTGAAATCTCCACCAATGGCTGCCAGGCTGTTCCTCACACAGGCTGACCCATTCCCACCTCAAGGCCCAACCCTGAATCACTGTTGCAGAAGCCATTTAGCTAAGAGTTTGATGAGAAGTAGGCTCCAAAGTAGATTCCAGAGGGCATGGATGCTAGAAGGAACAAGGTGAAACAATGAGCAAAGTACTGGGAAATAACTTGAAATTCCTGCCAGGGTGCCAAAGGAAACATTTCATTAGTTGTGTTTTAGACCCTTTTAGCACACAGGAACAAATGACAGTTATCTCATGAGGGTGGGTGTCTATGGGGTGTCTATCAGGTATGAATTGCAGCTGTCTGGTAGTTAACAAAGTTCTGAAATATTAGTGGCTTAACCAAATTATGGGGTCTGTAGGAATCAATCTGGCCAAGTTATGCTACAGTAACAAACTCACCGAAACTCAATAACTTATGGCAACAAAGGTTTATTTCTTACTCAGACTAATGTCCTTGGCAGGCCATTAGTGGCATTTCTCTACTGTATCTTAGGGGCTCAGGCTGGAGGAGCTGCCCTTAGGTGGAATGTTGCTGATCTTGTGGGAGGGGGAAAAAGAGAAAGTGGGGAGAAAGTCACCCAGTGGCTCCTGGTAACTTGTGTACTTTGAAGTGGCCCATGTCACTTTTAACTGCTTTCACAAGTCTATAACAAGCATCAGGTCAGTGGAGTGGAAATGTGTCTCTGTGTGGGGAATGGTAGCAAATGTTTTGAACAATAATTCAGTCTACGCAAGGTTTGGTTTTCTCTCATATAAAGCAAGTACGTAGGTTGGCAGACCAGCACTGATGTGGCAGCTCCATAGTCATCAGGGATGAAGGTCCTGTCTTTCATATCCATCCTCCAGGTGCCACGTGCCCCAACCATCATGCCCTACCATTTCTGGTAGGGAGAAAAGGAAAGGAGGAAGAGTAAAAGGGACTCAACTCTAAACCAAGCTGGTCCACTTCACAAAGCCTTCCCAGAAATCCCACCCAATGATTCTTCATCACTGGGCATTGTGACTGCAAAGGATGCTGGGAAATGTAGTCTTTTGATAGATCTTTAACCACCCTGATGACATTTTGAATTATGTTAGTAAGGGAAAAAAGAACCAGCAGTGCTCTGAATAGAATGGCTAACAAGACTAAAATATTTCTAACATATAAAAAAGATTGGCTGTCCACTTAAGGTAGATTTTTAGAGATGGACATTTCCTATTATAGATGTTGCTATCTAGAGAGAACAAAAGAGAATAAAAATAAGACCAAATTAGGAAGGGGTTTTAAAATAATATTCCTTTCCTCCTTTGCCCCTTGAGCTGCTTCTGATTCCATTTGAGGTTGCTTCCACATTTAAGGTACCATCTCAGATGTCTCACCCAACATGGGTGCATGAATGAATATTATTCATTCGCCAGGACTTAATTGCATGGCCCCACTACGGCAAAGGAACCCAGGAAACAGTCATTTCACAGGGCACATTATGTCCTCAAAAAGGTTGGAGTTTGATAGTAAGAAAGAAGCAGAGAGTGGATATGGAATAATCCTTTGGCAGTCTCTGCCCAGGAGCAGGTAGGTTGTGCTATTACAGGGTTATTTCATGTCCAGGCAGAATGAGGCTGCTGAGAACAGCGGGATCTCAGATGGAGGCTGAAGGAAGTGCAGCAGCAGAGTTCCTGGCTCTGTGCCCTGGGGTTCTCTTTGGCTGCCATCACTCCCCTCTGAGTCAGCCCTCAGTCCTCTTTGACCAGCTGCCCACCACTGTCTGCCTTTGCCTGAGGAGTCTTGCTCTGCACCCCACCACCAACGTCTGTGCATCCCATCCACCTTCTCCCCACAGGTGGCCTCTTTAACTTCTTATGTGGCTTTCCCAGTGTTTCTTTATACAAATTCAGTATATGTTGGTTAGTTTCCTGTGGCTGCTGTTTCAAACTACTGGTGGCTTAAAACAATAGGAATTATACTGTCACAATCCAGGTTGGTTTTACTGGGCCAAAATCAAGGTGTCAGCAGGGTTGCATTCCTCAGGAGGCTCTAGGAGAAAATCTGTTTCTCAGTCTTGCAGTTTCTGGTATCCACAGGCATTTCTTGGCTTGTGGCCACATCACCCCAGTCTCTGCCTCTGTGGTGACACTGCCTTCTCCTCTTTTGTCTGTGGTAATAATATATTCTTTCACTTCCCTTTAGAAGAATACTTGGGGACTTCCCTGGCAGTCCAGTGGTTAAGATTCTGTGCTTCCACTACAGGGGCCAGGGATTTGATCCCTAGGCAGGGAACTAAGATCACGCATGCCATGTGGTATGCCAAAAAATTAAAAACAAAAAACAAACTTGTGATTGTATGGAGGACCAACCCGGATAATCCCTGATAATTTCCCCATCTCAGGATCCTTAATCACATCTTTTGTCATGAAATGCAGTATTCACAGCATCCAGGATTGGGACAAGGATGTCTTTTGTGGGACTATTATTCAGCTTATCACAATTATGAAAGCTGGTGTACTCCATTTGGAACCTTTTTCACATAATATATGCCTAAAAATAGCATGTCAGTTCATACAGTGCCTCCAACTTATTTTAGAGCTCATAGCAATGGCAACCCACTCCAGTACTCTTGCCTGGAAAATCCCATGGATGGAGAAGCCTGGTGGGCTGCAGTCTATGGGGTCGCTAAGAGTCGGACACAACTGAACGACTTCACTTTCACTTTTCACTTTCATGTGTTGGGGAAGGAAATGGCAACACACTCCAGTGTTCTTGCCTGGAGAATCCCAGGGAAGGGGGGACCCTGGTGGGCTGCCGTCTATGGGGTCACATAGAGTCTGACATGACTGAAGCGACTTAGCAGCAGCAGCAGTATTCTTTTCTGTGCATGTGTTTGAGTTTATTTATCTTGTCTCCTATAGATGGTATTGTCCCCTACTTTCTAACACACCTTACTCTTCCTTTTTAAGAAACAGGGTACAGACCTTATAGCCCTCAGCCTGTTAAGATATCCAGGTGTTTTTATGGTTCACTCCTATTTATGGAATTGAGACTGATTTTCCATTTTCAATTGTGATTTAAAGATACCTAAAAGTTTCTCTTTTAGGTATCTTTGTTTAATACTTAAAGTTGGTCAATTTTTTAAAAACTTGTCATTTTGTATTAGGGTGTCACCAATTAACAATGTTGTGATTGTTTCAGGTGAACAGCTAAGGGACTCAGCCATACCTATCCACTGTATCCATCCTCCCCCAAACTCCCCTCCCATTCAGGGTGCCACATAACATTGAACAGAGTTCCCTGTGCTACGCAGTAGATTCTTGTTGGTTATCCATTTTAAATATAGCAGTGTGTACAGGCAACCATAAGTTCATTCTCTTTCTGTTTTGTGATTAAGTTCATTTTGTATCATTTCTTTTTAGATTCTACATATAAGGGATGTCATATGATATTTCTCCTGTAACTTATAAAATTGCTCAGTTTTAAGAAAAATATTAAGTAAATAATGTCACCTTGTGGAAGACTTTGTGAAGAGGGGATGTGGATAACTATTAGTTATCTAATGCTTCATAACATTTAGCAGCTTAAAATAAACCTTTTGTTTTAAACCTCACAATTTCTGGCAGCTGCCACAGGATCAGCTGGCCAGAGCTTAATGATGCCAACAAAGGTCCGTCTAGTCAAGGCTATGGTTTTTCCAGTGGTCATGTATGGATGTGAGAATTGGACTATAAAGAAAGCTGAGTGCCTGAGAATTGATGCTTTTGAACTGTGGTGATGGAGAAGACTCTTGAGAGTCCCTTGGACTGCAAGGAGATCCAACCAGTCCATCCTAAAGGAGATCAGTCCCGGGTGTTCATTGGAAGGACTGATGCTGAAGCTGAAACTCCAATATGTTGGTCACCTGATGCGAAGAGCTGACTCATTGGAAAAGACCCTGATGCTGGGAAAGATTGAGGACAGGAGGAGAAGGGGACGACTGAGGATGAGATGGTTGGATGGCATCACCGACTCAATGGGCAATATTGGAGTAGGTAGCCTATCCCTTCTCCAGAAGATCTTCCCAACCTAGGAATCCAACCGGGGTCTCCTGCATTACAGGTGGATTCTTTACCAATTGAGCTATCGGGAAGCCCGAATAATCATTAGGGATTTGATTTAGGTCATACTGGAATGTGGAGAAGGCAGTGGCAACCCACTCCAGTACTCTTGCCTGGAAAATCCCATGGTCGGAGGAGCCTGGTGAGCTGCAGTCCAGGGGGTCTTTGACTTCACTTTCACTTTTCACTTTCATGCATTGGAGAAGGAAATGGCAACCCACGCCAGTGTTCTTGCCTGGAGAATCCCAGGGACTGGGGAGCCTGGTGGGCTGCCCTCTATGGGGTCGTACAGAGTCAGACACGACTGAAGCGACTTAGCAGCAGTAGCAGCAGCATATTGGAATGGCCTAGTGGTTTTCCCTGCTTTCTTCATTTAAGTCTTAATTTTGCAATCAGAGGCTCATCATCGAGCCACAGTCAGCTCCCAGTCTTGTTTTTGCTGACTGTATAGAGCTTTTCCATCTTTAGCTGCAAAGAATATAATCAGTCTGATTTCAGTATTGACTATCTGGTGATGTTCATGTCTAGAGTCATCTCTTTTGTTGTTAGAAGAGGGTGTTTGCTATGACCAATGTGTTCTCTTGGCAAAACTCTGTTAGCTTTTGCCCTGCTTCATTTTGTACGCCAAAGTCAAACTTGCCTGTTACTCCAGGTATCTCTTGACTTCCTACTTTTGCATTCCATCCCCCTATGATGAAAAGGACATCTTTTTTGATGTTAGTTCTAGAAACTATTGTGGAATCATACAGTATTAGGACTTTTTTTGTGACTGGTTTATTTCACTTACCATAATGTACTCAAGGTTCATCCATGTTATATAGCATGTGTCAGAATTTCTTTCCTTCTTTTTTTTTTTTGGCTGCACTGCCCAGCATGTTCCCTGACTAGAGATAGAACCCATGCCCCATGCAGTGGAAGCATAGAGTCTTAACCACTGGACTAACAGGAAAGTCCCAGAATTTCTTTCTTTTTCAAGGCTGAGTAATATTTCATTGTGTATATGAGTGTACTGTATATATATTGTGTATGTATATGTATGTGTGTATATATTCCACCTTTTGTTAATACATTCATTTGTTGATGGACCCTTGGGTTTCTTCTACCTCCTGGCTATTGTAAATAATGCTGTTATGAACATGAGTGTGCAAATATCTCTTTGAGACCCTGCTTTGAAGTTTATTTTGGGGGTCTATATCCAGAAGTGGGATTTGGATCATATGGTAATACTGTTTTCAGTTTTTTGAGGAACTACCATACTACTTTTCATAGAGGCGTCTCCATTTTACATTCCCACCAACACCACACAGGTTTCCAGATTCTGCATATCCTCGTCAATACTTGTTCTTTTCTTTTTTTTTTTTTTTAATATAGTGGTTATTCTAATGGTTATGAGGCAGTATCTTGTGGTTTCAATTGGTATTTTCCTAATGATAAATGATGTTGAACATCTTTTTATATGCTGGTTGCCATTTGTATCTTCTTTAGAGTCTATCCAAGCCCTTTGCCCATTTTTTAATCAGTTAATTTTTTGTTGTTTAAAAACTTTTGACATGTTTTCAAGCATACACAGAAAATAGTGTTGTTTAAATGAATCCTCATGTGTCTATCACTCCGTTACACCAGTAGTCAACATTTCACTAATCTTTTTCTTCCACTTTCCTCCCACATACATCTTTAATGCAGTATTTTAAAGTAAATTCCAGCCTTTTATTCATAAATATTTCAGAATATTTTTCCAACAGATGACTATTTTAGAAGTTTAAATCAATGTAATGATCACACCTAGCAAAATTAACTTCTTACAATTATCTAATAACCAATTCATGTTCAATTTCCCCCAACTGGATTAAAATGTCTTTTTACAGAATGGTTGGTTGCAGAGGAAGCCCAGATCTGCCTTTGTGTTGATGTTTCTTACATCCCCTTTAATCTATAGCCCCACCCTCAGCCCCATGAATATAGGATCTCCCACATTCTAGATTTGTCCAAGAAGGCAATGGCACCTCACTCTAGTACTCTTGCCTGGAAAATCCCATGGGCAGAGGAGCTTTCTACACTGCAGTCCATGGGGTCTCGAAGAGTCGGACACGGCTGAGCGACTTCAGGTGCACTGTTCACTTTAGGTTCCTGTGGAGGACCAGATGAGTGGGGGAGGGGATAGTGGCCATGGAAGAGAGACCAGGAAGGAGATAGGAGGCTTTGGGGGATAGACAGCAGATTGTGGGAGAGGTGGGCTGATGCTGGGTGTTTAAAAGATGAAAGTGAAAGTCACTTAGTTGTATCTCTTAGACTCTTTGTGACCCCATGAACTATATAGTCCATGGAATTCTTCAGGCCAGAATAGGGCAGTGGGTAACCTTTCCCTTTTCCAGGGGATCTTCCCAACCCAGGGATTGAACCCAGGTCTGCCACATTGCAGGCAGATTCTTTACCAGTTGAACCACAAGATGGAGCCAAAATTAGATATGGATAGAGGCAGAGGTGGGCTTCCCTAGTGATTCAGGTGGTAAAGAATCTGGAAACCCAGGTTCCATCTCTGGGTGGGAAAGATCCCTCGAGGAGGGCACGGCTACCTACTCCAGTATTCTTGCCTGGAGAATCCCATGGACAGAGGAGCCTGGTAGGCTACAGTCCATGGGGTTGCAAACAGTCGGACAGGACAGAGCGACTAACACACACACAACTTGGTTGGGAGGCATGGCGAGACTCTGGTCCAGGGGAGGCAGAGGTTTGGCACTCAAGGCTCTCTGGTTGTGCGCGTGCTGGCGGTTGCCGTGGGGCGGGGGTTGGACCTGACATCGTTGACCTTGCTCCCCTGGCAGGTTCCCGCTAAAGGATGGTCCCCGGCTGCAGGCCTGGCTGAGGCACATGGGCCGTGAGCACTGGGTGCCCAGCTGCCACCAACACTTGTGCAGCGAGCACTTCGCCCCCTCTTGCTTCCAATGGCGCTGGGGCGTGCGCTACCTGCGACCCGACGCCGTGCCCTCCATCTTCTCCCGAGCGCCGCCCGCCCAGGTGAGCTGGGGAAACCCTGTAGCTGGAATCGGATCCCCAGCCCTCCCCGCCTGAGGAATTTTCCCTTGGAGTCTGGCCCTGATGTTCCCCACTCCGCGCCTTGTCTTCCAGAGGCAGCAGAGTTCCCGAAGCAAGGAGAAGCCCGTCATGGCTCCGCCTCTGCAGGCGACCCCATCCTTGGCCCCTGGGCCCGTACAGCTCTTGGTGCTGGAGCCAACCTCCGGGCCCCCGAGGCTCCAGCCACCGTGTTCCTGACGCCCCTGTCGCTTCAGCCGGCTCCCGCGGGGCCGCGTCCTGGAGCATCGGCCCAGCACCCCCGGGCCGGGCTGGGCGCGGCGCTGGGCGCGCTGCAGCGGCGGGTGCGGAGGCTCCAGAGGCGCCACGAGCGGCACCAGGCGCGGCTGCGGGCCCTGGAACAGCTGGCGCGGCAGCTGCAGGCGCGGGCGCACTGGGGCCGGCTGTGTGCGGTGAGTGCCCCGCCTGGCTCACACAGCCCCAGTGTTTCCGTCTAGAGTCCAGAGTTGAAAAGTCACAACATTTCACCCAGGTTTCCAAATTGCTGCCGTGAAAAAAAAATCAATCTGGCAATGCTAAGCAACTATGGGTGGGAGCTGAGTAGTGGCTGCTCCCTTTATAGTTCAAGAAAATGGGAATGGTCTGGAATGTTTTGAAAACAGTGGTCATTGTACAAAGGAAGATATGATTCAAGAAAATGAGAATTAATAATATTTAAGCACCCTGTTCTCTTCTAGGGGTTTCCCAAGTGGCACTAGAGGTAAAGAACCTGCCTGCCAGTGCAGGAAAAGTAAGAGACGTGGGTTGGATCCCTGGGTCGGGAAAATCCCCTGGAGGAGGGGACAGCAACACATTCCATTATTCTTGCCTGGAGAATCCCATGGCCAAAGCAGAGTTTCCCAGAGTTTACTGCTGGGAATTTTCCGGGGTGGGAAGTGGAGAGGATCATGTTTTTAAAAATCAAAAATTGGGCAGGCCTTTTTCCTCCTTAAAACCCCAGGGGCAAAGTTGAGGTCCCGGGGCCCTTGTTCCTGCTTGGAAAAGGGAGGTGGGGAGGAGTTTCCAAAAGCCCCTGAGGTGCCTCTGTAGCTGAGGTGTCCTCACCTGACAGCTAGTGGGGTGGACCTGGCCCACAGATACCATTCGTTTTGCCTCAGTAATCCTTTAACATATTTTCTGGCCTTTCCCGAAGGCTCAGCAGATCTAGCAGGACTGGGTTCATATCCCAGATGGTAGCAGTCAGCTGGAGCTGCAGTGGCCGTCCCTGGAGGCTCTGTTTGAGACTGGCCTGAACCAGCCATGCACCAGACGGACATGCTGGTGGGGGGAGGGGAGAGAGACAAGCACAGAACTCAGACTCAGACCTGAGGCTCTTCATGGAGCCTTTCCAGGGCCCCTGGGCTGACGTGTGTCTCTCTCTGCCTCCCCTACCCCTCTTCCATCCCTGTTTCTCAATCTCTTCTCTCTCCCACATTCATCTTTGTCTTTCTGCCCCCCTCAATCTCTCTGTCATTCCATTTATCTTTCCATCTCCCCGTGTCTCTTCATCTGTCTCTTTGTCTGCCCCCTTTACCCATGTCCCTGTCTCTCTGTCCCTGCATTTCTCCTACCCCCCGTATCTGTCTCTCCATGTCTCTGCCCCCCTCATCTCTGTCCCTATTTTCCCATACCGCCTCATTCCCTCTTGAATGTCTCTCTTGTTCTCACCTCTCTCACCTCCCATGTCTCTGTCTCCTGACACCCCCTCCCCTCTCAACCTCCGTGTTCCTCATGGTTTCTCCCCCTGCCCCTACTTCTTCCTTCCCTCCTCCCCTCCTCTTACTTCCCTGTGTCCTCCATCTCTACCACTTCTTTCCCTGGGATGGCCCAGCTCCCTGGACCTGAGGAATCCCAAGCCTTCACCATCATCTGTGGAGGGCCTGACATTGCTGTGGTCCTTGCCCATGGTCCTGCACCTCCCACGCTGGACGCCAAGCCTGAGCTCCTGGACACTCAGACCCCCAGTGCATAAGGACCAGGACAGATAATGTCATTGGAAGGATGACAGAAGACACAGGGAGAGACACACATCACACATAGGCCTGGCCCGCATGCCTGGGGCATAGCACTGCCTCCCTCAAAGGCCTGGCTCCCACCATCTCCTCCTAGGAACCCCTTGAACTTTAGGGCCGACCTGGGCCCAAGACCTCTGTCAGCAGTGATGACCCTGGGTACGAGGTCCCAGACCCACCTTCAATCTTTGTGGTCAGTAAAATATTCTCAGAGCAGGACAAGCATCGTTTGCTTGGGGAGAGTTGTAACTGGTGCTGAAGAGCCCCTCAAACCCTTTCCCAAGACTGGTGCCAAGCTGGGGATACAGCAGTGAACACAGCTGACAAAAGTCCTGTCCTCATGGTGCTCCAATTCTGCTTGAGTAGAAGATGAAATAGTGAACTAATAAACAATATAATTTCAGACTGTGATAAGTGCTATAAAGACTGAATGAAAATATGATGGGCTGCAGTGAGGCGGGGGTGGGGGGGGTGGTGTGGGCAGAGGGAGGGAGGGAAGATTCTCTAAGGAGACCGTGTTTGAGCAGAGATCTGGATGATGAAAAGGAGCTGGCCTGGAAGGCATGCAGACTGGATGTTCCAGGGAGAACAGCCCCTGTTCTAACAGCATCATCTAAGGTATAAGCTGGAGGAGGGCAGTGTTGCTATGGTGAATCAGGGACGGGAGTGAGTTTGTAAGGAGGGCGGGATTGGGAGGCAACGTTAGATAGAGCCAAAAGGTCTCATGAAAAGGAACCAATAAGTGAAAGCCTAAACTAGAGGAGAAGAGATCAGGTATTTGGGGGAGGAGCATTCCAGCCAGAAGAAACAGCTAGTGCGAAGGTCCAGGGGTGAGGGAGGGACAAGGAGGCCAGTGTGGTTAGAGTGGAGTGAGTGGCGGGGAGAGTGAGAGGAGGTGAGATTGGCGAGGTGATGGGACTTGTGGGCTATGGTTGAGACATTGGCTTTTATCTGGGGGAAGTGCAGCAAACAGATGCCTTTAGGAAGGTCCTGATGTGATAGATATTAATAGGTTCCCTGTGGCAGCATATTGGGGTGTTAGGGGAGCAGGGAGAACAGGGAAGAGGCTGCTGCCACAGTCCAGGTAGAAGAGGATGAAGGATGGACCAGGGTCAGGGCCTGGAATGAGGGTGAGGGATGAAATACCTCGGAAATACCTTGAATGGAGCTACTGGGCCGGCCCATTAGAAGGATGAGGGGGTGGAAGGCAAAGTCAACCAGTTCTGTTCAGATCAGAGTGGACACGGCAGGCCATAGGTGTGAAACAGCCAAGCCACTGTGATGGAGCCATCCTGGGCTGGCTCCTGGAGGCTTTTCTGGGGAGAGGTCTATTGGCAGATACCCTACACTGCCAAAGTCAGGAAGCATGGTAATTACACCCGGCTACTTGGATTCAAGTCTTAGCTCCATTTTACCCACTTGCTCTATGCCCTTGGGCAAGTGGCTTAACTTCTCTGGCTGGTAAGTGCGTGCGAGCACTATGCGACAAGTACCATGACAATGACCATAGGAGTCTCTACAAAACCATCCCTCTGAGACATCACTTGTCTAGGGCGAACGTGGAGAAGAGGTCAGGTCTGATACGTCAGAGAGAGAAAACACCTGTCACCACCACAGAGACCCCTGCCCTAATTGGTCTGGTTTGCAGGCCTGCTGGAAAGGCGCTATCACAGCGGGAAGGATTGTGCTGGTTTTCCCAGGACTTAGCGACTGAACAACTGCTTCATTTCTCTCCTTCCGTCTCCAAGCCTCACATCTTTCTTGGTGGCCATTTCTTCTTCCCCATTCTCGGTGTCTCTTCCCTTCCCATCCCTGCCTGCAGCCTTTTCATCAATGCAAACAGCCTCGCGCTGTCTCCGCCCCCCGCGCCTGGTTGGGGGTAACACGGCGCATGCGCTATCAGTGCCCCTCCCTCTCCAGCCCCATCCCCCCGTCGGCGTCTGAGCCTCATCCCCTTCTCTCTATCTCCTTCTCCCCCATCACTTCTCCAGACACTGACACCCCATTACTCCAGTTTCCCCGGCTTCAGCTTTGGTATTCAGCCCCATCCACCCGAGGTAAGACGGGTAGAGGGGAGGCGGGCGGAGAAGGGGAGGGGCAAAGCATCCTGCATCCTGAGATAAACAAACCCGGGGAGGGGGCGGCCTAGACTGAGAGGCCTGACGCGGGAGGAGAAGAATGGGGTACTGGCCTGGGGGAAATGGTGGACCGTAGGCCCACAAACCAGGGTCCTCTGATGGGTGACTGACATCTCTGTGGTTGCCCAAAATCCAGTGCTGGGGGCGTGAGAGCCATCCGGAGCCCTGGGAGCGTTTTGAGGGGCTCAGATTCTGGAGACTGTGGATCACCCTCTCTAGTTGACCTCTGCCCCTAGGGATTTGCCTGAAGCCCACCCCCAACTCTGCACCTGCCCCCCGAGGGCCACCGAGGACCATGACTAAGACAGATCCTGCCCCCATGGCCCCGCCGCTCAGGGCGGAGGAAGAAGAAGAGGAGGAGGAGGATGAGCCTGTCCCGGAGCCCCCCAGCCCCACCCAGGAGCGCCGGCAGAAGCCTGTTGTGCACCCCTCGGCACCAGCCCCCTCCCCAAGGACTACGGTAACCCCCCCTCCCCATCCTGCAGTATGGCCTGGAGCCTTGGGTGGCCAGGGAGGTCTGGCTGAAAACTCCGCTGGTGGAGATGGTGGGAGGACTCCCGAGGATTTGAAGGTGGTCTGGAGGAGTCATGGCCCTTGCATCCCCACCCCCCTTCATTCATTCATTCATTCACCCACTGGAGAATGGAACTGGGATAATCCTAATATTTGATTCATGACACATCATTCAGTCCTTTACTCATTCAACAAGCATGTTTTGAAAGCCTGCTATGGACCTAGGAGGTGGGGCAGACAGATTTAGTCTTTCCCTAAGAAAATTCAATAAATGATCACACAAATAAGTACAAAAATACAAGTACATAATTAAAGACATGATGAGAATCGTGTTTGTCAAGAATAGGAGTCTGCAAGAGCCTTTTAAGATACAGTTTTCCTGAATAAATAACATTCAAGGGAGACCCAAGGATGGATTGAGGGTTAACAAGGGGAGGGGGATCCCAGGAGAGGTGACCACAGGAGTGAAGGTTCTGAGGTAGGAAGCTGTGGAGCTGAGAGGGAGGTGTCCTCCTAGATAAATAGAAAGTGTCTACTCATTCACCAGCAGTACTATACTTGGTGACAAGCCTTTGCTGGGAGATGGAGATTTAATGGTGAGCAGTCCAGCCATGATCTCTGCTCTCAGGAGAGAAGGCAAGACTAAACAAGTAACAGATACATAAATTAGATAAGTTCAGGGACTTCCCTGGGGGTCCACTGTTTAGGACTTTGCACTTCTACTTCAAAGGGCATGAGTTCGATCCCTGGTCCGTAACTCTCACATGCCATGAGGCATGGTCAGAAAAAAAAATCAGATAAGTTCAGATTGGAGTGAATGCTAGGAAAGAAATAAAAGATGGAGATATAATAATAGAGAATGGCTAGGGGGCAGCACCTTGAGATAGAGCAGTCAGGATGAGTCTTTCTGACGAGGAAGCATTTAGGTGGAAACCCTGAGCATGAGGGGGGCTTTCCTGGTGGTTCAGTCGTAAAGAATCTGCCTGACAATTAGGAAATGTGGGTTCAATCCCTGGGTCAGGGAGATCCCCTGGAGAAGGAAATGGCAGCCCACTCCAATATTCTTACCTGGAGAATTCCATGGACAGAGGAGCCTGGTGTGCTCCAGTCCATGGGGTCGCAAAGAGTTGGTACACGACTAAACAACAACTGAGCAAGAGGAGGAATCAACCATAGGAGAGCTGGAAAAGAGAGTTCCAGGCCATAACCAGCAAGTTGCAAAGGCCCTGAGGCAGGACTGAGCTTGGAACAAAAACAAAATCATGGTGCTGCAGTTAGGGAGTGATCAGAGTTGAAGTGAGAGGTTGGCAAGGGCTAGATCTGGGAAGGGCCTTCAAGGCTACTGTGAGGACTTCGTGTATATTTTAAATGTGATGGTGGGGAGAGCAGTTGGGGGCGGGGGCATGGGTATTTAAAAGCAGGGGAGTGGCAGTTCTGATTTATATTTTTAAAAGCTCCCTCTGGTTACTGCATAGAGAGAGTGGAGCTCAGCCAGAACTGGGTATAGGAGGAGGCTTTTAGATGTTGGCTGAGAATCCTCAGTAGCTGTACGTTCAACTAGGTTCCAAGTTCAGAGTGTAGGCACCAGCAGGATAGGGCAAGAGGGATGGCCTCTGTGGACTTGTGTCACTCACCAGAGGGGGATCAGAGAGGCTATAGGTTGCCCTCAGTCTGATAGAAAAATAACATCTGGGTGTCCAGGGCAGGGTATCCATCCAGGAAAACTGGAAAATTTCCTTTGGAAATGTGGCTGGGGCCTGGGGCCTGCTGGGATGTCAAAGAGCCTAGGGTGTCTGTTCCCCACCCCCAGGAATCCCGCTGCTTGTAAAACAAGGAGGGTTTGGTCACAGAGGTGAAGGAATCTGAAAATGTGGTTGAGGCCAAAGAGAGGGCTAAGGTGGACTCCAAGAGAAACTCATGTACGTGTTTATTAAATGTGTACATTAATTCAGTAGAGACTGAGCATCTCCTGGATGCCAGGGCCTTGGGAATAAGGGAGAACAGAAATGTCCCAGTGAGGGGGACAAGTGAGAAAGAGAGATAGAGGAAAAAGAAGGAAGAAGAGAAAGAGAGAAAAAGGAGGGAGGAAGGAGTAAACAAGTAATGGGTTTTTTTGTGGGTTTTTTTTTTTTTTTTGGCCATATCATGAGGCATGCAGGATCTTAGTTCCTTGATCAGGGATTGAACCCATGTCTGTGCAATCTTAACTAGCAGATGGCTGGGAAAGTACCCAAGTAGTGATATTCTTAAAGAAATTTTTTAAAAAGGCAAGAGGGACTTCCCTGGCGGTCCAATGGTTAAGACTCTGTGCTTCCAATGAAGGGGGTGTGAGTTTGACCCCTAGTTGGGGAACTAAGATCCCACATGCCCTGTGATGCAGCCAAATTAACAAAAAAAAAAAATTGGAGGTGGTGGAGCAAGGGATGGAGAAGGGCCAAGGTGCTCACTTAGCCAGGGTGGTCTGGGGAGGCTTCTCTGGAGCCTTAAGAAGATAGGAGGAAGACTGGCCCTGGCAAGAAAAACAGCAAGCACAAAGCCCTGAGACAGCAATTTGCCTGGCAAACTGAAAGGGCGGAAGGAGGCCAGTGTGATTGGACGGGAATGAGTGAGGGGGAGAGAGCAAAGAACAGACAAGGCCAGTTGGTGCAGGGCCTTTGGCCAGTGTGAGATTTGGATCTGTACTCGAGTGTGATGGGAGCCAGGGCAGGATCTCAGCCAAGAAGGGCTGGAGTTTTAAAGGAGCACACAGGCTGCCTGCTGGAGACTGTACGGTACTTCCCTGGGCTCTCTATCATCTGGTCATTCATGGGCTCATCCATTCAACAGGCACTGAGTTCCCACCACATGCCAGCCCTGTGCTGGGTGCTGAACATTATCAGAGGGCAATCCTCAGAGTCTAAAGCAGGGAGATGGAAGTTCCTCTGGGTATCCCCTGGCTGGCCACAGGTTGGATCCTGCACATTTTATGTGGACTGCATAGTAGCTGAAAAATTGGGGAGAGTTTTTCTTAAAAACCGATTTCTGGCTTTTAAGTTTTCTTTACTCTGGGACTTCCCTAGTCATCCAGTGGCTAAGACTTCATGCTCCCAATGCTGGGTGCCTGGGTTCAATCCTTGGTCAGGGAACTAGATCTAGATACCGCCTGCTACAACAAAGATCCCACATGCCGCAGCTAAGACCCGGTGCAGCCAAATAAATAAATCAGTATTAAAATTTTTTTCTTTACTCTAGAGATTCGGCCTAATCATGCCCAGACTGACAGGGTACCATGGGCCAGAACAGTAAGCAATACCCCTGGGCATGCAGACTCCTTGTCACACTCTTGTTTCGTGAGCCACCTCTAGGTGGCTGTTATACAGGATTTGCCTGATCTTTAATTTTCAAAACACAGAGGGCATCCTAATTTTTATGTGAAACCTCTTCATTTTGAAACCTCATGCTGGCCACACAGAAAATGCCCAGGGCCCACAGGCCACCAGTGTGAGACCCTGCCTTAGGAGGTCTTAAAGACAAAGAGCTAGGGCTGCTGTATCTCAGGGTGGAAGGAGGCGGGGTCACGTTGCCTGGGGGTGACCTTGGACCTCTCACCACCCCCAGCCTTCACCTTCTTCGACCCCAACGACCCTGCCTGCCAGGAGATTCTGTTTGACCCCCAGACCACCATCCCTGAGCTGTTCGCCATCGTGCGTCAGTGGGTGCCCCAGGTCCAGCACAAGATCGACGTCATCGGCAACGAGGTAAGGACACTGGTGATGCAAGGGAGGAGGGGAAGGGGTCCGTCACGTGTTTGGGTAACCCTCCCTGGTCTCCGGTACCCTTAGATTCTGCGTCGAGGCTGCCATGTGAATGATCGCGATGGGCTGACCGACATGACACTGCTCCATTATGCGTGCAAGGCTGGGGCCCACGGAGTCGGTGAGGGTTCTAGCCCCCAAACCATGAACCCCCAAACCTAGGCTCCCACGCCCGACACTCTCAGAACTCCAGCCCTCTAAGCTCCACCCTGAGTCCACAGCCTAGGACCCCAAAGTGCAGTCCCTGAGGCCCAGGGTCTGCCCCATGGCCCTGGCCCCACTCTCTGGAGGAGGGGACCCAAGCTGACCTGGGCTGTCGCGCAGGGGACCCCGCAGCGGCGGTGCGCCTCTCGCAGCAGTTGCTGGCTCTGGGCGCAGACGTGACCCTGCGTAGCCGCTGGACTAACATGAACGCACTTCACTACGCCGCCTATTTCGACGTGCCCGATCTCGTGCGTGTGCTGCTGAAGGGTGCGCGGCCCGAGGTGAGGAGGAGGGGCCGGGCTGGGAGGCGGGCAGGGCCCAGGAGAGGAAGAAGGTCTTGAAGCAGGAGGAGGGTGCTCAGGTGTAGGGAGTGAAGAAGGGTGGGAAGATGACTCATGGTCCTGGCTTGGGAGGCCAGGATAGGAGGTGGGAGGCGCAGGAAATGGGGCTCAGTGGTCCTTAACGTTGCTGGGACCTGGCAGGAGCTAGTCGGGAGGGGCGGGGCTCTGTCCGAGGCTGCGGGAGGCACTGTAGCCTGCGGGTTGAGAGAGAGATGAAGAGATGGACTTCCGGAGACTGGAAGGCAGCAGCGAAAGGGCTGGGTGCCGAGGGCGCTCAGTTGGAACCCTCCTCTCACCCACTTTCCAGTGGTGAACTCCACGTGCAGTGACTTCAACCACGGCTCAGCCCTGCACATCGCTGCGTCCAACCTGTGCCTGGGCGCGGCCAAATGTTTGCTGGAACACGGCGCCAACCCGGCGCTCGGGTACTGCCACCCTGGCCCAGTCCTGTTACCTTCCTTTTCCTTCCTTCCCAATCCCTTTCCAGCCAGCAGGCCTCTGTAGAGGATGGGAGGGGGCCAGGACCACTTGCCTTTCTTGCAGCTCTCATTCCCCATTGGCCCCGTTGAACCCTTGACCTGGTACCACAGGAGCCCATTTTCTGTTTGTCCTTCCATGGCCCCATTTCTGGGCTTGGGGTCTTGGCCCTGAAGGCATGACCTACACCACTGAAGTGGGGCGTTCATTCCCTGCTGGCTCCATCTTGACACCCCCCAGGCTGAGGTCTCAGGGGTACACTTCCCTGGGGACCATGGTCTGAACCTTAATGCCCCATCCCTTCCTGTTGCCTTGTTGGCCCAGGGAATGACCTTACTCCCATCTCTGCTTCACTTTGACCCAGGGTCTCTGGGGGCATGGCCTCAGTGGGAGGGCAGCCTACCACCACTGAGTTTTCTCCCCACTCTTCCTGTTTGTCCACAGAACCGAAAGGGACAAGTGCCAGCAGAGGTGGTCCCAGACCCCATGGACATGTCCCTGGACAAGGCAGAGGCGGCACTGGTGGCCAAGGAGCTAAGGACGCTACTGGAGGAGGCAGTGCCACTCTCCTGCGCCCTCCCCAAGGTCACACTACCCAACTATGACAACGTCCCAGGCAATCTCATGCTCAGCGCGTGGGCCTGCGCCTGGGAGACCGCGTGCTACTGGATGGCCAGAAGGTCAGGAACTGGAGCCGGGAGGGGAGGGCAGGACTCAGCGCTCAAAGCTGGGGCCTTGGGCAGAGTCCAGACTCGCCCCCTCTGTCTGTCCACCCTCCCGGGCATGCACACAGCGTTTATTTCATCCAACAGTTGTTCTGCTAGAGCTTCCATTATGCCCCACGCTGGGCTGAACTCTTAGTCCAAGGGGGACAACAGATCCATCTCCTGACAGTGACAGGCCAGAGCAGTTGTGGCTCTCGTGAGGAAGCATAGGCAGAGTGATCAGCACAGGTCGGCCCCATTTGGGTCCCCTGGGTCTTGTGGTCCCCATTCAGGGGCCACCTGTGCTCCCAGAGTGATCACTCCTTTGCTTGGGAAAAAGTATGGGTCAGAGTAATCAGGGGTGTGATGGGGAGTGCACCCACTTGAAGATGTGGAGGAGTGAGCCAGGAGAAGAAAAGGAGAAAGGGGGGTCTTAGGGAGAAGGAGCAGGGATAAAGTCCCAGAGGACAGAGAACATCTTCATTCATCCAGGCATTCCAAATTGAATTCATTTACCTGATCCCTCAGGCTCCATGCTGGACCCAGCCTGTCCTTGTGGCTAAAGACCTGTGTCAGCTCCAGCCTTGCTCTCATAGAACTCCATTTCTGTGGAAGAAGAGACAGTCAATAAAGTCAACCCACAGTTAAAATTTCCAGTAGCAAGGGCTTTGCAAACATTTCTTAAATACAAATATTTAATAAATTGGCCCTGGTCGAGGGCAGAGGTGGTTTTAGCTAGGGTCTTCTGAGAAGGCATCTCTGAGGAGGTGATATATGGGCTGAGATGGGAAGGAGCTCATCTTGCAAAAATATAAGACAAAGGAAACCACAGGTACAAAGGCTCAGAGGAGTGTGCATGGAGGGGAGTTATCTAGGGAGAGTGAAGTGGCAAGGTTAGCAGGGGCTGGATCACACTAGACCTGCAGGCCAGTGCAGTGACTGATTTTGTTTCTTTGTACAGTGAGAAGCCATAAAGTCACACTTTGTTTCCTAATCAAGAGTTTTGCATGCATCAGCCCCCTTTGGAAAGCTCTTGTACGTGATCTAATCAAATCAGTGTCCCAGTTTTGAAAGCAGGAGGGGTTGACTCTCTCCATTTTACAACATAGAAGACTGTAAGAAATCCAGAGTGGTGAAACCTTTGTCTGGAGACATGTAATAACAGTCTCTGCCTGGAGAGAAGCAGCACAGCACAGTGGTTATTAGGATTTGCTCAAGCACATCTCAGCTTTGTCACTTGCCAGCTGTGGGGCCAGTGATCTCACCTCTCTGGGCATCAGTTTCTTCATCTGTAAAAGGAAACTAATAATACCCATTTCAGGGGGTTGTATGAGGTTTATTTTAAAAATGAATTTGTATTTTACAATGTTGTGTTAGTTTGCTTCACTGTACAGCAAAATGAATCAGTTACACATGCACACATATCCATTCTCTTTTAGATTCTTGTCCAAGTTTAAATTAGTTAAAATGAGTAAAGCCCTTAGAACAGGGCTTGGTGTACACCAAGTGCTCTTTGTATGCCAGCCACTGTTCTGATCCCCACACCAACTCTCCAAAGGAGGCACTATTATTTAGCCCGTTTTATAGACAAGGAACTGAGGCTTAGAGCAGTGAGGGAACCTCACCCAAATGATAATAACCACACTCACTGCAGCTAAGCAATGTCACATAAATTAAAAATGTTTCCACCAGATAACTAGACTCCGAGGTGGACTGTTAAACTCATTTTACAGGTGACACTGAGGCCCATGCAGTCCTCTCTACGAGAGTGACAGTATACTAATAGTCAACACGAACTGATACCTTACTCAGCACCAAGCCCTGTACTGAGGGTTCTTCTGTCTCTGTAACATTCATGTCCAGTAGACTTGGTGAGATTGGAAATGTTCTGTGTATTTATAGTCCAGTGAAGTAGCCACAAGCCACATGTGGTTATTAAGAACTTGGAATGTGTCTACTACAATTGGGGAAATATTTAATTTTAGTTATTTTTTTTTTCTTTTTTGGTCACCTTGCTCAGCATGTGGAACTTTCCTGACCAGGGATCAAACCCATAGCGCCTGCAGTGGAAGTGTGGAATCTTAACCACTGGACCATGGGGGAGGTCCTGATTTCAGTTAAATTGTCATTATGTGGCTAGTGGCTATTTACTCCATTGGACAGGGCAGCTCTGTAACAATCCTGTAAGGTGGGTGCAATTTCTACTCATATTTCGCAGATGAGGACACTGAGGCACAGTATGGTTAAGTCACATAGCCAGTGAATGGTGATGTCCAAGCTGAGATGCTGAGATTTGAGCCTGGGGCTCCCTCATACACTCCACCATGCTGCTTGTTGCCAGTAATCTTTTTTTTTTTTTTTTGGCCACTCTGTGCAGCTTGCAAGATTTCCAGTGACTGAGCAGTGAAAGTGCTGACTCTTAACCACTGGACTGCCAGGGAATTCCTGTGCCAGTGATCTTATCATGGTCTCCCAAGGCCCACCCAAGCCATATCCTCCCTTGTTTTCTCCAGACGGGCACGCTGCGGTTCTGCGGGACCACGGAGTTCGCCAGTGGCCAGTGGGTGGGCGTGGAGCTGGATGAACCCGAGGGCAAGAATGATGGCAGTGTTGGGGGCGTCCGGTACTTCATCTGCCCTCCCAAGCAGGGTCAGTCCCACTGGGGTCCACTCAGCAGTGATACTGCTGACTGCCTGGGGGTGGGGTCAGGGGTGATGATGGGCAGGGGCCAGAGGCTTGGACAACTCCCAGCCTAGGCTCTGTCCCCCCAGGTCTTTTGCCTCTGTGTCCAAGATCTCCAAGGCAGTGGACGCACCTCCTTCATCCGTCACCTCCACACCTCGGACTCCCCCGAATGGACTTCTCCCGTGTCACTGGCAAGGGCCGCAGGGAACACAAAGGTCAGGCGGAGCCACGGGGTGACAGGAGCCAGTCTTGAGGATATTCTGTGGGTAGCCCAGCTTCTGTGACTCAGTTTTTGCTCTAAAACTCCCGTTTTAGAGGACAGACTCTTGGGTCCCTGACTTTTGTACCTGAGTTTCTCCTTTGATTCAGTACTAGTCCCACCCAGTTCTTGGAAGGACCCGTATGGATTCCCTGCCCCCTGTGACTTAGCTCTCCTTAGATCCAAAGGCTTTCTCCCAGTTTTAGGGAAGAATCTGTGGGGTTCCTGGCTTTAGTGACTTGATTTGTCCTCAGACCCAACTCCCTCCTTCATTTTATTTATTTTCCCCTCTTCATATTTTTATTTTAAAAATTTATTTGCTGTGCTGGGTGTTAGTTGTGGCACATGGGATCTTCCATCTTCCTTGCAGCATGCGGGATATTTAGTTGTGGCATGCAGAATCTAGTTTCCTGACCAGGGATTGATGTGGGCCTCCTGCATTGGGAATGTGGAGTCTTAGCCACTGGACCACCAGGGACGTTCCCCCTCTCCTTCATTTTAAAGGATAATTTCTAACGTTTGACACTCAGTTTTTCCTTTGGCCTCAATATCCTTAACTTTGAGAAAGAGTTTTTGGGGTTCTCTAGGTTCTTGACTCAGGTTTCTCCCTCACACCTAAAGCCCCCAACCCCAGTTCTCTGGCAACTGGGATTTTCTTTCAAGCCCCCAGCACCCCACTCCTATTTCAGAGAAGGGCTCTGCAGTTCATCTCATTTGATTAAGGATAGAGTTCCTACCTGTGGTTTTCTGGGTGGCACAGCATCCCCTGGGCTGGCGTCTAGAGGCCTCATCCTCAACCCTTGTCCCCTCCACCCCCAGGTAAGAAGAAGCCCTCATCATCCCCATCTCTGGGCAGCCTGCAGCAGCGCGAAGGAGCCAAGGCTGAGGTTGGAGACCAAGTCCTCGTCGCTGGCCAGAAGCAAGGGATTGTGCGCTTCTACGGGAAGACAGACTTCGCCCCAGGTGAGGATCATGATATGGGCCAGGGGGCAGGTAGGGCCTCAAGGCATCCTGACACCCTCCTGTCTCAGGGTACTGGTATGGCATCGAGCTGGACCAGCCCACCGGCAAGCACGATGGCTCTGTCTTCGGTGTCCGGTACTTCACCTGCCCCCCAAAGCATGGCGTCTTTGCACCAGCATCTCGAATTCAGAGGTGAGCCCAGACTCTGATCATCACCCAGGGTACTACCTAGAGCCCTGATACCCGCCTTAGATGTCTCCTCCTCCTGGACCAGGAGGATAGAGTGGATACCCACCCCCATACCCTAGCGCTTTCCTCATAGGCCCCCTGTGGCTCAGCTCCTGCTAGACTCTGGCCTCTTGTGGCTCTGACTCCTCCCACTTCTCATGTCTCCCCAGGATTGGTGGATCCACTGACCCCCTGGGGACAATATCGGAGCCAAAAAGTGCATCAAGTGACAAGTGAGTTGCAGGCTGGGTGTGAGGAGCAATGTGGTTTGAGGGTAGGCCATGGGTCCTTAGGTGTATGCTGGTGACAGGATCTCCAGTATTTAATTGGGGATCCAGGAAAATGATGAGTCGAACCCCCAAAAGGATGGGTGTTATGGAGAAGAGGATGTTAACAAGGCTCTGAGCAGGCACTGGGACAAGGGTAGGTCTCAGAGGACACAGGGAATATTATTGAAAAGAGAGTCTAGATGGCTGTTGGAAGTGTAGGATATTGGGGATGTAGATAAATATTAATGACAAAGAGTCTGGGTGGATACTGAGGACAGAGGTGGGTCTGTCATCCCATCACCTGAGACCTTGCCCTTCTCTTCAGTGACGCAGCCCAAACGCACTTTCACAACAGTCCGGACCCCAAAGGACATCGCATCAGAGAACTCCATCTCCAGGTGCGTAGCAACCCTTGTTCCTCTCTCCTGTGGGATAATTCAGAGAAAGCCATTCACCAGGCCACTGGACAGAGGGGTCTGGAGTTCTGGTTGGGGCTGGAAGTAGAGGTTAGGAAAACTTAGGACTTAAGTTAGCTTACCCGGAAATAGTCTTTAGAGAGTGAGGCCCCACCATGAATTCTGGTGAATTCAATTTTTAAGAGGCAGGTAAGACCTTCCCTGGTGGCTCAGTGGTAAAGAATCTGCCTGCCAAGCAGGAGACAGCGGTTCAATCCCTGGGTGGGAAAAATCCCCTAGAGAAGGAAATGGAAACCCACTCCAATAATCTTGCCTGGGAAATCCCATGGACAGAGGAGTGAGCTACAGTCCATGGGGTAGCAGAGTCAGACACAACTAGCGACTAAACAAGAACAAGGGAGACAGAACACGCTCTGCTCCAGAGGAGCCCGAGAGAGCCAGAAAGGTGGAGGCAGAGCCCAGAAAGGCCAAATCCCAGACCCTTGGGGAAGAGCCGTGTGGGGATGGGCCCAGATGCTCCCACACCCTGACACAGTTCTTTTCCCCAGGTTGCTCTTCTGCTGCTGGTTTCCTTGGATGCTGAGGGCGGAGATGCAGTCTTAGAGGCTCTGGACATCTGACAGAGACACAGAGCCCCCTCTAGCGTCTCCTGACACAAGGAACCCCCGAGTCACCCTGAGATAGAGATTCCCAGTAACACATCCAGAATAGAGACCCCCATTAGCCAGCCCTCAATCACTGAGGCCCTATTAACAGATTCCCCCATGATGACCCCCCAAATACAGACCCTATGTTACCCAGAAAGAGATTCCCTGAGTGTAGTACCTTCAGGCTAGTCCCACCCCTCAGATCAGACCCTCCAATTAACAGATTACCATCTCACCCCAAATGATGGTGACTTTCTCTACATAATGCTCCACAGTAGAACATTCCTGAGTCACTAGTCACTGGAGCAGAACCATTCCCTATTAACAAAGACCCTCCCCGCATCAACTCCCCTTGAAAGAAACATCTCCAGAGAAGAGTAACAGACCCACATTTAATATCAGTCCCGTCAAGATGTTGTGACTCCCATGGTCACCCCAAAACCCTTAGACTGCAATTGGACACTCCCTCCATTAACAAAAACCTCTACTCTTACCCCTCAAGAAGAGACCCACATTAACCAGCCCACTGTCACCCCCAATTTACAGATGCCAAAACAGTCCTGGAAGTGCTAATTACAGGACCCCCAAGTCTTCCTATCCTCTGCACCCTCAAGAAACCCCCAGTGCCTTGTATGAAGCCCACCCCATGTAGCCCACAGCACCTGTGCTGGCCAGGCTCCCAGAAAATTCTCTATTTTTTAAGTAATGATTTCCCCCTTTGGGGGACCCCAAAATTTGGAGGCCCCATTCTGGGACTCAGGATCCCAACCCCCAGAGTACATGTCCCAAACTTCCCTCTGCCCCTAATTCCTGCAGCCCCTAGGAGAGCCCCAAACCCTAACTCCCAGGACCCCCAAATCATGGAACCCCAAATCCCCAGGGAATCCCAAATTTAAAAATCCAATTCCAAGCCCCCAGGAAACCCCCAACCATGGAAGTCCCTATGCCTGAGATGGAGGAGACTGTAGTCAGGATATGCATCCTGGGCACCCAGGGCATGTCAAGCCCTATTCATAGGCAACAGGAGACCCCCAAACAGAAATTCTCATCCCTGGAAACCAGAGGACTTCAATGCCCCGAGTCCATGGATTTCAAGATACCCAAATTCCAAGAGCCCCAGTCCCAAGGGAATCCCCAAATCCTCAAGCCTCCCTCTCTAACAGACGAGGAGCATCGAGGCCTTGAGGGGATCCCAAATCCTGGAGCCCCCATTTCAATCTACGTTCTGGTCACAGGTCCAAAACGCCAAATCTAAGTTACTGGCCCTGAAGGACCTCAGAGCACCCTGGACAGACCAGCAGAAGCCGACGGAGGCCCTGAAGGCCTAGGGTGTCCAGGGCAGACCTGGGGCCCTGAAAACCAAGGACAGCTCATGACTGCCCTTTCACTGCATGTCCCCAAACTCAGCATGACCCCCATCCCCTTCAATAAAGACGTTTCTATGGCTTTCTGTGTGGGGTCGGTGTTTAGGAGTAACGGCCGTGCCTCTATACCCTTACTAGGGGAGCATGGCAGAGGAAGTCCTTCCCTCAGTCTCGTCTCCCTCCGGCTCATATATAGGATGGCCTAACCTGCGGGGTGGGGGGGAGAGGGGGTCCCTTCAACACCCCCCGTTTTCCCTGCGGGCCCTCAAGGCTGCGCCTCCCCTCGGCTCCCTCCGTAGTGTGGACGGATTCCGTTCTGAAGCTCTCATTGGTCGGTCCAGACGAAGCTCGGTCTCTGAAAGGTCCAGTGGCTCAAAGGCCAAGAGGCATATCCTATCACAGAACGAGGGTGGGGGGCGGGGCGACACTCTGCGAGAGCGCCTATTGGGTGGAAGGCGGAGCTTTAGAGCCTTTGAGAATTCCCATTGGTCTGAGTTTGCCTGCGTCGGGCATGGGGGCGGAAGTAGCTGGGAAGGGAATTGGGATGTTGAATTTGGATGTTGGAGGGCTCACCGGTGGACGGTCAGTTTGCGGGGTGGCCGAGGGTGTAGATGGCGGTCCAAGAGAGCTGAGAGTGGGGGCCCAGGGAAGCGCATATGGGAGTCCGAGGAAGCTCAGAATGTGGGGTTCTAGAAGACAGAGTCGGGGGATTCAGGGGGTTCAGAGCGTGAAAGGAGTCAGACTCAGGGTCACAGGTCCAGGGGTGCTGCAGTGAAGGGGGCGCTCCGGAAGCGAAATCTGAAGGGAGTCTAGAGTAGGGGGATCCGAGGAGACTGAAAATGGGTATGTCTGAGGAGGCTTAGATTAGGGGCACAGGGGTGCTCAGAATGGAGTGTCTGAAAGGGCTTGAGGAGGGAGGAGGATCTATGAAGACCTTGAACACTGCTAGAGAGCCAGGACTGCAGTTTTTAGGCATGCATGCTGTGCTGTGCTTAGTCAGGGCATGGCAGTTTTACGATGAGGTCTCAAATCAAGGTGTTTAAAGAGACTCTGGTGTGTAGCCCTGGGGGATATGTGTGGAGCTCTTGGGAAAGGCGGCGGATGGAGTCGGAGGCTGTTCTCTGGGGGAGCTTAAGACAGCAACTATGTGTAGTTTGATGGACCTTTGGTGGATGGAGTTTGGGGGAGTATTCTGGGTGCTCATTGTGTCCGGGCAAGTGTGGGGACTGTGCACTGAGTGGCTTTTGAGATACTGAGGATTTAGGTTTTAGAAACCAAGAGTTTTGCTAGAGGTCTGAGCTGAGGCTGTGGCCCATGGTAAGAGCAGAAAGCTGGATCATAGTCTGAGGGCGGCAAGCTTGGTTACTTCAGCATGTTCTCCCCTCCCCACAGGTATGACCGGGTACCTGGAGTTGCTGTCGATGGAGGATCAGGATGCCAGGGTCCCAGCCCTGGAACCATTCAGGGTGGAGCAGGTTGTCAGGACTGGGGGTGCAGAGGGTGAAGGTGGGGACTAGAGGGTGGGAGATAAGAGTGGAGATGGACAGGGAGGCTAACTCTTGGGTTTGTGGGCTGGGACTGACCCCTCCCTCTCCATTCTTACCCTCAGGGCCCAGCCCTATCCTCACCCCCACCTCCTCATCCCCCAAATAGTCATTGGTCCCTTGACTTAAGGCCCTGGCCTGTCTGGAGACATCCTGAGCTACGCTCCAGAGGAGGGGCTGCGCATGGGTGCTAGCACTAGTCTGCAGGTGGAAGGGCCACACCTTCAGGGGGATCTCTCGTCCTAGGCACCACCTGTAATCTACTACATCCCTGACTTCATCTCCAAGGAAGAGGAGGAGTATTTGCTTCGACAGGTGACCTCAACACCCTTCTGGTCTGTTCTTCTCCTCTTCCCAGATCCCTCTCCAACCCTCAGCTCTTGTGTGAGAGCCCACATAGCCACAGTGAAGTCCCTGGCAGAAAGGAGAGTGCCACCCAGCACCCATCCCTCACTTTCCCTACTTCTTTCTCAACACCTGCCGGGGCCTGGCTATAGAGCTTTTCCCAGGAGGCTTAGGGGAAATCAAACTGATTTTTTTTTTTTTTTTTTTGCCAAGTCATACATCTTGCAGGATCTCATTCCCTGACCAGGGACTGAACCCCGGTCACAGCAAGAAAAGCGCTGAATCCTAACCACTAGACCACCAGGGAACTTCCCAAACTGATTCCTAGAAAGGTGGTGGTTATTATGGAGTTTAGGCTCTCTGTGCTTAGACAACCCAATCCTGCTACTGTTATAAGGAAAAGGAGGTTACAACACAGGTTGAAAGAGCCCAGTTCAGGCCCTTGAAACAGGCCCTTGAGATTTGGGGAATGAAGAATTTACAGTGTTCAGATTTCTGTGCTGAAATAGTTCAGGCCTCAGAACGTTAAGAGTAAACACTTCCCTCTGCTGATTGCTCAGCATAGACCCAGAGCCTTGGGAACAAGGTTACCAAGCCCAGACCACCTGTGTTAGACAGTACAGTCTGTATTCTATTCTTAAGGTTTGGGGAAAGAAGAGAGTTTTACAAAGTTCAGAATCCATGCACTGGGATAGCCCTTTGCAGCCCCAGAGCCTTGGTTATAGAGCCTGAACCTGCCCTGTGCAGTCTCAACTACTCCTATCTTGTTTGAGTCCCAGGGATGAGTTAGCTTGAGAGCTCAGACTCTCCTACTGAGACAACCCATCCCAGCCCCATTACCATGAAGGAAATAAGGAGATTTCTTAGGCTTATTTTTTAAAAGATACTTTTTAATTAATTAATTGTTGGCTGCTCTGGGTCTTCCTTTCTGTGCGCAAGCTTTCTCTAGTTGCGGCGAGTAGGGGCTACCCTTTGTTGCGGGGCATGGGTTTCTTATTGAAGTGGCTTCTCTTGTTTTGGAGCACAGGCTGTAGGGTTTGTGGGCTCAGTAGTTGTGTACACAGGTTGAGGTGCCCTGCGGCATGGGGGATCTTCCCAAACCAGGGATCGAACCCATGTCCCCTGCATTGGCAGATGTATTCTTAACCATTGGACCACCAAGGAAGTCCAACTTTTTATTTTTAGTATTTATTTGGCTGTACCGGGTCTTAGTTAAGGCATTAAGGATCTTCGAACTTTGTTGCGGCATGCTGGTTCTTAGTTGTGGCATGAGGGTTCTTAGTTGCAGTATGTGGGGGTATATTAATAGTTCCCTGACCAGGGATCAAACCCAGGCTTCCTGCACTGGGAGTGTGGAGTCAGCCACTGAACCATCCAGGAAGTCACTTGTTAGACTTCTTTGAGACAACCCTTTCTAGACCCCTGGGGTCTTGGCAGTGGAGAATTTTCAAAGTACTCTCTTGACTGTACTAAATAACCCAGTTTAGCACCTTTTCTCCCCCAGGCAATAGGAACAAGGAGGTTCCAGAACTCAGACTGTCCTGAGATAGCCCAGGGATCAGAAAATTAGAGTGCAGACTGTTTGCTGAGCTGAAAGAGCCCAATCCAGCCCAGAGCTCTGGGTAGATTCAGACCCTGATTGTATAGCCCTTTCTCAATCCTGGTAGACACAGGTCAGCTTTGAGGCTTGTGGTCTCCACAGGGGGAAAAGGCAAACAACAAAATCCTGGGAACACTATCCCAGAGAATGATCCCACAGACACTGAGATGACCCATTTCCACCGCAGGTAAAACCGCTTTGTTGGCCTGGGTGGGAGAATCAGAGAGGGTGGTCCTTGAAAAAGGACTGACCCCCTTCTATCTCCCAGGTCTTCAATGCCCCAAAGCCAAAATGGACCCAGCTCTCCGGGAGGAAGTTACAGAACTGGGGTGAGTGTCCCTGACTGGGAGCATAGCTGACTTAGGGATGTGGGCTGGGGTAGGCATGTCAGGTTTGATAGTCTCAGGACATTGAGGCCAAGGTGGGGGTCCCTGAGGGCTCAAGGGATCCCAAGGGCCAGGAGGATTCTGAGGGGTCAGTAGAGGTCTTGAGGGGTTAGAATTTCCTGATGGGTTAGGGGGTATCTCTAGGTTTTGGAGAAGCAGGAAAGCTTCGAAGAGTGGAGTGGGGATCTCCAAAGAGTTAGGGGTCCCTGAGGAGGTCAGAGTGCTACCAACCACTAGGATACTCCTAACGGGGGCTCCTTGGTGCCAGAGCTCCTTGGTTGGGTGCCCTCAGCACCCCATTATCCTCCCCCAGGTGGGCTCCCCATCCCAGGGGGATGGTTCCTGAGCGACTGCCACCGTGGCTCCAGCGCTACGTGGACAAAGTGTCTGACCTCAGCCTTTGGGGGTCTCCCAGCCAACCACGTCCTTGTAAACCAGTATCTGCCTGGGGAGGGCATCATGGTAACCACTCTCTTACCCCAGCCCCGAGACCTGGGACCCACCACGGGGCAGGGCATCATGTTGACCCATGTCCACTCTCATTAAGCAGTTCACATAGCCCAACCAAGCATTCGCCTCCCTGTCCCCAGCTGGGGGACACCTTTCACCTCGGAGGGTTGGCGGTGGGGGTGTGGACTCCTGCCCCATCCAGCCCTGGTACTCACTCCTCAGCCCCACGAGGATGGGCCACTGTACTACCCGACCGTCAGCACTATCAGCTTGGGCTCTCACACCATGCTGGACCTCTACAAGCCTCGGCAGCCAGAGGATGATAACCCAACAGAGCAGGTGGGCCCTGAAATGCTGCCCCAGCCACTCGTGAGCGCTCCGACCTCCCATATCCTCCAAGAGACCCTGGTTCCACTCACCTGTAAGGTAGCCCTGATACCCATCTACCTGCAGGGTGCCCTAGAAATCATGATCTTCACATATACCCCAATACCCCCACCTGTTGAGTGACTATCCTGACATCCTACAGATGTCCTGGCCCCACATATTTAGAATGAGCACTCCAATACCGCAGGCAGGGGCTCCCCAGTTATCCAACAGACACTGATATCCTGATACCCCCACACCATCCCCTCAGGGGTGTCTCTGACATCCTCCCAGACACCCTGACTCTCAGTGGCCACTGCATAGGCACCCCAATACTGACCTCCTCCCTCCCACTCCAATAATGTGATCTGTCACGCAGGACACCTCCAGATTCTCTTGGCACCTCAACCCATGACTCGCTGCTCAAGCCCCCTTCCTTCTGTGAGGGTTGCTCATGACAACAATTTCCCTGACTTCTTTCTTTGATGCATGTCTGATGGCCCAGTGTTCACAGAAACTACCCTGGACACCCTGACCACAGCTGCTCCTTAGGCTTCCCCTTAAAACAAAAAACAAAACTTTTATTTATTTGGCCATACCACCCAGCAAGTAGGACCTTAGTTCCCTGGCTAGGAACAGAAACTTCACCTCCGGCAATGGAACCACAGAGTGTTAACCACTGGACCGCCAGGAAGTCCCAGGGCTCCCTTTGTCAATCCTACATGCTCCTGTCTGCCCCCCACCTTGCTGGTGTCCTCAAAGCATCCTGAGATAACCCACGTCTGCCCAGACCACACCTGCTCCTCTCTCCCCTCCCTTTCTGGCTTCAGCCAAGTCTTCAGCCCAGTTTCACCCAGTTTACTGGGACCACTGATCCCTCATTCCGAGACCCTTGCAGATTCTTTAGACACCTAGACGCCCCCATCTGCACCCTAGTTCCTACCCCCCTTCCCAAAAGACTGCCAACCACTCGCCTTTCCCTCCCCCCGCGCCCTTCCCCTCCAGGCCCTGGCCCTGTCGCCCTTGGGATTTTCATTCCAAAGCCTTGATTCTTAGGAGCACGCTTGCCCCTCAGCCTTTGCCCCTGGAACTCACGGACCTGAACCCCCAAACTTGCTGAACTCTCGTCTGCCTCCGCCGCCGAATTCTGGGGACCCGCTAACCTTCAACCCTCCCCGCAGCCCCGGCCCCCTTCACGGCCGGCCACCTCTCTGCTGCTTGAACCGCGCAGCCTGCTAGTGCTCCGTGGCACCGCCTACACGCGCCTCCTCCACGGCATCGCGGCAGCCAGCGTAGACGCGCTCGAGGCAGCCTCCCTGCCGCCCAACGCCGCCGCCTGCCCCTCGGCGCAGCCGGGAGCCCGCCTGGTGCGCGGCACCCGGGTCTCGCTGACCATCCGCCGAGTCCCCCGCGTGCTGCGCGCTGGCCTCCTGCTCAGCAAGTGACTCCAGGGCCCAGGACCTGCTCGGATTCCCGAGCTCGCTCCCGCTCTGGACTGCTACCTCCTGTGACCTTGGATCTCTGGCGTAGAGGCGGGTCCCCTTGGGTTATTTTCCAGTATCTGTGTGGAAACCACAGGAAGAGGACCCATTCCAAATAAACCGAGAACAAAAAGTCTTACTCTGGTTTTGGACATTTGGGGGTGGGGTGGCAGATGTTTGGGTTCCCGAGGGGTGTTGCGTCTGTGACCTTGGATGAATGGTGTGAGCTCCCAGGGGTCTTCTCATGTGGCTCTGTGATAAAGAGTCCCCCCTGCAAATGCAGGAGACACAGGTTCAATTCCTGAGTGAGGAAGATCCCCTAAAGTAGGAAATGGCAACCCACTCCAGTATTCTTGCCTGAGAAATCCCATAGACAGAGAATCCTGGTGGGCCACAGTCCATGGGGTTGGCAAAGCCTCCCACATGACCGAATATGCATGCACACGCAGACGTGGGTTCCCAGGGTGAGAGGTCTGGGTCTCAGAGTGGCTCAGAACTTGGGGCTGTTGAGAGGGCAGGGTCATATCTGGAAACCCCTTAGTTGGGTGGGGGTGAGCTTGAGAGTCAGCTACTGGTATACTAGGGAGGAAGGAGTTAAGTGGAGATAGGGTCACCTGAGCTAGGCATCAAATTACCTGGGTCCAGGTTCCACCTGGAAGGAGGTGGAGCTGAAACTGCCTCTGGGCTTTTGGCTGCCTCAGGCCTGGGTGAGTCCTACTGAGGAAGTCTTCAAGGAGACTGGAGCTAGGAAAAGGGCTCCTACTGGGGGTCCTCACCAACTCTTTGTCCCCAGGCTCCCAAATATGGCCCGGCCCCCACCTCTGGGCCCTAGATCCCCCTCAGAGCCCTTCAGTCACCCCCCTGGAGCCCCTAGGAACTGGACGCTACTGGAGACACAATCTGCACTGCATCTGGAGAGGAGAGCATCAGGTAGGGGCTGGGGCTTTAGAAACTGGGGTCCAAGGTGGTGGGGGCATTAGCAGGGGCCCTTGAAGGGTAAGAGGTATTGTGGCTAAGACCCCCTGGGGACATAGGAGAGGTAAGCCGGGACAGGGGTGGGGTAGAGTGAATAATGGGCACCTAGACTCACCTGGTGGCTCAGATGGTAAAGCATCTGCCTGTAATGTGGGAGACCCGGGTTCAATCCCTGGGTGGGGAAGGTCCCCTGGAGAAAGAAATGGCAGCCCACTCCAGTACCCTTGCCTGGAAAATCCCAGAGGAGCCTGGTAGGCTACAGTCCATGGGGTTGCAGAGTCAGACACAACTGAACGACTTCACTTTCACTTAAGACTCACCCACGGCCTGTCACTGTCCTCCACCTCCCAGGTCAGAACAGGCCCAGAAGCTGGGGCAGGACTCCTGGACCCTCCAGAGCACTTCCCCGGGTGGGCCAAGGGGTCTGGAGCCTGTTGCTGGCCTCCCCAGGTTGCCAGCGGCCTCTTCTCTTGAGGAGTCAGCCGGAGCCAAAAACCTAGAGGTGAGCTGAGGTGACCTGGGCCCCTGGGCCAGCCCCCACCTCCTGTCTGTCTCCCAGAGTCTGGCCTCCCACACCAGGGATAAGGCAATGATTCGGGAAAAGTGTCAGCCAACTGTGTGGCGGTGGGATGCTCTAGACAATGATTCTTGACCTGTCTACGACTTCATATTTTATCAACTGAGAGAGAATTATGTTAGTATTTTATTTATTTATGGCTGTGCTGCAGAGAAGGCAATGACACCCCACTCCAGTACCCTGGCCTGGAAAATCTCATGGACGGAGGAGCCTGGGTTGCAGTCCATGGGGTCGCTAAGAGTCAGACACGACTGAGCGACTTCACTTTCACTTTTCACTTTCATGCATTGGAGAAGGAAATGACAACCCACTCCAGTGTTCTTGCCTGGAGAATCCCAGGGACAGGGGAGCCTGGTGGGCTGCCGTCTATGGGGTCACACAGAGTCGGACACGACTGAAGCAACTCAGCAGCAGCAGCAGCATGGGCTGCTTCATTGCTGCATGTGGGCTTGCTTTAGTTGCAGAGAGTTGTTATTGTTGTTCAGTTGCTCCAGTGTGTCTGACTCTTCTAGTGGGGCTGCTTTCTAGATGTGGTGCATGGGCTCAGAAGTTGAGATACGGCGCGGGCTTAGTTGCCACACAGCATGTAGAGTCTTTGGACCAGGGATCGAACTCGTGTCCCCTGCATTGGCAGGTGGGTTCCTAACCACTGGACCACCAGGAAGTCCAAGAATTATCTCATCATTGGCCCTGGTGTTCCCTATAGGAGTAATTTTGTTCCATTACCCCTCCCTCTCCAAGACCCCCAGGCCCTATACAGACAAGTTTCTAGGAGCCTTGAAAACCTGGAGAATTTGAACTAGAAGTTCTCGGGCCTGACTCCACTGGGAAGTTTCTCTAGGTGGGAGCGGCCTTGGGGCACACCCACAGATGGACTCTGCTGCAGAGAAGCATCCAGTAGGCAGGAGCCTGGGTGCAATGGGAGTGGGAACAAGGTCCAGGTTGGCTCACTGGCCCTGACTCAGCCCTGTGTTCCCCAGCACCCTATCTCTGGCCGGGAGGTACTGGAGGCTGATCAGGACAGTCTGCATCTTTGTCTTCTGGGGCTGGGCCTCTGGCTGCAGGACTTGGAGCGAGGCCTGGGGCTCTGTGTGTCAGCCCAGAGCAGGATGGTCCAGCTGCAGGTGGGTAAGGGCCTCAGGAGTGGGGGCCAGCCTCCCTTGGAAATGGGTTCCATGTTCCCCATGTCTGGATGGGAAGAGGGTGGGGGTATTAACTCCAGTCCTAGGTCTCTGGTGTTCTGGTGGCCCTGTGGTGTGTGTCTGTGTGTGGTGTGCTAATGATGTCCAACTATGTGTACCGTGTGTGTGTGTGTGTGTGTGTGTGTGTGTGTGTGTGTGTGTGTGTGAGGCAGCAGGGTGGGGTGTACTGATGATGTACAACCATGTGCACCCAGGCGCTACAGGCAGACCTGCGTGGGGCAGCTGAGCGTTTAGATGCACTGCTGGTGTTCGGTGAGGGGGCTGGCACAGCGCAGTGAGCCTCAGACCCGGGCAGCCCTGGAGCAAGTCCTGAAGGCCTTCAGAGCCCACCAAGAGAGCGTCTTCCGGCAGCTGTGGCGGCTGCAAGCCCAGCTGGTCAGCACCAGCCTGGTATGGCCCACCCTGGCGGTCCCTGGCGCAGGTGCCAGTCTCAACCTTCATGACCTCTGTCCTCTGAGCAGGTGTTGGAGGAGGCCAGCACACTGGAACAGGACTTGGAGTTCGAGGGGGACTCAGATGGGCCGGGCCCTGGTGGGGTCTGGGGCCCCTGGGCACCCAGTAGCCTCCCCACACCAGCAGAGTTGGAATGGGACCCGGCGGGGGGGACGTTGGGGACCTTGAGCCTTTAGGGCGAAGGACAGACCCGACACCAGGGGCTCCATGTGAGCTGTGTGGCCACAGGGGCCCCCAGAGCAGAGGACAAAGCCTGGAGGTGAGAGCAGCTGGGGTGACCTCCTCCCTCCAAGCACCCATGGGACCCTTTGTGTGTCTCCTAGCAGGGTCCTTGCCTTTCGAGGCCTTCAAACCTCTGGCTCTGTCTCTCCCAGTGTCTCTTTCTCTTTTGGTGTCTCAGTGTTCTTCCGGGTCTCTCTGCCCTCCTTTCCTCTCACTCTCCCCCTCATTCACCCCACCACCACCACACTACCCTCCTGACTCTTCAGACATTTCAAATACACTCCCATCTCCAAACCCCCAGACGCATGCCCAGCTCCCCTCCTCCTTCACTCTAGTCTCTCCTCAAATATTACACCTTCAGAGAGACCTGCCCTGGCCTCAGAACATTATCACTCTTTATCCTCTTACTTGGGCTTCTCTGGTGGCTCAGCTGGTAAAGAATCTGCCTACAATGTGAGAGACCTGGGTTTGATCCCTGGGTTGGGAAGATCCCCTGCAGAAGAGAGTGGCTACCCACTCCAGTATACTAGTATTCTGGCCTGGAGAATTCCATAGACTTTGTAGTCCGTGGGATCACAAACAGTCGGACACGACTGAGTGAAAAGTTAGCACCTAACAGTACTTACCACATCTTGACATTATATGTTTATTAAATTGCAGTCTCTCTCTCTCCTGCTAGAATATAAACTCCATGTATGCAACCTTTTGCCTGCTTCTGTGCCCACTGTGTCCTCAACTCCTAGGACAGTACCTGGAGTGTAACAGACACTCATTAAATATTTGTTGAGTGAATGAATAAATAATGTCTCTCTTTTCGGGTTTTTGTTGTTGTTGGGCTCTGGCCCTCTCTTCATCTCTCCCTGAGATCTCGCTCTTCCCCCAGAATCTCATCTATATGCCACCATACTGCCATCGTGGCCCTTCCTCGACTTTGTGTCTGTCACTGATTCTCCAAGGACCCCACACCTCTCTCCCTCCACAGGACATGCTCATGTCGGGCCTCAGCCACCGAAAACACATAGCAAGTCACCGAAGACAACCCCTGCTCTGGAAGTCTCGAGTGAGTTGGTCCTCAGCCAGGTGTATCACTCACGAATCGTGATAGCAAGTGACAGCAACCCAACCCTGACTGAATTACACAAAAAAGGGGGATGCTGGGTTGTTGTTCTTTTCCCCCACTTAACTTAAAAGTCCAGATGCTGTTGAATTTCAGACCTCAAATACTGCCAGGGTGCAGTCCCTCCCTGTCTTGGGCTCTACTGCACCGTGGATTTCTTCTCAGCAACATGGCTGCCCCAGCAGCTACACATTCTCTTCCCACTGGCTCACTCACCCCAGGAGAGAATGCTCCGGGACTCACAGGCAGCAAAAGTTCTAGGTCGGACTCCCGCTCGCCACCAATCACAGTAGCCTAGCTGACGGAGGGCTCTGATTGGCCAGATCTGGTCACATGCCTAGTTATGGAGGTAGAATTGTGAATTCAGAAAAGGGGGATTATGGTACCATCCTCTCCAAGTTGAACCACCGTTACCAGGAAAAGGGGGGACTGCAAGGACGGAAGGCACAGACAGACCTCCACTACACTATTCCAAGTCCCCGTGGGGGCTTGAGGATGGAAGGGGTGCTAGGAAAGGAGGAGAAATAAGACCAGTTCTGCCTGTCTATTGTAGTAAGGTAAAAAGCACATTAAATGTCACTTCCACCCATTCTGCTGCTGGTGGCTCTCTATGTTTAGGACAGGATGAGGCAAGCATCTCCCAGTCTCCAAGATGTGATGCTGGAGGCGCACCCTGGGTAAGACGTTTTGGGAGAGGAGTCCGGGGGTTTGGGGGACAGGGCTCATGGTGGCACCCACTGGTACATTTAACACTGTATTTCCCTTCACAGAGTGCCCACTCCTGCATCCAGGCGACCTCTGACCTTCTTCCATCTCCTCCTCCTCTTCCTTTTCCTGGTGGGTATCACACTGTTCCTGCCCACATCAGGGGGCTCCTGCTGCTCTCCTGCGCAACTGATTAGGACACCTTACCTGGAGCTCAGCTATGTCAATGGTCCTCCTCCAATGTGAGAATGCAGTCTAGACATAGGTAATAAATCGTCCCTGTTAAAGGATATGTCTTAGTCTGTTTGGGCTGCTATAACCAAATAACATAGACTGAGTGGCTTAGAAACAACAGAAGTTGGTTTCTCACAGTTCTGGATGCTGAAAAGTCCAAGATCAAGGTGCTGATAGATTCAGTGTCTAATGAGGATCTACTTCCTGGTTCATCGATAGCTATCTTCTTCTTGTGTCCTCACATCAAAGAGGGGCCAGGGAACTCTCTGAGGTCTCTTTTTTTTTTTTTGGCCACATGGCATGTGGGATCTTAGTTCCCTGGCCAGGGGTTGAACTCACACTCCCTGCGTTGGAAACATGGAGTCAACCAATGGACCCTAGGGAAGTCCCTTTTGGGGTCTCTTAGAAGGGCACTAATCCCTTTCATGAGGCCTCCACCCTCATGACCTGATCAGGTCCCAAAGGCCCCACACCTCCTAATACCATCACACTGAAGGTTACGAGTTTTGAGGGGACACAAACCTTCATTCTGTAGCAGGATGTGTGAGGATACTGGATGCTTGAATATTGACAATCTTTGATATGACCCTGGTACATCTAGACAACCCCCTCCACAGATCCCTTTGCCTTGAGCACAGAATATAGAATTGAATCAGCCCATCTTGGGTTGGGTTCCCCCAGACCATCAGACAAAGATTCAAGCACGTAGTTTTTGTTTTTAAAACATAGTGATATATATATTTATATTTAATTAATATATATATTATATTTAATTTATATATATTTAATTTGTCTGTGCTGTGTCTTAGTTGCAGCATGAGGGATCTTTAGTTGTGTCATTTGAACTCTTAGTTGTGGCATGTGGGGTCTAGTTCCTGACCAGGGATCAAACCTGGGCCCCCTGCATTGGGAGAGCAGAGTCTTAGCTACTTGACCACAAGGGAAGTCCCACAAGCACAGGTAATTCTGGGGGGAGGTGATCCTAGGCAAATTGATAGGGAGTGGGAAGTGAACCAGGGAAGGGAGTCGATGAGCTGGTTGCTTCTCTGGGCATTGGTGTGGCATCCCCCCAGGGACCTCTGGGAGATTGTGGGACACATAAGAGGTGAAGGACTTTTGGCATATATGTACCAGCTCTCATCTCTCATTGATTCAGGATTAATCCTGGAGATGTTAACTCCCCAGCACTTCCAGCCTCTCTTGCCTGTAAAGACCCTTAGGCAAAGAGGTACAGGTGCTTGCCACAGGCTTCTAGAGGGGTAGCCTGCATTCATCCAGGTGCTCTGTTCAAACACTACATGGTGGGCTCCCAGGCTGGCCATCACTAGCTGGACCATGAAAGCCCTCTTCTCCCAGGTCACCAAGCTGAACTGCCAGGGCTCAGTCCTGGAGTCCAGTCCTCAGCCTCAGGTGTCTAAGCTTATCCTCTCCCAGAGCTTAAAGTATCAGGACAAGAGGTGGAGCAGAACCAGACTCAAGAACAGAGGCAGGAGCCCCATGCTAGTCTCCTAGATGTGCACTTAAGACAGACGCTTCCTTGAATTCTCACAACCACCCAATTGTGTGTCCCACCTTAACAGAAATGGGAAACTGAGGCTCTAGAGGGGAAGCCACTAGCCTGAGGCCACACACGGAGCAAGTGAGTGAAACCCAGTCTCCACTGATTTAAGGCTAAGACAGTGAGCACCCTATGCAGGGGGCCCTGGTTCCATCCCTGGTTAGGGAACTAGATCCCACATGCCGAAACTAAGAGTTCGAATGAAAAAATAAAAGAACCCACATGATGCAACTAAAGATTCTGCGTGCCACAACTAAATATTGTAAATATTGTGAACAAATAAATATTTAAAGCAAACAAAAACAACAGTAATCCCTTAAAAAATTTTGGGAATTAATAATTTTGTGGGTAACTTAAAAGTTCAGGACTGCAAGCACAGCTGTATCCAGGGGCTCAGTTCTTTCCTGTTCTGGCTTCAGTCTTATCCAAATGGTGGGGAGTGCCCCCTGAAACTGCCAAGCCTACATGCCACCAATTTAGCAGTCAATAGTGAGTTGTGTGTGTGTGCTAAGTTGCTTCAGTCCATGGGATTCTCCAGGCAAGAATACTGGAATGTGTTGCCGTCCTGTCCTCCAGGGGATCTTCCCAACCCAGGGATCAAACCCAAGTCTCCTATGTCTCCTGCATTGGCAGGCAGGTTCTTTACCATTAGCACCACCTGGGAAGCCCAATAGGAGAGTTGCAGTGAAGTGAAAGTCGCTTAGTTGTGTCCGCTCTTTGTGACCCCATGAACTGTAGCCCACCAGGCTCCTCTGTCCATGGAATTCTCCAGGCAAGAATACACTGGAGCGGGTAGCCATTCCCTTCTCCAGGGGATCTTCCTAACCCAGGGATCAAACCCCAGGTCTCCTGCATTGCAGGTGGATTCTTTACCATCTGAGTCCTGAAGCCAGCTCCTCTGGCTAGTGTCACATGCTTCACCGGGGCTGCAGTCAGCCTTGCTTGTACTGAAATAGATGGGGGGAGTAGTTCTCCAAAAAAAAAAAAAAAAAAAAATCAGGGAGCTGTTACCAGAAGGGGGAATGGACCCTGGGTGGGGGGCAGGGGGCAGGAAGCAGCAGATCCTGAGTAATTCCACATTCAGGGAGAAGTCTGTGCAAACCTGGGTCTGTTCTCTTTCAACTGCCAGACCAGGTCCTGTCCCCAGCTGAGGAGGAGGCATGGTGTCCCTGGGGTCACCAGCAAATTGGATGGATGGGCAGAGTCTTGGCAGTATCATCCCAACCAATTGAGTAATGGAACAAATCCATGTCATTCATTCATTCATTCATTTACTACTCACTGAGTGTCTGCTATGAGGTCAAAGAGCAGGATTATGACTGTGAACAAGATAGACTAAAATCCTGGTCCCTGTGGAGCTGACATTCTAGGGAGAGAGAGATGGATGGGATCGATGGGAACTTGCAGGTTTGACCTGTGGCTCCTCGTCCAGAATGATGAGTTTCCCAGAATTCCCCAGGGCCCCCTGGACCACCTCATACATCTGGTCACCCTTTTGGAACAGTAGAGCTTGTGACCCAAGACACGAACATATTCTAGTGACCTGTCATTCCCGACAGGATGGAGATCAGAACCTGTGAGGGAGAGCAGATGTTACTATTTTAAAGGTCAGGAATTTAAATTGATTGCTAAATCTGTGAGAAAGCTATGCATGAGAGATCTGTCCAAGTCTCAGAAGATACAGGCTTTGCTTTTCTCAAATCTCTTGTAAAAATGTACCCTGTGTGTGAAGATATCTGGCGTCCAAAGACAAATGACCAGTAAGACACTGATATTACCATTGTCTTTTTGGTAACTTTTTGTTTTGTTTCAAATTCCTGAAAAGCTTTAAGACTAATAACAAGAAACTCTCACATACCCTTTACCCACCTTCATCAGTTGTTAACATTTAACCCCATGGGCTTTGCCATTCACACTCTCAGTAATATATCTATGCACATATTTTGGAACCATCTGAGTTAAGTTGTAGACATGATGCTCTTTACTCTTAAATACGTCAGTGTAAAGTTTTTAATGTTATGGACACTGTCTTACACAACTACAGTACAGTTACTAGATTCAGTTACTCAATTGAGTTACTGGATTCAGATACTCAATTCCATTATTAACCCACAATCTATATTCCAAATTATTCTAACCCTCTAAGTCCTTTATAGCAATTTTCTTAGATCAGGAGATTCTTGACAGGTTGAGAAGCAGTGACCCTTGTCCCTTAGAAGAGTGAAAACACAGCAGCAGACACAGACAGGACCAAGGTGGGTGGTTCAACATCAGTACATTCTGAGATAAGGGCTTGAGAGAGGTGGTTTATTTGCGACATGATCCCAGGAGGCAGGAGTTAGAGAATGAGGCGAGACAGTGAACAGGCCAAAAGCAAAACAGATGCTTATGGTGCGGGAGCCACTGTGAGTAGCTGGGGCTCAGCCCCACCAGACAACAGGCAACTGGGGCACTTATCCAGTGACTGTAGTCCCCCACAGGCTGCAGTTTGCTCGTGAGGACATTAACCCACCTCTCATAATTCCTAGAAAGCCCTCAAGCAGAAGAGCAGAGATGCAGGGGCTCAGAGCAGGAAGCTGGCAGTCTCTTGGGAACTCTCCTCTGCAGCTACAAGTGAACTCAAGTAGACAGGAGGGTTATGGGGTTGGGACATCACCCTCTGCTGCCACAGGTATTTAATTCACTGTGTCATAATGATGACTGCACCATGATATTAAAAGATGCTTGCTCCTTGGAAGAAATGCTATGACCTACCTAGACAGTATTTTCAAAAGCAGAGACATCATTTTGCCGACAAAGGTCTATATAGTCAAAGCTATGGTTTTTCCAGTAGTCACGTGAGAGTTTGGACTATACAAAAGGCTGAGTGCCAAAGAATGGATGTTTTCAAAGTGTGATGTTGGAGAAGACTCTTGAGAGTCTCTTGGACAGCAAGGAGATCAAACCAGTCAATCCTAAAGAAAAATCAATCCTGAATATTCACTGGAAGGACAGATGCTAAAGCTCCAATACTTTGGCCACCTGACGCAAAGAGTCGATTCACTGGAAAAGACCCTGATGCTGGGAAAGACTGAAGGGAGGAGGAGAAGGGGGAGGATAGATGAGATGGTTGGATGGCATCACCAACACAATGGAGATGAGTTTGAGTAAACTCAGGGAGATGGTAAAGAACTGGGATGCCTGCTGCAGTCCACGGGGTTGCAAAGAGTCAGCCACAACTTAGCAACTGAAGAAAAACATACCGTAACAGCTGCATAAGGGAGACACTATTGTAGTTAGTATGCCCATTTGGTAGATAAGGATGTTGAGGCACAAGGAGATTAAATCACTTGCCTCTGATCATGTAATCAGTAAGTGTTAGAACTGTGATTCAAACCTAAGCATTCCAGTTCCGGAGAGACACGACTGAGCAGCAGGCATGCCATGGCATCCTACCTTTAATCTGAGCTCTGAGTTCCTTTCCTGAGGTCCTCCTCCTCCCAACTGCTTTTAATGGGTGCAAATACAGCTGAGGGCTACAAACGCAGCACCTCAGGGAATGTCTAGGGCATGTCCCTGTGGGGGCATGGGAAGAGGTATGTCTGTGGCCTATGGGTCCACCTCTCCTTTCCCACCCCTAGGCCTTGCTAACAATTCCAGCTTGTAGCTGAGGCTGGACTCCTTAGCCAGGTTTGAGGGTCCCACTACTACCGCAGGGATTACCAGCCAGGCCTCCTCAGCTCCACCATTCCTCTTCCACCTCACTGCCTTCCATTAAGGGGTCAACAGGGGCTTCCTTGGGGGTCAAACCAGGGTGGGTTCCCTCCATGGATCTGCCCAGGAGAAAGAACTATGCTGCTCCAACCAATCTGCCATTCTAGAGGGTTCCCCACACCCATCCCTTGCCAGAGGGTCACTTCTTGATAACCCTCAAAATCCCCCAAACACATCAAATCTTTACCACCACCAACAGGGAAGTAAGCACACCCCCATTTTATTGCCTTTTTGTCCAAGAGTCCTGAGCAGGGAAAGGGGCAGGAATCGGCATGGAGAGGGGGAGGTTTCCCCCTCAGAACCATCATGTAGAGGTCTTGAGGGGGTCTTTAACTGATTAGAGGGGTGAGAGACCCCTTACCCCCTTCCTCACCAATCCCAGTTGGTCTCAGTGGAGTAAAGATTTTTCTGAGGGGGTTTCCAGGCTTCTCACCGTCCATCAGGGCATCGTCCCAAACTCCTCCTCATCTGCTCTTCTGAGTTAAATACAGAAGAGGGAGTCTCTTTGAGCAGCCAGCAGTGGTATTTCTCAGGGTTCTAGACAAGGGCGTGTCAGTCTCTCTGTCCAACAGCGGGGCGTCTTGGCTCCCCAGGCCTTAGGGGAAGTAGCTTTTAGTTTGATAGCCCGCCCCAAGCCTCATTGGTTAAGTGTGACCCGGTACCATACAGCAAGTAAAGCCGGGCATTTCTCGCCATCGCACCCCACGTCCCAGGAGCGCTCTTCAACTACCTCAGTCTGTCGATCTAGTTTCTCAAGACCTCTCACTTTCCATCAGGGGGACTCCTCGGTTCTCCAGTCCCCCTGAGCCATCGGCAGAGCCCTTCAGCCGGTCACTGACCATCCAGCGGGGTCTTCGGTGTCCTCATGCTGTCTAGCGGTCTCCTCCGGTCGTCATCTTCATTAGACAAGGTCCCTGGGGCCCCCGCGCCGTTGGACTCCTCGGTCGGGCCCCGCGTACGCACGAAGGCACCCATGGCCGTGGCGTGGCCCGAGCGTAGCATTTGGAGCTGGCGCCGACCGCGGCGGTACAGGTACTCGATGCGAAGTACGTCTGAGCGTGGCAGGCAGGCGTGCTGCCGGAACTCGGCCCGCACCCGGGCCTCGGCGCCCGGCTTCCCGCGCCCGGCGCGCAACAGCTCGCGGTACAGGCTCAGAACTTGCCTCTGCAACCGGCTGTGCCGGCTCATGGCAGCAGCTAGGCCGCGGGGCACGGAGCGAAGCACGGGAGCAGGCGGCAGAAGCGGTGAAATACGGCCACAGGCACTTCCGCCTCCCGCTCCCAACTTTGCGGCGCCGTCGCGCCTCATAGGTTGTCGCTGCTGCTACGTCACAATGTTGTGAGTAAGGGGCGGAGCTAATAGTTCACTGGCCCGCCCCACAGGACATCAGTGTCCTTGAGAGGACGGTACTCCTGAGGGCCCGGAGGAGGAGGACGCTAGACGCTGAGACTCTTAGGTTTGGGGTCGGAAGAGACCAGGGGATCCTGACCTGACTCTTGGGTCCTGCGAGTGGAGAGAGCTAGCGGTTAGGGCCCTTGTGTTCCCCCAGAGCGCTGGGGGCCCTGGGAGAGAGAAGACGGGCACACACGTGGGTTTATCATTTTTTAAAGCAACCATGGGAAGCTCCGTGAGTCCCCACTCCCAGAGCAAGTGTACATCGAGGGCCTCAACCTTTGGGGACGGGAATACGCGGTAAAGTGTTGGGTCACAGCCGGCAGAACAAGCCTCTCGGTGCTGAGAATATGCGGTGGGCTATAAGCCCCCCAACGCAGCCTGTTTGGGCCGGTAGCGCTCCCTGCCGACGTGAGTCGGATCTGGGGGAAGGCGAGGGAGGGGCCTCCCTAGCTGTTGAAGCCGAGTCCAGCCCACAAGGAACTCTTCGACTATGTTGGCACTCCGCAGACCTCCAGGAAGTTTATCAGGTAGTCAGCTGCAATTCCGTTATAGTTCCCGCAGGCTATTCGGAGGCGTCCTCGTAGCGCTCAGAGGCCCGCAAGGCCACGACCCGCTCAGCACCCTACCAGCACCTGGAGCGTGGGGAACCGGGAAACGATAACCCGGGACCCCTCCGCCCAGCGTGCGACCACGCCCCCTCAATCTGGTCATGGGTTCTTCCACAAGAGGCTAGGCTAGTCAGGGGCTGGGGAGAGGGCCTGAGTCTGAGAGTCGATCAGTTCAGTTCAGTTGCTCAGTCGTCTCCGACTCTTTGCCACCTCATGGACGCCAGGCTTCCGTGTCCCTCACCAACTCCCAGAGCTTGCTCAAACTCATATCCATCGAGTAGGTGATGCTATTCAACCATCTTATCCTCTGTCCTCCCCGTCTCCTCCTGCCTTCAATCTTTCCCAGCATCAGGGTTTTTCTAATGAGTCAGTTGTTCGCATCAGGTGGCCAAAGTACTGGAGTTTCAGCTTCAGCATCAGTCCTTCCAATAAATATTCAGGACTGATTTCCTTTAGGATGGACTGGTTTCCTTTAGGATGGACTGGTTTGATTTCCTTGCAATCAAAGGGACTCTCAAGAGTCTTCTCCAACACCACAGTTCAAAAGCATCAATTCTTTGGCTCTCAGCTTTCTTTATAGTCCAACTCTCACATCTATACATGACTACTGGAAAAACCATAGCTTTGCTGACCTTTGTCAGCAAAGTAATGTCCCTACTTACTATGCTGTCTAGGTTGGTCCTAGCTTTTCATCCAAGGAGCAAGTGTCTTAATTTCATGGCTGCAGTCACCATCTGCAGTGATTTTGGAGCCAAGTCCATGCAGTCCTCCAGGCCAGAATACTGGGTGGATTGCCATTCCCTTCTCCAGGGGATCTTCCTAACCCAGGGATCAAACCCAGATTTCGAGCATTGCAGGCAGATTCTTTACCAGCTGAGCCACAAGGCAAGCCCTGGGAGTCAATAGGGAGATCTGAAACCGCTGTGATTCCTGCTGGTATCTCTCTGTCAGAAACACATACCAGGTTCTTTGCCAGAGGAATAAGGTCGGATTTGCTTTAAAGTCCTACAGCACAAGCAAAACAAAGAGTGGGAGGAAAAGATGAAAGCAAGCATGGCAAAATATCTGTAACTCTAATGGGGTTTCATAACACTATTCTCTTGTGATGCTTGAAATTTTTCATAATAAACACTGTCTCAGAAGGGAACTTTAGAGAGAGAAAAAAAAAAGCCTCTGGAACCTGTCACATGTCTCATCTGTGTCTTCATAATCTAGTAACTGTTTACTGAGCATGTACTCTGCTCCAGGCACTCTTTCAAGTGCTTTAATATTTTATTTATAAGATAATGTATAACAGTAGGTTAACAAAATGTGTAATGTAATATGCAATTGGTATTTTAATATATTGTCACCTAATTAATATTATTTTATGTAATCCATTTATTTGAAAATAGTAAATGTTTAAAACAGTTTATTAAACATTTAATGTTTTAAGTGATATTAAATCCTCATCAACACTCTGATGAGATGGTCTGTACCATATGACTCTTATGAAACAGAGGCCAGAGAATTAACATATCCCACCCAGCTTCATATACCCGGTAAGTGGCAAAGTTAGGTTTTGAACCTTGGGGATCAAATTTCATGACCTCTAGTTTTAACAGCTCTGCTATACATACTGAAGGCTTCCCAGCTGGTGCTGGAGGGAAGGAATCCATCTGCTAGTGCAAGAGGCACAGGAGACGTGAGTTCGATCCCTGGGTCAGGAGGATCTCATGGAGGAGGGAGTAGCAGCCCACTTCAGTATTCTTGCCTGCAGAATCCCATGGACAGAGGAGCTTGGTGGGCTACGGCCCAGAGGGTTGCAAAGAGTCAGACACAACTGAAGCAACTTATCATGCTTATACATACTGCCTCTCCAAAGAGAATAAAAATGGTTACAAGAGCAATCACAGCTCATACTTACTGAGCACTTATGCCAAGCACTTTATATATATATCTTCACAGCTACCCTGTATGGTGAGTACTGTTCTTATCACTACTTTTTGTGGATGAGCAAACAGGCATAGAGAGGCTGAGTCACTTACCCAAAGCTACACTAGAAGTTTAGGAGATGCAGTTAGGAGTCTCTTGACCCTTGAACCAAAGGGTCAAACTTACCTGTCTGGCTTAGCTTACCTGACAGTTGTGGTTGATGTCCAAGCTGTTCTCTCCCATACTCCCACCCCTACAGGTAGCCCTGAACTCAAAGATGATTCTATTTCTCATCATGAGATTTCAGGTTTGTTTTCCTCTTACTAATAAACAGCATTCTGGGACTTCACCAGTGGTCCAGTGGTTAAGAATCACCTTCCAATGCAGGGGATTTGGGTTTGAACCCTGGTCGAGGAACTAAGATCCCACATGCCGTGAGGTATGGCCAAAAAATAAATAAATAAAAACAACAAACAAAAGAACTCCCAAAACTATCCATTTTGCCTTCCCAGATCCCAGCTCTGCTGTTGCTCTCCTGCTTTCAAGGAGGCAATGCATCCTCTATCCTGGCATCTCTTCCTGCTGGATATCCAACCTCTCCTTGTCTGGCTTCTGCCCATCAGCACTGAAACATCCCTGAGTTTCTCCCATATCAAAATAATACTGATAAAAATTAGTTCTAAGATATCCTTGCCTTCTGGCTCATCCTGGCTGATCGTATTATTATTTGTTCCATGCTGTTGGAGCAAGCAGGATCTTAGTTGCCCAAACAAGGATCACATCTGTGCCTCCTGCATTGGGAATGTGGAGTCTTAACCACTGGAGCTCTTTTTCTCCCCTTTCTGCATGGATACCTTGTCAAGAGAGGTGTCTATGCTTGCTATCTCCAGCTGTCTCATTCCTCAACCCTGCAGTCCAAGAGCTGCCTCCTGCTGTGTTGTGTGATAGAAGGAGCCTGTGTTTCTGAGTTGGAGGAAATGAGCTGGTTTTACTTGGGCTGTTCATGAGAGAGCAATAAGCTTTTATCAGTTTAAGTCCCTGTAATGTTGAGCCTCTGTTATAGCTCTTGGCCCCAAAAGTCTAATTAATATAGATGCTAATGAAACCATTTACCTCAGATTGGCACTTGATCCCATGTGCTGGAACTTGAACCCAAGTGGCTGGGCCTTGAGCCCAGCCAAAACCTTGCTTGGGAATCAAACCCATATGGCTGAGACTCAAGCCAAACCCATGGTACCCAGCCAAAACCCATGGTACCCGGTTCCAGGACTTAATGAAGCTCAGGTTCTTGATGCCTCATCAGAGAAAGAATTCAGTGAGAAACAAAGTGATAGGTAAGAAGTGGATTTATTCAGATTCAGGGAGAAGCACACTCCATAGAGTATGGGACATCCCATAGGGCCAGTGAGTTCTCCTTTGAAATGTGGCTTGATTAGTTTTTATAGGTTGGGTAATTTCATATCCTAATGAGTGGGAGGATTTATTCCATCTGTTTTGGAGAAGAGGTGGAGATTTCCACTGGTCACTGTTCTGATGCACAATCCCTTGCAGTGGCCCAATTTCTTGGTCTTTTGACAGTGCCTTGGAACTGTCATGGTGCCCTCTGGGTGTGTCATTTCACTTGCTGATTGAGGATCAGGGTCTAGTCTTGTCTGCCATCTTGGTCCCATTTGATTCTAATTAGTTTATGTTGTGTCCTTGGGTGATGTCTTTCTTTCAAAAGTTTTGTCCTGCCCTTTCCCCTCCTGTTATGCTAACACAGAAAAAGGAAAAGGCAAGGATGAAAGATGGAAACTTGAGTCCTAGTGACATCATTTGAGTCCCCAAATCCAGCCCTGTCTGAAAGCCTCAACTTTACCCAAAGAAAAGTAGATATGTTTCCTGTTGTATTTAAGATAGTCAGCATCATTTTCTGTCAGTTTCAACTGAAAGTCTTGTTGATATGGTGTCCTGAAAGGAGTATTTTGATAAGATATGAGAGACTCTGTGCCCACCCACCCAGGCCTGGGGACCTCTCTTAACAGGCATGTCACATCCCTTGTGGAAGCAGCCCCAGTGGTCTTGGGACACAATCTGTGCCATCAAAGATGACACCAGGGTCACACTCACAGCCCTCATGGCATCAGGACACAGTGAGCAGGGCTTGTTGCAGAGAAGCCAATTCTGACTGCATACTGGAAACTGTTTCTTTGACTTGCTTTTTGTTGCTTTTGTTATTTTGCAAACTCTGGGAGATAGTGAAGGACAGGGAAGCCTGGCATGCTGCAGTCCATGGGGTCGCAAAGAGTTGGACATGACTGAGCCACTGAACAACAACAAGCCTGCCTCAGAAGACCCTGCCCCTCTTCCTGACTGTAAACTAAACTGCTTTTGTTCAGCTTATAGAGAGATAATCTGACTTTACCCATCTGTGAACAGCTACAATAAAAAGAGATTAACACACCCCTTCCAAAGATTGGCCATTCCTGAAGATGTTTTGCAAGACTAAAGATTCTTTCACTTTACTTCCCTACTGCCTCTCCCTCTCTATTCTGCCTTTTGATTTTCATTCCTCATCGCCCCTCTCTCTGGCTCTGTAAAAGAACCTGGCATCCAGATCCCAACAAGATGGTTACTCTGAGACATTAGTCTGCCATCTTCTTAGTCAGCTGGCTTTTCGAATAAAATCATATTCCTTGCCTCAACACCTTGTCTTTCAGATTTATTGGCCTGTCATGCAGCAAGCAGAGTGAGCTTGGACTCAGTAACAGGCTGAGAGGCAGGACATGGACCCCATGACAGGGCCATGCACAGTGGCTTCAGGTGGACAAATGAGGACTGCAGGTAGATGGCAAAGGTGAGCGCTTGGACTCCCAAGCTTACTTTTCCAGTCCTACTGCCTCCTACCCTGAGTCAGGCTAGCTTCCTAGTGATGTTTTCCAACCTCCACAACTTTGCAATTATGGTTCCCTTTCCTTCCTTGCATGGCCCACTTACACACACTCCTCAGCCAGTTCCATCAATGTCAGGTCTTCTCTGATCCCCATCAGGAGAGGAGACTCTTCCTGCTGGCCCACTACTTGCCTAGCATGCATCCCCGGCCCAGCCAGAGCACTCACAGCAAAGCTGGGGGCACCTCCAGGACATCATGGGAATCCCAGCCTCCTATGACCCTGCAGTGTAGGCTGGGATGTAAAGAGGAGACAAATGGTGAAGAAAAGAGACGGGCACAAAAGAAAGGACCTTGGGACTTTGTTGGTGGTCCAGTGGCTAAGACTCTGTGCTCCCAATAGAGGGGGTCCAGGTTTCATCCTTGGTCAGAGAACTAGATTCCAAATGGCACAACTAACAGCCCCCTATGCCCCAACTAAAGATTTTGCATGCAGCAACAAAGATGGAACTTTGTTGCTTCAACTAAGACCTGGCACAGCCAAATAAATACTAAAAACAAAATGACAAAAACACCCATAAAGACCATGTTAAACTGCTGTCCCTCCAGGTCTGGCCACTTCTTCAAATCTAGTCATTGCTCTTTTCCAAGTCTTCTTCACCTGGCCCCGCCCACCAAGGCCTAAACTTCTCCACTGCATGCACGTGGTCACACAGGCTGGGGCAGAGGAGCCTGCAGACCAGGCGACAGCCTGGCATCTCTGCTAACTTCCAGGTGTTGCACAAGGGCACTGAGGGCTGCTTGGGCTGCCTGGGTCATGAGGTCAACATAGGTAAGATCCTGTAGGGCCTCAGCAGTGTCACGTGCACCAGGGTGTCCCCATCTTAGGTCAGAGAGAGGCTGAAGTGGGTGTCTATGCAGGGAAGGCAGCCTAGCAGTAGGTGAGGAGGCTGCAGTCCTGAATGAAGGGCAGTGATTCCATAATTCCCTTCACTGACTGCGAGGGAACGTGGGAGGGGAGAGCAGCCAGGGAAGGGGGTAGTGGCGGGTCAGCAGACTCTTCTGGAAGTGTCATTGAAGGATCAGAGAGGGATCAAGGAGAACACTGGTGGTTCGTTAAAGGGCGTTTAGTCATTAGGGGATAAAAGGAGAATTCAATGGGAGTTCAGTTGGAGGTGAAATGGAGAGTCAATAAAGGATCCAATGGGGGATCAATGGTAGAGTGGTCAGAATTAATGAGGGGTCAATGGAAGACCAGTGAGGGGGAAAAGAATAATTAAGAAGTTGGTGGGGAGGGCTCAGTGAGGGAGCAAGGGGAGGATCACAAAGAGGACACACAGAGGCAGTGGGAGAAGAGATCCATGTGTCACTGAAGATCGGGAGGAGACTTAGGTGGCTTTGGGTGGCAATGGGAGGACTTAGCTCATGGGTACGTTGGGGTAGATTCAGAAAGTAAACTGATGAATTAATGTGACACTATGAAAGGCTCAATGGAGCCCACCAGGCTCCTCTTCCATGGGGATTCTCCAAACAAGAATACTGGAGCAGGCTGCCAGGCTTTTCTCCCAACCCAGGGATCCAGCCCCCATCTCTTATGTCTCTTGAATTGACAGGTATGTTTTTTACCACTAGCACCACTGGGAAGCCTTCAGTGAATAAGATACTGCATCAAAGAGGCTCAATTAGGATACCAGAAAGGCGTGAGAATTCAATGCAAGAGTCAGTATCAATAGGAAGATCAATGGGAAGATCCACAGGGGTGTAAATGATCAGTCGAAGACTCAAAAGAGAGTTAATTAGAGAGTGATAGGAGTCTCAAGGGTAGTAAATAAAGACAAATGATAATCATTGGGAAGTAGTCCACAAGCAAGTCAGTGAGGAGGGGAGTCAGTAGCCATTGGTGGGGGAGGTGAATGGGGCCCCTGGGGAATCAGAGTGGACATCTTTGAAGACCAGTGGGAGAGTCAATAAAGGGACAACAGCAGGAAAAAAGGAGTCACTATGGATTTTGGGGGTAGTGGGGACAGTAGAGGATGGGGGTCAGTGTGGACCTTTGAAACCTCACCCCACTGTGGTTGAGATCTTTCAGACTCATGTCTGGTGTCAAAACACAGGTTCAGAGGGTCAGACCCTTGGTGCAGCCACATGGCATCAAACCCAGACTAAAGTTGTCATGGACTGTGCCACGGAGACACACCAGGCGGTAGACAGAGGACCCAGGGAATTCACAGTGGGCTCCTTCGAATGTGTGGAAGTGGAAGTCTCCCATGGCAGGACAGACTAGTGGCTCCTCCAGGACAATGGGGCCGGGTGGGGACCAGGCTAACAGGCAGTGGTACCAGCCACCTGTGGCAGCTTTTGCAGTGATCATAGCACTTCTTGGGCCAGCAATGGGGCATGCTGCTCACAGGGCACCAGTGGCCAGGTGGTAGCCACACTGAATATAGTTGTCTGTCCAGAAAGTGCAACCTTGGCGGAGGAAGCAGGAGCAGTGGGCACAGGGCATGCGTCAGCCCTGCAGCAGAAGATGACCAAGGGGGCACCGGCAGGGGCATGGGGGCAGTGCCAGTGCTCTGCAGCTGCGGGGCTGGTGCATATGGTTGGTTAGACAGTGCCACATGGCACAAAGCTGGTGTTAGATGGGCTGGGGAGCAAGGTGGGGAAATCAGCAGTGAGGCCATGGGGCCCAGAGCAGGAGCCAAGTAGATGTGGAGGTTAGGGACCCATGAGTCCCAGGAGTCTGAGTCACAGTCCGCTCCTTCCCAATACCCGGAAGTCCTGTGCTAATCTCTGACCCCTCAGGCCCCTGGTCACCTTGCAATTGACAGCTTAAGAGTCCATCTGTGATGCCACAGACCTCCTTCGGAGGGCAGCTGCAGGGGTCCCAGGTCACACCCTCCCCTAGTTGGCAGGTATAGGAGGAGCAATTCTTTCTTTTTTAATTTAAAAAAAAATATATTTTAAATTTCTTTATGTTTGGCTGTGCTGGGTCTTCATTGCTGTGCACAGGCTTTCTCTAGTTACGGTGAGCGGGGAGTACTCAGTAGCTGCAGTGCACAGGCTTCTCACGGCAGCGGTTTCTCTTGTTGCAGAACACAGGCTATAGAGCAAGGGCTCGTAGTTGTAGTTGTGGTCACAGGCTTAACTCTCCAAGGCATGTGAAATCTTCCCCAACCAGGGATCAAACCTGTGTCTCCTGTGTTGGCAGGCAGATTCTTAGCCTCTGTACCACTGCTGCTGCTGCTGCTAAGTTGCTTCAGTCGTGTTCTACTCTGTGCGACCCCATAGACGGCAGCCTACCAGGCTCCCCCGTCCCTGGGATTCTCCAGGCAAGAACACTGGAGTGGATTGCCATTTCCTTCTCCAGTGCATGAAAGTGAAAAGTGAAAGTGAAGTCGCTCAGTCGTGTCCAACTCTTAGTGACCCCATGGACTGCAGCCTTCCAACCTCCTCTGTCCATGGCATTTTCCAGGCAAGAGTACTGGAGAGGTAGGGAAGTCCTAAAGATTTTTTTTTGATGTGGACCATTTTTAAAGTCTTCATTGAACTTGTTACAATGTTGCTTCTGTTTGATGTTTTGTGTGTTTTTTTTTTTTGGCCCGGACACATGTGGGATTTCAGCTCCCCAACTAGGGATCAAACCCTTACCCACTGCACTGGAAGGTGAAGTCTTAGCCACTGGACCACCAGGGAAGTCCCAAAATTCAGTTCCAACATAGTGTTGTTGTTGTTGTTGTTTGGGCACACGTGCAGCTTGCAGGATCCAAGTTCCCTAACCAGGGATCGAACCCATGTCCCTGGCATGGGAGTGTGGAGTCGTAACCACTGGACCTCCAAGGAATTCCTCTAAGAGGAGCAATTCTTTAACAGGACAGTCTGGCCAGGCTGTGGAGGAAGGGAGGAGAGTGAAAGGGGAGGTGGTGCTAGAGGGAGGGTATGCCTAGAGGTTCTGACATGAGACCCATTCAAGAAAGTGCATGGAGATTAGAGGCAAAGTGGAAGGCTCCAAGTGAAACTAACAAGGACCCAAGAGGAGGCTCACAGGGAAGTTCTGGCCGTTGTGGAGGCAAGAACAGTGGTCCACAGGGATGCAGTTGCCCCCTACCTGGAAGAATCCATTCTCACACTCAGAACCCTCATCCCAGGGAGCGGGGAGCTGCACCACCCCCCGAACACTCGGACAGGCCACAGGGCAAGGGTTCCTCACAAGATGCAGAGGCTCTTTGAGGGTGGGGCAGGGTTGGGGGAGGCTGCATGGCTGGGGAGACATGCTTGTCAGGCTCAGACAAGCCAGAGGCCTACCCTCCATCCAACAGCACCCCAAGGCTGCATTGTTCTGTTGAGAACTCCCCTTGGATCAATCATAACAGCAAAAATAATTCAATGAGCAGTGTCTACATACCATACCATGTGCTAGCTACTTTAACAGGTCCTGGATATGACTGAAGTGGCTTCTCTGTTCTTTGTCTTTGGGGGTTTTTTGGCCCACCACTCACCCCAGCCCCTACTGAAAGGGGTGACCATTCCTTGAATCATCAAATGACTCTACCTCTTATCTGTGTGTTTGGGTCTGTGGGGAACCTGGCAGTAGACTAGTGGTGGCTGTCTTTTCTGTCCTCCCATCCTTTAAAAAAAATACAAAAAAAAAAAAAAAAGAAAACATCTATTTATTTGGCTGCAGCAGGTCTTAGTTGCAGTACTCAGGATCTTCGATCTTTATTGTTGCATGCAGGAATTTAGTTTCAGCATGCGAACTCTTAGTTGCAGCATGTGATATCTAGTTCCCTGGCCAGGGACTGAACCTGGGTCCCCTGCATTGGGAGTGCAGATTGTTAGCCACTGGACCACCAAGGAAGTCCTCTCCCATCCTTCTAACAATGATACCTTTACCTCCTTTTGACAGTCACCCATCCTTATTTCCAACATGCAGATTGAGATGACTCCACATCCAGGCTCCAGAGATGGGTACAGGAATCAGAGCTGGCTAATCAGACTATTCCTCCTTCCTCTGGGCCCCAGTAGTTGGTCAAGTAAAATCTATGAGTGGGGACTCTAGGACTTTGCAACTACTGGGGGAAAGGTGTTACATTTTGGGAGAGGGCTATAAAGCTGTTAGAATTGTCCTCCTGTTGTTGCAGAAGCCTTGCTGCTACCACAGGTAAAGAATTTGCTTGAGAATAAAGCTAACACAGAGAGAGGAGGGCTCCCCTAGTAGCTCAGATGGTAAAGCATCCGCCTGCAATGCAGGAGACCCAGGTTCAATCCCTGGGTTGGGAAGATCCCCTGGAGAAGGAAATGGCAACCCACTGCAGTATCCTTGCCTGGAAAATTTCATGGACAAAGGAGCCTGGCGGGCTATAGTGCATGAGGTCGCAAAGAATCAGACATAACTGAGTGACTAACACACACAGAGAAAGGAAGGGAAAACCAGGACAAAGAAGAGAGAGAAAGAAACAGATTTCTTCTAACTGCAATTGAAAATTCTTAATCTAGCTAAGCCTGAAGATAGAAATACCTTCTGTCTTTGCAGCTATATGTGCTTCAAATTCTTTTTTTTTTTTTTTAATTTCCCCAGTTTAGGATTTTGACACTGCCAGTAAGAGGCCGGCCACACCATGTCCTCATGACTCCACCTCTGCCACGGCCGGTTGAGCCAAGGCTGGACAAATGACCACAGCCGACAGAGGTAGGGGTGGTCATCAATCTATAACTAAAAAGCAAGCCAAACAAGTTCCCCCAGAGTGCATTTGAACTAGAGGCAGGAAGGGGTCAGACAGGGATGGACACTGACACAGAAAGTCAGGATGGAGCCAAGAGACCATGAGGGACGTGGAGAAGAAACGTGGACATAAAGACTCAAAGTCGTTGAGAGTCTGTTCAATAAGTGAACAAATGTTCAGATGCCAGCTAATTCATTTTCTAAAAATATATATATTTATTTATTTATTTATTTTTGGCCACCCTGGGCGTTTGCTGCTTAGGGGCTTCTCTCTAGTTGCGGTGAGCAGTGGCTATTCTATTCTCTGGTTGCAGTGCTCGGGTTTCTCTTTTTGTGGAGCACTGGGTCTAGAGCACAAGGGCTTCAGTAGTTGCAGCTCCCGGGCTATAGAGCACAGTCTCCGGAATTGTGGTGCACGGGCTTAGTTGCTTTGTGGCATGTGGGATCTTCCTGACCAGGGATCGAACCCATGTCTCCTGCATTAGCAGGCAGATTCTTTACCATTGAGCCACCAGGGAAGCCCAGTGAAGTCATTTTCTAGGTGTAGGACACTGGGCAAATTCCTTAACCATCAATGCCTTGGTTTCCCTCATTCATAACATGTACCTGCGTGTTGGGACTGTTGGGAGAATTAATTAAGGTAATAGAAGGCTTGTGTGTGTGTGTTTTAGTCACTTAGTCATACCTGACTCTTTGTGACCCCCGTGAACCTCAGCCCTCAAAGCTCCTCTGTCCATGGATTCTCCAAACAATAATGCTGGAGTGGGTTGCCATTCTCTTATCCAAGGGATCTTCCTGACTCAGTGGCGGAACCTGCATCTGCTGCATTGGTAGGTGGATTCTTTACCATCTGAACCACCAGGGAAGCCCAGTAGAAGGCTTAGCACTGAGCAAGCACTCCATAAATTTAGTCCCCTTTTCATGTTACTACTGGAACTATTTTTACATTATTGTTAGAAAGATACTGAAGCATAGAGGGTTCAGGAGGATTCTGGAGTCAAGCAGAAAGGCCAGTTCTGTTGCTTACAGCTGAGATCTGGGGAAGCACTTAGCTTCTCTGTGCCTCAGTTTCCTCACCAGAGAAAAGAGATGACGATTGACCTTATCTTCTAGTGCGGTTCAAAGGTGCAGTGAGCTGATTTGGAATGGGTCAAACAGAAGTTCTGATCTCCTAAAGGGTTTGTTACAAAAAGATGCTGGGTCCCATCCCAGCATTTCTGAGTCAGTAAGACTGAGGCAGTCTGCATTGTAGACAGGCCCTGTATTGCTGAGACCAGAATGGATGCTTTGTAAATACAGCCACGAGAGAAAATCAGATCCGTTCTCCCAAGGAGAGTGTGGGCAGAATTCGGTCCTGTTTGGCACTGTATCTCATTCGTGGGCCTGGCACATGGTGGCTCTCACTACCACCTATAGGAGGATGGAAGACCAGACCTGGTCTTGCACCACCAATCCCCCCGGTGATGGCTCACAGCAAAAGCCAAGTATCCTTCAGGGCTGCACCCAGACACCAATCATTTGGCAAGTGGCCGTAGAGGCCTGTGGGCAGGCATGGAGCACTTGGTGGTTCCCATGGGCATGACCCTTGTTGGCCACAACCCTTGTCAGCCACACAGGCCAGGAAGAACTCTGGTGCAAGTGTGGGTGTCAGGGTGCCAGCAGGCCTCTGGGATCATACAGGAGGCTGTAGGAGCTATGTCTGTGCCCCTGTCCTTGGTGGCTGGTGGCATCTGGGCAGAGACACAGGCCTGCCGTGCAGCTGCAGCTTCAGCCCCATGCAAGTGTCCAGAGAGCATAGGAACAGTGTGAGTGTGCAGGTACAGCGAGCCTGGGGAAAGTAGCAATGGAGGGTGACTTGGTGGCAAGTAGTTGCCAGAGTCTCACTCCCAACTTCTGGGGCTGGAATATGACATATGGGGCCCTGTGGAGGTAAGGGCTGGAAAACTTCACTTGTGCAGAGCTGAAGCGAACCTTCAAAGAGGTAAATGCTAGGTGGACCATCCATGGATCAGCGGCACAGTTGGTCAGTATGAGCTTAGGTTGGGAAAGGCCTTGAGGGCTGGACTATGACCAAGTCTGAGTTCCTAAAGAGGAAAGAGTTGAGTAACTGGACCATGCTCAGGGCTGAGAAGTGAGAAGGATGAGAGCTGGGGGCTGGACTTCCATCAGAATTGGGCTAACACTTTAAGGTGGGCAAGGTTGAGGGTCTGGATCATGACGGGGAGGAGGGGATGGTTGGAGGCTGGCAGTGGGAAGCACAAGTTCTCAGGGACTACATTGTGCAGGGAGGGGCTGGCATCCTGAGATGGGCAACAAGGAGCTGAAGTTGCCCTGCAAGAGTCAGGAATGGGGCCAAGCCCTGCCTATGAGGGAAGATGAAGAGGTTGGGCTGAGGGCTTGGACCCTTGCTGTATAGACACAGTTCCTGCTAGGGAAAAACTTCGCCACCCAGCAACAGGCTGGTTTCACAGTAGACACTTAACACCAGGCAGAGTCCAGTGCCCAGGCATATGTCTACGGTGCAAACTTGGGTTTGGGGTAGGAAGCTCATGGCCTGGGTGGAAGGGTCCCAGGGGGTCAAGAGGATATCACATGTGTGCACAAAGTGGGCTGGGGTGCTGGTGGTTGGCAGGGTGACACAGGATGGAGGCAAAACCTTGCCAGCAGCATCCAGGCACCCAGACAGGGAACCCACCCAGAAGCTATGGCTGAAGGCCCAGGCCAGTGCATCCTCAGGCAACATGATGCCTCCTAGAATGGAGGCTTTCCAGCCCCTAGCTCTGGTAATCTTCACCCAACAGTGTCAAGTTTCGATCTTTACAAAGCCAGCGGATAAGTGTGTAAAATTCAGGCCATGGGATGCGGAACTCTCACTCCAGTTGCCTAGAGGACATTTCCATCCACCAAATCCAGGAGTCCTGCCTTTTAGAACTCAGTAGTTCTGCACCCCAGGAACCAGAAGTCTTCACCCTCAGGGTTCACAGACGCCAAACCCAAGACCTAGTGTTTCAACCCTTAGAACCCAGAAGTCCCGTACGCCCAGTGGGGAGGAATCTCCATCTCAGACCCAAGGATCCCAGCCTCTGGAGCCTCAGCAGTCCCACCCCTAGGACCCAGAAGCTGTCCCACTCCTGGAACCCTGGAGTTTTGCGCCAGCAACTGACTCCAGTATCAAGGAGAAGTTTAGTCGCTCAGTCATGTCCGACTCTTTGTGACCCCATAGACTGTAGCCCACCAGGCTCCTCTGTCCATGAAATTATCCAGGTAAGAATACTGAAGTGGGTAGCCATTCCCTTCTCCAGGGTATCTTCCTGATCCAAGGATCGAACCTGGGTCTCCTGCATTGCAGGCAGATTCTTTACCATCTAAGCTACCAGGAAAGCCCCCAGTATCAAGAGTGTTGCTTTTAAATTCCAGAACCCCTTTCTTCCTAAGGTTCACTATAGCCAACCTGGAATCTCGACAGGTTGACACTGACACCCAGACGCTGACAAACTGGCCCACAGATATGGAGGGCCACACAAAGCACAAATCGGTAATTCGAGAAGAGAGATCCAAGCACTGCCGCTAGTCTTGAAGGGTCGAGGAGGCATCAGGTCGTGGCAGCAGCTAAAGGGCCAGTTCAGAGCCACCTGGGTAGGACAGGGGCCCGGGGGCTCCAGTGGGGCCCCAGGCCTGGCTCAGGGCACAGCCTAGGGGGCTGGCCCAGGGCATCAGGTGGCTGCAGGGCCCAGTTGTGCAAGGAGGCACAGTGCAAGCAGCTCCTGCTCCAGACCTGCCTCTGCCCCTAGTCAGGAGCTGTGGAAATACAATCACACTTCCTGATACTGAGGGTCAAGGCAATCACAGCTGCTGCTGGTCCACCTGCGAGGTGACCTAAGCGTAGAGCCACCAGAAAGGCTGCATTCCCGAGCATCTGAGGAGGGGTGAGGGATGGAAGTTGGTGGGAGGTTGAATGTTGGGGTATACTGGGGCTTTGGGAGGTCTCACCCTCATCTATTAAGCAGGAGTCTTGTTTTCAATATCCAGTTCCGTCCTCATGCAAAACTCAGAAACCCTCCTCTGAGGAAACCAGGTAAGTTGCTTCACTAAAGAGCAAGGAGTGCCCACCTCCTCCAGTTAATAGGAGAGCCTTCAGCCAGGACCTAAATGTCTCTCCTCCAATTATCAAGAGCCTCCACCAACACCTTCCAGATCAGAGTGTCTCCCTTCTCCCAATCTATGATTTCCTCTTTTTTTTTGTCCCTCACCTCATCCCCCAGAAGCTTCCCAGGTCACCTTGTACTCTCCTTCACTGCCCCGTTTCTTGTCCAGCCCTCATCCTCTCCTACCCGGACAATTGCAGCGACCTCTTCACTGCTCTCCCAGCAATTCCTCCATCAGCCCCATAGACTGTTCCCTACATGGCACCACAAGGATCCTATTTACATGCAAGGGATGTCTCAACCCTCCTCTGCACAAAATCTGTCCTTGACCCTGACCTTACATAGCATAAAAGCCGAAGTTACTGCAAGAGCCCACATGGCCATCCACAATCCGAATCCCATAATCTCCTCCTTTACTAAGTAGCACGATCCCTCTACTTCGGCCTGGACTTCTTGCTGTTCCTCTCACATGGGTGGCAGATTTTCACTTTAGGCACTTGCTGTTCCCTCTGCCTGGAATGCTCTTTTCTCAGATATCCACATGGCTCTCTCCCTCACTTCCTTTGAGATTTGGCTTAAGTTACATCCCTCCTATTTAAAACTGTACTCTCAGAAATCCTGATCACACTTTCGTTGCTCTATTTTTCTCTTTAACATGTATCATCTCCTAACATGGGCTTCCCAGGTGGCTCAGTGGTAAAGAATCTGCCTGCCAATGCAGGAGATGCAGGAGACAAAGGTTTGATCCCTGGGTCAGGAAGATCCCCTGGAGAAGGGAATGGCAACCCACTCCAGTATTCTAGCCTGGAAAATTCTGTGGATAGAGGAGCTTTGTGGACTACAGTCCATGGGGCCGCAAAGAGTCAGACACGACTGAACGACTGAGCACACACACAGCACACACACACACACACACACACACACACACACACATCTTCTAATATACTCTACTATTAACTAAACAGTTATTGTTTATATCTCTCCAGTGGAGAGATATAAGAGATATAAGAACAAGGTGTTTCTTTTTTAATTATTTATTTGGCTGTGCTGGGTCTTAGTTGTGGTACGTGGTATCTTTGATCTTCACTGCAGCATGCTAACTCTTCGTTGTGGTATGCTGGATCTAGTTCACTGACCAGGGATCAAACCCAGGTTCCCTGCATTGGGAGCACAGAGTCTTAGACACTGGACCACCAGGGAAGTCCCAAGAACAAGGGTTTTTTCTGTCTTGGTTGCTGATATGTCCTCAGTTTCTTGAACAAGTACCTAATAATAAAACATTCCTTAATCAAAGAAGGAACTCAGGAGTCAGGTCCCTGGGAGATGAGGGCCCAAGTGATGAGAGTAAACCTCTGGAGCTCTGAGAATTTGAGGGTGCTGGATACCTGGAATGGAAACTGCTAGGGGATGCCATGCTGGGGAGCCATGTGGGCACTTGGGGAGCTCCTGACTCCTGAGTGGCAGGGTGAGCTCTCAAGAGGTGTGGAGGGGAGTATGGACCATCATGGGTTCACATATCAGGTCTTAGCATCATACACTTTCTAAGCTTTCCTTATATTATCTCATTTAACCCTCACTACAGCCCTATGGGTTGTTGTTGTTGTTCACTTGTCGTTGTTAAGTTGTGTCTGACTCTTTGTGACCCCATGGACTGCAGAACACCAGGCTTCCCTGTCCCTCACTATCTCCTGCAGTTTGCTCAGACTCATGTCCATTGAGTCGATGATGCCTTCCATCTCTGTCACCTCCTCCTCCTCCTGTGCGCCCTCAATCTTTCCCAGCATCAGGGTCTTTTCCAATGAGTTGCCTCTTTGCATCAGGTGACCAAAGCATTGGCGCTTCTGCATCAGTCCTTACAATGAATATTCAGGGTTGATTTCCTTTAGGATCGACTAGTTTGATCTTTATATCATCCCAATTTCACAGATGAAGAAGCAGAGACCCAGAGAGGTTAAATAATTTGCCCAAGGTCATATAAATGAGTGGTCAAGTTGGGATTTGAACCCAGACCATCTGGCTCCAGAGTCCACTGTCTTTCTATAGTGCTGAAAGGTAGCTTTGTACATCCATAACATCCATTAGTTTGTCCCTGATTAAACATATAGTCTTGGAGAAGGCAATGACAACCCACTCCAGTACTCTTGCCTGGAAAATCCCACGGACGGAGGAGCCTGGTAGGCTGCAGTCCGTGGGGTCACAAAGAGTCAGACATGACTGAGTGACTTCACTTTCATGCACAGGAGAAGGAAATGGCAACCCACTCCAGTGTTCTTGCCTTGAGAATCCCAGGGAGGGGGAGCCTGGTGGGCTGCCATCTATGGGGTCGCACAGAGTTGGACATGACTAAAGCGACTTAGCAGCAAATATATAGTCTAGCCCCCACAACTTTCCAACCAGAGAAATGTTTGGAAACCTTCCCTGAGGAAAAATTTGGGACATGCCAGTGGCTGCATGTGGCCCTGGGATATGGCCAAAGCTCAGAGAATTTGGAGGTTCCAGACGCAAGTGTTAGGGGAAAATAAAAATAGCCGAAACATTCCTCAGTGACACTTAACATGAGCTGGACTTGGTTCCAAGTGCTTTCCCTACGTTAACCTGTTCCCACTTCACAAGAGCCTGACGGAGTAGCTGCTAGAGGTCCACAGTCCCTTATCTACAATTCCCTGATGCAAAAGTGGTCTGAAGACTGAAAGATGTGTTCTGTGTTTGATGTTAAAACTAAGCCAGCAGCAAAGCTGACCTGAACTCACATGTGGCTGCTTACAGTTGTAATTTATCCCAGTTGGTATGCATATTCAGACACGTCACTGCAGAAACATTTATATTTGTGGTTTTGTAACATCCACTGCTGCTGCTGCTGCTAAGTCGCTTCAGTCGTGTCCGACTCTGTGTGACCCCAGAGACGGCACCCACCAGGCTCCCCCGTCCCTGGGATTCTCCAGGCAAGAACACTGGAGTGGGTTGCCATTTCCTTCTCCAGTGCATGAAAGTGAAAAGTGAAAGTGAAGTCGCTCAGTCGTGTCCGACTCCTAGTGACCCCATGGACTGCAGCCCACCAGGCTCCTCCGTCCATGGGATTTTCCAGGCGAGAGTACTGGAGTGGGGTGCCATTGCCTTCTCCAGTAACACTCACTAGAAGTATTATATGATATGTGGCATTTGGATGGGATGACCCTTTGAAATTCTAAAATCTGAAATGCATTAGGCCATAATCATTTTATTTACTTATTTATTAATTTTAAAAATTATTTATTTATTTTTTAATTTATTTATTATTTTTATTTTTTATATTTATATTTTTATTATTTATTTATTTATTTATTTATTTTTGTCTTCATTGCTGTGCAGGCTTTTCTCTAGTTGTGTGCGGGCTTCTCATTTCAGTGACCTCAGCGGTTGTGGAGCACAGGCTCTAGTGCACACGGGCTTTAGTAGTTGGGGCCCACAGGCTTAGCTGATCTGTGGTGTGTGGGATCTTCCCAGATCAAGGATCAAACCCAGCTCTCCAACATTGACAGATGGATTCTTTACATTGAGCTACCAGGGAAGCCCTAGTTTTTATTTATTTATTAAAAAAAAAATTGTTACTGTGGGACTTCCCTGGTGGTCCAGTGGTTAAGAATCCACCTTGTAAGGCAGGAGATGTGGGTTCGATCCCTGGTCAGGGAACTATGATCCCACATGCCACAGAGCCGTGTGCCATAACTAGAGTCTTGTGCCCCAACACCAGATTCCACATGTCCCAATGAAGATCTTGCATGCCTCAACTGAGATCCAACAGCCAAATAAATAAAAACATATCCTTTAAAATGTTACTTTTTAAAAGATTTTTTTGATGTGGATCATTTTTAAAGTCTTTATTGAATTTGTCATGATAGTGCATCTATTTTTATGTTTTGGTTTTTTGGCCAAGAGGCATGTGGAATCTTAGCTCCCCTGACCAAGGATTAAGCCTCTACCAGCTGCATTGGAAAGCGAGATCTGAACCCCTAGACCACCAGGGAAGTCCCCTCAATCATTTTAGATAAGGGACTGTGGACCTAACTGCTTCCATTTTAGAGACGACAAAAATGAGGGATGGAGAAAGAGGGAGTTCCCCAGGATTCCATACAGTGTGATTCTCACCTGAACAAAGCTGAGCTCATGTTTGACGGCAATGATGCTGATGCCAAAGATGTGCATTGTGACAAGGATGGACTGTCACCCTCCAGAGCAAGTGACCCACAATTGAAAGGAAGGGAGGCCTCTGTGTGGAGTCTGAGGGCAAAGGCTCAGCGTGTAGATAGTAGCTCCCAGGTGTGGGGAAAGCATAACCATCAAATGTATAGGAACTTCCATGGCTGTCTAGTGGTTAAAACTCATCTTCCATTGTAGGGGGCACAGGTTCAATCCCTGGTTGGAGAGCTAGGATTCTACGTGCTGCATGGTGCGGCCAAAAGTATAGATATATGATAACCCAGAGGCACAGCAGTACCCTCTGTGATGGCCCTCTGCCCATTGCCAGAGAGAGCTTCTATCTCTGATTTGGTCACAGACATCATTTTGGACTCAGACACAATTTCAAGTTCTGGTTTCCCCAGTCACAGCCTCTAAGCTTGGTTCAGTACTCATCCGGGACCCTGGGTGGGCCACTAAGGCAGCTGCTGACCCAGACCATGACACCATCATTGGATCTGGACTCTGGGTCAGCCACGACCATCAGCAGGGAGACAGGTGCACGTGCCAATCCAACTACAGGACTACAGGTACAGATTTAGGCCAGGGGCTCTTCACAGCCGCTTGGCAAGCCCCAGCTAAGCTGTGGCCACAGGTAAAAGGCTTGGTTCCATTTCAGGTGTGCTTTCTGATCCTGGATTGGCCATTACCAAAGTTTGAGAGCTGGACATTGCTCTGGAGTCCCTCAGAGGTACCATTTGGGAACTGGACATGGTCTTGGACTCAAATGTGGCTTGCGTGCTGGGCACACACAGTCTTGTGCTTCGCGAACGTGACATGTGGTCCTGTTAAAGGAAGCGTCGTCGTTACAGGAGACTGGGAACTGGAGTGGAATCATCAAGGAAGATGCTAGGAGGGAATGAGATTCCATGGGAGGGTCCACAGCTTCCTCAGTCAGAACATCTGGAGATGAGATGAGGAGACGATGCACCAGAACTGAATCCTGGCATTAATCTCATCCCTCCACACCCTAGACACCCAGGTCTCTGGTACTGAAGAGTCAGCATTCAGAAGCTAACACGGTTCCCAATATAAAATGAATTGGAGGACTTCTCTGGTGGTCCACTGGTTAAGAATCCGCCTACCAATGCGGAGGACATGGGTTCAGTCCTTGGTCTGGGAAGATTCCACATATCACAGAGCAGCTAAACCTGTGTGCCACAACTACTGAAGCTTGTATGCCTAGAGTTTGAGCGCCACAATAAGTCCACACACTGTGACTGCTGCAACTAGAGAAAGCCCTCTTGCAGCAACAAAGACCCAGTGCAGCCAAAAAAAAAAAAAAAAAAATCAGGAAAAAATAAAATGAATTGGGGCCCATATCAGCAGGAAGAGAATGGTGGGGCTGAGGGACAATACAGAAATGATCAGCACAGCCTGAGTGTAGAATAGGACTTTGGTGAGCTGGGTGAACACAAGCTTCATCTAAAAATAGCGTTGCGAACGTGCATGCTCAGTTGCTTCAGTCGTGTCCGACTCTCTGCGACCCTGTGGACTGTAGCCCTTCAGGGTCCTCTGTCCATGGGATTTTCCAGGCAAGAATACTGGAGTGGGTTGCCATTTCCTTCTCCTGGGGATCTTCCTGACCCAGGGATCAAACCTGGGTATCCTGCTTGGCTGGCAGATTCTTTACCACTGAGCCCCCCAGGGAAGCACAGATTCTGAATGAGACCGCCTTATTCCAGGGTTCTGGGAAATCAGTCCCATAACACAGTTTAGGACTATGATCAGCGGCCAGTTTACACTGAGTCTGCGCGGAGGGCCTCGCCGTGGGTGACAAGAGGCCTCTTCCCTAGTGGCCTGAGCAGATTTTAGGGTCACAGCTGCCACCTGTTCCACGAGCAGATCAGGGTGGTGATTTCTTGACTTCAACCTTCAACTCCTTCCTCTATAAAATAGGGATAATAAAAAGATCTGCCTCCACGGTGGCTATAAGGATTACATTTTTTAAACAAATGTTAGTCACTCAGTTGTGTGTGACTCTTTGTGACCCTATGGACTGTATGTAGCCCCGCCAGGCTCCTCTGTCTGTGGAATTCTCCAGGCAAGAATACTGGAGCGGGTTGCCATTCCCTTCTCCAGAGGGTCTTCCCAATCCGGGGATTGTGCTCGGGTCCAGGAGGCGTGGCGCATCTCCAGACTGTGGACTGCACAGCGCAGGGGGCCTCAGGCCGGCTCCGTCCAGGCGAAGCCCTGGGCAGGGGCTTGGTTTTGGTCAGAATGCTGCTAGCGATGCGGCCCAGGACCGGAGGGGCTGAGGCTCCAGGGCGAGATGAGCAGCGGCTGCGGGTTGGAAAAGCCTGGCGGCTGCACGGGCCCTAAGCGAGGCTGAACGCGCCCACTGGCAGCACGAGAGAAAAGAAAGGATCATAGACGACGCCCCCTACCCCTCACCCCGGGCCACGGCCCCACCAGAAAAAGCACGTGCAGGAGGGCCAAGCGCAGCACAAGTGGGCGCCGCAGGTCCACGCTGAAGCGCAGCCAGGCGCCCGGGCGCACAGTCTGCGCACCCCCTTCGGTGCGTCGGCCGCGGGTGCTGCCTGCCGCCAAGTACACGAGGTCTCGGTGCCAGGGTTCCACCAGCACGAACGGAGGCCCGGCGTAGACAGGTCCTCAGAGACCCTGGGACAGCGTTTTGGACACGTGGGCGCAGGCCTTGTCTCCGGCATGCAGGAAGGGATGAGTGGCCACCATGCCGGTACCCAGCAGGTCTCCTGAGCTCTGCACCTGCAATACCTGGAAAGGCTCAAGGTGTGCAAGGAGAGGGCGGTGGGCCGCGTGCTCGACGCCGTCCAGGAGGACTGGCCCCGGAGGCCTGAGGCTCGGGCCACCGCGGCAAACTCTTTGTGCGGGTCGTGGGGCTGCGGCGACGGCGTCACCACCACGCAGCAAGTACCCAGCAGGTGGCGCAAGAAAGCCAGCGCCGGGTCCAGGGAGCTGTGCCCACCCGGGGTCACCACTGTCACTCCCATTGGCCTGGACGCCTCTAGGTGCACCTCGCCACCCACTGCCCTTCGAGGGCCCCGTAGCTACACAGCGCAGCACAGGGGCTCCCACAGGGTCCACCCGGTGCGCCCTCACCAGCACTGTGGTCAGCAGCTCCTTGGGCGGTGGCGACAGGTACAGCCGGAAATTGGGCTTCTCAGCAACAGCCCTGCAAGAAATCCTGATGCAGTAACATCCCTGGAAACCCACACATGCAGTCACGGGCCGGAGGGAACGGGGAGCGGGCAGGAAGGAGTCATTATAATCTGGTGGATTTCGAGGCCAAACACATAATCCTGTCGCCATCTAATCCCTGGCCATGTGAGCGTGGGCAAGGTATTTCACTTCTTTGGGTCTCAGCTGCCTTATATGTAAGAGATGGTATTAGCCCAGGGGTATGGGAAGATTACATGAGATAATGTATGTACAGGGCACAGAACAATGTCTGGTACATAAACATTAACTTAGAATAAAGTTGCTTCCACTGGGCAGTCCTCCCAGAAAGGCCCGACTGGTCCCCTTCTCACAAGCAGTTTGGCCAAATCCCTTGCTACAGTCCCTACCCAAATAGTCCTTTGCCCCAGCTGGCCACAGCCCTGCCCCAAGAAACTCCACTGTGGCCAATCCTCTGTCACAGAACTTGCCAGGCAGCCCAGGAGCTGGCACTGCCAGTTTCCTCCTGCTGATCCAGACTAACTCACCTACCTTCTGTGTCTCCCATGGGTCACTCACCCCACAGGAAGCTCAGGGCACCACGGCACGGTGGGGCAGGTGAGAGGGTGCCCATGGCTGGAGAGGGAGTGGGTGGATCCCGGTTAGTCAGTGCAGTCTCTCTTGCCAGTCTGCCCTCCAGGCCTCCTACTGCAGGAGCAGAGGGGACGCAAGAGGAATCCTAGAGAAGAACGTAGGCCTCAGAACCCAGGGAATAAGGTAAGAGGGGGTCTTACCTGCAAGGAGCTGGAATGAGGCCAGGCACATTGTGGGGGCATTTACAGTTCCAAATGCCTGGGTTTCCATGGTGACTCAGATGGTAAAGAATCTGCCTGCAATGCAGGAGACTCAGGTTCAATCCCTGGGTTGGGGGCGATCCCCTAGAGGAGGAAATGGCAACCTGCTCCGGTATTCTTGCCTGGAGAATTCCATGGACAGAAGAACTTGTGGGCTATGGTCCATGGGGTCTCAAAGAGTCAGACATGACTGAGCAACTAACACACACATGCTTGGGTCTGGCCCTCAGCACTCTCCCTGGGTCAGCACACTGATGTCCCCATTAGCACTGGCTCCAGCCTGACCTGTTGCCATCAATAGTAATGAGGCCTCATTATGTGGGCAGGGTCAAGGAAAAGGGGCAGATGGAGAGAGGGGAGGGGAAAAGGACAGGGAAGGGAGAGGAGGGAGACAGAGCTGAGCAGAGACACTAAAAGAGGGAGAGGAAAACATGCAAGAAAATTGCAGTGAGATGGAGAGATGGGTGTGGGGAGAGAGACAGGCAGAGTCAGAGAGGTAGAGAGAGCTGAGTGGTGGAGAGATATGAAGACCCAAAGAGAGGCAAGAAAGATATTCCTTCAGAGGGCCCTCAAGTGTTTGGAGGAGAGAAGTCTCCAAGTTTAAGACAGAAAATTACAAATCAGGGGATGGAAGTGGGTAAGACTAGAATACCACGGTTGGGACTTCCTGGTGGTCCAGTGGTTAAGACTCTGTGGTTACACTGCAGGAGGCATGGGTTCAACCCCTGGACACAGAGCTAGCATGCAGTGTGGCCAAAAAAATAAATAAATAAAATAAAGAGAGAGAGAGAGGAGAGAGAGAGAGAGAGAGAGAGAGAGAGAGAGAGAGAGAATGTCATGGCTCCTAAGAAAACAGGGTCAGGGTTCCTAAGCCTGCTGAGGAGTGAGGAAGGAGAGGCTTCAAGCTTGAACTTTTGGGATCCTGGAAAGAAGGGCGCTGGGTGTCTGGACACCTGGATTCTGCAGAAGAGGGAGCATGAGACTGGGTTTCCTGAGTCTGAGGGAGGAGGACCGGGGACCTGAACTCCTAGGGAAGGTGGAGGCTGGGCTCCAGGTCGTGGAAGTGACTGGAGCAGGCGGGAGAGGGCAACACATGCCCCATGTGGAGGTCTGCAGGATCTGGTGGTAGAGCACCCAAGGGAAGACAATGGCTTCCAGTCACGCCCATCCTCCTAGAACGTCCTGAACCAGAGAAGAGTGGATCGTCACCGTCCATGGAGGGTCTGGGAGGAAGGACAAGGCTGGGGCTCTAGACAGGGAGAAGCAAGGGACCTTGGATATAGTTTCCAGCTCCTCTGTTCTCCCAGGTCCCAGGAACGTGTGCCCCTAGCCTCTTTCCGCCCAGAACCCTTGCTTTGGACGGGAGGCAGAGGGGGGAGAATTCAAGAAGGAACTGACTTCCAGTAGCTTCATTTTTCACCTGCTTAAGATCCCTCCCGGGCTCTTCATCACAAGCAGAGGTGGTGAGGGGGCTCCACCGAGGGCACAGGGAACAAAGTGAGGAGAGGTGTGGGAGTGTAAAGGTGAGAGTCTTCCAGGGAGCAGTGACTTCCTTCCAGACTGAGGTGGGGGAACATTCGTGCTAGAGATGGAGCTGACCTGGGAACAGGGGAGGAGGCAAGGCCTCTGCTGCCTGGCTGTGGAACTGGGCTCTGTCCCGGGGCCCCTGGAGAGCCATGGAAGGTTCTATGCAGAGAAGAGTGTGTGGGTGCTTAGTTGCTCAGTCGTGTCCAACTCTGCGACCCCATAGACTGGAGCCCACCAGGCTCTTCTGTCCATGGGGATTTTCCAGGCAAGAATACTGGAGTGGGACTGGAGTGGGTTGCCATTTCCTCCTCCAGGGGAATCTTCCTTACCCAGGGATTGAACCAGTGTCCCCTACATTGGCAGGTGGATTCTTCACCACTGACCCACTTGGGAAGCCCAGAGGAGGCTCAAGTTTGGCTTTAGGAAGATTCCCTGGAGCAGAGGGTGAGACTGAGGCCAGAAACCCAGGGGGAGGAGGTACAGGGACCCACGTGGGTGAGGCCAGAGTTAGAACAGAATGGGGCCAGAGAACAGAGGAAGGTGGGGAGGGGGACTGCTCAGTAAGCTGCGTGGGGATTACCTTGAGACAGGATTCAGGAAGAGGGGCAGCTTTGGGAAGAAGCTGAGGCCAAGATGGGACCCAGTGGGTGTGAAGGGCCCCGGGGGATGTTCAGGAAGCCAAGGAAAGCCAGGCCCAGGGTTCAGGGGAGGGGCCAGGGCCGGGACAGAGGTGTGGAGGTCCTCAGCGGAGAAGGAAAATGGAAGCTTTGGGGTGTGCTGGGGGTGATGTCCTAGAAAGAGGTGAGTGGAGAAGCAGGAGGGCGGTGAGAACCACAGCATTCAGGGCTGTGGATAAAGAGGAAGTTCCCAAAGAACTGATGTTTTATCCAGAGTCAAGTGTACCCCAGGGATTCTATAGAGAGTTGAAGCCAGAATATACCCAGAATAAAGTCCTCTGAAGTGTCACGTTTTATACTCTAAAATCCAGAATTTTGCATTCACCTCCATCACTCTACCCATGTGAGTTCTCATATTAAAAGATTTTCAAATACTTACCAGGAACACCCTTGAACCTACCCTTGTGTACTCCCCTCCCACCCTCAACAGTGAAAATGGGTTCAGCTTCTCTGGGTTCAGCTGTGGAATCTCCCTGGATCAGTTTGCTGGTACACCAGGGTGTCAGTCACCCATGCATTCAAGGCTCCTCATAAGCGTGCCCACAGAGGTCAGACAGTTCCAAGCCCTCCTGAGGCAAATGAACCCCGATCCTGACTTTGTTCTTTACTCTGGGCCCCTAGCCACCCTCCTCACCATGGATCTTTCTAAAGTCCATACCAGACCCTGCCCCTCCCATGGCTCCGGTGCCTCTGGTGTGCAATCAGACTTCCATCCGCCTACTTCTTAAGTTTCCCCGTCACCCTCCCCCTTCTCCCACTCTGTGCTCCAGCTACACGGAACTTTCGCCAGCTCTCCAAGTGCCCATCCTCTCTCTCTCCTGCTTCTCTTTTGCATACAGTGTTCTTCCTTCTTGGGAGACCTCTCTTCTCCCAGCTTTCTCTGTATATCCTTCAAGTGTGTGGGGTGGGGTCCCAGTGCAAAATGAAAATGTGGAGTCCTTTGTTCAAAAATCATTAAGAATTTCACGATTGTGACAGTGGGGCATCAGCCAGCATGGGGTCCTTTTAAACAAGGGGCACTGGGCATCCACACAGATCACACAGCCATGAAGCTGGCTCTGCCTTCAGGAAATCTTGGAATTTCCCCACCTCCCATCCCAGGCTCAGTTAGGAGCCCCTTCTGGGCTCCCAGAGACCCCTTGGCTTAAACAGGCCCTAATCATTCTTGCCTGTGCTTCTCCCATCCCAGCCTTGACTGCCATTGTTTATTTGCTCCACTGGACTTGAACTCTATGAGGGAAGGATCTGGGGCTGTTGGTTACCACTCTGTTTCCAGTATCTCTGTGCATGAAAAAGTGAAAGTGTTAGTCGCCCAGTCATGTCTGACTCTTGCCACCCCATGTACCATAGCCTGCCAGGCTCCTCTGTGCACAGAATTTTCCAGGTATGAATACTGGAGTGGGTAGCCATTCCCTTCTCCAGGGGAAATCTTCCTGACCCAGGGATTGAACCTGGGTCTCCTGGACTGCAGGTAGATTCTTTACAATCTGAGCCACCAGGGAGGCCCCTATCACTCTGCACAGGTCAGAGCAACACTGAGCATTGATACCTATCACTGCTTTTGTGAGGTGTGATCAGGGAGGAAACATGCCCAAGTTCAGTCTAGGAAAGAAACATCCCATTTCGGAGGATCTTTCATCTGATTTTCCCACGTATGTGTCCAGGTAGCGTTGTGAAGTCTTGGCATTAGCTGAAGCCTCTCATGTAATCACAATTATTCCAGACACTCGAACCCTGGGTTAGCCACACCCAGGATCTGGCAGGAGGCAGACAGGGGACAGAGTCCTGGTATCAGAACTACAGTGTCTTCAAGAAAATCCTCCAGAAGCCTGGAGATTTGGTGCCAGGAAAGCTGGTCTCAAAAAATGTGCAGGAGAGCCTCTAAGCCAGACGGGGGATGGACATTGGAAAGAGTAGCACTTCCTGAGCTCAGGAAACTGGTGGACTCAGCTAGGCAGTGTTGGCCAAGTTGAATTTTAACTTTCAGCTACAGACACACGTGATCGTTTGTCCAGAGTTGGATTGTATCTGCATGGGGTTGGGGGATGGTCCCTGCATGGGGTTGGAGGATGGTCCACGTATCTTGTTGGGGAGGCAGAAGGGGACCATGCTAGAGGAACCAGTCTGCCCCCGTGTGCCTCCTCCCACCTCTCTACTTCTGCCTGTATGGGTGTGCATCTGTCTCTGGGACTGAATTTCCTGGGTCCACATCCCCCTCTCCCCTGCCCCTGAGCCACAGCCTCAGTCTTAGCACTTGAACCTGGAAGAGGTCCTTAATTTCTGTAGAGAAGTCACCTTCCTCATCTAAGGGGTGGATCCCAGGTATCAGAGACCGAGGCCCCACAACTCTTCTTCCCCAGTCACTGCAGTCTTGTCTGAGAACGGGGCATCTGGACGGTGGTCCCATTGCCCCCTTCTGTGTAGGGGATGGAGGCCTTGGTGAGGTATTTCAGGTCTCTGAATCCACTCACTTCAGCTCCCAACCTCATCCGGCCACTTTTTCTGCCTGCACCATCACGGTAGCCGCCTCCTTGGTCTCCCTGAGCCACCTTTGTTGTGAACATGCAAACAGAAACCCCACTGAGGCTTCCTAGACATCAGGGAGGACTCTTCTCACAGCTCAGAACCCTCCAATGACTTCTCATGCCACGGAGAATAAAATCCAGGATCCTCCCAGTTGCCCACAGGGTCCTTCATCATCTGCACCCTTTCAGCTCCCCAGCCTAAACACAGGATCACTTTCTTTTTCCTCCCTCCAACCCACGACAGCCCTGCAGCCTCCTGCAGTGCTGTTTCATCTGTACGGAATATTCTTTCCACCCACTGGGTAGTTAGCTTGAGCATCTCAGCAGGTGTTACTTCCTCCAGGAAGCCTCCCTAAACTCTCTTCCTGGGCCAAGTCCCCTGGTTATAGGGTCTCATAGTTCCAAGGGTCTCTCCTGTGTGACCCACCTTGTCATCATACACACTCTCCACTTGCTTGTTTGACGCTTGTTTCCCTCACCAAATGGTGAGATATGGGAGGAGCAGGACAGGCCTATATTTGTCCAGTATAGAATTCCTTTTTGTTGCTGTTTAGTTGCTAAGTCATGCCCTACTCTTTGTGACCCCATGGACTGTAGCCCCACCAGGCTCCTCTGTCCATGGGGTTCTCCAGGCAAGACTATTGGAGTAGGTTACCATTTCCTCCTCTACAGGATCTTCTGGACCTAAGTATTGAACCTGTGTCTCCTGCATTGGCAGGGGGATTCTCTACTGCTGAGCCAGCGAGGAAGCCCCAGTACTTTGCATTCAGGGGGCACGCATCAATCGTTCAAATTTTAAAAGCAAGGTAGCAGGATGGCACGCTCTGGCTCCCCCTTATGGCAGCAAGTGGTATTTTGTAGCAGGCACTATCCATCCCATCCTCCCACTCTCTAGGTCCCTTTCCCCAAACACCTCACTCTCCCTGATGGCTTCACCTGACCTCAGCCACTGAGGGTAACAAGCAACAAGAGGAAGGATCTCATGATGGTGCTGGAGGACTTGGGGGATCAGGTCAGGTCCTTGGGACTCAGGCTGTTCCCTTGGTCAATGGAGGATCATTTCCAAGGCCTACACCCAACCAAGAAAGGTGTGCCAGGATCTAGGATGTTATTCCACGAGGACAAGTCATGTGCACCAGATCATGAGCATGGCCAATCCAGTCTTGGGCTGTCTTCATCAAACCCCTCACACAGCAGGGAAGAAAGACAGGACCCGAGTTCCCTCCATATCTTGCCTCAGGAGGTGGTACCAGCGATGGTCTGAGGTCAGGGAGTGCTGGTCCTCCTACTGCTGATTCATTCCTGGGCCTCCAGTGAAACTTCCAAGACCCAGGGTTTGGAAACCTCCAGGCCTGGTATCCAAGGGGAGGCCTAGGGCAGATCTAGACTGAATGAGGACAAACCCTGGAGAGACACAGGGACAGAAAGGCCCTGATCAACCTGAACTAGGCTCAAGGCCCACAGGATCACAGGGTCTACACTCCCTGTCTATAGTTTCTTACCTCCTACTGTCAAATCAGCTGGCTTTGGCAGCTGCCCAGCCAGTCCCCTAACACGGCTCTCGCTGAGGTCACCTCAGCCTTGAGATCATTAAACACAAGAGTCCTTGGCTCTGATTTGGCTGGTTTGCTTCACTCTGTCCCTCCACCTACTGCTGTTCAGGCTTTGTTTTTCAGTCCAGGTATTTATTTTCCTGTCCCTTAAATATGGAGAGTCTGATGACCCATCCCCACTGACAGAGCCCCCATTTCTGTCCTTAGCTCTGGTCTTAGACTAGGGGTCTAGCGGCCTCGTGGCCTGCCACCTCTTGATGGCATGCCCACCTTCTGGGCCCTCCATCCCCATATTCAACAAGTCCCAGTGGCATCGGTGGGACAGTGGTGAGCATGGCTGCCTTCCATGTCCACCAAGTCCAACACTGGCCTCAGAATCTTCCTCAAACCTGTCCCTTCTCCCTGGTTCTGTATCAGAGCAGATCCACTGTCTCTCCCTCGGTCAGAGCCCTGGGCCTTCTCCTGGACACTTCTGTCCCCCACAGCCCTTCAGCTCCATAAGCGATCTACTCAGCTTCCTGTGGTTCTCACCCACCCTCTGCTGCTTTCCCCCAGGCTTGCCCCTGGTCCAGCTTTGTCCTCACCCACCCAGGTTCCTGCACTGGTTTTCCCCAGGCTCCCAGCCTCAGTCTTCGTTTCTGATCCACCGTCCTGACAGCTAGAAGGATCTTCCTAAAACCCAAATCTGACCCTCTCCCTCCCTTGCACAGACTCCTCCGTGACTCCCCAATACTATCGGCCAGAGTCTGAGCTCCTCAGCCTGGGGGTCCTGAACCCTGCCCACGCCTCCTGCCTCACTTCTACTGCTGTGTCCCCAGTGCCCTGCACGTCCTAAGCCCTTGCTTGTGTTGGCCCTCTGCCCAGAAGACTTTTCCTTCTGCTCTTTGCCCAATTATCTCCTTCAGATGTCATTCTCAGCTCACGTCTCCTTCATGAGGCCCTCCCTGACCACACCCTAGGCTGAGTCAGACACCTTTCTTTGGGCTCCTGCCATCTCCTAGGCTTCCCTCCTCACCAAGTCTCTCATCACTCTGAGCTATCACTGAGGGGCAGGGCTGGGGGCTGCCTGGGTCACCATGGCGTCACCCAGCACAGGGCAGGCCCAGAGAGGACACTCAGGGAATGTCTGCAGGCTGAAGGGATGACCTGTCCTCAGGCTCATCCAGAGACCTCAGACAGAAAGGCGTGGGGAGAGGGCGGTTCTCTCCCCAGTGGAGGCATCCCATTCCAGACCCCTGAACGAACCCCCACCCCCAACAGACAGAGACAAGGGCAAAGGCCCAGGCCCAAGCTTAGAAAAATAGGACTTTTTTGTTGTGCCCGGTGCCCCCGACACCCTCCCCATCAGAGTTTTAAAAACCGTGAGCAATTTGGTGAGTCCGAGGCCAGGTCCCACGGGGTGTCTGGGTCCTGCCACCCCGGTGGGGGGACCCTTCTGGGCCGTAGAGGTGGGCGCAAAGCTAGGGTCCCGTGGGTTCATGGCTGGGCCCCCACGGCTCACAGTCCAGCTGGACCACGGTGTGGGCCCTGGGTGCGGTGGGCTCAGGGGCCGGCGGGGCCGGCGCGGGGCCCAGGGCGCCGTTGGTCTGGGAGCACACGCTACTGACAGGCGCGGAAGCCTTGGTCTTGCCGGGAGGTTGGCCGCCGTGCACCTTGTAACGCATGAGCAGCACGAAGATGAAGACCAGGACGGAGGCCACGATGACACCCCCCAGCGCGATGATCATGGTGCCGCCCAGGAAGGGCGCATGCGGGGCCCCGCAGGGCCGCAGCGCCCGGCTCGGTGGAGAAGCGGTTGCAGCCCACCGGCCTTGTGGCGGTCAGCCCCGTGGCGCCGTCCTCATACACGGCGAGCACGCACAGATCGTAGGTGCGGCCTGACGCCAGGTCCGTCAACAGGAAGGAGCTGCTTTCGGCCGGGATCATTCTGGAGGGACAGGCAGGTGGGGGTCAGGTCAATGGCTGCCCAGCACCCACCCTGCACCCTGCCCCAACCCTCCAGTCTGGAAGGTCCCCTCCACCCCCTACCTGAGGCCACTGCCTCATTTCATCCTAGGCCCTGAGGTCCCTGTAACCACTGCCTGAATTCCCTTTGGTTTGATACCCTTCAGCCACCTGACATCCCTCCGTTCTGTTAGCCAGTTTTACCCCAGTCCACCTTCTCATTTTCCTGCTGCTCAAATGTCCCTTTGATCTCCCTCTGGCCTCAGTGCCTACATTCTCACCGGTGCCCACTTCCCCTCCACTCTGCTGCCCAGTTTGCCATGATCCCCACTGCCTCCCAAGTGTGGTTTCATTTTATATCTGGTTGCCTGGTTCCCCTCCAGCTCATTTCCTGAATCCTCCAAGTCTATCACCCCATTTCCTGCCAGCCCACCACCGAGTTCCCTCCAGCCAGACATCTTTTCAACTCTGTGCCCAGTTTTGTTCTTTTCTTTTCTTTTTTTTTTTGATGTGGATCATTTTAAAAAGTCTTTACTGAATTCGTAACAATACTGTTTGTTTTGTGTTTTTGGCCCGGAAGCATGTGAGATCTCAGCTCGCAGACCAGGAATCTAACTTGCACCCCTTGCTTGGGAAGGTGAAGTCTTAACACTGGACTGCCAGGGAAGAGGCTGCCTGGTATTCCTCTAACCTGATGCCCATTTCCTTCTACTCTCCCCCTGCCCCATCCAATTTCCCTCTAATCCCACCTTCACATCTCCCTCTAGGCCTTCACCTCATTTCTCTCTGTCCCTCTGACTTTCCTCCATCCGGGGCTTGGTTGCACTTTCCCAGCTGCCTGACTTTCCTCTAGTGGAAAGCTAGAATTCTCTCTAATCTAACCGCCTGAATCCCCCATTGTGCTGATGCCCGATTTCCTTCTAACCTGCCAGTGAAGGTCCCCTGAGCCTCGCTGCCGTATTATTATTGCTGTAGCCGTAGCCTGCTTGCCAGAGAGCCCTGTCATCTGACTCCGTTTTCATTAAACTGATGCGCCTCAGTCATCGCTGCTGAGTTCTTTTCCTCCCTGTTGCCTTATTTCGTTCCAGTTCTGTCTCCTGATTCTCTTTTATCTCTCTGGCCTGGTTTCAATTTATCCTTATCTTTTCCATTTCCTTTTATCTTTAGTACCCAATTTCACTATATTTCCTTTTGTAGCAGGGCGCACTGTTGGAGATTTAACTTGTTTTATAATCCCTGTTTTATTCTTCAGTGGCTTTAATGAGGGAACTCTGTGATTGTCTCTAGGAGGGTGATGATCTAGGAAAGCATTTGTCCCATCCTCCTCAACCCGCCCAGCAAGGAGGATGGGACTTGTGTGATTTTCAGGTGTGAGCCCTCTGTGCAATCGACTGAGGATGGCTGTCTTCGAAATGGAATGGAGCAAAGCTTGTTGGATTTCCAGGACTGACTGAGAAAGAAATCAAGTGATTACCTTTGGAGGTTTTGGCTTGTGGGGAAGCAAAGGGAACCCAAATACTGGGTTTATAAGGCATGGACCCCAGACCTTGGGAGGCCCCCTCCTCCACAGCTGGGTGTCAGGGGCGGCACCCCTGGGCCAGCCTGACAGTGAGCACAGGGAGCCATCCCCAGCCATCCATGCAAAGCTAGACTGGGGTGAGACATGTCAGCTGCACTTGGGTTACAGCCACCATCAGTGACCGCATGTGGCCACAGCAGATGTTCCAACCTTGCCTGGATGACTGTCATGGTAACCCACTCTTGGAGTGTGTAAGCCCAGGTTTTGTTTGCAGCAAGAGAAGGGAGAAGGGAGTAGGGAGTCCCTAGCAATGGCAGACTGAACAGTCCTGTTCACCTAGCAGTGGTGGAGCTTGAGCTAGCTTGAATATGATTCAAAAAAACAAAAACAAAACCCAAAGCTGAGATGTCACCATGTTAGAACTCCAAACACATGGAGCAGGTCACACTGTACAAACCCGAAGCCTAATCTCTATATAACCTCCTCCCCCATTTTCCTTTTAACCTCTGGTGTGAGTTCCTTTGCAGGCTTTCCAGGTGGTTCAGTGGGTAAAGAATCCACCTGCAATGCAGGAGATGCGGTTTTGATTCCTGGGTCGAGAAGATCCCTTGGAGGAGGGAATGGAAATCTATTCCAGTATTCTTTCCTGGAAAATCCCATGGGCAGAGGAGCCTGGCGGGCTATAGTCCATAGGGTTGCAACGAGTCAGAGATGACTGAAGTGACTGAGCATGCACTGAGTTCCTTTGCAGCTGGGCTGCCTCACTCCATTTTCCCCATGATCCCTGGACCCTCCTGCTTGATCTCTTTTTCTTCCTGCAGCCTGACTTGAATCTAGCTGTCATCTAGAAATACTTAGTTCTTTTTACTACTTAAATCTGCTTGTATTCCTTCAACCTTGCCTCCCCGGCTGCCCAGTTAAACTTCTCTATTTTTTTTTTCCTGGCCACGCCTTGCAGCATGCAGGATCTATCTTAGCCCCAACCAGGGATCGAACCCATGCTCCATGCAGTGGAAGCACAGCATCCTCACCACTGGGCCACCAGGGAAGTCCTCATTATGTTTTATTCTTGCTGCCGCATTTCCTTTTCCTGTCTGTTACTGTTTACTTTTGCTGCCTTCTTTCTTTTTACCACTGCTGCCACATTCCTTTTGCCTCCTCTGCCTGATTTCCTTTGTGACCCTGCAGCTTCACTTCCAGAGCTGCAGCCTGGGGTATCAGTAGGTGTTCCTCCAGCCCTCCCTTCACCTCGCTCCCCCACCCGAACTACCGGCCGCCTGGACCCTGCACCTGTACACGAGGATGTCATCGGCTGAGCTGTTGTACTGGATCTGGTACATGCGGATGCCCGGGATAGGCCGCTGATCTGGCCACTGGACGAGAGCTGCTGTGGCACCATGCTCCGTCACCTGGACACCACGGTCAGTAGGGGCCCCGGCCTCAGCTGCCTTGGCAGAGGCAGAGGCAGAAGCGGCAGAGGGCGGGGTGAGGGCATCAGGCTCCCCGTCCCGCGGGGGGGTCACAGCTGGTGCTGTTGGCTAGCTGAGGGGGTGGTGGGGGACCCACGGTCAGCTCAACAGCAGCCGTGGCCTCGCCAGCTGCGTTGGCTGCGATGCACGTGAAGATGCCGCCATCTCCTGGCTCGGTGACCAGCAGCTCCAGTGTCCCGTTGGGGAAGGCGCGCGCTCGGCTGGAGTTGCCCAGCAGCCGGCCCTGGGGTGACACCCACCGCACACGGGGCTCGGGGTCCCCCACCGCCCGGCAGCGCAGGGCGGCCGGCCGACCAGCAGGCACGGCCAGGGGCGGCGAGCGGTGGGTCACCACGGGGGCTCGCACACAAATTCCTCCTCGCCCACTGCCCAGAAGTAGCGGCCACCCAGGGCCGGCGGGGAGGCGCAGGCTTCCAGGTCGTCTTCCCGCGCCAGCCGCCGCAGCCACACCAGCTCGCAGTTGCAATGCAGGGGGTTGCCTCCAAAGGCCAGCACCAAGGCGGAAGCGGGCGAGCCACGGGGCCGAGCCAGCAGCGGCAGGCGGGAGAAGAGCGGGTCCGGCGGGATGGTGGTCAGGCGGTTGGAGGTCATGTCCAGCCGCGCCAGCTTGTGCAGGCGGGAAAAGGCGCCGGCAGGCACGGAAGCCAGCAGGTTGTGGTCAAGGCCCAGCGTGTTGACGTTGCCTAGGCGGCCCAGCGCCTCCCAGGGCAGCTGCTCCAGGTTGTTGTAGGAGAGGTCGAGGTCCTCCAGCGTCTCGGCGCAGTCGTCCAGGGCCCCGGCCGCCAGGGCCGCCAGCTGGTTGTTGCTCAGGATGAGGTGGCGCAGGTTGACCAGGCCGCGCAGCTGCCCCTCGCCCAGCGAGGTCAGCCGGTTGCCATCCAGGTGCAGTGCCCGCAGAGCGCGCAGGTCTGCAAAGGCGCCGGCGGCCACGTGGCGGATGGTATTTCGGGACAAGCTCAGGTGCAGCAGGCCCGTCATGTTGGCCAGGTCCCGGCGCCGCACAGTTGCGATGAAGTTGTCCGCCAGGCGCAGCTCGGCCGCCCGACGGTCCAGCGAGGGTGGCACGAAAGGAGGCCTGCCCCAGGGCACAGCACACTTAGGGGCAGGGACTGTGTCTGGCAGCGGCAGCGCCGGGGACACGGGCTGGGTGAGGCTGGCTGGGGTGGAGATGAGGCGGGGGCCAGCGGCAGCAGGCAGAGGAGCAGCGGGAGGACGGCCATCGCGGGCTGGGGCGGCCTGCTGGGAAGAGGAGGGGGCATTAGGGCAGGCTGAGGCCAGAAGAGGGGTGCTGGAGGGGGTCAGGGTGGTCTGGGACCACAAGAGAGGGTCACAGTGGGCTAAGAGCAGAGAACTTGATCAACAATGGTCAGAGAGGAGTGGTCAGACAGACTAGAAGCCAGAGAAGATAAAGACTCAGAGAGGCGTGTCATGAGGGAAGAGAGGGAAAAGAAATGAACAAAGAAAGTCAGAGCGAAGAGAGGTGATTAGAAATGAGACAGGCAGAGAACAGGAGCAGTGATCAGGGTGGGGAGAAGGTAAGCCAGAGAGCTTTAGATGTGGTCAAAGAGAGATACTCAGAGATGGCCAAAGAGAGAAGAGGTGGTTAGGGCAGTGGGAATGATTAGGAGTAGCCAGACAGGACCAGACGAGTGAGGTTGTTAGAGACGGTCATGAAGATGAGAAGTGGCCAAAGAGAGGGGAAGTGGCAGGGGTGGCCAGATCCAGGAGAGTTCGTCAAAGATGGTCTGGAATGGTCAAAAGGCAGAGAGGCGGTCAGAGAGAGGAAGAGGGGAAAGACACGTCAGAGACAGCTGGAGACGGGACAGCTGGTGAGATTGATGGGTGTGGGGAGAGGGCACCAGAGAAGAGGAAAGGCAGTCAGAGATGTCAGAAATGATCAGAGAGCATCAAGGAGCAAGAGAGACTGAGAGAAAAGAGGCAGTCAGTGACGGCCAGGATGGTCAGAGACTGGCAGTTGGAATCAGGAGTGTGTAGAGGACAAGAGAGACAGTGAAAGATGGTTAGACAGAGGAAAAGGTGGATAGAGGAAGTCAGAGAGGAGAGACAGAAGATAGAGAGAGATGGTGAAAGATGGTCAGAGACAGTCACGGGTCAAGGCTTAGAGTCAGGGGTAGACACAGGTAAGAGAGCTGCTGAAAGATGATTAGAGAGAGGTACTACAGACAGATGTCAAGGGTGGTCATTGAGTGAAACAGTAGACAGAGGTGGCTGGAGAGAGATGCTGTGGACAGGGGTGTTAAAGGCAATGATCAAAGACAGCAGTGGCAGACAGAGATGGTCACTGAGAGGAGTGGGGGCTAGAGGTAGCCAGGGAGAAGAGCCAGTGGACATAAGTGTCAAAAATGATCAGAGAGACAAGAGGTGAATAGAGATGGTCAGTGAGAGGAAGAGATGGAGAAAGAAGACTGGAGAGCGGAGTGTTGGACAGGAGAGGCAGCTGGAGATGATCAAATAAGACAGATGGTAGGAAGAAGCTGGAGAGCCTGAGCGGGGTGGGGGAGGGGGCAGTCACAGACCTGAAGATGCCATCAGCTGGGGATGAGGAGGTCAGAGAGGGGCAGGGCTGGCCAAACGTCCAGAGTGTTCGAGGTAGACTCTTGTGAAGGGACATCTGTTCCCTAGGGGAATTCCAAGGGTGCCCAGGGGAACATGGTCCTCCTTACCTCCACCCCCAGCGATGAAGTTCCTCCCAAGTCCCTCCCCACCACAGGGTCTCCCAGTAGCCTTACCTGAGCTGGAAGCTGCCCCAGGGAGCAAGAATCCTCAAGCTCCAAGGGGTCAGGGGTCAGGGCTCTGGAGGGGGTGCCTGGTCATGCCTTCCCTGCTCCTAAAGCCTCTGCCTGTTATGTCTCTGCTCAGATTTATGGCCAAAGAGTCTCTAGACCTTGATACTTAGGGTCTTAGATCTCCAAATATTGGGCCTCTTAAGGGCCCAATTTTAGGGACCCAGGCCCCAGTTTGGGTTGCCCGGAGTCACCGTCTCCCAGCTGTCTTGGGATGCTAAACAGACAACTGGAGAGTCTTAAGATCTGACTCCCAAGCCCAATCTTGGAATTTGATGCTAGGGTTCTGGGTTTAGATATTGGGGCGCTGAGTCAAGATTCACCCCAAATTTCAGCATTCAGCTTAGCAGCAAGGATTTCAGGCCCAAACTCAGGTTTAGGCCCTTTGCAATGCCAGGGTTCAGATCTTGGACTCTGAGGCCTAAATTTCAGGGTTCGAGTCTCAAATAGTAGGCTCCAGGGTGCAGAAATGAGAATCCAGTCCCAGATTTGAAGGTCCCAGGCATAGAACTCAAAGCTCAGCTCCAAATTTGGGGATTCAGATGCCAAATCTCGAGGTTCAGCCTCCAAATATTGGGGTATACATTTCAATTCTTGGGGTTCCAGCTCCAAATCTTGGGGTTCCAGGGACTGATGTTGCGATTTCAGCCCCAAATACTGCTGTTCAGGCTCCAGGTCTTGGGTTCCCAGCCCCAAATCAGGCTCCAAGGCTCAGGTTTCCAGACCTCTGGATCCAATCTCGGGGTGCAGGCTCCCCAATTTCTGGGTGCGGGTCCTGGTTGTGAGGCGGCGGCGTCTCCACTCGCTTCGCGGGATGCAGCGGGGGCTGGTCCAGAGGGAGGGGGCGGCTGCGGTAGGGGGAGCGGCCAGGCAGCCCCGGGGGCCGGGGTGGGGGCGAGGCCTGGGCGCGGACAGACGGACAGACAGGGACACGCGGGGTGGGGGCACCACAGCAAAGGCCGGGACGCAGGGGGAGGGGCCGCGCTCAGAGACCCCCCCCGCCGGGGCCGGGGGCGGGGGGCCGGGCGGGGGCCGGGCAGGCGGGCCGGGTCCGGGCGCTCCCGCGGCCTCCTCGCCGGGAACCCAGGGCCGTGCGCGCGCCCGCGCTTAAAGGCGCAGGCTCCGCGCGCGCCCGCGCTAAAGGTGTAGGCAGGTCCCCTCTCTCAAAGGCGCGCCCCTAGCCCCACCTTTCATGGAGTCGTCCTGGCTTTCCTTGGGAGAGAGAAACCTTGGATAAAGAGTCAGGAAGACAGAGAGGGACACAGAGACTGAAACTGAGAGACAAACAGAGATAGAGAAAGACAGAGACAGAAAGATAGGCAGGCTTAGACTGAGGGACAGAGAGGAGCAGAATCAGAGAGGCAGAGACAGAGAGATAGGAAAAGACACACATATTCAAGGAGAGATGGAGATACAGAGACAGTGAGAGACCCAGAAAGAGAAAAAAAGAGACGAGAGACAGTACAAGTTAGAGATAGACAAAGAGACATCGAGATAGGCAAAGAGACAGAGACTGAAGGAGAGAGAGAGACAGCGACAGACTGAGCTGGGCAACTCAGCTGTGAGGATGTGTGTGTGTGTGTGTGTGTGTGTGTGTGTGTGTGTATCTGTATCTGTGTGTGTCCAGCTCTCACTCGCAGCCTTGAATGTGATTCTCTATCCCAGAGCCCTCTGACCCCAAGCCTGTCCCTTTCTGCCTTCCTGTCTCAGCATCACCTCTCTGGGATGTCCTTTAGGTGGAATTTCCTTGCTTGGGCCCTGCTTGTATCAAGCCTCATCTTTCAGGCCAGTGTGGAGACTTTGCTCTGTCCCAAGGCTCTTTGCATTGGCTGCAAGGGGAAAACTTGGCTCTGGAAATACAGCTAGATGTCAAGTCACACTGGCCAGATATCCCATGGAGGAAGGAGAAGATAGGAATTGGAACAGAGGCAGGGGGCCGGCCGGGTTGACCCAGAAAAGTATATCCACTGCCTCCCCCCTCCTCAACTCAGGTCCACTGCCCCGCAGAATATCCTACTAGAATTGTACTAACACATGACTCACCAGGAGTGGTGTCTGCCTGTGCCGATGCTCACAGAGGATAGTGGAGGAGAGAATGAGGGTGGGGGGATCCCACGTGTTTCCTGGCAGATGGTATTGCGGGAAGAGGAATGTGGGCCGTGGTCTATAAGCCTGGCCTCGGAACTTGGTTATAGCAACCTGGGGACCTAATCTTTTAGGAGCCCTGGTCCAAGGAGGACACACCCTTGGTTCATGGTCATCGCCCTTCCCTGGGGGAACCTGATCACCACCCCCCCCACCCCAGAATCCCTCATCTGACTGGAGGAGTAAAGTAACCCTGTTGGGGGCGGGGGCATGAATGCACATCCACCCTGGCATCACTAGCTCTGCTGAAGGTTTCAGAACAGACTTTTGGCTCCTTCCACTTGTGTGTATTGAAAAATTGCAGCTAAAATTACCTTAGCTCTAGGGCCCGCCTTTCCTGATCATTAGCAAAGTTCATCAGTGTTCCTGGCCCAGTACAGCAGATACTGGTTTCTTAGACACTCAAGAAAAGGATGAGAAGTTTCAGAGATGCTACAGCAGTGGCGGAGGTGGGGGAGACAGAGGAAAATACCTGGAGAGTGAAACTGATCTTCCCGACCCAGGGACCAAACCAAAATCCCTTCCATTGCAGGCGGATTCTTTACCAACTGAGCCATCAGGGAAGCCTGAAAATACCTGGAGACAATCCCAAACAGACTGGGATTAGAATTCAGTGGAACTGGCTGATTTGGGGTGTGGCCCCGGGAAATGCGCAAGTGGGGAGGGAAAGAGTGAGGCAGAGGAGGGACCAAGTTAATAGAAGGTGCGGACAAGGAGTAGGTTACCCTTTTGGGCAACTGGGGCTTGATTCTGCTGGGGAACATTAAGGAACTTTTAGAACACATCAGAAGTGTTGTTCTTTCCCTTCCTTCCCTGATGCAGAGTTCAGAGAGCCTGGGGCATTTATCCACAGTCTTGCCTTCTTTGATGATGACTGTTCCTTGGTGAGAGGGGGGTGGTATTGAGAGCCATCTGAGATCAGACGGGGCTGCCTTGCATGATCTAGATCCGAGGTCCTCACATTTCAGCCTTATCAGAATCACCTAGAGGATGTGTTAACCAGAGATCTTCAGGTCCCAGTTCCAGAGTCTCTGATTTGCCTTTCTACCTTCCAGGCTGGTGGTAATGCTGCTGGCCCAGGGACCACACTCAGAGAAGCACTGGGCTAAACCAGGAACATCTGCAATGTGTGTGGTCCTGGCCACCACACCGTGCCGAAACCTGGTGGATTGAGGGCACATAGCAGTGCCATATGTTGGGGGACATAGTGCCAAAGAAGCGAACATGTTTAGAGGCATAAAGAGAGACTTGGCAACAGAGAAAGACAGAGGCAAAGATGCTAGTTCAACATTTACTTTGGATTTCTGGGCATGGTTGTGCACTCGATGACACTGCAGTAAAAGTGTTACCAAGACAGCGTCAGGTCCTGCTTCACTGAGCTCACATTCTAACAGGGAGAAAGACAGCCTGGGGTGGTCGGGGCTGGCACTGGGGAAGCTTGGGCTAGAAAGACTGGGACTAGACAGAGTGGTCAGAGTGTGACAGCAGCACAGGACAAAATAATAAAGGCTTTGATGACAAAGCACAGGGCCGGGTGGAGGAACCGGAAGGTATCCTGATGGAGGGTTCTGATGGAGGACACAGACTGTGTGCATCTCAGAGGCAGAGTCCAGCCTTTTCCTCCACTTCCCACCCTCCAGGAGTCAGGAGGACTTCCTGGAGGAAGAGACCTTTATACTGCGATTGAAGGATAAGTAACAAATGAAGCAGGTGGCCAAAGGGACCCCTATGCCGTTTGTATGCCCTTATGCCATAGCATGTGCAGGCTGGGGGAGTTAGTTTCTGAATAGTTCCGTGCGTGTGTCTGCATGTGCTGTAATCCCTCATTAGCTCCTGGAAGGAGATCCTGGTGGGATGGTTGTTTGGGGGACTCCGCTTAATTGCTGCATTTACTTAATTGCAACATCTGGAGAAGGGGACCGAAGCATCGGAAACAGCCACAGCAGGAAGAATGAGGTTAAACTGCCTGAGAGCTGAGGGAGCCTTGGGAGGAAGGGAACTGCTCATATCCACACACAGTCTATCCAAAAATACACATCCATACTCACAATGCACATCACATCCTCAGAGGCTCACCAGAACACACACGGATACAGAAGGTACACGGAACACACATCACGTCCAAATAAAGAGACTTATACAAGTTGGGCTTCCCCAGGGGCTCAGCTGGTTTAAAAACACACACACACACACACAAATCCCACCCGCCAATGCAGGAGACACAAGAGCCATGGGTTCGATCACTGGGTTGGGAAGATTTCCTGGAGAAGGAAATGGCAACCTGCTCCAGTATTCTTGCCTGGAAAATTCCATGGACAGAGGAGCCTGGCAGGCTACAATCCTTGGAGTCACAGAGTCGGACACAAATGGGGACGCACGCATGCAGCAGGGTTGGGGGCACACAAATACATACTTAGACACACTTCCAAAACACACACACAGACTCACATTCAGACATGAGAAGTCATATGTACAAAAACATACTTGGCACACAGATTCTCTCTTGTACACGTGTGTGAGCCACATTCCCACACATAGACACAAGGAATATTCTGAGAGTCACATCAGACATCTACACAGGATGGACACAACATGTGCACATACATGTACATTCAAATCAACAGATTCAGTCTGTCTGCCAAAAAATGGTTGCTTTTTAAATAAACCGAGGCCCCTTCCAAGTCAGGGGGTTGTTAGAGCAAGAAGGGATGGAGGTGGTATATCTCCTTATCCTCAACTAGTACCTACCAAATCCTTGTACAACCCAAGTCCAGCCAATGGGGATTCATTGAAATTAGCTCAGCTTTGTAATTAGCACATGAATCAGCACTGAGGACTAGGGACTCACTTTACAAAGATCATGTCTGAATGTGCACCCCCAAATGGAGAGGGGCCAGGAGATGAGTACATCTTCTCCACCCACCCCCTGTACATACACACTAACCACCCTAAATCAGACTGATGGGTCCCAGGCAAGCACTGACTTCTACATGGTAACCATGAGACCCTGCATTGAGGTTCTGCTGAACTATGGTAGAAGACAGAATACAACTTTCAGAGACTGTTTTAATGACTTCCAGCTATCAACATGGAAAAAGACTTCTGTAAAAACATGAGGGAAAGTTTACGTTTGTGCAAAGAATCAAGGGAAATATGTTGAAAACTTTTAACCAGCGAACGTAGAGACTCAGGGCCATTATAGAGACCTGTTCTGTGAAATCCTGAAAACCACAGTTAGGGATTTGAGACTCAGTTTACAGAATGACAGGAGGGCTCAAGCTTTATTGATATCTGGGGACCAGAGAGGAAGGAGCAGTGTATTAGTGAGTGTAATGCCAACTGCTGTAACAAATAATCCACTGAATTTTAGTGACTTCATACAATAGGTCACCCCACTCCAGTACTCTTGCCTGGAAAATCCCAGGAATGGGGGAGCCTGGTGGGCTGCAGTCCATGGGGTCGCTGAGGGTCAGACACGACTGAGCAACTTCACTTTCACTTTTCACTTTCATGCATTGGAGAAGGAAATGGCAACCCACTCCAGTGTTCTTGCCTGGAGAATCCCAGGAATGGGGGAGCCTGGTGGGCTGCCGTCTGTGGGGTTGCACAGAGTCAGACACGACTGAAGCGACTTAGCAGCAGCAGCAGCATACAATAGTTTATTTCTTGCCAGAGGTGTCTTGCCACAGGTAGCCAGCTATCCTCCAGTCAGTCAGTTGGTTCAGTTGATCAGTCGTGTCCGCCTATTTGTGATCCCATGGACTGCAGCACGCCAGGCCACCCCATCCATCACCAACTCCCGGAGTTTACTCAGACTCTTGTCCATTGAGTCGGTGATGCCATCCAACCACCTCATCCTCTCTCGTCCCCTTCTCCAGCCTTCATCTGCTGATAAACCAGTTGTTTATCTTGCACCTCCGTTATTTACTGGGGCTCAGAATTATCTGCTTTCACCAGGTGGCACTAGTGGTAAAGAACCCGCCTGCCAATGCAGAAGATGTGGGTTCCACCCTGGGTCAGGAAGATCCTCTGGAGAAGGAAATAACAACCCATTCTAGTATTCTTGCCTGGAGAAGCCCATGGACAGAGGAGCCTGGTGGCTATAGGCCATGGGGTCTCAAAGAGTCGGACAGCACTGAAGTGACTTAGCATGCATGCACGCATCTGGTAAATGGGAGGAGACAGGGTGGAAAAGGTGGTGAGTTTCTTTAAAAACCTTGGTCCAGAAATGACCTTCCGTGAACTTCCCTCTTGCCCATATTTTATTAGAGAGATGGAATGGGGCTGGGAACATATTTCCAGGCTGGATAGCTCCTCCCCTGCCCAGTCACAGTTATACAAAGAGTATGGATTTAATGGACCCAGCATCAACCACAACCAGATCCACAACTTCAGGGGGCTGTGGAATCTTCTTCCATCCACTACAACGAATCCTGCTCCAGAGGATGTTCCCAGCCCCACCCTGACTACCCTCCCACCCACCTACCCTGGTCCTCTGCCTTTGGGGTGGGTGACCACAAATTTGACTCTTTTAAGAGTGAAGGGAATCTGGCTTGATTTGATAAATGTTTAGATCACTGCAAAAGTTTAATGGTGAGAATCTGACACTCTTTCTCCAAGCATTTATTGAGCTGTTACTGTGTGCCAGGCACGATGCTGAGAACATGCCAATGAATGAGACACAGTTAAGGCTTTGGAATGGCATCTCCTCTTTCTCAGGCGGAAAGAGAACAGATGATTTCTGAACCTGTGCTTGTCGCTGTGATATTTCACTATGAACAACATGGGAGAGAGGGGAGGGGCAAGGAAATCATCAAGTCTGCCTGCCTGTTGGTGATAGAAGGGGTAGGGTTCAGGCGGGGAAAGGATGGAGGCAACATTTGAGGGGGAGGTCACCTGGATCAAAAGGGGTGGGGAGGGCTTTCTAGGTGTGAATAGAATCTCTGTGTGCAGACTCATGGGCTAATCAGAGACCTGTAATTCCAGCTTCTAACACAAACCATTGCTGATTCAAGTGCTAATCAGAAATCTTATCCCTGTGAAAGCAAACCTGGGCTGATTCATGTGCTAATTATAAATCTAAGCTGATTTGTAAAGTCTGTCCTGGAGCAGGTTCTAAATCACAAACGGGCTGCTGCTGACATTGGGATAGTTTAATAGAATGATCAGAGGGTGTCAAATTCATAGCGAAGAAGAGCACAAACTCTGAAGCTTGACAGTCTGGGTTCAAATTCCATTCCTGTTAAGAGCGGGCTGAGAGAACAACGAATGTCTTTGGGGAGGATTAAACGAGATAATACAAGTAAAGCACTGGGAGCAATGCCTGGCACCTAAGTGCTTACTCTTTTAAGTAGTAGCTGTAACAATAATAATACACAGGCAACAGTTATTCTGATTTCACTCAAGTCTTCATAGCAGGCCCCACCTCCAATCTCTTCACCACCTTCCTAAGCCCAGGTCTGAGGGCCTCACCCTCTGGAAAAGCTTCCCAGGGACCTGGGAGTCCCCAGTCCCGCCTCCGCCCCTATCCCTTTCAGCACCCTTCCCAGGTCTGGACGTCACCGCTCAGTCGCCACTTGAGGGCAGCAACACGCCGTTCAGCCGCTGCGCGCGGTGCATTGTGAGACACGTAGTCTTTGGGCTGATTAAGCGGTAGCTTGGGCCTGGCATGCGAACTGCATCTCCCGGAAGGCCATGCGACAGACTATGCCTCACCTTGCTTAAACCTGCAGGCGGAGGTCTCGCCCTCCTCAGAGAGCGAGCCTCTCGAGCGGCGCGGGGGTCACGGGGTGTAGGGACAGCCCGGCGCCCAGAGCAGGGATTGCTGCGCAGGCGCGGGCAGCCTGTGTCTCCTGCTGGGGGCATTAGGGAGCGGGTGACCCTACAGCCACGGACGCCGGAGCTGAAGTTGAAGCAGCTGTGGAGGCTTGTTGTTCAGTCGTGTCCCACTCTTTGCGACCCCATGGGCTGCAGCACGCCAGGTTTCTAGGTAGTCCTGAGTCGTGGAAGAGCTTAATACCGCCTGGCTCCACCCCCACCCCCGATGTGTGCCCTGTAGCCAGCTCACCCGCCTTCCTGCTCTCCTGCATCTCCACTGTCCCTAGTATTTTCTTGGCGCCCTAGTCTTAAGAGGAAAAAATAAAATCCTTTCCTTTCTTTTACCTTTTCCTCACAGGCACACACCCCCTTCAAACACACAAACCCCTTATGGTAATGTTCAACCAAGCACAAAAATAGAATAGTAGAATGATCCTCCAGCTACCCATCACCTTTTTTCAATAATTATCAACGTATGATCTTGTTTTATCTTTTTCGCTTCCCTCCCCAGGCGAATTCATTTAAAGCAAATCCCAGACATATGATTTCATCCATAAACACTTCTCTATGTATCTCTAAAATAGAAGGTTCTTTAAAAACAATACTTTTATAACACCTAAAAATGATTAATAATTCTATAATATTATCTAATATCCAACCCATCTCCAAATTTTCCTGATCATCTTATGTCTTCTAATTGTTTGCTTGTTCAAATCAGACTCCAAACAAGGTAATGTATTCCATTTTGTTGGCACCTCTTCAAGGCTTATTTACTGACAGTTCCCCCTTATTCTCATCTGTTTCACAGTCTGATCTGGCAGGTTGCGCTTCTTGGTGTCCTTTAATATGTTCTGTCCCACCTATGCCCTGTGAACTGGAAAATCTAGAGGCTGGGTCAGATTCAGATTTGGTTAAGGGGTAAGGGTACCTCATGGCCTCCCTGGTGGCTCAGAAGGTAAAGAATCCACCTGCAATGCAGGAGACCTGGGTTCGATCCCTGGTTTGGGAAGATCCCATGGAGAAGGAAATGGCAACCCACTCCAGTATTCTTGCCCAGATAATCTTATGGACAGAAGAACCTGGCAGGCTATAGTCCGCCGGGTTGCAAAGGGTCGGACACAACTGAGCAACGAACCTCAACTCCACTTCATGGATGACGTCCTCTTCTTCCATCAGTTATCATGTGATAATGCCCGGTTGCTTCTTTTTTGTGTGTGATGTTAATATTCACTGTTGGGGCTGAGTGTTGTCACCCTAATCCATCCATTATAAAAGCACAGCCAAACTTCAGGAAGGAAGTGTGTCCATGCTCTCCCTTCCAGCTCTGTCCGGCTGTTTCACAAATGTGGTCTATTGCTAAAGCTCTTCCTTGTTGCTAAACTCAGGAAGTAATCTTCCATCTTCAACTCGCTGGTCCTGTAATAAGTGGCTATTGGGAGCTTGTGCCTGCGAGCATGTGGGACACACAATAAGTCACTACAGTTGTGTTCAGCTCTTTGCGACCCGCCAGGTTCCTCTGCCATGGGCTTCTCCAGGCTAGAATGCTGCGGTGGGTTACCATTCTCTCCTCCAGGGGCTCTTTTGACCTAGGGCTTGAACCCATGTCTCTTATGTGTCTCTGATGCAGATTCTTTACTGCTGGTGCCACCTGGGAAGCCCTTTTGAGAGCTTAACTAGTCCTAATTGAGATGTGTGCTGTAAGTATAAAATACACACTGGGATTTCAGAGAGTACCAAAAAAAAAATAAAGAATTTAATGATGAGAAGCCCGTGCTCTGCAACAAAGAGTAGGCCCTGCTCACAAGTAGAGAAAGCCTATGTGCTGCACTGAAGACCTGGTGCAACCAAAATAAATAAGTAAATAATTTTTTTAAAAAAGAGTGTAAAATATCTCAAGACTTTAAAAATATGGATAATGTTGAAATGATAATCTTTGGTATACAGTAACAATAAAATACGTGTGTGAGTTATCTTATTAAAAATTACTTTCACCTGTTGTTTTTTACCTTTTAAATGTGGCTACTAGAAATGTTAAAATCACATATGTGGCTATGAGTTATATTTCTAGCAGAAGGTGTTCCAGAACAGTGGTTTTCAAAGTGTGATCTCTGGACCAGCAGCGTCAGCATCAACATCATATGACAACATGTTAGAAATGCAAATTCTATGTTGCTCTGGGCTTACTGAACCCAAGTCTCCAGGGATTGGGGCCCAGCAGTCTGCATTTGATTAAGTCCTCCAGATCATTCGTGTCTGAAAACTCCCCTCCCGGTTTGTGTGGATACAGAACCCTCCCAAGCCCACCTGCTTCTCACCTCTTCACTGTTAACACCTTGGTCTGAGCATCTCTTGGTTCTACCTGGACCCCTGCAGTTGCTTGCAAATTGGTTTCCCAGCATCTAATCTTGTGCCCTACTTGTAGCCCTCACACTCCGTTTTAGTCTCCTCCAAAAACATAAATCAGATCACATTACTTCCTTTCTTAAAAACTTCTAGTGGCTTCCCTATTGCACTTTAGTGTAAAATCCAAGCCCCTTCCTGTGGCTCCTGCAGCCTCCTCATCACATAGTCGCCCGACTCCACCTTCGCTCTTTCTGCCCCAGCCTTGCCATCCTTCTTGCTATTGCTCACACACTCCCAACTCCTCCCTGCCTCAGGGAATTTGTGATGGCCATTCCCTCTTCTAAGAATGTGGTTCTTTGTAGGACTGGCTCGCTCTTTTCCTTTGGGCCTCAGCTTAGATGCCCCCACCTCAATTATCACTAAAACCAAGCCAATATCCGTATTCACACAATGTTACCCAACTTTCATTTTCTGCTTGCTACGTACAGAACACACACTGTTCTTGTCATTTGTCTGTCTCTCCCACTATCAGGTATGCCTCAAGGGCAGGAACTCATCTCTCTAGCTCACCACTTTGACCCCAGCTCCTCCCACAGGGCCTGCACACAATAGGTGCTTTTAAAAGTCTGTTCATTGACCCAGCATGTGAACTGCTGCAGCTGCTCCTCTTCAGTCTCTCTCGCTGCCTCCATCCACTCTGAAGTCAGAGGACCATTGCCATCCATGGTGTTTGAACTCTCAGAACCTTCCCCATGACCTCCTCATTTCTGGCTTCTGCCACACTGGGATATCTGACAACACAGAGCCCACTTTCTGATTTGGGATTGGCAGGCTGGAGCTGCTATGCCTGTAAGGGCTTGATGAGGATACGGAAACCGCTTCAGTGTTAGAACAGAGGGATTTTATCACATCGGGGGGTGGTTATGCAGTGGATAGAGGAGCTGAAGAGCCAACAAGAGCCAATGAAGCCAGTGGAAATTAACAGCAGTGGGAAGCCACCACTGCTCCAGGCTGGAGGAATAAAGCAAGGAGGTGCGGTCACCAGGCCCTGGAGACAAAGTCACCTGATGGAAGTTGGAAACCCAGTGGGATTGTCTAGCTGGCTGGAGTGGTGGAGGGGGCAGAGCCACAGGGAGAGAGAGGCGGGCTTACCAGGCAGGGGGGAGGATTGCCCTGGCCTCTTCCTTCTCTCTTCAGGGCTCCTGCTACTGCTTTCCAGTGGCGGAACCCAAGGTAAACCCAGATGAAAGGGAGATGAACTGTGGCCTGGGATGCAGCAGGAGGGCGAGGAACAGATCTGGGCAAATACAGCCCAAAGTAGCACAGCATGGTTTCCTCTGTGCACCAAAGAGCCCACCTGGTCATCCCACACTAGGCCTCACACTGTTGTGTTCAGTTGGTAAGTCATATCCGACTCTTTGCAACCCCATGGACTGCAGCATGTCAGGCTTTCTGGTCCTTCACTGTCTCCTGAAGTTTGCTCAAACTCACGTCCATTGAGTCAGTGATGCCATCCAACCATCTCCTCCTCTGTCACCCGCTTCTCCTCCTGCTCTTGATCTTTCCCAGCATCAAGGTCTTTTCCAATGAGCTGGCTCATCACAGCTTACTGAACTACATCATGTGTCTGGCTGCTGTAGGATTAGGATTTTTTTAATGTTTATTTATTAGACTCTGCTGGGTCTTAATTGCAGCATGTGAGGCCTAGTTCCCTGACCAGGGATTGAACCCTGGCCCCCTGCACTGGGAGCATGGACTCTTAGCTAGTGGACCACCAGGGAAGTCCCTAGGGTTAGGGTTGAGTTTGCAACCCCAGTGTTTCAGATATCTATTGCTGCATTACAAATTATCCCTAAATTAAGCAGCTAAAGATAACCATTTTCTTTTTCCTCTAACTTTAAGGATCAGAAAGTTACAAAGGTTTCAGTGGGGTTGTTTTCACATGGTGTCTGTCCTATGGTTGCAGTCAGATGTTCACTGGGGTGGTCACTTGAAAACTCAACTGTCCAAGGTGGCTCACTCGCAGTGTTGCTGGCTGTCACTTGAGAACTCAGCGGGCTGTTGATCAGAGAGGCTGCACATGGCCACTCCAGCATCATGGTATTACTTGGGGGCAGGCTTCTTCCAGAGCATGTGTTCCAAAAGACCCAGGCAGAAACTGTATTTTCCTTTTCTTTTTCTTTAAATTTTATTTTTACTTTATTTTACTTTACAATACCGTATTGGTTTTGCCATATATTGACATGAATCCGCCACAGGTGTATACGAGCTCCCAATCCCGAATGACTTGGCATAAAAAAATGACACAGCATCACTTCTGCAGTCAAGACCCACCCAGATTCAAAATGAAGCTACATAGATCCCGCCTTTTGATGAAAGGAATTGATGGCCACATCTTGCTCCAGAAAATGTTATTTGAGGCACTGATATGAGTTCTTTTCTGTCCTGACTCTAGACAGTCTCTTGAGATGAACATCTCCGTTATATTCTGGGGGCTTTGATGACTAACTACATGGCTACGTTTTCAAGCCTTATACGCAGCCCAGCCCATCTCTCGATCCATAGAATCGCTCCTAACTGGACATTCCTCCTCCCAGGTGTTGTTTCAGTTCAGTTCAGTCACTCAGTCAAGTCCGACTCTTTGCAATACCATGGACCACAGCATGCCCGGCTTCCCTGTCCATCACCAACTCCCAGAGCTTACTCAAACTTGTGTTCATCGAATCGGTGATGCCATCCAGCCGTCTCATTATCTGTCACCACTTTCTCCATCGGCCTTCAATCTTTCCCAGCATCAGGGTCTTTTCTCAGGAGTCAGTTCTTCGCATCAAGTGTTCAAAGTATTGGAGTTTCAGCTTCAGCTTCAGTCCTTCCAATGAATATTCAGGTCTGATTTCCTTTACGATGACTGGTTGGATCTCCTTGCTGTCCAAGGGACTCTCAAGAGTCTTTTCCAACACCACAGTTCAAAAGCATCATTTCTTCGGCACTCAGCTTTCTTTAAAGTCCAACTCTCACATCCATACATGACTACTGGAAAAACCATAGCTTTGACTAGACGGACCCTTGTTGGCAAAGTAATGTCTCTGCTTTTTAAAATGCTGCCTAGGTTGGTCATAACTTTTCTTCCAAGGAACAAGTGTCTTTTAATTTCATGGCTGCAGTCACCATATCCAGTGATTTTGGAGCCCCCAAAATAAAGTCTGTCACTGTCTCCATTGTTTCCCCATCTATTGCCAAGAAGTGATGGGACTGGATGCCATGATCTTTGTGTTCTGAATGTTGAATTTTAAGTCAACTTTTTCCTCTCCTCTTTCACTTTCATCAAGAGGCTCTTTAGTTCTTCTTTGCTTTCTGCCATAAGGGTGGTGTCATCTGCATATCTGAGGTTATTGATATTTCTCCCAGAAATCTTGATTCCAGCTTGTGCTTCATCCAGCTCAGAATTTCTCATGATGTACTCTGCATATAAGTTAAATAAGCAGGGTGACAATATACAGCCTTGATGTACTCCTTTTCCAATGTGGAACCAGTCTGTTGTTCCATGTCCAGTTCTAACTGTTGCTTCTTGACCTGCATATAGATTTCTCATGAGGCAGATCAGGTGGTCTGGTATTCCCATCTCTTGAAAAGTTTTCCACAGTTTGTTGTGATCCACACAGTCAAATGTTTTGGCATAGTCAATAAAGCAGAAGTAGATGTTTTTCTGGAACTCTCTTGCTCTTTTTATGATCCAGCAGATGTTGGCAATTTGAACTCTGCTTCTTCTGCCTTTTCTAAATCCAGCTTGAACATTTGGAAGTTCACAGTTCATGTACTATTGAAGCCTGACCTGGAGAATTTTGAGCATTACTTTGCTAGTGTGTGAGATGAGTGCAATTGTGTGGTAGTTTGAACATTCTTTGGCATTGCCTTTCTTTGGGATTGGAATGAAAACTGACCTTTTCCAGTCCTGTGGCCACTGCCGAATTTTCCAAATTTGCTGGCATATTGAATGCAGCACTTTCACAGCATCGTCTTTTAGGATTTAAAATAGCTCAACTGGAATTCCATCACCTCCTGTAGCTTTGTTCATAGGGATGCTTCCTAAGGCCCACTTGACTTCACATTCCAGGATGTCTGGCTCTAGGTGAGTGATCACACCATTGTGGTTATCTGGTCATGAAGATCTTTTTGTGTAGTTCTTCTGTGTATTCTTGCCACCTCTTCTTAATATCTTCTGCTTCTGTTAGGTCCATACCATTCCTGTCCTTTATTGTGCTCATCTTTGCATAAAATGTTCCCTTGGTATTTCTAATTTTCTTGATGAGATCTCACTCCTTTCCCATCCCATTGTTTTCCTCTATTTCTTTGCACTGATCACCGAGGAAGGCTTTCTTATCTCTCCTTGCTATTCTTTGGAACTCTGCTTTCAAATGGATATATCTTTCCTTTCCTCCTTTGCCTTTCGTGTCTTTTCTTTTCTCAGCTATTTGTAAGGCCTTCTCGAACAACTATTTTGCATTTCTTTTCCTTGATCCCTGCCTCCTGTACAATGTCACAAACCTCTGTCCATAGTTCTTTAGGCACTCTGTCTATCAGATCTAATCTCTTGAATCTATTGGTCATTTCCACTGTATAATCATAAGGAAAAAAAATAATCATAAGGGATTTGATTTAAGTCATATCTGAATGGCCTAGTGGTTTTCCCTACTTTCTTCAATTTCAGTCTAAATTTGGCAAGAAGGAGTTCATGATCTGAGTCACATTCAGCTCCTGGTCTTGTTTTTGCTGACTGTATAGAGCTTCTCCATCTTTGGCTGCAAAGGATATAGTCAATCTGATTTGCATATTGACCATCAGGTGATGTCCATGTGTAGAGTCTTCTCTTTTGTTGTTGGAAGAGGGTGTGTGCTATGATCAGTGCATTCTTTTGGCAAAACTGTATTAGCCTTTGCCCTGCTTTATTCTGTACTTCAGGGCCAAATTTGCCTGTTACTCCAGGTATCTCTTGACTTCCTACTTTTGCAAGATGGACAGGTCATGGTGGAGAGGTCTGACAAAACGTGATGCACTGGAGAAGGGAATGGCAAACCACTTCAGTATTCTTGCCTTGAGTACCCCATGAACAGTATGAAAAGGCAAAAAGATAGGACACTGAAAGATGAACTCCCCAGATTTGTAGGTGCCCAATATGCTACTGGAGATCAGTGGAGAGCTAACTCCAGAAAGATTGATGAGACGGAGCCAAAGCAAAAGCAATGTCCAGCTGTGGATGTGACTGGTGATGGAAGTCAAGTCCAGTGCTGTAAACAGCAATATTGCATAGGAACCTGAAATGTTAGGTCCACGAATCAAGGCAAGCTGGAAGTGGTCAAACAGGAAATGGCTAGAGTGAACATTGACATTTTAGGAATCAGCTAACTAAAATGGACTGGAATGGGTGAGTTTAACTCAGATGACCATTATTTCTACTACTATGGGCAAGAATCCCTTAGAAGAAATGAAGTAGCCATCATAATAAACAAAATAGTCTGAAATGCAGCACTTGGATGCAGTCTCAAAAACGACAGAATGATCGCTTCGTTCCAAGGCAAACCATTCAATATCACAGTAATCCAAGTCTATGCCCTAATCAGTAGTGCTGAAGAAGCTGAAGTTAAATGGTTCTATGAAGACCTGCAAGACCTTCTAGAACTAACACCCAGAAAAGATGTCCTTTTAATTATAGGGGACTGGAATGCAAAAGTAGGAAGTCAGGAGATACCTGGAGTGTTATTTAAACACCTCAAAATAGCTAAACTCAGGTAATTCTGATACCCAATTGCTGATTGGGAATCACTGTTCTTCAAGATGAGTGCTAAAAACTTCCCTCGTAGTCCAGTGGTTAAGAGTCAAGGGATGCAGTTTTGATCCCTGGTCAGGGAACTAAGATCCCACATGTCACAGGGCAAATAAGACCTGATGCAGCCAAATAAATAATAATCAAATAAATATTTACAAAGATGAATGTTAGATTTCTTACAGAGATACCCAGGGCCTCCATCATTTCCCGTTATATAGGTTCTGATTTGGCCCTAGCCTCATCTCTCTGCCTTTAGACTTTAGGGATTCACCAAGACAGTCTCTAAGTGGTTTATCACCTATGTACCCTAGGTGACCTCCTCACTTTTAAGGCACATCCCTGGGGTTATGGCCAATGGAGCCCACTCCCTCTCTCCAACTGGGAGAGGTACGTGCCTCAGGGCCCAGTAATGGCCTGCCCACCCACCCTCCCCCCCGCCGCCCCCATTCACTGCATTTCAGGAGCCTGTGTCTGTGAGGCCTGCCAATAGCACCTGCTTCCAGCCTGGCCCTTGTGAATGGTCAGTAAGGAGCCATTTACTGAATAGTAGAAGGCAGTTTTATACTAAGATTCCCAAAGAGCTATACCTCCCTATTCATACTCATGTAATCCTCTCTCGTCGAATCTGCCTCGGATGTGTGACTTGCTTTAACTAATAGAGTATGAAAGAAGTCACTGCCCCCCACAGCCAGTTCTGGCCTAAATGTTAAGAATGGGAGCTTTTGCTTTTGTGTACTCAGGAGCTCTGAGTTCCACACTGGGGAGACCACATAGAAAGGCCACGTGGAGACCTAAGGAAGCCAGGTGACAGTGAGACTAGATGCCCCTGATGTATGACCCCCGTGCAGCTGTTCAAGTTATCACTTAGCCATTTGGGCTTTTCCCAAAGCACCAGGCTCACAAGTTAAGAAGCCCCTTGGATGTTTTTTTCCCTTGGGTGTCCTAGCCAGAGCTGACATCATATGGAACGGAGACAAACTATCTCTGCTGCGTCCTTTTCAAATTCTTGAAATGCAGGACAACGAGCAAATAAAGTTGCTGTTCTCCTTTTTTTTTTTTTAATGGGGAAAATCAGAGTGTTTTATTGATAATAGTAACATACAAGACTCCATGGTTAGGTAAGTGGGCCTATAAGGCCTGAGCCTAGGCTTTGTGCTTCTCCTTGGGCTTCCTGGGGACAAACTTCTGCAGTTTCTTCCACATGCCTTTATTCATCTCCTTAAACTCATCCAACATATCTGTGGACAGGATCAGTTTGTACTCTTCCAAGGACAGGCCACCGAAGCTTGTGTCTCTGGGGTGGGGGTACCTGTGTTTGCAGTAGTTTGAATGGAGCCAGGCTAAGCTCTTGTATACCTGACTACAGGCCTCAGGCTCTGCAATCTGGGTGTTCTCTCCCTCCTGAAAGGCCTGTGCTACTCACTGCCACAAATAAGTGCCCAAGTTCCTGTCTGTTTGGTCTCATCCCAGGCCGTTCCTCACAGAGCTTAAGAAAAAGCCCTTAGCAGCTGGCTGCCGATTTAGGCCCTGCTTGACTCTGCTCCTGAGGGAAGAGTTGGCCCTCGGTTGTGGTTTTAAGCCATTAGATGTGAGGAATTTCATTATGCAGCAATGGCTACCTGATATAGGCTGAGTTAACTGTTTCCTACTTCTCCTTGGGCCTCACAGAGGAAGGAGTAGAATGTTGTAAGCAACATACATACACTCACTGCCCAGATCAGGGCTAGCATATTGTATACATGTGTTTATTTGCTCACTCATTCATTCATTCTTTCACTAGATATGCCAAGCTCTACTCTAGGTGCTGTGGATACACTGGTGACAAGATAGACAAAATCATGGAACTCATATAATATGAAGTGTGATGTCAGTGTAAGAGCAATCATCCTGTGTAATATACCAGAATGACTGGCTAAAGACAGAGGAAAGAAAGCAAGACTATTATTGAACAGAAGCATAATGTCACACCAGTTGGGTTTATGTCTCAGCCATTTGGGGGAAAATATCAATTTGGAGCCTCATCTTGCATGATAAATGAAAATAAATTCCAGATGGACTAGAGTAAAATGTGGGAAGAAAATTACACAATAAAAATCTTGAAGATGAAATAAATATTTAATAACCTCTGGGTTGAGAAAGACTTTCTGAACTTTAAGAGAGCAAATCACAGGGACTTCCCTGGTGGTCCTCTGGTTAAGACTCCATGCTCCTACTGCAGGAGGCGTGAGTTCGATCCCTGGAGATCCTGCATGCCTACCACTGGGTGTGGTTGAGAAAAAAATCCTGTTTAAAAAGAGAGAGAGAATAAAGCATAAAGGAAAAGATTGACAGATTTGACTGTATAAAAAGTTGAGTATCCCATATGTTTGAAAAGGGCTTGACTAGGGACCTCCCTGGCATTCCAAATGTAAAGGCTCCTTGCTCCCTAATGCAGTGGGTGCTGGTTCAATCCCCGGTTGGGGAACTAAGACCCCACATACCGACTAAAACAAACAAAAATAATTATTTTTAAAAAGACATGACTAAAATTGAAGTGAACTAGTAGAGAAAAATATTTGCAATAGGTATAATAGAAAAGTGATAAACATATAAACATATTAATAAATTAATGTGGCATTAACAGGAAAATCCAGTACCTAAAAGAAAGATGGGCAGTTAATATGAAAGGACAATTCAAAGAAGAATCACAGAGAGCCAAAAAGATAAAAGCCCAATTTATCCCTGGTAATATTCAAGTAATTTGTCCTTTGAAATATTGAGAGGCAGCCCTTTGCCTGTCAAATCAGCAATGATGTTTGAAATGTGGTTCCCTTTGGTGACAAGAGTTCGGGGAAATGGGAGACCCTGTTCACATTCACCACGATCAGGATGTGAAGGGGAGTGAATTTTTATAGAGAAGGATTGGGCCCCAAGTTTAAAACTTGAAAATGCTCATATCTGTTAATTCATCATTTACACTACTGGAAAGAATCTGGCAAGTGGAAAGGATTTCATCCCAAGGATTTTTATGGCATCATTAAAAATTTTTTTAATTTATTTATATATTTGTTTTTGGCTGTGCTGGATCTTTGACTTCTCCTTGCAGTGGCTTCTCTTGCTGTGGAACATGGGTTCTAGGGTGCATGGGCTTGAGTCATTGTGGTGCAGGGGGCTCAGTTCCCCTGTGGCATGTGGGATCTTAGTTCCCAGACCAGAAATTGAACCCACATTTGCTGCGTTGCAAGGTGGATTCTTAACCACTGGACCACCAGGAAAGTCTCTATGGCACCATTTTTTAATAAAACAAAACCAAAACCAAACTGGGAATAATTTGACTATGACCTACTAGCATTTGACAAAGGTCCATGGGATATTAATTGGTATTTGAGAATAAAAGCCTCCTTAATAAAATGAATAAGGGAAATGCTGACTTGAATGAAGCTAAGTGAGATGCAGGAGCTTTAATCAACATGCTAGTGTACATGATAACTGTAATAAGAAGGGTCCTCCTAGGTATTTTTTTCTAAACAAATTTATGTATCACTTTATTTTCAGTTTTTCAGCAATTGTTGCCAACTATCAAGTCATTTCTTCTACCTCATTCTGTTGGCCACCTCATGGGCCAAGACCTACTCAGATCAGTTCAGTTCAGTTCAGTTCAGTCGCTCAATCGTGTCTGACTCTTTGCGACCCCATGAATCACAGCACGCCAGCACCTACTGACCTGGGGAGTTCCTCTTTTGGTATCCTATCATTTTGCCTTTTATACTGTTCATGGGGTTCTCAAGGCAAGAATACTGAAGTGGCTTGCCATTCCCTTCTCCAGTGGACCATGTTTTGTCAGCCCTCTCCACCATGACCCGCCTGTCTTGGGTTGCCTGCAGGCATGGCTTGGTTTCATTGAGTTAGACAAGGCTGTGGTCCTAGTGTGATTAGATTGACTAGTTTTCTGTGAGTATGGTTTCAGCGTGTCTGCCCTCTGATGCCCTCTTGCAACACCTACCATCTTACTTGGGTTTCTCTTACCTTGGGTGTGGGGTATCTCTTCACGGCTGCTCCAGCAAAGCACAGCCGCTGCTCCTTACCTTGGATGAGAGGTATCTCCTTACTGCCGCTGGTCCTGACCTTCAATGTGGGATAGCTCCTCTAGGCCCTCCTGCACCTGTGTAGCCACCGCTCCTCGGGTGGCTCCTCCCAGCGGCTGCCCCTAGCCCTGGGCTCGGGCTTGAGGTGGCTCCTCAGGGTCACCGTCCCTGGCGGGTGGGGAAATAGATTCCTCCCTATGATGGAAGTTGCTGTGAAATCAGATGGCAAAAGGCAAGGAGACAAGAAGAGGTGAAAACCTAGAGTCATCTTTGCAGTCTGCCACAGCCCTTTCTTCATGTGTATGAGGAAACGTAAATTACTAGCAGTTAAAAAATATATTTATTTATTTATTTGAGTGTACCAGGTCTTAGTTTCAGCATGTGGAATATCGTTCCCTGACCAGGAATCAAACCTGGGCCCCCTGCATTGGGAGCACAGAGTCTTAGCCACTGGACCACCAGGGAAGTCCCAAATTAATAGCAGTTGTTACTTGAAGAAGTAAGTCTTCTTCCCCAAGTCTCAGTGGCTTGATACAATCTTTTTTATTTTATTTTTTCCACAGGATAGCATGATGCAGTCAGTGGGGTAGAGCTACCCCATCTGGCAGCTCTGGGCTCCTTTAGCTCCCCTGCTCCCGCCCCCTCATCCTCTCCATCAGTGAATGTTGAAAGAGAGGAGGGGCATACGTGAGAGGTTTGGGGGCTCACACCTGGAAGTCGACACACATCTGCTCACTAGCTCTTTGGTTCACATATCTAATTGCAAGGGAGGATGGGAAATGTAGTCCAGTCCCGAAGGGGCAAAGGAGAGTAGTGTTAGTGAGCCATTAGTCTCTACAACGTGTTTGGGAACATGCTGTATCTGAAAGGAGAGAAGGGTTATTGTGTTTATTTATTTATTTATTTATTTTGCATATCACTTGTCTTCCTTCTCTAGGTTGTAAGCTCCAGGAAGGCAGTTTTGTTCACCATTTCACCAACTAGGGGCCTGGTAAGCACTCAACAAATATATGAGGAATAAATGAAAGAATGCATGAGTGAATGAAAAAATCAACAGTTTCACAGGATACAATATTATGCAATTAAGACTGATATGTCTAAGATTCTGGGAACACGAAAAATTGTTTACATGTGAACATTTAGGTAGGATCTAGGTTAAGTATGATAGATCCCCTGGAGGAGGAAATGGCAACCCATTCCAGTAGGTTTGCTTGGAGAGCTCCATGGACAGAAGAGCCTGGGGGCTACAGTCCAGGGGGTCGCAAAGAGTCTGACATGACTGAGGGACTCACACTTTCACTTTCAGGCTAGGTACGATAGGAATCCATAACAAAACACAATGTAACAGTAGCTTAAACAAAGGAGAACTTTATTTCTCTCTAACCAATAGAAGTATCAATAACCTCAGATATGCAGATGACACCACCCTTATGGCAGAAAGTGAAGAAGAACTAAAGAACCTCTTGATGAAAGTGAAAGAGGAGAGTGAAAAAGTTGGCTTAAAGCTCAACATTCAGAAAACAAAGATCATGGCATCCAGTCCCATCACTTCATGGCAAATAGATGGGGAAACAGTGGCTGACATTGTTTTGGGGAGCTCCAAAATCACTGAAGATGGTGACTGCAGCCATGAAATTAAAAGATGCATACTCCTTGGAAGAAAAGTTATGACCAACCTGCTGCTGCTGCTAAGTCACTTCAGTCGTGTCCGACTCTGTGCGACCCCATGGATGGCAGCCCACCAGGCTCCCCTGTCCCTGGCATTCTCCAGGCAAGAACACTGGGGTGGGTTGCCATTTCCTTCTCCAGTGCATGAAAGTGAAAAGTGAAAGTGAAGTCGCTCAGTCATGTCTGACTCTTAGCGACCCTACGGATTGCAGCCTACCAGGCTCCTCCGCCCATGGGATTTTCCAGGCAAGAGTACTGGAGTGGGGTGCCATTGCCTTCTCCATGACCAACCTAGACAGCATATTAAAAGGCAGAGACATTACTTTGCCAACAAAGGTCCAACTAGTCAAAGCTATATTTTTTTTCCAGTAGTCATGTATGGATGTTAGAGTTGAACTATAAAGAAAGCTAAGCACTGAAGAATTGATGCTTTTGAACTGTGGTGTTGGAGAAGACTCTTGAGAGTCCCTTGGACTACAAGGAGGTCCAACCAGTCCATCCTAAAGGAGATCAGTCTTGAGTGTTCATTGGAAGGACTGATGTTGAAGCTGAAACTCCAATACGTTGGCCACCTGATGCGAAGAGCTGACTTACTTGAAAAGACCCTGATGCTGGGAAAGATTGAGGGCAGGAGGAGAAGGGGACGACAGAGGATGAGATGGCTGGATGGCATCACCGACTCGATGGACATGAGTTTGGGTAAACTTCAGGAGTTGGTGATGGACAGGGAGGCCTGGTGTGCTGTGGTCCACAGGGTCGCAAAGAGTCGGACACGACTGAGCGACTGAACTGAACTGAACTGAACCGATAGACCAAGCATAAATAGTCCAAGGCTTCATGGTGCCAGTATGGAGGCTTCATGGCATCAGAGAGGCAAGCTGCTTTGACCACTGGCTCTCCCATTCCTAGGGAGTGCCCTGGCCTTCGTGGTCCAAGGTTGCTCCCACCACATCCACATTCTGTTTTTCATGTGGGAAGGGGAAAAGGAAAATGGTGACTCATCCTATGGTTCTTCTTAAGCATAGGTAAATTGAGAAATAAAATCTTAGCTTTGGTGTCTAATTTATTCTGAAGGTCATCTCTTTGCTGTTTTCCCAGGACAAAGAGCAGATGTGTAACAGTGAGGTCAGGTCCCAAATGAGCAGTCAAAGAGAATATAGCTCCTTGTTTCAGGTAAATACAAGCTGTTTACAAAGATGGGCAGGATGCAGATTTACATATATGATATGGTCAGAAATATATAAAAATATATTCAGTAAAATGACAGGAAGGAAATACAACAAAATATTGTAATGAGATTGTCTCTCAGATGTAGGTGAAGTGTTTTTTTTTTCATGTTTCTTTTTGTATCTTGCTGTATTTTTCAAAAGTTTCATAATGAGCAAGCATTAAGATCTTTTAAATTTTATTTATTGTGATATATCAAACACCTATCAAAAAAAAGCCCACAAAACCCCCCAAACAAAAAGCAAAAGCACAGGATAATGAATCATTGAGTGAACACTCAGGCATACACATTCACGGGGGGCGGGGAAGATGTCATTGATGCATTCTAGAAAATGTTTTGTCCTATTTTATTCATAAAACTTCCTCCTTTCTGACAGGTTACCACTATTTAGACTTGATGGAATCCTTTCTTTGGTTTTCTTAGTAGTATTGCTTCCTACGTGTGCTTCTTACACACTATAGTCTAATCTGGACTACTTTAAAACTGTATGTGAATGGGAACCATATTGCATATACTCTTTTGTATATGTTTTTTTTTCTTTTCACTCAACATTCTGTTTGTGAGATAAACCCATGTTGTGACAAGTATTAGTACCTACTGTGTTTATTCTACGCAGTCAAGATATTTATTTCTCATTATCACCTAATGTCCCATGGTGTGAATCTACTACAAAGTATGTATCCGTCTTCCTCTGATGAACATTTGTGTTGATTCCCTTGAAGGGCTTTGCAAGTAGGGCAGCTATGAAGAGCTTTACACAGGCTTCCTGGTGTCCATCCACCAGTCTTTTTAGGATATAGATAGAGAGGCAGAAGTTCTGAGTCACTGGGAATACCAATGCCAAATTGTTCCCAAAGTGGTTAAACCACTGCCGCTCACTCTTTCTGCAGCATGTGGGAGTCTTGGCTGCTCCCTATCTTTTAGCAACCACACCTGGTATTGTCAGATTTTGCCATTTTTGTCATTTCTAGGTATAGAGGGGAAGGTGTCCTTTTTGGCCTCACCGCATGGTATGTGGGATCTTAGTTCCCCGACCAGGGATCAAACCTTTGTCCCCTGCTTTGAAAGCGTGGAGTCTTAACCTCTGGACCACTCAGAAAGTCCTGAGGGGTAGGATTTCCCACGGAATTTCAGAACCTATTGATACCTTTACTGCCACATGGATTTCCTCCTGTGTAAAGGGTCTGCTTAAGAGTTTTGCTCATTTTTCTTTTGGGGTTGGCTGTTTGTTTTTGAAGGACTTACTTCTATATGCCCCACTCAAATCCTTAGTTTACATTATATGTTGGAAATATCTTCTCCCACTCTGACCATTTGGTAATGGTATCTTTTAATGGAAAATCTCAAAACATACACAAAAGTGGAGAGAACAGAGTAATGAATTCCCATAGACTTATCACCAGCTCCAGCAATTGTCAGTGTATTTGTTGTTGTTTAGTCGCTGAGTCATGTCTGACTTTTTTGTGACCCCATGAACGGTAGCCTGCCAAGCTCCTCTGTCCATAGGATTTCCCAGACAAGAATGCTGGAGTGAGTTGCCATTTCCTTCTCCCAGGGATCTTTTCGATCCAGGGATCGAACTTACGCCTCTGTACTGGCAGGCAGATTCTTTCCAACTGAGTCACCAGAGAAGCCTGTCAGTATATGCTGCTAAGTCATTTCAGTCGTATCCGACTCTGTGCGACCCCATAGACGGCAGCCCACCAGGCTCCCCCATCCCTGGGATTCTCCAGGCAAGCATACTGGAGTGGGTTGCCATTTCCTTCTCCAATGCATGAAAGTGAAAAGTCAAAGTGAAGTCGCTCAGTCGTGTCCGACTCTTAGCGACCCCTTGGACTGCAGCCCACCAGGCTCCTCCGTTCATGGGATCTTCCAGGCGAGAGTACTGGAGTGGGCTGCCATTGCCTTCTCCGCTGTCAGTATATAGCCAATTTCATTTCCCATCTACCTGTACTTCTTCTCCCTTTGGTTATTTTACACAAATTCTCAAAGTCTTATTATTTTATAAAAAAAATTAGTAAGTATCTGTAAGCAAAAAGACCTTTTAAAATATAAATATATAACCATATCACTCTAAGACATCTTTTGATGAATACAAATTATTAACATTGATTAGCCAAATGTAACAATCTTGTCTTTTGTAGTTAGTGCTTTTTGGGTCTTAAGAAATCTTAGCAGATGTTAGCTATTATATATAGAATAAATAAACAACAAGGTCCTACTGTATAGCATGGGGAACTGTATTCAATATCTTGTGATAAACCATAATGGAAAAGAATATTTTAAAAGTATATATATAATATGTCTATGTATAACTGAATCACTTAGCTGTGCAGCAGAAATTAACACATTTCAAAACAACTATACTTCAGTTTTTAAAAATTAAAAAAGGAGAAATCTTTTCTCTTCCTTGAAGTTATGCTACCTTGTCTTTTAAAACTTTTTTGTTTTATTTTTCAGTTTGGGTCTGTGATCTACCTAAAGTTGATTATTGTGCTTAGTATGAGGTAGGAGTGTAATGTAATTTTCATCCAATTAGATAGCAAACTCAGTATATTTATTGAAAAGATCATTTTTTTCTCTTTTTTTGCAGTAAAAACCTCTATCACAAGTCAGGGGGCCATATGTACATAGGTATACTTCTAGAATCTCTGCTCTAGTTCATCAATCATTGAATTAATTTCCATTGCTTTACAAGTCTTTTAAAAAATATTTATTTTTATTTATTCATTTGATTGCACTGAGTCTCAGTTGTAGCAGTGGGATCTTTAGTTGTGGCATTTGGAATCTTGTTCCCTGGCCAAGGATCAAACCCTGGACCCTGCATTGGGAGCATGGAGTCTTGGCCACTGGACCACCAGAGAAGTCTGGCTTTATGAAAAGCTGACTTGATATCAGCTAGGGTGGAAATTATCACCTTGTTTTTCACTAAGAGTATCTTTGTTATAATTGGCTGTTTGTATTTTAGTGTAAAATTTAGAATCCACCTGTAAGTTCCACAGAAAAAAGCTTTTAAAATCTAGATTATAAATTGATGGAACATACAGGTAAACCCAGGGATTGAACCTGGGTCTCCCACATTGGAGGCAGACACTTTAACTTCTGAACCACCAGGGAAGCCCAATTCAAGGGAAACTGCTATCCAAATCCAATAACATGGTATATCAAACCATTATCTTCCCTGGTATTGAAGAACTTAGATTAAAAATTTAAGCTCAGGAGGCAAGGCCATAGCCTCCCAGAAAATAGTTTTCTCCTTATCGGGAGGCAAGGACATAGCCTCCCAGAAAATAGCTTTCTCTGTTTCAACTTAGTTGCTCTCTGTAAGTTTTCCCACCAATCAAGCGTATCCCCCGCACCTATGGCCTCTACTTCAATGTATCCCATAACCCGACTCCATCCCCACCTGCCTGTGATTTTTTGTATAAAAACCCCTCACTACTGACACTAGGGGTTCACTCTTCCCCAGGAGACTGAACCCCGGCGCGCCGGCTTAAATAAATCCTCTTGCTTATTGCATCGAATTCGAGCCATTGTGGTCTTTGGAGCGACAGGTCCTGAGAAAAGGCCACGAGGTCTTACAGTAGCTTGGATGGTAAAGCATCTGTCTACAAGGTGGGAGAGCCAGGTTCGATCCCTGGGTCGGGAAGATCCCCTGGAGAAGGAAATGGCAACCCACTCCAGTATTCATGCCTGGAAAATCCCATGGACTGAGGAGCCGGGTGGGCTACAGTCCATGGGGTCACAAAGAATCAGACACGACTGAGCGACTTCTCTTGTCTTTACAAAGTTCCCTTATACAAGCTTTTCATACAGTTTGTTAGATTTATTACCAGTCACTTAATCATTTACGCTAATATAGAGGGTTACTTTTCTCCACCTTTGTTTGGTTTAGGACTGGTATGTGGCAATAAAATTGATTTTTATACATTGATTTTATATCCAGTTACCCAGCTAAGTTCTGTTTTGAATTCTAATAAATTAGTCTGCACAGTCTTCTGAACATTCTTTAGCCAGAATCATATAATCTATTAATAATGATGCCAATAACTTTTTACTTATTTTCCTGCTTTACTTCAGAGTTAAGGTTTCCAGGACAAAATTAAACAGAAGCAATAACAACAGGCATCTTTCTTTGTCTTATTCCACACTTAGAAGGAAAACTTTTAATATTTAACCATTAAATATTTAAATGCATGTGTGCTAAGTCGCTTCAGTCATGTCTGACTCTTTGTGACCCTATGGACTATATATAGCCTGCCAGGCTCCTCAGTCCATGGGATTCTCCAGGCAAGAATACTGCAGTGGGTTACCGTGCCCTCAGCCAGAGGATCTTACCGACCCAGGGATCTTAAGCCTCTTAAGCCTCGAACCCGCGTCTCTTAAGTCTCTTGCATTGGCAGGCAGGTTCTTTACCACTGGTGCTGAAGAACTTAGGTTAAAATTTAAGCCCGGGAGGCAGGCCATGCCTCATGGAAAATAGCTTTCCCCTTATCTGGTGACTCAGAGCCTCCTGATTGATTCTTAACAGATGACTTATGACTTAGTGTAGGAGACCCCCTCCCAAGAATGTATCTCTTTGTCAGACTTTTCAGGGTAAAAATTGACCAAACGCCGCAGGGTGGTCAGCCAACTGTTTCAACTTAATTACCTGTAGACCTTTCTCACCAATCAAGTGTCTCCACCCTACCTATGGCCCCCTATCACATTGTTTCCTGCATCCTGACCTCATTCCCACCTGCCTGTGATTTTTTTGTATAAAAGTCCCTCACGATTAGCGTTCGAGGTTCACTCCTCTCGAGGAGACTGAACCCCGGCGCGCTGGCCTAATAAATCCTCTTGCTTATTGCATCGAATTCGAGTCACTGTGGTCTTTGGAGCGACAGATCCTGAGAAAAGGCCGCGAGGTCTTACAGTGCCACCTGGGAAGCCCAAATATTTTAATACTTAACCATACATGACGTTAGCTGTAGGTTTTTGGTAATGCTCTTCATCAAAAGATTTTTTGAAATATTTATTTGGCTGCACCAGGTCTTGGTTGTGACACTTGGGCTCATCAGTCTTAGTTTTGTCACGTAGGATCTTTAGCTGCAGTATACGAACTCTTAGTTGTGCCATGTAGGATCTAGTTTCCTGACCAGGAAGTGAATCTGCGCCCTGTGCATTGGGATTGCAGAGTCTTAGCCAGTGGACCACCAGGGAAGTCCCTTCTGGTCCATTCTTACCTTGATGATCTCCAGGTCTCAGCTTAAAATGAAGAGCTGAGGTTCAGACTCTCCAGTCTGGGTGGATCTGGGCCTTTACTTTTGCTCAAACCATCTTTTGCATGGAAGAAGGTGTTTGTCCCAAAGGCATTTGAGTTTTGAACTCCTCTTTTGTTTTATTCAGAGTTTTCAATACTATTTCCTTACCCTTTTATTAGTGTGTGTGCTCAGTCATGTCTGACTCTTTGTGACCCATGGACTGTAACCCGCCAGGCTCCTCTGTCCATGGGATTTCCCAGGGAAGAATACTGGAGTGAGTTGGGAAGAATACTGGAGTGAGTTGCCATCTCCTTCTCCTGGGGGTCTTCCCAACACAGGTGTCAAGCCCGCATCTCTCACGTCTCCTGTATCGGCAGATGGATTCTTTACCCCTGCACCACCTGGGAAGCCTTTCCTCTAACTAGTGTTTTGCTGCTTTTAATAAATTTTTACCCCATAGATTTCATCCTGCATTTTCATCTGTTCTCCAATGGAGATGGTTTTTGGTTTCTTTTTTTTTTTTGAAATTTTATTTTATTTATTTATTTTTTTATTATTAAATTTATTTATTTTTTTAATTACAATACTATATTTGTTTTTGGTTTCTTTAGAACACCATTCCTGGCAGAAAAAGTCATATTGTTTTTTCTTCTGCAAAATTGAATTTATTTGTTATGTTTTCTGAAATTAAAATATCTTTCCCCCAATTACATATACTTTAAAAATCCCCTGTAAAAAAAACACAACCAAGTTTTAAAAACTAAGAAAATATAAATGATCTAAATCCCATTGCCCAGAGATATCACTGTTGACATTCACTTGACTACACATTCATACTTCTTTCTATTCAGATATACACAGTTTTACATATAAACAGCATCATGTTATATACACTGTTGTTTTCATATAGTTCCTTTACTTTCAACCTTATTTTGTGTTTACCCTTCCCCATCTCCTATCCTGACCGAGGTCACCAGTGTTGCCAACGTTAACAGCCTGAGTGTATCCTTAGGTAGTTTTCTCCACCGTCACACAAATATGCAAACATATATATACATACATATTTATAAGGGATTCATTTTAATCATTGTTTGCCCTCATACCACCAATAGAATCACTTCTCTGCATCTTGCTTTTCTCAGTTAAAATCCCTTCAAATCAGCTTGTAGAGTTCTAATTTATTTGTAATGACTGCATTGATGATATGGGTGAACCACAATTGATAAATCCATCAAGCATTACCTTAATTATATTTAAAAGACCTACATTTTATGAATGAAAACTCAACCACTGTGGTCTAAGATGCATGCCTACTGCCAACGTCAGGGCCACATTCCAGCCAAGAGGAAGGGCAGAGACAGGGAGATTCTCACTTTTGCCTTTAGAAACACAACCTGAAGTTGCCCGCTTTGTTTCTTCCCTTATTCCATCATCCAGAAGACAGTTAGGAGGCTGCACCTGGCTCCAAAGAGACTGAGAAACACAGTCTTGGCCAGGGGACAGATGTCTGATTCCAAATGCTATTCCAGTAGAAGGGGAAAGAACTATGTCTGCTGATGAGGGGCATTCAAGCTTGCTTCCCTGGTGGCTCAGTAGTAAACAATCCGCCTGCCAATGCAAGAGACTCAAATTTGATCCCTGGGTAAGGAAGATCCCCTGGAGGAGGGAATGGTAACTCACTCCAATATTCTTGCTTGGGAAATCCCATGGACAGCGGAGCCAGGTGGGGCTACAGTCCAAGGGGTCTCAAAGAGACACGACTGAGCAACCAAGCATGAATGCACATAGAACTTACATAGAGTAAAATTAATCCTTTTTAGTGTATTGGTCTATGGGTTTGACAAATACACTGTTACTGTTCTGTTGCTAAGTTGTGTCCAACTTGCAAAGAGTCAGACATGACTAAAGCAATTTAGCATGCATCCCAAATAGTATTCTATTGTATGGGTGTACCACAGGCTGTCCATTCATCTGCTGAAGAACATTTGGGTTGTTTCTAGTTTGGACATTGTGACTAAAGCCACTATTCATATGGCAAACTGCTTTTATGTGAATTTAAGTTTTCATTTCTCTTGGGTAAATACCTAGGAATGGTATTGTTGGATCATACAGTAAGAATATGTTTAGCTTTATAAGAAACAACTGAACTGTTATCTAAAGTATCTGTACTATTTTGCACTCCTATCAACAATGCATGAGAGTTCCAACTGTTCACATCCTTGGCAGCTCTAGATTTTGTCAATTTATTGTTGTTTGCCATTCTAATAGATGTGTAGTGGTATCTCACTGTGGTTTTTCTTTTGTTTTAACCAAAGAATCAAACTATTATTCTATCTAGGAAGGGTAAGGCAGGCTGGATGGAATGGTTCCCCTGGCATTTTGGACAATTCTCATGCTTTCTATCCCAGACGTCCAGAGCCCTCTGAAGATCATCTCTATTTTTTTTTTTTCTGTCTTTTAATTTTTAGGAATTTCTTACCTTATGAATTCAACCTCCTCAGAAATCCATTTTCCCACTTTTCCTTGCAGCTGTGGTATGGGTGTGTCCTTCCAGATTCATCTAAAATTTCATCACTTCCTTCCCTCTGATATTCGGATGCTCAGCTTTCCTCTTTGATCATGTGTGCGCTGGTCTCCAAATCTTCACAAACTTCACCCTGTAAACTCAGCTAGTTCAAGCAGGGCATTTGAAACTACAGGGTTGGTTGTAGTTGCAAGGTCTCGCCTGCCAATGCCAGAGACATAAGAGACGCTGGTTTGATTCCTGGGTAGGGAAGATCCCCTGGAGGAGGGCATGGCAACCCACTCCAGTATTCTTGCCTGGAGAATCCCATGGACCGAGGAGCCTGGCAGGCTACAGTCTGTGGGGTCACAGAGTCAGACACAACTGAAGGGACTTAATGCGCACACACACACAAGGTCCCCCAAAGTATCAGAGCTGTTTCCATTGTCTGCTTTGTAACAGACCGTCCTAACATGTAGTGGCTTAAAACAACATTGTTTCTCACGATTTTATACTGTGAGCTGATGGGATGATTCTTCTGCTTCATGTGGAATTGCCTAGAGGTCATTCAAGAGGCTCTGCATTTAGCTGGTGGCTGGAAGGGCACAGAAAATCCAAGATGACTGGATCTTTTGGGACCCTGGGCACTTCCTGTCTGCCAGGGTGCCTTAGATCTTATCCTTGTGGCCTCTCTCTTCTCATGGTATCTCATCCTCTAGGGCCTCTTTGTATGACTTCACTCTCCAGGAAGGGAGCTTGGACTTCCTTACAGCATGGCAGCTGGATTCTAGGAGAGTAAGAGCAAAAGCTGTAAGGTTTCTTACAGCCCAGGCTCAGAACTGGCACAGCATCACTTTCACTGTGTTCTAAGTCAAAGCAAGTCATGAATTTGGCTCAGATTCAAGGGGAGGGAAAATGGACTCTGTAACTTAAAAAAAAAAAAAATATATATATATATATATATATATATATATATATATATATATGTATAGGTATATATATTTGGCTGTGATTGGTCTTAGTTGTGGCCCAAAGGATCTTTCAGTTGTGTCATGTGGGATGTAGTTCTCTGGCCAGGGATCAAACCTGGTCCCCCTGTGTTGGGAGCATGGAGACTTAGTCACTAGACCACCGTGGTAGGTTTTTTTAAAAAAATATTTATTTTTAATTGAATAATAATTGCCTTACAATATTATGTTGATTTCTGCCATACATCAACATGAATCAGCCATAGGTGTACATATGTCCCCTCTCTCTTGAACCTTCCTGCTGCCTCCCTCCCCATCTCACCCCTTTAGGTTGTCACAGGACCCTGGTTTGAGTTCCCCACAGGGAAGTTTTTAAAAATGTATTTGTTTTTGGCCATGCCACATGAGATCTTAGTTCCCTGACCAGGGATCAAACCTGTGCCCCTCACTATCCCTGCAGTGGAAGTGTGTGGAGTCCCAACCACTGGACCATCAGAGAAGTTCCCCCTCTGTAATTCTTGATGAGAGGGATAGTATGTGCATATTGAGATGAAGAAAATCTTGGTGACTATTTTTGGAGACTACCTACCATGGGTGGCTTAAATGAAGTAGAAGTTTCTTTCTCTCATGAGTCCAGGGCTCCTCCAATGTGATGGGAACAGAGGTTCCTTATATCCTGTTGCTCTTTTGTCCTTATCATGTTGCCCTCATCCACTTGTTTTAATGTGATCACTCCCTTATTGAAATTCCAGCAAATGAGAAAGCTGAAGAAGGATAGAGTATACCCTTCCATGAAAGCCATGGCCTATACATTGCTCATTGACTTCCAACATGGCCCATCAGCCAGAGTGAAGTCATATGGCCTTTAAATGCAAATGAAGCCAGGAGACACAGTCTTTAGTCTAGTGGCCAGAGGCCCAGAGGAAAATTCTGCATGAGGGACAGCAGGTATAAAGGCCCTGAGGTAAGAATGAGCTTGACTTACTGCAGAAACAGCAAGAAGGCCAGTGTAACTCCAGTAGGGGAAGTAAGGGGAAGAGAGGAAAGAGGAGAGGACAGAGAGGTGGACAGGTCTTTATATAAACATATGTTTTCTTTTTTTAATTTAAAACATTTTATTATTTATTTTGGCTGCACTAGGTGCTCGCCGAGGCACGTGGGCCCTTAGTTGGGGCGTGCAGGGTTCTTTAGTTGACGCTTGTAGGCTTAGTTGCGGTATCTGGGAGTTCAATCCCTGGGTTCCCTGACCAGGGGTTGAACCCGGGTGCCCCATCCCTACCAGCCTGGTTGCATTGAGAGTGCTGAGTGCTATCTGCTGGGCCACCGGGCAAGTCCCTGAATACGTGTTTGCAGTTCTCTGCAGTAAACGCCTTCCTTTGTGGAACTGCTGGATCTATGCGTAGGTGACTATTTAAAATTTAAAAATATATGTATTTATTTTGGGGGCAATGTCAGGTCTTAGTTGCAACACTCAGGATATTCCATTGCAGTGTCGCAGCAGCTTGGAAGCTCCAGGGCATGTGGAACCCTAGTTCCCCAATCGGGGCTTGAACACATGCCCCTTGCACTGCAGGGCAGATTCTTAACCACAGAAGTCCCTGTGACTATTTAAATTTATAAGAAACTACCAAGCTCTTTTCCAAGGTGATGGTTCTATTCCACATTTCCAATTGCTCCTCATCTCTGCTGACACTTGACAGGGTCTGTCTTTTTCATTTTCGTCACTCTAGTGGGCGTGTAGTGGTGTTTCACTGTGGTTTTAGCTTGTGTTTCCCTCATGACTAATGATGTTGAACGCTTTTTCAAGTGTTATTCAGCTAGTCACATCTCTTCTTTGTGACGTGTCTGTTCAAATCCTTCGGCCATTTAAAAAGTGAATGATTTGCCTCACTTTTCAGAAAGCTTCCCCTGGCTACTGGGGGAGGGTGGATGCTGGTGGGGGTGGAAGGAATGGAAGCAGGGAGTGGGGGAAGGGACTGTAGCCTCCACAGAGGTTAGCTTGTCACAGACTCAACCCATGGCTTGTCTTCTGGGAGAGTCAACTTTGACCTTCCCCAACTCTTGGGCTGCTGCCAAGAGAGTCTGAGACACTTTACAGATCTCATGGGGTCAGGGAGCCCTGCTTCCTGGAGTTGGGCACTGCGGAGAGGGGTCTGTCCTCCATCTCTGTCTCTTCCTTCCCCCAGAGGGATGGAGACCCTGGAATGGAGATCAGCTGGCATATTAGGGTCTGTACCAGTACAGCTATGCTTGTGCTTAGTCACTCAGTTGTGTCCAACTCTTTGCGACCCCATGGGCTGTATGGACTGCAGCCTGCCAGCCTCTTCCGTCCATGGAATTCTCCGGGCAAGGACACTGGAGTGGGCTGCCATTTCCATTTCCGGGGAGTGCAGCTGTACCTGTGGTTAAAATATTGGAATGCTTCACATTGCCACCACCTCAGCCCATTCCCTTGGAACACCTCAGACTTCCCCACATCTCAGCAGCCAAAGAGGGGCCCCAAGACTCCGACTCAGCCCTGCAGCCACATCTGATTGGATGGTGCCTGGGTTGTGGGGCTGTTAGACTGCGGACAGCCCGGGCCTGGCTGGAATTGGAAGAATCAGATCAGGAGGCTGAGACTGAGAGGTAGAAGGAGGATTTGTTTCTGAGGAGGAGCCCAGAACTGGAGACATGAATTGTTTAGTCACTATGGCGTGTCCAGCTCTTTTGTGACTCCATGGACTATATATAGCCCGCCTGTCTTCTCTGTCCTTGGGTTTCTCTAGGCAAGAATATTGGAGTGGGTTGCCATTTACTTCTCCAGGAGATCTTCCTGACCCAAGGATTGAACCCATGTCTGCGGATTCTTTACCACTGAGTCGCCTGGGAAGCCTTGAATTGCTAGTAACAATAACAACAATGATATTGATAATGATTAACATTCACTGGGCATTTACTGCGTGCCAGGCAGGCCTGATTCTCACGGACCTCACCAAATCCTCACAAGAAACTGGACCACTGCTGCCACATCCTGACCCCCTGCTCCTAGCCCTGCCCCCAGCAGTCATGTCCCCACGTCCAGCCAGAGGGAGCCTGTTGACTCCTGAGTCAGATCAGGGCTCTCCTGGCTCAGAGCTTCCTCTGGTCGCTGACTGCCCCCGGCTCACTGGCTTCAGCCACCTTGAGATGCCTGAGCAGGCAGGCCCTGCTCACTCCAGACCTGGTGGTGGTAGTGGCGTGTTGATTCTTCTGTGACAGGACTCGGCCAGGCCTGGGCAGAGGCAGTGTTTAATAGGAAGTGCCACCTAGGGCTTGGCTGTGACCCTCTTACGGACTCCAAATACCCACCCCCAACTCCGACAAGTCACTCAGGGTCTGTCTCATGACTGGCATCCAGTTTCCCCTTTTTCTTTCCCTGAGCCCAGGCCCGGGGAACTGTGGGTGTGCTGCCTGGACGGGGCTTCCTGCCGCTGGCCCATCCCCCTGTAGCCCCTAACCTCAGGTTCCTCCTTCCCCAGCTGTGGCTCCTCTCCTGTTGCGGCTAAAAGTCCTTGTCATCTCCTGGGTGGCCTCTCTCAGTACGGGCTTCCAGCCACTTCCTCATTTGGTGGGGGCCACCCAGCCTGGCCGAGTGTCACCCATTGCCCCCATTTGCCTCACCCCAAAGCCCTAGGCCTGGATCTGTGCTGTGTGCATCTGTGTGACTGCCTAATCTTCTCCCTCTTTCTCTGCTTGGTCACCTCTTTCTCCTTCCCTCACCTCCATCTTGGTTCTTTTCTCTTTTTCTTTAAGGGTCAGATATCTGTCCTTGGGTCCTGGGTTCTATGTCTACCTTTATTTGCTGTGTCGCTTTGGAAGAGTGTCTTTATCTTTCTCTAAAATGGAATAAAAGCATCTACCTCCTCAGAAGGGTGTGCTGTGCTTCACTGTTCAGTCATGTCTGACTCTTTGCGACCCCATGAACTGTAGCCCACCAGGCACCTCTGTCCATGGCGATTCTCCAGGCAAGAATACTGGAGTGGGTAGCCTATCCCTCCTCCAGGGGATCTTCCCAACCCAGAGATCCAACCCAGGTCTCCCACATTCCAGGTGAATTCTTTACCATCTGAGCCACCAGGAAACTTAAGAATACTGGAGTGGGTAGCCTATCCCTTCTCCAGGTGATCTTCCCAACTCAGGAATCGAACCAGGGTCTCCTGAACTACAGGTGGATTCTTTGCCAACTGAACTACCAGGGAAGCTGCCTCAGAATGGTGTGCTTGGGTTTAAATGCATTAACACTTGGACAGGGTGCCTGTGCGTTACTAAAACCCATATCCTGGTGTTCTCTTTTAATATCCTATGAACATTACAAGGTTCTGATTGTCAAATAAATATAACTGGTGCTTATAAAAAGCTGACAAGGGTCAGACCCTGTTCTAGAGATACAAATTTATTCAACCCTCACAACACCCTTCAAAGTAGGGACTATTTTACTCCTTGTTTTACAGGTGAGGAAACTGAGGCCCAGAGAGGTTGAGTGACTTGCTCAAGGTTGTCCAGCCAGGAAGAGGCAGAGATTAGCTCCAGTCACAGTCAGCCAGAGCCCCTCCTGTGACAAAGATGATGGACCTCTGTCTGGGGGTGAAGGTTGAATGGACACATGCGCCCACCGCCCTTCATTCTAACCACTGGAGGCTGCAGCCTGGGGTGTCTGGGCCTGACTCTCTTTGGTGATATCTGTCTCTGTTCCTCCTCCCCCCATCGTCCCCCTCCTCCCTCCTGCCACCACCCACCTCACACTTCCTCCTTTACTTGGTTGGACACTACACCACATCCCACCGCCTTGGACTGTGGTGTCCAGCAGTGTTGCCTGCATCATGGGGGTCCTTAGACCCTCCGATAGGCTCCCATCTCTCCTTCTGACTGTGGGTGGTGAGTTGGGGGCTTCTGCAGCTTCTGGGCTCAGCATGGGGCAGGGCAGGGAGCTGGGTGGAAAGAGAGAATCGAAGTGGGGGCGGGGGAGTGTTGGGACTGCAGCAGATCCCCAGCCCCCAAACCCTATGAGTCTCTCCCAGAGTCTGCGCTCCCACCCGCCCTAAGATTTAGCCTCGGGAGACCAGAGGGAGGGGACTCTAAGATTGTTGCGACAGGACAAGTCGATGTAGAAGGAACACAGTCCAGAGGCCTTGATGACGGCCCCCCAGCTCCCTCTCGTGCCTGCCGGGCATCAGGAGACACCCTCCCCAGCTTCTATGCCTACCACGCAGTCACAGCCCCGTGTCTCAGTTTACCTTCTTTTCCTCTCCTCAGGTCTCAGCCTCGTCCAGGCCCAGGGGGTAGGTCTAGACCTTGCAATCCCCCCGCCCTACCTCCCAAAGATCATCCCACCTCTGGACCCTTCCCCAGTCTCTCCATACCTCCTCCCGCCCCGATGACTGACACCTCCTCCCAATTTCTACTCTCAGTGGTCTCCCTGACTTCTATACCACATCCATTCCCAGAATGCAACTGCTCCTCGTTGAGCCCAGGCGTGCTGGCAGGGATCGTGCTGGGGGACCTGGTGCTGACCCTCCTCATCGCTCTGGCTGTGTACTCCTGGGTCGGCTGGTCCCTCGGGGGCGAGGGGCTGCGGAGGGTGAGTGGGGCTGGGTGGGGATGGCCTGGGACCCTCTGAGGACTTGCCTGGCAAGGGAAGGGTAAGCTCCCAAGTCACAACTACCCAAAGGGAGGTGATGGAGGGGCTGACTTTGGAACAAGAAAATAGTCCCAATTTTCACCCCACCCCCGAGCAGTGACCCGGAAACAGCACATCACAGAGACAGAGTCACCTTATCAGGTAAGGAAACCAAGTTCTTGCCTCATCTCTCACTCTGGCCCTGTGGTTGTCTGTCTGAAATGGCCCTCCCCCAGTCCCCGCAGAACCCAGACCGTGAAGCCACTTTCTCAGGAGCTCCTCAAACACTGAACATGAAGCGTCCAAAACTGTTTTCAGTGATCAGTCATGACCTTACGCTCAGCTTAAAATGTACGGAGGGGAAATTCAGGGATGATTTGCTTTGGCCAGAAGGTGGGAAAAGTCCAGCCCAGGACATGCTGATTTCTCAGAGAAGTCCTCCAAAGAGCAGAGGATATAATTCAACCCAATTTGTTAACTTTAAAATGAGGAGTTTTAGAATTAATAGTGGGGGGCAGGGAGCGGATCTTGTCTCCTTTTGAGAAACTGACAAAAGCCAGACACTCCTCAGAAAAATCCATATGAAAAATGTGAAACTGTTCATATAATCTACGGGCAGTGCAAGTATCCTTGAAACTCTCCTTAAGAACGATGATACAGGGACTTCCCTGGTGGTCCAATGGCCAAGACTCTGCGCTCCCAATGCAGGGAGCTCAGGTTCAATCCCTCGTTAGGGAACTAGATCCCACAGGCCACAACTAAGAACCATGATGCAAATGGCATCTTTCCATCTTCCACTCCTTGTCAGTGTTATTCTTAACCCTTTACGGGGTCATGAGTTCCTCTGAGAATCTAATGGAAGACAAAAAGACCCTCTCCAGAAAGATGAACTCCCAGACCAGGCATTTGTATGTGATTTTAGGGATTCTATCTGAGGCAGGCATCTTGGGGCCAAAGACCGTTACCCCACCCCCACTATGAACCCTGCTCTGTGAAGTCTGTTTTATTTATCTGCAACCAGCTCTGGTTTGCTCTACTCGTGGCTTGAAAGTCTCTCTGTAAAGTATAAGAATCTCAAGTTTGGCTCCACAAGGACCAGAAGACTCAAGGGAATTTACAGTTACTGGGAGGCAGTAACATTTTAGGGCAAATCCCCAATTTATTCATTCCTTTGGTGAAATTTGTTGAGGGCTTGTTTAGGCTAGATGCTGGCGAGCTTACATCCTAGCTGGAGAGACAGTCTTGAAGCAAATTAACAAGATCACTTGGGGAGGCAGTGTGAAGAAAATAAAGCAGATTGATGTGACAATGACTGGGGTGAGAAGAGGAGAAACTAGAGATGAAGAAACCAAGAAATGCCTCTCAGGGAATTCCCTGGTGGTCCAGTGGTTAAGACTCTGTGCTTCCAATGCAGGGGCCCAGGTTTGATCTCTGTTCCACATGCCATGTGGTCAAAGGAAAAAAGAAACGCCTCTCTGAGAAAATGCCATGAGCTGAGACTAGAAGGGGGAAAGAACCTTCCATGGGAATATCTGGGGGACTGGTGTTCCAGGCAGAGAGAAGAGCACACCCAAAGGCCCCTTGCCTGGGGCGTAATGGTGAGGCAGAGGGAAGAGGGGAACACTGAATGCCCTTGAATAAAATCCCAGATCTCTTTCATGGCTACAAAGTTGAAGAAGCTGCCAGAGGCCTTGCCAGCCCCTGGAAGAAAGCTAGATTTTCAGTTTATTTTGTCCATACCCTGATGGTCCTTTCACTGATAGTACATACCCTGTCCATTCCTTAGGAACTCCAAGGCCAGAGGACAGATGTCTACAGCGACCTCAACACACAGAGGCCGTATTACAAATGAGTCCAAAGCAGGGCAGTCAACAACCTGATGCCTGGATCCAGTCATTCCTGATGCCTGCTCAGCACTCTACTCCTAATCTCATCAAGACACAGATGCACCGAGTGGCCTCCATGAGATGTCAGACCTCTCCCTACTACTGCCCCCAAATAAACAATGGAGCACACAAACAATGCTGAGTTATTCCAGATCCCTGGGCTGATGGGGTGGGGATATATGGAGTCCTGGGGGATCAAGGACCCAGAAAACAGATAAATGAGAAGGAGCCTTTGAGAAAGAATGAGAACAAGAGGTATTTCAGTGGCTTTATTCCAGCCCCAAAGCAGGGTGGATTTTCTTGTGCCGCCACCCACATGCAGGATGAGAAGGTCAGAAGTCAAAACTCGCAGTTACAGGGAAGTCAACCCCTGCCAGGCATGTTGATGTAGATTTTGTCATCTTCTGGGGGTGGGGGAGAGAAAACATGAGGCCTGACCACCCACCTCCCACCCACACCTCCACCCTCTTGGGGACCCCCAGCCTCAGGGGTTTTCTCAGGAGTTCCCCCAAGCACCGCCCCCAGGGGTTCCCCGGAACCTCCAGGGCTTGCCCAAGGGGGGCCCCACCCTGGGGACCCCCTCCCTAGGGACATCTTGTCCCTTTAGGCCCAGCCCTGTCCCTATTCTCACCTTGGGTGGGCCTGCTGCGTAGGCGAGCACACACAAACACCACCACCACAATTAGCAGTGACACAACAGCATCAGCAGCCACAAGCCCTGCCAGGAGTGGCAGAGAGAGAGGCCCACATCCGGAACAGGAACCTGCAGGGACCAAGACAAAAAGGCGGCTGAGGGGGGGCTCCAGACACTCAAGGCTGGGCTTCAGGCATATGATGCAAAGGGAATCCCTTTGAGGGTGGGTGTCCTAGAATTCCTGGGGAAGGAAAGGGGCTATGGAGATTCAGAGAGAAGCTGGGGATGTCCTATAGCTTCCAGGACTGTGCTTTGGGCACAGTGAGTACCCCTGAAGACAGGGCGGGGGTTGACGCATTGTTGGGCCTTCAGTTTGGGGATGAGGATGGTGACGTGGGGACCCAGAGAGGGCTGCAGATCCTCTGGTGGCTCCAACTTGAGGATGAGAAGTGAGATTCAGGACTCACAGGCCACACTTTAGGAATGGAAACAAGACCTGAAGTGATGCTGCAAAGGGGAGGCGGTGTTGATTTCTCACCTGGGGTCATCTGAGCGGTAGCCACTGTGGAAGGAGAGGGAAGGCAGATCAGTGGGCAGAGGTGGTTCTCAAAACAGGGCGCAGAGAAAGGAGATGCCCTGAGAAATAACCTCCACTCTGGAGAGATCAAATCAGAAGAGGGGCCAAGTGGGAGGGGAGTGCCCAGAGATCCAGAGAGAGACAGGAAGTCAGAAGTTGAGGCAGAGATGCAGCAGTAGAAAGGGATGGACAGGCAGCCATCCAAATTCAGCTTCCCTTCCCAAAGAATCAGCCCAGAAGTTTATTTCTGGAAAGGAAAGGGCACTGAGAGAAGGACCCGCCCTCAGCACCCCTCCCTTCAGATGCCACCCCAAACGGTCCTGTTCACAAAACTCTAACACCTCCCTCCAGCCCCCATAACCACTGGCTTCACCTGGGAGCAAAAGCAGGAACAGGATGTTGCCTGGCAGGACCATGGTGGGCTAGGGGCTGGAAGGGACCTCTCAAAGGGCTTTGGTCCAGAGACGTCCTGAGGAACAATGGGGGAGTGGAGAGGCAGCAATAGCGGATGTCACCCTGCTGGTGACAAGGCCACCTGCTTCCTGTGTGTGTCTGTGTGGGAGGGGAAGAGGTGATGGATCCCTCTGACTGCCTTCAGGGACAAACCAGGGGGAGGGTCAGAGAGACCAGGGAGGCTGCTATGATTGTCCAGGTGAGACGTGACAGGTAGACCAGGGTGTGGGCACTGGGGAGATTCTGGCAAGATTTTTAAAGTAGAGACGACAAAACTTGCTGACGGAGTGAATATGAGTGTGTATGAGAGAGAGGGATCCAGGATGACTGAAGTTTCTGGTCTGAGCAACTAAGAAGGACAGAGAATCCCTTGACAGGATGGAGAAGGAGGGGAAGTAGGTTTAGATGAAAAAGTGCCCAGGTTTGGCAAACTGAGTTGGAAATGCCTGATAGAACTCCCTGTGGAGAAGCTGAGTGACCACAGCAGCTTCTTTTGAGTTCATGGGATGTCTGGTCTGGAGATGTAAATTTGGGGACTGATGGCTCATGAATGGTATTTAAAGCCATAAGACTGGATGAGATCATCAAGGAAGTGAGTAGAGACAGAGGAGCAACACTACCTCCCCCAGCACCAAGAAAGGGTGAAGAGGAGTAAACAGGCAGGGAAACGGAAGGAGCAAGTGAGGGAGGAGAATTAGGAGAGCACAGTCTTGAACTCAGGGGAGAAATGTGATTTACATGGTAACCAAGATGGGAACTGAGAAACGAGCCTCCCACTGGAATGACAGTCTGCTCGAGGGCTGGGAATTCCTGCCTGCTTAGTTCACAGCTACACCACAGCACCCAGCAAAGTGCCTCCCTTGCAGTAATAAATTATTTTTAACGACGAATGAACAAATGAGAACTGGCCTCTGAAAAAGACGGTGATGTGGGGAAGAGGGGAAATTTGAGTTCACCTATATTACTCTTACCTACAGACCTTCCCTGCCTTGAGACCAAGGAGTCCAGAACGCCAGCCCCACTTCTCCCTGGACCTGGTATTACTGGCAGCGTCCTCCCACCCTCCACCAGCCCAGGGCCTTGAAGTCAAGGCCTCCAACATCCACTTAGACAAAGATTCAGAAATTCGGGTCCCCAGTTCCCTCCTCCTTCAGGAGTCCGCCACCCCAGGCACCTTCTCCCTCAGACCAAAGATAGGGTTCCCTATTCCTCTTTCCTAGGAGACTTCGGAGTCCGGCCTTCAAAATGAGCTCCGCCCATTCAGACACCAGATTCGCTCGAGCGCACCGCGGGGACTCCCGGGCTTGTGAGCGGGGCCCTGCCCCAGCACTGGGCGGGGCCAGAATCTCCGTTTAAAAACTCGCGGGGGAACCCGGTCCAAGATCGGGGACCCGGCGGCGGCTCCGCGGGGAAGCAGCGAGGCTGGCGCAGCGCCGAGGCCGGGGCCCTGGGGGCCCGCAATCAGCACCACGGAATCCCCGAGGTAACTGGGGGGCGGGGAGGTGAAGTACGCGCGGCCCCTAAGAGAGGGGCTGGGGAACGGACTCCTGAAGTTTGGAGGGACGGAGATGGACATCAGGAGTGAGGGGTCTAGCATCAAGCTGAGAGTGAGAACTCTATGTATGCAGGGGGTAGAGGGTGCAGAGTCCTGGGTCGTGATGCAGGAGCGGCTGGGATTCTGGGCTCCGAGTCCGGAGAGCTAAAGGACTGGGGATCCAGAATCTTAGGTCCTGGGGGTGAAAGTGCTGGGAAGCCCCGAGCCCTGCCTGGGTCCTAGGAGGAGGGGCTGGCGACCCAGCCGCCATACTCTAGAAAGAGGCTGGATTGAGTCCTTGGGGGCGTTTGAAATTGGCCAAGGTCTGGACAGGCAATGTCCAAGGCTTGGCTGCAGGGATGCTCTCTGCCCGTGATCCTGCCCCCACCCTGGGATTTCCCGAGTCGCCACCCGGCCCGGGTCCCCGGGCTTAGCAGGAATTCCCCATGTGCGGGGATTCCACGAGCGCCACGGTTGGCCACGCATCGTGTTTCGGAGCCGGACACCTGGTGTATGGGGTAGAGAGGAAGAGGGAGGTGGAAGATTCCCTTGCGTGAGCGCCGTGACGTCAGCGCGTCGCTTCTGGACTGTTTCCGAGTGCGCCCTCCCGCGCTTAACCCTTTTTCCTCCCGCGCTTAACCCTTTTTCCGCCGGACCCGGGTGAGAGCCGAGGGCCGAGGCTTCTGGGGTCGCGTGAACAAGGAGTCTGGAAATTGGGAGCTGAGGCCCGGACTCCTGGGTCCCGGGGTAGCGGTTGAGAGTCTCCCAGACTCCTGTGGGGGTGGGGCTTGGACTCCTGGTTGTGAAGAAGGGGGCAAGGTCCGAACTTTTGTATCCTTGAAGAGCCGGGAGACAGTTGAATTCGTGGTTCCTCAGGGAGAGGAGCTGGGGACTCGGATATCTGGTTTCCCGAGGAAAAGTATCAGGGCAGCTTCTAGGGCAGAGAGATTTGGGAACCTGGATGTGCGTCTCTGTGAAGGGAAGCCCGGCATCCCCCCGAATTCCTCAGGACTGGGAGATCTGGGGGTGGGGTGCGGTGGGATTTTTCACGGAAGTGGCGGTCAGAGGGAGGGGGCTGCAGAAGGCGCCCTCCACCCCCTTCCTTAGTTTCCACGACGCTGGTGGAAAGTTGGGTCAGAGGGGAAAGTGCGGAGCAGAAGGAAGGAAACGGCGGAGGCGGCTGCGGCGCCGCACCCGAAATCGTAGATTGGCTTTGGAGTTCTCAGGCTACAGCAGTGTGCCAATTTTTTCCGCGCGGGAGGGCGAGGAGGATGTTCAGATCCACTCCCCGCGCCTTTGGGTGACTTAAAGACCCCTGATAACTTCACTCCCTCCTCACCCCGCAGTGAGCCGGAATGAGCGCAGCCATTGCCCGTCACAGACGGTGAAGAAGCTGCTAGAAGAACAGAGGCGCCGCCAGCAGCAGCCAGACGCCGGTGGGCTACCGGTGAGCCCCAGGACGCCCTATGAACTACAATTCCCATGAGGCCGTGTCCTGGTGGGCAAGGACTCTCAGGGCTGACTAGAGATGTAGTTCTGACTGAGATGCCCTGTAGGTGGGGAATGGGTGCTGAGGAGTCTGCTGGATAAATTCCCCCTTGTTTCTTTTTGGCCTCTACAGGGACAGTTCCCACCTCCCCTGGCCCAGCCCCTGACTTCATCTGTGAATGAGGGTGAAGCTGGTAAGTCTGGAAACTCACTGGGTTCCCTTAGGGACTCAAACATCCCCGCTCTTAGAACTTTCCAGAACTTAGATGTTAGGCCCTCATTCTTGCTGAGACCTTGTAGATGTTTCATCTCCCAGATTCTCTGGAGCTCAGTAGTTTATGCATGTAGTCCTGGGGCCCAGCCTCCCAGCCTGGAGTCTAGGCCCTCACTCACTCAGTGTTCAGGCATTTAGGCCCCCATAGTCCAAACCTCCAGCACTTTGGTCCTTTGGTGCCCCAGAAGTACTAGCTTTCTCTATCCTGGGGACGCTGGGCCCTCATACAGCTCCTGTCTGGGCTTCTGCTTCCCTGACTCTGGTAACCGGGCCTGCCCCTGCTCCTTCTCTCACACACAGGCCATACTCACTTCCCAGCACATCAGGAGACTGTGGGTTCTGGACTTGGCAGCCTGGCGCCCCCCACTGGCTTTGTAGACTGGGACCCCAACACGCATGCTGCCTACACGGACAGTCTCTACTCTTATCCTGCTTCTGCTGCTGAAAGTTTTCTGACTCCTGACTTCTACTCACCCTCGGACCCAGGGCGGCCGTGTTCATTTCCCCTGGGGATGGAGGTGAGACTGACAATGGGAACTGGATGCTGAAGGGTCCCTGAGATGCCCAGTTGCCCTTATGCAGCACAGCATTCTGAGATGTTTGGGTTAGGAGCCCATTCCTCAGATGGGCAAACCTGAGGCCCAAAGGTCCAGGGTTACTGGCCGCAGATGGAACCTTCAGCCACTCTGCCTAGCACTCTATATGTATATGTGTGTGGTGGAAAGAGGGAATTCTCAGCTGACTGGCTCTCCCCACCCTCTGTACCCTTCAGGACCCCCTGGACACTCGGCTCTATGCAGACCCTTCCCTGCCACAGGCAGGATCCTGGAGGGCTTCTGGGCTCCCCTCAGGACCTCCACAGTTGCCTCCTGTGGTCACTGGACCATCCTTGGACACTGCCCGTGCTCACATGCTGGCTTTAGGGCCCCAAAGCTGCTGGCGCAGGATGAGGAGGGAGACACGTGAGTACAGGGGAGTGGAGTCTGTGGGCTCCCTGCTCAGTTGGGGTGCTGTGCTCACTGCTACTCCCCCACCTGTCCCCAGGCTCCTGCACCTGTTTGCGGCGCGGGGGGTTGCGCTGGGCAGCATACGCGGCAGCTGAGATGCTCCAAGCATACAGACATCTGGACATTCGTGAGCATAAGGGCAAGGTGAGGGCTGGAGGCTTGGTCTCCTGGATCTGAGGATGATAGGGCTGAGGGCCTGGGTCCCTGGTTTTCGGAGGGTAGAGGATGGGGCCCTAGACTGACCTTTCCTGACACCTGCAGACCCCTCTTCTGGTAGCTGCTGCTGCCAACCAACCCCTGATTGTGGAGGATCTACTGAACCTGGGAGCGGAACCCAATGCCACTGACCATCGAGGACGTTCTGTCTTACACGTGGCCGCTACGTATGGGCTCCCAAGAGTCCTCTCGGTATGTCCGTTTGGCAGATGGGATGAGTGGGATGGGCTAGATTGCCTAGATCCTGACTTTCAGGGCTACATGGCCTGGAGAGACTCTAAGCCAGCTCTCTGCCTTCTCTTCCAGGCTGTAATTAACTCAGGGGTTCGAGTTGACATAGAAGCCAGAGACTTTGAGGGTAAGTTGAATGGTGGGCAGGGTGTTGTGGCAGGCGGGGCTGGGTCGGGGGAGTGCTCCAGATATAGAGTCCTCACTGTCTCTGCTCTGCAGGCCTCACCCCACTCCACACAGCCATCCTGGCCCTCAACGTGGCTATGCACCCACCTGACCTATATCCCCCAGTACTGAGTACCCAGGCCCAGGACAGGCTGGCTTGCGTCAAGATGTTGCTGCACATGGGTGCTGATCACACCAGCCAGGTGAGCTGGGCAGTGGACAGCTAGCCTCCAGGAGGGCATGTGGGTTGGGAGCTCTTGAATATCCAAGAAGGCTAAATAAATGCTGACTTGCCCCTTGTCAGTGGTGTGAACTTAAACATGCTACTTGACTTCTCTGTGTCCCAGTTGTCAGCTGGGAATAATATTAATGATTTTCGCTTATATTTATCAAGCACTGAACTATTATTAAACACTGAGTTTCACCGATTAGCTAATTGAATCCTTACAAACATGCTTTGATGTGTGTGCTATTAGTGCCTTCTCCATTTTAATGATAATGAAACTGAGGCTCAAGGACTCAAAAATCTTGTACCTTGTAAGTGTCAGGGAATTCAAGCCCAGGTGACCTGACCCTAGAATCTAGCTCTTAATACATACATTCTGCTCCTTCCTGACAGTAGCTCCTTCAAAGGCTGGCTGAAAGAATTACACATCCACTCATTGTTTTGGATTTTTTTTTGTCTTAAAGAACTTTGAACACAGATAAAGTATAGAAAATGATATTGATGTAATAAACTCCACCTGTTGCTGTTGTTAAGTTGCTTCAGTCATGTCCGACTCTGTGCGACCCCATAGACGGCAGCCCACCAGGCTCCCCCGTCCCTGGGATTCTCCAGGCAAGAACACTGGAGTGGGGTGCCATTTCCTTCTCCAGTGCATGAAAGTGAAAAGTGAAAGTGAAGTCGCTCAGTCGTGTCTGACTCTTAGTGACCCTGTGGACTGCAGCCCACCAGGCTCCTCCGTCCGTGGGATTTTCCAGCAAGAGTACTGGAGTGGGGTGCCATCACCTTCTCTGAAACTCCACCTACCCAATATAAATAACCAGTAACTCAAAGCTAGTCCTATCCCATTCATTTCTCCACTTCCCTGTATTATTTTTAAGTAAATCCAAGCTTATAATTTTATGGGTAAAATTATACCCATAAATATTTGTCTTAAAAGATAATTCTTTTTAACCTCAGTGCCATTATTCCACCTTAAAAAATTAAGTCTCATAATATCAAATATCTTGTGTTCAAATTTTTGTTTGGCTCTAAAGTAACGTAAGGGCTTCCCAGGTGGCACAGCAGTAGAGAATCCGCCTGCCAAGCAGGAGATGAGGGTTCGATCCCTGGGTTGGAAAGATCCCCTCCTGAAGGAAATAGCAACCCACTCCAGTATTCTTGCTGGAAAATCCCATGGACGAAGGAGCCTGGCAGGCTGTAGATTCTGGGGTCACAAAGATTCTGACACAACTTAGTGACTGAGCATGCAAGCACAGTAACATACATTTATTTTTTTCATTAAAAAACAACAACAACTATGATCCAAATAAAGCTTACACAGTGCAATGATATGTCCTTTTTTTTCCTTTTAAAAAAATTTTTTATTGTAGTTGATTGACAACGTTGTGTTAATTTCAGGTATACAGCAAAGTGATTCATTTGTACATATATATACATATTGTATTTCATATTCTTTTCCATTATGGTCTATTACAGGATGCTAAGTCTAGTTCCCTGTGCTACCCAGTAGGACCCTGATTGTCTATTTTATATGTAGTAGTTTGTTTCTGCTAATCCCAAAGTCCTAATTTATCCTCCCCCACCCTGTCTCCCTTTTAGTATGTTTTCTATGTCTAAACACACAATTTTCCATGTTTATTATCATTAGGGATTCTTTGAAGGCACATAATAAAGTTTCATTGTGGAAAATGTCTTTATTTGCTTCAAAATATGAAGAGAGCTATTCAATACGGAAGTAGATAAAGGCTTAGGTAGTCCACTGATAAATGTTTCTCATCTCCCATCCTTGTAGATAAAATAGTCCATGTGGGATGTGGGTGCATTTTATTGTTCAATAGAATGTGGGCTGGCCAGGGCAGCTGCTAGTCCAGAGATCCAGAGAGCTCATTTGGAGGGCTAGAAAAGGAGTCTTTTTCTCAATGATACCTGGGCTGGAAAACTGTCTTAATGAATATACAGTTTAGTGGTGCTTATGATCTGAATGTGTGCTTGTGTTCACTCAATTGCTCAGTTGTGTCCAACTCTTTACAAGCCTTTGACTGTAGCCCGCAAGGCTCCTCTGTCCGTGGGATTTTCCCGGCAAAAATACTGGAGTGGGTTGTGATTTCTTCCTGTAGGGGAAGTGGGTTGCGATTTCCTCCTTCAGGGGATCTTCCCAACCCAGGGTTCGAAACCATGTCTCTTGTGTCTCCTGCATTGGCAGGCAAAGTCTTTACCACTGCTCCATGATCTGAATGGCATCCCCCTTAAATCTGATATTCTTATAGAGTGCACAGTGCGCACAACTGTATAATGCACATATGCTGCTGCTGCTAAGTCGCTTCAGTCATGTCCGACTCTGTGCGACCCCATAGACGGCAGCCCACCAGGCTCCGCCACCCCTGGGATTCTCCAGGCAAGAACATTGGAGTGGGTTGCCATTTCCTTTTCCAATGCATGAAAGTGAAAAGTGAAAGTGAAGTCGCTCAGTCGTGTCCGGCTCTTAGTGACCCTGTGGACTGCAGCCTTCCAGGCTCCTCCGTCCATGGGATTTTCCAGAGTACTGGAGTGGGGTGCCATTGCCTTCTCTGATGCACACATGGGTGCTTGCAAAAGAGGAACAGAGTCTCTAAAGGCTCTTGGGTTCCATGGCTGGAAGCCTGGGTATGAGGACTGGCCTGACCTATGCTGTTTCCCTCTCCACAGGAAATCAAGAGCAACAAGACTGTTCTGCACTTGGCTGTGCAGGCTGCCAACCCGACCCTGGTTCAGCTGCTACTGGCACTGCCACAGGGAGACCTGCGGGCCTTTGTCAACATGAAGGTAGGGGCCTGGGCTGGAATGTGCAGATTGGGTGAGATATGGCAGAGATGGGCAGCTGGATGCTGGGGGTCCTGTTGGCTGTGGCTGTGGAGGGGACGATGTATAGGATGTGGACCTAGACCGGAGGCACGTGTTGGGCATAGATAGGGCTGTGTGGAATGTGGTGTGGAGCAGGGCTCTGGGACATGAGGGGACATTTGGGACGTGAACGTGGCAATATAGAGTGTGAGATCGAGAGCCGGGGCCAGCTGAGTCTGCATCCTTAGCAGTACCCCTCACTGTCCCCAGGCCCATGGGAACACCGCCCTCCACATGGCAGCTGCCCTGCCCCCTGGGCCAGCCCAGGAGGCCATTGTGCGGCGCCTGCTGGCAGCTGGAGCAGATCCAACATTGCGCAACCTGGAGAATGAGCAGCCTGTCCACCTGCTACGGCCTGGGCCGGGCCCCGAGGGGGTGAGTGCTGAGCCAGCCCTTACTGCAGGGTGAACCTCTGACCCCATCCATTCCTGACTTTAGAGGGTGACTTGTGCTCTCAGAAGGTGACCTTGACCCTTCTCCAACCCCCGACCTCAAAATGTGACCTTGAGAGACTTCCCCTGGCAGTCCAGTGGTTAAGACTTCTCACTTCCACTGCAAGGGGCTTGGGTTTGATTCCTGGTCTGGGAACTAAGATCCCACATGCCATGCAGCACAGCCAAAAAAAAAAGTGACCTTGGACCTCAGTGTCTGCTCCCTTGCCTGATAAGGTGACTCCGCCTGATCTCTATTTAAACCCTGACCTCAGAGTATGACCTCTACTTTTAACCCTGAATCTTGACCTTAAGGTGTGACTTTTGATCCCCAGGATAACGTCCAGCCCCCTGACTTTTAGTCCTGACCTCAGAGTGGGACTTCTGACCCTCAAACGTGACTCTGACTCCTAGCTTCTCCCCTTGGACTCCCAGTCCTCAATGCTAATCACAAGGTGGGAACTCCCAGCCAGTAACACCTTTGCTCAGGAGCCTTGATTCATTTTGAGCATGAGGCTTCACCCCCATTCCCACGCATTTGACCTTCAAATCCATCTGACTTGACTCACTTCTCTCTAACCCCCAACTTCACAGGCTGCGCCTGCCCCATCTCTCCCCACAGCCTCTCAGACTTCTTCCCCGCCTTGCTTTGTCCACAGCTCCGGCAGCTGCTGAAGAGGAGCCGAGTGGCACCCCCAGGCCTGTCCTCTTAGGACGCAAACCCAGAACCTGGACTGATTTTCCAGTCCCCACCGTCCTGTGGGACAACCAGCGTATGCTAATGTTGCAAATTTGTGATTATGTGGACAATGTCCAGCCTTTGGGGTCTTACATTAAAACCCCAAAATGGCTGCTAAGGGGTAAACAGTCCCCAATATTTGGGGCGGTATGATACCCCTCTCCCACCCACAAGGAGCCCCCTTGATGATTTCTGTGAAATCGAGGCCCCTTGATTGTTTCTGTGAAACATCCTAGATGCCCCCACCCTTTCCCCAGCAGGATCTTTTGGGGTCCCCTCTGCTAACTCAGCTCTTTACATCTGGAACCCCAGATATAACTCCCTTACATGTTATTTGGAGTACCCCCTGAAACAGCTTCTGGTACCATCCCAGTAGAGCTCCAAGATGACCTAGTGACCTCCCGGGACCCAACCCCTTCAGGTCCCTAACCCTGAGACATAGGAAGGACTCTGCTAAGTTAGGGTCCCCTAGGTCTTTTAAGTCAGAACTCAACCAGGCCCCTGTCCCAGACATCGGTATTTCCAGTGAATCCCCTCCCCCTCTCTGAAACTCCCAATTAAACTCAACCTGGACTGGAACCATTCCTCTCTAATCGCTCATCATTGGTGCAGGGAAGCGACTGAGGAGCTGTGTTTGGGTGAGTGTGTCTGGGTGGGCTGTTGTAGCAGACACCGTGGGGGCCAAGTCCACGTCCTGTCACCCTTCCCGCTCAATGCCTGGTGGTCTGATGGCCAGGGCCGGTACACGAGTCTTTGCCTGTGGGCCTTCTCAGACCACTGGTGCCCGTTTTGCGTCTTCCCACTCCAGTAGCCTCACCCGGTGACTGAAGGGAGATGGTGTGTAAATGCTCCAGGCCCACCGCATCAGTGGGGATGACTGTGTGTGTTCTACACGGGCTCTCAAAGTTCCCTGATGGGATGGACCTCCAGTTCTCTACCCAGTGGTTCTGGCTTGCTAACATGCTCTTTGTGGCAGCTTTTCCCCCTTTTCTGTGTCACTTCCTGCTTCCCCCACCAGTATTTTCCACCCCTTCCAGCTAATCATGTCCTCAAATCCTTGCTTCAGCCTCTGCTTCTGGAGAAACCTTAACTAAAGACAGAAAGCCTCCACAATGCCTCTTCTCATATCTGCCCCACAGCCTCTGCTCTGGCCTCCATTCCAGTCTCATCCCTCCAGAAAGCCCTCTGACCCACGTTAGCCCCCACTGCTTGGAGCCTCTCACAGACAGCAAACCAAGCACATTAGAGCGTGTGGGCCAGTGTCTCTACCCCCAAGACCAAAGGCTTAACCACCGCTTTTATGGCCGTGGCTGGGCTGGGCTGAGCTGGGCAGTTCTGTCTTGCTTTGGTCCCTCGTGTGGCTGCAGTCAGCTGGAGGCCTGCTTGGGCTGGGCAGTGGCACTCACGTGTCTCAGAGTTCGGTCAAGATGGCTGAAACCCCTGAGTGAACCGAGCATCTCTCTCTGGTCACTCCAGGAGGGTAGGAGGATCCCTTCACATGATAGCTCCAAGAGAACAAGCCCCTGCTCACACCATGCTTGCAGACACCACAGTGCTCAAAGTCTGTCATGTGGCCAAGCCCAGAATCTGTGGGGAGGAGGGTACTACCCGAGGACAAGAAGACTGGGAGGTGGGGTCATTGGCGGTGCCAGCGCAAGCCTCCCACATCAGCTGCTTTGGACCAGCGCGTGAGCGCTTCTGTGTGTACTCACATACTGGCAGCTGACCCATAAAAAATTCATAGAAATATGTCATATTTCATCAATTCTGGGGAGAACTTAATAGAATTCATCTTACAGTCAATTATGTGACCTAGTTTAATGTCAGCATATTTTTCCTTTGTGGTACACAAAATAATGGTATTTATTTTTGATAGTATCTTAGGTTCTGTTGACATATATGTATCCCAACATGTTTCAAAACACACACTCACACACACAGACACCACTAACGATAATATGTCTGTATGTGTGTTTGTGTGCGCTCTGTTGTGTCCGACTCTGCGACCCTATGGACTCTGGCCCACCAGGTTTCTCCATCCATGGAATTTTCCAGGCAAGGATACTGGAGTGGGTTGCCATTTTCTTCTCTAGGGAATCTTTCTGACCCAAGGATTGAACACACCTCTCTTGAGTCTCCTGCATTGGCAGGCAGATTCTTTACCACTGAGCCACCTGGGAAGCCCAATATATCTCTAAGAAAACTGCTTTACTAAAAGAAGAATTAAATTGCTTTCAATGGGAAAATAAGAAAATAAGCAATAGTAAAGTTATTTTTCCTGCTGGAATTTCAATAAAAGTGTTTTTAAACTAATTACTCTTAAGTATATCCATTAAAATGCAAATATTCTTAAGGAATTATGCACTGAGCATATTGAGCAAAATGGCCTTTCATTTTCTATCCCACCTGCTCAGAGCTCCTTACCCATTGTTAGCCTGTTAATCACCCTTGACTGTGAAAATAGAAAGGCAGGTTTTCCCCTGATTGTAGTGTTAGTTATAGATTTCTGACCTGATGTTAAAGCCAGATCAGAATGATGTTTCTGACATCATGGGTTCTTTTTTGACCACACTGCAAGGAATGTGGGATCTTAGTTCTTCAACTGGGGATCGAACCTGTGCCCCCTGAAGTGGAAGCACAGTGTGCCCCCTGAAGTGGAAGCACAGTGTCTTAACTACTGGGCTGCCAGGAAAGTCCCAGAAACTGCTTCTTAATAAACTGTAACATTGTATCCAATTTGCATCATGTAGCCATCTTTCTCCTAATACTTTTCACGTCTATAATATACACAACCTATATTTATATGTATATATTATGTAGAGCTCACCACTGTGAGCTCACTGGTCCTTTGGGAAAAGTAGAAATCCTGCTCCTTCCCTTAGGTCTGTCAGAAAATTGTTCTGTCCTGATATTGGGACACAATATATTACTGCCATCTGCTGGGAAGCTGTGGTAAAAATGCGATCTGCAATGTCTAGGCAGAGAAGGTGATGGCATCCCACTCCAGCACTCTTGCTTGGCAAATCCCATGGACAAAGGAGCCTGGTAGGAGATGAATGGTACACTTGAAATTTTGCAGTGAGCAACCTGAACACCGTATGGGACATACATGGATTATTAGCCAGGAGGTTAGCAAAATGGCCAAGAGTGTGGGCACTGGAGCCAGGTTTTCTGGGTTGAATTTCTAGCTCCAACACTTCCTAAATGGTGACCTTGAGAATGTGATGAAATGTCTCTTTGCCTCCATTTCCTAATCTATTAATGAGGATAGTTGTAGTACCTACTTCATGGGGTGATTAAGTGTGCCAATGCACGTAGAGCCCTTGGATCAGTGCCTGCCACAGGGTACTATATGAATTTGCTCCCATGTCATTTTAGAATTTATTCAACAAATACTAAGTGCTAGGCACAATTCCAATGTCTCAACAAACATTACTCCTTTTAATCCTCATAACAACCCTCTTGAAACAAGTAATGTATAGAGGGTAGCTCTGGCATGTCACAAAATGGGATGCACTCGCAGACAACACGTAAGCCTTACTGGGACACGTGGTTGAATTTCCACACTCCAGGAGGATTCCTATCGCCTTCCCAAGAAGGGATGACGACTCAGGAACTGGAAGTACGGTTCAAGATTCCCTGTCCCTCACTGAGCTCATAGGTCAGGGATGGATTTTGTATGTGACTGTGTATGAGTAGAAGGCAGGGGAAATTTGCAAAGTCTCCTTGGAGTCCAGCCTGAAACCTAGCTGATACTGGCCTGGAAGGGGCAGTCCGTTCAGTACCACGGAAAGCTCCTGGGTGGGCGGAGAGCCTATCCTAGATTCTGGACCCCGCCCCCTTCCAAGGTCCCGCCCAAATTTAAAGATCTACGAATGGTAGATGGTGGTAACGAATCCGCCTGCCAATGCAGGAGACACAGGAGAGGCAGGTTCCATCCCTGGGTTGGGAAGATCCTCTGGAGGAGGAAATGGCTACCCCACTCCACTAAAAATCTCAGGGACAGAGAAGCCTGGCAAGCTACAGTCCATGGGGTTGTAAAGAGTCCAACACGACTGAGTGAGCACACACAGTTTAAAAATGTGAAGGAGGTCTGGGTGGGATTGCACACCAATGTCCAGAACTGATTACACCCTCATTCCCCTAGACAGACAAAGGATGGCCTGGTGGGGAAGAGGACTTTATTGGGATATTAGTGGAGGACACAGGGGACGATGAACTCCAGGGAACAACAGACACTGGGACCAAGCTGCTGGTCACCTTAAGAACAATAAATTAACGTACAAAATAAATTAAAGTGAGGCGGTCTCAAGGAGGTGGGGAGGGCAGCTGGGAATACCCAGGGATTTCTTAGGGATGGAATTTGGAATTGGAAAAGGGACATAAGAATTTCCAGCCCTGTCACAAAGGGTCTGAATGAACTTTTTCACCCTCTCCCCCAGGCTGGGAGTTAGGGTTCAGGGGTTCCAGGAAGAGGGAAGGTCTGGGCTCAGCTGAAGGGGTGAAGGGGGTTGGTTCAGGGTCGTTCCTCCAGGAAGCGGTAGGTGGGGTTCTCATAGCCATGACGCTGCAGCTCACGGAGCTGCTGCTCCTCCAGGGTCAGCATGGGGTCCACCTGCAGCGGGGGCAGAGGTGGGACAGTGGGCTGTAGGGACCCAACCACAGATCTCCTGGGCTCTGGGGGCTCCTCCCCACTCCAGGTCTTTGTGCCCTTACCTCCACCACTCCATGGCTGATGGCCCCATAGGGCTTCTTCCGGCGCAAGAGCAGCAGGGAGAGGACAATGAGGGAGCCCCCACCGGCTCCCATGATCAGCAGACCGGACACAGCCTCTCGGGACACGCCTGTGCCAGCTGGGGCCTGCAGTAGGAGGAGAGGGCACCGGGGTCATCTTTGAGGCTGACCAGGGCCCTGTGTGGCTTTGGGAGTCACAGTCTAGCCAGTGACCTCTTGACCTCTCCCCTAAGTACCCTGAATATTCCTCCTCTTACCAGCTCGTCCCTCTGAATCTCCGATGAGTGGAAAGGAAAGCCCCTTGGAATGGACACATTCACCTGGGGGAGTAGGAGGTGTCAGGAGTCTGGGTTCCAGCCACCTCCTCCCCTGGGCCCAGGAGTGCATCCCGCAGCCCTCTTCTCCCCTAGGACCCTGAAGTCCATGTCCTCAGTCTCTTCTTCCCTCTGGAGGCCAAAGAATTCAAGCCCCCCGCATGCTCCTCCCTAAAGACCTAAGAATCCAGGCCCCCCCTCCCGCCCTGCCTCAGGTGCCCACAGGTCTGATTGGCTTACCTTCCGTTCGTACTGCTCCAGGGGAGTCATCTTGTCTTTCCCAGAGGATGCAGCATCTTGTTCTGTGGACCCTAACCCCCAAATCCTATCTCATTCCTGAGAGTCCAGAATGGTGATACCCCTGCCTGAGGAAGGGGGTCAGAAGGGCACCAGACCCCACCCCAGGAGGCCTGGGGTTCCCAGTATGTGGGCCTTTTTCCACTCTGGGCTCAAGGACTCAGAGGGGTGTGGTGACCAGGGGCTACTCTGTGAGCTACTCACCTTTGGGAAGGGCCAGGGGGGTGTCTGCTGGCAGCCAGAGGAGCCAAGACCGGTGGAACCGTGAAGAGAGGAGAGCATCACTGAAGAAAGTGTGGGGACACCCCTCCCGGGGGCTGAGGAAGGAGGATCCAGGACCCTCCAGAGGCCTCCAAACCCCAGACATTCCGTCCCACCCTCTACTGCTCACCCGGTGGCTAAGACACCTCCAGACTTTAGGGGATTAGAATTGAGACTGAGGGCCTGCGGTTATGTGCATTTGGGTTAACTCACCACCCTTGGGATCCAGGGGCTGTAGCCCACTCTTGTCCTCACTGCTGCCCCCTGGGGCAGGGGCTTCCAGCTCACTGGGGCCCAGGTGTTCAGAGTGGAGGAGTTCCTCTGAGTGGAACATGCAGAGAGGGGGTGATTTCATGAACACAGGGGTCCCCAAAACAGGATGGTGCCTGTTAGGGTGAATGAATGGCACCCTAACGACAGCATGATTGGGGGAGCCATATGTGAGATGTGGGAAAGTAGGGAGCTGAATGTTGGAGAAGTGAGGTTGAAGTTCAAGAGAACGGCCCCCTCAGGACTTCCTGGTGGTTAAGTGGCTAAGACTCTACACTCCCAATGTAGGAGTCCAGTTTCAATCCCTGGTCAGAGAACTAGAACCCACATGCTGCAACTAAGAGCCCACGTGCCCTCACTAAAGATCCTGCATGCCACAACAAAGACAGGGTGTAGCCAAATAAATAGAGAATGGCCTCCTTACAGAGCAGGAGAATTAGGGAGATCCAGGAGGAAGTTACAATAGATCTAGGGGCTCTGGCGGGGTGGGGGGGTGTTGCACTTTCTGGTATTCATGCTTTTGAATAGATCCCACAGTGTAAATCTGGGTTGGGTTTGTGACTTGCTTTAACCAAGTGGGCCCAGGTCTTAAGACCTGACAGTTTCTACTTCGGTGCTTTGGGGAGCTTGAACCACCACGGAAGTCCACATGCCTTGCTGGAGAGACCGCATGAAGGGGTTCCATGGAGAAGAGAGGCCTCTCTGGAGAAAGGGAGGCTCATTCGTGCCAGAGTCCTAGCTCCTAGCTGACCTGCTAGCCCAAAGTAGCTACATGCTTGCCTACTGACAAGACCCGCAGAGAAGAAGCACCCAGCACAACCCAGATGGCAAAATCACGAGCAGTGAAAATGACTGATTTAAGCCACTAAGTTTGTGTGTGTGTGTCAGGGTTGGGGGATGGTTGTTACAGAGGAACAGGTAACTGAAATGGCAGGGGAGTCAAAGGTTGGGGGGTCATGGTCAGGCACTCACGGATCTGGGGCCTCAACTCCTGAGCCAGGCGGGGGTTCTGGTCAAGCAGCCCCAGGCTCTGATTCATCCTTTCCTCAATTACTTGAAGGTGGGTCTGCACCTGTTGGGGAGTGAGTGTGAGGGATGAACTGAGCCGTGTGGGCTACAGAAGGGAAACTGAGGCAGAGTGAAGGAGGAAGGTCAGGAGGGTCCCAGGATTAGTAGCACCTACAATGGACAGGAAGGAGGGTACAGGGGCCAGGAATTGGGCCATGGAGGGCAGGAAACTGGATGAAGAGAAGCAAAATACAATGAAAAGGAAAAGATGTATGGGAGACAGGAGGTGAGAGTCTTGGGAAGGAAAGCAAGGAAGAAGGAAAAGGAGTAGCTGCTAGGAAAAGCTGGGCACAGGAGGCACGGTACGTCTAGGGTACGACTATAGTATAGAAGACAGGAAGTGGAGAGGAGGTGGGGGAGAGGTAGAAAGTAGGGTCTGAGGAGTAGGAAGCAAGGTTTGAGGGGGTTCTGGAGAAGGGAAGTAGAATTGGAGAGTCATGTGGGGACTTCCCTGGTGGTCCAATGGTTAAACTGTGCCTTCCAATGCAAGAGATGTGGGTTTGAGCCTTGGTTAGGAAACTAAGACCCCATGTGCTAGAGGGTGTGGCCAAAAATTAAAAATAAATAAATATAATTTATATTTAAACAAATGATAATTTGCTATAATTAAAAATAAATGAATAAATAAAATTTAAAATAAATAAATTATAATTTGTTATAATTAAAAATAAATAAATATAATTTGTTAAAAAAGTTAGAAATGATGTGGTTCAAGGGCAAGGCTTGGAGCTCAAGAGTATGGAATCAATATTCTTGGACGGGAAGAGAGTATCCAAAAATAAGAATTAGGATCTAAAGGCACTAAACAGGGGTTTTAGGGAGAAACAAGCAGAGTTAGGGAAGAAGGAGCGTTGAGGGACAGGAACCGGGTTCCAGGCACAGGAGGGGGATTCTAGGACAGGAAATAAGAATCCAAAGGACAGGAAGTGGGAATTCAAGAACAAGAAAGGGGTCAGAGGCACAGGGGGTGGTGGAGGCAGTGTTCCAGGGTCAGGAAGTAGGGATCTGAGGGATTAGAATGGGCCCCAGGCACAGAAGGGGGATCCAGGGAGAGGAAGGAGGTCCAAGGGGCAGATAGAGGGTCTGAGGGACTTCCTGGTAGTCCAGTGGTTAAGAATCCACCTGCCCATGCAGGGGACACAAGGTTCGATCCCTGGTCCGGGAAGATCCCACATGCCATGAGGCGACTGGGCTGGTGCACCACAGCTACTGAACCCCGGGGCTATAATTACTGAAGCCCGCACGCCTAGAGCCTGTGCTCCACAACAAGAGAAACTGCTGCCGTGAGACCCTGAGCACCACAAGGAAGAGCGGCCCCCACTTGCCACAGCTAGAGAAAGCCCTTGCATAGCAACAAAGACCCAGCTCAGCCCCAAAGAAATAGATGAATAAATGAATTGCTAAAAAAAAAAGAGGAAGAGAAGCATATGAGGGATGGGGTCCAAGAGACCAAGGTCTGAGGGATGGCAGAGCGTTTGGAGCTGGAAGAGCTGAGCACCTGGAAGCGCATCTGCTGGGCCTTCTCGGGGTCCACGGCAGCCACGTGCTGGTAGTGCCTCAGCGTGTGCCTCTGTTCCTTCTGCTCAGCTCGCAGGGTAGCGCCCGCAGGGCCAGCAGGACCCGCTCTGGCTGTAGAAGGGGTGGAGGCTGCCCAGGTCCATCCCAATCCTCTCCACCCTCTACCCTCCGCCCACCCCCCACGGCTCCCGTACCTGAGGCGGATCCCCCTGCAGCGCTGCCAAGAAACCTTCCAAGGCAGCCCGGCGCTGGTCATTGATCAGGGCAATGACTCGGGTGGCATGGGTCTCCACCAGGCGCTGTCGCTCGCCAGACACCTGCTCCTCCAGGGTCTGCAGGATGGACTGGAAGTGCTGGTGACGGGGTGGGCACAGGGTCAGGTGAGAGGCACAGCTGCATGAAACCCAGGTCAAAGGGAGTCTGGAAAGGGAGGGCTATTGGACCATAAGTAGGGTGGGATGCCATGGATCCAGGCCTAGGCAGAGTCGACCTGGGGTGGGACTGGAAGACAGGAGACTGGCTGGAGGGGCCAGGTAGAGTAGGGGCAGAACCAGCTCTACTGGGAGCCTGGGTGGAAGCCCACTGTATGGGTAGGAAGAATGTAGGAGCAGAGCCTGTGAAGCTGAAAGGGACCAAGTATTGCAGGAAAGGTGGGGCTTAGGCCTGGGCAGGGCCCTCTGGAGACAGGCTGTAACTAAATAAACCTGAGTGGAGCTGGAGCAGGAGTTAGGGAATGGGGCTAAGCTGAGCTGAGTCTACACAGGGTAGGGCCGTGCCAAAGTGAGGCTGAGAGGGGTGGCTGGGAGAGTGATGAGGCTGGGTCTACTGAGGAGGGATTGGGTAAGTGAAATGAGAGGGGCAGGACCAGAGTTGGGGGTGGGGGGTGGGGGGAAGTGCTGAGCATCAAAGAGAGGCTGAAAAGGACTTGGCTGTGGCTGCAGGCCCCAGCATGGGAGAGGTCTCCAGAGCCAGCCCTCAGAGGTTAGGATCAGGTTAAGACAGGGTAAAATATGGCCAGTGGGAGGAGGAAGAAGAGGAAAGCAAAGTCAGATTGGATGTAGGCCAAGAGAGGTGGAGCCAAGTGTAGGGGTAGGGCCAGGAGAACCCCACATCAGTAGGAAGGGGTGAAACTGAATGAGGCCAGAAAAAGCCTGAACCAGGCTGAAGCTCATTACGCCCCAGGTAGTGGATAGGCCCAAGTACCCAAGTAGGGCACTCTGGAGGCTGTCCTACCTCATTCAGGGCCTGTCTGTCGGCTTTAGGCAGGTTCTTGGACTGGTTGTCAGCCATGGCCCACTCACGCATCACCTGGGGAAAGGAGAGCTTCAGATCCTAGAAGCCACTCTGCTGTACCCAGTTACGTTCCTACATCCCATCCTTCTTCAGAGTCTCCAGATCCCTTAAGTCCCGTGGCCTCTTGGATCACCAAGAGAGAGAGGATTCAGGAGGAATTTAAAGTGGAAGAGTACCATGCATCAGAGTTCCCATGGAATCTGGTGGTGTCTCAGTGGGACTCTAGGTGGCTTGGGGATCCTTGGTCATCTTAGGGGTGGTGGAGGGCTGGGGATGATGGCTGCTGGGGGAACCTTGAGAGGTAGGCTCAATGTGTCCCTGAGCAATTTCCTGGTAATTAGGGAGCTCTGTGTTATGGGGGATCCTGGGGTCCTCAGTACCATCACCTCATTAATCTGGCGCATCCTGCGCTCCTCCAGGTCCATCTTGGCCCTCAGGAAACCTTCATGCTCACTGATTTCTCCAGGCATGCCAAAGTACACGTCCACACCATCTGTGGGTCTTGGGGTGGGAGTCACTGCAAGGCCAGGAATCCAGGAGTCAGCCTGAAGCTTAGCTCCAGGTCAGCTTCCCTTCCCAGAGAACTGCATTTCCTAGAGCGCAGTGGAGACTCCCGTGTGTTCACTTCAACCGTAGTTGCTGCCTAGCATCACAGATGTGGTTCTGAATTGGACCTGTTCTTGCAAAGTTTAGGAATCTATCACACTATCCTTCAAGCTTTCCACCAAGTAATCCTTCAGACATACCAAATGGCTCTTCCACTCCTAGGTACTCCCAAACCACCCTTACCCTTTGCCTTCCTCACAGGGTGGCCCTTCCACCTCTACTTTATCCAAAGCCATTCCCATCCCTCCCAATTCCCCCACAGGGCTTCTCCCCAGCAGGTCCCTTCTCAAATGCCCCTACACCAAAGCTCTCTTAAATCATCCTCCTTCTAGGGTGGAGAGGGTGGGGTTTAGAGATGGCTTCACCTTTGCTGACCCCTGCAGGGGTCTGGGAGCTTGAGGGTGGGACTCTGTCCTCCTCCTCCTCCTCCTCAGCTCGTGGGGGCTCCACAAAGTAATCATCTACTGGCTGCAGGAAGGATTCCTCCTCTTCCTCGTCATCACCCCTCTCAACTCTGCCTCCCGGGGGGCCAGGACCGGGTGGAGGGGTCACTGAGGGAGCAGAAGACCCAAGGAAATAAGAACCTGGGCCCAGATCCCAAGGCTTCCATCTCCTGCCTCAGGAACCTGGAGGGTTGGGTCTGGAAGGTTCCTCTCACTCACCCGACTGCTGTCCCAGATGGGTTGGGGGTCGCTGGAGGTGGGCAGCACACATATTCCACACCTCGGAACCGATCTGCACCACAGGGCAAAAGCATGCCTGAGCCATGCAGGATGAGGCCCTGGGAGCTGCAGGCCTGTGGGAAGAGTGGGCACAGATACCAGGACTGAGGGGTAAGGAAGGGGTGGAGGGGGAGCCTGGATGCCTGAGTCTTAGGATCTGATGGGGCTTGGAGCCTGGATTCCTGGTTCTGTCCCCACTGGGAAGAGGAGGCTGAGGCTCAGACTTGGGTTGTGGAGGAGAAGGGTGTTAGGGGATTGGAATCCTGGGTTCTCAGGAGGGGTGGGAGGATGAGGGGCTGGGTCCTTACTTCCTGCGCTTCCTGCTGCCTCCGGGCTGAACTCTCACACTGGTCCATGCGCTCCTGGTGCAAGAACCGGCAGCCTTCAGGCACCAGCAGGGCCTCGCTCACGAATTCACCGGCTGGAAAATGGGTGCATCGGTGTGAGACACTCCCATAGCTACCAGCCCTACCCACTCCACCCACCCCAGAATCCAGATGTTTTATCCTCAGAGGCTTCTGTCCCACTGTGGACTCAGGCACCTAGCTCCCTAATGTGAGCCTGAGACCAGGGCCAGACTCTCACCCCTTGGGGACTACCACCCAACCCCCACCTTCCGTTCCCCAACCCGCCAGCCTGTGACTCACGCAGGCAGTGGAAAGGCACAACTTGGTGGTGGGGGGTGGGCACAGTGGCCACCCCGGGGCACCCCCCGCACCATTGTTCCATGGGGATGGCCTGCGTCGCCTGCTCCACACGGGCAATCTGCAGCTCCGGGTACATCTAGGGGCACCGAGTCGGGCGATTAGCCCTCTGTCCCTCCCCTACCAGGTGCGCTCCTGCGCCAGCATGTCCCTTTTCAAGGTTCTAGTATTTGAAAGAACCACTCTTCCCTAGGCCCTGCTTCTCAGTAGAACAGGACTTAGATATCTAAGCCCCACCAGCCACTGGGCATGCCCCTTAGTACCTCTCCCCTTCCATCCTTAGGCTGCGCCCCTTTGTCTGTCGGGTTTCTTTATGAAGGTCCCTCCCTTTACCCCAAAGCTGTCCTTCTAAGCCCACCTCTTTTCTAGTCGCTTCTGCCCCTTCCCCCAATCAAGTTCATCTCCCCACAGATTTCACCCTTCTTTAAGCCTCGCCTCTGGCCTCTCAGGATCTTCTCTTTGTGCTAGACCTGCTTTTTCATAGCCACACCTCCTATTGGGTTCCATCCCTTCCGAGTCACTTTTGTCTTAGCCCCGCCTCTTATTTGCCACGCCCACCTACACCTGCTCTTTAAAATGTCCACCACATTACATTGTTAAATTCCATCTTATCACTGGACATTGTCCTCAACTGGCCGTGTTTGCACGGTTCTTCTCTTTTCTTGACCTAGTTTCTCAAAAACAGGTAAGTCCTATCCTAACTTTGCCTCTTTGTTGGCCATGTCCCCTAGTTTCCCATGCCTTCTTGAACCCCTCATTTCCCCGGACCTTGCTTCTTAAGAGCAACCGGTCCCAAATTGGACCCGCTTTTTTGCTGGCCACGCCCCTCTCAGTCGGTCCCGCCTACCTGTCTGCAGTACTCCAGCACGCGCTGCGGGTCCCGAAGACAGCGTCGTGAGAGCTGTGGGTCCGGTTCCCCCAGCGGCCGGTGCGCAGGTCCCGGTGAAGGGTTGGGCGCCCGCATAGTCCAGCCACCTGCGCAGACCCTGGGGCCTGGGGATGGGGGGCGGAGGGATCAGCTGAGGGCAAGGGGGACGCTGACGTGTGAGTCCCCCGGTCCTTTGCTCCCAGGACTCAGATGGTCACACCCCCAGCACCAGCCCCTCCATCAAGCCTCGCGCACCCGCCTCTGTGGAGGTTTGGTTCCCTGGGAAACAGCTCCCACTGGGCTGGGGGCCGCCCCAGCTCTGCCGTTGCTATGGCGACTCGGGGTCTCCCGGGACTTCTCACGGCCTTGTTGCCGCGGAGACAATCCCCGCCCTCACCCCAGCGCAGCCGCACTGGAGCTCGAAGGGGTTAAACTTGAATGGCGGGAGAAGGCCAGAACCCAGGCGTTCTGGCCCTCCTCCCTCCGCCCCCAGCTTACGCTCGCATTCTCGAGTGGAACGACCACAAGGCCTGGCTTCCAGGGCCCTGCAGGCCTGGACACTAAGTCCTTGGGGGATGGAGAGCTACATCCTGGGTTGGAGGGGCGGTGACTGGAGGTCTAGCCTCCTGGGTTCTGGGAGCCTTGAGGGAGCCTTCATATGGGTCCCGAGGATAAAAAGAGCCCAGATTCTTTGCTCTAGGTGCCTTGCTGCCCGGAGGGTCCTATTCAGATGGGCTGGGGCTGAGTCACCTAGGTCCAGAGTGTCTCCAAGGGGCTAGACTTCGGGACGACGCTGGGGCCTGGACTTAGGGGTTTCTGAATGCCTAGTGCTATTAGGGGCGCCTGAGGGTTGGCCACCTGGCTGAAAAGACAGCGCCTTCTGCTCCGGACCTATCCGCCCCGGGGTCCAGAGGCCCGGTCCCGCCCCTTCCCCCACCCCCTAGGGCCCGGCCGGGCCTCACCTCGGCCGCGCTGGGGCTCCCACCGGCCAGGTTCCCTTCGGCGAGCTGCACGCGCAGAAGCAGCAGCAACAGTGGCAGCAACCGCAGCAGCGGGCCCAGACCTCGGGCGGCGGGGCTGGCGGGCCCCATGTCCGGGCCCTCGAGCCCTCACGTCTCCAGCACTCCCGCCCGGCCGGGCCCCAGCGGTGACAGGAGCTCCCAGCGCCACAGCCGCCGCCTCCTCAGCCGACGCCCCCGAGCTGCGCCGGCGCCGCCAGCCCCGCCCCGCGCCGGCCCCGCCTTCCCCGGCCAGGACAATAGCGTGGCAGCTTTGCGCACAGCTGAGCAGCCTGGAACCCCCGGTGGGAGGCCTGCGCCAGCCCCCGCCCCCCTTGAGACTCCAGGCGTCCCGCCTATGGAAGGGTCTACCCAGGAGTCTGGGTCACAGGCTTCGTAGTTGTGGATTTTGAGTTCTCCAAGACCGTCACCTCCAGTTTTCTCCTCCCTCGGACCCAGACCCTCACTAAACGTCTTTCTTCTCTTCCAGAGACGCCAGCACAGGAACCCCGACCCCACCCCCAAATCCTCTTGAGGTCCCCTCTTGAGGTCCTAGGCCTCCAAAATTTCCTCAATCAAGAACACAGCAGTTGAGCTTTAAACGATTGTGAAGCTGGGGGAGATTCTGGCCAGGAAAAGGGAGGTCTGATCTCATTGTTCTCCCAGCCTTTCGACCCTCCTCTGAAACCCTTCAATAAAATGGCTTGATTTAAAAAACCAAACGAACAATCAAACAAAACCCCACAGCAGTTGACACCCAATCCTCTTCTCCCTCAGATCCAAGAGTCTGGGTCCCAGGCACCTTCTCTCTCTGGACCAGAGACCAAGCCCTCAGCCCTTTCTCCCTAAGATCAACGAGTCCAGGCCTTCTGCTCTGCTTCCCAGGAGCCCCAGTCACATAGACCTTTAATTCCTAGGTCAAGGATGCATGAACCAAAGCCCCCAGACCCTTTCTTTAAGGATGAACTGAGTCAGGCACCCATCACCTCAAGATATGGATCAACCCCTGTTCTTGCTCTGAGGATCAGGACAGTTCTCTTTTCCCATCCCTAGCCTCTCCTTTGCTGCCTCCTCTTCAGGGTTCACTTCCTTCTCTTCCCAAAATGCAGTGTAGAATTGTCTTCCCCAAGCAGACTGGGGCAATCCTGTCATGTGTGTGCATCTGCATATGTTTGTTTGTCTAGATGCATCTTAAAAGAGCTTAGAGTGCTCAGTTCAGTTCAGTCACTCAGTCGTGTCTGACTCTTTATGGCCCCATGACTGCAGCATACATGCTCAGTGGATAGTAAAGGGCTGCAGGGTGGCTCATGTTTTTTTCTACAGCCACTTCGTAGTCTAGGAGGAAGGGCCTGGGGCAGGTTCAATGGACCCCTCCCTTGATAGACAGTAATAATGCCAGGGATTTCTAAGATAATCACTTTGCAACTTTTTTTTTAATTGAACATAAATATTCTCATTCCCAGATTCCAACACCACTCCTTCCCCCCCTTCCCACCACAACAGCTCTCAACCTGTCCTTACTCCTTGGGTCTGGTTCTTCCAGGGCCTTTAAGGAAGGTAGAAAGAATCAAGATGGTGGCCATCTTGGATTCCCAGGGAATGAATGGCCATTTTGGCAGCAATTCCATGGGTGAAGCAAAGTACCCCTCGGGGATAGCAAGGACAGATCCTGTATCTTGATCTGCTTTATGTTGCCTTTCTTAATATAGGTGGCCATCTTGAAATCTCTTCTTTCAATGTTTGGAAGCAATTTCCTTCTCTGTCCCTAACACCCATAACACCTGTCCCCATCCCTCTGCAAAGGGCCCATCTGCCCTCTTGAATCTCTTTTATACAGAGAAAGAGGCAAGCCCAGTGGCTTTCTTGCAATGACCCAGGCAACTGCAATGATCTTTCCACTCCCTTCAAGGTTCAGTTTTGGAAGGGTAGGGTTGCCAGCTTGTTCTGGTTACTCAGAAATCAGGACAATCCATTATGCAAGTTGAAGATCCCAGGACTCTTCAGCTGGAGAGATGTCACACATGAGTCTGGAGACGTGGGTGGCTGGGCGTGGGGAAGGCAGCATATGGGAAGGGGGGAGTGCTGGGGGCCAGATCTGGGGGTCCAAAGGATGTGGGTTTGATGTAGCTGGTAAAAGCTCGAGGATGGGGTGTGGTGAGATAGCCTGCCCGGGCTCTATATAGTCTGCAGGGGGACCATGCCCAGATGTGGATTGAAGTCATAGAAGGTAGGGGTTCCTGGAGGTCCTAGAGGGGAAGAGGGTGGTAGGAAGAGACCTCCTCCAGGGGCTTCTCCAAGACTCAGGCTCACACTGACTCCTCGGACCTTGTAGTAACCATTGGTTGGGTCCTGAGGGGACAAAATGGGACTTGGTAAGGTATGTGAGGGTATACAGGGGTAAGGGTAAGTGAATAGAGAGAGACACTGAGATAGAACCATACCTAGGGAGAGAGCAGGCAGAGAATCCAGAGACATATAGACTGGTAGAAGGGCAAAGTGAGACAGAAAAACAGTAACAAGAGATGAAAAAGACAGAAAGAGATGGACAGAGAAAGGCAGAGACAGAGGCCTGCCAAGGGATGAGTGGTATGGAAGGAGATGCAGAGGGAACGAGAGAGAGAAATGGAGATCGAGACATCCATTCATGCATTTGCCCAACAGCCCCGAGGCTTTGATTCTATGTCATGCCCTGTGCTGCTGCTGGAGACATCTCTCTCTAGGATAGACCTAGTCCCATCTTCATGGAGATCGCAGGCCAAAGGAGAAATGATGAGTCACCAGACAGAACCAGGAAGGGTCAGGGATGTGATGGAGGAAATTCGGGCAGAGTGACTGGAACAGTGATGGGAGAACCTTCAGACTGTGGTGGGGAAGCCTAGATCACAGTGGTCATGGCTGTGACAGGTGAAACAGAATGACGGGCTAAGAGGAGAGAAGCAAAAGTTTTCCAGCACAAAAAATGTTTGAGGGCTTTCCTGGTGGTCCAGTGGTTAAGAGTCCACCAGTCAGTGCAAGGGACACTGGTTTGATCCCTGGTCCAGGAAGATCCCACGTGTCATGAAGCATCCAAGCCTGTGCTTCACACCTACTGGACCCATGTGCTACAATGTGCCCTAGTGCCTGAACTTTGCTATGTAAGAAGCCACCAAGATGGGAAGCCCACACGCCACAACTAGAGAGTAGCCTCTGCTCTCTGCAACCAGAGAAAAGCCTGCAGGAAGCAACAAAAGGCCCACCACAGCCAATAAACAAACAAATGAATCTTAAACACAAAAGAAGAAATGTTTGAACTGACACCAGAGGAATAATGGAGAGAATTAGGTAGGTATGTGAAGAAAGGGGGCTTCCCAAGTGGCGCTAGAGGTAAAGAACCTGCCTGCCAATGCAGGAGACATAAGAGATGTGGGTTCGATCCGCGGGTCAGGAAGATCCCCTGGAGGAGGGCATGGCAATCCATTTCAGTATTCTTGCCTGGAGAATCCCATGGACAGAGCAGCCTGGCAGGCTACAGTCCATAGGGTCTCAAGGAGTCAGACAGGACTGAAACGACTTAGCATACAAGCACACGTGAAGAAAGGAGTGTTTCAGGCCAAGAGACTAGCATCTGCTAGGTAGAGAGAGAGAGAAGGGCTCTGGACTGGGAACTGGGGTCACTGGAGCCAAAAAAGGCGCCCCAAAGGAAGGACAAGTTTAGGGAAATATGAAGCTAGTGTGGAACCTGGTAGGCAGAAGGGGCCTGGGTGAAGCAACCAGGGAGAGGCATCTAGGAGGCCTGATGTGGGATGTGGGCCTCTGATGGGGAAAGCACAGGCAGGGTATAACCTTGACCTGGGGCTCAAGATGCAGGCCAAGGCTGGGGCAGATATGTGGGCATAGTCAGCAGACAAACTGAGACTGTGGAGGTGGGTCAGACAGCCCAGGAGGCAGCAAGAAATGGGTGGAGGGGGACTTCCCTGCTGGTCCAGGGGCTAAGACTCCCTGTTCCCGATGCAGAAGGCCAATGCAGAGTTTCAATGCAGTTAGATCCCTGATCAGGGAACTAGATCTCACATGTTGCAACTAGAAAAAATCCTGCATATGGCAGCAAAGATCGAAGATCCTGCATGCCACAACTAAGACCCAACACAACCAAATAAACAGACAATATTAAAAAAAAAGAGAAGTGGGTAGAGGGACCTAGGGGCCAGAATGAAAAAGGAACAGAAGTGGAGAGGAGCTGGAGACACAGTGAAAGGAGGCCCTCTTTTCCCAGCACTCACCTTGGTCTCCAGAGCCCCCTCCTCATCTAGAACCAGGTCACTGTGGTCCGTGTGCACGATGGGGCCCTAGGGTATAGTGCTTAGTGAGAGGGAGTGTAGACTACACTGCAGGGGATGCCAGACCCCAGAGACCCTCAGCTGAACATCTGAGGCCAGGGAGGAAATGGCAAGGGGCATCTGGGAGCTAGGGTCTGGACACAGGACAACAAGGAGCCCTAGGGACAAGGCTAGGGAATAATTGGGATGGGGTATACTTGGATATGGGGGACACTTGGATCTAGGGGTCACTGTTGGGACTAGGGCTCTGTTTGAGTTTGGGGGCCCAATTGGGATGGGGATCACAACTGGGACTGGGTTATTATTCGGGTTTTGAGGTACCATCAGGCCTGGGGGCCCTTACATCCCTACCTGGTCTTTGCTGCTGCCTGTCTCCTCCTCAGGGCCCCTGGAACTGGAGCCATCGCTGCTCCCTGGGATTCGTACCAGGTTCTTTTGCTTGGAGAAAGAGGCTGAGGCCAGGGACATTGGAGGTGGAGGGCAAAAGTAAGTGATGGGGCTGGGTCACGGTTTGTGGAGACCAGTGAACAGGAGGAGAGAGGACTGGGGCAAATCAGGCTGGAAGGCTGGGAATCAAAGAGACTGCTGACCAAGGAGGGTAAGGGGTGTGACCCTGAGGAGATGGAGTTAGAGCTTGAGCTGGGAACCAGGCTTTGAATGGGAGCCAAGCCCAAAGTGGGTCTGGAGAGGCAGGACTGGGACAAGCCCCGAGGCCAGAGCAGCCAGGGTACAGGGCCTGTGTGGGGGTCTGGGGTGGGGCTTAGACACTGACCCCTGCCGTAGCGCCAGCAGCAGAGGGCCACCCCAGTGATGATCATAAGGAGAGTCGTGGCCATGGCGGCCACTCCGGCCACAATCCGCACAGTGGGCAGCAAGTCTGTAGGAAGAAGGGGAGGGGTTCCTGAGGAGGCTGAGCAGATGGCTGAGCAGGAACTGGGGAACAGGGCTTGAGTAAGGGAACCTCTGGTCAAAGGTCATCAAGTTTAGGGATCCCCAAGTTTAGTAGTCCCCTAGCTTGGGGTCTCTGGGTTTAAGAGCACATGAACTTGGGGTTTCATAAGTTTAGGTTCCCTGACTTTAAGAAGCCATCAAGTTTGAAGGTATTTTTACTTTGCAGTTCTCTATATTTGGAGGTTGTCTTCTTTAGAGTCCCTAAGTGTGAGAGGTCTTTCAGTTTAGGATTCTGTATTTAAATTATTGTTGAGGGGGTGGAATCTCAGGATTTAAGGGACTCCTAGTTTTGAGGCTCCCAAGGTTTGAAGGCTCTGCCTTTGAGGGTCTTCCGTTTGGAAACTGTGGCATTTTGAGGGTTTGAAAACCTCAGATTTGGGATCTTCAGGCCCGGAATCTCACCTCTACGGCCTAGGCTGACCTGGGTGCCTCCCTCACCCAATCGGTTCCGGGCAGTGCAGTTGGAAGCCCCGGTGAAAGTCGGACTCCTGGGTCCCCGAAATGTGTAGCACAGAGATCAGGCCTGGACCCTGTCCCGCGAGGCCCTCTGGGGCTGGGAAGGTCTCCACCAGGAACCGACCCCGTGACCCCGCCGTCAGGAAGCCCTCATCCCAAGACCAGACCTGGGGGCACAAAGAGGAAGGTCACTGAGGAGACTCGGGAAGGTGTGGGCAGGGTCTGGGAAAAGTCAGAGGTAACCACAGCGGTTTGGGGCGTCTGTCTAGGAGGTCCGGGTGGCCGGATGGGTCGTGAGAACAGGGACTTTCCTTACCACGGCTTCTGGGGGCGGGGGGGAAGCGAAGACTAGACACTGGAGGCGGGCGGGGCCCCTCAGGAAGGCGGGCGCAGAGTGCAGAGCGGTCACTACTGGGGGAGCTGGTTTGGAGATGGTGGGCCAGTCAGAGGAGAGGCCCCGCCCCCCAAAGCCCATTCTCAAGCTGGCGGGGTCAGGCCTTGGCTCTCCCCACTAACCTCAACCTACCATCCCACTCCTCTCAACAAACGTGAATCCTACTGAGGCTAGTCTTTTTGTAGGTCCAGGTGCAATCCTCAGGCACCCCCAACCCCTTCTCATGGCCACCCCACTCCCGTTAGACCTCGTCCCCTCTGCCCACTTCTTGTCCCAGAACCCGCTGAGTCCACTAGGGAGCAGCTCTTTCTCACCGTTCACAGTCAGCCTAGCTTCCGCAGCGCCACCGCCCCGGCCCGAGAGCCCCGGCTCGGCCGTGCACACGTAGTCGCCTGCATCCTCGGGCCCCACCGCGGGAAGACGCAGCGTGGGCCCGGAGGCCAGCACCTGAGAAAGGTTAGAAGCGTAAAGGGCACGACCTTGGGAGGAAGTCCCTCCCCTACTGCCAGCCGCGGCCACAAGCCCCAGATCTGGCCTCACCTGTGCGTCCCTGCGGCGGGTCCAGGTTACCTGTGGGAGCGGATTCCCGCGCCAGACACAGCTGAAGGAGGCGTCTTCTCCTACGTCCACCGACAAGGGTTTCGGCTTCGCCTGCAGAATCGGCCCAACTGGGGGAGACCGAAGAGGGGCCACATGACCAGGGAGGGATGCAACTTCTGACTCCGGAGCAGACACTCAGAAACGACACCCACACGGGCCCATTGGGGTGAAGCCCCCAGTTAACTCGGCGCGCACGTCCGGCCCACAAGCCTCAGCCGCACTCTCGCCCCGCCCCTGCTCCACTTTGGCACTGATCCAGCACAGCCAAATCCCGCCTAAATCCTACATCGGGCCCACCATCCCCGGCAGCCCTTCGTAGCCACGCCTCACGGTAGCCCCTGTCCCATTCGGCTCGCCCCACTTTGGCCACACCCACGGCCCCGCCCCGGCTCACACTGCACGTCCAACGCTGTGCTGCGGTTGGCGCTACCCACTGCATTGCTGACCTCGCAGGACACCGGCGCAGTCAGGAATGAAGCGTCAGCCACTATCTCCAGCATTGGCCCGCGGGCCCCGAGCACCGGGGAGCCCCCCTTTGCCCATCTGCGAGGATGGTGGGGTGTTAGTGTTGTCCTCGCTCCTCAGGCACACCTACTCAGGTTCTAGCCCCAGTCCTCCCCAAGCTGGTCCTCCAGGCTGGGGAGAAATGACCTGGGTCTTCACCTATAGCCGGTGATAGGAGGCTGGGCTGTGGCCTGGCATAGGAAAGTGACCTTCTCTCCCTCCTGCACTGTCTGTGGTTCTGCAGACAGAGTCACCACTGGGGGTCTGTAGAGGTAAGTCAATGGTCAGTAGTGGGCAAGGACATGGAACACCTCCACTGATGACCTAGGGAGTCCAGTTCTCAGCTCCTCCACCCCAAGGGTCTGATCCCCAGTCCCCTCCTCCCTTTCAGCTAGCCATCTAGGCTTCCAGTTCCCAATTCCCCCAGGGAACCGAAGTACACAGCCCCTGACTTTCTCATGCCCCGAAATCCAGATTCCAGATTCTTCTTTCTCCAAAGACCTCAGGCTCAAAGCCCAGTGTATGATTGCACTCACACTGCAGGCTTAGTGTGACAGCTGTGTCCTTCCCTGCAGGCAGGGCCTGGCTCCGGCCCGGCAAACCAAGGTGGCTCCATCATCATGGCTGGAAGGGGTCAAAGACAAGATGCTCTCCACTGACCCGAAGGTTCCTTCCTTCAAAGGGGTCTGTAGGTTGTGAATAATAATGATGATTTCATATACCTTTAGGTAGTATTTAATGTCAGTCACTCTTCTAGGCATTTATAAATATTCCTTTATTTAACCTTCCAATAATCCTAGACATGCATACTACTATTAACTCCACTGTACAGATAAGTAAACTGAGGGGCAGAGAGGTTAAGATCAATCAACTAACAAGTGACTTAGCCCGGATTTTAACCCAGGTAGTCTAGCCCTATGGGGGCTTCCCAGGTGGCACTAGTGGTAAAGAACCTGCCTTCCAATGCAAGAGACATAAGAGAAGCAGATTCGGTTTCTGGGTCAGAAAAATCTGCTGGAGGAGGGTATAGCAACCCACTCTAGTATTCTTGCCTGGAGAATCCCATGGACAGAGGAGCCTGGCAGACCACGAGGTCACAGAGTTGGAAATGACTGAAATGACTTAGCTTGCACGCATTGTCTAGCCTTAGAGTCCCTATGCTTAAGTACATACCAAGGATCCCAAGCCTTGAATCTCTGCCTTCTCATGCCCTCTCCTCTGCATGAGCCTGTGGTCTGAGTGGACCCCCGAATTTCCCTGAATGAGCAAGGAAGGGCTGGCACAGAGACTTGGACCTAACCTGGCGGAAGATGGCCCCATCCAGCCGGACCCCATCTCGAAACCACAGCAGCTCAGGGGTAGGGTGGGCATCACCACGGCTCCGACAGGTCAGATTTGCAGGAACCCCAGCAACCAGAGTCAGAGAGGGGCCGCCCAGCACCTGGGGGGGTTCTGGAGGCACTGTAGGGTGGATCTGGGGTCAGAGCTGGATCTGGGTCCTAGAGACCCTGATCTTCTAACTGCCCTCTCCTTCATTCTCCCCAGACTCTGATATTCCCAGCTCCCCAGGATGGTGAACCCCCTTCCCCCGGGCTCCACAGGGATAAGTGGGCTGAGTCCTCACCCAGCACATGCAGTTGGGCTGGTCGAGAGCGGAGGCCGGCTTGCGTCGCTTGACATTCATATGATGCTTGATCCTCTAGCTCCACGGGTCGAATGTGGAGGTCGTGCTGGCCACTCGCTGCATTCCCTGATATCCAGTACCGGGGCCAGCCTGGGGTCAGGGACAGAGGCAGTCACACTGTGGTTCTGAGTTCCTGGTCCCAGGCCTCCATCCCCAGGCATCTCATACTGGAAAGACACTACCAAAGGTGGGAGCTGGGCCAGAGAGACTCTAATCCTTTCCCAGTCCAGTGTCGCTACAAACTTAAGGGGATGATAAATTCAGGGGGAGAAAAGGCAAGAAAACAATTGCCATAAAAATCAGAGTAGATACTACCTGTAGGTAGTAGGGAGGGAGGGAGCTACGAGAGAAGGGAATAATAAGGAGGGCTTCTGGGGAGCTGGCAACAGGGCTGGGTAGTCATTACACGGATATCTATTTTAGAATTATTTGACAAATCTTCCATTTATGTTTTATGTGCTATTGGCACTGATGCACTATTTTACAGTCAAAATAAAAATTTCCAAACCCTATGGGTCAGCTCCAAGAAGATCCTGAAAATTCAAGACACCCAAATGTTTCCCCGAGCCCATTAATTTCCTAAACTTGAAAATGTCAAACTAGAAATTTCAGTTGTAGCTCAAGCCCAGCATTTTCACCCTGGAGCCAGCCCCTCCCAGAAGAGATAGTAAAGCCTCACCTGGAAGGTCTCTTTCGCCCCCTAGAGCCAGCCCGTCCTTAGTCCACTGAACCAGTCCCCGATAGGCGCCCAGGGCACAGGGCAGCCGAGCCTCGTCTCCCAACAGAACTACCTGGTCCTCTGGCTGTTGCAGAAAGTGGGGTGCCAGGCCTAGGAGAATGGGGCGAGGGAGCAGAGCCGAGCTTAGCATATTTAGGAGCTCCCGATGAAATCCAGTCCCCAATCCGCTCTGCCCTCAGACCCAGAAGTCCAGGTTCCCAGAGTTCTCTTCCGTCAGACCCAGGCGTCTGGACCCTCAGCCCCATCTATCCCAGCAAAGCGACAGCTGGCAAACGACCCTCTCCTGTATGTATCTGCGCCGGCCCCTCGTGGTACCTGCATGCCCCCTGAGGCAGAAGGAGAGGACGAGGAGTATAGGCGCGAGCATCCTAAGTGTGCCCCCAAGATCCAGCAGACTTGCTGTTGCACTGGCTTCCCTGCCAGCTCCTGTCTCGGAGCACACTTCCCACCACTCTGGCCTGGAGTCCTCTCTGCTCCTGACTCTTCGCCCCAGGCTAGAAGTTCCCCCTCTCTCTGACCTGGAGGTCCCCTCATCTGCTCCGCCGCAGGCTCCGCCGCTCTGAAACGCCTGGCAGTTCTGCGCGCCAGGTCTCCAAGAGACCCTGGAGGGTTGGTTCCCACTCGCCCCGCCCCGGCCCGCCCCCTGGGATACCCGCCCTCTTCCCATTGAGAAAGTCCCGCGGCCCAACGCGGATGAATGGGGGCACTCAGGGCGGCGTCCCTGCCAGCGGGTGGACACTCCAGCCCCCTTAAGGTCTGGGAGCTGGAACACCTGGGTCGAAGGCGGGGGTACCGTCTGGGTTGGACACCTGCACCCTGCCGGGGTTGGAGGATGGCTGGAGGTGAGGAGGAGGGAGGGGAGAGAGTGGAAGAAACTTGCTCAACCCGGGTCCTGGAGGGACCGCGCTGAGTGGAAACGCAGCTATAAATGGGAACCCTTGGGGACTCGCTAGTTTCCGAGCCCTGGGGAGGCGGGGCCCGGGGCTCCCCTGGGGCCTGTGGGTCAAGAAGAGGGCACCATGTTTGCCTGGGGGGCTGCTGGGACCCCCGAGAAGAGAAGGTTCAGTTCTCCCCACCTCAAAACGCCTTCAATGCCTGCCTTTTTACCCCTGCAAATCACAGCTCGTCCTAAGATCCAGGAATCCAGCACCCCCGCCCCTGGCCCCTCTTTTCCCAGGACCCTGCAGTTCTGGACCACCCCCTCGCCCCACTCAGCAGTGGTTGCCGGGCGACGGCTGGGAGGCGAGGTGCCCGGGCTGAGTCAGGCAGGGAGGCTGGGAACCGCGCAGCTTGTCCTGACGGCTGCATGTCGCCCAGCTGGGGCGTTCCCACGCTGCAGGCCGGCGGTGCGCTGCGCAGCTGGCGGGGCAGGTGGGTGGAACCCGAAGCCGACATAGGGGGAACTGGGTGCCTGGGGCCCTGGGTATGACATTCTTAAACCTGTAGGGATTGGGGATCTATACTCCGTTGTTCTGAGCTCAGATTCTTGTGTCACTAAATAGCAGGGACAAGGACACAGCTCCCCCTCCCACAGGATGCTAAGACCAGGACTTTCAGACCTCTGCTGACCGAGAAGTTAATGGCCTGAACCCCGAGCTTCTGAGACGTTGGGGACTCAACTAGGGCCGCTGCCTGAAGCAGAGTGCAGTTGGGAAAGGATGACCTGAGGTCAGAAAATCTGCACTTAAGTCTTAGAGTCAGTGGATTTAACCACCAATCTCTCTCCCACCCCCTCACAGGCCCAGGAGGATTTGAGAATCAGCCGACAGTGAACATCTGCCCTAAGTCCTGTGTGTGTGTGTGTGTGTGTGTGTGTGTATGGGGCTAGGGGAAAGGACTGCAGGCCTGAACCCCCAGGTCCTTGGGAAGGAGGGACTTGGACTCTGGAATCTGAGTGGCTTCTGTTTTGGGGATTCAGCCCTTGGATTCTGAAATAGGCTGGGCTTGTGGCCAGGACTCCTGAATCTTGAGGGTGGAAGGCAGGTAGAAAGGCTGTTTTTCTAGGCACCTGACATCACTTCCCCTTCCTGGCTCTCTGGGGGCCACAGGCATGGAAAGATGGAGAGTTTGAGGTCCCAGGAGCATCTAGAGAAGGAAAACATCCAAGGTGGAGGGTGGAAGGTTCGTGCTAATTAAAGGTCCCAGCAATGGACAGCCCTATGCCCGGGCCCTGAGGGACACCATCTGGTGATAGATAGCCCAAGACAGAACCTCCAGCTGTGCATCCAGCCCATTCCCCAGGAGGCGTGAGGCCAGCTGGGAGAGGAAACGTGGGAGGAGGGCAAGGAGTTAATAACGGGAGGGAAGAAGACAGATTAGATTAGAGTCAAGGATGGAGCTGTGGGGGCTCAGCCCAGATGCCTCGTCTTGTGTAGGGAGAAGGACCAGATGGGGGTCATGGAGGGGAGAGAGAGAGAAAGCGAGCAGTTCCAATTCCTGCAGGAGATCAGCAGGCAGAAGAAGCTTATCCCGTGTGGGTGTATAGGCGCACACTGGGGTGGGGAGGGCAGGCCAACCAGCATATGGTTATAAAATTCAAATATGTGACAGTCAGGAAGACTCAAAGACCGAGAAATGATTAAAAGAAAGAGGCAGAGTCCAAGGCTGACTGAGAGCAAATATTTATTGAGCTCCTGGTGTGTGTGAGAGACAAAGCATCGGGTGGGAGAGAGAACAGAAAGAGAAAAACAATGGGACTTCCCTGGTGGTCCAGAGACTAAGACTCCTCGCTCCCAATGCAGGGGCCTGGGTTTGATTCCTGGTCAGGGAACTAGAGCTTATATGCCACAACTAAAGATCCTGCACACCACAACTAAGACACAGTACAGCCAAATAAATTAATATTTAAGAGAAAAACGGAGACGTGTACAGGCACAGACAGGGACAGAGTTAAAGGCTGACTGAGAGGTAACCACCTAACAGAGAAAGATGGGGAGAAAGATATCGAGTCAGAGAAGGACAGTCTCAAAGTGGTAGAGAAAAGAAAATAAATCAAGATGAACTGAGGGAAGGAGAGAGACAGAGACATCCAGAAGGAAAGAAGAGATAGAAAGAGACCGAGGGAAGCTATGTGAACTAGAACTCACAAGACCCGTGCCAAAGCGTTCGCACACTGGGCTCAGTGCTGGTGGCTTCGGACCCTACCTTTCATTCCCACCCACTCTGATTGCCCAGCACGTTTACACCTGAGACATTGCACACGCACACACACACACACACACACTGCACAAGTTTTCACAGATCACAGTTCACTATCAACTTCCCCAGGCATGTTCACTTACGTGCATTTCACACATGTGTGTGCACAGATATATGCGTTCTCCCAGTCTCTCACACACACTTGCACACTCCTCAGCAGATATTCATGATCTCATTGAGAGGGAGATGTCTACTCAAGGAAGGAAGAGGGGCTTCCCTGGTGACTCAGTGATAAAGAATCCACCTGCTGATGCAGGAGACACAGGTTTGATCCTTGATCCAAGAATATTCCACATATTTCAGAGCACCTAAGCCCCTGTGCCACAACTACTGAGCCTGTGCTCTAGAGCCCAGGAAAGGCAACTACCAAGCCCACATGCCACGACTACTGAAGCCCGAATGCCCTAGTGCCTGTGCCCCGCAACAAGAGAAGCCAGCATAATGAGAAGCCTGTGCACCATAACTACAGAGTAGCTATGTCTGCAACTAGAGTAAAACTGTCCAGTAACGAAGACCCAGCACAGCCAAAAAATATGTAAATAAAATTATTTTTAAAGTTTTTTAATTAAAAAAGAAAAGTAAGGAAGGGACTTGAAGGTCAGGTACCAGGGTAGGAAAAGTGGGGGAGTCTTACCCCTAGGCCAGGCCCAGCTCCCTGCTCCCCATGCTGTGTTGGGACCTCCTGGGTCTGACCTGCTCCCGTTTGCCCCTGGCCAAGACAGGCCCCTGGGGTCATGGGGGCTGGGGAGGGACCGAGGGATGTGCCTGGCATGTGCTGACAGGGGATTTCTTGCTCCAGCTGTGCTGGGAGGAGCCCTCCGGCAGAGGCCTGAGGCTGGAGACTCAAGAGTGTGCCTGGGGGAGGTGAGGAGGAGCAGTGTGAAGACAGATCAACTGAGAACAGGCCCAGTTCTGCCACTGACTGCATCATCGCTCTCCTGGGCTCACGGGGCCTGCCGGGTTCAGCAGTGGGTCCTCCCTGAGGGGCTGTGAGTGGAGACCAGGGGTGGGAGTGGCATGAGAGAAAAAGAGCAACAGAGACTGACTTTGGGGAAGGAGATAGAGACTGAGAGAGAGAAAGAGAACCTTAGAGCAGGAAGGAGCATGAGATAGAATACAGGAGGGAGAGCAGAAGGGGACCTAGGGCAGGAAGAGAGAAATAGAGAAAGAGAGAAAGAAGGAGACGAATAGAAAAAGAGAAACAAAGAGAAAAGTAAAGGACAGACATAAAGAGGGATCCAGAGAAAGGCAGGCAGACGCAAGAGGTGGGCGTGGATACCGCGGACACCAAAGACAGAGGACCTGGGATGGCTCTGAGCACCCACATCAAGGCTGCACTACTGCTCCTGGGGCTTCTGATGACAGGTGAGTAGGAGCCTGGGCAGTGACCAGAGCCAGGTGGCCCTCATTCCCGTGGTCCCTTCTCTAGACAGACTCTCTGCCCTCTCCTACTGACACCTCTGTGTCCCCAGGCCTGACCCAGGTGCCGATCCTGGCCTCAGCCCCCCGAGGCTTCTGGGCTCTGCCCGAAAACTTGACAGTGGTGGAGGGGGCTGTTGCTGAACTGCGGTGTGGCGTCCGCGCCCCTGGCAGCGCAGTGCAATGGGCCAAAGACGGGCTTCTCCTCGGCCCCGATCCTAGGATCCCCAGTTTCCCGCGGTATCGCCTGGAGGGAGACCCTGCTAAAGGTAAGGGGCCAGACCCTGAGATCCTGAGCCACCAGCCAAGGCTGACCTTGGCCCTGACCTTGGTCCTACCTGCAGGTGAATTCCACCTGCATATTGAAGCGTGTGACCTCAGCGATGAAGCAGAGTATGAGTGCCAGGTTGGCCGCTCAGAGACAGGCCCTGAGCTCGTGTCTCCCAGAGTGATCCTCTCTATCCTGGGTATGAATGAGAGACCCTCCAGGACCGATGAGTCTGGACTTCCACCCTCGCCATCTCCAGAGTTGGGGAGTCCAAGCCTCCAGCCCCCGCCCCCCCTTCCTCAGACTCAAAGCCCAAATCCTTATATCCCTCTGGGTGGTTCCAGCTCACCCCAGACCCTTTCTCACCAGTGCCCCCAAGGTGCTTCAGCTGAGCCCTGAAGCAGGGAGCACAGTCACATGGGTAGCTGGGCAGGAGTACACAGTCAGCTGTGTGTCCGGGGACGCCAAGCCAGCACCTGACATCACCTTTCTCTTGAGTGAGTGTGGGTGAACTGGTGGGGGCAGTGTGAAGCCCCTGGAGTGGGGAGCGGGTGTATCCATGATCAGGGCCCTCCTGAGATGGGATGCAGGAGCAGGCGTGGGGAGATGCTGAGGCTGGTGTGGGACCTGCTGAGTGGAGGGGACATCCAGGGAAAGGACTGAGAATTTTCATAATTGCTGGACCAGGACTCAGGGAAGAGGCTGAGGCTCCAGATAGAGATATGTATGTCTTTTTGGTGCAGACACGAGAAGCTATGGGTGGGTGGTACAACCTGGCAAGGAGGGGAGGGGACAGGAGAGGCCCAGGACCCAGTCCTGGGGCCTCCAGGATTCAAGGAAGCCAGAATGTGCAGTGGGAACGAAGCTGGTGTTTCACCTCCAGAACCAGGAGGGAGGGTGCTGTATGTCCATCCTGAAGGCTTTCAAGCCAGGCTTCCAGGATCTACCCTGGGGGAAACCTGCCACTCCTCTAGCCTTCTTGTTAACCCCAAGGTGGACAAACAGTTTCCGGTATCTCTGCTAACGTGAATGAGGGGTCAAAGCAGAAACTCTTCACCACGGAGGCCACAGCCAGGTATGGAAACTGGGATGTCCCCCGCTCAGCCTCATCCTCCAAGTTTCTCCATGAAAATCCCATATCCTAGGGATTCATGCATGGGAACTTGGGTCAGGTAGGTACATCTGGGACCCAATTCCCCACCTGGATGCTCTAAAACTTCGTAGGAACCCTAGTTCCAGAGTATCAAGTACAAAGGTTTTGGCCAGGTGTGGGCCTCTGGGGCTTCCATTCTCACTGCTGACCCTCAGTTCTCGTCCACGGAGCTCTAGATCCTAAAGGAAATCACCATAGAGACTTAAACTAGGTGTGGGGACCTGGGATCCCCACCTCTCTACCTTGACTACCCAAATTTCAGATGATAACTGACTTAAGAACCCCAATTTCCCACCCTAGGGTGACACCCCAGAGCTCAGATAATGGGCAGTTACTGGTCTGTGAGGGATCCAGCCCAGCTTTGGATACTCCTATCAAGGCTTCAATCACCATGAATGTTCTGTGTAAGTGGAGAACTGAGTCAGCTGTTGGGGAACAGGAAATGGGGGACCCGGGAGCACAGGGATTATGGAAGGCTCAAGTTCTCAAGGGGGAAACATGGGGATTCAGAGGCAGGTTGTGGCGCTTGGAAAGAATGGATGGACTCCCCAGGCCCACTGAGTGACAGTTGCTCCCTAGTCCCCCAGGACCCCCCGTCATCGAATGGCCAGGCCTGGATGAGGGGCAGGTGCGGGCAGGGCAGAGCTTGGAGCTGTCGTGCACGGCCCGAGGAGGGAATCCACTAGCCACACTGCAGTGGCTGAAGGTGAGGGCAGAGGCGGCATGGAGGTGGGGGGGAAGGGGTGGGGGCCAGGCGCTGGCCCCGAGCTGGCCCAGGCCTGTCCATTTCTCCAGAATGGCCAGCCCGTGTCCACAGCGTGGGGCACAGAACATGCTCAGGCGGTGGCTCGCAGCCTTTTAGTGATGATCGTGAAGCCAGAAGACCATGGGGTGAGGCTCAGCTGTGAGGCCTACAACAGTGCATCTACAGGGATCCAGGAACGTGGGGTCACGCTGCAGGTCACCTGTGAGTCCTGGTGCCAGCTGCCCATCTGTTGTCAGTCTGTGCCCCAGGGAACCATCTGTTTGTGCCCCCAAACCATGCCGGTTGGATGCCAAAGACCTTATCATCTGTCCCCAGTCTCCTGTCTGTCTGAGCTGATCTGTGAGCCATCCAGCCCAGCTTAGTGTCTCTCCTTCGTTCATCCCTGCAGTTCCCCCAGCGCCATTACTATTTTGGGATCTGCATCTCAGTCTGAGAACAAGAACGTGACACTCTCCTGCATCACCAAGTCCAGTCGCCCGCGGGTCCTCCTGCGATGGTGGCTGGGCTGGAGGCAGCTGCAGCCCAGCGAGGAGACAGTCATGGATGTGAGGCGGGGGTCAGGCTCCTGGGTCCGAGGGCGGAGGGAACTAAAGGCGCATCTCCTGGATCCAGGAGAGGAGCGGTCTGTCATCTGGGATGCCTTGATCCCTGGGGAGCCTGGACTGGGGTCCGGGCCCCCTGGGTCTAACAGATGAGTCAGTGGAGATGATTCATGGGTCCCTGTTGTGACCTGGGCTGGTATCATGGATGGGGGTGCCCTAGTACCCCAAATCTGAAGCCCGATCCCTGCCAGGGCCTACATGGTGGCCACATCTCCATGTCTAACCTGACATTCCTGGCGCGACGGGAGGACAACGGTCTGACCCTCACGTGTGAGGCCTTTAGCGAGGCTTTTACCAAAGAGACCTTCAAGAAGTCGCTCACCCTAAATGTGAAATGTGAGCCTCCACCCTTGCCCGGGGTACCCCAAGCCTTCGAGACCCGCAGCCTCAGGCCCCAGCCCAGAGAGAAGTCACTCTACCTGGCTTTCCCCACAGATCCTGCCCAGAAGCTGTGGATTGAGGGCCCCCAGAGGGGCAGCGCCTCCGGGCTGGGAACCGGGTGAGGCTGGTGTGTTTGGCCATTGGAGGCAACCCAGACCCTTCCCTCACCTGGTACAAGGTTGGTGCCCAGCAAGAAGAGTTGTGGGGTGGCCAGGAACATGGGGAAAAGATGAAGCTCCTTCTCTCCTCCAGAGTCTAGGGCAACCTGAGTTTCTTGAAAAATACTGGAGATTTTGAGTTTCAGCAGGGAACTGAAAAGACAAACGCTGTGAGAATTAAATGCAATCTTAGGAAAACTGAGGAAATTCTGGGAAAACAGTGAGACTTATAGAATTAAAGAATTCTGGATCAGCAATGGGAATTCTAGAGAAAAGGTAATAAATTTCATTACAACTAAAGGAGATTCTGGTGAAAGCTTGGAATTCAGGTAAAATGGCTAGAATTTTAGGGAAAGACTAAGAATTCCAGAAACAAAGACAAAGGTGGATAAAGGCTAAGAAATTAGGGGGAAAGACAAGTAATTCTACAGAACATTTGAAAAATCACTAATATTAATATTAAGTTGAATTCTTGGGATTGGGAGTAAGAAAATGAAATTTCATTAAAATTTAAGAATTCTGACTGAATTCTTGGAGAATCTTGGAAAACTAGGAATCTAGTGGAAATTCTAGGGGAAAGACTAGGAATTCTAGGAATGAAATTCACTTTCATTTTGTTGTTGTTCGGTTGCTCAGCTGTGTCCGACTCTTTGCAACTCCACTCCACGGATGGCAGCACACCAGGCTTCCCTGTCCTTCATTATCTCTCAGAGTTTGCTAAAACTCATGTCCATTGAGTTGGTGATGCCATCCAACGACCTCATCCTTTGTCACCCCCTTCTCCTCCTGCCCTAGTCTTTCCCATTATCAGGGTCTTTTCCAATGAGCTGGCTCTTTGCATCAGGTGGCCAAAGTATTGGAGCTTCAGCTTCAGCATCAGTCCTTCCACTGAACATTCAAGGTTGATTTCCTTTAGGAGTGACTGGTTTGATCTCTGTCCAAGGGACTCTCGTTTAATTGGATGGGGAAATGCCAAGAATTGGGGCAACACAAAGGATTCAGTAAAGGACTAGGATAATATGAGGCCATTAGTGGATTCAGAAATCTGTGACCAGGGAATGGAATTAAGGGAAAGATCAAAGGAAATCTCTGAGGAAGGTTGGGATTTTAAGAAAAAGAGTTAAGGAGAGGCAAAAATGAGCAAATTCTGGGAAAGGTTTGGGAATTCCAAGGAGTTTCCCGGTGTGGGAGGTTAATAGAGCTGGAATGAATTTCGAGGAGTGGGGCTGAGGGTCGGCGAGGGCACTGACAGCCGCAGGCAGTAGCAGCAGCAGCAGAAAGCAGAGGAGCGGGGCGGGAGTTGGGGTGAAGCGTGGGACTGGAGGCGGGTTCAGACTGCAAAATCTCGGGGCTCCAGGGGCCCAGTAGACGGGAGAGACGCCGGCTGCTGTTGCTGCTGCTGCTGCTGCTGCTAAGTCGCTTCAGTCGTGTCCGACTCTGTGCGACCCCATAGACAGCAGCCCATGAGGCTCCCCGGGTGGGGTCTGCTCAGTTCTAGTCCCCATTCCTCTGCCTTAGCCGATGCTCGCCGAAGGGGGCGCCTTGTCCTCACCACACAACGGCTTTATTTATCTGGGCTGGAGGTAGCCCACCTAATGGGGACGTCTAGGGGGCGGGGGATGGCAGGGCTCCCCGTGGTCCCCCAGACAGTCTCGGCCCTTAGGACTCTCGCACCGTGACCGAACCGCGGCAGCCCCAGGAAACACGGCGCGTGCAGCTGGGAAGTGTGGAGAAGTCGGGGAGCATCTTCTCCCGAGAGCTGGTGCTGATCACCGGTCCGTCCGACAACCAGGCCAAGTTCACGTGCAAAGCCGGCCAGCTCAGCGCGTCCACGCAGCTCGTGGTGCAGTGTGAGGGGGCGCACTGCGGGGCTGGGAGGGCTGCTGCGGCGGGGAACTGAGAGGGAGCCTTGGCTGGTGGGGTCGGGGAGTGGAGGCGGCTGGGGGAGGGGTGGATGCCGAAGACCCAGGACGCGCTCGCGGCCGGGCGGGGCCTGGGTCCTCGCCGGGTGGAAGCCGGCCGGGTCTCCTCTTCACCTCTGAGCCTCGTTCCTCCCACATGTTCCCGAAGTCCCCCGACTAATGTGACGATCCTGGCCAACGCGTCGACGCTACGCCCCGGGGATGCCTTAAACTTGACATGCGTCAGCGTTAGCAGCAACCCTCCAGTCAACTTGTCGTGGGACAAGGAGGGGGAGAGGTGAGAGTGCGACAACCCCCGTCCCTCCCCGGTTCTGATCGCATTCCTTTACAGTCAGAAACCTGCCCCCGCCCGACTTGCCGTCCTGCCCGGTACCCGGCAGACAGAACCCACACTCTCTGTCCCGCTCCCCGCCCGGTCCGCAGGCTGGAAGGTGTGGCCGCCCAGCCCCGCCGGGCTCCGTTCAAAGGTTCTGCCGCCGCTAGGAGCGTCCTTCTGCGACTCTCATCCCGTGACCACGGCCACCGTGTGACCTGTAGCGCCCACAGCACCGAGCTGCGGGAAACCGTGAGCGCCTTCTACCGCCTCAACGTGCTGTGTACGTGGGCAGGCCTGGCATCCCTCCTGATTCCTATCTGACCCTATACTACAATACTTGGGTTACAATATACAATCCAATATAGTACAATACCTGGATACTGTCTTTGACTTCCATTCTTAACTTCAGAAACTTTCCTGCTCTTTATCCTGACACTCGACCTGCACCGATTCCTATCCTGCCCATCCCGCATCTTCCTTTTTTGTCCTGTATCCCAACCCCTGACCTTGACCCGTATCCCGAACCCTGTTTCCCACCCTTCAATCTGACTCTGGTCTCTCTGAACCTAATCCCCATCTCAGCTCTGAACTTAATTGCTCCCTTGTCCACAAGCTTAAAATTTCGGCGAGACCTCGACTTTAACCGTTTATGCCTGCACCTGATCTCAAATCCATCCCCGGGCCGAACCTTAACAATCTTGACTCCCCCGCCGGGCCTCCTCGTCCGCAGACCCTCCAGAGTTCCTGGGGGAGCAGGTGCTTGTGGTGACCGCGGTGGAGCAGGGCGAGGCACTGCTGCCCGTCTCCGTGTCTGCCAACCCCGCCCCGGAGGCCTTCAACTGGACCTTCCGCGGCTACCGACTCAGCCCAGGTGCACGGAGGGGGCATGGAGAGGGGCGCAGGTCTCCAGGACTCCCGGACGGGGTTGAGGGCGGATTTAGCAAGCTCCTCTCCTTTACTTCCTCCAGCTGGCGGCCCTCGACATCGTATCCTGTCTGGCGGAGCGCTGCAGCTATGGAATGTGACCCGCGCTGACGATGGCCTCTACCAGCTGCACTGTCAGAACTCGGAGGGCACAGCGGAAGCTCTCGTGAGACTGGATGTACAATGTGAGACCCCTCATCACCGTAGGAAACTAAGGAGCTGGGGAGCCCCGCCCATCACGGAAGCCCCGCCCACCCAGGGAATCTTGCCCGCTGTGGAGTTTCCTCACTGTGGAAGCTCCGCACCCAAGGGATACACCCATCCTGGGAAACTTCCCCATTTTGGGAGACCCTACCGTGACGGAGCCACTCCCACTTTGGGAAACGTGCCCATTTGAGAGACCCTTTGTAGAGTCTCTGCCCACCTCCTCCGGTCAGAAAGTCAAGCTCACTCCACGCAATTCTGGAAGTCCATCGGACCTACTCTTGTCACTACAGTGGCATCGTAGACGGTAGGGACAACCTCACTAACACCGAGAACTTTATTCTAAAGGCCGACTTGATCACACTCATAACTTTCCTGGGCATCTCTAAGACACCCCTCCCAGCTGGGGCCCTCTTCCACCATGGCCTGTCTGGGCCCAAATGCCTTCCCCAAGCTCCTGCCTTCCCCTAGATGCTCCCACCATCCGAGCTCTCCAAGACCCCACTGAGGTGAATGTTGGGGATTCTGTGGACATAGTCTGCACTGTGGATGCCAATCCCATCCTTCCTGAGATGTTCACCTGGGAGAGGCTGGTGAGGATCTAACCTTTGGTAAATAGAGGTGTGGGCTGGGAGATGTGATTTCTTGACTGTAAGCTCCTCGGGAGGAGGGGCACATCTTTATGACCCTATATAACTGTAGTTGTCAGGACATGCTCCAAGAACTAACTGTTGAATGGTAGATGGATAGGTGCATTAAGTGAATAGATAATCAGGTGGGTGGGGGTTACATGGTTGGATATATGGATGGATACATGGTGGGTGGATGAGTTAGTAGATAGATGAATGAGTGGATGGAAGAACAGATAGACAAATGAGCAAGTGAATGAGTGGATAAATGTATCAATAAATTAGGCAATTAGATGATTGAATGAGAGAAATGAGTAGATTGATTAGATTAGAGAGTAGATGGATGGGTAGATAACCATCGGTGGAAAAGATGTCTATGGAAGGAAAATGGATAAATGGATGGAGGGACAGGTGGGTGCACAGGCCAATGGAGAGATGGATAAATAGGCAGCTAGATAAATTGATGAACAGATGCATGGATGTATTGATGTGCATGTGTTTGAGTGAATAGACGGAGTAGATAAGTAAGAGATAACAGGGTGAATGGATAGGTAGAAGGAAGCAAATGGTAAGATGAATGATGGGTGAATGGATGAATGAATGGAAGGGAATATTGGTAGATGCATGGATAAATGAATGAATTGACAGATAGGTGGATGGTTAAATACATTGATGGATGGCTGGATAGAAGGTTCCAAGCAAGAATGGTTGAGTAAATGGATGGATGAGTAGTTGACTGGATTGGTGGCTGAATGGATGGATCCATGCATGAATGGTTGGATAAATAAATGAATGATTGGGTGGAATGACAGGGAAATTTTTTTTTCTTTGCTAGGAAGAGTGATTGTGGCTGGGAGATAGAGGCTATAAGATGGGGATCCACTTTGAGGGCTAATGGAGCTGGGGCTGGATCTGGGGACAATCTCCTGAGTCTTGGACCTCTAGGGAGAAGAAGGGGAGGACCAGAGTCTGGATGACATGGAGAAGATGTCAAAGGGATCCACAGGGCGTCTTCGTATTCACCATGCTAAGCTGACCCAGGCTGGTGCTTACCAATGCATTGTGGACAATGGGGTGGCACCTCCAGCCCGAGGGCTGGTCCGTCTTGTTGTCAGATGTGAGTAACAACCAAAGCCCTAACTGCAAGGCCTGCCACTAAATCCACATATCATGTCCTTCCATACACCTCATGTTGACCTCCAACCCCTCTAGTTGCCCCCACGTGGAGCATCCCCGCTCCCCTAACGAAAGTGGCTGCAGCTGGGGACAGCACTAGTTCTGCCACCCTTCACTGTCGTGCCCGAGGTGTCCCCAACATCATCTTCACTTGGACCAAAAAACAGGGGTCCCTCTGGATCTCCAGGATGCAAGGTGAGTCCAGGCCCAACCAGGTAGCACTCCAGCCCTAACTTTGATCCCCCAACCCCAGTCACCCTCCCTGAGTCCCTGCTGCATCTCCGCTCCAGGTACACAGAGCACACATACCACCAGGGTGGCGTCCACAGCAGCCTTCTGACCATTACCAACGTGTCTGCAGCCCAGGACTATGCCCTCTTCACATGCATAGCCACCAACCCCCTCGGCTCGGACCACACCAACATTCAACTCGTCAGCATCAGTATGGTGGGAGAGGGCTGGGAGGCTGCTGGGAGGGTAATCCCTAAGTCAATACCCCAGTCTCTGGTTGGTCCCAGAATGACAGTGTTCCTGAAACCTGAGAAGTGTTTATGAATGAGGATGGAGTTTTGCCTGCTCCAAAAGTCCCAATGGAGACTGGATTTTTTTAGGGAAACTGACAACAAAGGAAAAAATGGAAGGGATTTCTTATTGCCCCAAGTCTGGTGGCTCAGTGGTAAAGAACCCACCTGCCAGTGCAGAAGACACAGGTTCGATCCCTGGTCTGGGAAGATCCCCTGGAGAAGGAAATGACAACCCACTCATTTTCTTGCCTGGAGAACCCCATGGACAGAAGAGCCTGGCATGCTACAGTCCACGGGGTCACAAAGAGTCATGACTGAGTGACTGAATGCAATGCAACTGAAAAGTAGATTTTCAGGAGTCACTGGTTCTAGGTTAAGCTGTCATCAAGAACTCCCCATCTCTCTGGACTACTTTTCTCTGTGTTGGCTATCTTGTAAGGTGTCCTAACAGTGGTATGAACGTACTAGGATTAAGATCCACTGGCTCCTCTCCACTCCCAGCCCATTCCTGAACCAATCAGGTGGTGAAAGGAAGACAACCTGATTGTCGTTCTTGTTGGTGAGACCCAGTCAATGTGTCCATCCTACAAGGATTGGAGCCACTTCCATCAGATGCACGTGGCCTGAGAATGTGGGCGAGTGACTCTCCAATGGGTAGTCAGTGTTATATAACCAGAATAAATGAGGGGAATGGATATGAGATAGACACAAAAGTCCACTACAGGAAACATGTGTCATACAGTCAATCCTCATCATTGGCAGAGTCTGTATTTACAGTTTTGCCTACTTGTTAGAATTTATTCATAACTCCGAAATCAATACTCATTCCGCTTTCTCAGACATTCAGGGGACTGTAAAGAGGGGATGAAAAATTTGTGTCACCAATGAGTAGACTCTCAGCAGAGGTGGAACAAGACGACACTCTGCCTTCTACAGCTCTCACTTTTTGCACCTTTGTGCTTTTTGTTAATCGTTTTTCTATATAAAATGGCCCTCATACACAGCACTAAAGTGCTCTCTGGTGTTCCTAAGCTCAGGAAGGCTGAGATGTGCCATTTGGAGAAAATACTTGTGTTTGGTAAGCTTCAAACAGGTGTTGAGTTTCAGCAATTCGGTATACTAAATAAGATATCTTTAAGCAGAAACATGCATAATACAATATCATGCATTAATTGGTTGATGAAAATGTTGTGACTGGAGGCTTGTGGGAGTCTAAGCCTGCATTTCCCTTGGAAGCAGTGGCTTGGTATTTGCTAACTGAATGTTCCCAGTGACTTTAGAGAACTTAACCACCATGAATAATGAGACTCAACTGTATATTTGAAATCATTCTTAGCAAGAATCTGGAAGGAATCTTCCAGAATCCTTCTGAATCCTCTATGTCCTCCATCTCTTACCTCAAAGGCCGCCCTGATCCACCATCGGGACTGAAGGCTGTGAGCATGACCCCATATTCAGTGGGCCTGGAGTGGAAGCCTGGCTTTGATGGGGGGCTTGCCACAGAGGTTCCAAATCAGGTAGGTCTCTATCATGAAAGGAAAGGGGTGTAGCCAATAGGGCTGGGGCACCTCCCTGATTGACTGCCTTCCCTTTTATGCAGGTATGAGGCTCTGGAGACTCCAGGGTTCCTCTACATGGATGTCCTGCCACCCCAGGCCACCACCTTCACACTGACCGGGCTGCAGCCTTCTACGCGATACAGGGTCTGGTTGCTGGCCAGCAATGCCCTGGGTGACAGCGGACTAGCTGACAAAGGGTCCCAGATCTCGATCACCACCCCAGGTGGGAAGGGACATTCTTGCACAGTTTGCAGAATTACTCAGAGGACTTATGGGGGTGGATACTATTATTCCCTTTTTGCTGATGGAGAAACTGAGGCCAGAGAGGTTAATCAACTTGTCAAAACTCACACATGTAGAAGGAGCTACAGATGAAATTTAAACTCAGGCAGATGAACTCCAGAGACTAGATTTTGCCACTAGACTATACTGTCTAAATGTGATTAGTGACACAAGGGAAATTCAAAGAGAATTTAAATTGAATGAAAATGAAAACAAATGAAAATTGTGAGGTGCAGCTGAAGCAGTGCTTAGCAAGAAATTTATAGCATTAAGTTCTCATATTAGATTTTTTAAGTCTTCAAATTGACTAAGTTTCCATCCTAAAAGACTAGAAAAAGAAGGGCAAATTAAACCCAAAGTAGACAAAAGGAAGGAAATAATAAAGAACAGAAATTAATGAAGTAGAAAATTGAAAAACAATAAAAGAAAATAATGAAACCAAAAGCTGATTCTTTGAAAAGATCAATGTTTATAGAGCTAATCAAGACAAAAAAGAAAGAAGACACCACTCTTAACCAATATAAGGAATGAAAAAGGAACATTACTACTGATCCTATAGACATTAAGGGGAGATCAGGAAGTATTAAAAACAACTTTATGTCAATAAATTCAGCAACTTTGATGACACGGTTTAATTCCTTGAATATGCATGAGAACATCTGGACTCTGGTAGACTACTATGGTGCAGTAGCCAATCACACAGAGCCTGGTTCCAACAAACCTGGGTTCAAGTCCCAGCTCTGCAACTTCCTAGGTGTGAGACCTTAGGCAAGTTACTGAAGACTCAGTATAACCTTTGAGCCTCAGTCTGTAAAGATAAAGTGTGTCTCCAGTCTGTATACCTCAGTTTCTGAAAGTAAGGTCTTTCTTAGACAATTGAAAGACATAGACAAATTAATATATCTAAAGCTCTTAGAACAGGGCCCTGTACAAAGCTAGTGCTATGTAGATGCTAATTTAAAGAAATGCCCCCACTCACTTTTTACTTTGCCCCGTGAAAGTTCCCTTTTTCTATCTTTTCCTTTCTAATCAGTTCAGTTCAGTCACTCAGTCGTGTCCAACTCTTTGCAACCCCATGGACTGCAGCATGCCAGGCTTCCCCGTCCATTATCAGTCCCGGAGCTTGCTCAAACTCATGTCCATCGAGTCGGTGATGCCATCCAACCATCTCAACCTCTGTCGTCCCCTTCTCCTCCTGCTCACTCCCCCAACCTTTTCCTTTCTGATAGGGCAGACTTTTTCGTCATGGAAGTAAGGACTCTTTCCCATCCCTACAATGTTGCTTCCTCTTCCCCTGTTCCAGTTTTCCCTTTAAGCACTAAAGCATAAATTAGTACTATATTCACCTCCCTTGCTCTCTAAAACTTATACCTATATTAAGGCATCCAGAGAACCCTGCATTTTTAAAAATTAATCCCCTCAATTGACAATTCAGGTTAAAGGAGCCTTCCACACCATAAAGCACTCATTGATGATATATTATTATTATTTTATTATTAGCATTAGCTTTAGAATGTCTATTAATAGTATCATCATTATCATCAGCAATTTCCAGTTCTCTTTGAAATATCCCTAAAGTCAGAAATTAGTTCCTGTAAGTCTCAAAACTGGGTTGCAAAGCTTAATAGGAGACGTAGAAATATTTATGATTTATCTCAGTTTGTTGATGTTAATTTTCATTCTCTATCTCCACCTCCCAGGTCTAGACCAACCTTCTCGAGAACCCGACTACCAGCTACCCACAGAGCAGCCTGCAGGTAAGTCCTCAGTCCCCAAATAGCCCTCTCCCTCTTGAAAACAACTTTCTGGTCTCTAACCCCACCCCCTCTGCCTTATGACTATCATCCCTTAAGACTTAAGTCAGCCCCATAGGCCCTCACTCATATCCTTAGCTCTTCCTCTTACTTGAGTGTGATAAATTTTCTTTTTCCTAATTTACCTGCATGTGACAAAATTTCTCTCTTCCCTGTGCAGAGCCTGTGTCAGTTGGCTTTTGCTGCATAACAAACTATCCCAAACATGGGCACTTTTGGCAACAAACATTTCTCATGATTCTATGAGTGGCTGAACATTTCTGCTCTGGGCTATGGTCAGCTGGCAGCTCTGCTGGGACCTGCTGATCTGGGATAGCCTCTCCTCACTCGTCTGGCAATCTGACTCATAGTTGGGACATTGGAGATCACTGGGTCACATGTGTCTCCTTGGCTTGTTCACATGGAGGTGGTCACTGGAGTCCTAAAAGCAACTAGAGAGTGCAAGTTCCAATTTCTAGGCACTTTTCAAGCTTCAGATTATTTTTTTATTTTTATTTTTAAATATTAATTATTAAAAAAATTGGGGCCAGGCCATGAGGCATGTGGGATCTCAGCTCCTCGGTCAGGGATCGAACCCACACCCTCTGCGTTTCAAGTGTGGAGTCTTAACCACTGGACCAAGAGGGATTTCCCTTTGAGCTTCTCATTGTGTCTTATTGGCTGGAAGCAAGTGGCATGGCTCAACTCAGAGTCAGTGTAGGGGGAAGTCTTAAGACTATGCATGTTAGTTGCCCAGTTATGTCCAACTATTTGTGACCCCCATGGACAGTGCATCGTCAGGCTCCTTTGTCCATAGGATTCTCCAGGAAAGAATAATAGAGTAGGTAACCATTCCCTTCTCCAGGGGATCTTCCTGACCCAGGGATTGAACCCAGGTCTCTTGTATTGCAGACAGATTTTTATCATCTGACCCACCAGAAAAGCTCTCAGACTATGCATATAGTGAGACAATCATAACCATTTTGCAAATAATCAGTTCCCTTTAGAGTCTGAGAAGGTTGTAAATGACAGAAATTCAGTTGTTGTTGACAATAAAAAGAATGGCTTAGCTCATGAAATTGAAACTCCAATTGTGGCTGGATTCAGGTACTCAGAATGTTCACCAAGGGTCAGTTTCTCATTCTCTCAACTTTGCCTTCAACTCTGATGACTTCTTTCACAGATTTTTCTCTTAAGAAGGCAGAGAAGTCCTCCCACACCTTCAACTTTTATTTCACTTCTTAGCAACTAGCCAAAGCGTGTGCTAGGTGTTCTGCCAAAAATCTACCTTGGGTCAAATGCCAGTCTCTGAACGGATCACTGTGGGAATGGGGATGGGAACTCTTAACAGCCAAGTCAGGCCATGTGTCCTCCGTGGAGTCCTGTGGAGCCAACCAGACTGAGAGCAGGGAGTAATGACTGGCAAAGGAAAATAAGTCCTGTTAGCAGGAGGTGGGGAAATGGGTGCTGAGCAGATGGCTGCTGAGAGGGACTTAGTCTTATCCTCAGGGATATAGCAGAGGATTCTGATGTTGTCTGAGATGGAAGTTTGTGCAAAAAGGAAGTAATTTGAAAGAATAGAAGCTTGCTTGAGATGAAAGGACATTGAAAGACAGACACTCTACTATTTAAAGGCTTAGATGTGTGGGTTTGCCTCAATGATTCTGGAAACAGCCAGTGGTTAGTTTTGTGTGGCTGGAGGGTCAATAGTGGTGGGCAAGAGTGAAGATGTGGGAAGAGGCCAGATCATAGAAGATCTTGAATGCCCAGCTAAGGACCTGAAGTTCCTCCTTGAGTCCATACATGGGGCTTGGACAAAGGCAGCATTAGCAGTAGCCCTGCTAAAGGCTTGATTTGAGGAAGGAGCCACCTGCTCTGGGGTGGCAAAAGTAGTGAACGTGGGGGTCTTCACGGTGGTCCAGTGGTTAAGACTGTGCTTCCAATATGAGGGGTGTGGGCTCAGTCCTGGTTAGGGAACTATGATCCCACATGCCCTGTGGTGCAGCCAAGAAAATTTTTTAAAAAGGAGTGGACATAGAAACCCCTGCCCATCTGCTTCCCTGACCTAGGAGGAGGGCTTTGCTTGGTCAGGGACAGGATTTTTCAGAGAACCTCAATTGAAGTCTGAAACCAATTGTTTGGGCTCATAAAGGGGGGAACTTCCACCCACAGGCCCCTCGGAGATGCCCTTGCTGCCTGTGCTGCTTGCTGTCGGAGGCCTTTTGCTGCTTTCTAATGCCTCCTGTGTTGGGGGATTCCTCTGGCAGCGGAGACTGAAGCGTCTTGCTGAGGGTGAGAAGAGACCCTTCTGCTGGGACAGGGGTCCAAGGGTGATGGGAACTCTGGGTTTGCTGCATACTGAAGGTCTCCCAGGGCCAAGTGGGCTCAAGGGGCTGACCCTTTTCCCCCTACTTCTCTCAGGAATTTCAGAGAAGACAGAGACAGGGTAAGTGGGGATATCTGTCTGTAAGGAAGACTCTGGGGAGGAGGTTTGAGGGTGACAGCTGTCAAAGGGTCAGTGCCCGACTGCCTCCCCATGCCTCCATCCTGGAAGGTCGGAGGAAGACCGAGTCAGGAATGAATATGAGGAGAGCCAGTGGACTGGAGATCGGGACACTCGAAGCTCCACGGTAAGTGGGGGTGGTCCTGACGCCCCACTGACAGGGAATTGACTGTGACTAAAATCCCACCATTAGCTTTAGGTTAATCATTGTCCTTTCCAGGAATGATGGAGTCAGAGGATGGAAAACACTTAATGTGTTTTTATTGGTGGGGGGTTGTGAACAGGTTAGCACAACAGATGTAGAGCCATATTACCACTCCATGAGGGACTTCAGCCCCCAGCTGCCGCCCACGATGGAGGAGGTGTCTTATCCCCGAGGTGAGTGGTGTGCACAGTGCAACATCCCCTCCCCATCTTTGATACTCCTGACATCTGGACCTGGCTGTCTGATCATCACTCCCCCCACCCCACTCCAATTCTAGGTCTCAGGGCTCTTGAGGAGGAGAATATGGCCTTTCCTGGGCACCTGTATGATGAGGTGGAAAGAGTGTATGCTCCATCTCGGGCCTGGGGACCCCTCTACGATGAAGTACAGATGGTGAGGAGATTTATATCCACAGAAATATTTCCTAGTTACTTCCAGAGATCCCCCTCCTACTGCCTCTATTAGTTCAGGTAAGCTAGCTGCTGTAGTAAAGAGGCCTGGCCATAATCCAGTGGCCTAAACGAGACGGTCTATTTCTTTCTCATGTAGCAGTCAGAGGGAGCGGCCGTGCTGCACATGGTTATTCTGCAATCCATGTTCTTTCCATTGTGTTCCTCTGCTATCCTCTAGTGAGTTGAACAAGTTTACATGGATGGGCCAGTTCACTGGGGGTTTCAGCTCTTGGGAAAGGGAAAAATAAAGCATGGTAGAGGCACGACGCTGACTTATAGTCCAGGCCCATACACACTGCTCTTATTCCACTGGTGAGAGTATGGACATGGCCACACCTTAACTGCAAAGGAGGCTGAGAAATGCAATCTACCTGGCAGCTCTGTGCCCTACTAGGATTCTGTTACTGTGGAAGAAGGAAAGTGTGTATTTGGTTGGATAACTAGCCATTTCCACTAGACTGGTCACAGCAGACAGAAATACTTTTTGACCCACTCAATGGAAAAGTCAAGGGATAGAATTGTCTTCAGGCCCACACAGAATTGCCTCTCTAAAGACAATCCCTAGAAAATCCAGGTTTCTATCCTGTTAGATTATAAACCTTCAGATAAAGAGAATGCCTCTTATCCAATTGCTCCAAAGCCCCAACTCGGACACTTAGTGGTTTAGCTTGGTTCACATAGTTGTTGCTGAATGTTGCTGGTTCACTGAGGCAGGAGATAGAATATATACTAATTGGACAAATCTGGGGCAGTGTCCACGCATGGCATCTGGGATTAGAGGCCAGCCTCACTCAGTCCATTGAACTGAGAGTGGGAGAGATGCAGAAGCCAGAGGGAAGTGAAGATGGTGGCTGGGCAGGCACAAACCACAAACAAGCACCTTGACCACCAACTAAGCCCCAACTACTGGCTCACAGAAAGAGATGGGGCAGAACCCCTGACTTTCTCTGTGGCCTTGACTAATGCTCTGGCACCTGTGGGCCAAAGACTTCCCTCTATAACTTTGTTCCCAATGGGGCACCGTCCTCCCCAGCACTGTGGAAATAACGTGATGCTGTCCATGGTGCTGAACACACATGCCCTCTAAAAGCACAGATAGAGCCTGCACACTTTTTTCTGTAAAGGGCTAGATAGTAAATATTTGGGGCTTTGCAGGATATAGTGTCTTCCTAAAAACTACTCAACTCTGCCATAAAAATAGCCATAGTTTAGTTCAGTTCAGTTCAGTCTCTCAGTTGTGTCCGATTCTTTGCGACCCCGTGAATCGCAGCACGCCAGGCCTCCCTGTCCATCACCAACTCCCGGACTTCACTCAGACTCATGTCCATCGAGTCAGTGATGCCATCCAGCCATCTCATCCTCTGTCATCCCCTTCTCCTCCTGCCCCCAATCCCTCCCAGCATCAGAGAGTTTTCCAATGAGTCAGCTCTTCGCATGAGGTGGCCAAAGTATTGGAGTTTCAGCTTTAGCATCATTCTTTCCAAAGAAATCCCAGGGCTGATCTCCTTCAGAATGGGCTGGTTGGATCTCCTTGCAGTCCAAGGGACTCTCAAGAGTCCTCTCCAACACCACAGTTCAAAAGCATCAATTCTTCGGCGCTCAGCCTTCTTCACAGTCCAACTCTCACATCCCTATATGACTACTGGAAAAACCATAGCTTGACTAGACGGACCTTTGTTGGCAAAGTACTGTCTCTACTTTTGAATATGCTATCTAGATTGGTCATAACTTTTCTTCCAAGGAGTAACATCTTTTACTTTCATGGCTGCAGTCACCATCTGCAGTGATTTTGGAACCCCCAAAATAAAGTCTGACCTTGTTTCCACTGTTTCCCCATCTATTTCCCATGAAGTGATGGGACTGGATGCCATGATCTTCGTTTTCTGAATGTTGAGCTTTAAGCCAACTGTTTCACTCTCCTCTTTCACTTTCATCAAGAGGCTTTTAGTTCCTCTTCACTTTCTGCCATAAGGGTGGTGTCATCTGTGTATCTGAGGTTATTAATATTTCTCCCAGCAATCTTGATTCCAGCTTGTGTTTCTTCCAGCCCAGCATTTCTCATGATGTACTCTGCATAGAAGTTAAATAAGCAGGGTGACAATATACAGCCTTGACGTACTCCTTTTCCTATTTGGAACCAGTCTGTTGTTCCATGTCCAGTTCTAGCTGTTGCTTCCTGACCTGCATACAGATTTCTGAAGAGGCAGGTCAGGTGGTCTGGTATTCCCATCTCTTTCAGAATTTTCCACAGTTTATTGTGATCCACACAGTCAAAGGCTTTGGCATAGTCATAGAGAATACATAAATAATTATGACTAACTTCCAATAAATCTTTTATTTTTGGACACTGAAATTTGAACTTCATATAGTTCTCACATGTCACGAGTATCTTTTTTAACAAATATTTCTCAGCAATTAAAAATATATTAAAAATTATTGGGCAATACAAAAACATGCAACAAGCCATATTTGGCTGCTTGCTCTAAAGTTTGCTGATCAAAAACAACCATTTTCTCCCAAAATCTAAGGCAAAGCACATCCACAGTAAGGACCACCCTACACGGACTTTTATCTCTTCTATTTTGATGAGGTAGTGTTTTGGACATTCATAAGACCAACAGAATCAAGACTCACATTCCCATAACTGATGTTGTTGTTGTTCTGTTGCTAAGTTGAGTCTGACTCTTTCAGACCCCATGGACTGCAGCACACCAAGCTTCCCTGTCCTTCGCCATCTCCCGGAGTTTGCTCAAACTCATGTCCATTGAGTTGATGATGCCATTCAACCATCTCATCCTCTGTCTCTGTCTTCTCCTCTTGCTTTCAATATTTCCCAGCATCAGAGTCTTTTCCAATGAGTTGGCTCTTCACATCAGGTGGCCAATGTATTGGAGCTTCAGCCCCAGCATCAGTCCTTCCAGTGAATATTTCATGTTGATTTCCTTTAGGATGATATCGTGGGCTAATTAAAAGTTTCACACACTTGCTTCAGCAGCACATATACTAAAACCGGAATGATACAGAGAAGATTAGCATAGCCCCTATGTGAGGATGACATGCAAATTTGTGATGCATTCCATATTCAAAAAGAAAAGTTTCACATGTATGACATTTAAATTGCTTTTGACATGAAATCATGAGTTATCTTGGATTTGCTTTAAAAGAATTCCAGTTAATGGGGGCAAGGGATGAGGAGATAGAGATAAAGATAAACCAAGATTCGCCAAAGGTTGATACTGTTGAAATTAGATGATGGGTTCATGGGGGTTTATTATAATCACTATCCTCTTTGTATATGTTGTAATTGCCCTTATAATTAGAAGCTAAAACATTTTTCTTTGCTGTGAAGTACAGCAGGAAGGTGTATCCCCCAGAGCTGCAAACATGACTCACCCATAGCATCTCTCTATGGTTCTAACTCCACCTTTGCTTGTCAGGACTCCTGTGACTTCCGCTGGCCTGGGGACCGATATGAGGATGCAAGAGGAATTTATGATCAGGTGGCGGGAGATCTGGACCCAGTGGAACCTGATGCTATACCCTTTGAGCTGAGAGGACATCTGGTGTGAGAACCTCCTCAATACCCTTTTCCTACACCTGCAAGACACAATATGCCCACTGCCCTTTTTATTCCGGGCTAGGCTGAGCTTGTGAAGTGAGCTCCATTGGACAAAAAGGGACTGGGCTTTTCAGGAGAAGTGGAGGGGTGTGTGTAAGTGACAGAGGGTTCAAGCTGGTCCAAGTATCAACAAGGCTCCTCCGAGGCTTGGTTTTAGAGTTTTCTATAGGGACACAGGGAATTGTAAAAGACATCTCAATAATGAAAAGTGTCTTTATGCTTTCTGAAGTAAAAATTTTAGAAGTGGGAAAAGGCATACTAAAAACTCAGTTCATTTTGAGTTCAACTAAATCTGAAATAGCTAATAAGTGGAATTTATGAGCCATTATTATATCCTACTTGTTTTACGCTTTTCCACAGTTATCTACAACACAATGTATAAACTATGACACATGTATACATAAATAGACTCTATAGAAAATAAACAGACTTTATTGAAAAAGCTGTACTCAAAAGAATGCATACTGTATGGTTTTGCTCATAGAACTTCTAGAGCAAGCAAAGCTAATCTACAGTGACAGAGCAATCAGTGGTTGCCTGGGGCCATGAGAAGGAACTGACTGCAAAACAGGAGAAAACTTTCGAGGGGGTGATAGGAATATTCTATATGATGTCTAACTCACTAACTCTATGCTTAAGGTGGGTGTATTTTATGGTACATAAATTTACCTCAACAAAAGTGACCTTAAAAACAGGCACCATAGGGTCTTTCCTGGTGCTTTGGTGGCTAAGACTCGGTGCTCCCAATGCAGGGGGCCTGAGTTTAATCTCTGGTCATGGAACAAGACTCCACAAGGCCACAATTAAAGATCCTACATGCTGCAGTGAAGATCGAAAATCCTATGTCCCAGACCTGGTGTAGTCAAATAAATAAATACTTTTTAAAAAGCACGATAATAAAGCCTTTTCATACTGTTCATGGGTTCTCAAGGCAAGAATACTGAAGTGGTTTACCATTCCCTTCTCCAGTGGACCAAATTTTTCAGAAGTTTCCACCATGACCTGTCTGTCTTGGGTGGCCCTACACAGCATGGCTCATAGTTTCATTGAGTTAGACAAAGCTGTGTTCCATGTGATTAGACTGATTAGTTTTCTGGGATTGTGGTTTTCAGTCTGTCTGCCCTCTGATGGAGAAGGATAAGCTTATGGAAACTTCCTGATGGGAGAGACTGACTGAGGGGGAAACTGGGCCTTGTTCTGATGGCGGGGGGGTGGGGGGTGGGGGGGGTGGGGTGGGGGGTGGTGGCTATGTTCAGTAAATCTTTAATCCAATTTTCTATTAATGGGTGGAGCTATATCCCCTCCCTGTTATTTACCTGGGGCAAAGTGGCCACAGGACTGGAAAAGGTCAGTTTTCATTCCAATTCCAAAGAAAAGCAATGCCAAAGAATGCTCAAACTACCACACAATTGCACTCATCTCATCTGCAAATGAATTTCTAAGTTTCAACTCATGAATTTCTTTGCTATACCAGTCAGTGTGGTTAAAAAAATTTTTTATATATCCTAAATAACTCCCTATCACAGATAGTATAGGTATCTGGATTTATGTACTAAAATTAAGATTGGAGTAGAGTTCTTAAAATCATGGTCATACATTTTTCTTGTTTTTCCCCTATGATCAACCTCAAGTCTTTAGAATTAAACACATTTAACTCAGGGAATTTGTACTACTTGTAAACACTTAACTGTAATGTAACATGCTTTGGGAATGTTATAGTATGATACCTTAATAACATAGGTTAGTAGACTCCTGCTAGAGTGTGTTTTCAAATGAGAACATAATTGTAGCACAGAATGAATGAAGTGGTGGTTCTTGTCATTCATAATACACATACAAGTTTTGCATTTCTCAGTGCAATCAATGATTTATACTCAGATTTGATATTATTCTAAAAAAGTTTTTTCAAGTAAAGGTGTAACTGTAAAATGTCAGTACTAGAATAAAGTCCTATAAGATTGTTTTGAGGTGGAATGTGGCCAGGGTAGTTCTCAGGTTGTGCTAGAACAGCACTTTGTTAATGGAAGACAGGTTTTATAAGCAGCCTTTGAATCCAAGCTAGTCAAGTTTAACAGAGAAGGCAATGGCACACCACTCCAGTACTCTTGCCTGGAAAATCCCATGGATGGAGGAGCTTGATAGGCTGCAGTCCATGGGGTCCCTAAGAATCGGGCACGACTGAGAGACTTCACTCACACGCTAGTAAAGTAATGTTCAAAATTGTCCAAGCCAGGCTTCAGCAATACGTGAACCCTGAACTCCCTGATGTTCAGGCTGGTTTTAGAAAAGGCAGAGGAACCAGAGATCAAATTGCTAACATCTGCTGGATCGTGGAAAAAGCAAGAGAGTTCCAGAAAAACATCTATTTCTGCTTTATTGACTATGCCAATGCCTTTGACTGTGTGGATCACAATAAACTGTGGAAAATTCTGAAAGAGATGGGAATACAAGACCACCTGACTTGCCTCTTGAGAAATCTGTACACAGGTCAGGAAGCAACAGTTCAAACTGGACACGGAACAACAGACTGGTTCCAAATAGGAAAAGGAGTATGTCAAGGCTATATATTGTCACTCTGCTTATTTAACTTCTATGCAGAGTACATCATGAGAAACGCTGGGCTGGAAGAAACACAAGCTGGAATCAAGATTACTGGGAGAAATATCAATAACCTCAGATATGCAGATGACACCACCCTTATGGCAGAAAGTGCAGAGGAACTAAAAAGCCTCTTGATGAAAGTGAAAGGGGAGACTGAAACAGTTGGCTTAAAGCTCAACATTCAGAAAACGAAGATCATGGCATCCGGTCCCATCACTTCATGGGAAATAGATGGGGAAACAGTGGAAACAGTGTCAGATTTTATTTCTGGGAGCTCCAAAATCACTGAAGATGGTGACTGCAGCCATGAAAGTAAAAGACACGTACTCCTTGGAAGAAAAGTTATGACCAACCTAGATAGTATATTCAAAAGCAGAGACATTACTTTGCCAACAAAGGTCCCTCTAGTCAAGGCTATGGTTTTTCCTGTGGTCATGTATGGATGTGAGAGTTGGACTGTGAAGAAGGCAGAGCGCTGAAGAATTGATGCTTTTGAACTGTGGTGTTGGAGAAGACTCTTGAGAGTCCCTTGGACTGCAAGGAGATCCAACCAGCCCATTCTGAAGGAGATCAGCCCTGGGATTTCTTTGGAAGGAATGATGCTGAAGCTGAAACTCCAGTACTTCGGCCACCGCATGCAAAGAGTTGACTCACTGGAAAAGACTCTGATGCTGGGAGGGATTGGGGGCAGGAGGAGAAGGGGACAACAGAGGATGAGATGGCTGGATGGCATCACTGACTCGATGGACGTGAGTCTGAGTGAAGTCCGGGAGTTGGTGATGGACAGGGAGGCCTGGCGTGCTGCGATTCACGGGGTCGCAAAGAGTCGGACACGACTGAGAGACTGGAACTGAACTGAACTGAAATGATGATGGAGGTAATGAAGATAATGGTGGCCTCATTCACAAGGTCTCATGTAGGCACTGCTACCCTCAGTGCCCCCCAACCCTGCAGCAGGCCACCACTGACCCACACCTCCACAGGAGACTCCTGGACACTCATGGGCAAGTCTGGGCCAGTCTCTTGTGGGGTCACTGCTCCTTTCTCCTGGGCCCTGGTGCACACAAGGTTCTGTTTGTGCCCTCCAAGAGTCTATTTCCCCAGTCCTGTGTAAGTTCTGGCAACTCCATGGTATGGTTAATGGCGACCTTCTCCAGGAGGGCTTATGCCATACCCAGGTCCGCTGCACCCAGAGCCCCTGCCTCTGTGGCAGTCCACTGCTGACCCGTACCTGCACAGAGAGACACTCAGACAGTTCCGTCTCAGTCTCTGTGGTTTTTCTGGGTTCTGGTGTGTACAAGATATGTTTGAGCCCTCTGAGCGGGGTATGGGGTTTGATGTTGATGTTTGGGGAATGAGGGTGAAATGTATTGAAATTCTTTGCATCCATCTTAGAACTTTTCTGTAGACCTAATATTACATCAAAATGAAAGTTAGGATTTTATTATTTTTTTTTAAGTTAAGATTAAAAAGTACATTGCCAGGATTTCCCTGGTGGTCCAATGGTTAAGACTTCACCTTCCAATTCACGTTTTGCGGATTCTATCCCTAGTCAGGGAACTAAGACCCCCACATGCAGTGTGGCCAAAAAACCAAAACAGAAAACAGAAACAATATTGCAATGAATTCAATAAGGACTTTTAAAATAAAAGTACACATAAGAAAATCTTTTTAAAAAGATTTTTTAAAGTACATTGTAAAGGTTTATGACAAAGTCATAGAGGCAAAGAATAGGAAGTACCACTGTGTCTCATGGTTGTGCAGATCTGACTGGTTCTTTTGATCTTCCCGCGATCTCATCATCTCTTGTCTGCATTCCTCAGCAGATTCCTCTCATTCTCTCCTTATAGATGCCTCGCTGCCCTCCTTGTCCATAATCACTGCTTGTCCAGAGACTGGCTGCCCTAGTTCTAGAGCACCACACGCTTGGCTGATGCAATGTGGTGCCTTTATTCCACATTCCAGACAGACCAAGTTGGATGGGCTCAAGTTAGGTTAAGAAAAGGAAATCATGGGGAAATGAAGACTATCTAGTACTGTAAGAAAGTGGAAATACTACCTATCAGAACTTGTGAGAGGCATCAAAAGTAGAATTTTGGAAAAAAAAATTAACCCTTAAAAACTTATACTAGAAAAGGAGAAATCTCCAAAGTCATGAGGTGACTATCTTAAGAAACTAATAAATGAACCATAGAATAAACCCAAAGAAAGAAGAAGGAATAAGAAAATTAAATCAAATAAATTAAAGGAAAAATGCAGATTCTTGTTTAAAAATCCAGAAGTATGGTCTTTGAAACTAACAAAATATACAAATCTGACTACATAGTAAAGAAAGTCATTAGGATTATGAATAAAAAAGGCAATGACTATGAAAAAGAAGGATTAAAGATAAAGTAAAAGAAGGATTTCCCTGGTTGTCCAGTGGTTAACACTCTGTGCTCCCAAGGCAGGGGGCCTGGGTTGAATCCCTGGTCAGGGAACTAGATCCCACATGCCTTAAAAAAAAAAAAAAAAAAAATCGTGTGCCGTAAGGAAGACTGGGCTCCCAGGGGCCGCAACTAACAGCCAGGGCAGCCAAATAAATAAATATGTATTTAAAAAAATAAACTACGAGAAAAAAATAAGAGCTTTCAGTCTTAATGGTATTTTGTAGGCTAAAGCAATCTCAAAGACTGCATGAGTGTGTGTGTGTGCATGCACGTGTGTGCTGGGTGGAGAGCTATGACACCCCCCGAGGTAAGGTGTCAGAACCCAGGCACAATGAGAGGGCTGCCTAGAGCAGGCTCTTAGAGCCCTGGGGTAATGCAAAGGGCTAGTACCTGGGACAAGGGAGGCAGTAACAGTGGGATGCCGGGGTCCAGCCCCGGTGGATCCAGGGTAATTCGAAGGTGGGGACGGAGTAGGCATCCTAGAAAAAAGCTATTTAATTACAGATATACAGAGAGATTAGAAACGGATAGTGTAGTAGGAAATATTAGTGGAGAAAACGAAGGCTAAATGACTTGGTTTATGTGGAATACCAATCACCACCTACGTAGGCCACAGCCGTCTTTCCGTTTTCCCAAAGGAGAGGAAGCACTGAGGCCTCCCCAGTCCAATCTTAGAAGCCCCGGCAAAGTTAGTAGGCTTGGTGTGTACCCCCATACCAGATGGGAATTCAGCTAGGAAAGCGGGGAGCAAGAAAGAAACAACGCGGGGGAATCAGTCTTTCCAGAAACTGATCCCATTTCTTTATTTTTCAGGTTTGTTTTTATACCTTTTGTTATACATAGGAATGAATACAGAGTCACGTGGGGGTCAGCAGACCTGACCTTTATCAAAATCAGGTGCTTTACATAAAAAAAGGTCTTAGGGGTTTTTACATCATCTTCTGGCCATGAGGCTTGCTGACATTTATGACCCTTTCTTTCTGATAACCAAAAACTTATTTTTTCCAAGGGTGTTTTTTCTTAAACCAGGCACCACCCTCCAAATAGAGTTGCATTCCTATAGGGTGAGGGTGTAGTGAGTTGCAATCAAGAAAGGAATTTATTTAACCCAAGGTTAACATGATTAATCTTAAAGGTTAATGCTTATTTCTCCTATATGCTTAAAGGTTAATACTTATTTCTCCTATATGTTAGTTATATTCATTATAAGGTCAGGGAATATGGAGATTTAGCAGCAAAACATCAGCCCAACAAATGAAAATCCTTTCACCAATGTTCCCCTTAAGATCTACTTAGTCTTAAGATAGTGATAAAGTTACATTTTTACGTAGCAAGGACACAGTGATTTATAACAAAGTACAGTGATCTATAACAAAAGAGAAAATTCATTAACTCAAAAGTCTAATATTGCTAACATAAAAAACTACTATATTTCCTTTTCTATATTCCAAATACGTTGATTAATATATTCCAGGTGCCTAAGGATATGGAGGCCTGGCAGCAATCATTGACTCTCAATAATGAGAAAAGCCCTATGATAATACTCCAAACTCTCTGTGCTGTTTATGGTTGAGAGGTTGTCACACAAGCTAGTCTGTCAGCAGAGAGGTTTGACCTGAGACACCCTTGTCCCACCCAGGGCAAGGAATTAGCAGCAATTATTGACACAACAAATGAAAAACCCTTCACCAATATAATTCCTAACCAACCCATTATACTAATAATTTCTAACTTCCCAAAAGAATTTGCCTTTAGTAAGTCTAAAACATCTCGTGCCTCTCACGGTCAGGAGGCTGTAAACCATCACTTGCGGCCGGACGAACCTATACAGGCAGGCTAGATAACCTTCAGAGGGATCCCGTAAGTTGAAACACTCTAGTCACGCCCAGGAATTTTTATTGCCTTGGAGCTGCATGTTTACTCCTTCTCCGAGAGAAAATGGTTATGAGGGAGAGCCCCTGTAAAATCAGAGGTGTAGGTGAAAGCACAAAACAGACTCTGGTTTTGGGGCAGATGCTCAGGAACAGGGGGTTTCCTGAGGCTTGATCACGCCTTTGCATATGCCTAAGCCTCCTTCCTCATGACCTTTGCCATGGGCGGAGTTCCTCACGCTGGCCCCCGGCAGTGGGAAATCAGTTAAATACAGAGGGATTCATAAAGAAAATCAATATATTAATGACAGCTGATTTGCTATTATCAGAGAAGGGAACTTGCGTGGATCAGATTGCATCACGAACCAAGGATAGTGGTTAATTCATTCCGTGTGTCTGAGGACAGGAAGAAAAAAAGAAAAACAAAGCTAAACAAAAATGGTCAGGAAAAAGCATGTGCTTATGGGAGTGTAAATCAATACAACCATTTTGCTAAACTGGCTGTATCTACTAATTCTGAACACACACATACGCATGCGTGCATGCTCAGTCACTAAGTCATGTCTGACTGTGACTGTAGCTCATGGACTGTAGCTCATCATGCTCCTCTGTCCATGGGATTCTCCAGGCAAAAATACTGGAGTGGGTTGCCATCTCCTTTTCAGGCAATCTTCGTGACCCGGGATCCAACCCATGTCTCCTTCTTTGGCAGGCAGATTCTTCACTGTTGAGCCACCAGGGAAGCCCATTTAAATTGTATATTCATCCAACAGATACTATGACAACGAAGATAAATGAACTACTGACCGACAACATGGCTGAATCTCACAAACACAATATTGAATCCAAAAGACTCAAAAGAGACTATGCTGTATGATTTCAACTTTTTAAAGTTAAAAGTGAAAACTTATTGATGGCAAAGGTGGTTTCCTTTGGGGGAGAGGGAAAAAGTGACTTGAAAGGGACCCAAGGAGGGTTTCTAGGGGACTGATAATGTTGTTCCTTGACCTGGGTGCTAGTTACACAGGTGTTGTCACTTTCTGAAATTTATCACACTGAATACTTGTGATTATATGCATATTTCTTTCTCTGTATTATGCAACGTTAAATTTTTTACAGTATATCTCATAGATGGTATGATTTTTCTGATACGGTGAACAACCCTTGGTACCATTCTGAACAAATACTAAATTATATTTGTCATTCTATTTATGATAGTTTCATTTCAGAAAAAAGTATACTTTAAACCATCCCCAAAATATGCATACATGTGTATTTGTGTTATATTAATTTTAGATAATTATCAACTTTTCTTTGTATCAAGTTGTTGAGGATGCAGAGGCAGTGTTCAGCCTGCCTTGATCCTGGCTTCTCAATGTCTGTTGTTGTTCAGTGGATAAGTCGTGTCTGACTCCTTGCAACCCCATGAACTGCAGCATGCCAGGCTTCCCTGTCCTTCATCATCTCCTGGAACTTGCTCGAACTCATGTCCACTGAGTCAATGATGCCATCCAACTAGCTCATCCTCTGTAGCTCCCTTCTCCTCCTGCCCTCAGTCTTTCTTAGCATTAGGGTCTTTTCCAGTGAGTTAGTTCTTCACATCAGGTGGCCAAATTATTGCAGCTTCAGCTTCAGCATCAGTCCTTCCAATGAATATTCAGGGTTGATTTCCTTTAGGACGGACTGATCTCCTTGCTGTCCAAGGTACTCTCAAGAGTCTTCTCCAGCACCACAATTTGAAAGCATTAATTTTGAAAGCGTTAATTCCGCGCTCAGCCTACCGTTAGTTAAGTCGCTTGGTCAGTCGTGTCCAACTCTATGCGACCCCATGGACTGTAGCCCACCAGACTTCTCCGTCCATGGGAATCTCCAGGCAAGAATAGTGGGTTGCCATTTCCTACCGTAGCACCCTCCGTAACGCGGCAACCAAGAACGTTCAGGCAATTTCCCGAAACCCCCACCAGGGGGCAGTACCGGCCCATTTGAGAAGAATCAATATACCAGAAGATTGGTTGTGTATTGGGATCTGGAGCTCAGAGTGTCTGTGTTGTGGAAGAGAATGTCCTCTGCATGTTGTGGTCACTGAGGCCCAGCATTAAAGGCGAAGTAGCTGTGTAGGGCATCGAGATGCAGAGCACCGCAGGAACACAGTGTGGGAAGGGATTTTCCTAAAACTGAGGTTGGAGAATAACAGGGAGTGGTAGGATTTGAGGTTGGTGAGATGGGCAAAGATATATTATGAAGGATTGTAGTTTATCCTCTAGGTGATAGGAAACCACTGAACAGTTGAAACAACAACAGATGAACAGCATTTATGAGTTGTTTCCACATGCCAATCTCTTCTAAGTTTATGATTCTCTCCCGGAACCATCAGAATCACTCATGAGCTCAGCTGTTCTGTCATCCAGGGTTTATTCACCCTTTCCCTGGTGATATGCAGTCTTCTCTTGGGAAGCATCAGTCAGTGTCCAGGTCCTCTACTTCGGACTCTCTGACTCTACCTGGAGCTCCACCAATAGGCACAGCTCTCAGAACTGGCCAACCAGAGTGTCTAATTTTCCAAGCCCAGTGATTGGCTTAGGGTTCACCAGGTGGCCCAGTCAGAGCCAATGAGAGGACTCTGAGGACTGGCCTCCCACTTAGAACTCTTGCCCCGCCTCTGATCTAATATTAAAGCTTCTTTCACTCTCACCCCGAAGTCACCCACAGAAGGACAATCTGGGAGCTTCACTTAAGCTCTTCCAAGGCTAATGGAAGCTTTTGTCTTAGGACAGACCTCAAGGTTAACTACAGATGAGACTTCCCATTTCTCATTCCTCTTGCTCAATAACCCTAAAGAATTCACCCCTAGTTCTGGATTGCCCCAACTTGGGACAGTCTGTATTTTTCACATATGTAAATATCAACATCAGATGGATAATCTCATCATCATACCCCAGTGCACCCCCATATCTCTACCTGGGAGAACTAAATTCTCCTGATTGGTTAACACAATGTCAGAAGTCAGAGAATGGGTTTTATTCCTCCTGCCAACAGGAAATTCCTCCTATTTCCAAAATAGGAAATAGAAGACAACCACACACATCACTAGTTCAACTTAAGTGTGGCTCACCTATGCCTAATTTGAGAAAGGAGCAAATTTCTCTGTTCAATAATCTCCTTCTATCACCATTAACCTTTGTGATCCACAAATGAAAGCAACTCATCTGCTGTTTGGTCCTATCTCCTTAAGAATAAGCAAGGGGGCAGGGGGAGTAAGACCTGCCAGCTGAGAAATAAAAATATCTTCTCTAGGGACTTCCCTGTGATCCAGTAGTTAAGAATCCCTCTGCCTATGCAGGGGACACGAGTTCGGTCCCTGGTCTGGTAAGATCCCACTTGCCGTGGAGGAGCTAAACCCATGCACCACAGCTACTGAGCCTGCGCTCCGGGACGTGTGAGGCACAACTACTGAAGCCCACACATCCTAGAGCCCGTGCTCTACAACAAGAGAAGCCCGTGCACTGCAATGAAGAGTAGCCCCTGCTCGCTGAAACTCGGGAAAAGCCTGTGCAGCACCAAAGACCCGGCATAGCCAAAAGTAAACAAATAAAACGATATTTAAAAATTCCGTTGCCCTCAAAAGGGTATAAAGAGAATATTATGACAACTTTGTGCCAAGGGCTTTGACAAGTTAGATGAAACGCCAATTCCTTGAAAAATACATATACATATACATATAAGAGCTAACCCAAGATGCAACAGAAAATATGAAGAGCTCTATGTTTATTAAAGAAATTGAACTTATTATTAAAACCCTTCCCACAAAGAAAGCTCCAGGACTAGATGACTTCACTGGTGAAATCTACAAAAGATTAAAGGAAGAAAGAACATAAAAGCTTTCAAATCTGAGATATAGTTTTGTGTGCTGAGATGAGCATAACCCTTCAAAATACATTAAGTAAAAAAAAAAGTCAATATGCAAAGGGACAATATTTTCTCATTTATATATAAAAAGGAGTTATATAGGTGCATTTTTATGCACAAACAATCCTCTCCAAGGATGCCTCATTGCCTTGGAGGCATGAAATTGAGGGACTGAAATTGAGAAGTTGGAGAAAGACTGTTTCACTTCATTTCCTTTTGTGCTATTTTAATTTTAAAATAATTTTTAAAACTGTACATGTAACTAAAAAAAAGTTTAAGGATTTTGCTGGTGGTCCAGTGGCTAAGACTTCGCCCTCCCAATGCAGGAGGCCCGGGTTCCATCCTCGGTCAGGGAACTGGATCCCACAAGCCACAACTGAAGGTCCCAAGTGCTGCAACTAAGACCCGACACAGCCAGATAAATACTAAGCAAACTTCCCCACTTCAATCTTGATAGTGGGTGGGAGGGAAAATAAGAATATATTTTAAAACTCTTACAATATGAACAACTGTGAATCATTATCAGGTTATGAAAAAGGGCACAGAAGCCCCCATGAGACCCCACCAGGTTACAACTCCTCTGATCCCTTTCTGATCTTTGTGATAATGATTTCCTTGCTTGTCTTTTTCTTTATAGTTTTACCACCCATGTATGCACCCATCCCTCCACACACTATATTGCCATTTCATTATCCCTGCTTTCAAGTTTATTGACTAGAATAAGACAGCATGTTCTATTTGGTGTCCGGTTTCTCTCACACAACATGTGTGTGAGATTTATCCGTGTGGTTGTATGCATCAGTAGTTTATCCTTTTTTCATTGCTGTATAGTAGTCTGTCATATGAATCTACCACAGTGTGTTTCTCCATTTTTGAGCTGATGGAAATTTGGGTAGCTTCCATTTCGGGCTATTGAAAAAGTGCTGTTGTGAACATTTCTTCCTGTACATGTTTCCTGATGTCCATGTTCAAGTTCTCTAGGATATATACTTAATATAGAACAGATAGATTAAAGATTATGTGTATTTGCAAACTACACTCTCTCCCACTTTAAGATGAAGCAATTGCAAGAAGAGATGTTTAATAACTTTCCCAAGATCACAAAGCCACACTGCCTGGCTCCCAGAGCTGACTGAATACCCATTGGCATATGATGGGTGCCTAATAATTGTGAGCTGTTATGCTGAGGGTTATTGAGGTTTTGAGGGGGCTTTCCTTTCCTGTCCCCATTATTCTGAACTATGTCCCTATAAGTTAATAATTAACTGCCCCTCAAGGAGTCTGTGATCCTAAAGATTTGCCTTTCCCTGGCTACTGTCTGGTTAATCAGTCACTGTCCCTGGCCGGGCAAGGGGCACTGGGTAGACCAGCTGCCTCCAAAGCCCCCTGATCCAGTGTGGAAGTGGTGAAGGGTTCCTGATGCTCCAGACCTGTCGAGTGCTCTGCTCCCGAGCTGGCCCCTCCCCAGGGGGCTGGCAGCCCCTCAGCTTTGATGGTGGGGCCTTCCACCTCAAGGGCACGGGAGAACTGACCCGGGCTTTGCTGGTGCTGCGGCTGTGTGCCTGGCCGCCTCTGGTCACCCACGGCCTGGCGGTGAGCAGCGACCCCGGGGGACTAGCCTAGGAAGCTCCCGGGGCCTGGTTCTGAGCCCCTGCTCCCTGTCACTCCAGCTCCAAGCCTGGTCTCAGCGACTCCTGGGCTCCCGGCTCTCGGGCGCGCTTCTCCGAGCATCCATCTACGGGCAGTTTGTGGCTGGTGAGACTGCCGAGGAGGTGAGGGCCTGTGTCCTACAGCTCCAGAACCTGGGACTGCGGCCTCTGCTGGCAGTGCCCACTGAGGAGGAGCCAGACTCGGCTGTCAAGACAGGGTGAGTAGGGGGCCCGGACCCAGGGAGGCCGGGAGGCTGGCGGGAAGGGGGGCTAGTTGGGCTCCCAGCCCTGATGCCTGCCGGCTGGGCAGCGAGGCCTGGTATGAAGGGAACCTCAGTGCGATGCTGCGATGTGTGGACCTGTCACGAGGCCTCCTGGAGACCCCTGACCCAATAGGAAACGCCCTGATGCAGCTGAAGATGACGGCGCTGATGAGCACTCGGCTCTGTGTAAGGGATGGGCTGGGTGGGAGGGGAGGGGCGGCTGCCCACCAGGTTCCCCTCACCGCTCCATTCACCATCCCATTCCAGAAGGAGCTCACCTCGTGGGTCCGAAGGCCAGGGGATTCTCTGGAGCTGAGCCCCGAGAGGCTGGCAGAAGCCATGGACTCTGGACAGGTAAGGACCACAGGTTGGGGGAGAGGAATGGCTGGTGGGGAGTGCAGAGGCAGCAGACACCTGCCAGCAGAATGTTCTAAATATTTAACTATCTCTACTTCCCAGGCTTAGAACTATCAAAATAGATGGGGTTACTGCCCTGGGGCATGGCTGGAGAGTAACCGGAATATGGGTCACCTGGGGATTCTAGGCTAGGGGCCTGGGCGCTGGGAGCTCTCCTAGGATCAGTTAAGACAGTAGCTCTTTGCCAATAAAAAAGTAACCAATGTTTTTCAATCAACTCAGCTACGCTAGTGTGTGCTAACTAGCTAGGAGCTATGATTAGACCAGTGGGGTTTTGGCTCATTCATTCACTCATTCGTGTTTTCATTTATTCTTTATTTCCGTATCTTATTTCTATCTTCCCCACCATCAGTAATCACTTCACCTTGTATAATATACATCTCTTTGTTACTATGATGTGGTTTTGCCAAATATATGGTATCTGGGGGCATATTTTTCCAACATTTTTTATTATGAAAATTTTCAAACATACAGAAAGATCACAAGTATTTTATAGTGAACACTTGCCATTGTTAACATTTAACTATTGTTGCTTTAAAATCATATCCATTCCTCTACCCATCCACCCACCCATCTTATTTTCTGATGCATTTCAAAGTAAGTTGCAGATATCAGCATGCTTCTCCCCCAAATGCTTTAGAACGCATATCACCAACTACAGCTCAGCAGTCATTTCTTTTCAGGTAAAATTTATATACAGTGAGATGCATACATTGTAAATGTACCTTTTGATGAGCTTTGACAAATACACACTAGAACTACTACAATCCCTATCAACGTACAGAACATTTCCACCCCTGTAGAAAGTACCTTTGAGCCCTTCTCCATCAATCTGGGGGTTGGGTATAGTTTTAAATATCTACAAGTAACATTCATCATTATGTTGAAAAAGACTCTGATACTGAGAAAGACTGAGACCAGGAGGAGAAGGAGGTGGCAGAGGATGAGGTGGTTAGACAGCATCACCAACTCAATGAACATGAGTTTGAGGAAACTCCTGTTGATAGTGAAGGACAGAGAAGCCTGGCACACCACAGTCTATGGGGTCATAAAGAGTCAGACACGACTTTGTGACTAAACAACATTATGTTATCTGTTGCGTTCTGTTTCTTACGTTTTTCCACTGAGCACTCTGATTTTTAGAGCCCTCCAAGCATCTCTGTATACACCTAATCCATTGTGTTTTTAAATTACTGATTTCTTTGTTTTTGGCTATCCTGGGTCTCCACTGCTGTGCTCGGATATTCTCTAGTTGGGGAGAGTGGGGGATACTCTCATTGTGGTGCGTGGGATTCCTCACTGTGGTGGCTTCTCTTGGTGCGGAGCACAGGTTCTAGGGTACCTGGGCTTCACTAGTTGTGATGCACGGGTTTAGTTGCTCCAAGTCATGTGGAGTCTTCCCAGACCAGGAATCACACCCACATCCGCTGCATTGGCAGGCAGATTCTTAACCCCTGAACCACAAGGTAAGTCCTAATCCATTGTTTCTAATTTGGGCTTCTGGCCACCTGGTTTACCTCTCCTGGGATGGGCACCCAGGTAGCCTCTGAGTCTCCATCACCGCCAAATAACACTACCTGGGACCTACTGATGTTTGTTTTCTAATCTGCAATTTTTTTTAATGCATCACAGAACACACAGAAGCTGTGCTTAAAGGATCAGCTTTGGTGCATAACATTCTTCACCCCTTCATGAGCTTTTCACTCGCATGTGGCAATGGTAGTAATTTCTTCCCAGGGCAGTTTTCAAGACTAAAACCCTTGCCAGCCTGGCATCTTCACCATGACAAAGGGGCCCTCCTCCTTCTGCGTCCCTCACTTCCCTTGTCTTCCCAGCACCATCAGACCTGGTGTTCCTCATTTTCCATCTCTCCCAGCCTCATCTTCAGTCTTCGTTAAGTTTACTCTGCCTGACACTCGAATATGGAGGCTCCTCAGGGTGAGGCCCAGGCTTGCTCCTCACTCCCCTTGAAACGGCCTTCTTACCCACCCTTTCAGCCTCAGTTTCCCTGCTTTGCACTAATGATGCCCACCTTTCTGTCTCCAGGCCCAGCCTTTCCCCTGACCCTCCCTCTGCACCAAACTTCCCCTTGGGCATCCCCCAGACCTCACACACACTGGGTCCCACAATGGCCTGTGTCTCCCTAAAGCTGTCCCTTCTTCCCGTCCCCATGTCAGAGCCGCCCCTGCCATCCGCACCCCAGATCCCAGCCCCCACCCATCCTTGGTCTTCAGTCACTGGTTCCACAGCACGGTTTCTGACTCTCCAGTTCACAGCCATGTCCCAGGCCCTAGCACCTAGACAGGATGTGATAAACATGTCAAATGAATGAACAGATAAATGAAGCAAGTGAGTTTGGAACAACATACTAACGGTGGAGAACTTACCAACCACTCACAACGTGCCGCGCACCGTCCCTAACGGCTTTACATATATTTGAGGGAAGCATTTCCTCTCTGCCTGTGGGTGGGTGTACATGGTGATGGTTAAGTGCTCAGGCTCTGGAGAAGCTGAGGTTTAAATCCTAGGTCAAGCTGTGTGACTTTAGATGAGTAACGTCACCTCTCTGTGCCTTGACCTCTGCTTCCCCTCTGTAAACCGGGGGTGACAGTAATCGCCACCTCAAACAGTGGTGAAGGGTAAATGAGGACTGGGACGGCCCCCTGTGAGGGTAGCGGCCCCACCAGCTGCTCACACCCCAGAACTCCCCCAGACGATGCCCCACAGGGAGACGATTCCCTGACTGGGGAGAAGCACTGGGCAGGTAGGTGCTCCTTGCTCCTCCCTCCTCCTGGAGAATCTTCTTCACCAGGAAGCGGTCCATATCCATCCTGTCGGCCATGAGTGTGTGTGTGTGTGTGTGTGTGTGTGTGTGCTAAGTCACTTCAGTCGTGTCCAGCTCTTTGTGACCCTATGGACTGTAGCCCTCCAGGCTCCTCTGTCCACGGGATTCTCCAGGCAAGAATATTGGAGTGGGTTGTCATGCCCTCCTCCAGGGGATCTTCCCAACCAGGGGTTGAACCCATATCTCTTGTATCTCCTGCACTGGGCAGGCAGGCTCTTTACCGCTAGTGCCGCCTGGGAAGGAGTCCTGTTGGCCATAACAGAGCCCTGAATTCCACCTGTTCCTCTCTTTTAACTTCCCCATTTCTCTGAACCCAACTGGACTCCCTGAGTCACCAGCAGCTCACATTCACTGTGGAATCCCCACAAGAAGACCAAGAACTGTGTGAGTTAGTCACTCATGTCCAACTCTTTGTGACCCCATGGACTGTAGCCCGCCAGGCTCCTCTGCCCATGGAATTCTCCAGGCAAGAATTACTGGAATGGGTTGCCACTCCCTTCTCCATGGGAATCTTCCCGACCCAGGGATTGAACCCAGGTCTCCAGCATTGCAGGCAGATTATTTATCATCTGAGCCACCAGAGAAGACCCCTGTTACAAATGTGTAACAATTCCTTAAATGTCTGTTGAATATGGACCATGTTCCAGGTGATGTGCTAGAGGTGGAGACTGTTGTTCAGTCACTCCATCATGTCTGACTCTTTGCAACCCAATGAACTGTGGCACGCCAGGCTTCCCTGTCCTTCACCATCTCCCAGAGCTTGCTCATATCCACTGAGGGGTGGGGATGCTGACCAAGATACACAAAATATATGTCTTTGAGGCACTTACTTGCAAGACACAATCATTCAAATCAAAGCCAAAGAGAAAAACAAATATCATATATTAACGCATACATGTGCAATCTAGAAAAACAGTACAGATGAACCTACTGCAAAGCAGAAACAGAGACAAAGATATAGAGAACAAATGTATGGATACCAAGGGCGGAGGGGTAGGATGAACTAGGAGACTGGGATTGACATATATCAGTTCAGTTCAGTCGCTCAGTTGTGTCTGACTCTTTGCGACTCCATGGACTGCAGCACGCCAGGCTTCCCTGTCCATCACCAACTCCCAAAGCTTACTCAAATGCATGTCCATAGAGTCGGTGATGCCATCCAACCATCTCTTCCTCTGTCATCCCTTTCTCCTCCTGCCTTCAATCTTTCCCAGCATCAGGGCTTTTCAAATGAGTCAGTTCTTTGTATCAGGTGGCCAGAGTATTGGAGTTTCAGCTTCAGCATCAGTCCTTCCAATGAATATTCAGGACTGATTTCTTTTAGAATGGACTGGTTGGATCTCCTTGCAGTCCAAGGGACTCTCAAGAGTCTTCTTCAACACCACAGTTCAAAAGCATCAATTCTTTGGCACTCAGCTTTCTTTATAGTCTAACTCTCACATCCATATGTGACTACTGGAAAAACCACAGCTTTGACTAGACGGACCCTTGTTGGCAACGTAATGTCTCTGCTTTTAATATGCTATCTAAGTTGGTCATAACTTTTCTTCCAAGGAGCAAGTGTCTTCATGACTGCAGTCACCATCTGCAGTGATTTTGGAGCCCAAGAAAATAAAGTATCTCATTGTTTCCATTGTTTCCCCATCTATTTGCTACAAAGTGGTGGGACCGGATGCCAATGTTGAGTTGTAAGCCAACTTTTTCACTCTCCTCTTTCACTTTCATCAAGTGGCTCTTTAGTTCTTCTTTGCTTTCTGCCATAATGGTGGTGTCATCTGCATATCTGAGGTTATTGACATTTCTTCTAGCAGTCATATACAGTATTATTTGTAATGTAGATAACTAATTAGAACCTACTGTATAGCACAGAGAACTCTACTCAATGCTTTATGGTGACTTACATGGGAAGGAAATCCAAAAAAGGAGAATATGTATATGTATGGCTGATCCACTTAGATGTATAGCAGAAATTAACACATCACTGTAAAGTAACTATGTGTGCTGTGCTGTGCTCAGTCTTGCCTGACTCTTTTGAGACCCCATGGACTGTAGCTCACCACGTTTCTCTGTCCATGAGATTCTCCAGGCAAGAATGCTGGAGTGAGTTGCCATTTCCTCCTCCAGAGGAGCTTCCCAACCCAGGGACTGAACTTGTGTCTCCAAGTCTCTTGCATTGGCAAGTGGATTCTTTACCACTGAGCCATTGGAGAAGCCCAAAAGCAACAATAAAAGCCAAAAAGTCCAATAAAAAGTTAAGACAAAACACCAAAGCTCAGTGCAGACTTGCTCGGCTGCCGGTCACATGGTGGGGAGGGGGTGCAAGTGCACCCAGCCAGGAAATTCGTTCTTTTTATTTTTTATTTTTTGATGCTGTTTAAATAAATTCTTTTTAAAAATTTATTTATTTATTTATTTATTTTTAAAATTACAATACTGTATTTGTTTTGCCATACATTGACATGAATCAGCCACAGGTGAACACAATCTCCCAATGCCGAAGCCCCCTCCCACCTCCCACCCCACATCCTCTACCTGAATCATCCTGTGCACCAGCCCCATGCATCCTGCATCCTGCATTGAACATAGATTGGCGCTTCGTTTCTTACAAGAAAGTATACATGTTTCAATGCCATTCTCCCAAACCATCCCACCCTTTCCCTCTCCCTCAGAGTCCAAAAGTCCGTTCTATACCTCTGTGTCTCTTTTGTTGTCTCACATATAGGGTCATCATTACTATCTTCTAAATTCCATATATATGTGTCAGTATACTGTATTGGTGTTTTTCTTTCTGGCTTACTTCACTCTGTATAATTGGTTCCAATTTCATCCATCTCATTAGAACTGAGTCAAATTTATTCTTTTTAAGGGCTGAGTAGTACTCCATTGTGTATATGTACCACAGCTTTCTTATCCATTCATCTGCTGATGGACATCAAGGTTGCTTCCATGTCCTGGCTATTATAAACAGTGCTGCAATGAACATTGGGGTACATGTGTCTCTTTCAATTTTGGTTTCCTCGGTGTGTAGGCCCAGCAGTGGGATTGCTGGGTCATAAGGCAGTTCTATTTGCAATTTTTAAAGAAATCTCCACACTGTTTTCCATAGTGGCTGTACTAGTTTGCATTCCCACCAGCAGTGTAAGAGGGAATTCGTTCTTTTTAAAGGTTAGGTTGCCTTTTGGGTCTCAGTTTCCTTATCTGTAAATTGGACATTATGTTTACTTAATTATCTTAGGGAATCACAGAAATTAAAGCAGATAAAGTAGGTACATTCAAAATTGGGTTCTGAGAGTAAACTGCCTTTTCACTTGAGCTCTTCTGAAAAGTTCCTGTATTTATTAGAAGTGATCTTGGATTCAGATGTGGAGGGTGGTGCAGAGACAGACACAGAAAAATACTGCCCTCTGTACACTCTATTCATAAGTGTGTGAAAAATGTTTAATTATTAAAAAAAAAACACCTCAAAGCGGATATGTAACAAGTATAAATTGGAAAAGGCAATGGCACCCCATTCCAGTACTCTCGCCTGGAATATCCCATGGACGGAGGAGGCTGGGGGGCTGCAGTCCATGGGGTCGCTAAGAGTTGGACACGACTGAGCGACTTCACTTTCACTTTTCGCTTTCATGCGTTAGAGAAGGAAATGGCAACCCACTCCAGTGTTCTTGCTTGGAGAATCCCAGGGACGGGGAGCCTGGTGGGCTGGCATCTATGGGGTTGCACAGAGTTGGACATAACTGAAGTGACTTAGCAGCAACAAGTATAAATAAGCATTGTAGAATGAGATGGTTGGATGGCATCACCAACTCAATGGACATGAGTTTGGGCACACTCTGAGAGATAGTGAAGGACAAGTAAGCCTAGTGTGCTACAGTCCATGGGGCTGCAAAGAGTCAGACATGACTTAGCGACTGAACAACAACAACAAGGACTTCTCTGGTGGTCCAGTGGCTAAGACTCCATGCTCCTAATGTAGGGGCTCATATCAGATCCCTGTCGGGAAACTAGATCCCAAATCTCACAACTAAGAGTTCAAGTGCTGCAACTAGACCCTGCGCAGCCAGATAAACTAATTTTAAGAAACAAGCATTGTAGGGAAAAATAAGGCTGAGGAGAGGAAGGGAAAGCCCCAGCTAGGGAGCTGAGAAAATAAAGACCCTGCTGAGAGGTTGGAGTGGGGTGGATGGACATCTAGGGGAACAGTGTTCCAGGTGAAAGGAACAGCCAGAGCAAAGGCTCTGAGGTGGGAAGGTACCTGGCATGATCAAAGAGTAGCTGGGAGGCCAGTGAGGCCAGAAAGCAGTGAGCGAGGCGAAGGGTGGGAGGAGGTAGAATAAAGGGGTCAGACCAGGGGAGCCTTGTGAGTTGCGGTGAGGCATCCTGAGAAACGAATGCAAGGTAACACTCACAGCTCTTATTAGGAGCTGGCTACTACTTCTGAGAGTCCCTTGGACTGCAAGGAGATCCAATCAGTCCATTCTGAAGGAGATCAGCCCTGGGATTTCTTTGGAGGGAATGATGCTAAAGCTGAAACTCCAGTACTTTGGCCACCTCATGCGAAGAGTTGACTCATTGGAAAAGACTCTGATGCTGGGAGGGATTAGGGGGCAGGAGGAGAAGGGGACGACAGAGGATGAGATGGCTAGATGGCATCACCAACTCAATGGACTTGAGTTTGAGTGAACTTCGGGAGTTGGTGATGGACAGGGAGGCCTGGCGTGCTGCGATTCATGGGGTCGCAAAGAGTCGGACACGACTGAGCGACTAAACTGAACTGCACTGTTCCTAGATGCTAATCCCAAGTCGCTTCACTTTCCCAGCTTTGGTTTTCTCACTGGAAAACGGAGCTTGGAATAACATCTGCCTATTAGGATCATTGTAAAGATTAAATACATAACACAGCATTTGAAGTCACCTATTATTTTAACAGTAACAACACGTATTGAGTGCTTAGGACTTCCCAGGTGGCACATTGGTAAAGAATCTGCCTGCCAAAGCAAGAGGTGCAAGAGACATGGATTTGATCCCTGGATCAGGAAGATCCCCTGGAATAGGAAATGGCAACCCACCCCAGTATTCTTGCCTGGGAAATCCCATGGACAGAGGAGCCTGGCGGGCTATGGTCCATGGGGTGTCAAACAGTCAGACACAACTGAGCACACACAAAACAACAAAAACATTGAGCACTTATTATATGCTGGCCCTGTCCTGTCCTGTTTATGGCCAGGCACTTCTCACATATTAACCCATTTTTATCTACACAGCAACTGAATGAGGTAGATACTATAATCATCCCCATTTTACAGAGGAGAACACTGAGGCCCAGAGAGGTTACATTTGTTCAAGGCCACACAGTGAATGGTGGAGCCAAAACTCAAACTCAAATTCTGGGCTCTCAATCCATGTGTGTGTGTGTGAGCGCGCGTGCTAAGTCTCTTCAGTTATGTCTGACTCTGTGTGATCCCACGGGACTGTAACTGGCCAGGCTCCTCTGTCCATGGGATTTCCCAGGCAAGAATACTGGAGTGGGTTGCCGCCCCCTCCTCCAGGGGATCTTCCCGGCCCAGGGATAGAACCAGTGTCTCTACCTGCATTGGCAGGCAAGTTCTTTACCACTAGCACCACCTGGGAAGCCTGTCCATCCATGTATTATACCTCAATAAATAGTATCTATAAGATACAGCTGCTTTCCAGATTTCTAGTAATTTCTAAACTTTTTTCCCTGCCTGCTAGTTGGGGAGAGGAGGCTTGGGCTCTGGAAAGGTCCAGAAGGCCTGAGCTGCCTTGCCTCCCCACTGACCCCCAGGGCCTCTGGGTCTCCTGCCTCAACACCGAGCAAACACAACATCTCCAGGCCTCCCTGAGTCGCTTGCACCGGGTGGTACAGGTAACAGCTTCAGCCGAGGCCTGCCTCTGCCGCACCTGCTTGCTGGTCACCCCTGGGGCCTGACCACAGTCCCTCTCTCCCTCAGCATGCCCGGGCCCAGCGCGTGAGGCTCCTGGTGGATGCTGAGTACACCTCCCTGAACCCGGCACTCTCTCTGCTGGTGGCTGCCCTGGCCACGCGCTGGAACAGCCCTGGGAAGGCGGGCCCTGGGTGTGGAACACTTACCAGGCCTATCTGAAGGTGTGTGGTGCACTCTGGGGATGGGGGGTGTGGTCAGGGACAAGGGGGCTTCGGGCTGGGGTCCCAGCGCCTTGATCTGAAGCCGCCCATGTGCTCCATCAGGACACCTACGAGCGGCTGAGGCGGGACGCTGAGGCCGCAGACAAGGCTGGCCTGGCCTTTGGCGTGAAGTTGGTACGAGGGGCGTATCTGGACAAGGAGAGAGAGATGGCCCGGCTCCAGGAAACCGAAGATCCCACTCAGCCTGACTATGAGGCTACCAGTCAGAGGTGGGACAGGGGCAGGCTGGCCTCTGAGATGAATAATTGTTGCTGTGGTTGTTCAGTAGCTAAGTCGTGTCTGACTCTGTGACCCCATGGCCTGGCAGCAGGCCAGGCTTCCCTGTCCTTCACTGTCTCCTGGAGTTTGCACAAATTCATGTCCACTGAGTCAGTGATGCTATCTAGCCATCTTATCCTCTGCTGGCCTCGAGAGGAACAGCATTAGCATCTAACCTTTCATTAGAGCTCATTCTCCACAGTGTCCAGCAACCTACGTGCGTCTACAGGTCACTCTCTCTCCCTGACCAGGAGACTGTCACTTCCCACCTGAACAGCAGCCTGCTCCCTTCTCTGTCACCCCTCCCCAACCTGTCACCAGTGGGGAGCCTGTTAATACCTGTGTCAAATCTCCCTCCTCATTTCAAATCCTCCCGTAGCTCCCAGCACACCCTCGATAAACCCCAGATCCTTGCAGTGGCCTGCAGTCCTGTCCCCTCACTCACTTCACTCCAGCCACACTGGCCTCCTTGATCACCCCAGGGACTTTGCTCGTCTTGTTCCCCCTGCCCAGAACCTTCTCCCTCCGGATGGCCGTGTGGCAGGGCTCAGTCATTCGTCTTCTTAGGTCTTCACTTGTTGGGACCTTCTCAGGGGACCTTCTTGCCCTCCCTACCAAAAACTGACACACACCACACCCTCTCTTCTTGGACTGATTCTTCTCCTAGCACTTATTGGCAGCAGAGTTTGGCATTCAGTTGCTCATTTTCTTTCTCTCCCGTGACAGTGTGGGCCCAGGAGGGCAGGGTTTTCTAACTTGTTCACTGCTGAGTCCTCAGTGCTTAACACTGCTCCTGCTCCATGGGAGGTGCTCCATACAGGTCTGGTGAATGAAGGAGTAAACGACCCCAAGAAGTAGATACTATTGCTCTCTCTCTATTTCACAGAGGATGAAACTGAGGCTCAGAGACGTGACATCTCTTACCCAAGGTTGCAGAGCTAGTGAGTGGCAGTGCCAAGATTTGAGCCTTGGCAGACTGGCTTCCCTGGTGGCGGTAGCAGCAAAGAACCCTCCTGCCAATGCAAGAGATGCAGGTTCAATCCCTGGGTCATGAAGATCCCCTGGAGGAGGGCATGGCAACCCACTCCACTGTTCTTGCCTGGAGAATCTGATGGACAAAGAAGCCTGGAGGGCTGCAGTCCATTGGGTCACAGAGTTGGACATGACTGAAGCAACTTAGCGCATGCAGAATGATTCTAGAACCCTTATTCTGATACACCTCAAATCACAGGCAAGACATGGCTGAGCTCCTGGGGCCACCATCTTATGGCCCTGAGAAGAAAAGATTTGTACTTTCAATACACACTTGTTGATCACTTGTTTTAGATCAGGACCTGTGTTGGATTCTGGTTGCAGTAGCAATTCAGCTGGACCCCAGGCCCTGTCCTCATGGAGCTTTCAAAGCCTGATTCCATTTCCCAGCAGACAAGGAGGGGTCTGTAGAGCCACAGGCACTTATCAAGATCCCACAGAAAGTGGCCAAGCCACGAAGGCTAAGCTTGAATCCAAAGCCCATGAAGCCTCCTAGGCACATTTGTGTCCTATGGGCTTAATCATTTGGAATCTTTTTTTTTTTTACTGAGATATAATTCACATACCATAAAATTTGCTACTTTAGGTAACAATTCAGTGGCTTTTGGTATATTCATTAAATTGTGCAGCCATCACCATCAATTCCAGAACATTTTCATCATAACTCTGGGACTTCCTGGGTGGTCCAGTGGTTAAGACTCTGAGGGTCCACTGCAGGGGACATGGGCTCGATCCCTGGTCTGGGAACTAAGGTCTCACATCCCTCAACATAACAAACAAACAGACAGACAAACAAATAAACATGGCACAGCCAAAAAAACCACACAAAACAACCATAACCATCAGCTGTTTTTGTTCAGTAGCCAAGTTGTGTCTGACTCTTCAGAACACCATGGACTTCAGCACGTCAGGGTTCCCTGTCCCTCACCATCTCCAAGAGTTTGCCCAAGTTCATGACCATTGAATCAGTGATGCCATCCAACCATCTCATCCTCTGTCACCCTCTTCTCCTTCTGCTTTCAATCTTTCCCAGCGTCAGGGTCTTTTCCAGTGAGTCAGCTGTTTGGAAAATACTGGAGTTTCAGCTTCAGCATCAGTCCTTCCAAAGAGTATTCAGGGTTGATTTCCTTTAGGATTGACTGGTTTGATCTCCTTGCTTTCAAGGGACTCTCAAGAGTCATCTCCAGCACTGTACTACAGTTCGAAAGCATCATTTCTTTGGCACTCAGCCTTCTTTATAGTCCAGCTCTCACATCTGTACACAACTACTGGAAAGACCATATCCTTGACTATACAGACCTTTGTCAGCAAAGTGATGTCTTTGATTTTTTAACACACTGTCTAGAGTTGTCATAGCTTTCCTGCCAAGAAGCAGTCATATTCTAATTTCATGGCTGCAATCACCACGCAGTGATTTTGGAGCCTAAGAAGAGAAAAAGCTGTCACTGCTTCCACCTTTACCCCTTGTATTTGCTAACTTGCTAATGCAAATATCCATTAGCAGTTACTCATAATTCCCATCCCCTTAGGCCTTGGAAGCCACAAATCTACTTTTTGTCACTATGGATTTGTCTATTCTGGACATCTCACATTAGTGGAGTCATAATACATGGCCTTCCGTACCTGGCTTCTTTCACTCAGCATAGTTTTTAAGGTTCAGCCATGTCGTAGTGTGGGTCAGCCCTTCATTCCTTGTTACAGTTGAGTAATATTCCATTGTATGGAGAGACCGCATTTGATTTATCCATCCATCAATTGATGGATGTTTGGATTACACTTTTTGTCAATTGTGGATAGTGCTGCTACGAACAGTCATGTACATATTTTTTGGTAAATGTACATTTTAAATTCTCTTAAAAGTCCAACTCTCTAGGACTGGAATTTCTGGGTCCTATGATCACTCCATGTTTAACTTTTTGAGGAACTGCCAGATGGTTTCCCAAAGTGGCTGCAGCCTTTTAGATTCACACTAGCACAGTGGGAGAATTCCAGTTTCTCCACATCTTCTCCAGCATAGTACCATTAATGTTTTAATAGAGATTTTAAATAAATAATAGATTCACATGATTCAAAAATCAAAATGGGGACTTACCTGATGGTCCAGAGGTTAGGACTCCATGCTTCTATTTCGAGAGGCATGAGTTTGATCCCTGGTTGAAGAACTAAGATCCCTCATGCCACTCTCTGCACAGCCAAAAAAAAAAAAAAAATCAAAATGACACAAAAACAAACAGGCTGATACAGCTCACTTTCACCGACATCCCTGTCCAATCATGGGGGAGGGTCCCTGCCCGCACAGAGGCCCTCCACTATCCTCTGGGTGTTCATTTAGCCAGTCTCCCACTTACAGACATTTGGGGTGTTGCTAACCCTGCTCTGCAGACGTTGCTGAAGTGAATGTCAGTGGGTAAATGTCATCTCCTGTGACATGGCCCTTTGCTGTGAGACTGCCATTATGCCAAAGACTTTAGGTCTACCCTCATCTCACTCCATCCTCACAACAAGGCTAACAGGTAAACGTGTGTTGTTAAAGAGAAGAAAAAGGCTCAGAAAGAAGATGCCCCTCACAGCTGAGGCAGGTGGGATGTAGGTACTTCCTGACTTCAGGGTCCTTGCCCTTAGGCACCCTGCCCCTCAAGGACATAAATCCCCAGTCTCTGGGGCCTGACCCCTAACTCACCGGGTGCCATAAGCTGATCCTTCATCTCCCTTCAGTTACAGCCGCTGTCTGGAGCTGATGCTGACCCAGGTGTCCCATCGTGGCCCCATGTGCCACCTCATGGTGGCTTCCCACAATGAGGACTCTGTTCGCCAGGCAACCAAGCGGTATGAAGTAGGGGAATGGAGATAAATGCTCAAAGGGTAGTTGACAAGGGGAGGAACTGTAGGGGCCAGTAGGTTCAAAGGGAGTCTGGGGAGAATATTCAAAATATTTAACCCCTGCTACACCTGTAGGCTCCAGCTGAACAAGGAACTGCCCCTTATTTGCTGGGGAATAGGAAGTCCAACAGAGAAGGCAATGGCAACCCACTCCAGTGTTCTTGCCTGGAGAATCCCAGGGATGGGGGAGCCTGGTGAGCTGCTGCCTATGGGATAGCAGAGTCGGACATGACTGAAGTGACTTGACTGCAGCAGCAGGGAAGTCCAAATATTTCAGGAAAGGAGCTGAGACTTACCGGGGAGCTTTCAGAGGTCCCAGGGCCATGGTTATTTATCAATGAGTTTGGAAATACGTCAATATTTGAGTAACTAGAAGAGCCATATGAGTGTGTCATGGCTGACTTTCAGCTCTGGATCCAGCCACTGTCTGGATTGATGATGTGACCTTTTCTGTAGCATGTGGGAGCTGGGCATTCCTCCAGATGGGCCAGTCTGCTTTGGACAACTTCTGGGGATGTGTGACCATGTCTCCTTGGCACTGGGTATGTGAGTGATCCGTCCTTCCCAGCCCCTACTCCCACCTCCCACCTAACCTGCCCCAGCCTCATTCCCTCCCAAACAAATCCCTTCTCCCATTCCCAGATGATGCCTGGCCAGGCTCCCATCAACAGCCTGCAGCCAGCCCTCAGAGAGGTCTGTCCCATACCTGAAGGTCTTGCGGGCCTGTCTCTGTGTCTGTGCTCTGCTGTTTTTGTCTTGATCTTGGTATCTTGGTTCTTGATCTTAGTATCTTATTTCCTGTCTGCTTTGTTATCTTTACTGTGTTGTTCCCCAGGGCCTGAGACCAGAAGATTTATGTGTTCTTCTGCCAGGCGCTAAGGGGTGCAAAATCACTGCACCCAAAAATTCACAGCTTGAGGTTTCTTGAGCTATCCCAAGGATCCACCTGGGGCTGCAAATATTTTAGGAGACTAACCTACGGTAACAGGCTTCCCGAGTGGCTCAGTAGTAAAGAATGTGGTTGCAGGAAATGCAGGTTCAATCCCTAGGTCAGGAAAATCCCCTGGAGGAGGGCATGGCAACTCTCTCCAGTATTCTTGCCTGGAGAATCTCATGAACGGAGGAGCCTTGTGGGCTGAACAGTCCATAGCCTTGTGGGCAAAGTCTGACAACAACTGAAGTGAGTAAGCACACACGCACGCAACCCATGGCCACAACTTCTCAGAGATGGATTTCTGTTTTCTTTCTTGCTCTGTTTACGGCCAAGGCCAACCTTCCTTATGGGAGAGCTGACTTCCTGTTAACTCTTACTTTGAAGGTCTAGATTTTGGGGTTCACACTCAATCTGGGGAAACTCTCCTTTGTAACTCTTAATTCTGGTCAGGCTTTAGGCCTCCATTTCTGTCCCCCTTAACTTTGAAGTTCATTAGACAGAAACTCAGTTTTGTCCTCAGGAAAGAAACGCTTCTTGTGTAATCCTTCAGCTCTGGGTTCTCTCTTTAAAAAAAAAATTTTTTTAAAATTTATTTTTGGCTGTGCTAAGTCTTGACTGCTGTGTGGTCTCTTCTCTAGCTGTGGTGAGCAGGGGGCTCTAGGCATGGGAGCTTCAGTAGTCATGGCATGTGGGCTTAGTTGTCCAGTGGCATGTGGGATCTTTCCGGACCAGGGATTGAACCCATCTCTCTTGCATTGGCAGGCAGATTCTCCACCACTGCTCCACCAGAGAAGCCCCTCATTCTCTCTTAATTCTTGAATTAGTAAATTCCTTATTCTCTTTGTTTCCCTAATAGCTCAGTTGGTAAAGAATTCGCCTGCAGCGCAGGAGACCACGATTCGATTCCTGGGTCGGGAAGATTCCCCTGGAGAAGGGATATGCTACCCACTCCAGTATTCTTGGGTTTCCCTTGTGGCTCAGCTGGTAGAGAATCCACCTGCAATCGGGAAACCTGGGTTCGAACCCTGAGTTGGGAAGATCCCCTGGAGAAGGGAAAGGCTACCTACTCCAGTATTCTGGCCTGGAGAATTCCATGGACTGTATAGTCCATGGGGTTGCAAAGAGTTGGACACGACTGAGCAACTTTCATTTTATTTTCTTTGCAGCATTTTTATAACTTTGAGAATTTTTAAATTTTAATGTTTACTCCAGGAGTTTTAGTTTTTTCAGTGGGAGATTTTGTCCAACTCACCTAATCTGTCATGCTCTCAGAAATGGAAGCCTCTCGCCGAGCTTGAGCCCACACCCTGCCAATACTCTCCTTCCAGGGAAGGCTGGCTATGCTGTGTACAAGTCCATCCCCTATGGCTCCCTGGAGGAGGTAATCCCTTACCTGATCCGGGAGGGCCCAGGAGAACCCGAAGTGTACTACGGGGTGCCCGCAGGGAACAGAAGCTGCTCAGCCAAGAACTTCGGCGGAGGCTACTGGGGCGGGGCCTGAGGGTATCCCCCATTAGCACCCCCAGGAGTCACGTGGTCAATAAAGTTCTTGCGCTATTGCCCAGGCAGCTGCCTTGCACCAAAGCCACCTCTTTGGGGACGGGCTCATCTTGACCTCAGCCAGCCCAAGTTCAGGGGCTCTGTGGCTCAAGAAGGATCTTTAGATGACCCTAGAGCACAGCGAGGGCATTGATCAAAGACTAAGGAGGTCCCCTCCAAATCCTGAGGCAGTCTATCCTGCAAAGGGCCTGGGGTCAGCTCTACTCAACTAGTCAGTGGCTGACATGGGAATTGTCTTCATTCCTGTGGATACCCAGGTAAACAGCACAGATGAAGAGCAAACACGGAAACACTGAAATCTAGAGGCTGGGCTAAGGCCACACGTCCAGGGAGGGACAGAGAGAAGAGCTAACCACTCTCTCACTTAATAAGCATTTACTGAGTCTCCTTCTGAGCTAGGCTCTGAGGTAAATGACGCTGGGGACACAACAGAGACCAACACGACCGCAGGCCTGGCCTCAACGGGTTTTTAGTCCAGTAGGGGTAGACAGACCCACCTTCAGGCAGTGACAGCCCAGGGTAATCAGGGCTGTGATGGGTGAGCTCGGGGGAGTATCTGGGCAACCTTGGGGAAAGCCCACAGGCTGAAGGAGGCCAGAGGAGACACCTGGTGATCAAGAGGGCTTCCCAGCGAATTCCCAAGAATAACCAAGAACTATTGAAAAGAGCATTCAAAGCCAAGGGCATGTGCACAAACAGACTGGGGACTGGGGAGACAAGGGTGGGCGGGGGCAGGCGATGCAGTCTTAGGTGCCACACTGCAGGGCTTCAACTCTGTCCAAGGTCACTAGGGAGTCAGGAAGGTTTGAAATAGGGAAGGGACAGAGTCAGGTAAGACTTTAGTTGAGTCCCCCGGTTGTCACATGGTGGGTGGACTGGTGGAAAGAACCACCAGAAGACTGAGTGCAAGGGCCATGGAGCTGACAGCCTGAATATGAGGGAGACATTCAGGGTGAGACCCAGGGCTCTGGGTGAGAGGGGACGTGGGACCAACTCTTAAGATGGGGAATCTGGCAGGAAATGCAGTTTGGAGGAGATACTGAAGCTGGTGTGGGGGTGGGTGTGAAGGTCCCAGGGGACATCCAGGGAGAGGTGTCCAGCACACTGAGGAGCCTACGTGTGGGGCAAAGAAGAGAGACTGGGGCAGAGACGAACAGGGAACTGCCTGTGGGGTTGAGATGAGAAGCATAGGAAGACAGCCAAAGACAGGAAAGGTGAAAGGTTGGGCATTCCAAACAACAAGGCAGTAACATTAAGGAGCAACCACAGCTCTGGGGTGGACATTGCAGTCTTTCCTACGGGGTCGCCTCAGCTCTCCGGGGCGAGATGCTACTGTGCACAAGCGCAAAGATGGCTGGCGATCACTGATGCGCATGCTCCTGGAATTGCCGCTTAGACTTCCGGAACTTTAGCGTGGGGTCACGTGGCAGTCACGTGGTGATCACTGTCCGAGCCCAACGGTAGGTACAACGCTGCGGGGACTGGGCCCCCAGCTGGCCACCAGGCCCTCCCCCAGCCCACAGAATCCCGCCCCCATTCTCCCTTCCCACCCCCTCCTGTGCCCACAGACCCCACCCCTTTCTCAGCCTCCGTCTCAGTTCTGCACACCTTTTTCCCAGCCCACAGGCCGTCTGCAGACTCCTTTCTTCCGTCCCTTTTATTCATAGACCCCATCCCTAAAGCTCAGTCCATGCCCCCCAGCCTTCAGACCCTTTCCCAGCCCGCCGACCCCAGCCACCGCCCCCTACCCCTCCTCAAGGCCCTTTCCCAGCCTGCAAACCCTGCCCTCAGGCTGTCGGCCTTCCTTGGACACTCCTGTCTCACAGCCTGTAGACTGCGCCTCCCTCTCAGGTCCTAACCCTCAGAGCCCTCTTCCTTCAGCCCCTATGTAGTCTTCGGACTCTCTTCCCAAGCCCCTGACTCTTATCCTCATAGCCCTTACTACTAATCTACCACAGAGAGCAGGTTTCCTTAGCTTCTTTTCACTTCCAGACTCCCTTGGACTCCTGACCTTCTGGTCTGAAACTCTCCCAGGTCCCACCCTATTTCTCATTCAGACGCCTCTCTCCAAATCACACCCCTCCCAAATCACCTTTCTTTCTCAGACTGCCCCCCAAGACTCACAGCCAGCTCTGTCTTTATTGCTCCCAGAGATCTAGTCCTTCATGTCCTCCTGCCCTCATGAGACCTGCTCACTGATCCCTGGCCAGGAGCTGACGGAGTCCACAGATGCCCTCACTGCGTTCTCGACGCCCTGTGGAGCTAGGCTCTGTTCGGGATCCAGAAAGCCAGGTGGGCCGTCTGCATCGCCTGGCTGTGGCTGGGGGGCCCAAGCTGGGGCCTCACCCGACTCCTGCGGAGAGGTGAGTTTGGCTGCTGAAACTGCCTGGGGGCACGAGATCAAGGAGCAGAAAGGAGGATGCAACTTCAGTTGACCTGTTAACAATTGTGTATCAGGCACCTGTCATGTGCCAAGGCGCTGCTGTCTGTGATGGAGACTTAGGGATGAGAATAACCCTCCAGATCATTGTGAATTAAATCTATGATGAGAATTTAAGAGCATGATGAGAATGAGGGAGACACCCCGGAAGGATGGCCTTTCGAATGGGTTGATATTTGAGTCCCACAGCATAAGAGCCAGTCAGGGAAACAGCTGGGGAACAGGCACTTCAGAGGGAATAGCCAGTGCAAAGGCCCTAAAATCAAAACAAACTGGGTACACAGTATCATAAAGCAATTATTCTCCAATTAAAAATAAATTTTAAAAGCAACCCCCCCCAAACCCCAAAACTGGGGATGTGTAAGTAGCAGCAGGGAGCAAAAGGACTCAGGGAGGCGAGGCAGCAACCACAGACAGGAACAGGCCTTAAGAGTGGTGTGAATTTTGTTGGATTTTGTTCTGTGTGTGATTAGAAACCCTTGGAGTTGTAGGCAGGAAATTAACATGGTCAAACTTACAGTTTCTGTTGTTCACTGATTTTTGTAAGTTGATTGTGTATCCAGCCACTTTCTGAGCTTGCTTAATAGCTGTAAGTGTGTGTTGATTCTTTTACTCTATTGTTATCTGCAGACAGTAACAGTTTGGTCTCAGCTATTCAGTCTTTAAACCACAGTCTCTTTTTTTCTGTCAGAAGGTGTTGGCCAGAACTCCTAAACCTTATTATCACTGGACATCTTTTTTCTTATTCTTGATATTAAAGAGAAGAGTCTTATGTTTTTTAGGTACTTTGCTTGCTCTTGGGTTTTGGTTTGTAATTTTTATCAAGAAACTTTCCATCTATTCTTAGTTTTCTGAGGTAGATTTTTTTTCTAATCATAAGTAAGCATTGAATTTTTTTGTTTTTTGGCATTGAATTTTACAAAGTGCTTTTTCTACATCTACTGATACAGTTAAATGTGATTTTTATTTTTTAATTTGTGAATGTGTTTTTTTACATTGATAGAATTTCTTTTGTTGATTCATCCTTGCTTTCTGGGAATAAATCTATTGGGTTACCCCTTTTACTTTATTTAGGGGCTTTGCATATATGATCATAAATTGAATTGACTTATGATTTCATTTCTGGTTCTGGAACTCTCATCTCGTTTCGGAGTTAAGGTCAAATTTTCCCTCATAAAAATGAGCCTTGCCCTCTTGCCCTGGGTACCTTTGTGTGATTTTAAAAATTTATTTATTTGTGGCTGCGCTGGGTCTTCACTGATGTGCAGGCTTTTTCTCTAGTTGTGCTCCACAGGCTTCTCACTGCGGTGGCTTCTCTTATTGTGGAGCACGGACTCTGGGCAGTGGAGCTCAGTAGTTGAGGTTCCCAGGTTCTAGAGCACAGGCTCACTACTTGTGGTGCACGGGCTTAGTTGTTCCACAGCATGTGGGATCTTCCCAGATCAGGGGTTGAACCTGTGTCTCCTGCATTGGCAGGCAGATTCTTTACTGAGCTACCAGGAAATCCCCCTTTGTGTGATTTTGACACCTCTGGGATGGGGGTGGGGTGGATGTTGGCAGGGCAAGTAGGCATCACCTTGTTCCAGTTCTGTGGATTTAGTGGTGAGAAGTGTGTTGAGATGGATTCTGAGGCAGACTCCCCAGCTCCTGGAAGGTGGTGGTTCCAGGACATAGAGATGGAATCTGGAGCGGAGGGTCAGCCAGTCAGGGAGGGACTGTGGGGGCTGGGAATTGGGAAAGGTGTTGCCAGGACCTCTGTCCCTGGAGTAAGGGGCAAGGATAGTCCTAAGCCTTGCTGCCGCTCAGTTGTCCAGGTAGACGGCGAGAACTCGGCTGGGCAGACGGCGCTCTTCCTCTCGGCGCTGCTGGGCCACAGCTCGGCCGTGCAGCTCCTGCTGGCCTCTGGTGCCAACCCCAACCAGTACGTGGACACGTGGTGATGCCCCACACTTCAGCGCCCTGAGTCTGAGCCCCAGAGAGCCTGAGAGCCAGGGCTGTCTTCCCCAGAGACCTCTGTTCCCTCAAACCCCCTCCCATCCCCAGTGACCCATCTTGCTCTCTCTGTTAACCCCTTCTTGTCCTCCAGAAACTATTCCCATCTTCCTGGTGCCTCTGTGCTCACTGCCATCCTCTCACCCTTTCAAGGACTCTGCTGTGTCCCCAAGTGAGCCCCCCATCCTGATGCCCTCTTCCCATGAGCATAGTGACCCCCATCTCTCTCCATGCTCTCCTCCTGCCACCTCCTGTCCCTGTTCCGTCCCTTTCCTAACCCATTCCTGTCCTTGCTGTTCTGCAGCCGCTGCCTGGATGGCAGCACACCTGTGCACGCGGGCGCCTTCTCAGGCCGTAGCCTGGTGCTCCTACATCTGCTGCAGGCGGGCGGCGACCTGCGTCTGCGTGACCAGCAGGGGCACAGCCCTTGGGACTGGGCAGAACAAGGTGGTGCCAAGAAGAGCTGGGAGGTGAGCTGTGGCCAGGGTGGGCTGAGGGCCTCAGGCCCAGGCCCCCCACCCTGCCTCACCCCACATGCTCCCCGCCCCGTCCAGATGCTGGAACTGTTACAGCTGTGCCGGGCCCACATGTCGGCCCTGGTGCACTGCAGTGAGTTGGCGCCCGCTGTCTCCCTGGGCCAGTGGCAGGCTAGCTCTGGACACAGCCTGTGTGGTGGTCTGCGGCTGATGCAGGCGAACAGGTAACGGTGCACGTCCTGAGGCCTGCCTACCCACCATGCCTGGCTACCCTGGACTTGCTCTCAGATGGCCCTTTACCTCAGGGCATGGAGGCTGGAGCAGACCAGGAGACCCCCCATGTCCCTGCCTTAGGGTTCGGCCAGGTAGCGGGAGATGTCGGAGGGAGTGGGGACCATGGCGTCCATCCTTTTCCTGCCTCATGGTCCCGCTCCCCACCCCAGCTGAGCAGCCTGTGGCCACTGGGGCTGGTAACAGGCATACCCCTCGTGGACCCCAAGGAGCTGCTGCCAGCGCAGGGCGAGCCCGACCGCACCTACAGGAGCAGCTCCCACACCCTCATGGCCAAGTGAGAGAGCCCCTCCGACACCCTGCCTGGTGTCCAGCAGAGCTGGGGAGAGTCTGGCCCTCCTGCCCCCATCACCGGGAAACCCCTTGTCTCAGACCTATGCTCTCTCCCCTCCGCCTTCCTCCAGCCTCCTGTGGAGGGGCCACCCCATGACTGTGCGGCAGCTGAAGGTGCCAGGAGCCCAGGCTGATGTGCTGCTGGCTGACCTTCAACACTGCAGGTGGGTCCCTCCAGCCAGCCCCCCAGGCCTGCCATCTTCTACCCGCCCTGCCCAACTTGAGTGTTTTGGAAGTAGATGCCCAGGGAATGTGGTGGTGGCCGTGGTTACAGCCTTCACCCCTGGGCCAGCATTTGGCACGGAGCCCTCCTACTGGAGTGACTCAGCTTACCACAGGAAAGTGGGCGCCCAGTTCTCTTGGCCTCGGAGAGGAGTGGGTGTTGGGAGGGGTACCACGGACAGTGGTGCTGGCCCCACCACTGCCAGGCTGTGTGACCGGGGGTCACCGTTTCTCCTCTGTCTGGTGGCTGAGGCAGATGGTCAGCTCCGGGCCGGGCGGGCTGGGGCCTCCTCACGAGTGGCCTGCTCTCGTCCTGCCCAGCGCCCTGCAGCACCCCAGCCTGCTGCTGCTGATGGCACTGAGCCCCTCGGAGGACCTATCGGGGCTGTGCCTTCTCTTCGAACCCGTGTGGCTGGGCTCCCTGCATGTGGTGCTACACCCCGGGGCCCACGAGAAGGGAGACCCCCAACCTTGTGCCAGGCCTGCTGCCAGGCCACCTGCTGCTGCAGGTACTGGAGGCCCTGCTGTTCCTGCAAGCCCGCTGGCGTGCTCATGGTGGCCTCAGCTCCCATGCTGTGCAGCTGGTGCGGCCAGGCCTGGCAAAGGTGGGCAGCCTGGAGCATGGGCGCCCGCTGCACCAACGCTGGCTTCAGCCCAAGTGAGTGCCTGCCTCTCTGTCCTGCCCCCATCGCCCCGTCCGGCAGCCACTGACTTACCAGGTCCCTTGGCCTCCACAGGCCGCGGCAGGGTTACCCCTGGGGAGGCCCAGGCCCAGGGCTGCCCCCGCCTCCTGAACTGTACCCATGGCTGCCTCTGGAGCTCATCCGCGGTGACACGCCCACGGCCACCTCAGACCTCTACAGCTTCTGCGTCCTGGCCCAGGAGGTCTTCACAGGTCAGTGAGAAACCCTGCTCCCAGCCCCACTGAGGCCCCCACCTCAGTTGGGTCCCCCAATCATGCTTCCTCACAGGAGAGCTGCCCTGGGCTGGAAGAAAAGGACCTGAGGTGAAGGCTAAACTAGAGGCGGGTGAGAGCCCGGCCCTGGACCCCTGGTGCCAGCCCCCTACCAGGCCCTGGTTCAGGCTGGGCTGGGCCTAGGGCCTGCTGACCGCTGCGGCAGCCTGCAGAGTACTCGATACATGCTGCGGAAGGCCATGGCTCAGGTACAGGACAGGCGGGCAGGGGAGGGTGGTGGCCGTGGAACTATTCAGGGCCTGTGTCCCACACCCACTTTACTCCTGCGGTCTTTACTCCTCTCCACAGGACTCGGCCTCTGAGGTGAGCTCCTCAAGGGACAGGGCCACATAGTGCCCTCCACTGCAGGGTTCTCTCCCAGGTTAGAGGGCCCAGAGGGGATGGGAGCCGGCGCTGAGCAGAGCTCGGCTGTGCCTCCGCCCCATTTTCAACTGGCTGGTCTGCAAGCCCAAACACTGTACTGTGAGGTGGCTTCGAGCCAAGACTGCACCCGGGCCTGTGGCCCGCTATGATGTCCCTAGGCCCCTCCCCATCCTAGGCAGGAGCCAGGACAGGCACGTGGAGGACTGAGGGAGCTGTGGGCCACCCACGCCAGCTCTCTGCCATCGCTCTCTGCAGGTCATGGGCCACAGCAGAGTCCAAAGGGGTGCCACCTGGGACTCGGGCAGCAGCTTGACTCTAGGCAGCAGCCCGAGTCCCTGCCCTGGCCTCTGCCCAGGGCACAGCCCCACAGCCAGGGTCAGCCTGGACCACAGCCTGGAGCGCAGATCAACAGTATGGATACCCCAAGTCCTGCGCCATTGTCCATTTGCTTACCCATGACCCTTCACCCCAATTGTCACCAACCCCAATTTCCCTGGCTGCCTCTCCTCTGACCAGGGACCCCTTGGGACCCCCACTGTTCCCCTTGCTGACCGGTTACCCCCTCCCCACCCCCACCCCCGACCAACCCTGCTTCCCCCAGGGCCCTGCCCTGCACACCAGCCTTCAGGACTCAGCCTCCCTGCTGGGGACTCAGAGCTCTGAGGAGCGGTTTGAGAGGAAGTTCTCAGCCAAGATCCAAGCCCTGCGGGGGCTGCGGCAGCACACACAGGGGCTGCCCTGCTGGATCCCCAGCCCTGTGAGCCCAACCCCTGCCTGCTGACCCACAGGGAGGCTTCCCATGCCCTGGCAGCTGCTGGCAGGGAAGGCCTCGAGGGCAGGTGAAGCAGAGGGCCCTGAGCCCAGGCCCTGCCCCAGCCTGCCCTCCCAGGGCCCTCCTGAGCTCCGTGGCCACTGGTGGCAGCTCTAGTCTTTACTTCTGCAGGTACCCAGCCCTGAGCTGATCAGAGGAAGTTGCTTCTCCAGCCTGCAAAAGTGAGAAGTGGGGTGCTGGTGGGAGATCCTCGGGCCCCTTCTTCCTCCCCCGAGGTCAACTTCAGCCCACCTCTACCCCACCCTCTCCCAGGATGGATCTGCTGGAGGAGATCATAGCAGAGCTGCAAGGTGGATGTCAACTTGAAGATGGGCCCAGGCTCAATCCCACTCCCGACACACACTGTTAGGGCACCCGTGGCCCCTTCTGTGCAGATGTCACCCCTCAGAGCCTCCCAGGAGTGACTCCCCAGTTAGCACCTGCTGAAATGATAAAATGAGAAAGCAACCCACCTGTCACTGCCTCTTTATTCATTGAGCCTGGCCCCAGCATGAAAGCAGCAGCCACATTTTCACTATTTTTATTCATTAATTTTGTCAGATGGTTTAGTGGGGTGTGTGTGGGGAGATAGCAGGAGCAGCCCCCTACCCCCGTGCACAGGACAGGACATGCTGGGGACCCCTGGAGGGAAAGGGAGGGTAAAGAGTCAGCCTAACCCTCTCAGATTTGTGCGAGAGGCCCCAGGATGGAGGATGGTGGGGGGGCGGGCATGCCCGTCAGCCCAGGGTAGGTAGGCTATGATAACGGGTTAGGGACCCACATCAAAGGCTGGTTACAAAGTTAGAAACCTGGGGTAGGGGTCAGAAGCTCAGGAAAATACAAAACAAGGGATCAGGTTGGACCAAGATCAGTGAAACGGGAAGAGAAAGAAGGAAGGTCCCTCCCAGCCCAAAGCTCAGCAGTAGCTTTGGGTCTGGCTCTCAGGGTGGAAGGACCAGCTGGGAGTAGGGTAGGGGGGGTGGGGGACCAGCCCCCCCCCCCCTTGCCCCCCATTCCTGTACAGGGACCCTCGGTGGTGCTCACCCCCCTCCCATAGGCTGGTGGGGCTGCCCTGTAGGGGAGAGGGTCTGGAGGGCCCCAGGGCCTAGGCACCCTGTGAGGGGTGTGGTGGCCCCAGGGGGCCCGCTGCTTTGGGGAGGCGGGGGGCTGGGGGGCCAGGATCAGAGCGACTGCGAGGGTGGGCAGGAGGGGAAGAGGAGCTGGAAGAAGCGGGTGAGGGGCCCCTGGGTCCCAGGGCTAGGCTGACATAGAGGGGTTCAGGTCGGGTGGGGCGCCGGGCTGAGTGCTGGGGGACTGAGTAGCCAAGGTGGTCATGGGGAAAACAGGAGGGTGGTGGGTAACTGAGCGGGAAGTCAGGGGACCTATGGAGTGGTGGGGATTGGCCAAGCATGCCATATGAGGCACTGAGCCTGTCTGGGGGCATGGGGCGCAAGGGACTCCAGGACCGAGTGGGGCCAGAGTAGGGGACCCCTCACCTGCCTCAATCTCATAGTACAGGTTCTCTCCTCTGTCCAGTGGTGTAGGGGGAACCGGGGGCTCCTCCAGACTGGGGCTGGGGAGCTGGGCTGGAAGGATGGGGAGCTGAGGGGGTACAAGCCTGGTTTGGGGACCCCGAGGAAGGGTGGCAGGCACTCCCGGGGGGCTGAGAAGAAGCCAGGGGTGGGAACCTGCTGGGGGACAGAACACAGGAACTGGGCTGCCATCTCTGGTGCAGCCCCGCACCCCCCACCCATCCTGAGCTGGCCACTGACCTGGGTAGGGCCTCGGGGTGCCCTCCTTGAGGTCCCTGTGGGCCGCTGGCTCCTCACCAGGCTCCCATCACTTTGTTGCCTTGGTAAGGAGGGTGGGGTCCTGGAGCCCAGCCACCTGGGTGGGCTAGGGGTGGAGGGGTGGCCCACTCCCTGAGGTCCCTGGGGGCTCACCGCCCACCTCCAAGGACAGTGAACGGCGGAAAGGGGACTGAGGAGCAGACGGGGTGCTCCCCTGCTCCTGCTGGCTCTGTCTCTGGGCCACCTGCTGAGCCCGCTCAGCCAGGGCCAGGGCCATGAGGCGTGCTGGATTTTTGGGAGGTGGGGGTGGGGCCCCCCGGGCGCAGGAGGGACAGGGGAGGGGGCAGCAGCGGTGAATCCATACCAGCACCTAGGAAAGGAATGGGAAGAGGAGTCAGCCAGGTCTTGGGCATAGCCTCAGGGTTGTGAGGGAGTGGGCTGGGCTGGGCTGGGCTGGATAGGACACACCGTGCTGGCCTTGGGCTCCCGGGGGACCAGGCAATGCCAACTTGCTGCAGATCTCTTGTTGGCAGGTGTCACTCAGCTGGGCCTCAGCTCCACGCAGCAGCAAGGGGATGAGGTGGGGGCGTAGGCCCGGGCTGGGGCTGAGGGCTGGTGTTGGGGTGGCCGAGGCAGGTGTTCCTCCAGCCCCCAGCAGCTCCAGGACAGCAGGTGGCACTGACACAGACAGGGGCTCCGAGATGTCCAGGGCAGCGGGTGAGGCAGGGCTGGTGGGGCCCCGGGGCGAGAGGGCCTGGGGGGTTGCCCTGGGTGGAAAGGCAGAGGCGGGGGCTGGGGGGCAGGGCTGGCAGGAGGTGCCGGGTCCCCAGGGGTGGGGCTGCTGCAGCGAAAGGTAAGGGGATCAAAGTCAAGCCCCGGAGCCCCTCCAAGCAGCGGGGTGGGCTGAAGTCCAGCTCATCACCATCGTCTAGCCAGGCCGAGGTTCGGTGTGAAGGGGAGCCAGAGAGTGCTCCCAGCCCAACTGCGGAGGACTCGGAGGAAGAGGACGAGGACGACTCAGAGGAGGATTCGGTGGACTCAGATGACGACAGGCTCTCGCAGGAGCCAGCAGGTGCAGGGCCCACAGGAAAAGCATCACTGCTGGAGTGGGGTCGCCGTAGTCTGTGCAGCCGCTGGAGGCCTGGAAGGGCAGTGCGGGGGAGGGAGAGTTAGGGGTCAGGGGTCAGAACTACCTACCCAGATACATCAGTGAGAACAGGACACACACCCCCCAGTAAGTTGGGGAAATAACACACAGAGACATGTCCCTGCCTAGGGTCACAATGGCTGGGGATGCAGGGAGAGCTGTGCAGACTCACGGGTGACAGAGGACATCAGTGGCAAGTCCATGAAGAGAATTGTTCCAGAGGCAAGAACAAAGTCTGACAACCCCACTGGCTACAAGCTTCACACCGAAAGGATCTCATACCCGGTGGCTGGGAGGACAGCCTGAGGCGACCACTTCTGGGAAATACTTGGGCCTCGTCTTGTACAGCTGGATGTGGGCATATCATAGTGTGCGCCTCCCCTCCTGGGTGCGCTTGTCAGACCCCCCAGATCCATCAGGAGGGGCATGGACAAGTATGGGGATACCCACACTTGACAATGGACAGTGATGGAGAGGAAGGAGCCTGAGCTACACCAGCTGTGCGGACGGCAGCCTGTGATGGAGTGGTGAGTGAGTACACACACAGCACGATACCCCTTTTAATGATACCCTTTAATCAAAGATTCAAAACAACTAGCAGTATGCTCTTGATCCCTACACCGTAGGTGACAAAACTGTAAAAGGAAAGGGATGAAGACTATCAGAGGATGCCTGAGGTGGGGAGGTGGCACGTGGGAGGGGAGGAGTTCGCAGGTACTGTGGTAGGAGGCCTTTATTTCTGGCCAGTGGATTCATGGGTGTTCATGATACTATTTAATTTTTTTCAAAAGGGATGAACAAAAGACTAGAAGGGCCCTTCGTGGGCCAATGACCAGAGTGCATCATGAACCAAGAGTGAAGCTTTATCAGACTTATTGTACATAAGGTCCAGATTAAAACAAAAACCCCAAGACCCCCAAACTTAAGAATACCACGTGGAGGCCAGCTCAGAGCCCCAGTCCCTCCCAGCTCCACCTGGGCGCAGGCAAGGGTCACCCCGTGCTCACCAGCCCCACTGGCCTGTGATGACAGAGACTCCTCACTCTTGGCAGACCTCAGTGTGACAGTGTCAGGTCGGCAGCCTGCAGGAAGAGGACGAAGGGTCATGGGGGCACTTCAGGGTGCCTCTCCAGCCACCACACCCACTGCCCGGCCTCTGACCTGAAGGCTGTGGTCGGGCCCGGGTGCCCCCTAGCCAAGGCAGAGGCTTCTTTCGGGGGATGCTGGGGCCCCGGCCCAGTGCAAAGAAGGTCTTCCAGCTGCTACCCCCAGGCTTCCGCTGTTTCTCACTTCTCTCCCCTTTCCTCCTGGAGTTTGGGTCAAGACACAGGAGGCTGGCTGAGGAGCTGGGTCCCCCAGGCCAGCCCCTCCCTTCTGGACATCCTACTCACCTTTCCACAGGTGAAGTTGGGGCCTTGGAAGTTGTGGGCTCGGTGGGTGTCCCCAGCCGACCCTGGGTCCGAGCCTGGGCTTCCTCTAGTGTTAGCAGGCGAGTGGAGGGGGCCGCTGCCCGCAAGGGACTTGGGCCTGGGGAGGAGGCAGCGGCCTGAGGAGTCGGGAGAGGGGGCAGCCATCAGCCCTGGGGCTGTTGAAGGCCACAGGCAAAGCCAAGCGCTACAGCCCAAGCCCCGGCCCCGCAGCATGCCCACCCGGGCTGGCAAGGCAGGGGGCCAGGACGGATCAGGCGGGAATGGGTGGGCAGCAGGCAGGTGAGGAGGAGGAGTGAGGCAGAACGAGCTGATGAGGAGGCAGCTCCCAGCAGCCAGCAAGGACAGCGGCTCTGGCTTCAGTTACCTCGGGCCAGAGGGCCCTCCGACGTGCTGAGTCCTGACTGGGCTGGGGTCCGGGGCAGGGCAGGGAGTCTGGGTGGGGCCGGGGCAGGGGTCAAGTCTGGGGACCTCCCACCTCCTCCCAGGTGGACCCATGGCCCCAAGTGCCCCCAGGAGCTACAAGGGGTGAAGGAAGAACGATGTCCGGGCCAAGAAGTGGGGATCCTGAGCGTAGGAGCTGAAATGAGAAGGCGGGGGAAGGGGAGGGAGAGGCCGGGCGGGGTCCTCAAGGAACCAGAAGGGAGGTCCAGCTTCAGTGGGATAGGGATGGGGCTGGGAGCCCACCTACCCTCCCACTGCAGCCCTGACGATGGGGGACGGTAGTCAGGACATGGGATAGGATGGGCATACCTGCAGGGTCGAGGCCAGCAGATGTGAAGGTGTCGCTGAACAGGACGTCCACGTGGGTGAGCAGGAATTCCACCACCACCGACTGTACCCGCACCTCCCGGAAGGCTGCTGCCCCCTAGCCCCACTGACTCCAGCTCCATGGACCTGGATGGGAGGAGGGTGAGGGTGGCCGGGTGCCTGGAGCCCCAGCTGGTAGGTTCTGGCCAGGGGGCGGGGGTGGAGCACCGTGGAAGCAGTGACTGTCATTCAACGTCTCTGACCTTATCAAACTGATCACATCTAGAACTAGATTCTCAGCTTTCCCCAGAACCCGCTCCTTCCCTGCCTATCCCATCTCAGTCAATACCTTGGTATTGCCCTTGACCCCTCACCCTCCTCCCATTCAGGTCCATGGAGCTGGAATCAGAGCATGGGTTCTTGCTCACCACTGCATGCCCAGTGCTGAGAACAGGGGCAGGCATACGGGCACCCAACACTTAAGAGATATGTGTTGAGGGACTTCCCTGGTGGTAGTGGCCGGAGTCTGCCTGCCAATGCAGGGGATGTGGGTTCAATCCCTAGTCTGGGAGGATCCCACATCATGTGGGGGCAACTAAAGCCCGTGTGCCACAACTACTGAGCCCATGAGCTCTAGGGCTGGTGAGCCACAGCTAATGAGACCCTGTATTGCAACTACTGAATCCTGGGTGCCCTGGAGCTCACATGCCGCAACTACTGAAGCCCATGCGCCTAGAGCCTGTTCTGCAACAAGAGACACCACCACGATGAGAAGCCCGTGCACCGCAAGGAATAGCTCCTGCTCACTGCAACTAGAGAAAACCCCGAACGCAGCAACGAAGACCCCCACAACCATAAACAAATTACAAGAAAAGAAATAATGTGTTGGGTGAAATGATCAAAAGAGCAAAAGTTGGATGGGTTTCTGGGGTGAGGTTGTGGGGGGCGAGGGAGACTCCAGGCCCAGTCTGGGGGTTGGTAGGGAGCTACGGGGGGCAGGCTGGTGAGCCTCCAGCTTACCGTAGCAGGTTAGGTGCCCAAACGATGGCCAGGTTGCGGGCGTGCATGCTGGTGTTGGCACTGTGTCTCGCCATGCGGGCCAAGTGCCTCAGCAGGTACTCCAGGGTCCTGGGGGTGGGAGTGGAGAGGACGCCTGAGCCTCACCTCCACTGGGAGTCCACCACCACCCTTCCCTGCCCCCTCCTGGTTTACCGGTAGTGTGGCGGGGGCAACTGCTGGATGACATCGTGAACCCTCACCAGGCGCTCCTCCTCCCCTGGCACCGACATGGCCTCCTGAGACAGTGCACAGTGTGAGCGGGGCTGGGCTGCCGCCTCCCAGCCCCTCCTACCTTGCAGTCACCCTCACTCACACTGAACTTCCCGTAGAGCTGGTAAGTGAGTAAGGGGTTGGGCAGCTCTCGGAAGTAGAGCTTGCAGAGGGAGGACACGCTGTGGATGTCCTGCAGGAAGGCGGGGCCAGACAGTTCAGGGGATCCTCTCACTGTCGAACTCATGCCTGAGGCCGCCACGTGGAGAAGACGCAGGTCAGAGCTGGCCCACCGGGCTGGGTCCTGCCCCCACCCAAAGTGTCCACAGGTGGATGCAACCCTCTTCCTGTGCTGGCTTTTCAGAGGCAGTACCTTACTGAGCCCCCTCCTCCTCAACAACCCTGCATGCCAAAGACAAGGGCGCCCCATTTACACAGGAGCACACTGAGGCTCTGGTGGGAGACTGCCTGCTTGTAGCTATCTAAGCCCATCTGCCTCCAGAGTGTGACTGGGCTCCATCCACAAAACTGTGCCATTTTCCTGAGGCACTGGAAACTGCAGCTGGAATCCCAGCAGCCTCTGCTCACAACCTGGCAGTGTCTCGCCCTCTCAGGTGAGAAAGCTCTAGACACGGGACCTCAGCCTCAGGCCCTCTGCTCTCTCCTGGAAGCCCGGGCCTCAGCGCTTCCCACTTCTCAGACTGTTATGCCTACTGCCCCTCTTCAGCCCATAATCCTTCCTGTGGTTCCTCCCTTACTCCTAGTAAAAGCCAAGAGCCTAACAGTCATCAAAAAGGGCCGTGAGTCTACTTGCCCCTAATCACTTCTCAGACATCATCTCCTGCCACTTTCCCCTCTCGCTGGCTGTTCTCTCCACCGTGGGCAACCACAGTGCTCGCTCCCCCACCTCCTCCGCAGCGAGTGCTCTCCCAGGAGGCCTTCTCCACCCACCTTGATTTCTTATTATGATCTCCCTCACCCCGTCTTTTTTTTTCTCCAGACCACCTGTCACTATTGTCAACTCTCTCCTTTCCTGTATGCCTCTCCTTCCAGCACATGGACCCCATGAGGCAGGAGTCTCCGGCTGTCTCATTCACCGTGGTGTCCCTAGAGCTTAATGCTTGACGTGTGGCAAGTGCTCACGAAGGTTGGTGGAGGGTCCTCACCGTAGCCTCTGGATGTTGGATGACACACCTGAGAGTCGATAGATTCCATCCACCACCCCATGGGCCTCAATAAACTCAGAACAGCAGCGCAGCACCTGGGGCACTGACAGAAAGCAGGGGTTGGGTCTGCTGCTGCGTGTCACAGCCTGCGGAGGAGGAAGGGCAGGGGAGGCAGACTGGGCCTCACCGTCCTGGCCTGAGTTGCTGAGGTGTTCTCCCAGGTCACAGCCAAATACCCTCTGCCGCAGAATGCCCCGCTGCCGCAGACGATGCCGGGAAGGGCGGGAGCGCATGAAGGTGCGGAGGAGACCAGCCAGCTTCCCCGCGGCCGGGGCACCGCTGTGGAGATAAAGGCTGGTCACACAGGGTCGCATGGGGAGGCGGGGCAGGGTCTGGCCCCTGGTAATTACAAACAGGTAATGTCCACATTACCTGAGGTCAGAGAGGAAGCACCCTGGGAAGCCAGGACACCACATGGGGACCATCGGCATCTGCAGGGTGAACAATGGTGGAAAGGATGGAGGGCAGGGAAAGGATGCAGGAGGGCCTCCCCACTCTGCCCAGGACACTCACCTCCCTTTAGTCCTGGACCTGGCCGCTCCGTGAATAGTTCCACACACTCGCTGGGGAAGAAACCGACCTAAGGAGGGTTTGGGGTCAATGACGGGCCACCTGAGCTGGCACAGTGCCCCAGCCCCACCTGTCCAGCTCTAGCTAGGCTCACCTGGAAGCCCCGCTTGCCCGCCACCAGCTCCGATCTTCCGTGGGCGGCATGTCGATCACGGAGACAATGTCCCCCACCTGGGAGTGGGTGGGCATGAGGAGGCAGGGTCAGAAGATGCAGATGAAGTGGGAGCCCAGCCGGAGGCTGCTCCCCGACAGCCTTACCTCGAAGGACAGCTCATCAGGTGCCTGGGCCGTGTACCGCTTTACCACATGGGCAGCAGCCACTGCGGGGATATTGAGTGAGGCCTCCTCACTGAGGAGCAGTCGCCGGCCGTGGTTGTCCAGCTGAGATGGAGGGGGATGTGGCAGAGACAGGCCAGAAGAAGTTAATAGTAAAGACCGAGAAGGTTCCCGCACTAGAGGCCACCCCCTGTCCCCCACTTGGATGGCCCCGTCACTCAGAGCTATTGGTAAAACACCTACACTCTTGCCCCTTCCAAAGCAAATTCCCTTCCATGTCCCAGGATGCCCCTGCCCGAAACCATGCTGATTCACTCCTGCACCCACATCCTCCACAGCAAACACTGCATATCTGCTATCTGAAAACCTGCACTCTTAGCCTGGCGTTCTGCTAGCTACAGCCAAAACTATTTCTAGCCATTATATCAATATACCTTGAAATTCTCACATCCCCACAGCCCAACACCTGCGCGCGTGCGCGCGCACACACACACACACACACACACACACACACACATGCACGCACCCACTTGCGTTCTCTCTCAGAGGCAAGCACCCACACAGACACTGAAATACCAGTGCCTCCTCCACTCCAGCTCTTTTCTTTCCTGTGCCCACACACCCTCCCAGGCTGCTTCTTGCTCCTCAGACATCCCTCCCTCACTCCCAGCTCCAAGCCCCTGTCCGGGCCCACCTCCATCCAGGTAAGCACTGGGCCACAGTTGAGGTTACTGTCCACCAGCCCTGACAGGGTTTCCAGGTACTGCAGCAGCAGCGGCACCAGCATCTGGGGCAGGTTGTCAGAGTGGGGTTTGTGAGAAGACCCCACCCAAGAGAGCCCACCACCCTCCTGTACTGCCCTGGGTCGCCTCTGGCAGGGCTGAAATTCAATGTGAACACATGGGTGCTGTTCCGCTGTGAAGTACTGAAATACTGTTGTATCAGTTGATAAATAGGCTGGGCCAAGGCCCTGTGTGCCCCCAGTGGTCTGGCCATTCTGACCCTCCCCTGGAGCCCCCTGAAACTCCCCCATGATCCTAAAAACTAAAAGGAGTCACCCTGCTGCAGTTCTGAGGCTCCCAACTGTTTGGAACTCAGGACATACCAGTGTTCAATATTTATCTATTTCCCCTGCCTTGATGGTTTCACCCATCACTGGTGGGGACACACCTTGGCTATAGCAGGAGCTAGGACAAGTAGTTTACCTGGGCAGCCCTGGCACCCTCTGGGGGTGGAGGAAGCTCTGGGAGGCAGGAAAACCTCCGGTCAAATATGCATCGGTGGAGGTGGGCATCCAAGGAACGGAAGTCATCATAACTGCGGAGAACTGGCCAGGAACGGCCCTGTGGGAGTGGGAAGGACAGGGGGATACAGCAGCTTCGTTATACTGAGCTGAGGACCATGGCAGTCAGTTCACTGGGCCAGAGGAGAAGCAGGGTTGGCTGCCGCACCTGACAGGTCACCTGCACCCCCGAACACCAGTTCATTCTCTCCAGAGACGTTCGGACCGTCACGCTCTGGAGACAGCAGGAGCTGCAGAGGGAAACAAAAGGCCCAGGTGAGGGTCTCGCTTTGTCCCTGTCCTGACCTCTCCAGATTGGCACTTTCAAGGGATGAGACCGTGTCCGCTTCCTGGGTCTCCCCACAGTCAAGGCCTGGTGATGGCTCAGTCAGAGTCCAAGGTCCTGGCACAAAGTTCACACCTAATGAAGTCATTGCTGAATGAATAAATGAATGAATGAATAAATGAATGAAGGAACAAGTCTCCCCTCTGCCCTGCAGCTCCTGACACTGAGCAGTCATTCCTGGGGGAAGGTTTCAGGGGTAAAGTGGCTGATGCTGCTTCAGGGTTGGGTGGGATCCCACCTACCCACCTGGGTGCAACCCCCATACCTGAATGTGGCCGAAGTCAACGTTCTCGTAGTGGAAATGGGCACAGTCTGCCAGCCGGGGAAAGGGACCTCGAGGAGCCGAAAGCCTGGGGGACAGACGACAGATCACTGGCAGCTCTATGCTTGGCTCCCCTCCTAGGTTGAGGCTCTCCCTCACCTCTCACCTCTTCCCAGGCTTCCCCTTCACACTGGGTCCCCCAGCGGGGGGCAGGGGCTGCACTGAGCCCTCCCCTGGGCCATCCAGGCTGTCAGTGCTGCGAGCCTGTAGAGCAGAAAGAAGAATCAGAGGGCCCCAGAGATGGGAGCAGAGAGACAACGGGAGCATTGTTATCTGGCAGCCTGGGCCTGCAGGCTCGAATTGCTCCACACACTGTCCTGAGCATGGAGTAGAGGGGTAGGTCAGGGGAGGTGAAGGCCAGGCTCAGGGTAGGTCTGCTTCTTCATGTATAGTCTGGAGTGGGGGACTGGAAGAGCAGGGGCCATGGGTGCGTCTGGGCAAGAGCATGCTGGTACTATCTCTCCCTGTTTAAAAGCCTCCTCTAGCCCCAGGAGAGAAGGGGTTGTGCCTTTCCGTGCCTTTCATCAACGTCTGGACAATCACAGCTCCCATCTTATCAGTCTCCCTGCTTCCACCTCTCCTTTCCTGCCAGCTTCTTCACAGCAAGAGTCAGTATCACTTTCACAAAACACAAATCTGCCTCTGTCTCTCCCCAAGTCAGGGATCTTCAATGGCTCCCTGTTGTCTTTAAGATAAAGTCTAAATACTGTGGTCTCTGCTTACCTCTCCAGCCTCATTTCTTCCCACTGCCTCTACTCTCAGAGCTCTCTCAGACTTCTAAGAGTCCAACAAAAGAATCATCTTCTCATTTCCTTCTAGGCCTTTGCAAAGGCTGTTCCCGCTGCATGGAACACTCATCCCCATCTTTTCCCCATGCTTTCACTTAGCCCTCAGATCTGACTCTCATGGCAGCCTCCCCTATCCCAGGCTTGATGATATTGCCTTAACTTCCCTCATTACAGCCATGTGCACTCTGGAGATGTCCCCATCTGGTGACAAGTCCCTCTCCCCCACTGGACTGAGACTCAGTCCCTACTCCCCTAGCATTGCTCTGCACAGAGCTGGGCAGAGAATTGAAGCTCCTCACAAGCAGAGTTGTGCCTCATTCCTCTCTGGTTCCCAATGCCCAGTGCCAGCTCAGTCACCCAGCAGGGGCTGGGTAAAATCTGATGAATAAATTAACCATCTGCCAGATGAGGATTTCCCAGAATGGGCCCTAGCCTCTCCCTCCTTCATTCTCCTACAACCCCGACTTCATCCTTTGGGTCTCACCCTTGGGTTGGTCCCCCTCCAGCCCATGCAGCTCCCCAAGGCAGGATGGGTTCTGACTTTCTCCGTGCCTGGAGCAAAGGGGCTACACAGAGGTCTCAGTGAATGCTAAGTGATGGAATGAAGGAATGAATGGATGAATGAGCAGGAGCAGCATGATGGGAGAGGGAGATGGTGGGGGAGGAGTAATGAGGACAAGAAGATGGAGAGGACCCAATGATCACATGGGGGTGGGGGTGTACAATGCACGCTGGGGACTGAGGTGGAGTAAGGAGGAGGGGAGCAGTTGGAGAGGCTGAAGTAAAGGTTCAGGCTGATGCGAGGATGGGGTAAGGGAGGTTTGGTTGAGAAGGACTGGGATGGGATGAGAAAGGAGAAGAAAAGGGTCAGGCTGAGGATGGAGCCGGGTGGGGGTGGGGCTCAAGAATAAGAAAGGGGCTGATGGTAGGAGGAGGAGGGGGTCTAAGCCAGGGAGAGGAGGAGGATGGGATGACGATGCTGAGGATGGATCTGGGACAGGGGCTGGTGGAGGACTCGGAGACCCTCAGAAGGCCCCCGCGGAGGCCACTTAGAGGATGCAGGGTCCTTTCCTGGACCAGCCCTTTTTCCTCCCAAGTCTGGGTCTTCGGCCACTGTCAACCCCATACAGGGCGTGGAACGGGGATGCGCGTTGAGGGGGCGGGGCCGGGGTAAGGGCTCGAGCCCAAGACCAGGCCGGGGTACAGGAGGGACCGCGATGAGGGGTGAGGGGCGGCGCGGGCCGCGGACTCGGGCGGGGCCAGGGGCGGGGCGCGTGGGGCGTGGCCGCGCGCAGACAGACTGAATTCGCCGATGGACGGACGGCCGCGTGGGCGCCTCACCACCATAGCCGCGTAGCCTCCTCAGGCGCCAGCCGCGCTGAACCGCTTGCTCGTCGTCCTCGCCGCCGCTGCCGCCGCCATGGCGACACAAAGGGGAGGGCGCGAGCCGCGCGCGGGCGGCTGCAGGCCCCGCCTCTAACGGCTGCCCGTGGCTCTGCCGCGCGCGCTCCACGGGGGCGGGGGCAATGGGGGATGCGGCGCAGATTCTCATTGGCTCTACCCTTGGCCTTAGGACGACGCCCCGCCCACCTGGCGGCTAACCATTGGCTTCAGCTTGGGTCCTATTTCTGGCTAGATCTCTTCGGTCCCGCCCAGCGAAGTTTGACAGCACCACGCCCATGCCTGCGTTTCATTGGCCGTCATTCCCCTCCTGAGACATACCCCCAGGTTCTTTATGCTTTGCTTCTAACATTTCTAACACTAAGCAGTGGACCCTTCCCTTAGTCCACTGTTAGTGATGGCTCTTCTGACACTTAGCTGGCTTCTGTCATTAACGCAAGCTTTTCTCCACTCCCTAAGCAGCTCTTCAAAGTCCCGATCCCCACTTTGTCAGTCCCGACTCAGCCCCTACCCCTGCTCTTGGAATACTAACAACATTGGCCCATGGATGTTTCTCACTGGCTCAGATGCCTCGCACAAACTCAATTCTAATTTTTCCTGTTGTTGACTGGAAGCTCAGAAAACGCTCTGTAACAACACCCTTTCCAAGAGAACTTGCCATTGGTCATGCCCTCAACAAGGTCCTCGAAAGTACATCCTTGATCAATCCATTCATTCATTCAAAAACTCTAATCATTTAATTTGTGGATCTATCAGTAACCAAAACGGGGGAATATACCCTGCCCACATGGAGCTCAAAAGCTAGTGGGAAAAGAATTTGCAAAATAAATATTTTAAAATATGGATAAAAATTAAGCAGAGATTGGGGAAAGGGAATGTGATGGAGGAGTCAATTTACAGCTACTTACTTCAATTTATTGAACTTGTTGACCTCACTTCCACAATAGGTATTTCCCATATGAGGTACCCTCTGCCTGGAATATTCTTTGCGCCCCCTTCCCTTCATTGAAACACAACTGCAAATTCTGTCACGCTCCTCTCGTGAGAAAGTAAAGTCTGCCTTTCCTCCCTTTTGAATCTGGGCAAGACTGTGACAACTTCAACCAATAGAGAATAGGAACTGACACTGTGATTTCCAAGGCGAGGTAGTAAAAGGTAATGCAGTTTCCTCTGTCTGCTGGAATGGCTAGCTCTGGAGCCTTGATGCACAGTGAAGTATAATTCTGCTGATGCAGTTCACGCTTTGAGGAAGCCCAGATCACAATAAACTGTGGAAAATCCTGAAAAAGATGGGCATATCAGACCACCCGACCTGCCTCTTGAGAAACCTATATGCAGGTCAGGAAGCAACAGTTAGAACTGGGCATGGAACAGCAGACTGGTTCCAAACAGGAAAAGGAGTATGTCAAGGCTGTATGGCACCCTACTCCAGTACTCTTGCCTGGAAAATCCCATGGACGGAGGAGCCTGGTGGGCTGCCGTCTATGGGGTCACACAGAGTCGGACACAACTGAGCGACTTCACTTTCACTTTTCACTTTCATGCATTGGAGAAGGAAATGGCAACCCACTCCAGTGTTCTTGCCTGGAGAATCCCAGGGACGGGGGAGGTGGGTGGGCTGCCATCTATGGGGTTGCACAGAGTTGGATACGACTGAAGTGATTTAGCAGCAGCAGCAGCAGCAGCAAGGCTGTATATTGTCACCCTGATTATTTAACTTATATGCAGAATACATCATGAGAAATGCTGGGATGGAGGAAGTACAAGCTGGAATCAAGATTTCTGGGAGAAATATCAATAACTTCAGATATGCAGATAACACCACCCTTATGGCAGAAAATGAAGAAGAAATAAAGAGCCTCTTGATGAAATCGAAAAGGAGAGTGAAAAAGTTGGCTTAAAGCTCAACATTCAGAAAACTAAGATCATGGCCTCCGGTCCCATCACTTCATGGCAAATAGATGGGGAAACAGTGTCAGACTTTATTTGGGGGCTCCAAAGTCACTGCCGATGGTGATTGCAGCCATGAAATTAAAAGACGCTTACTCCTTGGAAGGAAAGTTATTACCAACCTAGACAGCATATTAAAAAGCAGCAGAGACGTTCCTTCGCCAACAAAGGTCCATCTAGTCAAGGCTATGGTTTTTCCAGTGGTCATGTATGGATGTGAGAATTGGATTATAAAGAAAGCTGTGCGCCAAAAAATGATGCTTTTGAACTGTGGTGTTGGAGAAGACTCTTGAGAGTCCCTTGGACTGCAAGGAGATCCAACCAGTGCATCCTAAAGGAGATCAGTCCTGGGTGTTCATTGGAAGGACTGATGTTGAAGCTGAAACTCCAATACCTTGGCTACCTGATGCGAAGAGCTGACTCGTTTGAAAAGACCATGATGCTGGGAAAGATTGAGGGCAGGAGGAGAAGGGGACGGCAGAGGATGAGATGGTTGGATGGCATCACTGACTCGATGGACATGGGTTTGGGTGGACTCCTGGAGCTGGTGATGGACAGGGAGGCCTGGCGTGCTGCTGTTCATGGGGTCACAAAGAGTCAGATACAACTGCGTGACTGAACTGAACTGAACTGAAGCCACAGACTCCACAGGTGAAGAATCTGCCTGCAGTGCTAGAACCACAGGAGACACGGGTTTGATCTCTGAGTTGGGAAGATCCCTTGGAATAGGAAACAGCAACCCACTCCAATACTCTTGCCTGGGAAATCTCATGGACAGAGGAGTCTGGTGGGCTACAGTCCATGGGGTCACAAAGAGTTGGAACACAATTGAGCACATGAACACAAACAAACCAAAAAAGCCACATGGAGAGACCTTGTATAGACACTACAGTCCAGCTTGGAGTTGTCTGAGCCCTGATGCCGAACTTAGGAGTGAAGAGGCTCCAGAGATTTCACTCCCAGCTGTCAAGCTACCTTTGTCTTCCCAGCCGAACCCCTAGACATCGTGGAGCAGAAATGATCTATTGCCAACTCTACCTTGTCCAAATTTTTGACTCACAGAATCTATGAGCATAATAGAATCATTGTTTTGTGCCACTAAATTTTGGGGATAGCTTGTAACCCAGAAATAGGCATTAGGATGGCCCTTTGTTAATTATTAATTCCTACCTATCTTAGCTCCTCAGGAATACTTCTAGGCCCCACTCACCCCACATACACCAACTAAATCAGATTCTGCTGCTATAAACATATCTTTTTTCTTCTTATACCTAAACAGCTATTTCCTTTTTTTTAATTTTATTTAAATGTATGGCTTGTTCATAAAGATTGAAAACAAATATTTACCGTGTCTATAAGATACAAAAGCTACTTTTTATAGAAATCTATCCTATCCTTTTTTTGTAAATACAAATATCAACATAATCCTGATTGCATATTTAATAGCTTATTATAAAAATTGTTTAACATACAGCAAAGCTGAACAATTTTACACCCATATAACCACCCCAGATCCTACGATTAACATTTTATTATATTTGTTTTATCTCACATCTAACTATTACTCTATTCATCTGTTAACTTTGGATACATTTCAAAATAAATTGGAGAAGGCAATGGCAACCCACTCTAGTACTCTTGCCTGGAAAATCCCATGGACGGAGGAGCCTGGTGGGCTACAGTCCATGGGGTCGCTAAGAGTTTGACACGACTGAGCGACTTCATTTTCACTTTTCACTTTCTTGCCTTGGAGAAGGAAATGGCAACCCACTCCAGTGTTCTTGCCTGGAGAATCTCAGGGACAGGGGAGCCTGGAGGGCTGCCATCTATGGGGTCACACAGAGTCGGACATGACTAAAGTGACTTAGCAGCAGCAGCAGCAAAATAAATTAAAGACTTTGTATACTGTCCCATAAATACTTCAGCATGCATATCTCTCACTAGAGTTCAATATTTATTTTTCTTTTCAGGTAATATATACCCAATGTAATTCACAATTTCACTGAATTTTAACAGGTGCATGTGTGCATTTGTGCTAAGTCGCTTCAATCGTGTTCGACTGTTTGCAGTCCCATGGACAGTAGCCTGCCAGGCTCCTCTGTCCATGAGATTCTACAGGCAAGAATACTGGAATGGGTTCCCATGCCCTCCTCCAGGGGATCATCCCAACCCAGGGATCAAACTGGCATTTCTTATGTCTCCTGCATTGGCAGATGAGTTCTTTATTGCTAGCACCACCTGAGAAGCCCCTAGCAAGTGCATATGCCTTCATAATCCAAATCCTTACCCAAGATGGCAGCTGAACATTTTTATACAGCATCCCAGGACTCCCAAAGGAGGTGAGGGGAAAGATTAGGAGAAAACCAGGTGGAGGGCTTCCCTGGTGCTCTGTGGTAAAGAATCCACCTGTCAATGCAGGAAACATGGGTTTCCAGGAAGATCCCACATACCGTACAGCAAGTAAACCTGTGTACCGAAACTATTGAGCCTGTGTTCTAGAGCCGGGGCACCACAACTGCTGAGCCCACATGCTGCAACTACAGAAGCCCCTGTGCCCTAGAGCTTGCTCTCAGCAACAAGAGAAGCCTCCACAATAAGACTGCACACCACAGCTAGAGAGCGCCCCCTACTCGACACAAGTAGAGGAAAGCCTGCACAGCAATGAAGACCCTGCACAGCCATAAATAAGTAAATAAATAATTTTTTAATTATTTAAAAAGCAGGTGGAAATTATATCATCTTTTCTAATCCAATTTAGAAAGTTAAAGTCAAACTGCTTCCTTTGCATTCTGTGGAGGCAGTCACAAAGTTCTACCCAGTGTCAAGAAGGAACATGGACCCTATTTTTATAGGAAATATGCCAAAGTATTTGAAGACAAAACAATAGGTTTTTCAATAGTCCAGAGAGATGATGATAGTCTAGACTAGGGTCAAGGGAGGGGGTTAAATTCTGGAGAGTTATTTTTTTTCAAGTGTTGGTAACTCTTACAGTTTCTCGGCACAGCTTTTATTTATTTAATTGTTTTGGTTGCGCTGGGTCTGCTTTGCTGCACTCTGGCTTTCTCTAGTTATGGCAAGCGGGGGCTAGTTTTTGTTGCAGTACTCAGGCTTTTTATTGCGGTGACTTCTCTTGTTGCAGAGCACAGGCTGTAAGCACACAGGCTGCAGTAGTTGCAGCAGGCAGGCTCAGTAGTTGTGGCACAAAGGCTTATCACTCTGCTGCCTGTGGAATCTTCCCCAACCAGGGATCAAACCCAAGTCCCCTGCATCTGCAGGTGGATTCCTATCCACTGTACCACCAGGGAGGTCCCTGGAGAGATTTAAAAGGTAGAGATGATATGACTTGCTCGTCAACTGATTGTGAGGAGAATCAATGACAGTAATGAGGCTTCTGAGTTGAGCAGGTGGAAGGATGGAGCTGAGAGGCAGGGAGGAGCAGGTTTAGGGCAAGGATTAAGACCTATGGAGTTTGAGATATTTCTTAGAACTTTTTGTGTGGACGATGAGCAAGTCATGGGATATAGGAACCTGAGGTTTTAGGCTGAAGATAGGAATTTGTTGTAGTACTTGGGGTTCACAATTTGTACAGCTTTGTACAGTTCAAAGTCATCTGTCAGAACAGAGATGAGGTTCAGAACAATGAAGCCAGATGAGAGCACCTGGGACTGATTGTAGATAGAAAAGTCAAGGCCTGGGACGCCAAAGTGACAGGTGTGAGGTGCAATGAGGCACAACCAGATTGGTGAGAAGGCTGGGGTTCTGGAAGCTAGATAAGGAAGTGCTTCAGAGTGAGTGGGGATCAGCACACCTAATGCTGCTGCAGGATGTGGAGGCCTGACCATTGTCTAACACTCTAATGACTACAAGCTTCACACCCAGAGAATAGTTCCTTTGGTCTCATCTGAGACAGGAGGACCCACTTGCCCAGAACCCCTCTCCTGCCTTCAAAGATGAAAGCAGAAGAGACTTGGCTTCAGTGGTCAGAAACAAGAGTTAAGTGGTGCAGGGCAGAGCTAGTGTGAGGGAGGGAAGGGGGCACAGGGAGCTATTTCCTAAATTAGCAAGACCTTTGGCCTTTTCAAACAACTTTTTCGGAGACAACCAGTAATCTGAAAAAAATTTTTTATTAAGAAAAATAGAATCTATACAATTCAAAGTCGTCTGGCCTCAAGAGAGGCTTCTTCCCTCCTCGGCTGCAGCCTTGGGGACACGGTGGGGGGGCGACCTGGCTGGAGGAGACTGAGACTCTGGGTCTTCAGGGTGGCCCAACAGGCGGGCTATTTGGGCATCTACTTTCCTGGAAAAATGACAGTGGGTAGAGGTTGAGGTATTTGTTCAGGATTAGTGTCTGGGGCTATGTATGTTCTGGGAAAGGGGTTCAGGAGAGGTGGGCACCACATGGCAATCTCAGAATTCAGGGGCCGGGTGTGTTAAATGCTGGCGATGGTCACCTTTTCTGCTGCCGCAGCGCCATCCTTTGAATCCTTAGCACATGCAGTATAGGGTCGTCCTGGAACTCGCTTCCATCGGAGTCTAAGGGGTAAAGGAGCAAGATTCAAGGGGCCGAACTCAGAGCGAAATGGACTGCCATTCAGAACACGGCAGCCACACGCGGCGGGTGCGCCTGCTCACCTTCCGCAGCCTGCAGAAGTCTGGCAGCCTGGGAGAGCAGGTCTTCTGAGGGGGCGTGGCCAGCAGCGGGTGGGGGCGTGGCTACCACCTCAAGAGACCCCGCCTCGAATGGAGGGGGCGGGGCCTTAACACAAGTGGCCGCCACCTCAGCTGGAGGAGGCAGGATCTTGGGCTGCAGACACTTGACTTCAGCCAAGGGAGTGTCTTTGTCTTTTCTAGGCACTGATCCCGCTAGGGGGAGCTTGGTCTTGGCATTCCGAGACACCGCCTTAGACCGATTCGGCGATTCAGATAGATGAGCCGTGACCTCTGAGGGAAGGGTCATAGGGTGTGTGGCCTTGGCTTTCAAAGGTTCAGCCTCGTGTGGAGGCGGGCCCTCAAACCGGGGGGGCGTGTCCTCCAGGCTGTCCGGAAACAGCCGAGCCGTCACCACCTGGCTCAGCGCGCCTCTGAGCTGCGGACCAGGGCCCTCGTGCTCATCCGCGGCCAAGACTCGCCCTGAAGACTCCCGGCATTGGGCTCTGCTTCTCCCGAAGCTTGGAGCTCTGCTTCTTGAGCTCCTCTGGGCTGCTTGGTGCAGGGGTGGGGGGCTCTGGGGGGCTGCAGAGCTCGTGGGTGTGGAGGCAGGAGGCGCGGGGGTTGAGGCTGGAGGGGCAGGAGTGGAGGCCAGGGGCGCTGGGGTGGAGGCCGGGAGTGTTGGAGGGATGACCCCCAACAGATATCCAGGGACTGGGCTGTGGGGCCCAGAAGAATCCATGGGGACTGGGACCCCAAAAGATGTGTGAAGAGAACCCTGGGGGAATAGGAGGCCTCTCCATGCGGAAAGCTTCCTGGGGTCCAGGTGGAACCACACTGCCCCAAAGTGGGATGGAGTTAGACTGGGTTCCCAGGGAACCAAGGGTCTCTGCAGCGGGAGGAGATGGCTGTGGACAGATGGGGGAAGGGACCTGAAAGGGAGAGAAAAGGTAGAGAGTCCTCAGTCCCTCTCAGCCTCCCCCTTCCTCCAACTTTCCTTAGGATCCTCCCTCCACCCCCGCCTCAGGCTCCTCCCTCCTCCATCTCACCGAGGTGGTGGGGGCAGTAGTCTGCGGCAGCACCCAGGTTCCGTCAACCTGGCTTCTTCGAGCCTGTTCAAGTTTCCGCCGCTGCCGCCACTGGTACAGAATGTCATCCTCTGGCCGCAGGGGTGCCTGGGAGGAGGCCGGGGCAGGAGTAGGGATGCGGGCAGGTGCTGGGGTTGCTGTGGAGGAAGTAGAGGGAAGAGGGGTAAGGCAGGGCCTGGGGTGATGATCAAGGGTAGGCTAGCACACACCCTTTGAGTACCAGGTTATTCAGACAGGCTCTCCAGATATTGTCCCAAGTCCCCTGCAGATTGGGAAATGGGGAAAGGGGCAGAATCGGAGAAGAGAGCCCTCATGGGCTTCAACCTGTCATCATTTGACTCTTCATCATCAACAAATATTACTGAACCCTTACTATGTGCCAGGCACTGTTCTGGACACGGTGGTCACAGCAGGGACCAGGGCAGATCTTCCAGAATCTGCCCACATCTCCCCCACTTTACCACCCTCACTTGCTAACCCCATAACAACTTCCTCCGTGGCTTCCCTTCTCTTCCATCCTCTGAAACGGCCTCCATCCACCAGTCCAGGGAGCCTGTGAACACCTGAGTCAGGTCAGGGCCCTCCTGATTTAGAATCTTCCCTGGACTGTACCTCTCTCCTGGTAAAAGCACGTCTTTGCACTTGTGGTTCCCTTTGCCTGGAAGGCTCTTCACTTATGCATCCATGGGGTTAACTCCAAGTCCTTCAGGTATTTGCCGAAGTACCACCTTCTTCATGAGGCCATTCCAGGCTGCCCTATTCAAAATTGCAATAGCCCAGCCCTACCACCCTCCATCCACTTTCCTGTTCCATTTTTCTCCTTAGCACCTATCACCTTCTAACTACTAAAGATCACACTTCTTTGCTTATTCATTGTTCATCTCTCCCTCCACAATGCCAGCTACATAAGGACAGCAGTTTTTATCTGCCAGGCTGTTATCAGATCCCCAGTGTCAAGAATAGGGCCTGGTGTCAGTATATGTGGCATAAAGGCAAAATAGAAAATAAATATATGCAACATTGTGCTCCACCCCAGTGTCCAGCACTGTATTGGGGATATAGGAGTGACTAAGGGCAGGGTCACCACCTATCCTCAGGCCTGTGGGACAAAGGGACATCATTTCCCATCACCCAGGTTATCATTTCATGAGTCATGATTAGTATGGCTATCATTATCTCTCAGAAGCCCTACCTACTAATGCTGCACAGAGAAGGGGAAGCGGGGGTAGGGGACAGCATCCGGGACCTCTCCTCGCCTCCCCTCTGCTACTCCTGCTAAATCGCTTCAGTCGTGTCCGACTCTGTGCGACCCCATAGACGGCAGCCCACCAGTCTCCCTATCTCTGGGATTCTCCAGGCAAGAACACTGGAGTGGGTTGCCATTTCCTCCTCCCCTCTATATCCTGTGATTCTATTTCCAGACCTGGCCACTTCCCTCTACTCTGCTCCTAGCCGAGTAGCAGCCACAGGGAGTTTGCTAACACCCAGTAAAGATCTTGTCCCTGCCTTGCTCACCACCCTCCTGTGGCTCCCCAGTAGATCATGACCAAATGCCTCACATGGCTACACAGCCCCATGTAATCTGACCCCTCCCAATATCTTCCACCTTATCTCACACTACCCTTACCCCTGGTACTTGCCTTTTCTTGTTCATTATCTGCATTGTGCTCCCTCCCACCTCAGGTCCTTTGTACAGGCTACAGGGCTATAGTCCTCACCTTCATCATTCAGGTTTCCACTTAGATAGCACCTCTTCCAGGAAGGCCTTCTCTGACATCCCAGTATCACAAGTCTCCCCTGCATGACCCTCATTTCTGCTTATATTTGTTTGTGGAGTTATGCAGCTATTCTGTGCCCCACACTCACTATTCTGTGAGCACCATGAAGGTGAGACCATGTATGGTTGGTTCACTAAGGAATCCCCAATCTCGAATACAGGCTTCACAGGCAACACATATTCAATGTGTGTTGGATAAAAGAATATATACATTTACTCTGCAAAAAAACTTATGAAGTATGTAGTAGGTTTATCCCTATTTTACAGATGAGGAAACAGGATCAGGAAGAAGTGAATAAAAAGAGAAGCTTGGAAGGATCAAAGAATCAGGGGACAGCTTGAGCAAGATCACTCAACATGCACAAACAGCACTCTGTTCTCTCTGCTTGCCTGTCCCCACTCATGGGGGTCCCATGAGATATGGAGAGAACTTTCCTGGCTACCACTGCATCCCAGGAACTGGGGCACAGAGTAATAGTAACAACAGTGATGACAAAATAGTAACCCACATCTTTAACCCAACCTCTGAAATCTTGGGGTCAGAAATTTGAGAGTTCAACACTTTGCATGTTTTAGTAAAATTGCTAGGTATGTACAGGATTGACAGGAGTCTAGGTCAGAACATCAGACTCAAACACACTGGTATATAGTTGAATGTGTGAAATTGCCATTATTCAACCATTTTTTACTTATAAAGACAAAATTTCATAAGATTCATAGTAGTATGAATATTTACTCCCTGACTTCAGACTATACTACAAAGCCACAGTAATCAAAACAGTATGGTACTGGCACAAAAACAGGCACAGAAATTCTCCAAGGCATGAAGTAGCTCAGTTGTGTCTGACTCTTTGTGACCCCATGGGCTGCAGCCTACCAGGCTCCTCTGTCTATGGGATTTTCCAGGCAAAAGTACTGGAGTGGGGGTGCCATTGCCTTCTCTGGGAAAACTGGACAGCTACAGGTAAAAGAATATTAGAACATTTTCTCCCACCATATACAAAAATAAACTCAAGATGGATTAAAGACCTAAATGTAAGATCTGAGCCATAAAACTCCTAGAAGAAAACATAGGCATGGCATAGCAATATTTTTGTAGATCTAACACCTAAGGCAAAGGAAACAAAAACAAAAATAAATGAATGGGACCCAATTAAACTTAAAAGTTTTTGTACAGCAAAGGAAACAGTCAACAAAACAAAAAGACAACCTATTGAATGGGAGAAGACATTTGCAAGTGATACGACCAATAAGGGATTAATAGCTCATACAACTTAACATTAAAAAAAAAAACCTTAATTAAAAGATGGGTAGAATCTGCCTGAGGACAACTGAGGCCACTTCCTGGGTGCCTGGCCTTGCTGCCCAGCAGCCCCAAGTGGCGAGTGGCCCTGCCCATGGTCCCTTGCTTTACATGGGGCTTGTGGCGGAGTGGGGGGTGGTGGTCGGTGGAAGCAGGTTCACATCTGGAGAAGCACTAGACAACCCCCACCCCTGCCCCACTTTGTATTATTCCTCCTCTTACTCTGAGCTGTGAGTGATTTTAACCCTGTACATATGGCAGCTCTTCTGATGCAGAGACTATTTTATCAATGTCAGTGCCATCCCCTTAAGATGATTCCATGGGTGTTTCTAGACTCAGGCTCTGACGAACGAAATAAAAAAAAATATATATATATATATATTTTTTTAAAGAGATGGGCAGAAGACCTGAACAGACACTTTTCCAAATAAGACAGATGGCCAACAGACACATTAAAAGATGCTCAACATTACTACTCATCAGAGAAATGCAAATCAAAACCACAATGAGAATAATCACCTCATATCTTTCAAAATGGTTATCATCAAAAAGACCACAAATAATAAATGTTGGCAAAGATGCAGAGAAAAGGGAACCCTTGTAGTACAGTGTTTATGGGAATGTGTTTAAATTGGTACAGCTACAGTGGAAAACAGCATGGAGATTCCTCAAAAACTAAAAATAGAACTATCATACATTCCAGCAATTCCACTCCTGGGTATATATCTAAAGAAAATGAAAACAGTAATTTGAAAAGATACATGCACCCCAACAGCAGCATTATTTACAATAGCCAAAATACAGAAGCAACTTTGGTATTCATCAACAGATGAATGGATAAAGAAGATGTGATATATATATATACAATGGAATATTACTCATCCATTAAAAAAGAATGAAATTCTACCATTTGCAGCAACACAAATGGTTCTTTTATGGGGGTTGGGGGAAGATATTATGCTTAGTGAAATAAGTCAGACAGAGAAATATGAATACCATATTTTATCACTTATATGTAGAACTGAAAGAATAAAGCAAATGAATATTAAAAAAACAGAAGCTGACTCACAGATATAGGGAACAAACTAGTGGTTAGGATAGAGGGAAGCAGGGGAAGGGTGGGATAAGGACAGGGGATAAGAGGTAAAAGCTACTGTGTATAAAATAAATAGGCTACAAAGATATATTGTGGAGCACAGGAAAGATAGCCAATATCTTAGAATATAGGGTTGGCCAAAAATTTGTTTGGTTTTAAGTGAAAATAAAAGACATACTCTTCATTCTCCCCAAGAACTTTACTGAATAATGTATTCACTAACCAAATGAACTTTTGGGCTAACCTAATAATGTTAAGAGCTTCCCTGGTGGCCAAGAATCTGCCTGCAATGCAGGAGACATGGATTCTGTTCCTGAGTCGGGAAGATCCCCTGCAGAAGGAAATAGCAACCCACTCCAGTATTCTTGCCTGGGAAATTCCATGGGCAGAGGAGCCTGGGGGGCTACAGTTGGACACTAAATCACCATCTCCGCAAATAACTTCAAATGAAGTATAATCTATAAACATTTCAATTACTATGTCGTCCACCTTAAACTAATAGAATACTGTAATCAACTATGCCTCAATAAAAAGGATGACTTCATCCTAAATGAGATAGATATATAAATACTTTTCATACTGTTTAGGTCAAATTTTGCTGCCAAATCAGCTGTGGTGCCAAATTTGCAACAAGCCTTCTGATTTTGGAGCTTCGTGTTCAGAACTGCAGATAGGATGCAGAGAGAGAAATTGCATACTCATGGGAGCTACTATGTATGCTTTCTTAATTTTTTTGGCCACGGCTCATAGCATGCGGGATCTCAGTTCCCTGATCAGGGACTGAAACTGCACCCTCTGCACTGGCAGTGTGGAGTCTTAACTACTGGACCACCAGGGACGTCCTCCCATGATAGGTACTGTCAACAGCCATGCTGCGTGCTCCATGTATTCACCAACTCTTTCAATCCTCATGACACCTACAGCAGGGGAATACAGTTATTATCCCTGTTTTACAGCTGGGTAAACAAAGCACAGAGAAGCCCAAGGTCACAGAGCTATAAGTCAAAAAAGTTGGAATTTGCACCCAGACTGCCCCTCAACCTCCCCTCCCAGCACTTACCTTGTGCCGTGAGGTCAGGGTCCTTGATGGAGTCAGGAGTGAAGGTCATGGAGAAGGGAGAGAGGCCATCAGAGCTGATGGGGAGTGAGGGGCTGCCACCATCGCTGGGGCTGAGGGAGGAAGTGGAGGAGACGGAGGCCTTGCTGGAGGGAGAAGGCAGAAGTGAGGCCACCGGGGTCTCAGAGGCAGCAGCCTGGGCCCAGAGAGGAAGGACTGGGGGAGGATGATGAGGGCAGGGGAGGCACCTGCGTTTGAGCAGCCTGGCAGCTCTGCTTTGCAAGCTCAGTGTCTCCAAGTCCAGCAGGGATGAGTTCCATGTGTTGAGACTCTGTGAGGTGAGAGGGGGTCAGAGGCCAGCCCCCATCACAAACGCTTCTGGGAAAGGGGCTCTGGACAGAGGGCCTGAATGCAGGTCTACATTCCACCTGGCATCCTCACATGCTGGCTGACAATCTGCTCCTCCTCCTTAGGGAAGACAGACCAGGTTTCCCTCTGTGGATCCATAACCCTCAGTGTAGTCATTGTTATAGTAGAAGGGTTGACCCTACCTTCCTGATCAGGCCTGGCTGGTCACAGTGTTCTGTCCTCCAGTTCACAGTGACTGGCTCACAAGGATGAGTGAATGAGAGTAAGTCCCGGGGCTTTGGATGGTGCTATTAGAAAAGCTTTTTCTTTTCACTGGAGTAATCAAGTATATCAGACACCTACAGCTACTAGAGACATCTTAGATATTTTGAGGGGAAAGCCTACCTGAGATTGAGCCAAACAAGGAGGAACCAAAAGCCATGAGAGTTGAGTTCCTCCCAATATTGTTCAATCACCTGGATTCAGCTATGCTCAAAAGCATCTAGTTTTGGATTTCTTGATTACACTAGCTAACAAAGCCTCTCTTTTGGTTTAGGCTTCCTTGAACTGGGGGTTGACTCTAATGCTAACTACATGTTTGTTTGTTTGTTTTCCTTCTTCTTTTTGACTGAGCCATGCAGTGGCATATAGGATCTAATTTCTTGACTAAGGGTCGAACCTGCGCACCCTCCATTGGAAGTGGACAGTCTTAACCACTAGATCACCAGGGAATTTCTGACTCTAGTTCTGTCTCAGGGCTGGTGCTATCAGTACAGGCATGGAGGGAAAGAAGTGGGTAGCAGTGTCACCTGCTTTATTTCCTGAAGGGGTGCCACAGCCTTAGCCTTCAATGCACTGGCCATCTTAGCATGAGTCAGAGCTGCTGTGTAGGGTCTTCCTTCTGGTTCACTGGCTCCTGCTGAGATGCCCCAGTTAATTTAGTGGAGGGCAGGTAGAGGAGCTGCTGGGGGTATTGCTCAGGAGGAGACGAGACTGAAGCAGGTACCTGCTGCAAGTTGAATGCCAGGGTCTGGAAGATTCAGGCTGCAGCCACCAAAAGTCAGCTGGGCTTGGGCCTGCAGACTGCCGTTCTTCTCGGCTTGTGGGCTGAGCCTGTCGGAACCGGTTTATGTACCTGTGAGCATCAGAGAATTGAGAGGTGGGTGGGATGAGGAGCACCCAATAATAATAACAATAATAATCACAATAGTCAATGTATATATAGCACCATAGCAACACTTGGTAGTTGATCCACAGCATCTGTTCTCCTTTCTTATACAGTAATGCAATATTATGTAAGACGATATAACCCTGGGGACATAGCCACTCTTCTATAAATACATTTTCTAGATACCCTTGCAGATTTATGGCCATGTATATTCCTGACCACAGATGCAATTCTGGAAAGTGGATATGGCTGGGAGCCATTATGGGCCATGGGTAACAGCCTAGGGAAGGGAGAGCAACAAGGGAGAAGGAAACTGTGTCTAACACCTCAGATAGTGGCTGCCATATCAGCCCTGGTTGCTTCTGCCTGGACTGTTACGTGAGGGAGACATATTGATAAACATTCTTGTTTAAGGCACAATTCATTTGGGACTCCTTCTTATAGCAGCTGAACTTGGATCCTCTAAATCCAAGTGCTCACTATATGGGTCACTATTGTTTGTTACAGATGCAGTAAAACTTAAAACAGACCCAGAACATATGTGCTATTAATATCCTCAATTTACAGATGAAGAAACTGAGGCCAGGACTGTACAGTGATAAAGCCTGGATTTGAATCTAGCTCCAGAGCGCTTGGTAACATGAATGAAGCATGATCCTAAAAGTGCAGCTCTGGCTAGGATGATTATTATGGAAGTCTGCACCCTCGCACTGATCCAAACCCTTCTTTTCCCTGAGAGCTACTGGAACTTACTTGGCCACCACGGAGTCCCCACTGTCAGTCACGATGGGTGGTGAGGAGGCTCTCATCTGGCCCTCATTGGTGCTGGGTGGGGGAAGGGGTCCCTGAGCTGGATGGCCAGGACTCCTCAAACAGCTCAGGGGAGCTGGGGCCTGTGGCCAGAGCCTTGGAAGCTTCTGGAAGTCTGGATCTCTGGGATCTGGATGGGCTCAGAGTCTAATACAGAGGAGGTGAAGAGAAGAAAAAGTGAGGCTGAGGAGTCATCCCTGTAGGGAAATGAAGACACATACGAAATCTCAGTCCAGAGGGGAAGAAATACATCCCACAATGGCAACAACTCAGAGTGACTGGGGAGGTGACAAGGGATTTAGGTGGCGGAGGACAAGGCCAAGGCCATGGGGAAGAGAAGAGAGGCCTTCTTTTAATCTCTCACCCTCATCTCTCATCATGTCTTCCTTCCCTCTAGTCGTCACTCCCTCCTTACTGGTCGGCACACAGCACTCTCTGTGGGGTGTCCTCACCTGGGGGTGCCAGGTTTGGCTTCAGGATGGCCAGTAGTGGCTTCAAATCACACTACGGTTCCCACAGAATCCTGGAAGAGACGAACTATAATTTCCATGAAGACCACTGTACATTCAAGATAATGACACTGGAGGCACGATTCCCACCAGTCCTTGGAGCAGTCTCAAAAGAGAACCCGGGAACTGTTGGTTGGTGATTCATAACCCTGGATCCAGTCTAAGAGGAGTCTTTTAAAAATACAGAGGCATGATCCTCACCCAAGATCAAAAGAATCAGAATATCTGGAAGGGGGCTGGGCATCTACATACATCTGTTTCGCAGTGTTTCGGGTGATTCTGAAGTGGAAGTCAGGAGAAGAGCCAAGGCTAAACCCTATCACTGTATATTTCCCATAAGTCCTTGGGACATTGAGGAGAGGGGTAGATGGATTACAATTCCTATAGTCACTGGGCTCCGCCTAAGCAAGACACCCGTGGCAGTCTGGGAGCAAATTAAAAATCACGAATCTTAATTCCCAAGGTGCCCTCGGACACTTTTAGAGAAAAAAAAAAGCCCTTAGGGCCACTTAGCAGAACGTAAAACGCTACGGAACCCCCGTAGTGGTAATGTCCAAAGCCGGAGCCACCAAGATGCTGTGGAGCATCTTGGGAGTTGTAGTTCCAGTAAGGTTGAACACCCTTGACTCCGGAACGTAGCAAACCTGATCTTAGGCTGTGTTACTCTCACCCTTGATCCTCCCCAGGCCTCCTGTAATCCATCACCTGAAGTCCATCCTGCAGCTACGTTGCAGATTCCGCCTGCTCTGCTTGGTCACCGGACTCACCCGGAGCGCATCTTTGTCGCTTAGCAATACCCTATAACCCCGCCCCTCTTTCGGACTGCCGGCGCGGGAAGAGAGCGGTCTCTAAGGCGACCAATGATAGAGAGGAAAATAAAAGTAATTGGACAATGGCCAAAGGGAGATGTCTCACAATTGGCTGTAACGGGAAAGAGAGAGAATGTTTGATTGGGGAACGGTAGTGAGATGCAGTAATTGGCAAGCCCATGGACCAATGGAAAGGATCCGAGGCTGGGCTCGCGGTTAGGAGGAGGTTCCAATGTACTCTCTCTTTGCTGTAGTCGTGTATTTTAACCACTCCCCCTCTTGCTGTCCAAATCACATCCAGATTCCAGTCTAACTACGGATTTTTCCGTTGCAGGGGCCATCAGGGAACCTACTCCCTCTCTAGCCGCAGTCCCTTCATCAGTCCAGAAGTCTACCAGTCCCTCCCGATCTTCTAACCACTTCCGTCTTGCTCCAGGAGCAGCTGGTTGCTCCAATTGCCAAGCCTGGGCTCCCGGCCGAGGTGGCTGGATCATAACGAGCTATTTCGGGCCCCAGCGTGCGGCCCCCGCGGGGCCAGCCTGGACTGTTCCTGCCCGCGCCCCCTGGCTGCTGCTCACCTGGCAGATCCCGCTGTCCTGCTCACCCGAGGCTGAGTCAGACGCACAGAATTAGCCCGGCTTGCCGGGGGTTGGGACCAGGGCCCTGCTCAAATGGGAATAGGGTCTGTTCTGTGTCCTCCTGACAGCCTGGCCCAGCTACCGCATTCCCTCTACCCAGGAATCTGCTCCCAAGACCGGCATCTGCGTCATTCTCAGAGCACCTTCGGGGAGGGGGTGGATTAAAGGACTGGGAACTCTTTGGTGGGTTTCTCAGGCTGTAGGTCTCAAACGCCACACTTGCACCCCACTTTGGCAAGGCTCCGCCTCCTCAGCCTTAGTTTTTCTTTCGGGAAATTAGGGAATGATACCTCGCTGGCATCCAGTAGGAGCTTAATAAATGGCCAAGTCATTGTTGGGCTGTCTAAATAAGGCTCTATTAATGGCCGGCTCTGGCCGCGGTCCCAATGTCCCCGGGCGGCCCGCCGAGGGGCGGACACAGGGCTACTATAAAGCAGCGGCGGCGCTCGCTGGAGCACTGCGGAGCCTAGGGAGACGGCGGAGCAGGATGGAGATCCCGGTGCCTGTGCAGCCGTCTTGGCTGCGCCGCGCCTCGGCCCCTTTGCCTGGGCTGTCGGCTCCCGGGCGCCTCTTCGACCAGCGCTTCGGCGAGGGGGCTGCTGGAGGCCGAGCTGGCTGCGCTCTGCCCTGCCGCGCTGGCCCCCTACTACCTGCGCGCACCCAGCGTGGCGCTGCCTACCGCCCAGGTGCAGACCTGGGGGAGGGGCGGTAACCCGACTACTTCCAAGGCTGGGGTCCTCGGTCACCCTGAGGGGGGTTAAGGAAAGTCCCTTGACTTTGAGCGAGGTGGAGAGTCCGGCCACTCAGAGGGGCTTCCGGGTTCCCGGAGTATGGATTCTCAAAGGTCGTTTTCCTGAATCGGGTGGGAGGGCCCAGTCGGTGTGAGGAGGGTCTCACGTCCCAGAGTGAAAGGGCGGGGTCCCTAATAGGGTGGGGATGCTCACTCGGAATGGGTGTCTTGGTGATTCTGAAGGAGGCTGGGGACCCACGGAATCTGGGGAAAACGGGAAGCCTAGTCATTCTGAAGGGCGTGGGGCTCCCAGTGACTCCCGGGGCGGGGGGAGGGAATTTTCTGTTATTCTTGAGGAAGAGAGTTTGGAGACTGTGGGTGGTGACTGTGTGTGTCTCATGGAGAGGCAGAGGGGAAGGAGGGTCCTGCAACTTGAGAAAGGGGGGTCTGGACACTCACAAGTGGGGAGTAGCACTAATAACTGCTGAGGGCTCAAGCAATCTCGTAACTCGAGCGGGAGGGTAGAGAGAGGACTCCGAGAATCAGGGAGGAGGCGTCTTGGCGATTTCTGGCGGAGGTGGAGCAGTAAGGGCCCTAGGGGCTCTGAGGGGAATGGGGCTGAGGGGTCAGCGCCCAGGAGGATACACGGACTACGAGGTTGTTGACTCTGGGGAGCGGGCAGGCCTCACCCTGTGAGGGCAGCGGTCCCTGACCTTGGAGGGCAAGGGATGGACCCTCATCACCCTGAATAAAGGTGGAATCCCCGGTGACTACAGGGGGAGGGATGATGCCAGTTATTCTGGGTAAAGAGGTCCTGGGTGGCTAAGAGCAGGAAAGGGGACGTCCCAGTTCCGGAGGCCTGGATAGGCTGCAGCACCGGAACCAAAGGGGAACCGAGGGGAGGGGCCTTGCTGGGCCCTAGAAGCCGTGCCCCGCCCGATGATCATCAGGTTGTGCGCAGGTATCGACCGACCCCGGGCATTTCTCGGTGCTGCTGGATGTGAAACACTTCTCACCCGAGGAAATTGCCGTCAAGGTGGTTGGTGACCACGTGGAAGTTCATGCGCGCCACGAGGAGCGCCCGGTGAGCCCGCCGGCGGGGGGCGGGGCCAGAACGAGTAGGCGGGATCCACGGGCGGGAGGGGCGGGGCACCTACGGGAACCTGGCGGAACCTCTCAAGCCTCTCTCCCTCCAGGATGAGCACGGATACATTGCGCGCGAGTTCCACCGCCGCTACCGCTTGCCGCCTGGCGTGGACCCTGCGGCCGTGACGTCTGCGCTGTCCCCTGAGGGCGTCCTTTCCATCCAGGCCGCACCTGCGCCGGCTCAGGCCCCACTGCAGTCGCCTCCCGGGGCGGCTGCCAAGTAGGGAGTCAGGGCCCACCTGAACCCTGGGAGCCGTCTCAGCGCCCCCGCCCTTTTAAAGCCGACCTGACTCCGCCCACCAGATGTCCCCAGAGCGCGCCAAGACTATCCGTCCACCCAGTCTGGGATGTGCCTTGAACCTTCCAACCTACTCATCCCTGATAACTTACTTTCCACTCACACTCTGGCTCTCACACCCTCTCGTGCTTTCAAATCTCGACACCTCTCTAACTTCCGGACCCTACAACCACAATCCCTCAGCTAGTCTCTCATCTCCATCAACCCCACTTGGCATATAACCCCACTTCAAACTCCCTATTTCCTTTTGACTTCCCCTCAATCCAACCAGATACACCACTTCTCACCCTCTCCCTCCAACCCATCTTCTAACCTGAAACCTCAGCCAGCCACTCCCAGATCCTTGAACGCCTTTTCCGACCCTACCCTTGTACCCCTATTCTAAGCCAACCAGAACCCTCAACCTCAAACTGTACAGATACCCACCCCTCCTCCCCAGAGTCTGCACAGATATCTCACACTATCCAGAACTCTTCACTTTGTCTTGACCCTCCAAATCTCCAACCACAACACCCGTCCCCTTATTCTCCAAGACCCAACCAAGCAGCCAGTTTCTTTAATTCCCTACAATCTTTCTCCCTCCTCAAATTCCCTGATGCCCCAGCCCCTACCTAGGCCCGCTCCCCCAATAAATGTGCTAGAGCTGTGCCAACTGTTTTATGTCTGATCCAGGAAGGATAGGCTGTAGCAAATGGAGACCAGTGTGGAGGAGGCAATGTTTATTGGGATGGGGGTGGGCACAGGGGAACATCACTGTCGCTCGTACATTTCCCGTAGGATCTTCATGCTCTCTGAGTAACGAAGCTGGTTCCGATGAGATGCCTCCTTCCACCTGCAGTGGGGGTGGGGGGAAAGCAGAGGGAGGACTCAGCAGTTGGAGCAGAGGCCATGGAGAACAAGCTGGCGGGGGGGATGCTCACCTCTGGCGGATACGTTTCCAGCGCTGCATGTTACGGTAGATAAGTGTGGAGGGTGAGGGCTCAGGCTCGGAGGGCTGCATGACAGAGAGGCCAGGTTGGGTGACCACGCTCATACCCCACAACACCTGCCCCATGATCCTGAGCCAGCCCAGCATACTCACCTCATCATCAGGGGTACCCTGGGTCTCAGGCTGCAGAGGGGATGGAATTCGGGATCTGCAGGCATCTCCAGGTGGCCCGGGAGCTGTGGGTGGAGGCAGCTTATACACGTCACGACTCTTGCTGTTGGTGACTTCAGAACCCTGGCGATACAAGGACCCCACACCAGGCCCAAGAGAGTCAGAGAAGAGGGTCAGGGACATCATTTCACACCTTCCCTAGCAATAAAAGACATGAAGGTTTCTCCAGGGACTTGTACTTAGGAGTCATATGTCTACTCCAAGGACCCCCTGTCCAACCCAGGGACCCCGGATCACTGCTGCCCAGCATAGAGACCTCCATCTATGGAGACCTCCATTCCTAGCCCAGGGGTTGCCATCTGCTCCCCTAGACCAGGTGGCTATACCTGGTTGCCCTAAGGACCCCTGCCTAGTCTCTCAGCCCTTGGTGACTTCTGATCTTGGAGGGCACATCTATTTACCCAGGGACCCTGTCTCCTCTGCCTTTCAGCTCAGAAAGCCATGTCTGTCTTCTCTAGGGCACTCCAACCTTTGTCCTGGCCTAAGGGTTCCTATCTGTGTGCCTCACCAGATGCAGGAGTCACTGGTGTTCTTGTCTACCAGGGAGGGTGCCTTGTGACTGCCTACCCATTGCACTCCCTGGCTGCTGGGCAGGAACCCACCACCCATCTCACCTCCCTCATCCTCAGGCAGGGGGAGGCAGCGGCGAGCTGGGTGAGCGTTCACGCTCGCGCACTGTGGGGCTGTTGCGCATCCAGGCTCGGCAGATGGGGTACAGTGGCGTGTTCTCACTGAACTGAGCCAAGTCCACACTCCCGGTCAAACAGCTTGATCACATAGGTGTCTGGAGTGGGGCGAGTAGGAAGGGTATGAACATCCTTGCCTAGCCCCACCGATCACTGCCTGCCCTCGAGGGCCACCACCTACTCACTGGATCGCTGTGGCCCTCCTCAGCCAGCCCCTCATCCATCTCCCTCCTCTTCTTCCTCCGCTGGTGGGGGAATCGGGCAGATGGCCTGTGTGGGGAAGGAGTACATCAGGACCGGGGTGGGGACGACGGACCTCTCATCAGCTGGTGGGGCCCCTGCCACCTTACCGTTTGCCAGTGGCCGTGATGGAGCAATCCCTGTGGGGAGAGACAGGGTGTCATGTCAGCAGGCTTGCCCTTAAACGAATGCCTGCTCACAGCCCCTCAAAGAGCACCCTGGCGGTACTGTGAGGGAGCTCAGAGATCCCACCCCTTGCAGGCTGACGTGCCATCATCAGGGGACCTAAGTTTCTGCTGCTCCATGGCTTTTGTACATGAAGAATACTTAAGACTGTGATGGAGAAAGCTCGGGGCAGGGGGGTCAGGGCTCAGGTGAGGAAAGAAGTTATCTACCACAAACCCTCAGACACAGATCCCATTAATAAAACTTACTTGTTGTGGGTGTCTGAGGAGGTCTTCCCAGGTTCCTCATCCAGACGCTCCCTGGTAGCAGAAGAGAACCGCATGCTCAGGGTTCCCAGGGCCCAGGGTGGGAAAGTACCCAGTGGCCTCATCCATTGGGCCCCTTCCTTCCTAAGTCAGTCTCTGGGGTCCCACCCACAACCAGAGGGCCCACCCACTAGGGCCCCCAACTTCCCGTGACCCTGTTCTGGGTCAGATCCCAACCTGTCCATGTGACTCTTCTCTAGCAGACACTGCAGAACAGCATCCAGTTGGTTCCGGGCCTTGGCCATCTCCAACTCTGGGGAAGAGGGAGGGTACCAAGCAGGAGTCACTTCCCAGGCCCAAGCCAGGTGGGTAGCCGCTGGACCAGGGAAGGGCATGCAGATCCAATCGTTTGGCTGGGCCAGGAGTGCTGGAAGGGTATAGTGGGCAGAGCCTACTAAAGAGCAAGAGCTCTGGCTTCCAGGGCTGACCCACATGCTCATGTGTGATCTAAGGTGAATCACCTTACCTCACTGAGCCTGTTTCCTCATTTTGAAAATGGGTCTCCAAATGATATCTATTGCTAGGACTGTTTTGAGGTTTAAATAAACCTATGCTGTATATGAAAGCTTATTATGATGTGCCAAGCATTGTTCCAGGCACGTCACGTATATCAACCCATTGAGTTTTTTACAACAACCCTGGCAGGTAGATAGGATTTTTATCCCCATTTCAGAGATGATGAAACTGAGGCACAGAGAGAATAGGCTACTTGCCCAAAGTTACACAGCTAGAAAATTGAAAGGCTGAAGATATATACCAGGTCATTTGGCTCCAGAGTGGACATTATAAGGCAGGGGCTCAAACTGGGTGCAGAATCTAGCCCCAAGATGCACTTTGTTTGGCTACGGTAGTGGGATTATTTCAAATCTGTTAAATCTGAATGAGATGACTACATTTGAATAGTTGGGAGATTTCACCTAAAATACCCATTTTGGGCTTTCCCCCACCCCAGGAAATGAGATATCTGGGCTCACCTTCCTGCATGCCACAGGCCCAGCCTGGCCCTAAGAACCTATGTGTTTGCCTCTCTTCATCACAGAACTTATGGAGGTGATAATCTCCTTACATTTCTTGTGGGGTGTTAATTCTTGTGGGGTGTTAATTCTTCTCCTCCAACTAATAGGAGCTCTGATCCAGTGCTCAGGGCCCAGAAGGACACTCGGGGGACATGACTAGCCAGCGCTGAGACTTCCTGAAGAGGCCAGGAGACATTACTCAGAGCAGACAGGGTGGGGATGTGGGGCTGGGAGCAGCTGAGATTCTCTAGCAAAGAGCCTTGGGTAGGAGCCAAGGTATGGATAATGCCCAATGTCTTTCCTCTGTCCCTGCTTCTCTCCTAAACCTTAGATCTTGGGATCCCATGGACTCCCGGACACTTCCCCCTGGACATCCTCTAGGCTCCTTCCATGGACTGGGTCCCACACTGGCCTCAGTGTCTCTAAACGTATCCTTTTTCCTGGACCGCCATCTCAGGGATATCTCTAATGTCACCCAGTCCTTTTCTCGGTCTCAACATGATCATTGCTCTCCCTTCCCTGCCCCACTCTACAACCTGTCTACTTGTCCCCTGAGGTTCTCTCCCCTCTCCCACCTCCCTGGTGTATCTGTCGTGTCCCTTCCTCCCCCTGGGCCCCCAGCCTCAGTCTCCCCTTCTGATTCACCCTCCACAAGGTTGCCGGGGGAATCTTCCTAAAGCCAAACCTGATCCCGATCTTTCCCTGCTTAGAACACTCCAGAACTCTGCAGTGCCCCGTGAGGCAGAGTCCTAGTGGTGAGCCTGGTGTTCACAGGCTTCCATGACCCTGCCTACTCCTTCCTCAACACCCTCATTTGTGGTCAGACCCCCTTCACTCTTCCACCCATGACTTTTGGGGCATTTTTTGGCAGCTGGAGGGGGCATCTTGTAAAGACTTCCTCTGTGGTTCAAAACCCTCCCTCGGCTCCCCATTGCCCTTGGAGCAAAAGCCAAAGTCATAACCTGGGCCTACAAGATCTGCCCCCTTCCTTCACCTCTTTGCTCTCATCTCCTCACCTTTCTACCTCACTTCACTTGCTCTGCTCCAGCCACTCTGGCCTCCCTGCTGGCCCTTGAACATGCCAGAGAAATCTTTCACTTCTCTACCATTTTAAAGATATTTCTTTTGTCAGATTTGCTGTTCCCTCACTTATCTCTCTCTCCCTCACTTTGACTCACTCCTGATCTCCTTAGCTTCTCTTGTTTTTTTTTTTTTTCCTTTTTGACCACTTATAGCATTTACTACGGAGAAGGCAATGGCACCCCATTCCAGTACTCTTGCCTGGAAAATCCCATGGATGGAGGAGCCTGGAAGGCTGCAGTCCATGGGGTCCCTGAGCGTGGGACACAACTGAGTGACTTCCCTTTCACTTTTCACTCTCATGCATTGGAGAAGGAAATGGCAACCCACTCCAGTATTCTTGCCTGGAGAATCTCAGGGATGCGGGAGCCTATGGGGTCGCACAGAGTTGGATACGACTGAAGCGACTTAGCAGCAGCATTTACTATCTAATGTCATTTTACTTGGTCTGGATTCCAGGTCTCTCCCACCACCGTTAACATGCTAGCCCTGGGTTCCCACCAGCTTGGCCCAAACCCAGAATGACTTCCTCACTCTCAGCTTCAGTTTCCCCATCTATATTTGCTACTTCCTAGGAAATAGGAATTATTAATCCCCTAGGATTATTGGGATACAGTGACTGCAAAGATTAAAAGCTTTCCTGTACTTCAGGTGATCAGCATAATGCCTGACTCAAGACCACTACTAGAAAGGGGGAAATGGAGGCAGAGCCAAGAAAAGAGTCCTTCTTGGAGTCACACGGTTCGGGTTCCCCATGTGAGACTGCACCACACTGCCAGGCCACCACCATTCAGCCTCAAAGCTATCCTGAAAACAGTTCGGGAGGTTATCAAGGTGGCCGGAATCGCTCGATCGATGCCTGACAGCGGTAGTCATATGGGCTACAAGGAGAAGTCACGCGGTCCACCTTATCGCGATAATCCTGTTTAATAGGGTTTAATTACCCTGATCAGTCCGCTGCTCCCTTACCTGCCCCCAACCTCAGGATCCTCACCTGATTTCTCCACTTTCACCTTCACCGGGAACATGGTTGGGGTCTGGGATCTGGGTAGCTGGGCCAGAGGAAACCAAAAGAGCCTAATGTCACAAGTCAAGGCCGGAGGCAGACGGGTAGAGGTCAAAGGTAAGCTTCATGTGTAGCCAGTCCGCCGCCCTGAGCAGTGTCCGGCCGCGACGGACGGAGATGCCGCCACCTCCTCCTGTTCCTTTTGTGGGTGGGCCCTCTCGGCAGTTCCTTGTTCCCATTAGTCAGTGCAACCGTCAATCTCATATCGTGGCCAATTAACAGCTGCCGCTGTCGGCTCCCAGCTCTCAGTCCCACCTTCCTAGAGCCTGGTTTCCGGAAACAAACCAACGACATCCCGGGGCTCTTCCTGGGACGTGGTTCTAACTTCCGAGACTCGGTAGAAGTAACGCACGGTGGGAAACGAAGGATCAGAGCGTCGCGAGGCTGCTGCTTCAAACTTGGAGAGTTAGAAACTTTGAGTAACATCAGTTTAGCTATTGAACAGGAGTTATTTAACCGTGGAAGTCTCTTTATCCCTAAGAGGAAAACAAATCTGGGGTTAGGCGGGGCTCCCCTCTTACTGAGCTGCTACTGCTGCTAAGTCGCTTCAGTCGTGTCCGACTCTGTGCGACCCCCTAGACGGCAGCCTACCAGGTAGCTCCCTGTTAATCTCTTTTCCAGTTTAGCCTCATTCACTTAGCGGATATTAGCGTGCCAGGTACTTCTCTAGGTACTGGGGACACCGCAGTGAACAAAACGATAAAAACCCTTGCCCTAATGAGCTTATAGAGAATGGAAGATAAACAATAAACAAGTAGAACATTTTAAGTGCAATGTAATAGGAAAAATAATATAGCCTGAAAGAGACATGGGGAGTACCCAGGAGGGGGACTGAAACTTTAAATAGGATGGTCAAGGAAGCCTTCTCTAATAAAGCAATTGAATACTTTTCTATTGCTACGGACAATCTCCTTCAGAAAATGGGGAACTTAGATTTACCACATGTGCCTTGGCCCAGATAAAATCTAGGGGGTAGTGCTGTGATCCACATTTCTGATGAGAATAATGAAGCCCAGTGGAAAAGTAAATATTTTCAAATTCACATACTACCAGTACAGGATAACAGCCCCTACTAATGGAAGTACTATTCCTTTCTGGTTCCAAATCTGTAAAACAGTGTTCCCAAGCAAGCAGTTTTCTATTTTTGAGAGTTACGAGTAGTATACAGTAAACTAATGCACATCATGTTTGAAGCACTAAGCCTAATACAAAGTAAGCAACCAATAAATGTTCCTGAATATTAATAATTATTTTAGGGAATTCCCTGGCAGTCCAGTGGTTGGGACTCCATGCTCTCACTGCCAAGGGCCCAGAGGGCCTGGGTTCAATCTCTAGTTGGGAAAATAAAATTTCACAAGGTGTGTGCATGGCGGGCAAAAACAAAACAAAACAAACAAAAAAAACACCCCAAATCATCTTATCCTTCAATCTCCAAAAGATCCCAGGAAGTCAATATTGAGAATTAGGGTCCTTTATTGGGGGATGTCAGCAGAGAACATAGGAGACAGGAACAAATCTTAAGGGATTGAGAGTGGGCTTGGAGTAGAGGAGCCCATCCTGGTCCTCAGGCCTGTACAGAAGCTGTCAGGGGGTACCCAGGGGTATGGTGAAGGAAAGGTAGTCCCCAAGGGCACCCCAACGTGGCCGGTAGATCTGGAAGATAGTGATCCAGGTAGAGAGTACAATCACCCATAAGAAGAAGCCCACAGCTGAGCGCCAGACATCTGTAAGAGGGAACAGGAAGGGAAAGGTTGTCCTCCACCTGCTCTGTGGTCTCCCTGAGACCGGCCCTCTCTTCTCTTCCGCAAAGTTCCAGGATTCTTGACCCTCCGTCATCCCCTCCCACCAAGGCTTCTTGAGTCCCCCTCCTTACACCTGATGGCCTCCCTTCATCTGTGCCCTGGACTCACAGCCTTTGATCTGGCTCTGCTCCGTGTATGCCGGGACAATGAAGGCCTCTCGGAAGAACCAGAAAATGTTGACCAACCAGAGAAAAGGCAGGAAGGCAAACCCACCTAAAGAGAAGAAAAAGACTTGGACATGAAGAAATGAGGATCCTCCCAACACCCACCTGTTGAAAGGTCCAGTAGGAAGATCCTCTCCCACAACCTAAGTGAAATGGATATCTCTGCTATCAGGGACTCAGAAATCCTGGCTCCTCCCTGGGAGTCAAGAATCCTACTCCTACAACCACGTCTTTGTCAGAACCAGGAGTCCAGTCCCCCCAACATTTCTCTTTTGGGACCCAGAAATTGAGGTCCCAGTCTCCTCCTTCAGCAAGATTCAGGCCCTTCCTCTCTTCGGACCGAAGAATCGGCGTCCCCAGCCACTTCATCCTCTAGACCCAAGAACCCAGGCCCCCAGACCCTCTTCCATCAGGCGCTCTAGTCCCGCCCCCTCTCTTCGGGTACCCTAGGATACCCGCCCTTACCCAGGTAGTACTTCCGGCAGAGGTTCAACTTCTCCTCGTTGGACACCCGCTCCAAGTTCATAGTTGCGCTGGGGCTGGGTCTTCCGAGGGTCTGGGGCAAGACCCAAGTCCTGACCCTAAGTGACAGATCCAAGGATCACAACCAACCACGTCCCTATTAGGACAAAAGGGAGAGAAACTGAAGAGTGGATTTTCTGGAAGAAGGGCACCCCTGCCCCCAACAGCAAGCTGACTGGGTTGAGACGCTCTTTATGTTTACTTGGGTGCGGAAACGACCCCCGACTCACCAGTGGAGTCTTAACTTCCTCCGGTCTGGGCCCCTTTCCCACTTTCAACCACGGACTTTTGCGCGAGATGCCCCAAGTTTCTCTGGAGATTGTAGTTTTGTTGGTGAGGCAACGCCGCGCGCATGCCCCTTCAGGCAACTCCACTGGGTGAGCCCGTGCGGAGTGCGAGCCGGCATCACGCAAGCGCAGGAGGCAGCGAACTACACTTCCCAATGCTTTTAAGCAACGGAAATGACGTAAATAGCAGCCAGAGTTGGAGGGTTTGGGTAAAAATGGCTGAATATTTAGCATCGATATTCGGGACTGAGAAGGACAAGTGAGAATGGGTGCAGGGAGTGGCCCCTTCGGGGGGGCCGGAGACGGGAGCACTTGGCAACCTGGTGGCTGGGCGGCGTGGATCGGTGTTTCTGGGGTGTCCAGCTTCCTTGCCCTCGGTTCACCTCTGTCTTTGCACCTCTTCCAGGGTTAACTGCTCTTTTACTTTAAGATCGGGGCCTGCCGGCACGGGGACCGGTGCTCCCGGCTTCACAACAAGCCGACTTTCAGCCAGGTGAGACCCGGCGCGGATTCTGGGGGTTAACGCCTCCTGGCCATTCCCTTTCTGTTGTCCATCATCACGAGGTCCCGCCTTTTCCGGATTTCTAGGGCCCACCCTATCGCCCGGTTTTTCCTTGTCGGACCTCTACAGGTTCCTCCCCCAACCTTCAGGCTCTTCTCCCAGGAACTTGGCCACGCCCCCCGTACGTACAGACCACACCCTTGGGCTATCCCCTCACTGCTAGATACCCTCTCTTCTGGTTCTTTGAGAGGCAAGCGTTGCTGAGGCGCGCAAGATGTTTATGCTTTTTCTCTGTTGCGAGGTCTCACCCGCAACCTTCATATCCCACCCCTTCGCATATAACCCCGCCTTCTGAGCTCAGGCCCTGCCCCTTTTAAATTCTGTTCAGACCATAGTGCTGCTCAACCTGTACCGGAATCCACAGAACACCGCCCAAACCGCAGACGGATCGCACTGTGAGTAAGCGGCCAGTGTTGGGGGTAGGGCAGACAGACTCCAGCAGGCCGCCCCCTGATTCCACCCTGCCCCCTCCTCCAGGTCACGTGAGCGACGTGGAGGTGCAAGAACACTATGATAACTTCTTCGAGGTGAGGGTTGGCGGGGGTGGGTTGAGTTTCCCATGGGCCGGGAGCTCAGCTGATTTCCTCCTAATCTTCCACAGGAAGTGTTCACCGAACTGCAGGAGAAGTACGGGGAGATTGAAGAGATGAATGTGTGCGACAACCTGGGGGATCACCTCGTGGGCAATGTTTATGTCAAGGTGCCTGCTGTCCCCCAGAGCCCAGAAGTGAAGGCATTTCAGTGCCTAAAAGTCACCAGTCACCTCACAGCTTGAGGTCCATCACTAAAAGCGGTCCAGCCCTTGAGCTGCTAGCTAATCCTCTGAAGATTTCTGAGTTTGATTGTTCACCCTGACTGACTTTTCCTCAGTTTCGGCGTGAGGAAGATGCAGAGCGGGCAGTGGTTGAGCTCAATAACCGCTGGTTCAACGGGCAAGCTGTGCACGCTGAGCTGTCTCCCGTCACCGATTTCCGGGAGTCGTGCTGTCGGCAGTATGAGATGGGGTATGGTAGTACCGCAGTGGGATGGGCACCTGGAGTCCCAGGCTTCTGTTGTGTGTTGAAGGGGCTGTCAGTGACAGTGGCCTCATATATCCATTCATCCATGTATTTATCCTTTACCCAGGGAATGTACCCGCGGTGGTTTCTGCAACTTCATGCACCTGCGACCCATTTCCCCGCAACCTCAGGCGGCAGCTCTATGGGCGGGGACCCAGGCGCAGGTATTTTAGGACCAGCCTGCCAAGACTTCTCATACCTCAAGCCCCTAAACCCTGAGATGAATCTGATCCTATGCCCAAATAAGTGTCTCAGCCTTTTGTGCCCTAAGACTAGCCCTCAACCCCATCTGAAGGTCAGCATCTAAGTCTCAACCCCTAAACCAGCCTGAACCTCAAACCCAAGTCCATCCTGGATCTCCAGTCCTGAGATTAGCCCCTATGCACCTATCCTGAGGCCACCCCCCCGCCCCCCCGCCCCCAGGAACTATTTACCTCATCAATTACCATGATTTATCCCTGAGCAGGGAGGCTGAACTGGAAGATCTGCACATCATTCCCTATGGCTCTAACCCTCCTCTCTATGTCCCCAGGTCACCCCCAAGGTCCCATACTGGCCACCGTCCCCGAGAAAGAAATCGACGACGGTCTCCAGACCACCGGCATGGCCGTTTCTGAGACCCTGACCCCCTTGCCCTCCACCCTTGGCAGGCACAGATGTTCCTCGCCAGGACACCTCCTCAAAGTTCCCATAACTTCCCAGTGACATCTTCGTCAGACTCTGGGTCTCCATGATGTAACACCTTCAACACAGGGAACTTCTATTGCCCCTCCCTAATAAAATTCTGTACTGAGGGTTTAGAGCTTTGTTGTTAGCTTAAGCCTGGCTGTAGGCTGGTTTCCTTCCACCCCCACATCTGGTGAAAAGGGGAAGCGGGGCCGGGCTCTGGCCACAACCTCAGCCAAGGAACTTCCAACAACAGGTGCAAAAGCAGAACACCCAGGGTCCCAGAAATCCCCAAGTGGGACTGGATAGGTGGGGCTGCCTTTGTGCTGGAAACTTCACATCTGGCTGATGACTCTCAAGGGAGATGCTTGGTTGCAGCAGGTTGGAGGACTCCTAATCTGGAGGAGATTGTGGTTAGGAGCTAAGGTAAGGTTGCTGGGCATTGGGTGGGAGTGTGTAGTGGGTGAGGAGTGGGCCCTCCATGCCCACTGTCCCATGATTGAAGTGGTAGTCTATGCCAGATACTGTTCTAAATGCTTTACTTTCGTCATAGTTTTACTTCTCCAGTTACCCTATGAGACAGGTTACTATTATTATCCCATTTTACAGATGGGAAAAGAGGGCAGGAAGATGGCAGAGATAGGTTACAAATCCACACAATCTGGCTCTAGAGTCTTCGCTCTAGTGATCTCAACGCCTTATGGCTTCTCTCATAACCGGCCAGGAGTTGGATTAGGGGCTGGGGAGTAGATTCTTGGCTTCTGAAGGGGACTGAGGATCCTATACCTTCACATCCACTGCTTCCTTCTTCTGCCCCGGTTTCCTGGCAAGTGCGGCAGAAGCGCTGTGGCAGGAAGTCGTGTGGTCAGGGGCCCCCAGATTGCAGGCTCCGCCCGGATGGGGCCCCTACGCCTCCTCCCGACTGCTGTGCTGCTCCTGGCCCAGGCGGCGCCTTGGGAGGCCTCTCAGCACTGCGGCCGCCTCGAATACTGGAACCCTGACAACCGGTGCTGCGGCAGCTGCCTGCAGCGCTTCGGGCCGCCCCCTTGCTCGGGTGAGGAGCGGGGAACTGGGCGTTTGCATATGTTCAGACGGAGTTAAAGGGTGATGGCGGGGGGAGGGGCGAAGTCTGTGTGCTATGGCCTGTGAGGTTTGCTTCGGGGTAGGGGCGGTGGGTTGTGCGTAGACAAGTGAGGATGGGGCTAAGCCTGCGAAGAAAGGAGCTGTGTGGGTTAAGAGGGTCAAGGTAAAGGTGTGTGACCTATTAGGCGGGAACCGAGCAGTGCGGAAGAAGTGGGCGGGACAATCTAAGGGGCGGTCTCTGGGTAGAGAGGGTTGGGAGGCTGCCTGAGATAGTGTGGGGCGGGGATAGAGGTGATAGGTCCGCTGATACGTTGGGTGAGTGCCGTGCAGGGGGCGGGGCCTGCAAGGATAGGGCATAGATGAAAGGGCGTACCTAGCGCAGAGAAGGCCGGCTTGACAACAGCAGAGACTCTCTCCCACCAGACCTAGAGTTTTCGGAAAACTGCGGGCTGGATGATGCTGGCAATCACGTAATGCACCCCTTCCAAGAGTGTCCTCCTGGACAGTGCAATCGCAACAGCGCGGAGCTATGTAGCCTTTGTGGCAGCGGAGCAACGGCACCCATTCCCTCGGGGAGCCGCGGCGGGACCGGACAGCCCTGCCGAGAGGTACTGGTTAGGTTTCAGAGGGCCTGGGCAGAGGTGCAGCTTGAGGGAGCGGGGCGAGAAGTGGAGGCGTGACTTGGGATCGGATGGGTGGGGTCTTATTAAGGGAAGGGGAGTAAGCTTAACTGAAGAGGGTAGGGATGGGGCCATGGTATCTGGAGATGACTTGCCTGGGTTAAAGGAGTTGGGGGTTGCGGGGAGCGGGGGCTGGATCAGGCGGGGATGTGGACGCATGGAGGTGAGGTAAGGTAAGGATGAGAGGTTTGTGTTGAGGATTCAGAAGTTGGGCATGCCTCGCACTTTATTCCAACCCCTTGTTTTCCAGAAGCCTGTCCCTAACAAGGAGCCCTGCCCACTGACACCTGGAAAATGGAGCATCCTTAACTCCCAGGAGCCCAGCTTACCAGCGATTCCCAGTGTTTCGTGGACTTCTGAGCACAAAGCCCCTCAGCAAGCCTGGCTGAGTTTGAGTTTTGCCCTATTCCTAGTGCTGGTTCTGCTCCTGACCGCAGCCACAATCCTGCTTGCCCTGCAAAGGCACCACCGTTGCCTCAACCAAGGGAGAGCAGTCCAACACCCGTATCCTAGCTTGGTTTGCAGCGACCTTGATACCCACACCTGCTTCTTGCACTCATCCTCTCCAGCCTCCTTGGAGACTTCAGAGGCAAGGGACTCATGGAAGGAAGTCTCTCTGTCTCCACTCCTAGGCAGGGGTTAGTTGAGGATACACCAAGGATGGGGAGGTGGACTGGAAGCTTGTACTCCCCTGCCTCACCCCCTCACTTTGTCTCCCAGAGATGCCAAGCCTGGAGTCACAGCCCCTGTCTCGCCTCCTGGATGAGCTGGAGGTGCTGGAGGAGCTGATCCTGTTGCTGGATCCTGAGCCGGGGCCGGGTGGGAGGATGGCCTGTGGCACCACTCGGCACCTGGCTGCAAGGTACGGACTGCCTGCTGCCTGGTCCACTTTCGCCTACTCACTGCGGCCCAGTCGCTCACCTCTGAGGGCTCTGATTGAGATGGTGGTTGCACGGGAGCCCTCTGCCTCTCTGGGCCAGCTTGGCACACACCTGGCCCAGATAGGGAGGGCAGATGCACTGCAGGTGCTGTCCAAACTTGGCTCATCAGGGGCTTGCCTGGCCTAGTATTCAATAAAGTTTCTATTGAAGTAAGTGCTGCTGTCTCCGGGCCTCATTAAGAGCCCTCTTAAAACAGTATGAATAGGAATTCCTGGCAGCACAGTAGTTCCAACTCTGCATTTCCACTACAAGGGGACTGGGTTTGATTTCCCATCAGGAAACTAGGATCTTGCATGCCGCTCCCCACCCCCCAAAGCCTTAATTGGGCCAAAACCCAACAGACATCCTGATTCCCCTTCTAATCCCACCTCCACAGAATAGGCCAATCTCACCTCACAAAACCAGCTGTGGGTTACCTCTGGGCAACCAGGGTCCCCTCTGAGAAAAGGGCCTGCTCCCCCTGGGAGAGTTCATCTACAAGGACTTAGTTCAGTTCTTATCCAGAATAGGTATTGTATTTAGCTCTGAGCCTTCAGAGGCCCCACAATTCTAGTTCTGAACCATGCCTTCTTACCTACCTGTTCAGGCTGATGGGTTTCCCTGGCTCAGGATGGGTGTGGGGCACAGAGAAAAGGTCCTACCTGTCCCCCAGCACCATGCAAATGGAAGACCACCTCTCCAAACATTGACAGACTTTATTGTGGGGGTTCCCACCTGGGATCCCACCCCTTAAATAAAAAAGTGCATAGAAAAGAAGGGATTTAGAAACTTTTGTACAATATCTACATCCTGGGCCCCCAGGGCAAGAAGGGGGCGATTGCTGGGTGGGCTGGAGGGGGTGGAGGCAGGGCCCTCGCCACCTGCGTGCCCACATCCACCCTGAACATGAGGGTGGGGGGTGAGATGCTCTGGGAGGGACGAGGAGCCCCCAAGCTAGGGGCAAGATGGCAGCGGGGGGCGTGGCAGGCAGCCACTGCTTCAGTTAAGGAAGCGACGGCAGCGCTTGGCGCCACAGTTGCAGGGCAGCTTGTTGCTGGCATCCTCAATGGGGAACTTGTAGTCATAGGTGAGCTCCTCACCACGCAGGATGCGGCGCAGGGCGAAGATGACGATGTGCTTCTGGCCCTCCACATGGATGACTCGAGAGAAGCAATTGGGCTCACACGAGTGGTTGATGAAGCGGGCGGCATTGCCATGCATGGTGGCGTCCACCACGTCAAAGTCATCCATGCGGAACATGTAGCACCCAATGCCCTACAGGGACAGGGTGGGGACATCAGAGGCTCTGTTCCCAGGGACTGCCCTGTTTCAGCTGCCTCATTCCCATGGCCTGGCAGAGCTTACCTTCCCATCATAGAACTTCTCCCGCTTGTCAGTCAGCACAGAGCGAATGACAATACCAGAGTACTCAATGACCATCTCGCCGGCATCGATGTTGCGCTTACAGAACAGGCCCCGCCCGTGGATGGCAGATCTGCAGGGTAGGATGGGCAAGGGGGGAGGTCAGGGGGACAGAACCAAGGCAGCCCCTGACCCGGGCACCTGCCTGTCCACCCAAGGGGCATCCTTCCCACAACCCCACGAACCTGTAGACACCCACAGCCTCTTTGGATGTCTTCTTGAGGTGGCGAAAGCGCATGGCCATGGGCAGCTCCAGACTGGTGGCACGTCTGGTGGGGGATGGCAGTGTCACACAGACTGGTACCCAGAAATGACTTCTCTTGCCCTGATTACCCTCTTTTGGGCCCTTCCAGACCCCCCTCCCCAGCACCCTGGCCTGCCCCCCATACCTCGTTGACCTGAGCTGCACCTCGTCCTCTTCCTCGTCACAGGTGGCTCCCTCAGGAAGCACCCGGTGCTGGGAGGCCAGGAAGTTGAACATGTCAAAGGTGCACTTGCTGCAGGTGGGAGGGAGGAAAGGAGGGAGGTTCGTAGCCATTCTCTCAGGAAGATGCTACCCCTCTATTCTTTGGCCTGGGCCTGTTGCTGGTGGGGCAGGAAGAATACTGCTACTATTGAAGACACAGCAAAAGGGAAGAGACGGGGTTCATTCTTCTGATGTGGTCTCCAGAAACAACTTCTGGAGTAACCTAGTGTCTTCTCAGACCTCAGTTTCCAATCTGTGCAGACTAAATTTCCACCCTTGAAAATTCCTCCAGGGCTACCCAGACCCAGGCGCCACACCCCAGACCTCTCACCGGAGATAGACCTCAGCGCGGGCTGCCCCATGGGGATTCAGGGGTGGCTCCTCCTGGCCCTCTCCCTGCTGGTGGTAGCGGAACTTGTAGTGCTGGCAGCGCTGAGCCCCGGGCAGCTGCTCTGCCAGGAAGATGACAGCATCGTGGTGGATGCCCAGGAGCCTTGCCCCACTCATTCCTGGGGAGAGTCAACGGTGAGGACACACTGGTCATGTCGGAGGCCCATCCTGTCAACTGGGAGTCATCCTAGCTCCTAGCATCCCTGTGGACCCCCTCAGTTTACCACTGAAGGAGAGATGTCTCAGCCGGGCATGTCCTCGGGCCTCTTGCACCTTCTCAATCAGAGTTCTCCACGCCCCTGTGGAGAGGGCAGGGCCAGAGCTGTCAGGATAATGTTCTATGGAACATCTCCCCTCCCTGTCAACACTATCCCCAACTCACCTTCCAAGCTCTCTGCCTCCACGCTGAACCCATCCTCACTGCTGATCTCGAAACGCAGGTGTGGGCCAGCCCTTTTAGGGGCTTGGTTCTCTTTGTCCTCTGGGGATGGAGGCTCTTCCTCGGAGCTTGAAGCCTCACCTGGTCCCAGGGAGCAGATGAGAGTTGGGGAGGGTCACCCTTCCTTGACTCAAACGTCCCTGGTTCCCCTCTGCCTTCCCTTCCTCCCTCGGGTACAAGCACAGTTACTAGATTTAATGGCCTTCCTCTTGCAATATTTGCCCAATGAATCCTACAGAATGGACATTATTTCTTCTTAACGGCCTACAGTCCCTTTTCTGTAGGACGTGTTCACAGCTCACTCAAACTCAGTCTATCACAAATGCCCATCTACTCTTCATTCTTCTGAATCTTACACAAAATTTAAAATACTGGAGAACTATTTTGCACATGTGTTTTTTAAAGTGGGCTTCCCTGGTGGCTCAGTGGTGAAGAATCTGCCTGCCAAGCAGGAGACACATGTTTGATCCCTGGGCTGGGAAGATCCTCTGGAGAAGGAAACGGCAACCCACTCCAGTATTCTTGTCTGGAAAGTCCCATGGACACAGAAGCCTGCTGGAGTACAGTCCATGGGGTCGCAAAAGAGGTAGACATGACTTACTGACTAAACAACAATTTTTTAATGTGCACCCCATTTCTGTAAAGATTACCAATATAGTATTATAAAAGCCCATACTCACAGAATCAAGTATATGTACACTATGAGGGACTTCTCAAGGGCTAAAGAATTTAAAGCTAGAACAGACAGGCCTAGCTAACATAGGTGATGTGGATTTAAGAGGAGAGTCAAGGACAACTCCAGGTGTGGAGTCTAAACAACTGGAAGGACACAACGGCCACTGACTGAGGCAGTAAAGCTAAGGGAGAAACAAGTTTGTAGTGAAAGTCAAGAACTCAGTTCAGGACACACTGAGTCAGAGATCCCTCTTAGAAAACCTTCTCTTTCAACTTGTGGCAGAGATGGCAGGCGGGCAGCAGGATACAGGAGCCTGGCTAGCGATTTGGGAGCTATCAGAGTTAGAGATGGGATTTAGGGCCAGAAAGATTGACAAGAGCACTCAGGAGTAAGTGGAGACAGAGAAATCAAGGCCAGGGTCCTGGGACACACCAAAGTTGACAGGCTAGAACAAAGAGGCACAACCAGAGGTGAGGAGAGGGCTGGAAGCCAGGAAAGGACCTGCTTCAAGGAGGCAGGGATCCATGCACCAAATGATGCTATTGGCTCAAGCAGGATGTGAACCGAGGCCTGACCACTGTACCTAGGATGAGTGGGATGGGGGCAAATGTTTTAATGGAGCACATTTTAGGAGAGGCAGGACTCACATGGCCAAGCTTTCTTCCCACCCTAACTTCTTTGGGCCAACCTGCCCATATGCCCACCCTCTGGCCCTAAGCAAGATTAAACCTAACTCTTGCTGTGTGACCCACATCATCTCCAAACCTCCAAGTGCCCCAGGGTCCTCCTCTGACTTCCGCCTTTCTCCACCCTCACTTCCATTCTGAACATAACTACACAGACCAGTCTGTAGACAGAGGCCTCGCCCAGGCCCTCTCTAACTGGCTTCTTTCTCACAGCGCTCATTCTAAGCTGAAGTGCACTTGCTAATTACATGTCTGTTTCCTCTAGCAAAATGTGTCTGGTCCCTATGGGCCGGGACCTGTCTGTCACGGTCACCACCACCTCCTTACGCCGTCTCTGACCCCTGTTAAGTAGCCTTTCAGCTACACAGTCTCAGTCTACTTCATTCCACTTCCCTACTCAGCAGTTGAGTTCTACATAATGGAAAAAATCCACACATCCCAACAGGACTGGGGCCACAAGAAATTCTGAGCCTTGGGCTGCTCAATTACCAGCTTACTTGGCTGGAGCCCACTCCCTCTCCCCCTGCCCTCCATGACCAGCAGATCACTGCCCTTCCAGCTTCACTGAGTCCATCAGCCAGAACTGCTCCAAGTGCCCCATCCTGCATCCTGATGTCTCATTATCTCTGCAAGTACAGGCATAACTCGGAGATATTGCGGGTTCGGTTCCGGACCACCGCATTAGGGTAAATACTGAAATAAAGCAAGTCAACAGATCTTTTGGGTTTCCCAGGGCATACAAAAGTTATGTTTACACTACATTGTAGTCTCTTAAATGTGCAACAGCATTATGGCTAAAAAACAATGTACATACCTTAATTATCGCTAAAATATGCTAACCATCATCTGAGCTTTCAGCAAGTTGTAATCTTCTTGCAATAGTAACAGCAAAGATCACTGATCACAGATCACCGTAACAAACAATGAAAAAGTTGGAAGTATTATGAAAATTACCAAAGTGTGACACAGAGACACAAAGTGAGCAAATACTGTTGGAAAAATGACGCTGATAAGACTTGCTCCATGCAGGGTTTCCACAAACCTTCAATTTGTAAAAATGTGATAACTGAAGGGCAATAAAACGAGATATGCCTGTACACCTTCCTCGTGTCCTTCTCTCTGTCTCAGGGGTCTCCAATTCAAACTTGACTGCCACAGCTCCTCCCACCTCCTTTTCCATCCATGAGTCCCATTCAACTTCCTTCTTGCCTTCACAGCCCTCACACAAAACCCCTGTAAGTCTGTCCCACCCTCCCCCCGCACCCAAGACTCTCAGCTGAGCTTCCTGGTGAGGTGCTTGGGCTTTATTTTGGCTTCCTCATCACCCACTGTCTTCAGTTTTGGACCCTGACACAACATCTTCCCCCACCCTGTGCTACCTGCACAGATAGTACACCTTTCCCAGACCCCATGTGCATGGTGGCTCTGCAGCAGCTGGGATGGCTGACTACTGCCTTCCCTGAGCCTTTGGACACCACTGCTCTTGCCCTTCCTCAGGGTCTCAAGTGGGCTGAACCCTTTCTGAATGATCCCCAGAACCCCATCTTTGGCTTTACTAGGTACCTAACCCTCTGACCCTGGCACACGAAGTTCTGAAGCCCTTCCTTGGCCTCTTGGGGACACTGGACAGGCATGTGTTTATTTCTGCCACAGGCCACAAGCTCCTAAGGGTATCTCTGCAACCCTAGCACCCCACCTCAGGCTTGTATCCACGTTGAGTGTACAATGTACAACACCCAGGGAATGTTTAAAGTGGAACAATTGTGTATGTCAGTTACTCAGCTGAGACAAGCATGGGAGAGGGAGGCCATGAGAGGGAGAGGCTGGTCCCTACCTGAGTAGTGGTGCCACTGGGACTCAAGCAGCAGGTCAGGGGGACCATCAGGGGCCCGGGAGGACCACCTTCGGGAAGTGGCAGCAGAGGGGACCGGTCCTGGAGGAGTCTGTGAGAAGAGACCTGTCAGAAGGAGGAAAGGACAGCGGTACCAGAGCCTCCAGGGAAAGGAGGCTGGCTACTCACCTCGGGCTTTCCCCCGCAGTGGACTCCCCAGGATCATCCAGGTCGAGAACTCCACGCACTGTGGGTGTTTTCATCCTCACTCGGCTGAACCTGGGGTAGGGGCACCGTAATAAGGCTGAGTGCCTTCCCCTGCCCACCTCTCTCCCACTCCACAGCCTGGCCACACTCACTCACCCACTGCCACAAGGCCCTGGACCCTGGGGAGGGTCCTCCAAGGACTCTCCATCTTCCTCCAGCCGGGAGTCTTGTTTGGTGGAGGCGCTGGTGGAGAACGGCCAGAGAAGGTGGACACCCTTTGACACGGATGGCCTGGCGGGGTGGGCTAGGGGGCCCACTGCTCAACACCAGCGTCAGTGGAGGGGGGAGGTGGGGGCGGGGCAGGGCGGACCACCCCGACCACTGGCAACACACCCAGCAGGGGTCCTGGGGGCAGAGTCCAGGAAGTGGGGGCTGTGGGGGCATGGGAGGAGGCAGAGGTGGTGGCTTCACTGGGGGTGAGACAGGTTCACCCTCCCCCGCCATCTTTACAAACACCTGCCCCAGCTTGTTGACGAGGATGATCTTGGATGCGGCAGGTTTTGGGGGCTCAGGGGCAGGGCCCAGGCTCAATACCCGGACCCCTGGGGGTCCAGGGAGCCAGGCAAACGTCCGGGTGGGGTCAGCTGGGTTAGGGGGCAGGCCCTGAGGGGGGCTGGCTGCCGTTGGCCAGAGGAGGTGCTGGGGGAGGGGCTCTTCTCTGGGTCCAGCACCCCCTCCCCAGGACCCCCTAGGTTCTTCAGCACAAAATCCACGATTTCTGACGGCAAGTCCTCGGGAGGTCGGGCCCTGTCGCCTGCAGCCCCGATGACCCCCGCCCGGCCTGCTCCTGGCCCTGAAGGAGGAGTCCCCTGGCCCCGAGGCTGCTGGACTGCCTCGGCCTCGCTGTCGGTGCCATCATCCACTCCATCCAGCTGTTCAATGCGGGGGGCCCCGGGAGGGCACCGGGGACCAGGGCAGGGCCGGACACCACAGTCACTGGGAAGTGGACGTAGCGGGGGGTGGGGCCGGCCTCCTCCTCTGAGCTGTCCCCCAGGCCCCCGTGGCTGCTCCCCCGGCCCCCGCAGCCACGATCTCTTCCTGGAAGGGCTCAGTCCCCAGCAGGCTGGCCGCAAAGTCCAGGTCAGCAGCACTCAGTCCTGACACCACCTCCATGTCCTCAAAGTCTGGGCCCAGGTCTTCAGGGGTGGTGGAGGAGACGGGGCCCGGCTTGGGGGAGCCAGCTCCCCTGAGGTAGGTGTGAGGGCTCTAACGACTGAGGTAGGAGGGGGGCACCCTGAGCTGAGGAGAGGTTCTGAGAGGGGGAGAGGCCCGCCGTGAAGGTGGCAGCCTGGAAGCCAGAGGGCTGGGGCGACGGGAGCGTCTCGGGGAGCTGGGAAGTCCGGGTCTCCCACCGTAGGGATGTGGTGGGTCAGAGAAGATGGACTTCCTGTAGGGGGAAGGGTCAGTGTCAGCCAGGAGTTCCTGCCTCACCCTGCCCCACCTCTCCCCAGGACTTCCAGGTACACACCAGGGGAGGGGAGGGGTCCAAAGGACACACCCCCAAGGGCCTCCCGGGATGGTGAGTAGTTGGGCACTTTGATTCGAGCCCCCGAGAAGGAGCGGGGGGCTGGAGGAGGGGCGCTGCTTGGATCCAGCCGAGGTGGGGGGGTCCAGGTTCTGAACGGGTGGGTGGTGCTCAGGAGCTCTAGGGATAAGGGCATCTGTATCTGGCGGGGGGTCCACATGATCTGGGGGGCTCTAGAGAGGCAAGAGAATGGGATCGTGGGTGGCGGGGGGCTCCTTGTGAAAGCCTCTGCTCACACACCTTTCATTCTTTTGAGGCACCCACACCTCCGTCTGGCCCCTGACCTGGGCACGAGGTGCTTGTGTTCCCAGTCATGGCCCAGGTCTCAAACCTCTCTGACTTCTGCAAAACCTCCCCATACACCTGGCTCAGAGTCCCTTTGTGACCCCCCTCACCCATCCTTTGCCATTTCCTCACTTCCTGGATGCCTGCTGTTCCCTCCCAGATTCAGGCCCCACGCAGGGTACTGCCCTCCCTCCAGCACGGCCAGTCCTACCACTTTCTTACTTGCACTGCACACCCCAGCCACATCAAACACATCTACCCCATCCTGGTGCTTGTGGTGCCCCATGACCTGGCTCCACCCAGTCTGTACCCGATGATCTCTGCTGCCTCCTCCTAATGCTCCTATGTTTCCAGGCAGGGTGGCTGTACCCTCTTTACCCTCTCTCCATGTTGTGCTCCAACCCAGAACAAACACCTTGCCCACAAGCACGATCCATGTCTCTCCCTCCTCCCACTGGGCCCACCAGGACCCCTCTACCAGTCCTTGAGCCCATTCTGTGCTTCCTGCCAGCCAGCCCTAAGCGCTGGTATGGAGGGGAGAGTGTCAGTTTGGGAAATGAGCAGATCTAGGGTTAAATCCTGGCTTCACCACTATGCCCTTTCTAGGATGTACAAAGGAGCTTATCCCTTTTTCAAGGGGCTGCGGAGCCCCAAGTCAAGTGGCCATAAACGCTCCTTGCATTTGTCCAGAAGCTGCCACCCTCGCAAGCAGTTAGTGTGCACCTGCCTCTCTCACTTCCTGGCACGAAGTTAATCTTAAGCTACCGCCACTACAACACACAGAACAATGGCAAACATCCTGAGATTTCATTAGGGCACAGGAGAACAACGTTTGATGGGTAGCTGCTTGCAGAGGGCAGCACTCGGGAAAAAATGCGTGAGCTCCAAGGCCGTACCTGAGGAAGGGGCAGGACTGTGCACAATGGTCTGGTTCTCTTCTGCTGCCTCCAGGTGAACCGGCTCTTCCCTTGGCCCCCATGGCCGATACTCCAGGATCCGGCACCGATACCAGCAGCGCCGCCGAGCATCTACCGTGCTCCAGTACAGACGGGAGCACCTGGGGTGGGGGGAAGTGGGGGTGGGTGGCGCGTGGGACAAAAGGGTCAGGACAACTTGGGAAACAAGATCCAGCCCTGGAAGCCCCCAGCCCCACCAATGCCCCTTGGGTTGCTCACTGGTAGCCAATGGGGAAGAGCCGTCCCTCACAGTCTGAGAGGTCAGACAGAGTGCCCAAGGAGTCGATCCGGATGGAGCCTATGGTACAGGTGTGGGGGAGAGGTCAGGAGAGCGGGCCTAGGCAGGGTCAGGAAGATGAGGGGAGAGAGCAAGCTGCTTACCAATGAGTACATTGATGGCATCAGGTTCAAGCCCCGTCAAGAACTTTCGCTTGAAATTGATGCCCTCAAAGTCCACGTAGACTCGGCGGAGAACATCAAAACCGTCAGGGTTCACGATCTCCTGGGAGGTGGGTGGCAAATGGGGTTGCTGGATTGGTGAGGGGGTGAGGGGGATGTGAGGGAAGGCTTGCTCCAGAGACTGGTCAGTCAAGGGGCTTGACTAAAGGACTGGGGGCGGAGGGCAAGGGAACAAGGAAGAGACACTAAGAGGCAGCTGGGTGAGGCCCGAGGGGCTATGGGGCTCCCTGAGAGGAAGGAGAGAGAGAGCAGTGGGGCACTGTGTCCCCAAGGTGAGGGCCCACCTTGCCATCCAACAGGTCTGTGTGCTTCTGGCAGAACACTTTCTTGTCATCCTGGAAGATGCAGTAGCTGGCCCGGGCGCACATGAAGTGGAAGTTGCTGAGGCAAGAGGAAAGGCAGCAGCCCACCGTGGCACCAGGCTTCAGGCAGAGTTCACAGCGCTATGGGCAGAAGGGGCTGCTAGGCGAGGAAGCCAGGGCCTGACACCCAGCATCGCTGTCCTCAAAGGCTCCCTTGGGCCCCTGCCGAGCCTAGCACCTCACAGAACAACAGCACGTTACTCCCCACTAGTGGCATCCAGGCCCAGGCACATGTCAAAACAAGCGCAGACTCCTTGAAACAGAGTTGTAGCAGGAAAAAAAATAACAGGAGCTGAGGTTTCCTCAAGCTGCTCTAATGTGGAGCCCCGTATTGCTTCACTGAAGCCTCACGCCTGCCCGCTGTGGCAGGCCTCTCTCATCCTGCTTCCTGAGGGTGGGCTGGCGGCACCCCAGGGGGTTCCCAAGCAGTGCCTCACCTCACAGGGATGATATAAGAGCTCAGTGCCACACAAGCCTAAGTAACAGGAGATCATCTAACTTTTAATCTCCGAGGCTTCAGGCCCACGTTGAGAGAGAGAGCACAAATAGGAAAAGACTTGCTTTCGCTGCAGCACTAGAGTCCTGGACAGCCAAAAGAGGCACCAAGAACAAGCTGTGGCGGAGACCAAGAAACCGGAGTGGAGTTGGGCCCCACCCCAGCCCCCCGAGAACTGCCCCCTCTCCAGGCCCACGCCCTCACCATCTGCCTCCCTCGAGCCACAGCAGCATGCACGTTCTTGAGGGAACCGTCATTTTCTTCAAACACTTCAGCTGACCAAATGGCACAGTTGACATGTGTCCACTCATTCTGCCCAATGTACAGGAGCCGTCCCGCCTCCTAGGGGCAGAGTCGTGGTGTGAGGGGAGGAGTCAGAGACCAGACCCTACAACCTGGGTCTTCATGCAGTAGCCCTCACCTTAGAGTCTGCATCCCCGTATTTGAGGCAGAGCGCACACTGACGGGGGTCCTCCAGGTGTGAGAAAGCAGCTGAATCCTTGCCCTGGAAAGCTGGTAGGGGCGTGGGAAGGACGGTCTAAGAATGAGGACCTGGAGCCTGGCCCACCAACTAAGAGATCAAGCTTCTAGCCCCAACTGCCCAGTACCTGTTGAGGGATCGCCTGGAGGCTGCCCTGATTCTGGGGTCTCTGGTTCCTGCTGCCTCCACTGAGCATAGACGTGGTCCAGGGATGGGGGCAACACCGCATTGGGAAGGACTCCGCTGTGGACAGGCAGGGTCAGCCTCTGACATATCTATTGAGGGGTGCTGGGCTGGGGCCCACCCATAGTATCAACCTGATTATGTCATGACCCCCTCTGTCCTCTCTCTTCGTGAAACTTCTCTCAGCCTTCCAAACAAACCGGACCCTCTCGTGCCACCTTTGCCACATAAAATACTGTTCTCCATGCCCAGAATACATCTCCTCCACTTTTCAGCTTAGATGTCATTTCTCTGGGAAGCCTCAGAGCTGAGGCTCCTAGGCAGGCACCTCCCCTGAGCTCCCACAGCCCCTGGGCCTCCCCATCAAAGCCCTAACTGTCCAGGTTATCAGTGCCTGCCCAACCCCCAAACATGGCTTGCTTACTGCTCTCCCCAACACCACCTTGCATAACGTGCAGCCGAAGTAAGAATTAACCACACAGTATGAGTCTCTGCTCATCTAGAACCACTGGGGCTCTCATCCTGGTCTCACCGCCCTCCAAGACCCTAACCCTGTTCCTTGTCTATTCTCAGTCCACCTGGACCCTGGATTCCCAGGCGCCCCTGCCTTTGCCCTCACTCCCTGGTTCCCCTCCTGCTACCCAGCCTTGCTCACTTGGGCAGCCGGGTACTCCGTCGCCAGTACTTGGGGTCGTGGGCGTCGAACCAGCCGAACGCAGACTCTAGCAGCTGGGGAGCAGGTTAACAGGATGAGAAGAACTGTCTTCCCCAGGAGAGGCGGGGGGGGCAGGAACCCACTCTCTCCTCCCTGCTACCATGCAAGTCACCCTCAGGGCAGCCCCCAAAGAGCTCACCTTCAGTAGGAGCCCCTTGGTCTGGCCTCCAGCCCGGCGCTCCAGCATCTCTCCTTCCTCAGAGTGCCTCATCAGGATTCCCACCACGTCCTCCATGAAGCTGTGCTGTAAGGGGGTTTGTCAGGACCCGAGCCCCAACCCCAATCCTCTCCCCCAGGCACACAGAGGGTCCTCAGTGTCCCACTCACCACAGACTTGTAGTGGCCCTCCTCAAAGCGCCCGGCTCACAGCGTGTAGATCACAGGGCCCTGGGTGCAGCTGCTGTCCTTCCTGACCACACTGCAAAGAGGGGAAGTCAGCAGGGCTCGTGCTGGGCTGGGCCCCTCCCCGTCCAGTCATCCGGGCCCGCAGACCTGGGTGCACAGCAGCAGTGGGCCTGCCACTTTGGAGCTCAGCAGGCCCTGAAGCACCTGGCGCAGGCCCCCCTGTAGGGCCCCACTCAGGGCCTCTCGCCAGCGAGGGTGTGTGGCCCCAGCACACGGCCCACAGGTGTACAGCACCGAGTCTGGCAGCCCTGAAAGGATCTCGTAGTCTTCATCTAGAACAGCCAGAGCAGGAAAGGGAAAAATGGTTTCAGTGATGTGGAAGTTCTCAGACCGCCCCAGGTCACTAAGAACATTTCGCTGTCCCCTGAGAGCCTGCGGCAAAGGGCAGGACAGGGCTGAGGCCACACCCCAGTCTTCCGTCCACTCACCTGAGAGCCCCTCACACTTGGCATGGACCCAGTGGTCACACTGTGCACACTGCATCATCTTGCTCTCGTAGTCATTGTCTTCGTAGCAGCGTGTACAGATCGGGCAGTAGTTTCCTGAGGCAAGAAGAGACAAGTCAGAGGGGGTTGGTGCCACGAGCTGCCCTCAGCAGCCTGGCATGGAGGCCAGCCGGCCCACGGCTGCTGCACGAGCTGCCCTGTCCTGCCCGACTTGGGTCCCTACCATGCCCCAAAGGCTGGCTAAAGATAAGGATGCTCTCCTAACTCTGCAGCCCCAAGGTCTCACAATGCAAAGAGCCTTGCTAAACCTGCTGCTTGAGCCAATGAGGAAGCTCAGGTCTTCAGAGAGCTCAGTGGAGACTTAAAGTTCTAGGAGGTACTTCCGGGACCACCATGAGGGTGGGGTCCAAACCCTCTACTCCCACTGTCCTCAGAGGGGCCATGTCCCTCTCTTAAATACTAGATGGGCTCCTACAAAAGAATACTTTGAATGGAAAGAAAGGCTCCAGAGGAGAAGAGAGTGGAGAAATACTAGCAGAGAGAATCTCTTCCAACTGCTTGTCTAGGAACCTGGCCCACTCCCCGGTGGCCCCCGGGCCCCGGTCCCCTGCCAGGTCCCCACCTTTCTCAAAGAGCTGGGTGCACCTGGGGCAGAGGCTGTAATCTCCCGACCACTCGACGTCCCAGTTCTTGCCTGGAGTCGCCCCACAGCTCTTACAGCGCACGCAGGCTGAGCATATCTGGAGGAGCAGGGCAATGTTAGTGGGAGAACACAGACACCAGGCTGGAGAAGTGTGAAGTGGGAAGGGGCAAAGAGGAGTGGGCAGGAGACAGATCCTGAAGGACAGGTAAGGAGAACAAGTGTGCGGAAGAGGTGAAGAAGAGGATGGAGAGGGAAAGAAACAGGGCAGGAGAGAGATGAAGTGTGGAGACTGGCAGAGTGAGATGGGAGAGATGAGGCTACAGCAGGGGACTGTGAGCTGGGGACTACAGAATCCATGAGCCTGTAAAACCATTACATACAAATTCTGCACAGAAATCTTGTCTGTGCAAAATTATTGAAGAGGACATGTGATGTTTTTCAAACTCTTAAGAGGACTTCCACCCTCCCATCCCCAAGAGCCCTGGCCTAGAGCAATCCTGGAGTGGTGGTGGCATTAATTAGAGCTCCAAAGCCAGGGGAGGGGGGCCTCATCTCTCACCCAGTGGCGCCGTTTGCGTGTGGCCCGGGTTGGGTAGCTGGGCCCCAGACAGGCTGGGTGGTAAGCATGGCGGCAGCGCTCACACTCCAGGAGGTGCTGCAGGATATTGGACAAAGACAGCAATGGCAAAACCTACTGGCTCAGAGAAACCCCTCTCCTCCATGCCACCACTGCCACAGCCCTTGTGCCCAAACCTTGGATCCCCGGCCTTTGCGCCCACAGACGTGGCAAAACTTGCAGCGGCGGCAGCACCAAGTGTCATGATGTTGGGGCAGGGGCCGCTCGGCCTCCTCCAGGCAGAATGGGTGGAAAGGGTCACAGCAGACCTGGCAGAACACCAGCTAGGAGTGGGGAGAGTGAACAATGGGCAGAGTGAGGGGCCAGGAGGCCAGGGAGGGTGACCCTGTTTAAAGGGCCCAAACACCAGGCAGTCAGGGCTAACGGAGACTTGAGGGGAAAGGGATCCAACCTCATGCAGGCCTTTGCTGGCACACAGCAAGCACACCATGGGTGGTCCCCCTGGCACGGAGGTGAGTACGCTTAGGCCACCCATTAGCCACACATTCTCCAGGTCACAATCCTCCTGAGGGAAGAGAAGATGCAGAATCAGAGAGCAGCCAGCAACACAGCAAGATCCAAACTTAAAACCCAGGGTTCTCATTCGTAACCAACACGTTTCTTCCCACCACAGTCCCCACCACCCTATGCCATACCTTAAAATCCACACGAACCCGGTGCACGCCATCTGGAGACTTTTGTTTTCCAGTCCAGCCATTGGGAAAAGAGGCAAAGGGCCAGGGGCCAAAGCATCCTAGGGAGGGACAGTGGTGCTAAGAGGGCTGCAGCCCCACCATTTATCAACTTCTCACTGCCCTCTCCCCAGCCTACGCCACCCTGCTTTTGCCTGGATCCTACTTGGCCTTCCAAAGAGAGATGCCTGCTTCAGTCACTCAGGGCCTGTCCTCTGGCATGGACACACTACAGCACTCAGGTGAGCCTGTGACCCTGACTTGCCAGGAAGCTCCTTGGAATGGAGCCACACCTCACACAGGGCTCAGGTTCTTGGTGTGGGGGCTATGCTGACCTTGTCCAGGCGCCTTCGGGCCTTGAGCTGCAACACAGGCTGCAGGGTGGGTTTGCGGGGCCGACTCTGCTCCTCTGGTTCTGGCACAGGCAGCTCTAGGCAGGACACAGGAGTGGTGAGGTTCTCCCTCTTCTCTGCCCCATCCCCCTCCTCGACCGCCCCCATGTGATTTCCGGATCCCCAGGCCTTTAACGAGCCCAGGTCCGTGAGGATGACTTGAGCCTTGTTCAATAACCTACTGAAAACCTCCCGCACCCGTTCTCCCTGCCCACTAAAACTGCCCTTCTCTTCACTCAGTCACTCTCCTGGAGACTGACAGAGCCTTGGGTTGGGGAGTCCCAACCATTCCACACGCAGGACTAATAGCGAAAGCAGCGAACAATTCATACCATTCTCCCGGGGGTCCGACGCCGAGGAGCAGGGGGACCCCCGGGCTCTGAGTCATCCGAGTCCTCGAAGATATCATAGGAGGGTCGCTGTTTGACGCAGCGCCCGGGCTGACTTGCGCTGCAGTAGGAAGGAGTCCTGCTCCTCGGGCCCCGGGGGCCACCACCTCCTCCCGGGGCCCCCAGCTCCCGCCCCCGGCGTGGGCCTGGAGGACCAGGGGAGGCCTCAGGAGATTCATCGGAATCCCAGGGCAACAGCGTCTTCACTATCGTCCGGCCTGTGGGAACAGGGGACTCAGTAAGATCTGAGCTCAGCCAAGGACGTGGACACTAGGATGGAGAAAAGCCAGAAAAAGCGGGGCAGAAGAGAACAAGTACAGGAGATACAGAAGTGCACGATGGTTAAAACGACAAAGGCGGTGGACTGCAAAAACAAAGGGAGGAGACCAGAGAAAGACATGGTTTCCTCTATACCATGCATCTCAGTAAGACTGTGTAAAGAAACGCTTCTCAAGCCTCGTTACCTTTTTTGGCCAGCCGTTCCATCTTCCGAGCCTCTATCTTGTCACACTTCCGGTATCTGGGGAGGGGAGCAGCACGTCACCAGGGTAGGGGACTGGTGGTCTGGGGGAAGAGAGGAAGCTCTCCACAAGGATGCCAATCCCACTGCTCTGCTGGGGCAGGAGGCCTGGGTGACTGACAACCATGGGTGGGAACGGAGCCTGCGCCCCAGCTACTCACACACAGCACTGCTTCTTGGTGTTGGGGCCCCCAAACTTGGGCTTGTCCAGGCAGTTGACACAGGAGCCACAGTCCTGCACACGCAGGCAGCCCCGACAGTGTCCACACCGTGCCATCCGCATCTTCTTGCCGTGATGGGAGGGCAGTGAGCGCCGAGGTGCGTGTGCCAGGGTCCCTCCAGACCCTGCAGGCTCTGAGTCTCCCCAGGCCCTGCTGACTCCACCTTGCCCGGCTGGGACTGGGATGGGACGCTCTCAGTCTCAGATGCTGATGACGTATCTAGTGCAGTGCAGAGGTGGGAATGGAGCCACAAAGCACAGGAGTTCTACCTCGGTCCCCTGACCTCCCCAAGATCCCATTCAACTTTCCCACCATGCTCAGGCTCCAGGTGCTCCCAAGTCCGCTCTAAGATCTAGCACTCCAACCCACCTGCCACCTTGCCCAAAGCACCCCGCTCAGCTGCCATTCTCCCAGGCTCTTGATTCCTTCACTCACCCCTAAATTTGACACAGCTGTCAAAACTTCCCCACAACACACCCGCCCCTACCCTCCGCGTTGAGGTCCTGCCGATCCCGGAGAGGGAGAGCGCTGAGGCGAGGGACATCTTCAGGCACCATGGCCCGGGCCTGACCCAGGGCCACAGCAGCATGACGGCAGACATGTTTGATGCGGGGTCCTTGCACAGGGGACTCAGGGCCCTGGGGGAGGAGAAACCAGGAATACCTGTGGAGAGCTGCCCCTCATATTCCCTCTGCCAGTCTTACCCAGAGGGCCTTCTTCCCACTCCATACCGATGGTCTCTCCCTCTTAGTTTCCACTGATTCATCTTCCGACTTGACAGAACCTCTATCTGGGATCTGCTTGACAGTCCCCACAACCTCCTCCATCTGCCCTCCAGGGCTGGGCTGGTGGGGGAATAAATAGGGTCAGAGGCTGGAGAGTGAGGACAAATGGGGCCAGGGAAAGAACCCAAGAAGCTGGGGGACAGGAGAAAGACTGGCTTAGAGGGTTCCCTGCAATGCTAGGTGTCCTGAGAGCCAGGAGGTAAAGGGACTGCAGAGAACTGAGCCTGAGTGACTGGGTGCAGGGGCCTGGCCAAAGCACCATGCTCACCGGCATCAGAGACGCCACTTTCTGCTGCTGCTGCTGGTCAATCTTGATTAGCTGCACCTTGGCTCTCTTGAGGAGACTGAACATTTTCTCCTCCACACCAGACAGTGGTAAGGACCCCAGGCCTGCAATCCGGGCCTTTTCCAGTGGTGGTGCCTGCTGTGGCGGTGGCTGCAGCTGTAACTGTGGCTGCAGTAGGGACTGCTGGGGTGGTAGTGCTGGGGGCAGCAGCTGGGTTTGCAAGGCCTGTAGGGGCTGCTGCAGCTGAGGCGTGAGGCTGCTGCCCACTGCCTGGAGCTGGAGCCCCAGGGGAGGGCATCTCAGCCTTAATAGGAGTGGCGACCACAGGGGCAAATCGAGGCAAGCTGAGGTGGTTCGTGCGGCCCACTGCCCGTGGCTCAGGCTCAGCTGGAGAGTCATCGGCAGGAGGCGGCTCTGGCTCAGGGGCTTCAGGGGCCCCAAGAGGAGGAGTAGTAAGCACCGATTCGTAGATCTTCAGGTGGGCTTCACTTGGGGTGAACTGAGGGGCCCGAAGGAGCAGGGGCCTCCGGGAAGGAATTACAGGGGCAGGAAGTGGGGGTGGGGCCGGTGGAGGAGCAGGGGGGAGGAGGGGGCAGTTCCCTGGTCAGTGAGGTCCAGCGAAATGTGGGTTCCCTTAGAATGGACCGTCTCTTCTCAGGGAGTGGGACTGGGGTAGATGGAGGAGTTGGGGCACGGGGTGGAGAGGGGGCTGGTGCTGGTTCCTGGGGGGCCAGTGGGGGAGGTGGCAATGGGAGGCCGTAGAGTAGGTGAGACCTCCACCTTTGGGGGCTTGGGGGTCTTCATCCATAAATCGCCGGGGTGTCTTGATGACACGGGAAGAGCGGGCACTCACCACAGGCATAATAAACTGTCGGATGTTCTTCAGAAAGGTGGTACTTTTGGGGGCCACAGTGGGGCTGTCTTCCAGAGGGCCTCCTGTGGCGGTGCTGGGGACTGGAGTGGGAGGAGAGGTACCCTCTGGCCCTGCCCGAGCAGCTTCCCGCTCTGCCCGCTGGCTGGGAGTTAGGGGAGGCCGGCCCCTCTTTCTCGAGCATGTAGCTGGGACCACGGGAGGAGGGGACTCTTCCTGCTCCTCGGGGGCACGAGGCGGTGGAGGGGATGGTGGGGGTGGAGGAGAGACAGGTGGGGGGGAGGGCAAAGTGGGGATGGAGGAGATGCTGAAGGGGGGCAGGGATGGAGGAGGTGGAGGGGCTGGAGGAGTCAGGGGTGGTGATGGCAGCTTTGCCTCTTCCTTTTCCTCGGCTAGCACCATTGCTTCCTCAGCTACAGCTCTCTCTTCCTCCTCATCTTCCTCTTCTTTCTCCTCCTCTCCCTCCTCCTCCAGCTTCTGCTCCTTCCTCCAGCAGGGGCCCTCTCCTTGCCCAGATCCAACTCTTCCCTGGGGGCATCCTGCCAGCTTTCCTCATGCTGATCTTGACCCTGACCTGATTCAAGTCCCAAGGACAACTGTCCCATCTTCATTTTTTGGCCTTTGAAACAAACTTGATCACGAGGGGGAGCCGGCCTCGGCCTCGGCCCCTGCCTCCACGGCCTCCTCGCCCAGACTGTCCACGCTTGGGGGTCCCAGGGCCTGGGCCGGGCCCCTCCTTGCACTTCCAGCTGCCAGTTCGGTGTTTTACTGGAACAACAGGAGGTGGGGGCTCAGGTTTGGGGATTGTCACAGCTGCTTCTGCCACCACTACTGCTTGTTGCTTCTTCCTGCAGGGGCCTGCTGGCCGTCCTGGGGGCCGTCCCGAGACCGACGGGGGGGTGGAGGACTCACATGCCCGGCTCCGGGGGCTGGGGGTGCCTGGGCCCGCCGGAGAAGTTCAGTCAGTGCCTGCACCATCCGTTCTGTGCCCTCCTCACCCCGTTTCCGGGCAGGAGTCTTTGGGGGTGTAGGAGCCACATCTGCTAGGCGAGGAGGCGGAAAGGGGGTCATCTTATGCTTGCGGCCCCGACCTCGGGGGCTCGACCTAAAAGGAGAATAGGTGTCGGGAGATGGGTCAAGCTGGCCCTGCAGACAGAAGACTCCAGGAGTGCAGGGACTCTGACTTGTCTGCTTCCCCCACAGCCCAGCCAAGCTGGGGCTTTGACACAGAACACACTCGGTAACTGATGGAGACTCAGGCAGAGCTGACACGAAAAGCAAGAGTAACATTCCTATAAAGCTACAGAGGTAGAGTTTCCCCGTCACTCACCTCGCTGGGATCGGAGCGCAGAGCGCAGGGAACTGGGGGCCACATCTTCATCTGAATGAAAACCCTGAAACTCCTGATTTAGGGGATCAGGGGTGGAGGGAGAAACAGCAGTCAGTGCCAAAGCCCTTGTTTAGCCTGAGACTCAGATATTGAGGAATATCCCCAGCTTCCCCCTTAACGTCCTATTTACAAATGAACTAGAGACTAGAAAGTGAAGGGGAAAAATACACAATCTCTTCCCAGGGATGGAGACAGAACGTATTTTGAAATTGGATCCCCAATTTCAGACCACACCAGCACAAGTCATCAGTAGTCCACTGGCTCAAACGGAACAGAACAGGGTCTAAGTCAGGCGGTAGCCACTACCCTAATATTCTCTCATCCTCCAACTCAGAAAAAAGTAGAAACTCTGTCTATACCCTCTCAAGCTGTTGTTTCTCTCTGAATGAAGAATGGGAATTGGGGCACCCAAGTGGGGTGTGCATGTATGTGTATTAAGTAGTTTATCATATTTTAACCTGCAATGAGCACTCATGTGGCTACAAACCATCCTAAGCAGTACATCCCACACCTTGAGCCCTTTCCGAGAGACTGGTGATAAATCCTTAATCGAACTCAGACCTGCTGGAGTGCCCAGTCTCACCTATGTTCTAGGTCTCTTGCACCTCTGCCCCCAAGAGGAAGCCCTCCACCATTCTCCCCTCTCTCCACTTTAGTCCGAAGAAGAATTGGGGCACTGGTGAAATGTGATGTGTCGGAGCTTATGAGGCCGGGTGGGGCAGCTTGCAGGTCCACAGCCTAGGTCCACAGGGTAGCCTGCGTCCACTCAAGCCACGCTTCTGCTGTCAACCACCACTGGTTGGGCACGCAGTCCCATAGCCTCCTAGCCCAAATCTCTCCAACCATGGCTTTGCCAACTACCAAGAAGGATCAGCCCAGGACACTTCTGCAGGACCTGCCTCGAGCCGAAGTGCTCAGCGGCAGCTCAGGCTTCTCTATCCACTTTCAGAGGCCTCTTCCACCGACAGCTCCGCACAGCCTACCTACCTCCTCCCCTGCCTATTTCCAGGGCCTTTTCCCTCCCCAAAAGCCCTGAGGACTCCGCTTCCCCCGCCACCCCTCGGGGCCACCCAGACCCCTGGAAGCCCCCTGCCTCCGCCCCGCCCAGCGCTGGGGACGCCTCCGACTGTCTCACCTCATCGTCGGACTCGCCGTCACTGCTCTCCTCCTCCAGCAGGCAGCCCCGGCTCGGGCCCCAGCCCCGGCCCCGACCCCGGCCCCGGCCCCGCTGAATGCGCGGGCCGGCCCACAGACGGCGGAGCCGGCGCAGGCCCCGGTGGAGTCCCAGCAAACGGAGCAGGGCCGTGTCCTCCCCGGGCTCGGCTCCGCCCGGCCCTGCCGCGCCGCCGCCGCGCCGCAGAGCTACCCGCACTCTTTCGGCCCCGTTGCCCCGTCCGCCGCGGCCCCCGCCCCCGCCGGAGCCCCGCGGCCGGCCCGGGAAGCGGCCCCGCGCGGAGCCAGGCCCGGGGCAACTGCCGCCGCCCGCCGCCGCCGCCATCTTGGCACCGTGAGAGGGGCCGGGGAGGCGGGGGAGGGGGCGGCCCGTACGCAGGGCCGGGGGAGGGGAGCAGAGGAGGGGCGGGGGCGGCTTAGGCTCACGACAACAACCAGCGCCGCCGCGGGGCCGACACGAGCCGGGGGCTGGGCCGGCCGCGCGGAGCACCACGGGAGCGGGAGTCCGAGGCCGGCCGGCTGGTCACCCTTAGACCGCACCTAAAGAGCCTAGACCCCCGCGTCGCGGCGGGAGAGGAGCGAGGCGCAAGCGTCTCCGGGAAATGTAGTTCGAGCGCCTTGCTCCTTCCGCGAGCTAGGGCCGCGAGAACTGGGTCTATGGGAGCCTGACCGGGCCCAGAAAGCCATCTCCTGGGCCGCCGGGAGATGTGGTTCTTGCCCCAGACTCCTCCCATTGTTCTTGTCGAGGCCAGCGGCCCGCATGAACTACCACTCCCAGAGTGCAGCGGTCCTTGGACCCTCAGGGACACTGGGAGATGAAGTTCGCGACTGCAGGAGGCGTGGGCTGGGTAAGGGGAGGCCGCCTCAGTTTGGAGTTTGACCCGGCAGCCGCTCCGTATGGCGTGGAGGGAAGATACTGGAGGGGCTGCGGCCTTTCGGCTCTTGTGCTCCGGAAAGGAGTCGGGTGGCTGAAAGCACAGCATAACATGCGTTCCTTTCGAGCCCCGGGCTAGACGACCCAGACTCAGAATTGGCGCGCAGTTGCTTGCTGTGAAAGGGACCAGTAACTTGGGTTCTCACAGCCTTTCCACACAGGGCTTGCTGCGAAGTCGGTCTGGACACCACCCTGTCCTCGCGGCCCGCTGCCTCGAGGGGGAGGATCAGAAGCCCCGGGAGACGGAGGAGGTGGCCGCCACGTTGAACCACCAGGGGCCGCTACAGGACTAAGGGCAAGGCTTCCCCCGACGCGCAGACGAAAATCTGGACTCTGCTTTCTGGTCCCGAGAGGAGAGCACAGGAAGCTTTATTTTGGTGATGAATCGCCAGTCCTCGCACAGTTAACCGTCACTCGTGCAAACTTCACTGCCCTCACCCCACAGGGGCTCTCTGGCCCAGGTCCGCGGCCCGAGGCCGTCTGGGAGAGGGTTCCTGGCGCCCTTCCCGCGGCGCTTCTTGGAGCCGAGTTTGCTAGGCTGCCGCAGCCGCGGTACGGAATCAGAAGCCTAGCCTGCTCGCCGGCGCGTCTTTCACTCTTTAATTGTAAACTTGGCTGAAGCCAAAGAAGTTACTGACGCCCTGTCAGGTGGTGGAGGAAGAGGGCCTACTGGGAGAGGTCGAGGCCCTAGATGGCCTCGAGGAGGAGGAGTAGAGGAAAGTGGAGCGAATGGTCCATCCCGGCGGGAGCTGACTGGGCGAGTGCCCGCGCATGTGCGCCTGCATGGAGGCCAGGCTGGGGCAGCCGGCCTGGCACAGAGGGCAGCGGTAGGGTGCGGCCCCGTGCGTCCGCAGGTGCTTGGTCATGGCTGAGAAGTCCCGGGAGCGCTGGGGACAGAGGCTACAGGAGAAGGGCTTCTCTCCTAGGGAAGGTGGAGGGGAAGGCTCAGGAAGGAAAGAAAGGAGCGTGAAGGCTCGCCTAGGGGTAGGTAGGGGCAGCTGGGCAAGGTTGTTGCTCAGGGAGCACGGCACTCACAGAGGGACTTAGGAGAGGGCCCACTGGAGTTTGGAAGGAAGCAGTTTGCACAGGGCAGGGCGCCCATACCTGTGTGGACACGGTAGTGAGTCTCCATCTGATGTTTGAGTGAGAACCTTTTCCCACAGACAGAACAAGAATAGGGCCGAGACCGAGCAGGAGTGGGTGGGGGAGGGTGTGGGTGAGATGGATGGCTTGCGGTGCCGACATGACCCACACAGGTTGCTAGTTCACCTGTGGGAACAAAAGGCAAAGGAGGGCAGGGCTGGGATTCCCAGAGCCGGGTCACTGGAACATTCAGGCTGGGGCCATAGTGGCACTGAGGCAAAAGCACCCTCACCCAACTCACCTGTGTGCCTCTGATCAGACTCTTCCGGCTCCCCAGGGCTGAACTGTGTGGGGCCCTGGGGGAGGGAACCTGGAGGGAATGGAGTGAAACAGGCACCCTGCTCAGGCTGGACTCCTGGAGCCCTGGCCTCAGTCCCAGCCTCGAGACCACGTTACAGGGTGCATGCCAGGCAGTGAGGGGCTTACCTGGGGTGGGGCTGGAGGAGGCCAACTGGTTCTGGCTCCAAAGGCCTTTGTGGAGGTTCAGGGACAGTGGGATCCTGGGGGTGGGATGGGGAAGAGTTACAGCCTTGGTTACACCTGGGATCCTGCAGATCCCTTTCTGGGGGGGGAGGAGTCATAAGTCCTCTGTGGGGCCTGGGCTTTGGTTTGCCCTGTGGTGACAGCTTCTTGTCCGACCTCAACTCAGGAAATGTATAGTAGAGATAAGAGATGTGGTACCCTTCCACCCATCACTGCTGCCTCTCCTGAACCACTCCCTCCCAGCCAGAGGTCTTCCATAAGCCCTTCGACTCACCTCTGGTCCCGAGGCCAGACCTCTTGCCAGGCTCCAGTCATAGGGATGCTATGGGAGAAGGGAGTGCCATATCTAGGCGGCAACAGAAGGATGCTCCACAGGGCAGGCTGGCCCTCCCCCAACCAAGGGGCCTCAGCCCACCAACGGCTGGGGGTGATGCCAGTTTGGAAGGAACCTGCTGGGGGAAGGGGGCCAGGGAACTCCCGCAGACTTTCTTCAGAGCCCCCTTGCACTCTCCCTCAACCACATGATTACTTCTTGCTTCCCACCAACTCTGCCATGGCCAACAAGGGCTTGGTGGAGTTGCTCCTTTGGTCTCATCTGCTCCCCTCGACCCTCCAGAGTTGCCTCTGCCATGTCAGGGCTCTCTCTTGGCGGCCGCGGCCTGTGCAACTTCTCCTGCTCTTTCCCACCAGCTCTAACAAACTTCTCTGGTCTCTGCTTCTCCCCAAAGGCCCCCACGCCTCTCATTGAGTCCCTTGTGGATTTCTCTAGCTCCTCCTGTTCGTTCTTCAGCCCTGGACCCAGCTCTTCTCTGGCCATGTCCCTTCGAGCCCTAATGCATGCCTCTTCCAGGGACTGCACCCCCAGTGTTCTGGCTGCCTCCTCAAGGGGCCCCAGTTCCCCAGGATGTAGCTCTAGACTCTCCCCATAAACAAAGTGCAGAAGTTGGGCAAAGGTAGAAGGGCTGATGCCTTTCACCACAGCCCAGTGGCCCCTGCGACCCAGTTGCTGGCTCACACCTGCCAGGACCAGGCTGTGGGCAGGGAACTCCTGGCTCCCCACTGTGATCAGGGTATCACATAGTGCTGGCCGGAGCCTGGCTGCTAGCCGTACCAGCCGATCAGAAGCATAGGGACTAGTCAGTCTTGTTGGGGACAGAGGCATTGTGCCTTGCCTTGGTACCAATCTCAGAGGTTCTGAGAGAAAGGCCACAGTGTAGGGTCCATGGTGAAAAGGGGAGGGAGGAACCGCATACTCAAGCCTGTGGAGGTGAGGGAAGAAAGAGTGAGTTGCTGGCTTTGAATCAGCTCTCTGTCTTGAATGGAACAGAAAAAATGACCCAGGAGAAAACCCGAGGCTGTTCAGAATCATAGCAGGGGTGGAGGTGGTGAGAGAATGGAAATTAAACCAAATTCAGGACTTAAAGAGCAAGGATCGGACATTGAAGAGCTATCTCAAGTAGTGGAGAGATGGATCCTGCCAGTTGGCAATGTCTGACTTAAGGGAGAGCAGACATTGATATTTCTGCTTCTCCAAGCTCCTCTGCAGGGCAAGACCCCCGAATAGGCCCCAGCTCTCATTCCAGACCGGATCACCACAAAACCCAGTCAGCCCTGTAAGTTAGGGGAGGAGCCAGACACAGTTTCATGGGAGTTTAGAAAGCTAGTGTGTCCTCCTGCAAGCCTGTCATGTGGGGCTGAGGGTCTTGAGAGGAAAAAAGGGCAGCAAGATGGGGTCATAGCTGCACAAAGCAGGCTGAAGGCATCAACTGATCATCTCCCTCAGGATGAAACTTCTAGAAACCATCCTCAGAGAAAGAAGTGGAAGTGACCAAAAGCTCCCATGCAGTGAGATAAAGAGAGCAGGTTGGAACCCACAGGAGAGAAGGCTCCTCACCCAGGGATGGAGAGATGTCGGAGAAGGCTTTGACCCTGGAGGAAGCAGGCAAAAGGAAATGGAAACTATGGAGGGAGAGGCTATTTCCTCTCAAGATAAGGATAAGGAGACAGTTCAATTTTGTTTTTCATAAGCCAAAAATGAAGATTAGAAAGACAGAACCCAACAAGGCAGAAGTTTGTCACACATCAAAACCACCACATTAGCTTTTAAGAAGAGAACTGGGAACCCAGATACAAAGAGACAGACCTAAGTGTCCCAAAGCCCAGCAGGCATATTCCTAAGTGTAGGCTCACCCTGAGTACAGACCCCGTACGAGGGAGGAATTACTACTTGGACACCTCACAGGGAGGGCTACAGGCTGGCAGGAAGTGGACAGAAAGAGGAATGTAATGAGAGGAAAGTCTCAGTTGGGGAGAAGCAACCACTCACCGTTTGTAGCTTCCTCCTGGACACCGCATGCTCTGAACTGCTGCTGGGGCTCCTGGCCCCCTACTCTGGAGCTAGCTCCGCCCCTGACTTGACAGTCTTCCATTGGGTGTCCCAAGTATCAGTCTGCCACAGTCCCCCAAGGGGTGTGGTCTTACACCTCTGGCTGTGCTTCACCCCTCCAGGAGAGACCACTCCTCTCCTTCCAGAACCCAAGCATTATGCCTCTTGACCTCTGGTCTTGTTATTTCATTTGTGAATTTCTGGAGTCAAAGAAGCAATGAGAACTTTGGGATACTCAGACCTGAATTTGACTCATCTCTGCCATCTACTAGTTGAGTCACCTTGGGCAAGTCACTTCTTTGAGCCTCAGTTACCTCATCTGTGAAATAGGGATAAGCTCTGCCTACCTCATTATGAGGTGGGGTGAAGATGAAATGCCATGATGTATGTGCAAGTGGTTTCTTGGTACATAGCATCATTCAGATATTAGTTCTGTTTCTTAGAGGTGTCAGTAGAGCTCTAGCAGCTGGAAGCTCTTTATACTACTACCTCAAAAGTAAAAAGGACTGAAACATCTGGATTCTAAGAAGAGAGCGAAAGAGGGCCAAAAGCATGCCTCCTCCTCCCTCTCTCTGACTTGGTACTGGGAAGCCTCCACTCCTCTGTGGGAATGACCCAGGTCACCTGGGCCATCGCTGGGGACAGGGTATGTGAGTGACTCAGATCCTCCCATCACGCTCTGAAGGGGGCAACCCCAGGAAGGGCCTGCGGTGGTCTCCGAAGAGAAAAACTCCTTTTCTTGGGCTGATGACAAATGACATTTCTCTGAAATCAGGACTTGTGGGGTTTCTTTGACTTCCTGCCCAGGGGATGAAGGTCCTCGGAGATTTGCCCTTTTTCACACTTTAGCACTCCTTAACCGGGGGAAAAGATGAGGTCTGAGAGACTCACATTTCTTTTTATTATTTCTTGCAGATTTTTCATGCATAGAACAGGTATTGCTAGATAGCTTACGGTATGTGCCTGACATATGCCTAATAAATAATTAGAAAAGTAACAAGTCAGGCACTGGTAGGCTGGTCTGATGACAAGACCCAGTCTGCTTTCCCCAAGGCTTCTCTCCTAGAGTCTGATTCCCTCCTAGACTCAAATATTATGTCTCTAAAACTCCTGTTTCGCCTTTTGGCTTCAGGACCCCCAAATGTTCAGACCACCCTTCTACTCTCTGTTGAGACCTAACATACCTTCATTCTACCTCTCATTCTAGCTTGGGTCCAAGCAGATGTTATCCCTTCCTAGATCAGACAGGGTGTGCCAATGGGTGGGGCCAGTGGAGGAGCAATAATAGTGTGGGGAGAGGGGAAGATGAGTCAGAGTGAAAGGGAAAATGCAAATGGGGAAGTTGTATTCATTTGCTACTCTGGTCGTTAAATATTTTCCATTTCTAAGCTTTCTAACTCCTCACACCACCACACCCAAGGACCCATGAAATACCCATATAAAAGACCCTTGACTTGGACACAGAAAAACATCAATCCTTGACATGTATGTATATGGAGGGAAAACATCCTTCCTTCCACACAGAAATACTCTCTGAGGATGTGGAATAAGTGGGAGAAGCCACAAAGGAGGAACCCCAAGTGTAGGTATAGGGGTCTGGAAGATTACGTCATCACCCAGTGGAGGGGGTCCCCCTCACTTCCCAGGCCTACAGCATGTGCCCATGACTCAGCTCCCCCACTGGTGGTTTACCCATTGATGTTCACAAGAGTTGGAGGCTGTGCTCAAAGAGTAGCGTTTTCTTATCCAAATGCAGTTGACAGGGAGTGCCAAAGGGCTTTCAGGAAACCTAACGGAGTGTAAGGGGACTCCCATTCAGTGAACTAAAGCCCCCAAGGTTGGGAAACCCCATCTTTCCCTCCCACTTGGTGTCTACCCTCACCTAAGGCTATCCCTTTAGAGACTGCCGCCTTAGAGCTGTCGGGTCCTCTACACCTCAGCCCTTCTTCCTGCCTACATTCTTGACTGCACACTCCAAACCATCTTTCACTGAGCAGCGACAGCAGAAGCAAGTACCACTTTGACTTGAAAGGTAAGCACACTGCTGACTCTTCCTCTTTCTTTGCCTTTGGCCACAAGTCATGAGGAACTTCCCCAACAAGGGAACCCTTGCCACCTGCACTAGAAGCAGTCTTTATCACTGGACCACCAGAGGATGTGTTTCTCTTCTCTCCCTGCACCCTCGCCCCCGCCCCCCAGTCTCAGAAACCTTGCCCATCCTCCACTTGCCAGTCTGACTCAATAGGAATCTCCTGCAGTTGTCTCTCTGGGGTGGAGCTAGGAAACCACAGGTTTTGCGGACACAAGCCTGCATCTTGCGATAGAGTGGAATAGGCAGGAGAGTTTACATAGGATATAATTGGAAGAGAAGTATGTGGGAAAAGGAGGTATGATTTTTGCCTCTCAGCCCTTTATAATACTTATATTACTAAATAAAGCTTGAAATCTGACGTCTTTTATTCTTACTGATATACCTGACCATAAGCCCCTTAAAGCACAACTCAGCTTGATGTAAAAAATGTCAAAATAGCAGTATAAGTACGGATTCTCTCTAAATATAATTAAACCATCAGGGGACTTCCCTGGTATCTCAGTAGCTAAGACTCTGTGCTCCCAACACAGAGGGGCCGGGTTCGATCCCTGGTCAAGAATCTAGATCCCTCCCACAAGCTGCAAATAAGAGTTCATATTATGCAACTAGAGATCCTGCATGCCACAAGGAAAAGTGAAAGATCCTGTGTGATGCAACTAAGACCTGGTGCAACCAAATAAACTTATTTTTAAAAAGAACCTGCCTCTTAAAAAAGATGGCTAAACCATCAGAATATGCCAATTAGAGGTATGCTTATTTGTTTATGAAAATACTCCCTTTGTCTCATGTATTAAATATTAAGTACCTCCAAAGTCAGGTTAAACAAGATTAAATTTAGGAAAGTTCTATGAACTTTCCACTCTTCCTAGAGACATATTGGTTTCTGCAAATTAAGGTGATTAAACTTTCCACATTTTATACAGCTTAAAACCAATTACCCAAACCTTACAGAAAACTTGAAGCGTTCATTCTTTAGTTAAGTACATCCAAGACATACCAGAGAAGAGATGCCACAGAGTGAATGCATTTCTTTCTTCCCTTAAATCTATGTTCTACATAACCCAAGATCTGGATAGAGTAATAGGCAGGTGAGCTGAATCTAGGTCATAGAGACCCTATTATAGCACACTTTTTGTAGATTAAGTGGCAAAAGAACCAGACTAGAAATAAAAACAATTTAGGTTCCACTGCATCTTCACAATAGACAGCTTTCTTCTTCAGCCTTAACTTGGAGCTAACTTTTCCGAGACCTTCAACTTCCTCACAGGGACTACTTTCCACCAGTGTTGAATATCCATATTCCCTCAAATCCAGAGGGCGCCACTCTGACCTCCAGTTGTGTACCTCCCCTTGGGCTGAGAAGTCCAAGGGTATCTAGGAAGTACCCACTTGTACCTCCCAATTCTAGACCATACTTTGGGAACTCAAAACCCCTGACCTCCTTGTCCAAATGGTCCACTACCCAGGCTCACATGAGCCTCAATCCTAGATCTGTACTCTTCAGAATGGTGTGGCCCTGAATGGATGGGAGGGGCATGGAAACAGCTTGGACAGGCAGGCTAGTGTGTGAGTCACCTTGAAGTGTGCGCTAACACCAGATGTGGGGAGAGGAGGGAAAATGTCCCATTTCTAGTTTTGCCTAATAGATAATAGGGGGCCTGCTTTAATCTAGTAGTTGTTAACCTCTCAGGGGTTCACTATCCTTTGTTAAATTGTATGTTATGAAATCAACTCTTTACATCAGAAAATTGTAGATTCTCATACCATTTTGCATATGAATGACAAGAGAGTCACAGACTGCTCGAACCACCCTTGGACAGGATCCCCACTCCTCCTCTTTGTGGCTGCTCCCCTCCCCACCCCTGGCCCCAACAATACACATACAGTTTTTCTGATTACTTCCAGGAGCTCATAGACCCATGTAATCCACTCATAGACTACCCCCTTGCACCTTACCTTTGGTTTGAGAACTCTGGGTGTACATGAAAGCACCCTGAAAGCTTTAATACTTTGTAGAATTTGAACAGCTGAGTAAAATTAGATATCAACTTCCTGCACCATAAGTATAAAAATCTTCAGTAAAGGCAGCATGAGTGACTTCCTAAAGAGCGGGATATCTCACACACCTCCTCCTGTGTCCAGTACAACGTCCATCTTCCCCAAGCCCCCACCCCATGCTTATAACCTGATATCTTCTGGAAATGACCAGAAACAGTTTGGGGGAAAAAATGGGGACAGGAACTAAAAGGTCCCAAACACAGCTCAATCCTGATTCTGTCTAGGGCCACCACCATTCAATAATACTTCATGGAGGGCAAACAATCTGCTGGAATTCAGAGACACCCTCCTCTCCCTGGAACCTCCAGAAAACCACGGGCCTAACTTCTTGGCCATGTTGTCCAACTTGTACCCAGTACTGGAAAATCTTCCGTGAGCACCCCAACCTGAAATCCAGAGACCTCCCCACCCCCAAGGCCTTGCAGCCACATGTTCCCAGCACAGCCGTGATGCAAAGACTCTTGACAACTTCCTGTTGGGCTTTTGACTTCATCAACACTTACTCTCAGCCCAGGCTGGATCCAGAAACTCCAGAAGGCCTCTCAAGTGCTTACTAGTTTCATTTCTTGGTCAAAGACTCCCACTAACCTCTGGAGAGTCACAGACCTCTCTAGTCACCAGATCCAGGCTCAGTCCAGAACCCAGACAACCTGTGATGGTTCAGAGGCCATACCACATGGCCAGTGACCCCACACAGACCTCCAAGTGCCTACAACTGCCCCACAACACATTTCCAAATCAGGCTACCTCAGGGACCACGGACCAATTCATAAGACATGTTGGCCTGGTTTCTGCCCAGCTGGGCCCAACAGTGCCCAAGAGACCCAATTTCCAGCCTCTCCAGGGAAGAAGGAGTCCCTAGAGGCCAAAGCCCTCACTCTTCCTTCTCAATCTTCCTCCTCACGACAACCACTCAAGCCCCCATACCTCAGCTTTACCTGGGCCAGGTCCAAGCCCGAAGAAAAGTAAGAAAATCCATGATGCTTACCGACTCAGGCCCTGTTCCTCTCCCCACTCAGCCTCACATTCACTCAGGGCGGCACAAACCTGAGTGGCCGTTAGAAAGTGGAGCAGCGCGAGGCTCACGTCGCGAAGCCTGACCGCGTGCACAGCTCGCTGATCCCCCAGGGAATCCGAGGCAGAAGCTGATTGGCCGCAGTACTGGCTACACCCTCGTTCTTGGCTCCCCGCCCTCCCCTCGCCCTCCAATCCCCGCCTCTGCCTCGCGACCTCCTCTGGTTGGCTGCAGAGCCCAAGCTCTTGCCCACCTGGCCGGTGCTGTGACGAGGAAGCCTTAAGTCTGATTGGTATGCGGACTTAGACTTCAGGCTTCTAAGGCTGAGATCTCATCCACCAGCTGGTCCTCAAGGCTTTGTAGCTGCGGAGATTGCTCGTCCCATCCTCTAAGAGACTGAACCTCCTTCATCTGCATCACCTTGGAAGCTCCCTAAGGGCTCAGGGATATCACTTCTTTCTTGGTTCTGTCTTAACATCCTGAGTAACTCTCACTGCAAAGTCTTTCACCTTTCTCTCAACCCCTTACAGTCTATGGAGAAATGAGTGTGAGTGGATGGGGGAGTGGGGGGGAAGGGGACGGGGAAGGCAGCCAGGCTTTGAATGCTTGTGGGTAGCTCCCCTTTCCCGCCTTTTGCCCTGCTGAACGATTAATTGGCTGCAGAACGCACCCTGCCCCATCCGGGAGTATAGGGAAACAAGACACAAGCGTGGGCAGTCAATGCTCCGTTGACGCCTTAACAGTCAGCTGAGTCGGGATTTAACTGCGTACTTCACGTACCAACCACTGCTACACCGTAAAGAGAATGACCCATTATGCTGCCCTGCCATTAACTTGCCCCGGGTTAGAACCCGGCCAGCGGACTTCCTGATCAGGCGGCGTTTTGGTGCTGACACACCATGCCATTCTGAGGTGGGTCGACGGCCCACTATCCTTGCTGGCATAGAACGGTGGATAGGTTGGCCCCACTCCTAAGTGGCTTAGCTTGGACACATCCAATCAGGCGTGAGGGCGCTTTAAAGAGGCGGGGCATTGCTCCACCGCTTCCGCTTCTTATTGGTCCTGAGGCTCGCTTCTTCGCCTTTGATTGATCAGAGAGCCAGAGGGAGCCAAGCCCAGCGGCTTCGGGCGGCGGGTACAATTCTGTCCCTTTTGCTTCTTTGCAGCTTCGGGGTTCTGGCCAGTGTTGTTTAAGGCGTCTCTTTCCCGCCGCTAGTGAAGAAATGGGGGTGGGGTGTGGCATGGGGGAGGAACTGGAAGGGGCCGTGCTGAGGGGGCGTGACTCAGAGGATCCTGGAGCAGTGGGAATCGAGACCTGCGAAGGCGAGTGCCTGGGCACGCGGGAGCTAATAATCCTTCAGATAGTAGGGGAAAGACAGGCGCTGTAGCAATATTAACAAAAGCTCCAATTTTAAGCCCTTTCTTTGTTTCTCATCTCATTGAATCCGTCTATCGATAAATGGCTCTGTGAGGGCGTCTATTACCAGCCAGGTTGAACGCGGAGGGCTAGAGGTGGTCACTTGTGTCAGGTTCCACAGTGAACATGGGCATTGCTGGGACTCTGACCTTTTTCTGGTGAGAATTCAACATCCGAGCTACACTACAGTTAAATAGGATTGATCTTGCAGATGTGGAATCGGGTTCGTGATGTGGTCACATTGACCTTGGTTTAACTTCATCTATAAATGAGGTTTTTGTTTGGGTTTTTTTGTTTGATTGGTTTTTGTTGTCGTTTTTAGACTTGAATCCCATTCCCATCCTGAAGCCCCAGAACATATTTTCAACTCCTCAGGGCAAATGCATTTGCATTCTAGAAAAGGATATTTTAAAAATCCACATCATGATATCTTTGCTGGTTCTTGGCCACTAACATCAAACCAGGCCAGTTTAAAGTGTTTTACATGCATCATCTGATTGAATCCTCCTAACAAGTTCTATCAGATATTTACTGTTATGTTTCTCACTTCACGGATAAGTAAATCGAGGCTGATTTCCCTAAGAACTCACCAGGAGTGATTGCCAAAGCTGGAACTGAATTCCTGTTGCAATTTGACTCTAGAGCCTAAGCTCCTAATCGCTGGTATATACTACCTCTCATGCTAACAGCTAGTGTCCAGAAATAAGGAATGCATGGTCCCAGGGAATCCTCACAGCCACCCCAGGAAGAAGAGTGACAGCACCCATTAAAACAGACAACAGAGGCTCATGGAGGTGAAGACATTCAGCTCACACAGCTGGTCCATGGTTGAGCAAGGAGTAGAATGAATGATACCCAGTCTTCTGGATCCAAACCCACAGTCTTAATCTCTCCTCACACTGCTTCCTTCCCATTTGACTGGTGGATAAACTGAGGCCCTGAGGAGAAATCAAAGCTGGAATTCAGATCCAGATCTATGAGACCCAGGAGATCACCCCCATACCACATTGCCTCCAAGAATTCGGTGTCTAGTAGGTCCTGTGTTTGGACATGACTGAAGCGACTAAGCGCACAGAGCACAGATCCTGTGTTAGGTGAGGTGAAAAGTCTTCTCAGCCAGCCAGCCTTGTCTGCAAGCAGTGAGGTCATCTGGTCCCAAAATTGGCCCTAAAGGTGGTTGGGAGACTATTTCACAGCCTTGAAATCTTTGGCGGCTTCTCACTGAGAAGCCTGTAATCGTAATTGTGACAATTTATTGAACACTTTTTATGAGCCAGGTGAGGTGGAAAGCATTCTGCATGTATCACCTCACTAAATCCTTTTAATTCTAGAGTATAGGGATTGTTATTGTCTCCATTTTACAGGTAAGGAAACTGAGACCCTGGGATGGATGAAACATTTCTATGCTTACAGAGCTAGTGAATCATGGAGCCTGGATTGGAACCCAGCCCTTACTCAAGCCCTCAATTCCAGCTACTCCTACTCAGCACATGCAAGCATGAGAAGATGGAGCGAGGGACCCTGAGTTCTGGCAAGATGGAATAGGAAGGGTTGTTGGCTTCATTCTGGAAGTCGTGTTATAAGATTAGAAGAGTCAGCTGTATGAGATGAGTAGAGAAATAACTATGGCTTATGGAGCAGCGATCCCATGCCAGGTCCTATGCTAACTACACTTGATTTATGTTGAGAAGCAGAGAACCTTGTGGTTAAGAAGCTGGACACTGGATCCAGTCTGCCTGGATCCATGTTCTTGCCTTGCTACTTGCTAGTTATGAGACCTTTAGCAGGTTACTTAACCTGCCTTGACCTCAATTTCCTCATTTGTAAAGTAGAGTTAATGATACTAAATACCTCTTAGGACTGTCAAGAGGATTAAATGAACTAATAGAACAACAGCATCTCTTCTCTTCCGCAGTGCCCTGACACTGAGTTGTTTCCTTTGTAATCACCATCACCTGCCTTAATTCTGGTGTAGACACTGAAAATTAAGTCCAGATATTTGCAATGGGAAAATATAGGGGAAGTATTCTCCTGTGGCAAGTACAAAGCCCTTGAGAGAACAGTGAACTTAGTATTTCTGAGGGATAGCACGAAGTCCAGCTGGAGCCAGGCAGATGACTAAGACTCAGGAGTTCAACTCAGCTGCACATGTGCTCATAATAGGCATCAAAATGACCTTGTACTTTTCAAAGCATGATGGACTTTACCTAAGCTTTGACCTCTGGGGAAACTCAAGGCCAAGTTTATTTTTGAGGCTCAGTATGCAAGCACAGGTAGGGGGCAGGAGGAAAGGAGATGACAGAGGATGAGATGGCTGGATGGCATCACCAACTCGATGGACGTGAGTTTGAGTGAACTCTGGGAGTTGGTGATGGACAGGGAGGCCTGGCATGCTGTGATTCATGGGGTTGCAAAGAGTCGGACACTGAGTGACTGAACTGATGCAAGCACAGGTAGAGCTTAGAACTCAGGTTGTCTTGAACCAGGGCTCATGTTTAGGGGTCAGAAATCTTGCCTTTGATCAAATATTTATGTAACTTCAAAAGCACATGCCACTTGTGCCAAGCCCTAGGAAGACTTAGCCCCTTCAAAATCTTTAAAAGACTAAGGTTCTAGAAAGGAATGAGACCTTAAAACATATCTTTCCAGAACCAAATGGAAAGTATAACAAATAAAGCCCAAAAAGGGCAGTCAAACCAGGGCTGGGGGAGGGAAAGGGTGAAGGAAGGTGGTGACCCCAAAGTATATATTTTTGGAGGACCTATTATGTGCTAGACATGGTGTTTATCATATAATGGCAAACAAGAGACCAAATGTATTAGTCTGCTTAAGCTGCCATAACAAAATACCACAGCCTGGGTGGCTTAAATGATAGAAAATTTATTTGTCACAGTTCTGGAGGCTGAACATTCAAAATCAAGGTGCCAGCTGAATTGACTTCTCCTCAGTCCTTCCATTGACTTGCAGACAGCTGCCTTCTCCCTGTGTCTTCACACAGCCTTGCCTCTGCTGTGCATGCTACTGTTGTCTCTTCTTTTTCTTACAAGGTGCCATAAATTGAATGTTTGTTTACCGCCCCCCTCCCACATTCATATGTGAAACCTAATCCCCAGTGTGAGGATATTTGGAGATGGGGCCTTTGTGATGGTTAGACCATAAGGGTAGAGCCCTTATGAATGGGATCAGTGTCCTTATACAAGAGGGTTCAGAGAGAGCTCCCTTGCCCCTTCTGCCATGTGATGTTACAGTGAGATCACCATCTACAAACCAGAAGGTGGGCCCAATATGCCAGTGCTTTGATCTTGGACTTCCCAGCCTCCAGAACTGTAAGCAATAAATTTTATAAATGTTTATAATCTATCCAGTCTATGGTGTTCTGTTATAGCAGCCCAAACAGATTAAGACATAAAGAAGGATATTAGTCCTATTGGTTTAAGTTCCTGCTCTTAGGACCTCATTTAACTTAATTCCCTCTGTAAAGGTCCTGTCTTCAAATACAGTTACATTGAGGGTTGGAGCTTCAACACATGAATTTGAGGCAGGGACAGAATTCAGTCTATGCCACCAAATATCTATAACTGAGGAATTAAATAGTCTGGTAGGGGAGATGCATAATATTTACATCCTGTGAAGGGAGCCAAGGAGAACAATTCAGATGTCAGATCTGGAATCAAACTGACAAGGTCCTGCCTCTGTCCCTTTACCAACCATGTGGACTTGAGCAGGTTTATTCCACTTTCTGTGCCTTGAGAGAATCAAATGAACAGATAGCCTTGAAATCCTTAGGTCAGCCCCTGACACGGAGTAAGTGCTCATTAAATGTTGGCTATTGTTATTCATTACAAGTAAAATTAAAACTTGCTAAAATGTTCTGAAGGAAACCCATAAGATAAAGTAAAACTCTGACCTGGCCAATGTTTTCAAGAAAGACTTCCTAGGGGAAGTGATGTTTGTTTTCAGATCTGAAGGATGCATACTCACTAAACAGACTGGGGAAGGAGGCGAGTTTTCCAGGTAGTAGGAAAGTAGGTTCCAGAGCTCTTGGGTGGGAGGAAACTGGCCGAGAAGTCCAGTGTCTCTGGAGCAGAGAAAGTAGAGACAGGAGGCACGGGGAAGCTGGGGAGAGTGAGGCCGGTGTGGTTGTCAGGGCCTCGTCTTGCAGACCATCCATGCTCAGGAGTGCTGGCATTCTCTTAAGAACCATGCAAACTCACAGAGGGAGGGGTCTTTTTTTTTTTTTAACAGAGACTAATAGTTTGATGAACCTTTATGTACTTATCACCCAGATGCAAGAGCTATCAACATTCTGCTTTTTATTTTGCCATGCTGCATGGCTTGTGGGATCTTAGTTCCATGACCAAGGATAGAACCTGCGCCCCCTGAGGTGGAAGTCCTAACCACTGGACCAACAGGGAAGTCCATTCCTGCCTGTCTTATTTCATCAATACTCCCTCAGTCTTTTAAATGTTTTTGTCCTTCAACACATTCTACTTAACAATGAAAGCTATTAGGACAAAAATCTCTGGAGAAGAGGAAATACACAAACCACTTTATTAGGGGGAAAGGCACACACATGTTTGGTTTTATCTAGACATAATGTATGGTTTTAAAAAATTATTGATTTGGCTGCATGAGGTCTTAGGTGCAGCATGCGGGATCTTTGCTACATCATTTGGGATCTTTCAGTGGGGCGCACAAACTCTCTAGCTGTGGTGCTTAGGCTTAGTTTTAGTTGGTCCATGGCATGTGGAATTTTAGTTCCCTTACCAGGGAAGGAACCTGTGTCACCTGCATTGCAAGGCAGATTCTTAACTACTGGACCACCAGGGAAGTTCCAATGTATGTTTTTTTTTAAATGATACATTTTAAAAATACTTTGAAAAATGATTTAAAAATTTTTAGTACCAATCAATAAACTCAACAGTACAAGAATACTTTGTTTTATTATTTTTATTGTGCTTTACAGATACTGTATTTTTGCTTTTGACAAATTGAACGTTTGTGGCAACCCTATGTTGAACAAGTATTGGTGCTGTTTTTCCAATAGCATTTGTTCATATTTCTGTCATATTTTAGATAATTCTTGAAATATGTCAACTTTTTCATGATTATTATATTTTATGGTGATTTGTGACCAGTTATATTTGATATTATTATTATAACTGTTTGGGGGAAAAGACAGGGAAGTCTGGTGTGCTGCAGTCCATGGGGTCGTAAAGAGTCAGACACAACTTAGTGACTGAACAACAACCACCACCACAAACCAGGCCCGTACAAGACAGCAAACTTAATAAATGTTGTGTGTTGTCTAATTTCTCCACTTATCAGTCATCCCTAACTGTCTCTCCCTTTCTTCAGTTCAGTTCAGTTCAATCGCTCAGTCGTCTCTGACTCTTTGCAACCCCATGAACCGCAGCACACCAGGCCTCCTTGTCCATCACCAACTCCTGGAGTTCACTCAGACTCATGTCCATTGAGTCGGTGATGCCATCCAGCTATCTCATCCTCTGTCATCCCCCTCTTCTGCCCCCAATCCTCCCAGCATCAGAGTCTTTTCCAGTGAGTCAACTCTTCGCATGAGGTGGCCAAAGTACTGGAGTTTCAGCTTCAGCATCATTCCTTCCAAAGAAATCCCAGGGCTGATCTCCTTCAGAATGGCCTGGTTGGATCTCCTTGCAGTCCAAGGGACTCTCAAGAGTCTTCTCCAACACCACAGTTCAAAAGCATCAATTCTTCAGCGCTCAGCCTTCTTCATAGTCCAATTCTCACATCCATACATGACCACTGGAAAAACCATAGCCTTGACTAGATGAACCTGTGTTGGCAAAGCAATATACTATCAATATGCTATCTAGGTTGGTCATAACTTTCCTTCCAAGGAGTAAGCATCTTTTAATTTCATGGCTGCAATTACCATCTTCAGTGAGTTTGGAGGCCCCCAAAATACAGTCTGACACTGTTTCCACTGTTTCCCCATCTATTTCCCATGAAGTGATGGGACCAGATGCCATGATCTTCATTTTCTGAATGTTGAGCTTTAGGCCAACTTTTTCACTCTCCACTTTCACTTTCATCAAGAGGCTTTTTAGTTCCTCTTCACTTTCTGCCATCAGGGTGGTGTCATCTGCATATCTGAGGTTATTGATGTTTCTCCCAGCAATCTTGGTTCCTGCTTGAGCTTCTTCCAGCCCAGCGTTTCTCACGATGTACTCTGCATATAAGTTAAATAAGCAGGGTGACAATATACAGCCTTGACGTACTCCTTTTCCTATTTGGAACCAGCCTGTTGTTCCATGTCCAGTTCTAACTGTTGCTTCCTGACCTTTAGGGCCTCCTTATTTCCTGAAACACAACAATACTGAAATTAAGCCAATTAATAACACCACAATGGCCTCTAAATGTTCAAGTGAAATAATTACATGGGAATTCCCTGGTGGTCCAGTGTTTAGAATTCCATGTTCTCACTGCCGTGAGCCGAGGTTCAATCCCTGGTCTGGAAACTAAGGTCCCACAAGCCATGCAGTGTGGCCAAAAAAGAGAAAGCATCGTACACCTGTCATTTTAAATAAAAAACTAGAAATGATTAAGCTTATTAAGGCAAGTTGAAAGTCAAGATAGGCCAAATGTTAGGCCTCTTGTACCAAAAAAGTTAACCAAGTTGTCAATGCAAAGGAAAGTTCTGGAAGGAAATTAAAAGTGCTACTCCAGTGAATACATGAGTGCTAAGAAAATAAAATAGCCTGTTTGTTGCTATGGAGAAACTTTTAGTGGTCTGGATAGAAGATTAAATCAGCTACAACATTCTCTTCAGCCAAAGTCTAATCCAAAGCAGTGCCCTAATTCTCTTCAATTTTATGATGGCTGATTAAAAGCTAGCACAGACTGGGGGCCTTCCCTTGTGTCCAGTGGTTAAGACTCAGCAATTCCAATGCAGACAGTGCAGGTTCCACACCTGGTTGAGAAAATAAGATCCCACATGGCACATAGTGGGCTTCCCAGGTGGCACTAGTGGTAAGGAACTTGCCTGCCAATGCAGGTGATATAAGAGGCATGAGTTCCATCCCTGGGTCGGAAAGATCCCCTGGAGGAAAGCATGGCTTTCCTTTCCATAGTATTCTTGCCTGGAGAATCCCCATGGACAGAGGAGCCTGGCAGACTACAGTCCACTGGGTCACAAAGAATTGGACATGACTAAAGTGAATGAGCACACACCCATACCGTGCAGTCGGTCAAAAAATAAAAACAAAAAAGCTAGCAGAGACTGGTTCATGAGATTGAAGGGAAGAAGCTGTCTCCATAACAGAAGAGTACAAGGTGAAGAAGCAAGTGTTGATGTAGAAGCTGCAGCAAGTTATCCAGATGATCTAGCTAAGATAATTGACAAAGGTGGCTATGCTAAACAACAGATTTTCAATATAGATGAAACAGCCTTCTACGGGAAGAAGATGCCATCTAGGACTTGCATAGCTACAGAGAAGAAAATGTCTGGCTTCAAAGGACAGGCTGTGTCTCTTGTTTGGGCTAATGCAGCTGGTGATTTTACACTGAAGCCAGTGCTCATTTGCCATTCTGAAAAGACTAGGTCCCTTAACAATTACACTGAATCTATGCAGCCTGTGCTCTCTGAATGGAACAACAAAGCCTGGATGGCAGCACACCTGTTTACATGGTTTACTGAATATTTTATGCCCACTGTTGAGACCTACTCTTTCAGACAAAAACAATTCCTTTCAAAATATTACTGCTCATTGATAATGCATTTGGTCATCCAAGAGCTCCAATGGAGATGTGAGATTAATGTTGTTCTTCTGCCTGCTAATACAACATCCATTCTGCAACCCAGAAACCAAGTAACATTTTGATTTTCAAGTCTTATTATTTAAGAAATACATTTTCTAAGGCTATGCTTCTGTATATATGATGCTTCTGATAGAGATGGGCAAAATAAATTGAAAACCTTCTGGAAGGGATTCACCATTCTGGATGCCATTAAGAACAATGTGATTTATGGGAGGAGATCAAAATATTAATATTAAAAAAGTTTGGAAGAAGTTGATTCCAACCCCTTGAGGGGTTCAAGACTTCACTGGAGGAAGTAGCTGCAGATGTGGTGGAAATAGCAGGAGTTCTAGAATTAGAAGTGCAGCCTGAAGATGTGACTGTATTGCAGCAATCTCATGATAACCTTTTCACAGATGAGGAGTTGCTTCTTCTGGATGAATGAAGAAAGGGTTTCTTGAGATGGAATCTGCCCCTGGTGAAGATGCTGTGAAGACTGTTGAAATGACAATGAAAGATTTAGAATGTTACATAAACTTAGTTGATAAAGCAGCAGCAGGGTTTGAGAGGATTGGCTCCCATTTTGAAAGGGATAAAATGCTATTAAACAGCACTGTATGCTATATAGAAATTGTTCATGAAATTAAGAGCCAATTGATATAGCAAATTTCATTATATTTTAATAAATTGCCACAGTCACTCCAACCTTCAGCAACTATCACTCTAATCAATCAGCAGCCATTAACATCAAGGCAACATCCATCAGCAAAAAGATTACAATTCACTGAAAGTTCAAGTGATTGTTAGCATATTTTTTGGCAATAAAGTATTTTTAAATTAAGTTTTATATATAATACTGTTATATACTTAATAGATGACAGTGTAGTGTAAATGTAACTTTTATAAATACTTGGAAATCAATAATATTCTGATTACATGCTTTATTATAATATTCACTTTATTGCAGTCATCTGGAACTGAACCTGCAATATTGCTGAAGCATGCTTGTATTTTAGAGGAATATTTTCAGAAGATTAAAATTGATTGGGGTTTTATCACTCACTTGGTTTGATGATTAATAAGGTAATCATTATAAATATAAGTATCTATGATCAAAATAGGGCATTATAAAATATTTTGATAGTTAAATAAAAAGCATATTATGTGTCTCATGGTGTCTGTTAACCTCATTTCTTCCTGATCAGAAAATTTGCCTTTACTGAGTTAAAGGTTTTTTTCCATGGCATGGAAATGTACTCATCTATTTTGACTTGAAGAAAGTCAGGAAAGTCTAATAAGGAACAGAACTTGTGTCTTGCAAGCCTCCAAAAAGTGTCAGTGATTGCACCTGTTATTTCTAGACCAGTCCTCTGTAAGTCTTGATGGTATCTAAGCTGACATCAGGCAGGGATGTTATCAGTAGATGTAATGCTTGCACTAGCAAGTAGATCTTCTGTGTAATAAAACTTTGCTATAATTGCTTATTAGTTTCATGGTTATTTTTTGGTCCATTCTTTTATATTTTTTACATAGATACTTAATGTCATCTGCACACAAAGACAGTTTTATTTCTTCTTTTTCAATCTCTGTACATTTTATTTACTTTTCTTGTCTTACTGCATTAGCCAGGACTTCTGGCAGGATTTTGAAAGGGAGCGATGAGATGAGACATCCTTGGCAATTTGACCTTAGGTACCACAAGCGGAATCTGACTACTAGGGACCTTCTTTTAATTATGTGTCCAACAGTACTGAAGTGGAACTCCAAAAAGACCACTTTCTTAACTTTTTACCTTTTATATTTCTTTTCCAATCCAGTGCCCATGGCATCTGAGGAGGCAATCTGAGAAGTATATAAGGGAAACTTGATGTCTTTAATAGATCTCCTGCTTGGGTTTTGAAACATGAATTCAGGCAAAAAAATGTCTCCTTAATCTTCTGTGATATCTGAAATTCAGAAAAAGGCACTTATTTTTAGAACAACTCTTTGGTTACTGGAAGAATGGCTCAAGGCATAGACTCCTGTTGGCATTAACTATTTCCCATCTTGCTTCTGTCTGGGAACTGTTGGCTGTTTGAGGAGAACACAGCTGTGAAACACTCTCGACTAAAGGTGTTTGACTGCTTCTGCTGGGGACTGCTGGCATGTTTTTTTCATCCTGGTACATTGTTAAAATAGCCTCCATAACTCCCCTCCCTTCTGCACACCTCCCACACTAAATCTGGCCTTCGCCATTGACTTGTTTTGACCAATGGGATAACAACACATTTGGCAAAAGCAGAGACTTGGAAACTGAGTACACATTCTGGGACTTCTCTTTCTGCTCTTGGGAAACCTGCAAATGCTGCCATGTGAATAAGCTTGGGCTGGCCTTCTTTAGAAACATGGCCAGTGAGAGCCCTCATCCCAGCCACTTACACCAACTTCTAGCCTGCCATACATGTGAGGAAGGCCACTCTAGACCAGTAAGCCCCCCAGCCACCCCATTAGCTGACAAGTTGCATGGGTAAGCCCAGGTGAGAAAAATGGAAGAACTGCCTGGATGACTATTGTTATTCAGTCACTAAGTCATGTCTGCTTCTTTGCAACCCCATGAACTGCAGCACACCAGGCTTCCCTGTCCTTCATTGTCTCCCAGAGTTTGCTCAGACTCATGTCTGTTGAATCGATGATGCCATCCAACCATCTCATCCTTCTCCTCCTGCCCTCAGTCTTTCCCAGCATCAGAGTCTTATCCAATGAGTCAACTCTTTGCATCAGGGTAACAAAGTATTAGAGCTTCAGTTCAGCTTCAGCATCAGTCCTTCCAATGAATATTCAGCATTGAGCTCAGCCCAAATGGTCCCACAGAATCAGGAGCTAAAAAAAATCATTATTTTAAGCCACTGTGTTTTGGTGTAAGTTAACAAAAATTAACTTATATACCCTGGATCAGAGTGGTTTCTAGGCAACAAATATCACTTGCCTTGGCTCTGGGTATAGATCTTGAAAGTTGAAAAATCCCTTCAGTTTCTGGACTTGTCTAATCAACTTTCTGAATATGTTTTTATGAGATGAATTTTAATGCCAAGGCTCAAATGCCAGGATCTTTCGATCATTTTTTCCAGCAAGAGTGGAATTGGTTCTTCAAAATGACCATTTTCTCTATTTTGCATCTTTCTACTTCTATTTGCAGACTATCTGAAAAAAATGAGAAATCATGATTCAATAGGTTTCTTACTTGGGTTAAGTGGTGCATTCCTAGCTGGGTTCAGGAAGCTGTGGAGAAGAGCCACAGGACCTGCTGGTTGGTCACAGCTCAGCAGTAACAAGAAGGAACCTCTGGAATCTGGAGAGGCTTCTAACTTCTGCTGTGTCCCTCCAGCGCCCTCTACTGATAAGACCTAACCTTGTGCCAAATGATACATTTTAGAATTCAGCAGCATAGCCATGATGTTTTTCAAAACCAAGAAATTAATACTAGTATGGGACCGAGTGACTGGGGGAAAAAAGACCATTAACTAAACTCCAGACTTTATTTGGACTTTTCTAGTTTTTCACTAATGTCTTTTTACGATTCAATCTAGGATGCATGCTAAATCGCTTCAGTCGTGTCTGACTCCTTGCAACTCCATGGACTGTAGCCCGCCAGGTTCCTTTGTCTATGGGATTCTCCAGGCAAAAATCCTGGACTTGGTTTCAATGCCCTCCTTATAGACTGTTCATAGAGAAAAATGCAAATTGCAAAACTGAATTAATGCCAAATACAATGCAATCTAGGATACCACATTTCATTTAGCATTAATTCAGCTTTCCACTTTGCATTTTCTCAATGAACAATCCATCTTGGAGATGATTTAATATGGCAAAAATAAATGGAGCTGCCTTTAAACTTAGCTGCATACTATTCTATGGTGTAAAAAAATGAATTGTATCACTAGTTCTCGTCAGTTACTGCTTTTGTTACCCTTGTATGTGGGTTTTTAAACAAACTTGGGAGTGTATATGCAAGATAGTTTCCCAGAGGTGGAATTAGGTGGGTCAAAGGAGTGTGAGTTTTACATTTTAGTGAATAAGTCAACTTGTTCTCATGGAAGGAATGTAAGCTTGAGTGCTATATAACATTAGTTTATCCATTCCATGCTATGATCTCCAGTGGTGAAAGAGAGGTTGGCTCCATGAGATGGAAGGGAGAGGTGAGCTTGGGGAGAAAGCAAGGAGACAAGCCACAAGGGCCCCTCAATGCCAGGCCGAGGAGCTGAACTCTGTGCTGAGGGCACTGGGGAGCCACAGTGGGTTAGAGGCCGGGTTCAGCTCTCGACAGATGTGGTCCTGCAGAGGTGCAGTAGGAACAGCCATCACATGGCTGCCTCTCTCTCGGGTGGGAGCCTCATCCCTTTGCTCCTCTCTCGCCCTCAGGAGTGGGCCTCTGAGTGCTAGGGCCGGGGAAGACAAACCCCGTCCTGCCGGATGGGGCCTACCTTGGCCAGGTTACTCTGCTGCCATTCCGGCTGAGCAGAAATGACCCGATGAAGCCAGAAAAAGGAGTGGCTGATGTGGGGCAGAGGTGGAGGTCCACCTAACCTATGGCCCAGAGGCCAGCTTAACTCCAAACACCAGCGTCTGACAAAGCCTGACCTTGTCTTAACTGCTCAGATAAAGTCTGACAATGTTTAGCAAAATGATTCTTTTAGCAATATGCATCTCACGTCCAACAGTGAAGATTTTATTAATATTTCTATTTTTTTCTTTAAAAATCTATCAATCATTATCTATTCAGCCATCCAGATGAATGGTGAATGATGAATATCATTCATCTATTTTATTTATGCAGGTTTACTATCAGAAATGAAAAAAAAAAAACAAGAACAGTTGTCTGCAGTGGGGGTTAGAGATGGGAAGGGGCTGGTGTCTGACTTTCCCAGCTCTGGTCTCCCTGGGACTGCCCAGTGGTGAGTTTCCTTTAAGTTTCCTTTGCCAGTCACTTATTTGGATCTTACTGGAAACAGAAAGGCCTATAGAGGAACGCCCTCCCCCACTGCTTCTACTTCATGAATTGCCTATCAGAAATTGGTTCACATCGCATTTAAGCAGACAAATTTAAGTGCCACTGTTAAATTGCAATTGCCAATGTGAGACAGATGTCCAGCAGGAGTGTTTGTCTTCTGGAAGCTGTGGTTGTGTGATTGGAGCTAGCACTGAGTAGGAGTGTTAAGAAAATTCAGCTGAATAAATCTGAAGATCTAATTGGCTTAATTCAAGGGGTCATGATTTAGACAGCATCCCATCTAGCAAGTAGAAAGGAACTCTCTTAGTAGTTATTTTTGTGGGAGGACAAAAGCAAGAGTTTTCATACAAATTTTTGGAAAATACCAAATGCCCAAGAAATGAAATAAAATCCCCCTTGAGTGTCTCCTCTTCTTTGATAACCAAGGTTAAACTTTAGGATTTTACAAAGGCTTTTTTTTTTTTTTACAGTGTTTTACAGTTTTAAGGCAAACACACATGTATTTTTTTATATCAGCCTTACCCAGCAGTTTATTTCTGTATTTGATTCGGATTATACAGGATTGAGAAAATTCCTGATCCATAATAAAGAGGCCTATGGATCCCTGAGCTCTTAGAATATAATGAACCCTATGCTATGAAGTAGGGGCTGCAGGAGCCCCATTTTTCTTTGTACTTTCCTTTTTTGGCCACACCCTGCCACATTCATGATCTTAGTTCCCCGACCAGGTATCAAACCCGCACCCCCTAGTGGAAGTGCAGAGTCCCAACCACTGGACCACCAGGAAAGTTCCAAGAACCCCATTTTAGAGAGGTGGATACATGGAGGCTCGGGGCTTCCCTGGTGGCTCGGTAGTAAAGGATCTGCCTTCAATGCAGGAGACCCAGGTCTGATCCCTGGATCAGGGCAGATCCCCTGGAGAAGGAAATGGCAGCCCACTCCAGTATTTTTGCCTGGGAAATCCCACAGACAGAGGAGCCTGGTGGGCTATAGTCCGTGGGGTTGCAAAGAGTCGGACACAATTTAGCGACTAAATGGCAACATGGAGGCTCAGAGTTTGGTGATGGAGGGTGAGAACTCAGTACTGCCTCTTTTCCTGATTAGGTCACTGTGAACTTCCACCTGAGAATACATCTGATTTTAAAAGTAGATTGTGACAAAATACCCTCTTTTCCTTGACATGTTTACAATGTGGTCAAATATGTGCTCAAGGATGAAGGAGAAATTTCATTCCCGGGCCTGCAGAAGAGCCTGTTAAGCCAGTTAATCTGGAGATATGCTTATATGTTAAAATATGGTACATATAACATCTCCATCTACATGGTGTTTAAAAAAATTCTGTCTCGAAAAGCAAAGTTGTACATTGCTGAATATTTCAGAAATCCCTTTATTAAATTTTGTTTTTGGAAAGTAACACATTATCTTTACAAAGCATTTTTTCCCAAACATCATAAAGATATATATGGTGTGGAAATTCCTCCTCCTCTTGGCCCTCCATCCCAACTGTTTCTCAAAAAAAAAAACTTTGAGAAATATATATATATATATCATTTTTATAAAAATGAAATCACTTATGCATGTGATTCTGCTCCTAGCCTTGTTTGTTTATAGCAGAGTATGCTGATCTGTGACACAGCTGTATTCTGGAATACACAGCCACGGCCACAGTTTCACAGTTCCAAAAAGAAGTGACATGAAAAGATGACCAAACTATATACTTAAGTGAAGGAAACAAGTTGCAATACATATTTTGATACATATTTTATTCTTGGTGGCATCAGGTCTTATCTGCAGCATGTGGTATCTTTCAGAGTGATGGGCAGGCTTCTCTCTAACTGTGGTATGGGCTTAGTTGCTCTGTGGCATGTGGGATCCTCATTCCCTGACCAGGGATTGAACCCACATCCCCTGCATTGGAAGGCAGATGCTTGACCACTGAACCACTAAGGAATCTAATCCAAAGCATGATTCTATCAAACATGTGTATATATGTGCTTATATAAGCATATATCAATACATTGGTAAAAACTTTTGAAAAGCCAAAGAGGACATTGATCATGTATTGACAGCGTTACCTACAGGGTTGGAGAAGATCTGGGGGATGTTTTCTGGGGAATGGAACATGGGACTCTTCCCATTTGTAAATTTTTATAATTTTTTAAATGGAAGCATTATAAATTATTTTTGTTTTCTAAAAAGTATTCCCTATATTCCTTTAAACATTATTTTTAAAAGCTTGATCTATTTCTTTAAAGGGAAAAGACCTACCCTGCATAGAGAAAGATCTTCAGGAATAAAAGCACTGTATATGCTTTGCCAGTATTTCTACTTGCATTCCTTGGAGATTTTTTTCATGTTAAAACATTATTCTTTACTATTGTTTGTGGTATTCTAGAGTACAGACATAACATAGCTAATTTAACCAGTCCACCACTGATGTTCATTTAGGTTACTATAATGAACACCCTTATATATGCTTTTCAATTATTTATACCATTATGATATCTTTCTATATCAGCTCACATAGATTTACCTTCTTTATGACAGCCATGGAGAATCCCAGTCCAAGGATATAACATGAGTTGTACAACCCACCCTCTGCTGATGGCTATTCTGTTGTTTCCAATTTTTCACTGTAATAGATTTGACCATTAAAGTATGTTTTCAAAAGCTGACATCTTATTCTAGCATTTGCAGGCCATTTGCAGACCAGTGGAGGAAATGAGGACCCTGACAAACCTCATTTAATGGGTAAGGAAGAGGTCTCCCCATTCGGCCTAACCACTGTCAAATGGCCAGAGCATGGGCCTGCTTCAGAGAGAACAAAAGAACAATGATGAGACTCTAAACTGCTCTCATGCACCCCTTAGAGAACTTACTAGAAGCTTTAGTCCCTAGTAGGAGGATGTCTGGGGCTTCCCAGGTGGCTCAGGGGTAAAGAATACTTCTGCCAATGCAGGAGACACAGGTTCAATCTCTGTGTCAGGAAGATCCCCTGAAGAAGGAAATGGCAACCCACTCCAGCATTCTTGCCTGGGAAATTCCACGGGCAGAGGAGCCTGGTGGGCTACAATCCATGGGGTTGCAAAGAGTTGGACAGGATTTGGCGACCAGATAATGACAATAAAGGAGGATGTCTGTCACCTGTACTGGCCCAGCAGCCCTGCACTTTGATTTTCTTTTGATAACCAGTCCCCTTCCTAACACCACCCCTGGATGCATCCTTAGCAGGCATGTTAATCCACATTGCTCTCCCTTCCCAGACTGAAGAGTGGGGCTAAAACTTAAACCAAAACAGTGAGATTTAATTCCTGACCTTGGTGAAAGCTTTTGGGAAAGAAGCCTTTTCTCACTGCTGTGTTGTTTAGCTATAAGGATGTCAGTCTGGTGGTACCAGAGAAATCCTGCCAGAGAATGAAGCAGGTTTCCTGGAAACCTAGATTGAGCCCCTGGATCTGGACATGCCTGAAGCCAGCACTACCGACTTGGTTACATGAGCCTGCATATTCCATTTTATGTTTCAGTCAGTGCTGGTTGGGTTTCTGCTACTTCCACTGTAATAGTTCTTATTCATTTACCTTGGCTTTAGAAGAAAACAAACGAACTCATTCAAGTAGTATTTATTGAATATCCAGGCTCAGCCCCATGCCAGGCGATGTGGGGGATGATAAAGTGATCATAACAGAACTTGTCCCTCTGCTCATGGCAGTCCCGGGTCTACCAGAATTTAAACAGACAATCACAAACTATTCAGTGGTGATGACAGCATCCACCAGGGAGGAGGAGCTCTGGGAATTATAAGAAAGGCATCTGCGAATGGGGTGTTGAGATCAAGAAAGGGCCCCCGAGGACAGGACTTGGTTTGGGCCAAGAGTCAGTCTAGCGAAAGGAGGTTAAGGACTAAGGGTCTGTACACACATGCTACACGCCCCTTAGAGAATTTGCTGGAAGCTTAGTCCTTAGTAGGAGGATGTCCAGGGGTTTTAGGGCACCCCAACTCTCAGCAGGGCTCAGAAACCTGGTAAAACATCTTTGGAGTGGAGGGAGGGCTGGGCCAGGGAGGTGGGACAGGGAGAGGCGAGTCAGCCATCTCAGCCGGAGGAAGCCAGAGTAGGAGGAGGAGGAAGCCGGGTGTGCACATGGCCTTCATTTCTTGTTCTCACAATGTGGTGTAGAAATACATGGCTATCAGCATCACAGGGAGCTGAAGAAGAGGCGTCAGGTAAGGGGTACTCCAGCCTCACATCCCCATCCCACCCAGCTCAAAGGCTCCGCCTCTCACCGTCCACATCAGGATGGCAAACCCAAACCACGAGATGCCCCACGTGTAGCTGTCGATGGCGTGGCCAATGTGTTCAAAGCAGCCCTGGGCAAGGGGAAAGTGGGAGTGTGAGATAATGCCCAGGGATGGCTGGCTGCTGAAAGCAAGAGTCACTGGGCATCCTTGGGAGAGTCACTTCCTGCTTCCAGTCTTGCTTTTCTTACCTGTGGGATCACCGAGGGTGGGGTTTCTCACCCTGGGGATCAGAGCAGTGTCTCCCTCCCAGGGTGATTTAGGGAGTCAGGGCTATGATAATAACCCAGACTGCACAAGCAGGTGCTGCCTCCGATGGTGCAGTCTGAGGGCGATTCTGTCTGGAGCCGGCTTTCCATGCTGCCCCCAAGTTCCAAAGGTTTGAAATTTAACTTTAGGATCAGACCAGTTCTAATAGCTTCTCGTTTAGAGGTGAGGCTGAGCAGGGCCAGAGCCTCATACCACTTGCCTTCATGTAGATCCCCTGCTCGATCGGACTCGGAAGTGTCCAAAAGCAAAGGTGCAGGGTGTGTGCCCTGGAGTCAGCAGGACAGAGCTGAGGCCCAGCTCTGTCGTTTGTTGGCTATGGGGCCTGGCTACAATTCTGGCCCTCTGAGCCTCAGTTTTCCCATCTGGGAAGTAGCAATATTGACAGCACTACCCTCCAAAAAGTAGCTGCGATGATTCTGTGAGATGAGGTGTGTAAGTGCTCTGCACATAGCCAAGGCTCAAGGCTCTGACTCTAAAGGGGTGATGGTTTGCATCAGGCTCCTCTCTCCATGATACTTGATCTAAGACATGGCGCTGAAGGGCCCCTCTAGCCCACTGGGACTGGTTCCCCTCCTCTGGCTTCTCTCTTTGTTGCTGCACTCCCCTTGCAGGAGTTAAAGCACCTGCTTGGGGCCTCACTGCCTGAAATCACATCCCAGCTCCATCCCTCACTAGTGAGATTCATCATCTGTAAAATGAAAACATTACAACCTTACCTCATTAGGCTGCCGTGTGAGAATGAAATAAATAAATAAGGAAAATGTAAAGCACCTAGAAGGATGCCTGCTACAAAGTGAAGCCTCAAGAAATGTTAGTGGTTATTGGCGGTGTGCTGCCGGTATTGTTCTTGTTGCTCTGATCCCCAGCCAACCTGAGGAAAGTTCCAAGTGTCGCCAGATTTGGATCAGACCAAACCTGCAGCATGCATCCCGCTGACTTGCACAGGGAAGTGGCAGGGTGGACAGATGGAGGGTTGAAAAAGTCAGATGGGGGTTGGGGAGGAGACGACAGACAGACAATGGGAGGGAGAAAGAGACAGAAGAATCGGAGAGGGCCAGACAGACAGACAGACACAGCAGGAGGGGACACACCTTGGTGAACAGGTAGTCCAGGTGGCCCAGGCGGCAGCCTTCTTCATTGACTGGGATGAAGTTGCCAGTCCGTCGACAGCACAGCGGGGGCCAGGGGAACACCACCTCTGGGGTGGTGGCCCGGAAGGCAGATGTGAAGTTCACCCAGTCCATGGGCCCTGACGTGCCACAGCACTCTTGCTGGAGGGAGAGGCTGGGGTCAGACGGGCTCCAACTCAGAGAGGACAGACACTCCCCTGCAGTCAGTCACGCAACGCGAAGGCCGAGGTGCGCCTGCACTCCAGTGTCTGCGTGTGAGCAAGGAGCAGGCAATACTTGTCCCAGCACCCCGAGGCTGATGGGAGATTTGGATCAAACCCACACTCACGGTTTATTTTTAAAATTTAAAAAAAAAAAAATCATTGGAAAAAAATTTTTTTTAAATTAGCCATCAACAAAAGAGTTAAATGACACCAAAGGGCCGATTTCTGGCTTCTCCTGGCCCTTGTGGATGTTTGATTTGTGGCTTCCAAATGATGAAAACATAGGCTCCTTCAAATGTGGGCTCCAGTCCTGGCTAGCTTGAAGCAAACGGGGACCTCAGTTTCCACTGGGTCCTCAACATTCTCCCCTTTGTGCTCCTATATCACACTGAGTTTAATTAACATGTGTTTCTTAGAACCTGGCAGCCCGGGTTTGAGTCTGTCTGGTTCTATGACCTCGTGTAAGCCCTCAACCTCCTGCCTCCCTTTCCTCATTGCTAAGAGCTGATCTCCCTGTGGGCTGGCTGTGAGGATTAAAGAAGCTTGAAAGTGCTTTGAACAGTGCTAAACAAAAGCTAGTGATGGTTGATGCTTGCTGTTGTTATTATGACTGCTGTCATTATTAAGATGGTGCATGCGATGGTTCAGAGCAGGGGCTCTGGATCTAGGCTGCCAGGTTTGAGCCGCAACTCTGTCCCTTACCAACCATATGGGCAAGTGCTGTTCTCTCTTTTGAGGTTTTTCATCTGGAAAATGGCAACGACCAGAGTCCCTCCCTCCTAAGAACCACGTGAGTAGGCATCATCCACCAGTGGGCATCATGGAAGCCTTAATTACCTCTGCGGTCAGAGCCCCAGATTCGCCCCCCAGCCCCCAACACTGCAGACCCTCGCCCACCTCAATCATGATGCGATCCCAGAGGCCAGTCAGTTCCCGGCCCTGGTCCGAGTTGGCACTGTAGAAGGTCAGCATCTGCTTGGTGATCAGGGACGGGTTGGACACCATCTGCAGAGGGCCAGGGAGAACAGGGTCCAGCCAGGCTGGGTGGGGAGAGAGCTTGACCTCCACTTCTACCAGAGACCCTCATGGAACTCCCCCACCAGAAGTCACGTCCCTCCCTGGCCCTCTGTTGGACTCACGTAGTCTCGGTGGGTGTAGGACGTGATGCAGGAGGCGCACTCAAAAATGTAGACGATGAGCATGAGTATCAGGTACTGCGGAGAGACGGAGGGAGGGACGAGGGCCAGTGCCATCAGGGCAAAGCCTGTGAGGTCACACCCCTCCTGGGATGGGTCCATGGATAGAAATGCAATGTTTTATTTTTTGTGTGTTTTTTTTTTTTCCTGGCTGAGCCCTACAGCTTGCAGGATGTTAGTTCCCTGACCAGGGATTGAACCAGGGGCTGGCAGTGAGGGCACCACTTCCTAACCACTGGACTGCCAGGGAATTCCCAGAAATGAAATTGTTTACAAAAGTATAGGACAATGTGAATGGAGGTCTTCCCTGGTGGCTCAGACGGTAAAGAAAATGCCTGTGATGCGGGATACCTGGGTTCGATCCCTGGGCTGGGAAGATCCCCTGGAGAAGGGGATGGTCACCCACTTCAGTATTCTCACCTGGAGAATCCCCATGGACAGAGGAGCCTGGGGGATACAGTCCATAGGGGGCCCAGAGTCTGACAACACTGAGTGACTAAGCATGCACAATGTGAATGGAAACATCTACACGGTGGATACATACGTGCTGTCTGTGCAAACCTTTCACCCTTTCTGTATGTTTGATAAGTTTTCAATAAAATGTTAGGAGGAAATGAAATTTTAAAATATGTAATGTATTCCCTGAAGTTAACTATTAGCTTGGATGCAGTCAAAGGAATGTTTACTATAGAAAAGAAAAAAATAAAGATATTCCTGAGACAACCAGGGACATCTGAACACAGACTGGGTATTGGAAGACAGATAGGAGGGAGTGGGGTAAATTTACAGGGTGTGCCCATGGTACAGTGGTTGTGCAACACCCCCCCAGAAAAAAAGAAACCCTTTGGTGTTTTATGAAAATTATTTCTGTGACCCTCAGCTGTCCCCTCCCCTTACCCTTAAAGCAACAGAGGGTGGGGTGTGGACGTGCCAGCCTCACTGCCCAGACGAGATGCTGCGGGCCAGCACACCCGGCTGCTTTAAAACCATGTCCTTATCGTTCAGAGAAATGTGCACTCAAGTATTTACAGGGAAGTGACTTCGTGTCTGGAATGTACTTCAAAATACCCCAGGAAAGAAAAAATGTGGGCAGGCAGAGGGTGGGGTAGGAGGGATGACGTGTGGGTGATATTGTTGAAACCAGGTGATAGGTCCACAAGGTTCATGGTGCCTTTCACTCTAGTCTGTTTGAAATTTCTCATGATATTAAAGAAAAATTTTGTGTCTCGATTAATGACCAACTCACAGGGGAGACATACACAGATTTTTTTTCTTTTACTAGTTGGGTGGACTTTTAGGACTGGAAAATTGTTGTGCCAGAGAGCTAAATGCAGGAAAGAAGAATAAAAGGAAAGGCACGGAAAAGAGTGTTTTCATGGCTCCATCTTACACATAGCGAAGCCAAAGTCCTTACCAAGGCCTGCAGGTCCACCTCTCCTCTCTCCCCTCATCGCCACGCCCATCCCCCAGTGTTCTCCTCCTCTGTCCGCCCTCAGTTCCTCTCACTACCTCCCGACAACTGGCTCCAGCCCCCACACACATGGTTCACAGGCCCCTTCACTGCACCCCACCCCCCACAACCTCGCCTCTGCTCCAATTTACCTGCAGGTTCTTCACTCTCCCTTCCGCAGCTCCAGCTCTTCCTTCCCCTGGTCACTGTCTCCATCACAGTATCCTGCCCCATAGCCAGGGCTTTTGTGGTTTGCTCACTAAATAACCCAGTGCCTAGCACAGGGGCTTGGTACATGGTTCTTGCTCAATACACATTTGTGGATTAGGCAAGTAGCTGCTCCTGGGAATCCAAAAAGCCCTCAGATGGGGAGGAAGCCCCCATGTTGGCTCTGGGTCAGTAGGGCCGGGATTGGAATTCCTGCTTTCCCTATCATCTGGTCTGTGGGCCTCTTTGAGTCTCAGTTTCTTCATCTGGTAAATGGGTAGAGAAGCACTCACTTCAGAGGGCTGCTGGTTGGCTTGAAGGCGTTCACTTTCTAAACTGCTTAGCCTCATGTCAGGCACATGAGAGGTACTTGGGGAGTGTGGGTTATTGCTGTGGGCAGAGGCTAAGAGCCTAGGATCAAGTGCTGACAGACTCAGGTTTAAATCCTGGCTCTGCCACTCACTTGCTGTGCCACCCCAGAGAAGTGGGTTCACTTGTCTGAGCCTCAGTATCAGCTCTGTCAAATGGGCTCATGAGGATGAAGATGGAGATGATTATGGTACCTCATGACGGATGGTGAGGCACAAATGAACTAATCTATGTAAAGCATGGAGCACTCATTAAATGGTAGCTGTGCTATTCTTATCGTCATTGTTATCAACAGAGCTCACAAGTCCTGCTACTCAAGAGCCATCTTCCCATGCAGTGCCTTTTTCCTTGCCTCCTGTGGGCCCTGGTTTTCCCAGTAAGACGAGAGTAACAGCTGAGCCTAGGTTATTCGTTTATGGACAGATGAGATGACGTGATTGCCAGGAGGCCCCAGGGCAGTGCCACCAGGAAGGCACACTCGTGGCTTCTGTGCGGTTGGTATTATGACTCTGTAAGGATGACCTCTATGGCCAGCCTATGCCCATCCCCTTCCTCCCGGGGCCTCACCGTGAGGATCATGGGCGGCGGCGGCAGAGTGCTGCGCCCACACCAAAGCTGGCCACCACGAAGAAGGAGAAGCCGCAGAAGATAGCGATCCAGGCGCCGGCGAAGACGTCATCCTTGCCCGAGACGCCCATCAGCGGGTACACCGCGGTACTGGTCGGCGGTCACCCATACCGTTTCAGCAAACAGGGCCAGGCCTGACAGCTGGATAGAATGGCCGGTCAGCAGGGGGCTGGGCAGGCGCAGTTGGCTCACCTGCATGAGTCTCTGTGAGCAAGCGCCTTCCCCACTCTCAGCCTCTACTGCCCTCCTGGTAAAGTAGTAAGAGTGACAAAGACATCCCCACGAGCAGGGATGAAGCTGGGCAGGGGACCGAGAGGGAAGGGAGGACCCAGCCAGACCCCTGAACCCCACCTCCACCCCAGCTGCTAAAGACTTCAAGGATACGAGGAGACACTACATGCAAAGCCTGGAGCTCATGACTGGCCTCAAGGAGATGCTGGATCTCCTGGAGAGAGTTGCTGTTCCCTGAGGAGAGGAGCCTGGCTGTGGCCAGAACAAATGACAAAGGCATCGACCCTTCGGTCCAGCCGTTCCACTCACAGGAATCGATCCTCCGGGTACACCTGCCCATGCAGGAAAGCCACACACCCACCAGGCTATCCCTGCGGCACTGTAGGAAATAAAGGAGCCAGGGGCCACACAGCGGAGGGCTCTGCAGCTGTGGGAAGGGGGTGGGGGAGGCTGGCTGAGGCCTGGTGTGGAGGGGCCTACACACCGTGGGAGCAGGAGGATGGGGGAGGCACAGGGCAGGATGCGGACTGAGCAAGAAAAGGGAGAAAACAGGCACCTAGTTTCTATCTGCTTGTATCTGCTTCAAGGAATATTGCAGAAAATAAAAATCTGGTTACCTCTTGGGATGGGGAACCAGGCCAGAGGAAGACAGCTCAGTGGTACCTTTGCCAACAATCAGACCAAGGCTCACAGAGTATTTACTGTGTGCACTGGTCCCCAGAACTGCTTCCCATGTGATAATCATCATCGTTACCAGCTGTCCTGTACTACTGGCCCGTACCAATAGCAACATGTGTGCCAGGCTCTGGCCTGAGCACAGATAGAGTAACTCATTTGATCCTCTCAGCATTCCTATTTTATCTCCATCTTACAGATGAGAACACTGAGGCCTGGAGAGATTACATCACTGGCCCCAGATCCCAGAGTAGCAGGTGATAAAGCTGAGGTTGAACCCAGGCTGTCTGGCTCCATGTGCAGGTATCAGATTAACTAAAAGACATTGCTGTTACTCATTGCTATGGGCCTCCTGTGCACCCAGCAGGCACTTTATGTCCATAATCATGTTAATGATGACAGCTGGCACTTGTCAAGCACTTTTTCTGATTTGAGGACCATTAATCTGAGGATTAATCGACTCAACAGTGCCCACAGTGAAGACATAATCTATAGACGGGAAGCAGGCACAGAGAAGTCAAGTTGTTTGCTCAAGTTCACACAGCTGGGGAGACACAGAGCTGGGATCCAAATCGGGATTGTTCTGACTTGAGAAGCCAGGAGACACGGGCCATTACGTGGGTCCTGGGCTCTCAGCTGCCCCGCGCCCAGGTTCAGGACGATTCCCTCCTCATCACCTGCCCACTGGGCTCCCAGTGGATGTCTTACCAGAATAATGATGTTGCCCACGACCAGCAGACCCACCACAACTGGAGACCCCCTTCTCTGTCGTTGCTGCTGCTACAGGAGCCATAGTCCTGCCTGGGACACATGAGCAGGGCTGCTGCCGGGTAGAGGCTGGGGGAGGAGGGGCGGGCCTTGCTGGGCAGGACCCACTGCCCCCAGTCCACACCCCCCGCTGCCGGGTTCTGCTCCCGCCTCTCTGCTGGGCCCAGGCTGGTATCCAGTGTGCCCATAACCCTGGCAGTGGGCCATTTTACAGAAGAGGAGGGACTTCCTTGGCAGCCCAGTGGTTAGGACTCTGCGCCCCCCACCACAGGGGATGTGGGTTCAATCCCTGGTTGGGGATCTAAGATTCTGCAAGCGGTGGAGCGTGCCATCCCCGCCCCCGCCAAAAAAGAGAAACCAAGGCTGGGATGGGGCGGTCACTGGTCAGAGCTCAGGGCTGGCCCCCGCAGCAGCCCCCCATTCAGACGCCCAGGGCCCCCTCCTCACCTTCTCTGCCCGTAGCCTCTCTGGCCAGCCCCTCCCACAGTGGCGCCCTATATACGCCCAGGCCCCTCCTTGGGCCAGTTTCCTGGAGGGGGAGGGTGTCTGGAGGAGGGGACCGAGGTCAAGCGGGCAGACAAGTATGGGAGAACAGCTTTATGAACCCCCTCCCCCACCCCGCCCCCTGCCAGTGATTTATAGACCTGAAATTCCAGATTATGCTGGCCACATGGGCAGGGTGACAGGTGGCCTCGGGTTCTCAGTCCGTTGTGGGGGTAGGGATGGAGACAGGTTTGGGAGGGCGAGTATACCACCTGACTTCTCTCCGCAGGACTAGAGCCTCCCTGGGAGGGGGAGAGATTCAAATGAAATCCAAACGCGAGTTCGGAACCAAACGCAGATCTGCCTCTGCGGCTGGGGGGCTCCACCTCTCCAGGGCAGTGACCTCGGCCCGCCAGGGCCGCTGGACGAGGCCAGGAGGAGGGAGGAGATGAGGCAGTGGGAGGGATGCTCCCCTCTGGGGCCGAGGGAGAGTTTGGAAGATATATGTGTGTGACGGGATTTTGAGATGAGTGTTCAACGAGCAGGCGGGGGAGAGAAGTGTGCAAGAAAAAGGGAAGGCATACTGAATGGACTTCGTCGGATGCCCCCTCTCCCCCGCCCCCGCGCCCCATCACCACACACTCGTGCTGACAAAGCAAGGTCACAGCGAGGAGGAGCCGTGGTTGGAAATGTCTTCAGTCTGCGGAATCAAAGACCTAGGTTCTGATCCCAGTTCCGCCTACTCCGTGCCGCGCGACCTGGCGTGTGCATTTGCCCATCTGCAGAATGGGTACCATCATATCGCTTTCCTGGGAGGCGGTGGGAACTGAGGGCTGGGATGTCTGCAAAGGAAGTCTTCCCGCCAGGCGTGCAGCGGGCGAAGGCGCCTCACCAGCCGCGTTCCGGAGAGGCCCGCGGTCCCTCCGATGACGCCCCCCAGTGGCACACAGGCCCATTCCGCAGGCGAAAATGGTGGCCTGGACTCCGTCCTCCAGAACTTCTCAGCCCCCAGAGCTGGAGCGTTTGCTGGATTTTCTCTCTGGGTTTTGGCTTCCCCGGTGTGTGAGAAATGGGCAAACAAACGCGGCTTACAATTCCATCAACAAGATACTGGCTTGGTGGAACTGCCCTGGTGGTTAAGAATCCACGGCTTCCAATGCAGGGGGTTCAGCTTGCATCTCGGGGTGGCGCTAGTGGTAAAGAATCCGCCTGCCAATGCAGGGAGATGTAAGAACCGCTGGTTCGATTCCTGCGCAGGAAAACCCCCCGCAGGAGGTCATGACAACCTATTCCAGTATTCTTGCCTGGAAAATGCATGCCATGGACAGAGGAACCTGGCGGCCTACAGTCCATGGGGTCGCAAAGTCAGAAAGGACTGAGGAGACTTAGCGCGCGTGCACATGGAACTAAGATCTCACAAGCTCGGTTGCCTTCAGAGACTGATCTGAGAAAACATTGCTCCAATTTATGTCAGAGAATGTTTTGCCTCTGTTCTCTGTTTTATGGTGCCCTGACCTTTAGTTAAGTCTTTAGGCTGTTTTGAGTTTATTTTTGTGTATGGTGTGAGAGAGTGCTTTCAGTTCAGTTCAGTCGGTCAGTCGTGTCTGACTCTTTGCGACCCCATGAATCGCAGCACGCCAGGCCTCCCTGTTCATCACCATCTCCTGGAGTTCACTCAGACTCACGTCCATCGAGTCAGTGATGCCATCCAGCCATCTCATCCTCTGTCGTCCCCTTCTCCTCCTGCCCCCAATCCCTCCCAGCATCAGGGTTTTCAATGAGTCATCTCTTCGAATGAGGTGGCCAAAGTACTAGAGTTTCAGCTTTAGCATCATTCCTTCCAAAGAACACCCAGGCTAATCTCCTTTAGAATGGACTGGTTGGATCTCCTTGCAGTCCAAGGGATTCTCAAGAGTCTTCTCCAACACCTGTCAAATACATTTTATAAGTTTTAGCTAAAATAACTTGCAAAATAATAGGGCCATGCTGAAAATATTAAATATTTTTGTTTTCAAATAGTTCAGTAACTATAAGTAATTGGATGTTATATAAAAAGTTTAATAAAAGCAAAAAGTTGTTGTCAGTGGGGGCATTAATATGTTACCTGTCATAAAGGAATCTATTTTCTTCTGAAATAAGAACCCAGTGTATTTTAATGTCAAGGTTGAATTTTCACTATTCTTTCTTATTATATAAGCTAGTCTTCAAAGCAAGAAGATTTGAAGTGCTAATTACTCAGATGTTCAGAATGCTGATGATAAAAACCACAATGCCAAGATCTTAAGATGACATACACCTACATATGAACCAGCCATTTGTCCATGGGAATTCCCCGACTTCCATCTACTGGATGCTGTGACTGTATTCCACATTGGAAACCACCCAAATGTCTCTTAATAGGAGGCTGGATAAGTCTATGATGGTACATGCATATACCAGATACTATTCAACAGCAAGAGGGAATGAATTATGGATACATGCCACCACAGGGATAAATCTCAAAAGCATTACTCTAAATGAAAAAAGCCACACTTGAAAGACTACCACTATATGATTCTAGATAGGAAGTTCTAGAACAGGCAAGAGCAATAGAGTGATAAAAGCCAGAGAGTGGTTACCCTTGGGATGTGACTGTAGGGGACAGGAAAGGGACTTCTGTTTCTGAATCTGGACACCAGTTACTCAAGTGTGTTCAGACTGAAAATTCATCCAGCAGTACCCTCACGATAAGTGCACTTTTCTCCTTATTTTATTTTATTTTATTTTATTCCAATGCCTTCGAAAGAGGGTAGATCAAGAATTCCCTAGTGGTCCAGTGGTTAAGAATCTGCCTACCCCAAAAAAGAAAGAAAGAAAGAAAGAATCTGCCTGCCAATGCGGGGGACACAGGTTCGATCCCTGTTCTGGGAAGATTCCACATGTCTTTAGGCAACTAAGCTAGTGCTCTAGAGCCTATTAGAGCCTGTGCTCTAGAGCCCACAAGACACAACTACTGAAGCCTGTGTGCCTAGATCCTGTGCTCTGCAGCAAGAGGAGCCACCACAATGAGAAGCCCCTGCACCGCAGGAAGAGTAGCCCCTACTTGCCACAACCAGAGAAAGCCCACTCATAGCAATGAAGACTCAACACAGACAAAAATAAATAAATAAGAGAGGGTAGATTCTTTCAAAAGAAACATATTTGACGTGTTTAAAGTGGTGTTTTCCAAAGAAGGCACACAAGATAATTTTAGGTGCTCCAGGAACAGAAAATGAAATGGCATGAAGTGACATAAAAGTTATATGAAAATGAGCCACTTCTCACCAGTCTTTCTGATGTGTTTTGTTTTCCCTGGTCAGTGGTGAAAGGAAAGTTTTCTCAAATTTCTTACAAAATATTTCAGTGTAGAAGGAAATGGAGAGATCACGTAACTGACACCAACATCCTCACCTCCCAGCTTTGCCAAGTCTATTTTCCTGTGTTCACTGCAGATGGTTTTCTAAGGTGCACACATCGCAGATGGCATTTGAAGTCACCTCCTGCCCAGAGACAACTTCACTACCAAATTTGGGACTCCTCCTCCTCTATATCCCTTCCCTCGTCTTCCTTTTTAGATCGCAGGTGTCATGGATTGCGTCCATCCCACACCCTCAGTTTATAGTTCATTATCCCCCGCAAGGCATCTCTTGATTTAAATTTAATGCATTCTGGCCTTCACCAGTGGCTCAGATGGTAAAGAATCCGTCTGCTCTGCAGGAGATGAGGGTTCCATCCATGGGTCAGGAAGATCCCTTGGAGGAGGAAAGGTCAGCCCACTCCAGTATTCTTGTCTGGAGAATCCCAAGGACAGAGGAGCCTGGTGGGCTACAGCCCATCGGTTCACAGAGTTGGACATGACTTACTGACTAAACCACCACTACCACTTCAGCTGAAACAAGAACAGGCTACATTAACAGATCACACATGTAACTGACCAATAACAAAAATTCAAAAAAATTTATGTATTCCCTCAGTCTCCATACACCAGTCTTTTTTGGTGCCCCGCCTGCTACTGACAAACATTCTAAAATGTTCATACAGTATTTTTGTTGTTGTTGAGTGAGTTCTTGTAAAATGAGTACCATTGTGTCCAGCGCAGGTCTGTTCTAATTTATCTCCCCATGATCGTGTTAATAGCTTCTCCCTAGTCTTACGTTTCTTGCTGAGCACTAGTTTTATTAAGGGCCATCATTGTTACTCTGGGCTCATTGAGTCCGTGGCTTCTGATGGTTGCTTGGGACACCTCTGGTGCATCCCTCTCAGTTTACCGTCTCCTCCCCAGAGAGGACAGTCAGGCTCCTTCCAACTCCGCCGCCTCCACCATTCCCAGTGTAAATAATGCTGCAGTGAGCACTCTCATGTGTGGCCCTGTAGACAGATGCTTGTGTCTCTTTCTTAGGAGGCAGAATTTCTGGGTCCTGGGTATGTATGTGGCAGTTTGCTTTCCACAATGGCTGTCCCCTCTAACACTCCAACCAACAGTTCATGAGGGTTCTTATACCCTTCCCTCACCATCCATGCTTGACATTACTCAGCTTTCTAGTTTTTGACAAGAGTAATTTGGTATAAGGTGATACATGCTGTTATTTCCATTCTCACTCCATTTTATGATTGAGGATTTTGAGCATCTTTTCAAATGTTTGTTAGTGTTTGGGGTTTCTACTCCTCTTTCATATTTTTAAGATATATGCATGTATTCATCAACGATGTATAGAATAGCTTTATTTTTGCTGGAGTATAGTTACTTAACAATGTGTTAGTTTCTGCTGTGGAGCAAAGTGAATCAGCTATATGTACACATATATCCCCTCCTTTTTGGATTTCCTTCCCATTTAGGTCACCACAGATCTCTGAGTAGAGTTCTCTGAGCTACACAGTGGTTTCTCATTAGTTCTTTGGTACACAGTAGTGTATATGAGTGAGTGAAGTTGCTCAGTGGTGTCCAACTCTTTGTGACCCCATGGACTATATAGCCTACCAGGCTCCTTCATTCATGGAATTTTCCAGACAAGAGTACTGGAGTGGGTTGCCATTTCCTTCTCCAAGTAGTGTATATAAATGTATATAAATCAATCCCTATCTGCCAATTCATCCCAATCCCCTTCCCCCTTTGGTGTCCATGCATTTGTTCTCTATGTCGGTATACAGAAGTTTTAGATTTGGGGCAAACTTTACATAAATTGTGTCTTGTGCTACAGGTAATTGATTTTTTTGCACCTCAGCATTACACTTTTGAGATTTATACATCACCTAATATGTTGGTGAGGGACAGGGAGGCCTGGCATGCTGCGATTCATGGGGTCGCAAAGAGTCAGACACGACTGAGCGACTGAACTATGGGGGCCTACTTCATCCATTCTTTTGCAAGAATACGTCATAGGTTAAAATCTCCTTTCCAAATGAACTTATCAAAGAGGATATGGGAAAATGCCATCGATGGCAGAACAGAGGTACACATACTTAGCAACATTCTGAAACCTGAAGTTTGGGTGCCAAGGTGATAAAGACAGGCTGAAATCTCAGGTGCTCTTTTGGTCAGCTGAGCAAGGGAAGACCTGAAATTCACGGGGTAGGGGTGTGAAAGGTGGGCATTACCCCCAAGGCAGTGAAGCTTCAGAGCTGAAAGGGGCCAGTGTGAAGGGTGGCTTGATGGGGAGAGAGGAAGGGAAGCAGGGATAGAGGAGTCAGGGAAGATTAGGATGTGCTGTGAGGTGGTGAAGCAAGGAGGAAAGCAGGAGGGCAGGGTGATCAAAAGGCCTTTTATTTCTTTTTTTCTTTTTTTAAAAATATTTATATATTTGGCTGTGCAAAGTCTTAGTTGCAGCATGTGGGATCTTTAGTTGCAGCATGCAAACTCTTCATTGCAGCATATGGGATCTAGTTCCTTGACCAGGGATCAAACCCAGGTCCCTTGCATTGGGAGCTCGGAGTCTTAGCCACGGGATTAAGGGAAGACTTTTTTTCTTTCTCAGATTTATTGAGCACCAAGTATGTGATCAGGCCTGAACTAAGCATTAAGGATCCGATGCACATACTGAATTTTCTCCCAGTTCTGTGGGAGGCAAGGCTGGGAACACAGCAGTGATCAAGATGGCTCTGTCCCTGCCCTCACCAGCTCATGGAAGAAGGGGCTGGCGGCGGGGCGGGGGGTGTGGAGGGAGCTGTGTGGACAGACAGTCACCAGAGAGTGGCAGCTCAGCATGGTCAAGGGGATGCTGGAGCGACCAGGGAGGGAAGCTCAGGCTAAGAGGCCAGGGCCGCCATGGGGAAAACAAAAGGGAATGTGAGAACCCAAAGGGAAGTGTCCAACCCAGCCGAGGTTGTAGAGGAAGGCTTCCTGGAGGAAGGGACATTGGAGGAGGAGACTGGGGCTGGCAGATAAAAGGCAGAAAAGAACATTCCTGACAGAGGGAGCATGATCTATACATACAGTGGAATATTCTTCAGCCTTAGAAAGGCAGGAAATCCCATAATACACAACATGGATGAACCCAGAGGAACTGGTGCTACATGAAATACCAGTCACAGAACAACAAATAGTGCATAATTCCATTTATCACAGGTAATGAAGGGACTGCCCTGGTGATCTAACAGCTAAGACTCTATGCTCCCAATGCAGGGGGCCTGGGTTCGATCCCTGGTCAGGAAGTAGATCCCATATGCTATGACTAAGACCTGGCACCGCCAAATAAAAATATTTTTTAAAAAAGAGGAAAATAGTCAGACTCATTAAAGCAGAGAGTAGAATGGTGGTTGCCAGGGGCTGGGGAATGATGAGGAAAATGGGGGAATTACTAATCAACGGATATAAAGTTTCAGTTATACAAGATCAATAAATTCTAAAGGTCTGCTGTTCAACACTGTGCTTACAAGTTAACAGTACTGTACTGTGCAAGGCTGTCGTGGTGGAACTGTTCTCCATAGTATCATCCCACAGGTCACCTGCCAGATCTTTCCAGAGGAGACAAATAGTGGCCCCCACTAACAGGGCAATAAAGTGAAGACGGAATATACATATTCCTTGCCCTTGCGGAAACTATCTTTTAGTGGTGGGGAGATGATTAGCAAGAGATAAAATGTAGGGAATATTAGTGGTAGGTGCTTAAGAAACGAAAGGGGTTAGGGCTGCAAAGTGTGTGTTTTTTTTTTTTATTTTTGGCCCTTCTTGCGGGATCCTAATTCTCTTGGCAGTTAGTGTGGAGTCCTGATCACTGGACTGCCAGGGAATTCCGTGTGTGGAGGTGAATTGGTAGGTCGAGTGGTAGGGGAAGAGCTCACTTCATGGTGCCTGGGGAAGAGCTGAATGCAGAAGGGAGCAAGCCGAGCGGCTAGCTCATGGGAAAGCACTGCAGACAGAGCAAGGGGCAGGTGCACAGACCTTGAGGTTGGAACCAGCCTAGTGCGTTGACCTCGTTACCTCACAGTTCCTGTCACAATGAAAAGCAGTGCGGTAGGAACTGCTAGAGCACATGGGCAGTGGGAGATCAGAGAGGAAATGGAAAGCTGTGTCAATCCTTATCAAATCAACTATAGACAGAATCAGTATTTATGTTTCTAGATGCTTCTCTGGGCAATCTCTGAAACTGCTCATGGTGGCAGCCTCTGGGCAGAACTGGGTGAGTGGAGTCAAGGGAAGTCCTACATCTTGGTTCTTCACTGGACTGTATTCACATTTCACCTTTACATTCTTTCCCAACACATGCCAGAAGCTTCTAGTTTCTCTGTCCACTAGGCCCATTGGTTTACAGCCCCCCTCCTCATGGGTGGCCGCTTCAGGAGCACTCTCACAGGGCCATTGTTGCTCAGTATGAGAATCATCTCTCTGCTCTTTTGAACATAAGTTTGTAAAACAACCATTTGTTGTCACCCTGCTTATTTAACTTATATTCAGAGTACATCAAGCAAAATGTTGGGCTGGATGAAGCACAAGCTGGAATCAAGACTCCTGGGAGAAATATCAATAGCCTCAGATATGCAGATGACACCACCCCGATGGCAGAAAGTGAAGAGGAACTAAAAAGCCTCTTGATGAAAGAGGGTGAAAAAGCTGGCTTAAAACTCAACATTCAAAAAACTAAGATCATGGCAGTTGGTCCCATCACTTCATGGCAAATAGATGGGGAAAACAATGGAAACAGAGACAGACTTTATTTTCTTGAGCTCCAAAATCACTGCAAATGGTGGCTACAGCCATGAAATTAAGACTTTGCTCTCTGGAAGAAAAGCTATAACCAACCTAGATAGCATATTAAAAAGTAGAGACATTACTTTGCTGACAAAGGTCCATCTAGTCAAAGCTATGGTTTTTCCAGTAGTCATTTATGGATCGAGGAGCCTGGTAGGCTGCAGTCCATGGAGTCGTGAAGAGTCGGACACAACTGAGCAACTTCACCTTCACTTTCATGCATTGGAGAAGGAAATGGCAACCCACTCCAGTGTTCTTGCCTAGAGAATCCCAGGGATGGGGGAGCCTGGTTGGGCTGCAGTCCATGGGGTCGCAAAGAGTAGAACACAATAGAAGTGACTTAGCAGCAGCAGCAGCAGCAGCATGTATGGTTGTGAGTTGGGACTATAAAGAAAGGTGAGCACCAAAGAACTGATGCTTTTGAACTGTGGTATTGGAGAAGACTCCTGAGTCCCTTGGACTGCAGAGATCCAACCAGTCCATCCTAAAGGAAATCAGTCCTGAAGTCCTGAATTGGAAGGACTGATGCTGAAGCTGAAACTCCAATACTTTAGCCACCTGATGTGAAGAACTGACTCACTGGAGAAGACCCTGATGCTGGGAAACACTGAAGACAGGAGAAGGGCACAACAGAGGATAAGATCATTGGATGGCATCTCCAATTCGATGGACATGAGTTTGAGCAAGCTCCAGAAGTTGGTGATGGACAGGGGAGCCTGGTGTGCGGCAGTCCATGGGGTCACAAAGAGCTGGACACGACTGAGCGACTGAACTGACTGACTGAAAAAACACCAGTCTGACCACAACATGGTATGCTAGCTGTCACGCTGTCTGAGGCATTCCTTATTGACAAGTTTGCAGTGGGTGATATTTTGTACCGTTGTGTGACAATTCCTTTGGGGATGTCAAAAAGGGACATTTCTTAACTTGGCCTACTTAAATGACTTCCAATCATCACTATGATCAACACAATAGAGGAGGCTGGAAAACTGGGAGAAATTACACATTGCACATTAGACTGCTTATTAGACAATATTAAGAACTTCTTAGGTTTTAGATGTAATTATGATTGTTTAAAATAAATCTGTACCTTACTTATTTCTAGATAAAATATGATCTCCAGTGTTTGCTTTAAAACTATCTAGATAGGGAATTCCCTGGTGGTCCAGTGGTTAGGACTTGGCACTCGTATTGTCAAGGGTCTAGGTTCAATCCCTGGTTAGGGAACTAAGATCCTTCAACCTGGATGGGGTGGGAATAACTAAATAAACTTACCTAGTAAAGAGGAGCAGCTGAGATGAAACTAATTGGTCATTTGTTGATCACTGTTGAAGCTAGGTGATAGTTTCTATTATACTATTTTCATGTGATTCAAAACGTAAGTTTTAAAAAATTGTACAGATAACAAAGCAGGACATATGGATAGATTTTAGCACATACAGGAACTTGAAGTTATTTTGTATAATCATTCACTCTATTGTCTGGTAAAGAAGAGGTGGTCAAAGTTTATTCAAAGAAAAACTGAAATAAAAAGCAAAAAACCCCACCCTGAATTCAGTCCCCTTTACTGATCATGGTACTAATTCCGCCCCAGTTTCTGGCCCCATTGTCCAGCTCTTTTACACATACACAGCCTTACACGTTTCCAACGAGTATTTATTATTAGTTAAACCATGATTCAGGATCCCAGGGTGGGGATCACCATGTACCCAGGTCCCCCTTCACCACCCGGGGGAGAAGGACGGAGGACAGAGGAGGTGGGATGAAGCCAGTTCAGATCTTCCCAGGAAACGTGCCTTCTGCCCGGCGGTCGTCCCAAGCTGACACCTGTAGATACACAGCCAGTGTTATTCCCTTCCTCCACAGGGAAACCAGATGGGTGGACTTCTTCGCCTTCCTTAGTCTGCCCACCTGTTCAGTCAACAAGTAACCCTAGTACCTGCTATGTGCCAACACTGGCAGCTGTTCCAGGAGCCAGGGGACCAATAGTGACTCAGAAGGACAAAAATCAATGCCCTGAATGAGCTGATGCACTGAGGGGAGAGGAGGTAGAAGGTGGATGGAGAGGAATATCAGGCAGACTCATAGCAGAGCTGTCCATGGGGAGACGTGGGTACAGAGCTTCAGGAATGTGACTGTGCCCTGCTTCAGGAACCCCAAAGTCAACACTCAGTGATGTTTGACAGAACAGAGGAAAGAAGGAATACTGGGCAGCTGTGGCGGGGTGGGTGGCGAGAGGGAGGGGAAAGAGGCTATCCATACTTCAGCAGGAATGCATCTCCAAGATACACAAATCAAGTGCAAAAAGGTCCAAACTGGATATGCAGCATGATCCCACTACTGCTCATGTATGTGTGCACACCTATGAAACCTAACAGAAAGGCTCACAGCAAACTGTTAACACTACCTAGAACTAATGCTCTGCAACGTGTGGACCCTCCTATAGGCAATCAGAAGCACATTTTTATACACACATGCACACTCACATGTGATATAGGGCTCCAGTTTCCAATTCTGTAAAATGATGATCCTGATAAAAGGACCTATCTGTTTTTAGCATGTTTTCCCTTTTATGACATAAAATACAACATTTAAGTGCCTTCAGTAAGTGCCTGTTTTATTTACACATACACCATACATCACAAATACTCTGTACTTAAACTGTCTTGCAACTTGCTTTTTTCATGAGCCTTAGAGCTCTTTCTGTATTGTCATAAAGATCAAGATGAATATCCATTTATTTAACGTGTTTCCGAATGTTCCCCATTACAAACCACTCTGCAGTGGATGTCTTCGTACACATTTTTACAGGATGTGTACAGATGAAAAGGCCATATCTGCAGTATGATTTTTTTTTCATTTTGAAAGATCCTGCTGCAGGATGGACCTTAAAAGCAATTGGACCAGTCTATAGAACCACCAAAACTGAGCGCTATCTACCACGGCCCACTTTCTTTTATATTGAAGGACCAGGCTGATCTGATCCTTTGGCAAATTAGTCTTTGCTCAATAATCTCACTTCATGAAAAGGAGATGCAAACTATTTCCAGTAGTGGAACTGTACACTACAGTATCATTTAAAATAGTGAAAAAAGACTGAGTCCAGTTAAAGGGGAAGGAACTTTTTAACTATGAAAGACAATGGCTACCCAGTAATTGAGCAGGTTGTACTGACACGAAAATAAAACAAAGTTAAAAAGCCAAAGATAAGACAGTATCTAAAGTATGATCCATAACTGTATTTTAAAAGCATATAAACATACACCCACACCTATACAAACATTAGCATACAGAAACGGAAGTGGAAGATTTATACCAAATTTCAAAGGAGTTAACTTTGGATTCAGAAAGGGGATGACTTAGACTTCCACTTTCTACACCATAAAAACTTGTTTTGAAGCTTTCCAAAAAGCCACTGAATTTTTCGTGGAGAAACTACAGATGTTTTAACACTGGAAAAAAGGCAGTTAGTTCCCTGGTTGCCTAGTGGTTAGGATTCAGGGCTTTCACTGCTGTGGGGCTGGGGTTCAATCCTGATAGGGGAACTAAGATCTTGAAAGCCTCAAGATGTGGCAAAAAAGAAAAGAAAAGCTGATTAGCAAAAATGTTTTAAATGCTCATACAGGAAAAGTGCTGGACTCTCATCCCCATTCTTTTCCAAATGCACATTTTGGGGTTAGAGACTAATTTTTAAAAACACAAAAGAAACACCTGGAAGATGTTACATTATGATCAGCCAGATCAAGAGGATGAGGAACAATTTTTTCTCCTTCCTCTATTTCTTAAGTTTTTATGAAGTGGTTTCATTCTTATAAAAAACAAGAACAAACAGTATTAACAAAACAGTTATTTTTGTGTCACCAATTTCTAGAACAAAGAAGTCAGGGCTGCTGGGTATAGAGTGTGTTTAAAAAAAAAGTATTCATATCCAGCCCTAAGGGCTAAGAAGGCAGATACAGTGAGTGCTTGAGGGGAGGGACCACATAATCTGATGATCCCCAGATAAGGGTAGGCCCTGGTGCCAGGGACTGGGGTATGGGGGCAGTACTGGGTCCAGAAGCATACTTCCTAACACCTGGGCTAGTCTGCACCCATCCAATGCAGGTGCAGAGACTGGAGGGTGGATGGTACCCAAGATCATGTAGGGACAAGGAGAAATCCTGAGAGGGCAGTGGGTATGCACAGGCACTTAACAAAATGTGTGCCTGGAGAGGTGTGAGGTACCAAACAAGTTGAGCAAGAGTGCATTAAGGCAATCTGTTCTCAACAAACAGGCCTTAAAGATGCACACTAAGGATGTTTAAAATACTGAAAAATGGGAACATAATCAAAGGGGACCAGTTGAATAAAAGCATCTGTATATTAATAACTTCCATGGCAGTCAAGTGGTTCTACTACAGGGGTGAGGGTTCGATCCCTGGTTGGGAAACTAAGATTCCACATGCCATGTAGCATGGCCAAAAAATTTTTAAAAGGAAAGAAACAAACAAAAATGAGGTGGATCTATATGCAATGTCATTTAAAAAAAAAAGGCTCAAAACATGTTGATAAGTCAAAGCAAGACATAGGACAGACTATACAGTATGACCCATCCTTACACAGAAGTTCCACAGGCTTAATAACGATAAATGTATACAGAGAAAAAGGAATCTGCTAATAATAGCTACCTAAGGGCTTCCCTGGTGGCTTAGAGGTTAAAGCATCCACCTGGAATGCAGGAGACCTGGGTTTGATCCCTAGGTTGGGAAGATCCCCTGGAGAAGGAAAATGGCAACCCACTCTAGTACTTTTGCCTGGAGAATTCAGTGAAGGGGAGGAGCCTGGTAGGCTACAGTCCATGGGGTGGCAAAGAGTCTGACACGACTGAGCGACTTCACTATCACTAAGGGGAGAGGGGGACTGAGGAACTCAAGTAGATCTAATTTTTATTTTACTGTATTGCTCATATTTGTTTTGTTTTTAAAAATGAGCACTGTTCACTTTATAATAATGTCATATTCTGATTTTAAGACACATTTTTTCATTTTAACATCTCTGAAATTAGCATGCTTGTCACATTCATTTCCAGCATAAAAAAAAAAAGATTTAAACATCTCTGTTTCCTGTAGTCAATGGGGTCTTTGACTTGATGAAATAAAGTAATATTTTACTTTAAAAAAAAAAAAAAAGAGGGTAAGGCAAAGTATCAGATAGTAACAACAGGTCTGGTTGGATCAGTCCTAGAAGACTGCCTCAGCGCATCCCTACTTTTAGAGATGCACACTGAAGTAGGCAGGGGTGAAATGACGTATCTGGGAATTGCTTCAGAATACTCCAGCCAAGGAAAGAAACAAAAGGACAGATGGGACTTTCCTAGTGGTCCCGTGGTTGAGAATCTGCCTTCCAGCGCAGGGGACTCAGGTTTGATCTTTGGATGGACAACTAAGACTGTGCCCTGTAACTAGAGAAGCCCCTCACATGTCACAACAAAGAGCCCGTGTGCTGCAACACAGACCCAGCACAGCCAAAGAAAACGGGGTGCGGGTGGGGATAGATGGAGAGGGCGTGGAGAAATCTTGAACTAACTACTCAGTTTGGGTTATGGGGATATTTGGGGTCAATTAATTATTCATGAGAAACTCTGGGCTCGAAGCAGCACAAGCCGGGAGAAATATCAATAACCTCAGATATGCAGATGACACCACCCTGATGGCAGAAAGTGAAGAGGAACTAAAAAGCCTCTTGATGAAAGTGAAAGAGGAGAAGAAAAAGTTGGATTAAAGCTCAACATTCAGAAAACTAAGATCATGGCATCTGGTCCCATCACTTCATGGTAAACAGATGGGAAACAGTGGAAACAGTGTCAGACTTTATTTTGGGGGCTCCAAAATCACTGCAGACAGTGATTGCAGCCATGAAATTAAAAGACACTTACTCCTTGGAAGGAAAGTTATGACCAACCTAGACAGCATATTAAAAAATAGAGACATTACTTTGCCAACAAAGGTCTGTCTAGTCAAGGTTATGGTTTTTCAGTGGTCATGTATGGATGTGAGAGTTGGACTGTGAAGAAAGCTGAGTGCCGTAGAATTGATGCTTCTGAATTGTGGTATTGGAGAAGACTCTTGAGAGTCCCTTGGACTGCAAGGAGGTCCAAACAGTCCATCCTAAAGGAGACCAGTCCTGGGTGTTCATTGGAAGGACTGATGCTGAGGCTGAAACTCCAGTACTTTGGCCACCTCATGAGAAGAGTTGACTCACTGGAAAAGATCCTGATGCTGGGAGGGATTGGGTGCAGGAGGAGAAGAGGACGCCAGAGGATGAGATGGCTGGATGGCATCACTGACTCGATGCACATGACTCTGGGTGAACTCCGGGAGTTGGTGATGGACAGGGAGGCCTGGCGTGCTGCGATTCATGGGGTCGCAAAGAGTCGGACACAACTAAGAGACTGAACTGACTGAATTATTCTACTTTTATACACACTTGGAAATGTTCATATAAAGAAAAGACAAGACTCCAAAAGTGGATGAGCTCCACAGGGACAGGGCAGGTACTCATAAAGCACTTGGGTGAGATGGATCTGGCTGCCTTAGCTGAGAGCCTGGCTGGTTGAGAGTCCTGGTGAAAGGAGGAAAGGCGGGCAATTTTAGGAAGAAGCAAAGGTGCATCCACGGCCGATGTGAAGCTTTGTCCTCCCTCTGCCCCTCACAGATAAGCTCGTACCAAGTCACCATACACCCCTCGGCAAAAACCTCACCCCACCCCGGCATCCCAAGGGCCCCAGGAGGAGGCACCTACCCAGGATATGGGGCAGAGGGACTTGTACACACGCCGGTACCATTCGCACACGGAGACGTCACCCCCCTTTAGCAGTCATTGCCTTCTCACAGCGGTGGAAGTCTATGAAGAAAAGGGATCAGGGTCAGCCCAGACCAAGAGCTGGCACACATTTCTGATCAAAACTCACAGAAATACTTTTTACTTCACAACCAGCTACACGAATCCCCCAACTCCCAAGTTTCACAAAGAAAGCATATCCTTACAAGTGTTAGTACTGAAAAGGGCTACACACCACACTAAGCTTATTTTGCAATCCATAAAGAACTACTGTCTGGGACTTCCTGGTGTTAAGAATCCACCTTCCATTCATTACAGGGGACCTGGGTTCGTGCCCTGGTGGAGGAACTAAGATCCCACAGGGCAACGAAGCCTAGCCTGTGCACCACAAAGGAGACTCAGAGTAGCCAAGAAAAAAAAGAAAAAAGAACTACTGTTCAACTTGGAACTTCCGGGTCAGGAACAACAGGGCAACCTGAGAGGTGTGTGTGGGGATTATGGAAGTCCAGACCCAGGACAAGGGAAGGGGAAGATGGTCTCGATGCTAAAATGCTGGCATCCAGGAGACGAGAAAAGAGGGGTATAATCTGTTTTTTTAACAGTAGGAAATTAATTCAAAGATTACTCCAAGTATTACTCTCCTGGGCACACTCCCTAAGAGAGAAAGCATTCACAAAGACATGAAATTACATCAATTATAGCAGCATCATTCATATGAGCCCCAAACTGGAAACCACACCAGTGTTCATGAATGAAATGTTGGAAAACTATACACAATAAAAATGAGCAAAATATATGCCACAGCATGGAAGAAACTTCATAACTACTGAATGAAGAAATCCAAGCATAAGACAACACATAGTATTTATAAAGTTCACAAAGAGGCAAACCTGAAAGTGGTGATAAAACCAAAATATGACTGCCCTAGGTCTGGGGGGTTACAACTCTAGTGGGGGAGAGCAGTGCTGCTTTCAAGAGATGGCATGCAGCAGACAGGGGCGCTCAGAGGACTGGCAGTATCCAGTTTTCTATCCAGATTATAATCACATGGAGGATTCAATTTAGAGTTATTGATTTAGCTGTACATTATGGTTCATGTACTTCCTATAAGTATGTTACATTCCATACAGACAGACAGACACATACACATCTTGGGGGCGGAAATCACTATGGGATCCAAAGTTTGTGACCCTAGGTCAGATCTTGAATACAAGGGGTGATGGGTGGCATGGGCCCCGTGAAGTAGGATGTTCCGAATGAAAGAGAAGAGGCGATGAGGAGGTAAGAGGTAAGTGATATGAGGTGTGGGATCAGGGGAAGGTCAACACTGCCCGCCTCCTCCCCAAGTCCTGCTCACCCAGGTAGTTCTGCCAGCAGTTCCTGGTCTGGTTCTGGTTGGGGAAGCGGCTGTCAAAAGGAGCAGTCTGGTAGTTCTTGATTTTGGTCTTGATGTCTTCTGCCATAGTGTCAGCACTCCTGGAGGGAAAGAGTGGATTCTGGCAGAGGTCCTGGGGGCCTGGACACGGGGCTGTCAGCCCACCCAGGCCCAGTGGAGGCCTGACAGAGAAGAATGGGCTGGGTGTGAACAAGCCAATATTCCCTCCCTTTCAACATACAGATAGAGGTGAAGGGCTGGGCAAGAACACATCAGGTATGGAAGTCACAGCAGGATGTGTGGAGGTAGACAACTGCTTGGTAAAAAAAAAGGTCAAAATAACACTAGTTGATATTCACTGAGTGCTTACTATAGGCAAGGAAGCTTTACTCCTAAAGCTACTCTAAAAGACAGGAACTATTACTATCACTGCTTCACAGACAAGAGACAGGGTGTTTAAGCAACTTCCCAAGGTCATACAGCACACATGGGGTGGAGGTGCACTCCCATCACTAACATAACCTACACTGCAAAGGTTCTTAATCTCTATTGGTGCCACGAAGTCCTCAGGAGTCTAATGAACCCTTTCTCCGAATATGTTTCAGGGCATTTAAAAATTGCACAGAATCACAAAGAAAACCAATTACATGTAGCTGAGGATTTATGGACTACCACAATTTCAAAATAATCATGCCTGAATAGGGTTATGCTGTGAAATATGCAAACATAATGGGATATATGATATGATGACCTGTCATTTTCACTGCTGATAAAGTCACAGATGATGCCAAATACTACCGCTACTGCCTCCACTCCCAAGCGTAGGAAATACTACATATCAATGAGAAACTGGCAAAAATACAGATGTAAATTTCCCTCCATTCACGTACTAGCATCATGAGTTCCATCCATTCTGTGGGCCTAGGGTTAAAAACCTGTCCCATAATCTTTTATGAGGTGACACACGGTTTTCATTAGGAAATGTGACACCGCCTCTATTCCAGATTACTCGAAGAGTCGTGGTATTACAAAGAAGTTAACCAGACCAGTAATAAATTCAAGTGACCCAAGGTAGTGGTAAGGATTTGGGGCACCGGAGTAGTGTCCTTCCGGGAACAGAGGATGTGGAACACTAGAAGCGGGGACAGATACGGTCGGAAGAGTTGTTTTGAAAGCCATCTCCACCTGATTTCGGGAGTAAGGATGGACTGGGGATGACGCTGCAGCCCCTCGAACGTGCAGGGGGTGGGGGTGGAGAGTCACCAGGAAGCCAGGCTAGCCAAGCCTCGGGGGTCAGGGACCGGTGAGAGAAATGCCTGCGGCCTGGTAATTAAGAGCAATGCAGTCCTTATGATTTCAAATCCTGATTGCTAGCTAAACTGCGTAGTATCTAACACTCAGTTGCCTCCTAAAAGAGATAATCACAGGCCCTATCTCATAGAGTTGGAGGGAAGCTTAAATGAATCAATATAAATCGCTTTGAAAGTTCTAGGCATCCGAGAAGAACCAAATAATCGTCAGATTGAAACGACCCCAGGGCTCCGGGAGGTCGGCCACAGCCGGCTGGAAACCTCATTTCATTTTCCAGTAGGGATCCTCAGTCCTGCAAGATGGGGTTCCAGGGTCCCGAGCCCTCAACACTCACCTAAAGATGCCCCCGAAGTCGCTGGAAGCTCAATGTGACCCTCAGCAAAGACGCCAGTACCGGACCGGAAGCGGAAAAAGGTCGGCCGGAAGCGGGACGGAGCAGCGCACAGAGGAGTCTTCCGCACGGCCAGAGCGCCGTCCCTTAAGCAGTTGGGGCCACGCCCACACTTGCAAATTCAACCTCCTATTGGGCCGAATCGCTGTTCATCCTTATTCTCGGCCCAATCGTAAACTTGCGTGGCAGTTTTTAGGTACCTTCCGAGCTGTTCAAAGCTGTGGACTCTGTGGCCGGTATTGAGCCGGCCGGGTCAGCTCTCTGCGTTTAATAGGAGAAAGGGGTTCTGGGTCCTGGAGTTGGCTGGAGAGTGGTCCTGCGGAAAATATTCCAGCAGAAATGCTCTTATTTGTGCAAGAATTATTTATTGAATATTTACCCAGTGCCAGGTGCTTCTCTTGGTGGCTCAGAGGTTAAAGCATCTGCCTCCAATGCGGGAGATTCGGGTTTGATCCCTGGGTCGGGAAGATCCCCTGGAGAAGGAAATGGTAACCCACTCCAGTACTCTTGCCTGGAAAATCCCATGGACGGAGGAGCCTGGAAGGCTGCAGTCCATGGGGTTGCTAAGAGTCGGATACGACTTAGTGACTTCACCTTGACTTTTCACTTTCATGCATTGGAGAAGGAAATGGCAACCCAATCCAGTGTTCTTGCCTGGAGAATCCCAGGGATGGGGGAGCCTGGTGGGCTGCCGTCTATGGGGTCGCACAGAGTCGGACACGACTGAAGCGACTTAGCAGCAGCAGCAACTCTTCACATGAGGTGGCCAAAGTATTGGAGTTTCAGCTTTAGCATTATTCCTTCCAAAAACACCCGGGACGGATCTCCTTTAGAATGGATTGGTTGGATCTCCTTGCAGTCCAAGGGACTCTCAAGTCTTCTCCAACACCACAGTTCAAAAGCATCAATTCTTCAGCGCTCAGCTTTCTTTATAGTCTGACTCTCACATCCATACAAGACTACTGGAAAAACCATAGCCTTGACTAGATGGACCTTTGTTGGCAAAGTAATGTCTCGCTTTTTAATATGCTATCTATGTTGGTCATAAGCCTCCTTCCAAGGAGTAAGCATCTTTTAATTTCATAGCTGCAATCACCGTCTGCCATGATTTTGGCACCCCCCAAAATAAAGTCTGATACTGTTTCCACTGTTTCCCCATCTATTTCCCATGAAGTGATGGGACCAGATGCCATGATCTTCGTTTTCTGAATGTTGAGCTTTAAGCCAACTTTTTCACTCTCCTCTTTCACTTTCATCAAGAGGCTTTTTAGTTCCTCTTCACTTTCTGCCATCAGGGTGGTGTCATCTGCATATCTGAGGTTATTGATATTTCTCCCGGCAATCTTGATTCCAGCTTGTGCTTCTTCCAGCCCAGCGTTTCTCATGATGTACTCTACATATAAGTTAAATAAGCAGGGTGACAACATACAGCCTTGACGTACTCCTTTTCCTATTTGGAACCAGTCTGTTGTTCCATGTCCAGTTCTAACTGTTGCTTCCTGACCTGCATACAGATTTCTCAAGAGTCAGGTCAGGTGGTCTGGTATTCCCATCTCTTTCAGAATTTTCCAGTTTATTGTGGTCCACACAGTCAAAGGTTTGGCATAGTCAATAAAGCAGAAATAGATGTTTTTCTGGAACTCTCTTGCTTTTCCCATAATCCAGTGGATGTTTGCACTTTGATCTCTGGTTCCTCTGCCTTTTCTAAAACAAGCTTGAACATCTGGAAGTTCACGGTTCACATATTGCTGAAGCCTGGCTCGAAGAATTTTGAGCATACTTTACTAGCGTGTGAGATGAGCACAATTGTGTGGTAGTTTGAGCATTCTTTGGCATTGCCTTTCTTTGGGATTGGAATGAAAACTGACCTTTTCCAGTCCTGTGGCCACTGCTGAGTTTTCCCAATTTGCTGGCATATTGAGTGCAGCACCTTCACAGCATCATCTTTCAGGATTTGAAATAGCTCAACTGAAATTCCATCACCTCCATTAGTTTTGTTCGTAGTGATGCTTTCTAAGGCCCACTTGGCCCCAGGTAAATAGCAGGGAGAGAACACAGCTCCACCCATCAACAGAAAATTGGATAAAAGATTTACTGAGCATGGCCACAACCATCAGAACAAGACTCAGTTTCCTGATCAGTCAGTTTCTCCCATCAGGAGGCTTCCACAAGCCTCTTATCCTCCATCGGAGGGTAGACAGATTGAAAACCACTATCACAGAAAACTAAAAAAATCTGATCACATGGACCACAGCCTTGTCTAACTCAGTGAAACTATGAGCCATGCTGTGTAGGGCCACCCAAGACAGATGGGTCATGGCGGAGAGTTCTGACAAAATGTGCTCCACTGGAGAAGGGAATGGCAAACCACCTCAGTATTCTTGCCTTGAGAACCCCATGAACAGTTTGAAAAGGCAAACAGATAGGACACTGAAAGATGAACTTCCTAGGTCAGTAGGTGCCCAATATGTTACTGGAGATCAGTGGAGAAATAACTCCAGAAAGAATGAAGGGATGGAGCCAAAGCACACCCAGCTGTGGATGTGACTGGTGATAGAAGCGAAGTCTTATGCTGTAAAGAGCAACATTGCCTAGGAACCTGGAATGTTAGGTCCACGAATCAAGGCAAATTGGAAGTGGTCACACAGGAGATGTGACATTCTAGGAATCAGCGAACTAAAGGACTGGAATGGGTGAATTTAACTCAGATGACCATTATATCTACTACTGTGGGCAAGAATCCCTTAGAAGAAATGGAGTAGCCATCATAGTCAACAAAAGAGTCTGAAATGCATTACTTGGATGCAATCTCAAAAACGACAGAATGATCTCTTTGTTTCCAAGGTAAACCATTCAATATCACGGTAATCCAAGTCTATGCCCCAACCAGTAATTGCTGAAGAAGCTGAAGTTAAATGGTTCTATGAAGACCTACAAAACCTTCTAGAACTAACACCCCAAAAAGATGTCCTTTTCATTATAGGGGACTGGAATGCAAAAGTAGGAAGTCAAGAAATACCTGGAGTAATGGGCAAATTTGGCCTAGGAGTACAGAATGAAGCAGGGCAAAGGCTAATAAAGTTTTGCCAAGGGAACGCCCTGGTCATAGCAAACACCCTCTTCCAACAACACAAGAGAAGACTCTACACATGGACATCACCAGATGGTCAATACTGAAATCAGATTGATTGTATTCTTTGCAGCCGAAGATGGAGAAGCTCCATACAGTCAGCAAAAACAAGACCTGGAGCTGACTGTGGCTCAGATCATGAACTCTTTATTGCAAAATTCAGACTTAAGTTGAAGAAAGTAGGGAAAACCACTAGACCATTCAGGTATGACCTAAATCAAAACCTTATGATTATACAGTGGAACTGAGAATTAGATTCAAGGGATTAGATCTGATAGACAGAATGCTTGAAGAAATATGGATGGAGGTTCATGACACTGTACAGGATACAGGGATCAAGATCATCCCCAAGAAAAAGAAATGCAAAAAAAGCAAAATGGCTGTCTGAGGAGGTCTTACAAATAGCTGTGAAAAAAGAGATGCAAAAAGCAAAGGAGCAAAGGAAAGATATACCCATTTGAATGCAGAATTCCAAAGAACAGCAAGGAGAGATAAGAAAGCCTTCTTCAGTGATCAGTTTAAAGAAATAGAGGAAAACAATAGAATGGGAAAGACTAGAGATCTCTTCAAGAAAATCTGAGATACCAAGGGAACATTTCATGCAAAGATGGACACAATAAAGGTCAGAAATAGTATGGACCTAACAGAAGCAGAAAATATTAAGAAGAGGTGGCAAGAACACACAGAAGAACTATACAAAAAGATCTTCACCACCCAGATTACCACAATGGTGTGATCACTCACCTAGAGCCAGACATCCTGGAATGTGAAGTCAAGTGAACTTTAGAAAGCATCGCCACGAACAAAGCTAGTAGAGGAGATGGAATTCCAGTTAAGCTATTTCAAATCCTAAAAGATGAGGCTGTGAAGGTGCTGCACTCAATATGCCAGCAAATTGGGAAAACTCAGCAGTGGCCACAGGACTGGAAAAGGTCAGTTTTCATTCCAATCCCAAAGAAAGGCAATGCCAAAGAATGCTCAAACTACCACACAATTGTGCTCATCTCACACGCTAGTAAAGTATGCTCAAAATTCTTCGAGCCAGGCTTCAGCAATATGTGAACCGTGAACTTCCAGATGTTCAAGCTTGTTTTAGAAAAGGCAGAGGAACCAGAGATCAAAGTGCAAACATCCACTGGATTATGGGAAAAGCAAGAGAGTTCCAGAAAAACATCTATTTCTGCTTTATTGACTATGCCAAACCTTTGACTGTGTGGATCACAACAAACTGTGGAAAATTCTCCAAGAAAAGGAAATACCAGACCCCCTGACCTGCCTCTGAGAAATCTGTATGCAAGTCAGGAAGCAACAGTTAGAACTGGACATGGAACAACAGACTGGTTCTAAATAGGAAAAGGAGTACGTCAAAGCTGTATATTGTCACCCTGCTTATTTAACTTATATGTAGAGTACATCATGAGAAACGCTGGGCTGGAAGAAGCACAAGCTGGAATCAAGATTGCCGGGAGAAATATCAATAACCTCAGATATGCAGATGACACCACCCTGATGGCAGAAAGTGAAGAGGAACTAAAAAGCCTCTTGATGAAAGTGAAAGAGGAGAGCAAAAAAGTTGGCTTAAAGCTCAACATTCAGAAAACTAACATTATGGCATCTGGTCCCATCACTTCATGGGAAATAGATGGGGAAACAGTGGAAACAGTGACAGACTTTATTTTGGGGTCTCCAAAATCACTGCAGATCACCATCACTGCAGAGACATTACCAACAAAGGCTCTTCTAATCAAGGCTATGGTTTTTCCAGTAGTCTTGTATGGATGTGAGAGTCGGACTATAAAGAAAGCTGAGTGCTGAAGAATTGATGCTTTTGAACTGTGGTGTTGGAGAAGACTCTTGAGAGTCTCTTGGACTGCAAGGAGATCCAGCCAGTCCATCCTAAAGGAAGTCGGTCCTGAATATTCATTGGAGGAACTGCTGTTGAAGCTGAAACTCCAATATGTTGGCCACCTGATTCAAAGAACTGATTCATCTGAAAAGACCCTGATGCTGGGAAAGATTGAAAGCAGGAGAAGGGGAGGACAGAGGATGAGATGGTTGGATGGCATTACCAACTCCATGGACATGAGTTTGAGTAAACTCTGGTAGTTGGTGATGGACAGAGGGGCCTGGTGTGCTACAGTCCATGGGGTTGCCAAGAGCTGGACATGACTGAGTGACTGAACTGAACTGAATTCCTAGGGGATTGAAAACAAATCATTTTTTTTTTCTCCCAGGGTCGTTTGTCACGCTATGAGAGTGCCCAGACTCCACCTTCCTGTTCATTACCATCTTTCCTCAAACCTTAGAAGGCACAAATTAACAAAGATTTGATTGACTGAGAGCTCAGAAACCAAATTCCTGCCTCACAGAGAGGAGGGGTTAAGAGTTGGGTCCGTGAAGGGTCTGGCAGAAATTGACCCATCTCTGTAAATGACAACTTCTGGTCACAGACATGTCCTTGACTACTTTCTCTCACACCCCATAGCTTATCAATCAAGAAATGTTGTTGCCTCTGCCTTAAAAATATATCCAGAATCTTCTGATTGAAGTCACAGGCACCTCCAGCCTGGATTATTGCAGTGCTCCACTCCCTGACTCCTATGCCTCCATGCTGCCCTCCATAATGAGGTCACTCAGCCAGAGGGACCCTGTGAACTTTTCAGTTAGATCACTTCTCTTCCTTGGCCTGGAAACCTCCCCATGTGCCTGATCTGACTCTTTTAGTCGAAACCCAAAGTCCTTACAAATGACTTACACAGTTTGGCTCCCTTTACATCCTTGTTATTGTTCAGTCTCTAAGTCGTGTCTGACTCTTTGCAACCCTACGGACTGCAGCATGCCAGGCTCCTCTGTCCTTCACTGTCTCTGGGAGTATGCTCAGATTCATGTCCATTGAGTCTGTGATTCTATCTAACCATCTCATCTTTTGCTGCCCCCTCTTCTTCTCCTTTTGCCTTCAGTCTTTCCCAGCATCAGTCTTCTCCAGTGAGTCGGCTCTTTGCATCAGGTGGCCAAAGTATTGGAGTTTCAGCTTCAGCATCAGTCCTTCCAATGAATATTCAGAGTTGATTTCCTTTAAGATTGACTAGTTTGATCTCTTGCTGTCCGAGGGATTCTTTGAAAGTCTCCAGCACCACAATTTGAAAGCATCAATTCTTTGGCACTCAGCCTTCTTTATGGTCCAACTCTCACATCCATCTGGTGACTTAGATGGTAAAGAATCTCCTTCCAGTGTGGGAGACCTGGGTTTGATCCCTGGGTCAGGAAGATCCCCTGGAGAAGGGAATGGCAACCCACTCCAGTATTCTTGCCTGAAGAATCCCATGGACAGAGGAGCCTAGTGGGCTACAGTCCACAGGGTCACAAAGAGTCAGACATGACTGAGCAACTAACACATACACACTCACATCCATACATGACTACTAGAAAAACCGTATCTTTTACTATACGGAACTTTGTCTGCCAAGTCTCTGCTTTCTAATATGATGTCTAGGTTTGTCATACCTTTCCTTCCAAGGAGAAAGTGTCTTTTAATTTCGTGGCTGAAGTCACTATCGGCAGTGATTTTTAAGCCTAAGAAAATAAAATCTGTCACTGCTTCCACTTTTCTCCTTCTATTTTCTATGAGGTGATGGGACCAGACCCTTATCTCCTCTTAACTGCTGCTTCTCCAACCACTCTGGCCTCCTAGCAGTTCCTTAAGCCTGCAAGCTGGCTTCCCCCAAGGGTCTTGCTGTCCCTTTGGCCTGGAATGCCTTTCCTTCAGCTGGCTCCCTCAATCATGTCCTGTAGGTCTTTGTTAAAATGTCACCTTATCAGTGAGTTCTTCTCAGTCCAAATATTTAAAATTGCTATCTTGTCAGTTTCTTCCCTACTTTATTTCTCCAAAGTACTTATCTTCTAACATACTATATCCTTCCTTTTATTGTTTATCTCTCTGTCTTTTCGTTTCCCTCAATATAATAGAAGCATCATTAAGGAGCAATTTTTGTCTCTTACTCACCACTGCATCTCTACGACTTAATTTCTGGTACATAGTATTACTCTATAAATATTTGCAGAATGAGTGAATTTTTTGTGTGAATGAAGTAGGCTTCTGGGGACTGGAAGAGGAAGCCATGAAAGACTGGCTCGACCTTAAAAAAAAAAAAAGAGAGAACTGTTATTGCCTCTCCCCTCAGTCTGGCCTCCAAAGCTTCTCATGTGCGTGCGGAGTGCAGTGTCAAGGCCTAACTGGGTTGGCAGGTTCTTATGCTCTGTGTTCATCAACGCTGTAATTTTTTGTGGAGCCGCCTGTTTATGTGCCTGCATTACCCCTTGGATGAGATCTTCCTGAAGCCCAAATCCATTCCCTGCTTAAACTCTCTGGCTCCCCTGTGCCCTCAGGACATAGTCCAGGCCCCTTACCTAGATGGACAGGGGCACTTCCTCTTGGAGCTTTGTGAACTGACTCATGTTCCCCTCTCCAGCTATGCTGATATTTTAATTCATAGAACAGTGCTCTGAGATCTACCTCCAGGCCTTTGATTTCTTCTGACTGGAATATTCTTTGCCTACCTGACTTCCTTTTTTTTTTTTTTTCCCTACCTGACTTCTTCAATCAGCTATTTTTCTCCTCCAGTAAGTTTTCCCTGACCAACCCCCACTTCCTGCTTCAGGCTAGGGCAGGTCCCTCTTTGGGGGCCACCTCTACCCCTGCAGAGTTTTCCCATCCCAGTCCTGACCACTCTGGGCTGTCCCTGTCTGGTTGGGGGGGTCTGTCTCCTCACTGGACTGTGAACCTCCTATGGGCAAGGTCCAGAGTTGTCTTTGTTACTGCTGTCTCCAGCATGGCCCACAGGAGGACCACTTAATAGGCTCTCTTTCAGGCTCAGTAGTTCCCCAATCTGGGTAGGCTCTCCTTGGAGTATGAGTTCTGTGTCCCGTGGGCTGGAGTAGACGCTTTTAGGGCACAAGCACTAGGTCTAATTCCTTAATGGTCCCTAGCACAGGGAAGGCACACAGTAGGCCCTCTTTTGGAATATAAGCCTTCTCTTCAAGAGGGGAACAGCATGGAAAGTTAGTGATAGCGTTTGATTCCTGTGCAGGTCCCAGCACAAGGCAGGCGCAGTGGGGGCTGGGTTTGAAACCTCTACAGGTCCCATTACGCAGCGAGCACACAGTAGTTCCCCTTAGGGTCTTGGGTCTGTTTTGGTCATCGTGTTTTCTGGGATCACATGGGGTTTGTTGGGGGCGGGGACTGGGATGTGGATGTGGTGGTGTGCACACGCTCCCAAGCAGAAGTAGTTTGTATCAGTGGGAAGGATGTAAACAGCACAACAAAGCTTGATTGGGTATTTTTATTGGGTCGTTGCTTCTAGCCCGCCTCCCACAAGGTCGGGATAGACTAGACCCGGCACGCGGCCCCCGAAGCGGTACGTGTACTTGCGCCCCCCGCTCTTGCGCACGATGTCGCGGCGGTAGTAGTAGCGCAGACCTCGGCTCAGCTTCTCGTAATTCATGCCTGGCTTCCTCTTGCGCTCGCCCCACAGCCGCGCCACCTAGGGAGGAGCCCAGGCTTAGTCCGAAAGGGCCGGAGAGGAGCTGGGGAGGGCGGGGGCTAGACGGTGGATAGGTGGGGCGGGGGCGGGGTTCCGGTCTGTCTGCAAAGGGGTTGGGCGGGGGCGCAGCAGGCTGGAGATGAAGGCGAGGCTGGGGGCGGGGCCTAGCACTAGGCAAAGTGCTGGAAGGGCTAAGTGCTGGGAGACCTGGGCGGAACTTCGCGGGTCTGAGAAACTGCTTTACCTCTTTGGGGTCGCATAGTTGGAACTCTCGGCTATTGCCGGTCCAGCGGATGCAGCTTCTACGCGCTCCATCGTGGAGCAGCTCCAGGAGGAACTGCCACAGCTGAATGGGACCTGTGGGGTGGGGACAAGTGTACACTCAGGTTTTCTGGCCCCAGATAATGTCACTTCGATGACCCAGGAATCCGGATCTGCTCCTCCTCGGAGAGCAGCAAATCTGGATTCTTCTATCTAAGGGACCTAAGAATTGGCCTGGGGACCCAGGCGTCCGGAGCCCTCATGTCGGAGATTTAGGATTTTGGCTGCCCCATCTCGGGGACCCAGGCATTCAGATCCTCATCTCTTTATTCTCACCCAGGAGCCTAGGTCCTCGTCTCTTGCTCCCTAGAAACACTAGAAACTACTTGTGTCTTATTCCTCTCCTCTCTAGGTACCCGGCAGTGAGGCCCCCTCCCCCTCCTCTCTGGGGCCCCGCCAATTTCCTGGGTCCCGCCCCCTTAGCGCCTCATTAGACTCCCACTTCGCTCCCATCGGACCAAGTCTCGCGGGCCTCACCTCTGTGGTTAGTTTTGGCGTATCGAGCCAAGGTTGCGGGGTCTGACTGCTGGGTGGGTTCAGAGGAAGTGGTGAGATCTGAGCTCTGGTACTCCTTGGAAGAGGTGGTGCAATCCATATGCAACCCTAAGTCCCAGGAGGTGGTACAGTCCGAGGCCGCAGGCCAGGCCCAAGGAAGGGTCGAATCGGCGCGGGGCTCCCCGCCGAGGCTCCTGCCCCAGGTGGCGCCGTCGGGGCCGATAGAATAGTCCCAGCTGGTGGAGCTGGAGGCCACCTGGGCGCGCGACCACGAGTCGGTACTTCCCGCGGAGGTGGTATAATTCTGGCCGGCAGCCCCTTCGGAGCCGGCCCAGGGGGCGGGACCCAGGGCCTGGGAAACACCGCTGCAAGAGACGGTGCCGGAGTACGGCAGGTCTGTCCAGTCTCCCGGCCACGGAAGAGCTTGAGGGGCGGGCTCTACGAGGACAAATAGACCCCCAAGTGAGAGGAGCCCAGGTGTCCCGCTCCCCGCTCCCCTCTGGGGTTCTGGGAGGCGAAGCTCTCAGCCCTGGCGTCTGAGACACAGTGTCCCTCGTCCTAACCCCCTTCTCGTTCATAGATCGTGGAATCTAAACCTTTAGTCACAGTGGAGGACCCCAGTCCCTTCCTCCCTCCCTCCCCACCGCGCTTCTCCACACACACTCACCCGCCCCCCATGGAGCTTCTGGGTACGGAGTAGAGCTCCAGTCTGGCTGTGGGAGCCCTGCAAGGAAGAAGGATGTAGCTGATTTAGGGAAGGGTTTGCACAGTGTCTGGAGACTTCCCTCAGACTCAGTGGACTTTGTCAGGGCTGAGAGTTCTCAACCCCCAGCTCCTACTCACTTAGACCTAGGACTCAGGACACTGGCCCCCTCCTCCTCCTCCTTCAACCTCTGCAGTTCAAGCCCACACCCCTCTCAGGGTTCAACCGCAGGACAAGCATGCCCCCTTCCTCAGACCTCACCTTCTTCCCCAGCACCCAGAGGGCCCAGCCCACAGCCACCTTTCCAGCATGTGTCCTCTGTCAGCGTGTCTCCTTGGAGTGCCAGTTCAGGGATATAGAAGTTGAGTTCAGCTCCTTCTGCAGGCAGTGAGGTTAGACAGAGCCCCATCAAGTTCAGCGAAGGCCCCCACCTGGGCACCCACCCCACACAATTGTCACACCCCTGGGACCTACCCAGCCCTGAAATCCTGTGCCCCAGAGGCACTTCCTGTGGTGATACTTCATCCCAGTTCCACAAGTCCATGGATGTCCGTTGTGAACGTACTGGGTTGGAAATAAAGGGGGGCCACAGGGTGAGCCGGTGACACTTAGGGACCCTGGAATCTGAGCCCCATGCCTTGCTTCCCTCACAAGGAGGAGGCCAGGCCTCTGCTCCCTTCTTCCCTAGGGCCCTGAAATCTTGGCCTCCAGTGTCCTTTCCTCTCGGACCCAGGAGTGAGGGCCCCCAGACACCCAGACCCAGGAAACCAGGCCCCCAGACACCCGGTCTTCCAGCCCCCGGTTCATGGCTCACCTCTGGCAGGTCCTTCTGCCCCTGGCCGGGGGTCTCAGCCCCATTTCATACCATGCACCCCTCCCCTGGGGGCCTGAGCAGGGGGAGCGGATTTTCCAAGACGTCAGAGCTGGGGGTCGCAGTAGGGGTCGAGTTGCAGGGGCTGAGGCGTGGCCAAGTCATGTCACCCCCCGCCCCACTCCCCTCTGGCCCCGGTGATGACCGCTGTCCTCCGGGGTAGCTTTGGGAGGCAGCTTTGGTTGTCCTGCTGCATGGCTGGCCTGGACTTGAAAGGGAGCTTGGGAAACAGCAGGCTGGGTTGAGACCACGGTGCAAGGGGGTGTTTCCGGGGTGACAAGAGCCTAGTAGGGGGTGGGGGGAGGGTGGGAGGGATTGGGGACTTGATCCTGCGACATGGGAGGTGGTGGGGGAAGCGGGCCAGGGGTCAGCTGGGCTGTGCCAGGCTTATCTTCAACAGGAAGGGGGATTTCCGGCCAGACCCCCCGGTCAACAGACGTCACAGTCGGCAGGGGCCCTGTGGGGGATAGGTGGGGGTAGATCGACCTGGGATCCTCCACCAGGCCCAGTTCTCCCTTTCCTAGGGCTTTGAGGAGGACATTCTGGATGCTTCCAAGGACAGTAACAACGTAAACAATAACAACAGTGATAGTAATAACTGACATTTACTGGGGGCTCATTGCATACCACCAAACTGTGGGCCTTTAATCCCCTTAAGAAGCAGGTATTAGTCTTATCCTGATTTTATGAAAGGGGAAATTGAGGAGGATTACTCTTACTTTTCTTCATCTCCAGAATCTGTGCCTTTTCATGCTATAATAGTTCAGGACAAATGGGGAAAATTTGAGTAGGAACTGAATATGAGATATAGAATGGATCATTTTCTTCGATGTGATAATACTATTATATGAAATGCTATTTCTAAGAAATGCAGCTATTTACAAACAACAAAGGCCCACAGCTATTTAGGGGTGAAGTGTTATGTCTGTAACTTTTCCAATGATTCAGCAAAACCAAACCAAACCATATATACTTGCAACATATACACACACACATGCAATATTTGGAACATACTATTAGAAAATTGTTATTTAAGTTCAAATTTAGCTAAGTGTCTTGTATTTTTATTTTCTGAATCTAGCAACCCTACACCCTGGTTGCTTGACTTCAGAACCTATATTATTTCTATCCTGCAATATTGATAAGTTGATATGTATCATTAAAAATAACCCCTTTAAGACTCACACACTTAGAAAACGAACTTATGGTTGCTGGGGGTGGGGGGGTGCAGGGAAGGGGATAGTTAGGGACTTTGGGAAGGCCATGTACACACTGCTATATTTAAAATGGATAACCAACAAAGAGCTATTGTATAGCACATGGAACTCTGCTCAATGTTATGTGCCAACCTGGATGGGAAGGGGGGTTGGGGGAAAATGAATATATGTATATGTATGGCCGAGTCCCTTTGCTGTTCACCTGAAACTACAAATTGCTTATCGACTATACTCCAATACAAAAATTTTGTGTTAAAAATTTTTTAAAAATAACCCCTTTAATATGGGCCTTTTCAATATTCACCCAGTTTGATCATTAACCACTTGCCATTCTGAGGGTTGTGGGCACTGCCTTTCTGTGTTACACAAAGGAAACTGGGCCTCAAGAGGAAGAGCTACTCACTAGGTCACACAGTGGGTGGCTGGTGCTGGCATTGGACCCACTGTTGGTTGAACCACAGAGCCCTCAGGAGTCATTGGTCCCTCCATCCATCTAACCCAGGGGTCTGAAAGGAATCTCGTTATCTGCTGTGCCCCACCAGGCCTGGGGCCTCCTCTCCCCTGAAGCTGGTCTCTCTCCATGTCTTCCTGCCCTGGGTTGGTGTCCTCTGTTGTACCAGGCCTGACTCTTGGTTGTGGGATCTTAGTTCCCTGACCAGGGATTGAACCCTTGCCCTTGACAGTTAAAAAGTGTGGAATCCTAACCACTGGACCACCAGGAAGTCCCCCAAGTCTCTGCTGGTGTCTCAGTCCCTCTCCATCTCTAAGTGTTCCTCTCTCTCTCCCTACCTCCTTATGTTTCCATCTCTTTCCCTCTCTGGACTTTTCCAACTCCCTTTCCTGTTGTATTGCCTCTGACCCACCACTCTCTTTTCTTCCTTTTTTCTCCCTCCCACCCCTTAGTCTCTGCTCACTACATTTCCTTAATCTCTGTCCATCTGTCTCTCACCCTCATTGATCTTCTCTCTCCTTGGGACTTAAATACATGTTTAAAACCCTCCTTTTTGGAATCATTCACATCTCTTCCCTTGCTTGCAGTGAATAAAAGGGGTTTAGGAGAAGGGAAGGGCTAGTGATGTGGGGATGGGGTTTGAGGGTTCTGGAGCTGGGTGGTCCAGCCAGGTGGCAGGGGGCTGAAGGGCACTTCCTGTCATTGAAAGGAGGCCCTCACCCCTCTCACCAGACTGGAAAATGTGACGTCAGAGTGGGCAGTTAAGGGAGGAAGACCGGAACAGAGGAAATCTGACACCTCTCCTGGGTGACTGGCTTCCTGAGAAGGCTTGGTATTGTTTCTCTCCTCCCAATCTGGGGTTCTGATGGCTATGCCCCTGGGAGACCCTTGTCCCCTCCCCATGCCATCTCCCTCCTTTGGCTGGTCACTGTTCCAACCTCCTTCCTGAACCCCAGTTTTCTCTAAAGTGCAAATCTGTGATGCCAGTCCCCTGCTTGAGCTGTCTCAGCTTCTCACGACTGGCTGCTGCCTTCAGGGTAAAGTCTAAGCTTTCAGTCTGGCATTCAAGGTCCTGCATGCACACTTCTGACAGGCAGAGACAAGCTTGGAGCTGGGAAACAGGAGCTGGGGAGAGACTTACAGATGCAAAGAGAGGAGAGACTCAGAGACATTTAGAAAGAGATAAGAAGCAGACGGGGACTCAAGAGGAAGGAGGCATAAACATTCAAAGAGACAGAAGAAGTCGACTAGGTTTTGGCAGAGTGAAGAAACTGGAAAAGTCTCAGAGATCTAAAGGGTGAGAATGGCAGAGATGAGGAGAGAATATTAACAGGAAGAGAATGAAATAGTTTCAGAAATGGTCAGTGCCTTCAGGAAGCCCTCCTGGACTCCTAGAGATGGTTCCCCATCCCAACCCTGATAACTCTGGGCTGTCATTGTCTGGCAATGGCCCTACCTCTGCCACTGAACCATTAGCTAGGAACACTATTACCACTGTATCCACATACTGTCCAGGTCCTTGATGAAAGTAGATGAATGAATGAAAGCCTGGAAAGCTCTGAGCTCCAGAAGGGCAGGGCCCAGAAGACCCACTACCTTGGTGCTGAGAACACAGGGTGGAATCAGAAGACCATTGGTGTGAGCCTCCACTTGGCTTTGACCTTGTGCTAAGACTCTACTTCCTCCTCTGAGGAATGGGCTGCACTCAGTGTACACTTAAAGAGGTTTCAAGATCTAACGGGCAGGTAGCAGCACTGAAAACTCCCATCTGCATGTTTATGTAAACCTTCAAGGCTCCCCACTGTCTCCAGAGTGGGGGATGCTAAGCCCAGCTCTCCAAAGAGTGCTTCCAAGCCTAGCCAAGGATGGAAATGAATGTAAATTTATTGAAACTGGTGTTGGGGAGGATGGGTGGGTAGACAGTTGAGGGTTTTCCAAAGAACTGTGGGGAGGAACCAGCGCCCGGCCGGATGGGAGCGGGTGCCTGGCCACAGACCCTATCTCAGGCCCAATTTCTTCTTCTCCTTCTGCTTCTTGCGTACCACGTCCAGGTTCCGGTCCTTCCACATGCTCTTGCGCAGCTTGATGGGGCGTGAGCCCACATACTTCCCTGTGGGAAGAGAGGGTTCAAGGTCAGGCTCAGACCAGATGCCTGCCATGCCCACTGACCCTAGGGAGACCACACTCACCATTCATCTCACGCATGGCACGCACATAGTCACTGGGGTCCTTAAAGCTGACGAAGCCATAACCCTTGGTCTTGCCTGTGCGCTTGTCACGGATCACCTTAGCCTTAAGGAAGGATGGGGAAGCGGCTGAAGGCTCGGGCCAAGATGTCATCGTTCACCTCGTTGCCCAGGTCCCCACAGAAGATCCGGAAGTCATCTGGCGTTGGGAGAGGATACACATGTGTGGCCCAGTGTCTGTCTTATTGAAATGATCCCACCTTCTCTGGGAGCATCCCCCAAGCCCTCTCCCCTCTGTATCCCAGCAGTCTCGACCTGAGGTCCTCTTAGTTATAACAGCCAACACTTGGACAGTATTTACCCTGTGCTAGATTCTCTGCAATAGCACCCCACTCCAGTACTCTGGCCTGGAAAATCCCATGGGTGGAGGAGCCTGGTAGGCTGCAGTCCATGGGGTTGCTGAGCAACTTCACTTTCACTTTTCACTTTCATGCATTGGAGAAGGCAATGGTAACACACTCCAGTGTTCCTGCCTGGAGACTCCCAGGGGGAGCCTGGTGGACTGCCGTCTATGGGGTCGCACAGAGTCGGACACGACTGAAGTGACTTAGCAGCAGACTCTCTGCAAAGCATCCATAAAGTTTTCACATACCTGGCATTCTCAACAGCCCTTTACGCCAAGGCACACAGAGGTCAAGTCACCTGCCCAAAGTTAATCAGCAAGCAGCAGAGCTAGGACAAGAACTCAGGCATCTATCTGGCTCCAGAGCCTTCACTTTCAACTAATGGCACTGCCCTGCTCCACCCCAGGGCCACCTCACCCACTCCGGTGATGAAGCCCCGACCTTTGTCATCACATCCCTGGCCTGTCCTCTGAGCCCCCAGCATCCTTTCGTCTCCTGAACACCTCTCCATAGACACTCCCTGGGCCCCTGACACCCACTGGTTCCCATAATGGCACCCCAGGACCGCAGACTTCATCATTCCTCAGCTCTGCCTCCTCTGCAAAGCCCACTCTGATCCCCTTTGCGTCCCTGAAACCTGAACACACTGCCTCATTCTTCTCCAAGGTCAACTTCAGCTGCCATTTTTGGATATACCTCCTGGGCTGAGCCTGGTCTTGACCAAATGTGCTCAAGCTCAAAGAACCCCTTCCCCCACGAGCATATACTATTACTATCTCCTTACCGGAAAACAAGTCTTGAAAGGCGGAGTGACGTGTCCAAGGTCACAGAATTAGGGTCTACCGCCTAGCCACCTCTGGGCCATTGCTGTATGGCTCTGGCCTGGGGGTGGGCAGATGGTCCCAGGAAAAGAGGCAGACGTAAAGGAGTGGGGTGGGATTTAGGCTCCTTTCCTTGGCTACCACTGTGGTTGCCTCATAGCTTTGGTGGTGACTGAGAGCACTCTTGAACAAGTTAGGTCACCCCAGGCAGAAGTAATCTGACAAACTTAAGAGGATAGGACCATCCATAAACCAACTGATCTGAACACTTCAAAAAACTATTATACCTGAGACAAAGCAGCGGGAGGGAGACAATTCTCTTTAAAAAATAATCTAGTGACACGAAACTGCATGGCTCTTGGTTTAGGGAAAGACAGCTATAAGAAAATAGTTTGGAGACAACTGGGAAAATCACAATATAAACAGAATATGAGATAACATAGAGTTACTGTTAATTATCTTAGATGTGTTAACCATGTAATGATATGAAAGAAAATATTAGTTTTCTTAGGAGATGAATATTAAGGTATTTAGGAGTGAAGTGATAACCTCATTTATAATTTACTTCACTCGATTGTGCGAAAACCAAAAAAGATAAACATGGAGGGTTACAGTGAAGATAGCAAAATGTTAATTGCTGAATCTAGGTGGTTGATATATAGTTAATTGTGCAAAATTTAAAATTTTGTGAGAAATTTTGATTATATTTGATTATATTCTTTGCAGCCAAAGATGGAGAAGCTCTATACAGTCAACAAAAACAAGACCAGGAGCTGACTGTGGCTCAGATCATGAACTCCTTATTGCCAAATTCAGGCTCACATTGAAGAAAGTAGGGAAAACCGCCAGACCATTCAGGTATGACCTAAATCAAATCCCTTACAGTGGAAGTGAGAAATAGATTTAAGGGCCTAGATCTGATAGAGTGCCTGATGAACTATGGAATGAGGTTCATGACATTGTACAGGAGACAGGGATCAAGACCATCCCCATGGAAAAGAAATGCAAAAAGCAAAATGGCTGTCTGGGGAGGCCTTACAAATAGCTGTGAAAAGAAGAGAGGCGAAAAGCAAAGGAGAAAAGGAAAGATATAAGTATCTGAATGCAGAGTTCCAAAGAATAGCAAGAAGAGATAAGAAAACCTTCTTCAGCGATCAATGCACAAAAAGTTAGGGGAAAAAAAGAATGGTCTTTCTCCTTTAACAAGCCAGGCACCTCATGAATGAAATGGGCCAGAGGTCCTACGCACCCATCCCCGTGACCCAGTTCCGTTCAGTGGCTGGGTGAGGGCCTGCCCGCTGAGCCGTAGTCTGGCTCTCCAGGAGGTGGGCTAACAACAGTGCTGCCCTACAGTGAGGTGTGGAGCTACCCGGCCAACCTTCCTTGGCTGAGCAGCACAGACCCTGCACTCGAGCCCACTCACCTGCATCCCACTCTAGCAGGCTGGGGTCCTCCCAGCTGCTCCCAGCTGCTGTGCGAATGCAGCGTTTCAGTTTCTCTGGTTTCCCTTTCTTCTTGTCCTCACTCAGAGGTTCCGGCACCTACAGAGGAAAGGAAGGGTGCAAAGGGCTAGATCTGAGTCTCTTGGGCCCATCTGCCCTCTTGAGCCTCTTCCATTTGGTCTCCCTAGTTCTCCTGTCTCCATAGTTGAAGCACAGGATATGCTTCTGGGTGTCAGGTGTATGTGTGTATCTGCCTCCCTCTTCCCCATGTTCTCCCAAACCTTCCAATTTCCTGGGTCCCTCCTACCTCCATGGACAGAAGATGACCCGTGTTTCTGTGTGGGGAAGCCCATGGGCTGCTGTCTGCCCATCCAGCCCTTTCTGACCCCCACTACTCTGCTCCCTGCTTACCTCAAGAGCCATGAGGCCAGGAGGTGGCTCAGGCCGAGGTGGCCGGGGTCTCGGACGCAGGGACAGGAGCTCAGGAATGCGCAGTGGGGGGCAGCAGGCCTCGCACAACTTCCAGCGGGAGGGGGCAGGGGTTCAGGCTCAGGCAGAGGCATGGCCAGGGCCAGTGGCAGGCTGGGCCCAATGACTGCAGGGCCAGCTGGGCGCCCCCGGCTCCCACCGCCACCCGCTGCGCTAGCTTCCTCCAGCCCAGCCGCTGCTGCCACCACAGCCTCTTCCTTCTCTTTCAGACCCAACCCCAGGCCTAGGCCCAGCTCTCGGGGTGTTGCTGGCTCTTCCTGCAGGCAAAAGGAGGGGCATGAGGGGGGGCCAGATCACAGGCCCAGACCTCCTTCTCATCCTTGTCCTATACAACAGAGCAAGGGCACTGGGGCCAGAGAGCAGGCAAGAGACACCAGGACAGGGAACAGTGTCTGTTCCTGTCAGACCAACACAGGGATAGAGAAACAGGCAGAGAGACAGACAAACACAGGGACCAATAAATAAATTAATAAATAAAGACAGAAAAAGAGAGGGACAATCAAAGGAAAAACAGAGATACATGAAGAGAAATGCACCTATAATTTGTGTTTTCTCTCTAAACTTCCCTCAAAAAAAAAGCAAAAAATAGAATGATATGGCCACAGGAAGAAACAGGGAAAGACACAGGCGGAGACACATAAAGCTGGGGAAAGGCAGACTTGGTGGACACAGCTCATCAGGCCAGGATGAGAGTCTCTGTCCACTGTACCTGACCCTCAGTTCCCTGACCAACTCACCAGAGGAGGTCTCAGAGCAGCCATGGAGCCCAAGGGCGGTCCGGGGCCCGAGCCATTGGTGGCAGCATCATAGGTGGTCCAGGGGGCCAGGCAGGGGGGCCCACGAGGGCCTGGTGAGGGGGCCGCAGGGCCATAGGGCGGGGCCCAGCTGCTGCAGAGGCAAGAGCACAATCTGTCAGGGTGTTAGTGGGGGAGCTGGAGGACTTGGGGAGGAGTTATGTGGCAGGGATGATGACCTTGGCTCCCTCACCTGCTCTCTGCAGCACGTGAGGGACGAAGGCTGGACGCAGAATAGTGGCACTCTGGGGGCCACAGCTGTGGGAGAGATGAGGGTGTGTGTCAAGGGGGACTGGGGCACTCAGGGCAAGGTATGTGCCTGTGGGTGCTCTGAGCACCCAAGAAATTCTGCCGAAGAGCCTGGGGAATCCTCTGGGAGATGTGGAGTCCTTTTCATTTGTTCATTCAGCAAAACACTTACCACTGATGATCTCCTCTGGGCCTGGCCCTGTTCAGGGCAATGCTAGGGGCACACCTAAAGACGTCCTCCCTAGGGGAGCTCTTGTCCAGAGCAGGAAAGAACATACTCCTCACCAGAGTGACAGGCAGAGTGACCAGGGCCAGGACGGGGGAAGCCCAGGCAGGGTGACTGAGGCTGGTAGGAGGGAGCTCAGAAGAGGGACATGAGGGGGACTAGAGAAGGCTTATGGCAGAAAGGGACCTGTGAGCTGAGACCTGAAGGATAATGAAGAGCTGGTAATGCAAAGGCTAAGTTTGGAAATATTACTGGCAAGGAGAATGCTTCTAAACAAAACCTTTCCCTCTTTAGTTTAGCCTAATTCCAATAGGGGAAGTCAGGAGCTGGAGAGCATCATAAGAGGATGGTCAAGCGGTCAGTAGGCATCCAAGCATAGTCTTGGTGGCTGAAAGACTGTTTCAGTGGTTGTTCTCCGGAGGGTACTAGGGTGCCACAGCAGGGCTGGAAGCTGGGCAGGGTGACTAGGTCAGATTTGCACTTTCATCAAAACCATACTAAAGTATAGGAGATACTAAACCTCAGATATCAGGTAAAAGAGTCTATCAGGATTTAAGTGACATAATTAACAAGTTTGATCTAATGAAATGGCACCAGAACATTACAGAACACATATCCTTTTCCTACGGGTAAGGAAGTTAATGTCACAAAAATTGACTGTGTATATAAAAGTCATCTCAACAACACGAAGTAAGAGTGTCCTGTGGAGACAATATATTTTAGTTAGCTAGATTTTGGTTTAGTTGATAGGTTTGGAAGGTTAAAAGTTGGGTGACAATGAGCAGAAGAGGGAAGGGACCTTAACAAGAGCCTTGCTGGCAAATACCAGCAATGTCTGGGGCTCCAGGGAAGGAAATGGGGATCTCTCTCCGCAAGGGGCTGGCTAATGTAAGGTCTTGACTGTCAGGTGAGGACCACAGGTGCTTGTTTGATGGTCTGTTTTGTTCATCCCATCAACAGAGACATGTAATGCTTACAAGATGGCAGGCACCCTCACAGACGTTATATTTTAGAGGAAGCAAAAGATGATAATCATAATAAACAAATAAGTTGTATAACTTGTTATAAGGCTACATAGCTTTATAGCACATGAAGTGCTATGAAGAAACAGCAGAGAATATGGATTAGGAGTCACAATAAAGGGGCTGGCTTGCAATGACCCAGTAACTAAGGCCAAATCAATGAAGTACATGATTAGGTTTATGCTTTAGAAAGACAATGATATCTTGGGGATGAAATGGAGAGGGTGAAGTAGTCAAAACAAGAGTGCTTGGTGAAATGTGGGATTCTCTGGCCCAGACCTACCTGCTCGCCGCAGGAACATGGCTTCTCGAGCCTCTGGACTGTCCAGGTGACTCCGATCACCAGGGCCAAAGCCAACTGTTGGGAGGGGAGTGATGAGGATGGGGGAGGGGAGGAGAGTCCCATGCTTCCCTTTACCACCCTGCTTCCCTCGTCCCACCACTCTTTACTTACCTGGACCCACAAAAGGTGGGCCACCCACCATGGGAGGAACCACTGTGGCTGCAGCGGCTGCTCGGGCCTCCAGGGTCTGTTGGACCTGTTGGATGGGGATTGGGGTGAGGGGTCTGACTCAGTGCCCCCAAGCTGCCTGTCAGGCTCACCTGGGAACCAAGGGTTTTGTTCTTTGCACTGTGTGGCTATCTCTCAAACTTCAGGTCTCAGCTAAAACATCACTTTTCAGAAAGGCTTCTGGGATCACACTAGCTCAAGATGTCCTTAGTCCCTCCCTGGTGCAACTTTTTTCATCATCCTGCTTCATCTTCCCCAAAGCACTCAGCACTACCTGAAATTATGTCCAGCTTGTCCTCCTCATCTCCCATGCCACCACCCTGCTCCAAGCCACCATTATCTCTTGCCTAGAGTATGATGGTAGCCTCTTCCCCTAGACTGCTTGATTCTGCCCTGGCCCCCTACAATCTGTCTTCTAAACACAGCCAAAGTGACCCTGGTGACATCTAAGTTGGACCATATCATCCCACTGCTCAAAATCCTTCAACTGCTTCTCATCCTAGAGTAAAAACCAAAGTCCTTATGGTGATCCACAAGGTCCTACTAGATCTGTCTCTATGACCTCTCTGTCCATATCTCCTCCTATCCTCTTCCTTGCTCACTCCATTCCAGCCACCCTGTTGTCCTTGATCGTCCTTGAACACATCAGGTATGCACCTACCTCAAGGCCTTTGCAGATCAACAGTTGTCTGGAAATACTCTTTTCCCAGATATCTGCATAGTTCCCTCCATCATGCTCTTTATATCTTTGCTTAGATATCACCTCCTCAGAAAGGTCTTCCCTGACCACGCTGATAAAATTCTGCCCTTCTTAATCTACTTTAATCTGTCTCTCCACAGTAAAATAGAAACTCCAAAAGGTAGTGAATGTTTCTGTTTCATTCTCTGCTATATGTCTAGGGCCTAGATTAGCACCTGGTGCAGAAGAGGCAGCAGAAAATTAATTGTTGAGAGAATGAACAAGTTTCATTTACTTGTTCACTTTTTGTAATCTCTTTATCCACTAGTCACATATAGTTAAGTATGGAGAACTTTAAAGTGATTAATGAGACTGAGGAACTATGTAACCCTAATATGAATTTAAAATAAATACAGGACATTTCCATCATTGCAGAAAGTTCTACTGGCCACCATGATCTAGAATAAAAGCATGCAAAAGGCAGAATTATTGTCTCAGTCGTTACTGAGTCCTCAGTGTCTGACACCTGAAATATTAGTCATGCTAATTAATCAACAAGCCAGCTCTCTGTACACAAACGAGTGTCTGAGGCATTGTGCTCTCTTCTATGCCTTATTTCAGCCGTACCTGCTGGTATGTGTTGGTCGCGATAATTGGGCGGATCACAGGAGCTGCTGGGACTTGCATCGCTTCAACCGTGGGGACTGTGGGCACCGCAGGCACGGCAGTTGGAATTCCTGTTACGGGAGCCCCCAGAACTTCCTGCTCAAACCTGGGAAGGCAGGACAGACACCACAGCTCAGGACCTTGCACCAATTCTGAAACAGTGGGTATATCGCGACAGCGCCTTCACCCCTGCCAACCTCTCCTCAACTCTCGTCCCCACAATTCCGAAAGTCCTATTTCCCCAAGACAAAGCTATATATCGAGTCTATCGTGGCCTGGAGGCTCCAGGGCTCGACAACTCTGACTCTAGGACCGCTTTTATCGCTCCCTATCGCGGGCCTTACAGGGCCATCTCCGCCTCCATCTCCTTCAAGCGTTCCTCGCCGCTCTTTCCAGGGATGCCGGCACCAGGGCCCGGAACCACAGGTCCTCCTGCACCCGGGAGGCCCGGGGCTGGCCCCGCTCCGGCCATCGCTGCTGCCGTCGCTGTCACCGGTACTACTGCCTCAGCTCTGTCGCCTCCGCCGGTTCCGCTGTGTACTCTCTGGCTACGTCAGGGTGGGCGCCCGCGGATGACGTACCAGAGAAAGCGACGGGCGCCGATACCTAACATAATGCGTCAACAGGGCTGGCCTTTGGAGTAAGGGCCAATGAGAACCTGGCCTCACCCAGAGGGCCCGCCCCCAAGGAGAAATATAGGCCAGTCAGAGTGCCGAAGAAAGGAGTCAATGGAAGAAACTGCGATTAGGGGCCTGCAACCCAGGGAGACGGCCACGCCTTCATGGGGGAATACGGCCCGCCCCTAATCCCAGGAACGGCGGATCCTGGTGGGCTGCCGCCTATGGGGTCGCGCAGAGTCAGACGTGACAGCAGCTAAAGTGAAAACTTGACCTTTGAGAACTCTGGGAAGTTCGGAGGTTCCTCCGGTGCCACTGCGAGACCCGATCCGGAAATTTTAAAACACAGTGACATCCCTGTCACCCCAGGGCACGATGGGGCTGGAGACAGCTGGAAGCCGTGGTCGCCCACGTTCGGACATGCTACCAGTGAGTTCCAGAAAAACCAGGACCATGATGTGGGAATTTCAGAGGAGGCGCCTCACCCAGGCTTCCTGGAAGAGGAGGTGACACCTGAAGACTTCTGCTAGATAAAATGAGTATAGAGACTCTGGGTAGGAGGAATAGTTCATGCAAAGGCCAAGGGACAGTAGTCAAATGTGTCAACTCAGAAGGTCACGTGTATAGTTTTGGTGTTTGTGCTTTGAGACACAGCTCTCTCTCTCTCTTTTTAGTCTTTAAGATGTTTTATGAATATTTTCAAAACTACACAATAGTAGGGAGAATAATATAACGAACATCCACGTGCCTCTCAAGAACTTACTAAAAATTTATCCTTCTTGTTTTGTCTATACATTTTTACGCTTTACATTATAGCAAATTGAAGACATCTGTCAATTCGCCTGTACTTGCTTCATAATGTGTAACAGAGAAGATGTCTGTTAAATAAGGAGTATTTAAAAGAAAAATACCATCTTCACATCCAGGAAACTGTCCTATTATCTTACACCTAGATTGCATTCTATTTCCCCTGCCTCAAAATGTCATTATATTACAACAGTATTGTAAAAATCAGGATCCAAGTAAGGCCCACATTTCATTTGGTCAGTGGGTCAGTCTCCTTCACCCCTATCCCACCCCTTAAAACTCAGTTTTACTGCCTGCCTTGGTTCCTTGAAGTTCCAGTTTGAATCAGTACAAATGAGTGATTTGTTAAAATAGTTTAGGTTGCTTCTGTGCTAGAGATATTATAAGAAGAGAATAAGATACCTTAAAAACTATTAACTACAGTCCATACTTTTTCAGTTTTCCTAGTGTTTACCTTATCTATTTTCTGTTCAAGCATTCCATCCAGGATAACACATAACATATAATTGTCATGTTTCCTTAAGCTCTTCTTGCCAGTGACAATTTCTCTTTCTTTTTTTCATGACTGATAGTTTTGAGGAGTACTGGACATGTATTTTGTAGAATATTTCACATTTGGGACCTCTCTGATGTTTTTCTCATTATTAGGCTGAGGTGATATTTTTTTGAGGCAGAGGGGAAAGACCACAGAGGTGAAGTGCAATTCTTATTATATCAAGGGTACATACTGTCAACATGAATTATTATTAATTTTAATCTCCTGAAGTAGCACTTGTCAGGCCTCTACTATCAAGTTACTTAAAAAAAAAAAGAAACCTCCCTTTTCAACTCTCTTGCAATGTTGATGGCAATGTAAAGTGATACAGCCACTACGGAAGACAGTATGAAGAGTCCTTAAAAAAAACCTAGGACTAAAACTACCATATGACCCAGAAATACCACTACTTGGCATGTATCCTGAGAAAACCATAATTGAAAAAGACACATGTACCCAATGTTCATTGTAGCACTATTTACAATAGCTAGGACATGGAAGCAACAGAGATGTCCATCAACAGATGAATAGATAAAGCAGCTGTGGTACATATATATAATAGAATATTATTCAGCCATAAAAAGGAACACATTTGAGTCAGTTCTATGAGTTGGATGAAGCTAGTGCCTATTATGCAGAGGGAAGTAAGAAAAGAGGAAAACAAATATCATATATTAACATGGTACTGATGAATCTATTTGTTGGGCAAGAATAGAGACTTGGACCTAGAGAACAGACTTGCTGACATGCGAGGGGAGGGGAAGGAGAGAGTGCCACGAATGGAGAAAGTAGCATGGAAACATAAACACTACCGTATGTAAAACATACAGCCAGTGGGAATTTGCTGTATGACTCAGGAACTCAAACCGGGGCTCTGTGACAGCCTAGAGTAGTGAGATGGGGTGAAAGGAAGGAGGGAAGTTCAAGAGGAAGGGGACATATGTGTAACTGTGTATGATTCATGTTGATGTATGGCAGAAACCAACACAGTGTTGTAAAGCAATTATCCTTCAATTAAAAAACCAAAACCCTTTTCAAGCTCTTTGTTTTGCATAGGGGATGTCTAGTCTACCCCCTTCATTTAATTATTAAATCATTTGTATCAGTATGGACTCATGGATATCTTATACTTTTGGTTATTTTTCAATACTTATTTTGTTGCTCAAATTGTTTCAGCTTTTAAGTCTTTTTTTTTTACCTGAAAAATGTCCTTATCTTCCTCATTTTCTCTCTTCTCTTTCTCCCCCAGATCCTCTCTCTCTCTCTTTTCCCCTATTTGTTGGAGAAACTGATCTCTTGTCTTGTTAGATTTCTTTTATTTTGGATTTAACTGATTACATTGTTTCACTTGTTCCTCTCCCTTTCTTGACAGAAGCTTGATTAGATTTAGATTTAATTTTGTAAAAGAATACTTAAGAGGTAGTGCTGTTATAAAGTAGCTGTTGAATCCTACATGTAGCTCAGTTGGATTAAGGAATCTGCCTGCAATGCAGGAGAACCAGGTTTGATCCCTGGACTGGGAAAATCCCATGGAGAAGGAAATGGCTACCCACTCCAGTATTCTTGCCTGGAGAATCCCATGGAGGAACCTGGCAGGTTACAGTCCATGGGGTTGCAAGAGTTGGACATGACTTAGTAACTAAACCACCACCAGTCTTGTCAGTAGCAGGTGGTGTCTCGTCCTGCTTCAGTGATGCCAAGATTGATAAGCAATGTCATCCTGATCATCCATTTAAAAAGCTCAATCAGCCCTTCCAGTCCTTCCATTAAGTTTTAGCAGCACTTGATCATCAGCACCTGTATCTATTATGTCATTAATGTATTGAAGATAGTGGTTTTCAAATTTTATTATTCTAAAATCATTAGTGACTTTTATAAACTTCCTTTTTCAGAACTTGGGTTACTTTTTCACAAACAGGAAAGAAGACAGAAAATGCCTGATTCTTTCCCTATTTTATGGGGGTGAGGGGGAAGAAATGAGTTGGTTACTAGCACCTTTCAAAGGACCAATGAAGTATATGTGTATGAATATCAATATAAACAAATTTTCCGACATATTTATGTGCTTCAAGTCATTCTAATTGCTGCTCAAAATATCCCATCTTTAGCCAATATGTATGGATACATAGATGCAAAAATTTCCATACAATTTCAAATGGTTTACTAAAGTATTTGAATCTTCCTAGAGTCAGTCCAGAGAAGGCAATGGCACCCCACTCCAGTACTCTTGCCTGGAAAATCCCATGGGCGGAAGAGCCTGGTAGGTTGCAGTCCATGGGGTCGTTAAAGAGTCAGACATGACTGAGTGACTTCCTTTCACTTTTCACTTTCATGCATTGGAGAAGGAAATGGCAACCCACTCCAGTGTTCTTGCCTGGAGAATCCCAGGGATGGGGGAGCCTGGTGGGCTGCTGTCTATGGGGTCGCACAGTCGGACATGATGGAAGCGACAGCAGCAGCAGCAGAGTCAGTCCATGGACCATGGCTGGGGTAAGGACTCCTGCTCTTCTATGTATAAACTGGGTTTCTATCCATCACTCAAGGATGTTTTCATTTAAATGCAAGCCAAATTCCTTTGGGTATGATATATAAAAATAACTATAAAGGTTAGCTGTATACTTTCAAAAGATCTTGACCCTGTGTAGTATTGCATTATATGTTTAGTTCACATATGTTTGATTTAATGTGGTTTTTATGAGATTTATTATAGTTTCTTTTTAATAACTAGTAGCTTTGGCTTATCTTTCATATGCCAAGGAAAAACCATTGAATATTTTTTAGTACACAAATTGATTAATATGGAACCATGTTGAGTATTGTTTTGGAATACATATATTTAGATACATATCTTTCCAAATATGACCCCTCCTTTTCTTTCAGTCTATTCATTTTCCTACTGATGTAACAAAGATTTACTAAATACACAGGCTGGAAGTACAATTCATTGACCTCTAGGACAACTACTTTTCCTTGTCCTGGCTGTGAGCATGATGTGGATCTTGGAAAATGGGTAATCAATGGTCCGTTTTGAAATTTCACTTGGGAAATTATTGTTGAAAGATAATGGCAGGCAGCCAGGGCAGCCACGGCCAGTATGTGTGGCCTTTGTAAACCATCACCTCAAGAATCCACAAAAAGTTGCACGGACTGTAGTGCAAACTACTGCAATGAATGCTTCAAAATTTATCATCCTTCCGGGTACTGTAAAAGCACAGCGTATGTGGCCCAACTACAAATTTTAGATTCAAGGTAACTGAAGTTTCTATTAAGATAGAGTATTAAACTTAATGGGCTTGCCTGATGGTTTGGAGGTAAAGAATCCACCTGCAATGCAGGAGACTTGGGTTCATCCCTGGGTCTGGAAGATCTCCTGGGGAATGAAACAGCATTCCACTTGAGTATTCTTGCCTGGGAAATCCCATGAACAAGAAAGCCTGGTGGGCTACAGTCCATGGGGTCACAGAGTTGGACATGACTTAGTGACTAAGCATCAACAACCTCTTCACATTGACTGCTGAGTCCTTTGACTCAATCCCAGTAGTTTTAGAGTACTTCCTTGCTGCTGGCACAAAATGCTTCATACTCATTTTGCACATTTCTTTCCCCAGACTAGAATCAGTTATTTCCCCAAGGATCCTTGGTTCCTTTGAGTCAGAAGTGGTATTTAGAGACCACAACCTGGGCATGAGGGTTATTGGGTTGTTATATCTAGAGTTTTTATGTGGACTTAGCTAGGGAACTATATATATTTTGTTTAAGAGGAAAACCCACGAATTCATTCTGGTATTTCCAATTCAAATGAAAGATCACAGGGTATTACTTCTTATATTTCTATTTCTTTTCACTTGCATTAGGGCTTCCTGGTGGCTCAGAGGTTAAAGCGTCTGCCTGCGCCTGCCCGCAATGCGGGAGACCTGGATTCGATTCCCGGGTCGGGAAGATCCCCTGGAGAAGGAAACGGCAACCCACTCCAGTATTCTTGCCTGGAAAATCCCATGGACAGAGGAGCTGGCAGGCTGCAGTTCACGGGGTCCCAAAGAGTTGGACACGACTGAGTGACTTCACTTCACTTGCATTAAAAACTTGGTCCCAGTAATGTTAGCATAGATACTTATATGCTTTAGTCTAATATATATAATTTCAAAATATATGATGTTGGCTCTCAAAATTTTAAACTTTTATCAAAATAAAATCAGTATTATGAACAATAAGACTACTTGAAAGTTGCAGACATCACCCTTAATACTTTGTACACATTCTCTCACCTAACCACAATACCATTATCACACCAAAGAAATGTAATAAAGATACATTTCCCAATATACCAATTTTTCATTTCTTGTGAAAATTTCCATTGATTTAAAAATGTACTTTCAAACCCAAACACTTAAAAATCACAACAGCCTGTGATTCAATCAATATCTTGCATTACATTTGGCAGTCATGTCTCTATTAATTTGAGTCCCCTCTGTACCCCCTCTGACTTTCTGAAGATGTGATCTAGTAGTTTTGTACAAAGTCCCACATCTTATGTTTCACCCAGTATGTCTTCGGGATAGGTTCCTATAGGTAGCATTGTTTTGGCAAAGAGTATGTCCTCGTATAGTTTTGCTGGAGATTATCTCACAGGTGCTCCATACGGCGCACCCACTGATAGATCAGAGTGCTGTTTCCCTCTGCCTTGCTGACAAAATCCCAGGTTTCCTTTTCCCTGTCTGATAGGTAGGAAATGTATCAAAGTGGGGTCTTCATTAGCTTTTCTCTTATTGTGTTTGAGCATATTTTCTGGGAACTATTCATTCATATATTTTGTCCATTTTTCTATGTACTTGGAACTTTTCCATTTTGACACTACACACACACATCCTTTTATGGTATAAACTGCAAATATTTCCTCCTAATTAGTCTTCTTGTTAATTTTGCCTTTTTTTTTAATCATGTAAAAATTTGTTTTATGTTTTTGTCAGTATTATTTCCCCTTATTGCATGTGGACTTCAAATTATATTGAAGAAAGTTTGTTCAGCTTCTAGTTTACAGAGGAATTTGCCTTCATGGAGGTCACATTTTGAGGACAATAAAAGATAAAATAGTATATGTTAGAAGCTATGTTACAGAAAAAAATTAAGCAAGGACAGGGTAAGGATCACCTTGTTCAGTAGGGAAGTGGCTGGGAAGTGAGATGAAGAGAAGAAAGGGCGGGGGGAACACTAAGGTGGCACGTGGGAAAGCAAATGTGTGAAGATTGAGAAAGAGCAGCGAGGGACAGGAGGGGCATTGGGAGTGAGGGTGCTCTGGAGGTCAAGAGAGGAGCTATGGGAAGGGAAGTGGAAAATCAGGTTTAAAATCTCAAAGATGTCAAATATCCCTAACTGGTAGACTAACTGCAACCCCAGTAAAACTCTTATCTATGTATTTCTTCTGGAACCAGCCAAATTTGGTATAAAGTTAACTTCATTTAAGAGAAAAAGACAGCAAGTAGAGACAGGGAAGTAGAGACACTGACAAGTAAGAGCAAGATGGCAACCAGTCATTGCAGTTAAGACATAGTACACAGCCTTTAAAATTAAAACACTGTGGGGATGGCACACAAGAGTCAGATAGCAGTCTTGGATACAGCCAGATAAAACAGATACAATCCAGATACAACCCAATTAGCCATGGAAGTTTAGTGTATGAAAAATATCTAAATCTACTTTATAAAGTTTAGGTGGGTAAAATTTTACTTTACAAATTGAAGATAGTTCACAGTGAAATACACACACCTAACGAGTACAGCCAGATTAGTTCTGACAAATCCATACACCTGTGTAACCCTCACCACCTTCAACACACAATATACTTTTAACTCTAGAAAGTTTGTCTCCTCCTTGCCACCCACCCCTCCCTTAGAGGTGACCACTGCTCTGAATGAGAATTTTAGTAAGTGCTTAAAATAAGACAAAATGGAATCCATTTGGATAAATTCCAAATGGCTCAAAGATTTAAATGTAAAAAAAAAAAAAGAAAAAAAAACCTGTATAAAAACTCAAAGACAATCCCATCTCTTAAAGCTTCCCTTCTTCCAAAGCCACACTGCCTCCTCAGCCCTCACAGCAACACCTGTGAACTGGGGCCTCTGCAGGCCCTCCTCACATAGCTGGTGCTTCCTTCTCCACGGCCTTTACACGGTGTCACCTTGCTGTGTTGCCCTCTATTTAACACTGCACCTCTGCAGTCCTTTTTCTCATAGCAGTTCTTCCATGTACTAGATATTTTGCTTACTGATTTTGCCAGTGGTTTGTTCTCTCCTAGAATGACAACTCCCTGAAGGCTGGGACTTCTGTCCATTTTTTCAGTACTGGATTCTCAGTGTTTACAGCAGGCACTTGATTACTTCTAACTGAGGGTAAAAGCGATGAGGCGAGTTTCAGCTAGGGTGGGGCCCATAGCATCTTGTCCATCTTGGCTTTAGTGCAATGACAGGACGGGGCAAGGCAATTGAGAGAACAACCAAGAATAGCCAGGGATGCGGGCTGATGTGTTCAGGCAATGCTTTCTTCCAGAGGTCTTAAGGGAAGTGATGTGTTGGGATGAACAAGTGCAAAGCTCTTGACTTCTTTTTGAGCTACCTCTTCATCTGCACAACTGCTGCAGGGTACGTTGGGCCTGGACCCAGCGCAGCTGCCACTGGGACAGAGAAAGGCCTTGGCAGAGCTCCCTGGAAAGGGCGGCTTGTCCTGGCTGCTCCCACCTGGAGAAGGGGATGGGGTTAAAAGGGAAGGTCTAGGACCTCCAGACCTTCACAGGCCAACCCTCAACACTATGGTCTGCTTGTCACCAGCCCCCCACCCCCTTCCCTGGCCTAAGTTCTGCCCGTTGCGCCCAGTTCAGCCCCCCACCTCGTCACGTCCCCCTCTCACCAGTCCCCCACAACTCCCTGAAGCTCGGGGACTCGCTTCAGTGCTCGTTTCAGCAGGTTCTCCAGCCGCTTCAGAGCCTGTCCCAGGCTTTCTTTCTGCTCCTTTTCCTGGGACTCCTGGATCTGCAGCAGCTCTGTGGGTTAGAAACCCAGGGGCAGCACTGACTCCTCGGGCTCCCGGGTGCCTTGCAGCTAATGAGTCACCATCTCCAGTCCTCTAGTCTTCACCTCAGCATCCCTCCTAAGCCTCTCTCCTCCCAGGCCCTCTTACCAGCTGCAAGCCCACCATGCCCCAGGCATCCTTCTGAACACTTTCCTCCCTCAGTCTCCATGGTCCACCCCTCGGTGTCCTACCTGCTCCCCTGCTTGCCCCCCAGACTCCCTCCTAGGCTCCAAGCCTTGGCCTCTTATGGGTCCATCCTTCATGTGGCAGCCAGAGTGATCTCACGGCCTACACTGATCCTTTCTCTCTCCTGCTTGGAACCCTGCAAGGCTCCTCAGCGCCTCAAGACCATGCCCAAGCTCTCAGCCTAGTACTTGAGGAATGCACCATGTGGCCTCTGTTCACTACTCCAGAGCAAAAGCCTTACCTGTCCACCAGGCCCACTGGAGACACCATCTTTCCTCCTGGCAGCCCTTCCCAGCATTCCTCACCCCAGCTGCTTCCTTAGACTGCTGCAGTCCTTCCCTCCACTGGTGTCTTCCCTGGGGGCTGTGACTCATCTAGTCTCTCTCCACAGACTCAGAATAAGCCCAGCTCAGAGTAAATGCAGATCAGCAGTGTGGTCAGACCCTTCGGGCCTGAACCCCTTCCTGGCCCTGTAACCTCAGGCATGACATAGCCCTTTCTTTGGGCACTCTTAGGCACAGATGGAATTATTTGAGCCACAGGCTAGTGAGGCAGGGGGCAGATGCGAGCACTCTGGAGAGGGGACCCACAAGGCTTACTGACAGGTTGAAGGTAGGGGTTCAGAGGACTAGGAGAAATTACGGATGACTCCTGGGTTTCTGGCTTTAGCACCTGCATGAGGGCAGTGGGGTCATTTATTGAGGGAAGGAAACTAGGAGGGAAAAAAACAGAACTGCTTTCTGGACTAAAGGGAACTGAGGTCCAGTTACAGACGTGTTAAAAGTCCCTGATGCAACGATGTAAGACAATGCTGTGCCACGGCTGTTTATGCTGTTCCTTCACACTGCTCCTTGCCCACTGAAGAGTAGGGGTGGTAAGGAGCTCAAAACTCAAAGGCCTGAAAATGGTCTCTTCCTGCTTTGCTGATAGTACACTGATTCACTTCTCTTGAAGCCACCTCTTCCATCTATTTCTCTTTTGAATTCTTTGCTTCTACAACTGGGACACTCTGGGGCTGGACAGCTCTTACCTCTCTCCCCTTTGAATTCTTGGGGGGCTAGCACATGGCATATATGCAGTGAGTACTTGTTTAGTGAACCTAGGAATAAAGGACTTCTGAGTTTTAGCTTCCTTTCTGTAAACTGTAGTCTTATACTCCTTTCCTTCATGGTAAGGACTAGAAGAGGCTGTGCATGTGTAGACAGCAGAGACTGGAATCACGCGAGGGACACAGAATGCTTAACTGCAGCCAGCCACAACTCAACACCCTGTTCAGGCCACCTGACTGAGTCTTCCCAGCCATTCTGTAAGGTGTTATTAATATGATTATGCTTAGTCCACTGCAGGGGAAACTGAGGCAGAGGGAGACCATGCAGCAAGGAAGAGGGACTGCTGAGCAAAGAATTCAGTAGTTTATACAGTCTGCTTTGTAACTACTCAAGTATACTGCTGTTTGATGATGGATGAATATTCCGCAGTTTGATGAGCAGTGTCACCTAGTGGTTAGGAGCACAGATCAGTGTTGGCCTGGGTTCAAATCTAGCTCGGCTGTCTGGGCAGTCTGAAAGCCCGCTGTAACATGGAGAGAACCCCCGGGGATGCTGTGCAGAGGACACTAGTGAGCATACAAAGACCTCAATGCACAGTGGGCACTGTGTAAGCAGTGGGTATTTGTGATTTCTTCTGGAGGCTAAAGGTGCTGGGAAGGGGCTGGGATGCTGGATAAGGAAGTGGGGCAGGCCTACCCTGCGTGGATGGTCCTGGTGGCAGGCTGGTCTTCATGTGGAGCAGATACCAGCGTCGGAGACTTTGTTGGTCCTGGAGGAACAGAAGGTCCTGGCGAAGAGAGGCAGCCTTCGGGAGGAGCAGCTCCGGAGCCTGGAGGGAGGAGGACGGATAGTCACCTGGGGCGGAGGTTGGGGTCGGAAGACAGGGCCAAGGGAATAGGCACTCACTTTCCCTGCGGGCAGCCCCAGTGTGTGGCTCAGTGCTATGAGGCTGGAGCCCCTTGGGGATGCAGGATGCAGCTGGTGGATGGACGGCAGGACCGTGGGGAAGGGCTGCAATCTGTGGAGTGAAGTCCAGGTTGGGAGGGGCACAGAGAGGGAGGCTGGGTTCCAGAGGCCCAGGAACTTTGAGGTAGGGCTGAGGGTGAGGTCTGGCAGCCTGGGAACCCTAGGATTGTGTTTTAGGAGCGGGCCCAGGGAGTAGCAGGCATCCACGACAGGGTATGTGGCAATCCCTATCTCACCCTCCGGGGCCGTGTTGCAGCAAGGGGCCCAGAGGAAGATGGCGCAGGTGCTGGGCTTCCTGCTCCAGACACCGCACCAGTTCCTGGCTCTGTGGAGCCACCGCCTCAGACGTGGGGACCACTTTTCGCTGAATCAAAGCTAGCACCTGTAGGGAAGGAAAGGGATGGGAAGGACAGCATGAGGCTGCTTAGTCCCCTCCTGAGGAGGCCCAGCCCTCCCCAGAACTGGCCCCGACTCCCATCTCACCTCCTCGGGGCTCCGGCACAGGCGTGTCTTGCTGGCTGAGTTGCCCTTAATGAGCAGGCGGATCTGCTCCTGTGTCTCCTCCTAGGCAACCAAGAGGCCAAGGAGATGGGCTGATTTTCTGTTTTACCTCCCAGCCTCTGCCCCTGCTCACCCCTTTGCACAGGCCCTGACCCCTCTTGGGAGTCTCACTAAGGGCCCCTCCCCTAACCAGGAAGCCCAGTTCTGGCTCCTTAGGGCTCCCCAATCTGACTCAGGCCCTCAGGCCTGGCCACTTCTCCTGCAGTCCCACTTCTCACCACTAGTTGGCGCCAGCATAGGATCCGTTGCTGTTTGGCCTGTAGCTCCTGGAGCAGAATCTGCCGACGCCCAGTAGCCTCCTCCAGCTCCTGGCTCAGGGCACACAGGGCCTTGAGTTCGGCCCTCAGGGCACAGACCCGGAGCCCCAGCACCAAAGTCTGCCTGCGGCCCAAGTAGAAAAGAGCAAAGGAGAAGGAAGGTGACTAAGACTCTCGGCAGAGGAGGGAGATCAGAGGTGCAAGGACGCACAAGGAGCCGTAAGCATAGGGAGACAACCCAGCAGAGCAAGCAAGAAGGCTGAAACAGGAGCCAGGGTGCAGAAGTCCATATTCTGAGACCCGTGGGAGAGACATGGCCTAGAGACCATTGCCCTTGGAGACTCCTCACCTCTCGCTGGATCCCAGGGTACATCTATCTGCCTTCTCCATCAGGCCCTGGAGGCTCAGGGTCAGGACTTGATGCTCCTTCAGGAGGGGCCCCCGCTGGGTGACCAGCTCACCCACAGACCGCCAGCCCTCCTGGAGTGAGCACAAAGTCAGGGTGACATGGTCCTGGCAGGGAGGGGACTGAGGTGTTTTGGGTTGGGAAGGGGATGGAGTCCTGGGAAGGGTCCTGCGGGGGGCGGGGGTCACCTGGATGAGATGCACCATGGATGGCAGGGTCTGGCTGGAGTCTGACTGGTCTGATGCCTGGGACCTGAGAATAAGGGCTGAGCTGTAGTGGGAGAAACCCTGTCCCCTTGTAGGTAACCAGTGTCAGCCTACCTGCCAGACTGGTTACTGGGCCTCAGTTCCCATTGGCAGGTACCCTGCCTGGTCCTGACCTGTCCCAGCTCACCCAGCCACCTGCCCTGTGCTGACTGGGAGCACCAACAACTCACCTGGTTCTCTCCGTATCCTGGAGCCCATCCACACTGCATAGGGACTGGATCTCTGCCTCCCGCTCTGCCGCCAGATGCTGCAAGGCAGCCAGGACGTGGCCTGGTGGGTGGTTTGTCAGTAGGCACTGGTGGGGAGAGGGGTGAAGTCAGGCCAGGATGGGGGCAGGGCTGCAAGCTGGGACTCCATGAAGAAGGGGTAGGGATCATGAGTGAGGTCCTGGCACCCTGAGGTTTAATCATGGGGCAAGGGGTGTAGCCTTTCTTGAGAGTGCCCCTCACCTCCACTGAGCTAAGCCACTGCTGGTAGGAAGTTCCAAAGTGGTCATCTTGCAGGGTTCTGTGGAGTCGGGGAAGAGGACAGAGAATGTTACAAGAACCATTAATTCATCCTTTAATGATCACTGCCACTCTGTAAGGTAGGGGCTGTCCACTGTCCCCATGTTAAAGATTGGAAACCAGGTTCCTCTATACCAGCTAGACTTGAGTGTCCTACTTAACAGCATATCAATGCCTTGGCCTTGGACCCTTTCATGTGTGCTGTTTACCTGGAACATCCTCTCAACCTTTATCCCTCCTCACCAAAGCACCCATCCTCTCTGCCTCCTTAGCTGGGTAAGGTGTCTCCTTTGGGTACCCAAAGCCTCCCAGGCTTGCCCACCCTCTGAGAGCCCTAACTACCTGGGTCGTCACTATCTCTAAAGGTCTGCTTCCTCTCTTCCCAACCTGGGAGCCCTGTCAGGGCAGGGCCTGGGGCTGATAGAGCCCAGAGGTACAGTGTCTGTAACAAGGTTCTTTACAGGGTCTCTGGTGGCCGAGGGCTACTCACGGAATGCCACCTCCCTGGGCCTGAGGACTCAGGAGGCTCTGTAGGAACTGGGTTCGGAGGCTGCAGGCTTTTCGGACATCATGCTGTGAAGAAGAGGGTGTAGTATGAGGGGGGCCCAGAGGTCCATCTAACCCCGGACACCCCATCTTTCTTCCCCCTGGCCCAGGACTCTTACCAGGACCGCAGGCTCCAGGCCCAGAGCTGCTGATATCAAGGGTCCGAAGTTTATATCCACTTTGGCCTTCCTGGAGGGGAGGAGTTCAGTTGGGGCTGGGGTTCCTGGGAGGAGGCAGCTGGCAGCACAGAGGTTGGTGTTCCCTCCTGCTGCCAGCAAAGCTAGTCACAGGGATCATTGAGCCTGGATCTCAGAGGCCAACCTCCAAATGAGATCACGGTCATCTCTCAGCTGGATGACTGCATTAATCTCCTCATCCATCTCCCTGCTCTTACCCTCTGCAGTCTGTTCTCCACCCAGCAGTTAAGCCAACGATCCTGTTAAAACCTCAGACAGATCATGTCCCTGTTTTGCTCAAAACCTCTGAAAACATGATGGGTTTCCATCACACAGAGAATAACAATTAGAACATTTCTAAGCACTCTGTATGATTTAACTCAGTTATTATACCTACTCTTTGCTGCTACTGCTAAGTTGCTTCAGTTGTGTCTGACTCTGTGCGATTCCACAGATGGCAGCCCACCAGGCTCTGCCGTCCCTGGGATTCTCCAGGCAAGAACACTGAAGTGGGTTGCCATTTCCTTATCCAGTGCATGAAAGTGAAAAGTCAAAGTGAAGTCGCTCAGTCATGCCCGACTCTTAGTGACCCCATGGATTGCTGCCTACCAGGCTCCTCCATCCATGGGATTTTCCCAGGCAAGAGTACTGGAGTGGGTTGCCACTGCCTCTTTCTACCTACCCTTTAGAGTAGATTTTAATATTATCCCCCTTCTATAGAACTTAGAAACTGAGGCACAAAGCAGTTAAACACTTTGCCCAAAGTTACACAGCTGTAAGTGGTTGAGTCAGGGCATGAACCCAGCCTCCGAATAAAACTCCAATGCCTCCACAGTGCTCTGTCCACCTCTCCAACCTACCCCCTTACTACTCTGCCTCTTGCCTTCAAAATTTGAGCTGAATTGGCTTCTTGGCTGTTCTTTCCACATGCCAGGCTCAGGGGACTCTGCTCTTGCTGTTCCTCTCCATGGAATTCCTCCCCTAACTCAAATGTTAACATCCTCAGAGAGGTTTTCTCTGACCATTGTACCTGGAGTAGCATCTCCCTCTCCCTTTCTACATCACCTTTTCTTCATAGTGCTCATCTCCACCTATGATTATAGTTTGTCTGTGTCCTAGTTTACCACTTGTCTCCTCTACATGAGGGCAGGACTGTCCCGTTTACTGTTTTTTCCCTCTCCCCAGCACTGGCATTCTAGATATATAGCTGGCACCATGCTAAGCACTGAAAAGACAGGTGGCTGAGATGGCAAAACTTTCTGGCTCCATGGAGTGAAGTTCAGAATTCTAGAACCCAGAAGGGGTCTGGGCAGAGCACTGGGTCTCGAAGAATGGGCATACGCCCAGCCTGGTGAGGGATGCTCCCCAGACACCTGAAGCCCACCTCTCCATGTCCTGTAAGCACTTGAGCTGATTCTGCAGTCGCTGCATGGGATCCTGGAGTCCACGCTGCTGTCTTCGCATGGCCCCAGCTTGAGCCTGGAGGAGGAGAGCACGGCGCTGGGTATCTTGCATGCTCTGTAGGTTCTGCTCCATGGCCATGTCTGTGAGAGGAACAGGGGTGGCCATCAACGCTTTCCCTCACCCCATCCTGCTGCCCATCTTTCCAGCCCCATGGGTCACCCTGAGCCTCAGTCTCTTGCTCCATCAGCTCCAGGCTCTGGTCTAACTCCAGGATCTCTGCCCGCAGGCGGGCAACAGCGGATTCCAACTCCAACTTCCGGCGGGCCTGGTGGAATCAGGTACAGGGTCAGATGCATGGCCTGACTGCTCTCTGTGGGGCAGTAGTCTCCTACCTGCCCAGTTACGTGCCACAGGGTTTTCCCCCAGGCAATTTCAGTGTCTGGAGAAGAGCACCAGGGTACTATCCTGTCCCCCTCCTTCCTTCTGGGATTGTCTCATCTGTCCCCCCAACCTGTTTACTGTCTCTGTCCCAGTCCTCATCTTCCCATTGAGCCCCAAACCTGGAGTCCTAAGGTCTCCTGGAAGCCTCTCCCGAGGCGTCACCTGGGCACCATGCACATGCTGGGTCCCATACTGGTCTCAGCATTTCTCCCAAGCCCGTCTCTTCTCCCATCAACCTCACCGGCTTTGATGCCTCATATCCATGTCCCCCCACTCACAGCTCACACCTCCGTCCCCCAGACTGCAAGTGAGTGCAGGGATCAGGCTGTCTTGTGACACAGTGACCCTTGGCATCACCCAGCACAAGCCTGAGCCCAGAGCAGAAGATCTATAAGTCCTTTTTGGGATGAAATAAAACCTGGCAGCACATGCTTCTCACCTCTGGACTGTCCTGGTGGCCATACCTGAGGAAATGAGATCAGAGTGAGAGGATGATGGGGACTTCCAGGGGAGAGATGGGAGGTGTGAGGCTGGGGGCAGGGACGTGGCTGGATGGGGCTGGGGAAGACAGGAAGGGACAGCTTTGAGGACCAGTTACCAGAGCAGGTTTCCCCCGGATATTCCTGACATTCCTAAATGGAGAGGTAGGAGGAAGGGGAGTTACAGTGGGGCTCTCCTGGGTCATCTCTTCTGCCAAAGCTTCCCAGCTGTGGCCAGGCTCACCTCTGGCTGTGCACGTGCCGCAAAACGTAGGCCCAGATGTCAGCCCCCTGGCCCAGACACAGCCTGTGGGAACAGCATGTAAAGGTATGCCTGGGACATCACACAGGATGGAGGAGCCTCACTAGCAGAGTGGTGAGGAGGTAAGATCTTTACTAGGGAATTCTCATGTGTATGGAAGGAAGGGTCCATACTTTTGGGGGTAAGGTATTCCCTCCTGGGGAGTTCTCAGCCACTGAGAGGGTGGGCGTCTCACTGGGGGTAGGGGTATTCTCATTCCCCGGTGGACTGCTCCCTTTCTCTTGACAAAGGATTACCTCCAGTTACTTCCAGAGGTTGCGTGAGGGCTACTCTGCCAGAAAGGGCCCTCTCATGATCAGTTGTGGGTCATTACTCCTATACATTCAGTCTCGAATGGGGTGGTATTTGCTGACTCTCGTGTCCTCACTAGCTGGGGTGGGTGGTGATATACTGAGGGACAGCCTTACCCTGGAGATCCAATTTTCACAGTGATGAAAGAGCTTTATTACTAACTCATGGAGGATCCCCACTAGTGCAAGGGACCCCACTCTGGGTGGCCTCAGAGGATGGGGGTGGGAGTGTGGGAGTCATTACTAAGACGCCCTCACTCAATTCAGGATCCTCTGCCTGGATTTACTACCTGCAGGGCAGGAGGGCCCTCGAGGGTTAATTGCACTGTGGCAGGAGCGCCCTCAAAGGTTATTTTCACTGCGGCAGAGGCGGAAGGGGAGGATGGTGCGTTTTGGATGAAGATGTGGGTCTCATCCCGGGAGACTCCATCTCCAGGGTGGGAAGTCCTCACTCTCAGAGTGGCTCTCACCTGCGCAGCGTGGACTCCGGGACCCGGGCCGCCACGGGCACCTCCATCTCTTCCGCCGCCCAGCAACCCAGTTCCCGCGCTTGCTGCGCTAACTCCATGACTGTGACCAGGCCGCTGCCTCCCGCCCCTTCTTCAAGTGTGTCGTCCTTCTATGACGTCACGCGCGCGCCGGAAGTGACGCCACGGTCTCCAGGAAGATGGGGTCTTTCCTGCTCTGCGGGGTCTCAGAGGCGACCCACAGCTCTCTTACCTCGGGTTCCTGTGAACGAAGATGAAAGAACTTGAAGAAACGGTGGGGTCCGCTTGCCTTCTGCGTCTTCCTACTATCAGCTGTTCCCTAAGAGGCTAAAGGGCCCTAATGCCTCCCTTCATTTTCTCGACAAAACGGGACTTTCATCCTAGGAGGATGACAATCAGGCGAGGGATGCCAAAATTACTGCCCTTTGATTTCAGAAACAGGGTGTCAGGTCTGAGTGAGGGACGGGGGCAGTTGGCATGAGCCTAATATTTCCCTGGCATGTTTCTTCTAGGTATTCGTTCGTCCTTACCAATTTGTAACATTCGTGAGCTGACTTTGTGCTGGGGACACCCCGGTGGCTGAGACAGTCCCAGTCTCCATGCTACGGAGCTCACAGTTCAGTGAGGGATGTAGACGCATCACCAGGTAGGGATGGATAGGACATAAGCAGCAGGGGCGGGTCACTTTGGGGTCAAGGAACGTGAGAGGTCTGTGGAGTGCCCCGAGAAAGCGGTAATACTAGGGCTGGAATCCTGGAGAGCCCACTCAGCCTTAGACATGGTCCTGAGAAATGGTACCTCTCATTCAATATGATTGTGTCATTAATCATTGTCTTCAGTGTCCAATACAGAGCCTGAATCTCTAAATAGTTGTTGAATAAACAAATAGGGGAGAAAGATGGCGGCGTGAAACTAAAAGCTGGGAACCCAGGAAAGAGGATGGAGCGGGGTGAGAGAGAGGAGGGTGTTTAGGACAGTGCTGGACAACTGTAGGGATGTTGAGTAGAGAGGTAACTGAGTGGATCTCATGTGAAGTTGACTGGTTGTAGAGGGGTGAAATACAGCGTTCTAGGCTGGGGATTCGGTGGAACAGACCTTGATACGGGAGATGAGAGAAGAGACAGCTTTGGAGGAGATGGTGTCAACAACGTCATCAACACACTCTATGGGTGTGAGGAGTCAAGGAGGTGTCCAAGGGTCAGCTGAGTCTCTGCTCTAGGAACAAGGAGACTACAAGGTCTCCACTGAGATAGCAGATTTCAGGGAGAAGCTGAATTGAGCTTCAAATGCTTCTTATGGGCTGAGATGCAGAAGAGGGTGCGTGGGGCTGATGTAAAATCCAGATGGGCTTCCTGGAAGAAAGATTAGCAGCTTCTACTTCACCATTTTGATTTCTCAACAGTTTTGATTTCTTTCAAACGTCTTCACCCTTCCAACTTCTGTGGGTTGTTTTGCTGTTAAAAAAGCAATTAGACAGCATGTTTGCCATGGGTCTCTGAGCCTTTCAAAGGGTGTTAGAAAGTATTGACTGTTAAAGGAATAAGGAGACAAATCACAGATTGGGAGAAAATATTTGCAAAACACATATCTGATTATTGACTTGTACCCCCAAATATACAAAGAACTCTTAAAACTCAACCATGAGAAAATAATCCAGTTTAAAAATGGACAAAAATTATGAACATATGTCTCACCAAAAAAATATACAGATAAATGCAAGTAAGCATACGAGAACTTGTTCAACACAATGTCATCAGGGAGTTGCAAATTGAAACAAGAATGGAACACTTCTACATATCTATTAGAATGTCTAAAATCCAGAAGTGAGGCAGCTGACATTTTGCCAGTCATGCAAGTTGTCCCTGGCTGGCTGCTGGCACATCATGTCTGCATAGGGCAGCAGCCAGGTCAGCAACGGTTGCACCTTCTCCTGGCTCTTCCATCAATTTCTGCAACTCCTGGGCCATGTGTGTGTTCAGCTCCAGCTTCTCCTGTGGGCATTCATACCAATAAGGTCAGAGGCAGGTTTGTTTCACACGTTGTGCTAGCTTTCCCCCCATTTACATCTGTCTTCCCTTCCTAACAACTGCCTGCTCTCTGCACTTGAGTGGCAACACCAGACACTAAAACAATAATATTAGGGACTGCTTAATGTCTCCACCACTTGCATAAGGTTAAATCCCTGTCTGTCCTTCTGTCTGACTATCTATCTACCCATCTATCCCCCCCGCTGTTGGTTCAGTCTCTCTAATTGAACCCTGATATCAGGAGGAGACTGAGGCCAGGGACGGGAACTAGGGCAGGGGATGGAAGAACTGAAGCATAGTGAGGGACTGGTGAGAATGATGATAGGGCTAACTGGAGGGAACTGATTCTAAGATTAAGAGTTTTCCAGAGAGGAAAGCAGTGTTCTCTTTGGGATAGTACCTGTCAAGACTTCCTCCCTCTCACATCTGAGCTTTTATTCCTGCTCTGCCCCTAACTCAATTACCCTTCTTTCTTATCTTCAAAGGCTACATCCTCCTCATTCCTATTTTTACTCTTGGCTGTGCTGAGTCTTTGTTACTTTGTGCAGGCTTTCTCTAGTTGCAGTGAGCAGGGGCTACTCTTTATTGTAGTGCACAGGCTCTAAAGCTAGTGGGCTCAGCAGTTGAGGTGTGTGGGCTCTGGAGCACTCAGGCTTCAATAGTTGTGATGCATGGGTTTAGTCACTCTGCAACTTGTTAAATCTTCCCAGACCAGGGATTGAACCTATGTCTCTTGCATTGGCAGGGGTGGGCTTTTAAGAAACTTAGGTATTTTCAAGCGCTGAAGAATTGAACTGTTGAGCTTTTGAACTGTGTTCACTTTCGAACCGTGGTGTTGAAGAAGACTCTTGAGAGTCCCTTGGACAGCAAGGAGATCCAACCAGTCCATCCGAAAAGAAATCAGTCTTGAATATTCATTGGAAGGACTGATGCTGAGGCTGATACTCCAATACTTTGGCCACCTGATACGAAGAACCTACTCATTGGAAAGACCCTGATGCTGGGAAAGATTGAAGGTGGGAGGAGAAGGGGACGACAGAGGATGAGATGGTTGGATGGCATCGCTGACTCAATGGACATGAGTTTGAGTAAACTCTGAGAGTTGGTGATAGACAGGGAGGCCTGGAGTGCTGCAGTCCGTGGGGTCACAAAGAATCAGACACGACTGAGTGACTGAACTGAACTAGGTATTTTATGAAATTCCTAACAAATAGAGTGACATGGATTTAACAAAAATAATATTAAGCGTGAAATGAGGTTTTGCTTTCGGTTAATACAATAGCGAAGATTAGTGATAGTATCCAATTAGGTAAAACCACCTGTCACAATAAATCAAACAATAAACTTTTCTTCTCACCAAAAAGAAAGTTGTCAGTTTCATTCTTTTGCATGTGTGTGTGTTCTCTCTTCAGTCGTGTCTGGTCTGACTCTTTATGACCCTATGGATTGTATCCCCAGGCTCCTCTGCCCATGAGATTCTTCAGGCAAGAATACTGGAGTGAGTTGCCATGCACTCCTCTAGGGAATCTTCCTGACCCAGGGATTGAACCTGGGTCTCCTGCGGCCCCTGCATTGCAGGAGGATTCTTTACCAGTAGCGCCACCAGGGAAGCCCATATTTTGCATGTAGCTGTCCCATTTTCCCATCATCATTATTGAAGAGACTCTCTTTCCCCCATTTTACATTCTTGCCTACTTTGTTTTAAATTGAGTGGGTTTATTTCTGAACTCACTATTTTGTTCCATTGATAACTGTCTATTTTTCTACCAGTACCACACTGTTTCGATTACTATCGCTTTGTAGTAGTATAGTTTCAAGTCCAGGAACATGATATCTACAGCTTAATTCTTCTTTCTCAAGATTTCTTTGGCTGTTTGTGGTCTTTGGTGGTTTTATAAAAAGTTTAGGATTATTTGTTTTAGCTCTGTGAAAACTGCCGTTGGCATTTGGGCATTTGACAGAGATTGCATTGAATCTGTAGATTGCTTTTGATAGTAAGGACATTTTGAAGATGTTGATTCTTCTGGTCCATGAGCATGGTGTGCTTTTCTCTTGTCATCTTCAATTTCTTTCCTTGGTATCGTGTGGTTTTCAGAGTATAGGCTTTTTCACCTCCTTGGTTAAATTTATTCCTAGGTATTTTATACTTTTTGAGGCCTTTGTAAATAGGATTTTCCCCTTAATTTCTCTGATAGTTCATTATTAGTGTATAGAAATGCCACAGATTTCTGAATCATATAGTAGTTCTATTTTCAGTTTTTAAAGGAAACTTCACACTGTTTTCCATAATGGATGCACTAATTTACATTCCCACCAACAATATATGAAAGTTCCCTTTTCTCAATACTCTCCAACATTTGTTATTTATAGACTTTCTGATGATAGCCCTTCATACAGATGTGAAGTGATACCTCACTGTGGTTTTGATTTGCATTGCTTTAGCGATTAGTGACATTGAGTATCTGTTCACATGCCTGTTAGCCATCTTATGTCTTCTTTGGAAAAATGTTTATTTAGGTCTTCTGCCCACTTTTTGATTCCACTTGGGATTTTTTTTTGATATTGAGTTGTATGAGATGTTTGTATATTTTGGATATTAAGTACTTATGATGAAGTGTTAGTTCATCATTTGCAAGCATTTTCTCCCATTGGATAGGTTGTCTTGTTTTGTTGATGGCTTCTTTTGCTGTGCAAAAACTTTTGAGTTAAATTAGGTCCATTATTTTATTTTTGCTTTTATTTCTTTTACCTTAGGAGACTGATCCAATAAAATATTGTTATGCTTTATGTCAAAGACTGTTTCACCTATGTTCTCTTCCAAGAGTTTTAGTTCTCTTCTGTGGTTTCAGATCTTACATTTAGGTCTTTAAACCATTTTGAGTTTTGTATATGTTGTGAGGGAATGCTCTAATCTTATGTAGTTGTCCAACTTTCCCAGCACTACTTGTTGAAGAGACTGTCTTTTTCCATTGCATGTTCTACTAATTGACCATAGGTATATGAGTTTATTTCTAGGCTCTCTATTCTGTTCCATTGATCTATTTTTTTTGTGACTGATAACATACTGCTTTGATACTGTAGCTTTGTAATATAGTTTGAAGTCTGGGAGGGTTATACCATCAACTTTCCCCCTCCCCTTGGGATCATTTTAGCAATTTGAAGTCTTGTGTGGTTACATATAAAGTTTATATGGTATAAATACCTGTATAAAATACCTGTAAAAACTATCATAGATATTTTGATAGGGATCATATTAAATCTGTTGATTGCTTTGTGTAATATGACTATTTTAGTATTAATTCTTCCAATCCAAGAGCATAGGATACCTTACTATTTCTTTAAATAATCTTCAGTTTCCTTCATCAGTATATTATAGTTTTCAGAGTATAGGTCTTTCATCTCCTTGGTTAAGTATATTCCTAGGTATTTTACTTTATTTTTTGATGTGATTTTTGAATGGATTTTTTTCTTACCTTGAGTCTCTCTTTAGCTGTTGCTATTTGAATTATGTCTTGGTGCACATCTCTTTAATCTCATCTTGTTTTGGACTCTCTGATTCCCTGACCTGGATGTCTGTTTCCTTCCTCAGGCAAAGGTAGTTTTTGGCTCTTATTTCTTCAGATAAGCTTTTTTTTTTTTTTTTCCCTTTCTCTCTCTCTGTTATCCTTCTGAAGTGATGTGAAGTGAAAGTTGCTCAGTCATGTCTGACTCTGTGAACTCATCGACTGTAGCCTGCCAGGCTCCTCTGTCCATGGAGTTCTCCAGGCAAAGAATACTAGAGTGGGTAGTCATTCCCTTCTCCAGGGGGAACCCAGGTCTCCTGCATTGCAGGTAGATTTATCATCTGAGCCACCAGGGAATGTTAATATGCTTGATATTGTCCCCAGAGGTCCCTTAAAAATGTCCTCATTAAATTTTTTTTCTTTTTGCTGTTCTGATTGGGTGATTCCCATTATTCTATTTTCCAGATCACTTATCTGTTCTATATCATCTGGTCTGCTGTTGATTCCCTCTGTTGTATTTCTTATTTCAGTTATTGTATCTTTCAGGTCTGTTTGGTTCTTTCTTATATTTTCTAACTCTTTGTTGAAGTTCTTGTTGAGTTCATCCATTCTTCTCCTGAGTACAGTGAGCATCTTTATGATCATTGTTTTTAACTCTTTATTGGATAAATTGTGCTTAGTTGCTCAGTTGTGTCCAACTCTTAGTGACCCCATGGACTGTAGCCTGCCAGGCTCCTCTGTCCATGGGGATTCTTCAGGCAAGAATACTGGAGTGGGTTTCCATACCCTCCTCTAGGGAATCTCCCCAACCCAGGGCTTGAACCCAGGTCTCCCACGTTGCAGACAGATTCTTTATCATCTGAACCACCAGGAAAGCCCACTGGATAAATTACCTATTTCCATTTCATTAGGGATTTTTTTCCCCTCAGCTTTTATCTTGTTCTATTTTTGTGTGTCTCTTTTAATTTTGTCTTACTTTCTGTGTTTGTTTCTGTTAATTAGATGAACCAGCACCTCTTTCAGTCTGGAAAAAGCATCCTTGTGTGGGAGCATTCTTGGTGTAGATTGCCTGTACCTGGTGGCTTTGGCAGGCCTACTGGAGGAGAACTGGGCAGGGGCCGGGGTTAGTCCCAGGGCACTCTCCTGGTGTCCTTGGTAGATAGCTGGAAGTTATTGTGGGGGCAGAGGAAACCCTGGAGCATGTTGTGCCAAGGCCTCCTTGGTGGACAGCTGGAGCTGGAGCACACATGGACTGGGCAGTCTAGGGATGTGTCATGCTGTAGGAGCCTTAGCAGGCAGCTGGAGCTGGAGCAGGCACAGGCTGTGGGGAGTCCTGGGGGATCAAACAATGCTGCTTGCTGGAACCTTCAGTCCTGGAGAGAGTTCCAGTAGGTCCCTACCTGTTTGGCAGGTACTCTAAGGTTAGTGAGTGGGATTTAAATGCAATCATATGCATAAGTTCCTTGAATTGTGGTTGACACAGTTGACTGCTCCGTAGCTACAATGGTGATGATAATGATGATGATGGTCCTGATGAGCAAGACCCAGTTTCCTGCTTCTCCACTTCTTAGTACTTGCTTTTTCCTCAGCCCCTCCATCCCGAAAGCCCCAGGCTTTTTCATGTGGTTGTAGAATGACTTTCCCTGCTCCTTCAAGATGAGAGAGAAAGATGTGGTTAGAGGCTAATTTGGAAGAGGTGCTCTGCTTCCTTCCATAAGCTCTGCATGCATGCTAAGTCGTTTCAGTCATGTCTGACTCTTTGCAACCCTGTGGACTATAGCCCACCAGACTCCTCTGTCCATGGGATTCTCCAGGCAAGAACACTGGGAGTGGGTTGCCATGCCCTCCTCCAGGGGATCTTCCCTGACCCAGGGATCGAACTCGAGTTTCCTGTGGCTCCTGCATTGCAGGCTGATTCTTTACCACTGAGCCACTGGGGAAGCCCTCCATATGCTCTAGAAGCCATTTATTTAAATTTTATTGACTCAAGCAGGGTCACATGCCCACTGCTGAAGCAATCTCTGAGCCAGTATATGACTCCCCACACTCATAATGATTACTACACCATACATCCCAGAGGTGTTTCTCACCTCCTTCTCCAGCTCAGATGAGGGCAGCTCTCTCCTTCAAGCTTCTGAGGCCCCAAATCCCTCTTTTTCTCTTATACTCATGCATCAGCAATCCTATTTACCTTACCTTTAAAATTCATCAAGGCTTTTCCTTTTCTACTTCCCTTACACTGCCCTGATATTCCATCACATCCCATCTAGATTTTCACAGCAGTCTGTTGCTGTTACATTTCCCCCCACAGTCAGCTTCCTTCCAAAGTCATGGAGAGCTTGTTAACACCTGAGTCAGCTCTTGTCACTCATCTGTTCAAAGGCTGTTCATCTTACTCAGAGTAAAGTAAGCACACTTCTATCTTACTTTCTGTTTCCTCCCTGATTTCTCTTTTAACCATTTCCTGTCTTGCCTTCTGCCCTTCAGCTACACCTGGCCTCCTTAATATATCTCAGAAATATCAGATATGCTTCTCCCTCCAGACCTTTGAACTAGCATTTCATCTCCCTGGGATAAGCTTCTCTCAGATATCTGCCTAGTTTCCTCACTTCTGTCCTACAGGACTTAGATCAAAAAGTCAGATCTGGGGCTTCCTTGGTGGTCCAGGGGGAAAAGAATCCTGCCAATGCAGGGGACACAGGTTCCATCCCTGGTCTGAGAAGATTCCACATGCCTCGGATCAACTAAGCCCATGTGCCACAACTACTGAGCCCACGCACTAGAGCCTGTGCTCCACAACAAGAGAAGCCACCGCGATGAGAAGCCTGAGCACTGCAACTAGAGAGCAGTCCCTGCTCACTGCAACTAGAGGAAGCCCATGTGCAGCAATGAAGAGCCAGCACAGCCCAAAATAAATGAAAGTCAGATCTTCATTGGACCATTAGCTGCTTCCCTATTTAAAATGACAGCCCCTCACTGTCATTTTGGTTGTTGTTCCAATCACCCTTACTCTGCTTTATTTCTCCCCACAGTCCTCTTAATATTTCACTATTTACTATATTTATTACCTTTCACACCCCACAAGAACATGAGATCCATGAGGTAGTTTTTGGTTTGCTTTGTTGTGCCCTGTGCCCGGCGCAACAATAGATGCACAATAAAAATTTGCTGAATCAAAGAAGAAATGAAAGAACAACTCACAGCCCTGTGTGGGGGTGAGTCTGCCTTGCCCACTGGGTTGTGGGTTTCCTAAAAGCAGGGATGGGGTATGTCTTGGTCACAGCTGTGTTTCTAGCATCAGCCAGCACAGAGCCAGGCATGGAGGGGATTGGCGGTCCTATAGGAGGGTGGCTGTATGTGCAAAATATTCCTGTGAGCAGATCTGTGAGAACCAGTGCTGGGTTTCCTCTTCAGGAAAGGTGGAAATGGGGGATATCTTTGGGGCTTGCATAAGCACCTACAAGGATTCTCACCAGGAGGAGGAGCGCCCCACCTATTTTGGAGAGTGGGAGATGCGTGACACTACTTACTGCCTCATTGGCTTCCTTTGTGTTCCTTGAACTGCCAAGCCTATTCCAGCTCATGGGCCTTTCCACTTGCTATTCCCACTCGGTGGAAACTCGGTTCTCACAGTTCTTGGAACAGCTGTCCCACTTTGGCTCAAGGAACATCTTAGAAGGGTGTGCATTGGGTGTCCAGTCTGGGACTACATTTCCCAGAGGTCCTTGTGTCCAGTTGAGGCCATGAAATTAGTTTTGTTGAATGGTCTGAGAGCAAATGTGATAGTTGGAACTTTGTTTATTTTCTGATAGTTGGTACTTTAGGGCCAAAGTTTTATTAAAAAATTTATACTGCTTAATTGAGGTATAAATGACAAAAATTGTAATGTGGGTTATTACCACAACCAAGTTAAATTGCATCCCCTCACAGAGTTACCTTTGTTTTTGTCTGTTTTTGGTGAGAGTGCTTAAGAGCTACTCTCTTAGCAAATTTTAAGTATATAATACAGTATTGTTAATCACAGTCACCTTGTTATATGCTAAATTATCAGACCTTATTCATCTTATAACCGAAGGTCTTTACCCTTTTACCAGCCTGTCCTCATATCCCCCACCCCTAGTCCCTGGCAACCACCATCCTACTTTTTGTTCTTACGAGTTTGAAAACAAATCTAAAAGATTCTACATATATGAGTGATATCATATAGTATTTGTTATTTTCCACCTATTTCAGTTAGCATAATGCCATCAAGTTTCATTCACATTGTTGCAAATGGCAAGATTTTGTATTTCTCATGGCTTAATAATTATTCCTTTGAATATAGATATCAAATCCTCTTTATCCCTTAATCTGTTGATGGACACTTAAGTTGTTTCCATATCTTGGCTGTTATGAATATACTGCTCTGAGTGTGGGAGTCCAGATATTTCTTTTAGATAGTAATTTTATTTCCTTTGGATATACCCTCAAAAGTGAGATTACTGATTCATATGGTAGATCTATTTTTAAATTTTTGTGAAGCTTCCATCCTGGTTTTCATAGTGGTTCTACAAACTTACTTTCCACCAACAGTGCACAAATGTTCACTTTCAAGTCCAGGCTTTAAAGAAACATGTGGCAGTTTTACATTCTTATCTTCTGCCTGGACTCAAAGGATTCTGGATCCTTATGGGATGGTGGAATCACCACATGGAAGGATCCTGGGTCCCTTGCCCACCTTGGCAGGTTCTGTGAGTGAGAAATAAATTCCTATTTTGTGGACTACTAAATGGTGGGGTTTATTTGTTACAGTGCTAGCATAACCCTAAACAATATACCTTCTAGACTTTTTCTGCCTATCCCAGTGTGTCTCAAACTATTTGTGATTGCGGAATAGGACCTGTTTTTTTTTTTTTTTTTTAATATCTCCCAATCTGTCATGGACTGGTCCTATGCCCTGCACAACAAGACAAGTCTATTTCAAATACTTGGATGTCATAACAGGTCAAATTGCTGTAAGTGTGAAAGCACCTACTGGCAATTTCCGCATTTACCTTATTGCAAACTATTAATAGTGGTAGACCAGTATTATCACTGCCATAGCTTATTACCCTGTTTTATTTTTCTCTGTGACATTCACCATTCCCTGTAATTATTTATTTCTATTTGTTTGTGGTTTTCTTCCCACTTCAATGTGGGGAAAACTTCCCAGATGTAAGCTGTGTGTTGTGATTCTAGTACCTAGTACAGTGCTTGGTACATCATAAGTGCTCAGAATATTCAACTTACTCAACCGAATAAGTACTTGTTGAATGATGAATACGCCTCATACTTGGTGGTTAGAGGGGAGAGGAGGTAATCTACCTATTACAAAAGCTCTACAATCAAAATTCCAAATTCCAATGAGTTCACTGACAGTTGCTGACTCCCGAGTTTTCTGGTGAACCACAGCACCCAACATAACCTCTTACAACCCACTTCCCTAGGTTTCTCCCACTAGAGACTGGACCCTCTGTTCTGTTATTGTCTGGTGATATGACTGTCTTTCAGCCTGTTTTATAAGTTCACAGGAGGTACCAGTGGTACTTAAGTGGTGACTGCTCTGTCCCCAGAGTGTGGCAACACATTCAAAGCCCTTGGTCAACATAAATAGATTTATGACACGAATATGTGCATATAGGCAGAGGAGAACAGTGTTCTACCCTGTCTCCCATGGTCCACATCTTGGCAGGGTCCCAGGATTGGTTTTGAGCTCTGGTCCAATGGCCCTCCTCCCCCATCAACCACTTCAAGGTGCTGCCTCAGGCTGGCAATACTTGACCCACCGGACACTGAGGGGCAGGTGTCTCATTTGGCCCAAACGTATACTTATAATAAAAGTAAGGAACAGTTTTGGATATATTTGGTGCTTTTTTTTTCCTCATGAGCTGGAGAGGAGGTTACCGAGAAAATAAGTCCGTCATGGTGAAAATCAAGATGATGAGTATGATGACGCTTCCCATAATAATCCCCAGGACTGCAATGTAGAAAGTTTGGTGGGAGATCTCGGCTGCCATGGCTCGATTGTTCCATCTGTTGCAGTGCCTTGTCTGATTGGAGGTAATAAGTAGAACAGGAATAGATGGGCATAAAAGGTTCTTGTATGGGAGAAGGGTGAGCCATGGGACTATAGGAACACAGGGTGGGGACCTAAACCCAGAGGCAGGAAACAAGGAAGAATTTGAGTCAATGTTAGGGCCAGGATGGAGAGTGTGGGGGAAGGCAAGGATTGGCATGATTCAGATTCCCACCTGGATGGAGAAGATCACTGCCACAATTCCTATGGGAAAACACAGGAAGAGGGCCAAAATGGACAGGCACATATAGTCTTTGGGGGCTTGGCACGCAAAATTTCAAACGTCTGGGAGTAGGAAGTGAATTATGACTCAGTATGGCTTCTAGGTTCTAGCATCCCCTCTGACCTCCTCCCTTTGACCTTCCTCCGTTCCTGTAAAGTCTTTACTGACACTCTTTAAAACTCTCATTGACTTCATTTACTTCCTACTGCGTTCTCTCTAACCTTTCCCCCTTCCCTTTAATACCTTCTCTGTCTTCTAAAACTGAGGTGGAGCCCCCACTCCACCTCCATCCCCTGACCCTATAATCCCGCTCAGTTCTCTGTAAGGCTTTCCCCATCTCCTGTAAACTCCTCACCATATTCTATAACTGCCTTTCAGATCCCTAAGCACATCTCACTTGGTCCTTCCATTGTCCCCACAAAATCATTTACCGACTCCAAGGACTCTCATTTGGTCTCCCTGAAAACTCAGCTGATACCCTAAGAGCATTTTGTTCCTATAAAACAAACCCTCATCATTCCCCAAGCAACCTTTTATTGGTCTCTATTCACCACCCTACTAAGAAGACCCTCATTCAACACTTGCACTCTGACTTTTCATGTGTAAAACCTTCATTATGCTCCTGCAAAATTCTCAACTTATGAAAACTTCTAATGACCTTAGTGGCTCTCTTCTTGCTCCATTTTAATATCCCTCATTTGTCCTTATGAATCTGTCATGGTCCTGTTATAAACCTTATTGTTCACCTATTAACTCCTCCCCACTCTACCCCCCCACCCCGACTGCACCAATAACCTCTCACTTGGCTCCTCTAAGACCTTCTTTGAGCAACTATAAACTCTAAGTCCTCTCCTTGTCTATACATAGCCTCTTCTCTGTCCCCTTATGAAGACCTGCCATGTCGCCCTCTAATGCCCTCTCGTTACATCTGAAACCAGCTTCAATATCCTGTGAACTTCCTGTACTCTTAATGACAGCAGCTTTCCTGTTCTCCTAGACCTGTGCCTCCCTCTAAATACTTAATACCCTCCCTTCCCCTTATGAAGCACTCTTTGTCCCCTCATTCCTCTCAACCCATGCTGGCTTTCTTCCTCCCATCCTGTCCCCCCATAAATTCCCCGCCCTGCCCCCTCAAACACCCCCATTAGGGCATCTGGATCTGGCTACTGGCTACATGGGGCCTCTCCTGACTCCATCCCACCAGGGATTGCCATGGAGACCACGCAGCTCCGCCTCTTACCCTGTACCTTCTCCTATTGGCTGGTTGGAAGTTGCGTGTTAGGGTGGGAAACCAATGCTGATTGGTCTCATGGAGTGAGGGTCTGTCCTAAACTCTCCCCGTGATTGATCAATTCTAGGAGTTATTTTTACTGCAGGTGTTTTTTTTTTTTTTTTTTAATGTTTTGTTTTGTTTTGTTTAGAGTTATTTATCTGTATCGGATACAAGCCCTTAGTCAGATACGCGATTTGCAATGATTATGTTTGGGTCTTTATCTTTTTGTTTTTGTCATTTGCAGAGCAAAAGTTTTTAATATTGATAGAGTATGTATATATTTTTTTCTTTTAGGAACATGCTTTGGTATCATGTTTAAGAACTCTTTGTCTAACCCAGTGTCAGAAATATTTTCTCCTATATTTTCTTCCAAATGTTTGATAGATTTACATTATATATTTGATTGTTAATTTGAGATGTGTTATTTTCTAATATAATAAGCATCTGAATATAGTATGTTTACTTCTAAGCACTGCTTTAGCTGCATTCACATATTTTGATAAGGTCTACGCTTCTTTTTTTTTTTTTTTTTTTTTGGCTGTTCTTGGTCTTCGTTCGTGCGTGGGCTTTTCTCTAGTTGCAGGGAGTCGGTGCTACCCTCTGAGTTGTGACATGCAGGCTGCTCATTGCAATGGCTTCTCTTATTGCGGAGCAGTGGCTCTAGGGCACATGGGCTCAGTAGTTGCGACTTTCTGGCTTAGTTGCTCCTCACCATGTGGGATCTTCCAGGATCAGGAATGGAATCCATGTCTCCTGCATTAGTGTGGGGATTCTTTACCGCTGAGCCACCAGAGAAGCCCTATGCTTCCTTTTGATGTGTTAAATACATTTTCTAATTTCCCTTGATTCATGAGTTATTTTGACTTGCAGGATTTATTTCCCAGTGTTTGAAGATTTTCCTGTTAGCTTTCAGTTATTTATTTCTCCATTACTTTTATTATGGTCAGCGCATTAGTTTTCTATTTCTATATGACAAATCAACATACACTGAGTGGCTTAAAACAACAGCCATATATTGGCTCACAGTTCTGAGGATGAGAAATCCAGGAATGGTGTGCCTGAGTTCCCTGCTCAGGCTCTCACAAGGCTGATATCAGTGTGTCTGCTGAAATGTCTCTTCTGTAGCTTTGGATACTCTTCCAAGCTCATGTGGTTGTGACCAAATTCATTTCCCTGTAACTCAGGGTCTGAGGTCATCCTCTTCCGTGCAGATGAGCTGCCAGGATCTATTCTCAGCTTCTATAGCACACCTGCATTCCTTGGTGTGTGGTCCTGTTCATCTTCAAAGCTGTGAACAGAGGATCTCCCTCCATCAAAAGCACTCTCGTGCTTTGTGTCTGACTTCTGTCTCTTACCTCTAGACCCACGTTTAAATGCCTCATCATGTGTTTAGGTTAGGTCCATTCATATAATCTTCTCTTAAGGTCAGCTGTACCATAAAATCACAGGAGTGATATCCCATCATACTCAAAATCTCAGAGATTTTACAGGATTGCACACCAGGGACTGGAGTTCTTTTGTGGTTGGGGGTGGGGCACGTTAGAGTTTTGCATACCACAGTCAGATAATATGATTTTGTATGATTTAAATTCTTTGAATTTGTTAAAGTTAGTTTGATGATCAAAGATATGGTCTATATTTTAAAAAATTAAAAAAATTTAAAAACAATTTTAAAGGTTTATTTCCACTGACAGTTATTACAAAATGTTTTCTGTATTCCTTATGTTGCACAATATATCCTTGAGCCTATCTTATGCTCAATAGTTTGCATTAATACCTGCCCTCATGACCTAATCACTTCCCAAAGGCTGTACATCTAAATACCATAACACTGGGGACTAGGCATCAAACGAGAATTTTGGGAAGACATGAACATTTGATCTATAGCAAATCGTCTCAGATTAATGATGTCAGCTTCCACTTTGAGTATCTGAAAAAGGAGAGCAAATTACAATAAAACCAAACAGAAGAATAATTTCAACAAATGGTGTTGAAAAATTGGATATCCACTTGTAAAAGAATGAAGTACACCATACATCAAAATTAACTAAACTGTATCAAAGGCCTAAACATAGGATTTAAAACCACAAAATCCATAGAAACATCAGGGAAAGCTTAATGGCACTAGATTTGGTAGTCATTTCTTGGGTATGACAACAAAAGAATAGGCAACAAAAGCAAAAATAGATAAAATGGAATACATAAAAAAAAAAACTAGTATGTATCATAGAACATTAGCAGTGAAAATGCAACCTGTGATGGAATGGGATTAAATGTTTGCCAATCATATATCTGATAAGGGGCTAATATCCAGAATATATAAAGAACCCCTACTACTCATAAAAACAAAATAATCTGATTAAAAATGGACAAAGGACTAGATATTTCTTCAAAGAAGATATGTAAAAGGCCAATAAGTATATGAAAATGTGCTCAACATCACCAGTCATTCCCCAATGCAAAATCAAAGCCATGATGATATATCTATCACCTCATATCCATCAGGATGGTTACTATCAGAAAACCCCAGAAAATAACAAGTGAGGACAAAGTTGTGCAGAAATTGGAACCCCTATGCACTGTTGGTAGGGATGCAAAATGGCACAGCTGCTATGGACAACAGTATGGCACTTCCTCAAAAATTAAAAAAAAATTAAAAATTGAATTATTATATGATCCAAACATTTCACTGCTGGGTATATATTCAAAAGAATTAAAAACACTCATGTTTTCAAAAGAATTTGTATACCCATATTCATAACAACATTATTCACCATAGCTAAAAGGTGATAGCAACCCAAGTATACATTGATGGATGAATGGATAAACAAAATGTTGCATATATATATATAAGCACATATTTATAATGCATGATAATATATGTGGGTGGCTCAGGGGTAAAGAATCCACCTGCAGTGCAGGAGCTGCCGGAGAGGAGGGTTCAGTCCCTGGGTGGGGAAGATCTGGAGCAGGGCATGGCAACTCACTCCAGTATTCTTGCCTGGAGAATCCCACAGACAGAAGAACCTGGTGTGCTACAGTCTGTGGAGTCACAAAGTATAAGACACGACTGAAGCACCTTAGCACACATGCATATACATACATGTGTGTTTTCCAGTGGTCATGTATGGATGTCAGAGTTGGACTGTGAAGAAAGCTGAGCGCCGAAGAATTGATGCTTTTGAATTGTCATGTTGGAGAAGACTCTTGAGAGTCCCTTGGACTGCAAGGAGATCCAACCAGTCCATTCTGAAGGAGATCAGCCCTGGGATTTCTTTGGAAGGAATGATCCTGAAACTGAAACTCCAGTACTTTGGCCACCTCATGAGAAGAGTTGACGTTGGAAAAGACTCTGATGCTGGGAGGGATTGGGGGCAGGAGGAAAAGGGGATGACAGAGGATGAGATGGCTGGATGGCATCATCGACTCTATGGACGTGAGTTTGAGTGAACTCTGGGAGTTAGTGATGGACAGGGAGGCCTGGCGTGCTGCAATTCATGGTGTCACAAAGAGTCGGACACGACTGAGTGAATGAACTGAACTGAACTGAACTGATGTTTATATTGGGCTTCTCTGGTGGCTCAGATGGTAAAGAATCTGCCTGCAATGTAGGAGACTGGGGTTCAATCCCTGGGTCAGGAAGATATGGAGAAGGGAATGACTACCCACTTCAGTATTCTTGCCTGGAGAATTCCATGGACAGAAGAGCCTGGGTATATATACAATACATGTATTTTATATAGATAGAACATTTTTATGTATGTGTATTATAAATAAATACACACACACCCACACACAAAATCCAGCTTTAAAAAGTAAGGAATTCTGATAAATGCTGTAATATGGGTGTACCTTAAGGACATTATGCTAAGTGAAGTAAGCTAGTTACAGGGAGCTCCCTGGATGTTCAGTAGTTAGAACTTGAACTAATCCGTGATCAGTTAATTAAGATCCTAAAAGCCATGCAGTGCTGCCAAACAAGCAAAAACAAATAAGCTAGTTACAAAAAGGCAAATATTCTATGATTTTCATTTATATAAAGAATCTAGAGTAGTCAAATGTGTAGAGACAGAAAGTAAAATGGTGATTTCTAGGGGCTGGTGGCAGAGAGAGAATGGGAGTTGTGTTTAATAGGTATAGAGATATAGTTTTATAAGATGAAAACAGTTCTGGAGATTGGTTGAACAGCAATATGAAATGTACTGAACACCACAGAACTGTACATTTAACATTTATAAGGTGGTACATTTTGTGTTATATGTATTTTACCACAATTAAAAAATGCCATTTATACTAATGTCAAAAAAATTAAATAATTTGAGATGAATTTGACAAAATATATGCCATATTTGTACACTGGAAACTACAAAACATCACTGAGAGATTTAAAAGAAGACCTATGTAAAGGGGAGGTATACCATGCTCATAGACAGAAAGAAATAAAATATTGCTAAGGTGTTGTGTGTGTGTGGCTAAGTCGCTTCAGTCATGTCTAACTTTTTGTGACCCTATAGACTGTAGCTCTCTGTCCATGGGATTCTCCAGGCAAGAATATTGGAGTGGGTTGCCATGCCCTCCTCCAGGTGACCTTCCTGACCCAGGGATCCAACCTGTGTCTCTTATGTCTCCTGCATTGACAAGCAGATTCTTTACCATTAGCACCACCTGGGAAGCCCTGCTAAGATGTCAGTTCTCCTCAAATTTATCTATAGAGTCAGTGCAGTTTCAATGAAAATACTCACAGGCCTTTAAAATTTGTTTTAGAAATTTATAAGAGTCTTCGTAAATTCAGATGTAAATAAAAAGAATTGGAATAGACAGAATAACTCTGAAAAAGAACAGAATGGGAGCAGTCACACTCCTTGATTTTAAGTCCTATTATACGGCATGGAAAATGAAAAAGTATGGTATTAATCTCAAGATAGAGAAATGGATCAATAGAAGGGTACAACCTATTTTTATCCCAGAAATAGATCTTAACGTATCTGAGCATTTGAATTTTTAAAAAAATATGCAGAGGCAGTTCAGTGGAGAAGCCCAATCTTTTCAACAAATGTCCCTGGAATAATTGGACATCTATATGTGGCTTCCTTGGTGGTTCAGTTGTAAAAGAATCTGTCTTTAATGAGGAGACTCAGGTTCAATCCCTGGGTCAGGGAGATTCCCTGGAAAAGGAGATAGCAACCTACTCCAGTATGCTAGCCTGGAAAATCCCATGGACAGAGGAGCCTGGCTGGCTACAATCCCTGGGGTCGCAAAGAGTCAGACATGACTGAGCATGCACACGCATACATGCAGAACTCAGATGCATACTTTGCATCTAATAAAAATGAACCCAGCATGGATCCTAGACTGAAATGTAAACTACAACCATAAAACTTCTAGAGGAGGATGTTAAGAGAAACCTTGGGTTAAGAAATCCTTAATTTCTTAGATCCAACAACAAAAATTGATCTGTAATAAAAGAGAAACTGACAAAATGGCCATCATCAAAGTTAAAATTTCCAATCTTCAAAAGACACTGTTGAGAGAAACAAAGACATGGTACATGCTGGAAAATCTGATAGAGGACTTGATTCCAGAATATATCATGAACTCTTAAAACTCAATAATAAGAAAAGAAATGTGGACTTCCCTGCTGGTCCAGTGGCTAATACTCTGCACTTCCAATGCAGAGGAACCAGGCTGGATCCCTGGTCAGGGAACTAAACTTGGCACAGTCAAATGAATAAATTTTTTTTTTAAGAAAAGAAACAATCCAATAAAAATGGGCAAGGGACTTCCCTGGTGGTCTAGTGGTTAAGACTCTATGCTTCCACTGCTGGGGGTCACAGGTTTCATGCCTGGTCAGGGAACTAAGATCCCATATGCCACTTGTTGCAGACAAAAAAAAAAAGCAAAGCATTTGACAAACATGTCACCAAGTATTGATGGTAAATAAGTATTCAGAAAGATACTCAATAGTATTAGTCACTAGGAAAAGGCATGTTCAAATCACAGTGAGATAGCATTACATAACTAGTAAAATGGCTAAAATAAAAAGACTAATCATACCAGGACTTGGCAAAGATGTGGGGCAACTGGAACTCTCATGCATGGCTTATAGGAATGTAAAATAGTACAACCACTTTGGAAAAAGACTTTGGCAATTTCTTAAAAGCTAAACATGTATTTAACATATGATCTAGCCCATCCCACTCCTAGTTATTTATCTATAAGGAATGAAAGCGTGTACCCACATACTCATACAAATACTTATGTTTGAATGCTCACAGCAGCTTTATTTGTATTAGGCAAAAACTGGAAACCATCGTAGTGTCCACTAACAGGTTAACAGATGAACAGACTGTGGCACAATCATACAATGAAGTAGTCAGCAATAAAAAGGAATGAACTGTTGATAATGGAACAGCATTGATGAATCTCAAAATAATTATGCTGACTGAAAGATATCAGAGAAAAGGGCACATACTTTGTAATTCCAGTTACATAAAATTCTAGAAAATACAGACTAATCTATAGCGACAGAAAACAGATCACTAGTCACCTGGGGAGAGATGGGAGGGAGGGATGACAAAGTGGCTGGAGAAATAAGCTGGAGGTGATGAATATGTTCATTATCTTGATTGTGGTAATAGTTTCATGGGTGTATTACTTGTGTCAAAACTCATCACATTGTATTTTAAAATATCACATAGTCTTGTTGATTATACTTTGATAAAGCTCTGAAAGATTAAGTTAATAAAAGAGCAACAGAGTAAATTCTGTAGTAAAAAGAGATTAAAGGCAAGATAATTTTTTTCTTTAGGATTTAAAAAACTAAATGGCCTATGCACACTACTATATGTAAAATAGATAATCAAGAAGGACCTACTGTATAGCATAGACAACTGTACTCTATACTCTGTAATAACCTATATGAGAAAATAATATGAAAAAGAATAGATATATGAATAACTAAATCACTTTGCTGTACCCTTAAAACTAACACAATATTTTGAATCAACTATATTCCAATGAAAAATTAAAAAACAAATGCCTGGGAATTACACTTTGTGTTTATAAATCTGAATTTCCATGATCCCAGATTGTAAATGATCCATCCTATATTTTAAAAACACAGACATTGACTCAATGTTCCAGATAAATTTTAAGAACAGCGCAGCCAACTTCAAATCTGAGTAACTCTCAACCCTCTCAACCGACATGTGCCATGCCATGCTAAGTTGCCTCAGTTATGTCTGATTCTTTGTGACCCTAGGGACTGTGGCCTGTGAGGTTTCTCTGTCCATATGATTCTCCAGGCAAGAATACTGGAGTGGGTTGCCCTGCCCTCCTCCTCAGCCGACACAGATAAGAGCAATTCCAGTTATAATTAGACACACACTGAGAAGCACTGCTGCAGCTGCTGCTGCTAAGGCGCTTCAGTCGTGTCTGACTCTGTGCGAACCCATAGACAGCAGCCCACCAGGCTCCGCTGTCCTTGGGATTCTCCAGGCAAGAACACTGGAGTGGGTTGCCATTTCCTTCTCCAGTGCATGAAAGTGAAAAGTGAAAGTGAAGTCGCTCAGTCGTGTCCGACTCTTAGTGACCCCATGGACTGCAGCCTACCAGGCTCCTCCGTCCATGGGATTTTCCAGGCAAGAGTACTGGAGTGGGGTGCCAAATGTGCCACAGAGGAGAGAACAACTTTTTTCATCTTGGCTTTTTTGTTTGTTTTGTGTTAACAGGCAGAAATCTTTTTCTAACATAACATCAAGTCAAGGACAGACAATTCTGCAGACGATACCCGAGGCCAGGTAAAATCAAGCCAGTACAAGGTTTTGCACGCAACGTGGTAATCACATACATTTCCATCTTGGGTTTTTATGAGATTGATTGGAAGTTGGTTTGATTCATACCAATGCACATTCTCCAACTGCTATTTTAATTCTATTAGTTTTCATTCCTGATGTTCAGTCTTCCAAACAAAAACTATCACAGGTATGCTTGTTCCTCCAGACTAGAATTAAGGTGGCACATATAGGTAGCCCCAAAACCTGAAATTCTCATTTTATCCAGGTACTTGGCCTCCTGGAATAGACTCTATTTCCCAGGTTCCCTGGGAGGTAGCTAGAGGCCTTGTAGTTAAATTCTGGCCAATGTGTAATTAAATTCTGGCAGCAGAATAGGTGTGTGTAAAATTTCCTGAAAGTGTCTTAAAATGGAATAAGCATTTAATTCCCACCCCCCCCTTCCTCTGTCCTACTGCCTGAGGTGAAGATGAGTCTGTTAGTCCTTGTCCAGGGCCATGACCACAACTACAATAGAGAACGATCAAGAACAAGGTAATGAAAGCACAGAAGGCAGAACAGGCATTGAAGCAGAGGGTGGTGGCACAGCTGACCTGGGCTCAGATCACGTCTCCCTGGAGGGTGGCTCTCTGGGTCTGCAGGTTGCGGGGAGGGGCAGGGAGGAAGAAACTCCTGGGGGTCAGTGACAGTGGTTGGGCAGGGCTGCCACCTAGAGCTGTTTCAGTTTTGTACCCATTGCCCATGACCTGACCTGGCAGGGGAGCGCATGGGAGCTGCTTCACTTGCCCAGGTGAATGGGCACCTCTTCTCACTCACACAAGGGCTCCCCAGAGGCTGGTGCTGGCCCTGAGGCTGGGACACAGTGGGTGCGGTGTGCTGGGCATTTGGAGAGAGGCGAGGCAAGCCAGGATGTCAGGGATGGAAAGCTGACCAGGGCAGCAGAGGAACCTGGGTGATCCTCAGCCAGAGGCTGCCCCGAATTTTCAACGTCTGTGGAGCCTGTGGGCCCTTGTCTGCTGCTATCTTCTCAGCCAGCATTTGGACATCCTGCAGTTGGGCTTCATCTCAGGGTCTGGGAAGGTTCTGCAGATCTGTCTGGGGGATTCATCTCAGAGGCCCTTACATCCAGTTGAGACCATAAGACTACTTCTGTACAAGACTGAGACAAAAGTGATTAAGAAAAAAAGTGATGCCTGTTACTTTAAGACCAAAGCTTTATTTCAAAACCCTTCCCCTGCTTTATTGAGGTATATGTGAAAAATAAAATTGTAATATATTTAAAATATACAACATGGTGATTTGATATACATGTCTATAGTGAAATTTTTACCACAGTGAAGTTAATTAACACATCCATCACCTCACAGTTTCCTTTTTTTTACCTTTTTTTTGGGGGGTTAGGGGTTGGGAGAACACTTAAGGTTTACTTTCTTAGTAAATTATAAGTATACCAAATGGTATTGTTAGCTCCAGTTACTATATTATATATTAGCCCCTCAGACTTTATTTATTATATAACTGAAAGTTTGAACTTTAAAAAAATCAGTTTATCCTTGTTTTTGGTTGGGGGACTGTGTGGCCTCGCTTATAGGATCTAAGTTCCTTGACAGGGATGGAACCCATGGCCTCTGCAGTGAAAGCACTGAGTCCTAACCACTGGACCATCAGGGAGTTCCCTACCAGCTGATCTGTTTTTCCTCACCACCTTCCACCCTCTGGCAACCATTGCTCTAACTTCTGTTCTTATGAGTTTGTTTTCTTTAAGATTCCACGTGTAAGTGATATCATACAGTACTTGTCTCTGTCAGACTTTTTCATTTTTCATAACACTTCAAGGTCTATCTGTGTTGTCTCAAATGGCAGGATTTCATATTTCTCACAGGTTAATAATTTTCCTTTGTATATAGATACCAAATTCTCTTTATTTTTTAAGTTGACGATGGACACTTAGTTTGTTTCCATGTTTTGTCTATTATGAATAATGTTGCAATGAATATGGGACTCCAGGTACCTCTTTGAGATAGTGATTTTATTTTCTTTGGATGTATACTCAGAAGTGAGATTGCTGCATCATATGTAGTTATAATTTTAATATTTGAGGACCTCCATCCTATTTTCTGGTCTTCCCTGGTGGCTCAGTGGTAAAGAATCTGCCTGCAGTGTAGGAGACTTAGGTTTGATCCCTGGGTCAGGAAGATCCTCTGGAAAAGGAAATGGCCACCTACTCTAGTATTCTTGCCTGGGAAATTCCATGGACAGAGGAGCCTAGTGGAGTATAGTCCTTGGGGTTGAAAAAGAGTTGGGCACAACTGAGTGACTAAACACACGCAAGTCTTATTTTCCATAGTGGCTGTTCATATTTACAATCTACCAACAGTGGACAAGGATTTCCTTGCAGGCCAAATTAAGAAACAAGTGGAGATTTTAACTCTTTCATCCTCTGCCCAGACTCAAAGGACTCTGAGCCCTTAGGAGATGATGGAATCACCAAGTAAAAGGAACACGGATCCCTGGCTTAATCTATGGGTCACTAGAAATACTCACATGGAAAGGTTGTGATAGTGTGAAATAAACTTGTATCTTGTGAGCTGCTGATTTGGTGAGGGTTTATATTTTACAGCCTCTAGCATGACCTCAGCACCCATAGCCCAGTGCATCTCAATCTGTTTGTGACTGTGGCATAGATTCTGTTTTTGGTATCTACAATCTGTCACAGAGGGCCTCCCTGATAGCTCAGTTGGTAAAGAATCCACCTGCAATGCAGGCTTGATTCCTGGGTCAGGAAGATTCAGTGGAGAAAGGATAGACTACCCACTCCAGTATTCCTGGGCTTCCCTGTGGCTCAGCTGGTAAAGAATCTGCCTGCAAAGCGGGGGACCTAGGTTTGATCCCTGGGTTGGGAAGATCCCTGGAGAAGGGAAAGGCTACCCACTTCAGTATTCTGGCCTGGAGAATTCCCCATGGGGTCGCAAAGAATCGGACATGACTGAGTGACTTTCACTTTCACTTTCAATCTGTCATGGACTGATCCTTTGGTCTATACTTTGATAAGATTCTTGATCTTATACTTGGATGTCATGATGACTTCAAATTGCTATAAGTTTCAAGGTATCTACTGTCAATTCCTGCACCTGTCTTATAATGAACATTAGCAGTTTGATGGACCAGCTGTTAATGTTCATTACATTATTGCTTTAGTTTGTTACTCTGTTATTTTTCTCTATAGCATTTACTGTTCCCTGTAATTATCTTGTTTATTTAGAGGTCTATTTTTTTTATGGTTTTCTTCCCACTAGAACTTAAGCTCTATCAGAAAGGGGTCTGATTTACTTTGTTGCTTTCCTAATTCCCAGTCTAGTGCCTGATACATAGCAGGTGCTCAGAAAGCATTATTTTTGAATCACAAGCAATGGTGTTGGTGGGGAGAGGAGGCAACCATAGCTGTCATGGAAGCTGTCTATGATCCTTCCTGGTCTGAATTCTAGCCAGTTCACTCACAGCTGCCTGACTCCCTGGTTTTCTGATAGACCCACAAGCATGCCAGATTAGGTCCAGCCTCCTACAATCCCTCTCTTTAAGTTTTCCCCTTTAGAGATGGGGTCACTATGGACTGTTACTATTTAGTGATGTCTGTCTTCCAGCCTAGGTTATGAGATTCTGAAGGTGTAAGGTTTGATCTCAAGTGATGACTGCTATGTCGCTAGAGTCATGCAGCGCAGTCTAGGTGCTTGGTCAACATAAGTAGATGAATGGCATCAATGCGTGAATGTGGACAGAGGGGAGGCTGCCGTGGGGAGTCAGTGTGCTACCCTGTCTCCCATGGCCCACACCTTGGTGGGGTCCCTAGGTTGGTCTTGAGCTCTGGTTTGAGGGGCTGCCTGAACTACCACTTTCTTTCTCCCAACAAGCACCTCATGGCACTGGCTCAGGTTGGCAGCACTCAGAACGCCAGACTCTGAGAGGCAGGAGTCTCATTTGGCCCCAGTGGATACCTAGAGCCAAGGTTAGACACACTGTTGTATATTTTTTCAGTTCCTTTTTCATGACCTGGAGAGGAAGTTACCGCTTAAGTAAGACTGTTAGGAATACACTCATGGTGAGGAGTATGATGATGCATCCCAAAACAATTGCTGAGACCGTGAAACTAAAGACTTTGTGGGAGGTCTTGACTGCCAAGGTTCGTTCATTCCTACGGTTGTGGCGCGCCTTGTCTGAGTTTGGGAGGAGAGACAGAACAGGAACAGATGGGCTTAAAGGGTTCTTGGAGGGAGTGGAAGGAGCTGCAAGGACTCAGGGTGGGGTCTGAGCCAACAGGATGGAGAACATGCATGAGACTGGTTCAGGGTCAGGGCCAGCATGGAGAGGGAGGGGAAGATGAGGACTGACATGATGCACATTCCCACCTGGGAAGAATATTACAAGGCTGCAGCACCTAAAGGACAGCACAGGAGATAGGCCAAGATTGCCAGCAAGAGGTGGTCGCTTGGGGGCTTGTTAGACCTAATTTCAAAAGCCTGGGGAGAAGGAGTGGGTTACGGTTCAGTGTGGCTTCTGGAGTCTATGATTCCCAATACCTCCTACCCTTCACTCTGCTTGGCTTCTATAAAATCTTTACTGACACTCTTTAAAAACGTCTCATTGGCCCCCACTAGTTGTGCCATACCCCTTTTAACCTTACTATAATACCTTGATGTCCCCCTAGAACTCATGTACCCCCACCCCAACCCCCACACCCTCTAATCCCTCTCTGTTCTCTATAACCCTTTCCCTGCCTCCTACAACCTCCTCACCACCTTCTCTAACTGCCTTGCACACCCCTACAGCATTCCTCACTTGACCCCTTCCACTATCCCCACAAAACTCTTCATTTTATTTTCGTGGCATCTTGTCTGAGTTTGAGAGGAGAGGCAGAACAGGAACAGATGAGCTTATAAGGGTTACTGAGTGGGGGTGAGCCATTGGAGTGTACAGACCCAGGGTAGGGGGCTGAAACCAAGGAGGAAGGACAGGGAAGAAGGTGGTTCAGGGTCACAGCAAGATACAGGGAGGGGAGGGTTGGGATTTGCAAGATGCAGATTCCCACCTGGGAAGAGTAGAACATGGCTGCTGTGCATAAGGGGCAACACGTGAAGCAGGCCACGGCTGGCAGCATGATGTCGTCCTCGCTGGGTGACGCCTCTGACATAATTTCAAGCACCTGGGGAAGGAGTGGGTTATGGCTCAGTATGGCTTCTGGTCTCTCATAGTCGCTCTGACCTCCTCCCTTTTACACCAACACATCTCTCTGTGGTTCCTATAAGTCCTTCATTGACCACCCCTTAGCCCTTGCGAACTGTCACTGTCTCCCCTGTAACATCTCCCTCTCTCTTGATACCTCCCTGACCACTAGACCTGGTAGCAACCTCCCACCCCACCCCCATGCCCTAGAATCCCTCTTTGTTCTCTGTAACATTTTCCCCTTCTCCTGTAAGCTCCTCTCTGTCTTCTATAATTGCTTGATGATCTCTACAGCTTGTCCCACTTGACCCCTTCCACTGTCCCCCTACATTTCCCTACTGATTCTGATGACTCTCATTTGGCCTCCTTGTACCTCAGCTGACCCACTGTCATGCTTTGTTGCCATTAACACTCTCATAGTCCTCCAAGCAACCTTCTCTTTGTCCCTATAAACCACCCAACTAAGAAGAACCTCAGTCAACACTTTTCATGTGTAAAACCTCCATTGTCCCCTTAAAATCTTTCACCCTATAATACTTTGAATGTCTTTTAAAAAACATTTATTTATTTGGCTGTGCTGGGTCTTAGTTGTGACGCTTCAGATTTTTGGTTGCAGCATGTGGGATCTTGTTCCTTGACCAGGGATTGAACCTAGGGCCACTGCATTTGGAGCAAGGAGTCTTAGCCACTGGACCACCAGGGAAGTCCCTATAATACTTCTATTGTCTTTAATAATTTTCTGCTTATCCCCTTTATAGCTTCCCTACTGGCTCAGATGGTAAAGAATCTGCCTGCAATGCAGGAGACGTAAGAGATGCAGGTTTGATCCCTGGATTGGGGAGATCCTCTGGAGAAGAGTATGGCAACCCATTCCAGTATTCTTGCCTGGAGAATCCCATAAGCAGAGGAACCTGGCAGTCTACAGTCCATGGGATTGCAAAGAGTTAGACATGAATGAGCAACTAACATTTCATTTCATTGTCCCTTTTATAATAATACCACTCATTTTGTCCTTGTGAATCTGTCATGATCCTGTTATGACCCTTATTTTCATCCATAAACTTCTCCCTTCTCCCCCTCACACCATAACTTTTCACTTGGCTACTCTGTTATTTGACAAACTGTGAACTAAAGTTCTCTCCATTTCCACTTAAAGCCTCTTCTCTATCCCTTTATAAAGACTTGCCCTGTCCCCAACTGAAACCTTCTACCTCTGAAACCAACTTGGTGATCCTTTGAACTCCTTTTCCCAACCACTGATTACAACCTCCATGTTTTCCTAAACTTGTGCTCCCTCTAGATACTTCTTTACTTATAAAACTGTCTCTGTCCCCTTATGAACCCCCACCCTCTTTAACTCTCTTCCTCCCATCTGTCACCCCATAAATTCTCTCCCTGTCCCTTCAAACACCCCATTAGAGCAACTGGATCTGCTACTACCAAGGCTACACAGAGCCTTTCCTTCACTATCTAGAGATTACCATGGAGACCAGGCAGGCCCCGCCTCCTAATCTATCTTTCTACTTCTATTGGCTGATTAAAGGTTGTGTGTGATGACTAGGGTAAGCCAAATACTCAGGAGGCTGCTGATTGGTCTGTAGGAGCTGAGGCTCTCCCTACTCTCTCTGATGACTGACCAATTCCAGGAGTGCCTTGAGAGTCCATCTAGTCAAAGCTATGTTTTTCCAGTAGTCTTGTATGGATATAAGAGTTGGACTACAAAGAAAGCTGAGCAGCAAAGAACTGATGCTTTTGAACTGTGGTGTTAAAGAAGATTCTTGAGAGTCTCTTGGACAGCAAGGAGATTCAACCAGTCCATCCTAGAGGAAACCAGTCCTGAATATTCATTGGAAGGACTGATGCTGAAGCTGAAGCTCCAATACTTTGGCCACCTGATGTGAAGAACTGACTCATTTGAAAAGACCCTGATGCTGGGAAAGTCTGAAGGCAGGAGGAGAAGGGGACAACAGAGGATAAAGTGGTTGGATGGCATCACTGATTCAACGGACATGAGTTTGAGCAAAGTTTGGGAGAGAGTGAGGGACAGAGGAGACTGGTGTGCTGTAGTCCATGGGGCCACAGAGGGTCAGATGACTGAGCAACTGAACAACAGCAACAACATTATATCCCAGTAATTATCTGTCTTATAACTGGAAGTTCATACCTTTTACTACTTTCATCCAATACCTCCTCCCCCATTCCCTTCCTTTGGTCACCACAAATCTGGTCTCCCTTTTTTTTTTTATGAGCTTGTTTAAAGTATAATTTACCTATCCCTGGTGCACAATATTATGGTTTGATATTTCTATACAGAACAAAATAACCACTGTGATGTCTAGTTATCATCCATCACCATAAAAATATTACATTACTACTGACTATATTCCCCATGCTGTACATGAATGTGATTCATTTATTTTTTAACTAAGACTTTGTACCTCTTAGTTTTCCCTTACCTATTCCACTTATTCCCACACCCCCTTCTGGGCCTATGATTCTTTTTCTGTTTTGTTATGATTGTTCATTTGTATCATGTTGGTAGTAAAATTATTACCATAATCAAATTAATTAACACATCTATCAGCTCACACAGCTCCCTCTTGATTGTTTTGGGGAGTGTTGAATGCTTAGGATTCACCTTCTTAGCAGATGTTAAGTACAAAATGCAGCATTGTTAACCATAGTTACAATGTTATATATTAGACCTTCAGACCAAATTCACCTTATAACTGAAATTTTCTACTTTTTTTTTTACCAGCTTGTCCCCTACCTTCCAGCCCCTGACAACCTTCATTCTATTTTGTTTCTATGTTTTCTAAAAAAAATATTCTATATATAAGTGATACAATACAGTATTTATATTTTTCTGATTTGGCCTATTTCACTTATAATAATTCCCTCAAGGTCCATTTGTATTGTCTTAATTGACAGAATTTCATATTTCTTAAGGCTTAATAATATTCATTTCCATACATATAACACATCTTCTTTATCCATTTATCCATTGTCAGACACTTGAGTTGTTTCCTTATCTTGCCTATTGTGAATAATGCTGCATTGATCAAGGAAGAGCAGATATCTCTTTGAAGCAGTGATTTTATTTCTTTTGTACATATGCCCAAAAGTGAAATTGCTGCATCATATGATAGACAATCATAGTTAATATTTAAATTATATTTTGAGGGTCCTCAATTCTGTGTTCTATTATAGTGGTTGTCCAAGTTCACATTCCCACCAACAGTGTACAAATGTTCACTTTCAGGCCAGGGATTTAAAAAAGCTGGTGGAGGACTTCTGTGGTGGTCAAATGATTAAGAATCCACCTGTCAAGATCGGGGACGTGGGTTCTATCCCTGGTCCAGGAAGATCCCACAAGCCACAGGGCATCTCAGCCTGTGCTTTACAACTATTGAAAGCCGCATGCCCTAGAGCCCCTACTCTGCAACAGGAGAAACCATTGCAATGAAAAGCCCACGCACCACAAGTAGAGAGAGCCCATGTGCAACAATGAAGATCCAGCACAGGCAAAAATAATTAAAATTAACAAGCGAATGTCTTGTTGTCTTCTTCTGCCTGAGTTCAAAGGACTCTGAGCCCTCTGGAGATGGTGGAGTCACCGAGCAGAAGGAGATAGGATTAGTGAACTATATGTGGGTCACTTGAAACACCATTTTGAGGTTGTGATAATGTGAAATAAACTTGTATCTTGTGAGCTCTTGATTTGAGGAGGTTTATTTCTTACAGCCTCTAGCATGACTCTAAACAGTATACTTTCTAGACCTTGGTGCCCACTAGCCCAGTGCATCTCAAACTAGTTTTGATTGTGGCATTGGATCTGTTTTGTATGTCTCCAGTCTGTCATGTATTGATCCTTTTGGGTAATACTTTGTTCAAGAGGACAAAACTCTTGATCTTATACTTGGAGGCCATGACACTGTCAAATTGCTGTAAATTTCAATGTACCTCCTGTAAATTTCTGCCTAGCTTGTTATAATTAACATTAACAGTCAGTGGACCAGTACTGGCACTACTCTAGCTTATTACACTGTGTTATTTTTCTCCATAGCATTTACATTCCCTGTAACTATCTTGTTTATTTAGAGCTCTGTCTGTAAGCTCCATCAGAAAGGGGTCTGATTTCTTTTGCTCTTTTGCATTCCTAGTTCCTGTTATCATGCCTGATAAATAGTAGATGCTCAAGAAGCATTCGGAGAAGGCAATGGCATCCCATTGCAGTACTCTTGCCTGGAAAATCCCATGGACGGAGGAGCCTGGTAGGCTTCAAACCATGGGGTCGCTAGGAATCGAAAATGGCTGAGCGACTTCACTTTCGCTTTTCACTTTCATGCACCGGAGAAGGAAATGGCAACCCACTCCAGTGTTCTTGCCTGGAGAATCCCAGGGACAGGGAGCCTGGTGGGCTGCTGTCAGTGGGGTCGCACAGAGTCGGACACGACTGAAGCGACTTAGCAGCAGCAGGAAATGTGGGAGGCTTCCTTCCTGATACCTCGGATGCCAGGTCAGCTTTATCATGGAACCAAATTGAGCTTAGAACTTTGGTGAGTGCAAAGGGGGAGTGCATCGAGAGAGCTCTGAAAGTTGACCCAGGGCAAATCTCCAGCTGTGACCAAACATCCCCGTATAGTGATGGAATCACCGATAATCTGGGCCACTACTGACTGAAGCACAGGAATAAACATGTGATGAAACAAGAGGATATTGAATCAGAAAACTCCACCATTCCAAGTGCAGCACTGAAAAATTCTCCTATAAACATGTGGTTCACTCTCCTGCTTCCTCTCAGTGCTTTGGACTTTCCTCTGAGCCAGGACACTGCTTGCCTTTCTTGGACACTGCTCCTCTCTCTTTTGTTGAATTCGAGCATCTATCTTTGAGATGGTACAAATTCCCCAGATGGAGGTTTTGATTCCCCTGGCAGGGTCCTGCAGAAAGGTTTTGATACTGTAAGCCATTTCCCCACTGCCCAAACTGTCAGCTGCACAAAGGAGAGAGAGGTGTCCCAGGCCTTTCATTGTGAGAGACACAGCTGCTTTGCCCCCGGAGCTCCAGATCTAGTTGGGCCTCTCACCCCGAGGACCTGCTCAGCTCCTCCCAGCCCAACCTGCCCTGCCACTCACTCCTGCCCCCGTGCTCTGGAGCCAAGGCTGCTGCACCCATACTCTGGCCTATACTTGGTTCAACCAGACAAGACTCTTTATTCTTTAATTTTTAATTGTAACAAGATTCTTGATCTTATACTTGCATTCCATGACAATGTCAAATTGCTGTAAGTTTCAACGTATGGCTTCCCTGGTGGTTCAGAAGGTAGAGAATCTGCCTGAAATGCAGGAGACACAGGTTCAGTTCTTGGGTTGGGAAGATTCCCTGGAGAAGGGAATGGCAACCCACTCCAGTACTCTTGAGTGGAGAATCCCATGGACAGAGGAGCCTGGTGGACTAAAGTCCATGGGTGTCACAAAGAGTCAGGCCTGAAAGACTAACATTTTCACTTTCAACATACCTACTGACAATTACTGGTGATGGACAGCGAAGCCTGGTGTGCTGCAGTCCATGGGGTTGCAAGGAGTCGGACATGACTGAGCGACTAAACTGAACTAAACTGGCAATTTCTGCACCTATCTTGTGTAATTAACACTAACAGTTGCTGGGCCAGTACTGGCATTGCTTTAGCTTATTACCCTGTGATATTTTTTCTCCATAGAATTTACATTCCCTGTAATTACTTTGTTTACTTAGAGGTCTATTTGTTTATGGTTTTCTTCTCACTAGAGCATAAGCTCCATTAGAAAGAGGTCTGATTTATTTTGCTCTGTTGCTTTCCCAGTTAGTGGCCGAGACAGAGTAGGTGCTCATAAAGTATTGTTGACTGATGCCTAAATAACAAACAGTGGTGTTGGTGGGGCGAGGAGGCAACCATAGCATGGAAACTCTACAGTCCTACCTGGCCTGAATTCTAGTCAGTTCACTCACAGCTGCTTGACTCTCTGGTTTCCTGGTAGACCACAAGTACCCCAGATTAGGTCCAAATTAGGTTCAGCCTCCAATACCCAGCACTGGATTTCCCCAATTACAGATAGTTCTAATGTGGATGGTCACTATCTGGTGATATGTTTTCCCCTGGTTTATAAGTTCTGAGAGGGTGGGGGTTTGATCTGAAGTTGACTGCAGTATTCCCAAAGTCAGGCAGCTCAGTCAAGGCCCTTGGTTGACATAAACAGGTTTGTGGCATGTATTTGGGCAGGAGGGGAGGTTGCCCTGGGGAAACAGTGCCCTACACTGTCTCCCATAAGCCCCACTCCCTTGGCAGGGTCCCAGGGTTGGTTTGAGCTCTGGTCCAATAGGCTGCCTGAGTTACCACTTCTTTCCCCCATCAGCCACCTCGAGGTGCTTCAAGTTAGAACACCTGGCACACCAGACACTGGCCCAAATGGATATTGAGAGCCTCGTTAAGTAATGCTGTTGTATATTTTTGTGGTTTTCTTCATGAGCTGGAGATGAGGTTACCGTTTAAAAGTGGCTATTAGAAATACAATCCAGATATTGACAGCAGCGATGCATGCCATAATAATTCCCGCCACTGAATAACTGAAGGCTTTGCGGGAGGTCTTGACTGCCAAGGCTCGTTCATTCCTACGGTTGTGGCGCCTTGTCTGAGTTTGAGAGGAGAGACAGAACAGGAACAGATGAGCTTAAAAGAGTTATTGGAGGGGGTGAAGGCACTGCAAGGGTGGGGTCTGAAACAACAGGATGGAGAATATGGATGAAATTTATCCAGGGTTAGGGCTTCCCTGGTAGCTCAGATGGTGAAGAATCTGCCTGCAATGCAGGAGACCCAGGTTTAATCCCTGGGTTGGGAAGATCCCCTGGAGAAGGGAATGGCTACCCACTCTAGTATTCTTGTCTGGAGAATTCCATGGACAGAGGAGCCCAGCGGGCTACAGACCATGGGGTTGGAAAGAGTTGGATATGACTGAGCAACTAACACACACACAGGACCAGGATGGAGAGGGAGGGGAAGGTGAGGACTGACTCGACGCACATTCCCACCTTGGAAGAATAGTACAAGGCTACAGTGCCTAAAGGAAAGCACAGGATATAGGTCACGATCGCCAGCATGAAGTAGTCCTTGGGGAGAGTCTCAGCCATAATTTCAAATGCCTGGGAAAAGGGAGTGGGTTATGGCTCAGTATGGCTTCTGGACCCTACCATTCCCTGTCACTTCCTTCCTTGATAGTCCTTGATTCCTATAAAATCTTCACTGACACTCTTTAAAAGACTCACTGACTCCCTTGAACTCACGCTGTATTCCCTCAAACCTTACTATCCATTTAAATAAACCCATTTACCCCATAACTCCCAGACCCTCTCTTCTCCCCACCCCATGCCCTATAACCCCTCTGTTCTCTGTAACATTTTCTCCATCTCCTGTAAGCTACTCCCTGTCTTCTACAACTGCCTTGCTGCTCGCTATAGCATGTCTCACTTCACGCCTTCCATTGTCCCCCTAAAGTCCTTTCTGACTCTGAGGACTCTCACTTGACCTCCTTGTACCTCAGCTGACCCACTGTAATACATTGTTTCCGTGAACACCCTCATTGTCCCCCAAGCAACCTTCTCTTTGTTTTTATAAACCACCCTTCTGAGAAGATCCTCACTCCAGCACTAACATATTCACTTTTCATGTATAAAACCTCCATTGTCCCCTTAAAGACTTGCTTGTCCCTTTTATAATAATATCACTCATTTTGCCCCTAAGCATTTATCATGGTCCTGTTATGACCCTTATTGTTCACCTGTAAACTCTTCCCCTCATCTATCCCCCACGCCCATATCCTCTCACTTGGCTCCTCTAAGACCTTCTTTAAGCAACTGTAAACTCGAAGTCTCTTCTTATCCACTCATAGCTTCTTCTCTGTCCCTTATAAAGACCTGCCCTGAGTCCTCTTAAGTCTTCTTTCTACTTCTGAAACCAGCTTTGAAATCCTTCCTCTACTAATTACACAACCCTCCTGTTCTGCTAAACTTGTACTGTCTCTAAATACTTTTCTTAATAAACCCTCTCTTCCTTCCGCCTGATTCTCCCCTACCCCTCCTAACTCGCTTCCTGGCACCTGTCACTCCATAAATTCTCTCCCTACCCCTTCTAATTCCCCCACCTCTCTCCTTTAGGGCACCTGGATTTGGTACTACCAAGGCTACATAGAGCGTTTTTCCCACTCCGCCCTGTCAGGGATTACCATGGAGACCAAGCAGGCCCCCGCCTCTGTAGTTCCACTTCTATTGGCTGATTGGAGGGTGTGTGTGTGGGGGGAAGCCAGTACTCAAGTGGCTGCTGATTGGTCTGTAGGGGTTCAGGCTCCTCCTACTCTCTCAGGTGATCAATTCCCCAGGTGCCTTGAGGGAAAAAAGCGCCGCTGGAGGAAAGAGTGATGTAAGCCTAGGAGTCTTGGGTTGCTTTAGGTGCCTTGAGAGGGGTCATTTATCGATTTGAGTCAGATTCTGCAGCAGTGGCGGCTGCTGTTTGTCAGAATTAACGTCCTTTCATGTGTTTACTTAACACCTATACATCCCCCTCGAAGAAGGATCAGTTCATCTCTTTTGCCCACTTTAAAACAATTGTTTTGTTTTTATTACAGTTCAGTTTGAGGGTCTTTTATAGCCTAACTTCCCTGGTGGCTCAGACGGTAAAGCGGGAGGCCTGGGTTCGATCCCCGGGTTGGGACGATCCCCTGGAGAAGGAAATGGCAACCCACTCCAGTACCCTTGCCTGGAAAATCTCATGGACAGAGGAGCCTGGTAGACTACAGTCCGTGGGTTCACAAAGAGTCGGACATGACTGAGTGACTTCGCTTTCACTTTATATATTTTGGATACAAGTCCTTTGTCAGATGTATGATTTGCAAATATTTTCTCTAGTTCTGTAGTTCATCTTTTCATTTTCTAATAGTGAGCACTGCAGATCGAAAGTTTTTAATTTGGATGGAATCTAAACTATTTTTTTTTATGAAGGTGCTTTTGGAATAATGCCTAAGACTCTTGCTTAACTGGGGTCAGAAAGATTTTCTCCTATGTTTTCATCTTAAAGTTTAATAGATTTATAATACAATTTACATTTGAATCTATGCTCTATATTGAATTTCAAATGTGAAGTTTTAGTTGACATTAAGTTTTGCATATGGTGGGCCAATTAATCTAACACTGTTTCTATTTCTTTGAAACTGTTTCTATTTCTTTGGTAAATTACCTTTGCACTCCATTCTAAATAAAATGGCTATATTTATTGTGGGTCTCTATCTGCACTCCTTATTATATTCTGTTGACTTATGTGTTTATACATTTGCCAATACCATACCGTCTTATTCATGTAGCTTTATAATGATTCTTAAAGTTGGGTCATGTGAGTACTCCAACTTTTTTCTTAATTTTCAGAATTGCTTTGACTATGCTTGTCTAGATCTACAAATCTTTTTTGTCTTTAAATAGGAATTTCATAATCTCAAAAATAATTTATGTGTATATGTATAACTGAATCACCTTGCTGTATACCTGAAGCATTGTAAATCAACCATACTTCAATAAGAAATATTTATTAAGGAATTGCATAAGAATTTTAGAATGAGTTGAGAGAGGTGTCAAACCTTCCAATCATCAACTGTGGGCAAACTCTCTATTTGTTTAGTTCTTCTATTTTTTTCATCAGCCATCTAGTTACACACACAACTTATACACATGATACGTTAGGTTTACACCCAATGTGTGTGTGCTCAGTTGTGTCTGACTGTTTGAGACCCCACGAACTGTAACATGCCAGGCTCCTCTGTCCATGGGATTTTCCAGGCAAGAGTACTGGAATGAGTTGCCATTTCCTACTTTAGGGCATCTTCCCAGCCCAGGGATAGAACCCACATCTCTTGTGTCTCCTGCATTGGAAGGCAAGTTCTTTACTACTAGTGCCACCTTGGAAGTCTCGGATTTACACCCAACTACCTGCCTATTTGGGAGCTACTGGAAATGGTATTTTAAAAACATTTTAAATTTTGGTTTCTGATTGTTTGTTGCAAGCATATAGAAATACAGTATATTTTTGAATGTTGATATTTCTACCTGCATCTTGCTAAACTCATCAGTTTTAGGAGTTTTATTTCATTAAAAAATTTTTTTTTCAGATTCTTTGGGCTTTTCTACACAGAGAATCATGTCATCTGCAAATAAGGTAGCGTTAATATCTTTTTGTATGCCCTTTTAAAATTTATTTATCTGAATGCACTGGGTCTTTGTTGCGGCATGAGGGCCTTCTCTAGCTGTGGCAAGTGAGGGCTACTCTCTAGTTGTAGTGCACAGGTATCTCACTGAGCCGGCTTCTCTTGCTGCAGAGCAAGGGCTCTCGATGCACAGGCTTCAGTAGTGCTGTCATGTGAGCTCAGGAGTTGTGGCACATGAGCTTAGTTGCTCTGCAGCATGTGGAATCTCCTGGACCAGGGAGTGAACCTGTGTCTCCTGCAATGGCAGGCAAATTCTTTGCTACTGGACCACCAGTGAAGTCCTCTATGCCCTTTCCTCACCTCCCCCCTCCCCACCCCTTTTCTGACTTATTGTGCTAATTAGGACTTCCAATTTGGTGCAGGATAGGGGTGATAAGAGTGAACATCCTTGCCTTGTTGAATATATGAGGGAAGAAAGCTTTTGCACTTTCACCACCGCATATGATGTTAGCTATAGGTTTTCTGTGGACATTATCAGGATGAGGAAGTTTCCTGTTCTGGTTTGCTGAGTTTCTAATCTTAATGGATATTGACTCTTCTCAAATGCCTTTTTTGTATCGATTGATCGTGTGGTTTTTCCTTTTTTATGACAGTTCATATAGTGGATTACATTGATTTTCTAATATTGAACAAACTTTGCATTCTCAGGAGAAACCCCAGTGGGTGATGCTATATTTGACTTATATACTTCTGTTTTTGGTTTTCTATTATTTCTTTGAGAATTTTCATATCTATATTCATAACAGATATTGATCTGTAATCTTTGGTACATTTTTTTTTCTAATTTTAGTATGATGATAATGCTGGCTTAATGAAATGATTTTGGAAATATTTCCTCTGATTTTTTCTTTTACTGGAAGAGCTATCTTCTGTTTGGTGATGATGGATATTTTCATTTCCTTGATTGTAGTAATGGTTTCATGGGTGTATACATATGTCAAAACTTACCAACCTGTATACTTGAAATATCTATAGTCTTGTGAATTATACCTCAATAATCCCCCCAAATTAGTAAAGGGTAATAAGGTAATTTCTGAAAGAAAGGAGATATTAAAGGGAAGATTAAATTTCTTTCTTTAGGGCTTAAGAAGCTAAATGCTTGGATATTGAACATTCAGGTGAAGACTATAGCTCTGAGTTTCCCTGACTCCAGATTGTAAATGATTCATCCTGTATTTAAAAACACAGACACTGACTCAATATTCCAGATACATTAAAAAAATTATTTATCTATTTATTTTGGCCACACTGCTCGACATGTGGGATCTTCATTCCCTGACCAGGAATTGAACCTGTGCCAGGGAAGTCCCTCCAGATATGTTTCAAGAACAGTGCAGCCAGCTTTAAACCTGAGTAACTCTCAGTCCTCTCAATTGACACAGATAATAGCAATTCCAGCTGTAACTGGACACATTGAGAAGCACATGGACTCTGTAAATGTACCAGAAGGGAGAGAAGAATTTTGTCCGTCTCAGCCTTTTCATTTGTTTTGTGTTAACAAGGAGGAATCTTTCCTAACATAACATCAAGTCATGGAATGTTGTCTACAGACAACACCTGAGGCCACATAAAATCAGACTAGCAGGTTTTGTGCTCAGCGTGGCAATCACATAGACACTTTCATCTTGGCTTTTCATTAGATTGATTGAAAGTCGGTCAGATTCATACCAATGCATTTCTCCAATTGCCTTTTTAATTTTTTTCTTCTCATTATTGATGCTCAATTTTCATAAAATCACAGATGTGTTTGTTCAGTTTTCATATATCATAGATATGTTTATTCCTCTAGACTAGTGTTAAGGTGGCATACACGGGTGGTCCCCAATCCTGAAATTCTCATTTTATTGGAGGCACTTGGCCACCCATAGTAAAGACTGCATTTTCCAGGTTCTCTGAGAGGATGCCAGAGGCCATGTGATTAAATTCTGGCAAATGCAATGGGAGCAGAATAGGTGTGTGTGTGTGATACTTAGGTTGTGGTACTGACCCTCAACCTCAGTAATGTAGTCAATCCACCTTACAGTTCTTCTGGTGCATGAGTTTGGGTCATAAAGTATCATACATTGTGGGGAATAAATTGTGGGGATAAAAAACACAAAATATCTGTGTTCTCTTTAGATTTCGGTATAAGATGGTCCATAATAATTTTTTTTAAAAGAGAAAGTAAAAAGACTGATAAGATTATTCATCTCAGCCATTAGGAATTTTCACAAAGCTTTTTTCTTTGAGGTGTAGTTGATTTTACAATGTGTTACTTTAAAAAATTTATTTATTTATTTATATGGTTTGCTGGCTCTATGCTGTGTGAGAGCTTTCTCTAGTGTGTGGGTTTCTCATTGCAGTGACTTCTCTTGTTTTGGAGCATGAGCTGTAGGGGATGTGAGCTCAGTAGTTCTGTCTTGCTGGCTCTAGAGTGCAGGCTCAGCAGTTGTGGCACATGGGTTTAGTTGCCTTGTGACATGGGGGTCTTCTTGAACCAGGGACCAAACCTGTGTCCCAAGGCGAATTCTTAACCACTGTTCCACCAGGGAAGCCTGTGGTGTTAGTTTCTGCTATACAACAAAGAGGTACAGTTATATATATATATGTATACCTATAATATTTTTATATTCTTTTTCATGTTCTTTTCCATTATAGGTTATTACAAGATATTGAATATAGTCCCCTGTGCTATATTATATGTTATATATAACAAGTAGGACCTTATTGTTTATCTATTTCATATATAGTAGCTTATATATGCTTATAGCAAACTCCTGATTTATCCTTCCCCACCTCTTTTCCCCTTTGGTAACTCTGTTTTCTATGTCTGTGGGTCTCTTTATGTTTTGTAAATTAGTTTACTTGTATCATATTTTAGATTCCACATATAAATGATGTCACATGATATTTTGTCTTTGTTTGACTTACTTCACTTAGTTTGACAATCTCTAGGTCCCTGGCAATGGCAACCCACTCCAGTCCCACTCCAGTACTCTTGCCTGGAAAATCCCATGGACGGAGGAGCCTGGTAGGCTGCATTCCAGGGGTCACTAGGAGTCAGACACGACTGAGCGACTTCACTTTCACTTTTCACTCTCATGCATTGGAGAAGGAAATGGCAACCCATTCCAGTGTTCTTGCCTGGAGAATCCCAGGGACGGGGAAGCCTGGTGGGCTGCCGTCTCTGGGGTCGCACAGAGTTGGACACGACTGAAGCAACTTAGCAGCAGCAGCAGCAGCAGCAGCAGGTCCATCCATGTTGCTCCAAATTGTATTGTTTCACTCCTTTATTATGACTGTGTAGTATTCTGTGTGTGTGTGTGTGTGTGTGTGTGTGTGTGTGTGTATACATATATTACTTCTTTTTAGCCACTCATATGTCAGTGGACATTTAGGTTGTTTCCATATCTTGGATATTGCAAAGAATGCCACTGTGAACATAGGGGTGCATGTATGTTTTCAAATTAGAGTTTTGTCTGAGTATATGACCTGGAGTGGGATTGCTGGATCATATGGTAACTATTTTTAGTCTTTTTAAGAAACCTCCATACTGTTCCATAGTGGCTGTACTAATTTACATTCCCACCAACAGTATAGGAGGGTTCCCTTTGTTTCACACCCTCTCCAGCATTTATTGTTTGTAGATTTTAATAATGACTACTCTGACTGGTGTGTGATGCTTCCTCATTGTAGTTTAGATTTGCATTTCTCTGATAGTTAGCTGTGTTGAGCATCTGTTCACCTGCCTATTAGCCATCTGTATGTCTTCTCTGAGAAATGTCTATTTAGTTGTTTTATTCTTATTGAGTTACATGAGCTATTTGTATATTTTGGAAATTAAGCCCTTGTCAGTTGCATTGATTTGCATTTTCTCCCTGTCTGTAGATTGTCTTTCATGTTTTGTTTATGGTTTTCTTTGCTGTGCAAAAGCTTATAAGTTTGGTTAGTTCCCATTCGCTTATTTTTGCTTTTATTTCTATTGCCTTCAGAGACTGGATCTGAGAAAACATTGCTCCAATTTATGTCAGAGAATGTTTTGCCTCTGTTCTCTGTTTTATGGTGCCCTGCCTTTAGTTAAGTATTTAGGCTGTTTTGAGTTTATTTTTGTGTATGGTGTGAGAGAGTGCTTTCAGTTCAGTTCAGTCGCTCAGTCGTGTCTGACTCTTTGTGACCCCATGAATCGCAGCACGCCAGGCCTCCCTGTTCATCACCATCTCTCGGAGTTCACTCAGACTCAGGTCCTTCGAGTCCGTGATGCTATCCAGCCATCTCATCCTCGGTCATCCCCTTCTCCTCCTGCACCCAATCCCTCCCAGCATCAGAGTCTTTTCCAATGAGTCAACTCTTCGCATGAGGTGGCCAAAGTACTGGAGTTTCAGCCTTAGCATCATTCCTTCCAAAGAAATCCCAGGGTTGATCTCCTTCAGAATGGACTGGTTGGAATTCTTTGCAGTCTAAGGGACTCTCAGGAGTCTTTTCCAATACCACAGTTCAAAAGCATCAATTCTTCGGCGCTCAGCCTTCTTCACAGTCCAACTCTCACATCCATACATGACCACAGGAAAAACCATAACCTTGACTAAACGGACCTTAGTCGGCAAAGTAATGTCTCTGCTTTTGAATATACTATCTAGGTTGGTCATAACTTTTCTTCCAAGGAGTAAGCGTCTTCTAATTTCATGGCTGTAGTCACCATCTGCAGTGATTTTGGAGCCCCCAAAATAAAGTCTGACACTGTTTCCACTGTTTCCCCATCTATTCCCCATGAAGTGATGGGACCAGATGCCATGATCTTCGTTTTCGGAATGTTGAGCTTTAAGCCAACTTTTTCACTCTCCTCTTTCACTTTCATCAAGAGGCTTTTAGCTCCTCTTCACTTTCTGCCATCAGGGTGGTGTCATCTGCATATCTGAGGTTATTGATATTTCTCCCGGCAATCTTGATTCCAGCTTGTGTTTCTTCCAGTCCAAAGTTTCTCATGATGTACTCTGCATATAAGTTAAATAAGCAGGGTGACAATATACAGCCTTGACATACTCCTTTCCTATTTGGAACCAGTCTGTTGTTCCATGTCCAGTTCTAACTGTTGCTTCCTGACTTGCATACAGATTTCTCAAGAGGCAGGTCAGGTGGTCTGGTATTCCCATCTCTTTCAGAATTTTCCACAGTTTATTATGATCCACACAGTCAAAGGCTTTGGCATAGTCAATAAAGCAGAAATAGATGTTTTCTGGAACTCTGTTGCTTTTTTGATGATCCAGCGGATGTTGGCAATTTGATCTCTGGTTCCTCTGCCTTTTCTAAAACCAGCTTGAACATCAGGGAGTTCACGGTTCATGTATTGCTGAAGCCTGGCTTGGAGAATTTTGAGCATTACTTTACTAGCATGTGAGATGAGTGCAATTGTGTGGTAGTTTAAGCATTCTTTGGCATTGCCTTTCTTTGGAATTGGAATGAAAACTGACCTTTTCCAGTCCTGTGGCCACTGCTGAGTTTTCCAAATTTGTTGGCATATTGAGTGCAGCACTTTCACAGCATCATCTTTCAGGATTTGAAGTAGCTCAACTGGAATTCCATCACCTCCACTAGCTTTGTTCGTAGTGATGCTTTCTAAGGCCCACTGGGCTTCACATTCCAAGACGTCTGGCTCTAGATTAGTGATCACATCATCATGATTTTCTGGGTCGTGAAGATCTTTTCTGTACAGTTCTTCCATGTATTCTTGCCACCTCTTCTTAATATCTTCTGCTTCTGTTAGGTCCATACCATTTCTGTCCTTTATTGAGCCCATCTTTGCATGAAATGTTCCCTTGATATCTCTAATTTTCTTGAAGAGATCTCTAGTCTTTCCCATTTTGTTCTTTTCCTCTATTTCTTTAACTTCATTGATTTACATGTAGCTGTCCAGTTTTCCCAGCACCACTTGCTGAAGAGACTGTCTTTTCTCCATTGTATATTCCTGACTCCTTTGTCAAAGATTAATTGACTGTAGGTATGTGACTTTATTTCTGAGCTCTCTATTCTGTTCCATTGATCCATATGTCTATCTTTTGTGCCAACACCATGCTGTTTTGATTACTATAGCTTTGTTGTATTGTGTGACTTCCAGAAGGGCTATGCTTCCAGCTTTGTTCTTTTTCCTCAGAACTGCTTTGGCAATTCTGGGTCATTTATGGTCATTTAATTAGGGTTATTTGTTCTAATGCTGTGAAAAATATCATGAGTAATTTGATAGGGATCAAATTAATTTGTAGTAATATTTGTTTGGTTTATAGGCTTCCCTGGTGGCTCAGGAGATTAAAGCGTCTGCCTGCAATGCGGGAGACCTGGGTTCAATCCTGGGTCAGGAAGATCCCCTGGAGAAGGAAATGACAACCCACTCCAGTATTCTTGCCTGGAGAATCCCATGGACGGAGAAGCCTGGTGGGCTACAGTCCATGGGGTCACAAAGAGTTGGACATGACTGAGTGACTTCACTTTCACTTTCTTTTGTTTGGTTTGGAGAGTATGGCCATTTTAAGAATCTTGATTTTTCTGGTATAAGAGCATGGTTTAACTTTCCAATATATGGAAATAATCTAAATGTCAATAACAGATGAATAGATAAAGAAGTTGTATATATGTATACAGTGGAACACTACTCAGCCATAAGAAAGAATGAAATAATTCTAGCAATGTGGATGGACTTAGAGATGATCATACAAAATGAAGTAAGTCTGAAAGAGAATGGCAAATACCATATAATATCGCTTATATGGGAAATCTAAAATATGACACAAATGAACATATCTGTGAAACAGAAACAAGACTCACAGAGACAGAGAACACATTTGTGGTTGCCAAGGGAAAAGGGGTTGGGGGAGGGGATGGATTGGAAATTTGGGATTAGCAGATGCAAACTATTGCATGCAGAATGGAAAAACAAGATCCTACTGTATAGCACAGGGAACTATAGTCAATGTCTTGTGATAACCACAATGGAAAAGAATACAAAAAGAATTATATATATATATATATATATATATATCACTGACTGATATTGAAGCTGAACCTCCTTTGGCCACCTGATGTGAAGAGCTGACTCCTTGGAAAAGACCCTGATACTGGGAAAGATTGAAGGCAGGAGGAGAGAGGGATAACAGAGGATGAGATGGTTGGATGTCATCATTGACTCAATGGACATGAGTTTGAGCAAACTGTGGGAGTTGGTGATGGACAGGGAAGCCTGATGTGCTGCAGTCCATGGGGTCGCAAAGAGTCAGACATGACTGAGTGACTGAACAACAACCAAGACATTAATACAACATTTTAAATCAACTATACTTCAAGAAAATAATTTTTTGGAAGGAAAAAGAAATGAAAAAACACAAGACCCCTAATTTGCTAGGTTGAAACTGTAGCTCATGAGAAGGAACATGTGACAAGTGTCACTTGCAGTAGGGACGGTGCTAATTTTCTTTCTAGAGGTTGGATGATTGAATCTGGCACAAACAAAACCCAGTAAAAGTATTTTACCAATTAACAATTTTTTTTTCCACTAGGGGAGGCACATAAGTGAGATCTTACGTATTTCTGTTAAGGAGTAGCTAATATATTTTTCTTTTTAAAAATGTATTTTTCTACAGATGATCTTGAATCAGTCTCTTACCTGCAGCTGTGTCCTCAGCCCCGTCGTGTCATAATTTCTCCTTTGTATAGATAAAGAGACACATCGCTTTGACTGATCATGTTTTCTGGTCCATGGCATATCTGCTGCCATGTAAGAACTCGAATGAGTCCTTCTCCAGGTAAGGGCTGCATGTCTGATGGGAAAAGAGGACACAGACTGGCTGTGAACACTAGGGTGAAGCCCTCGTAGTTCAGAAGTCCTGCTGGTTTGGTTGGTGCTCTACATCTCAGGGAGAGCCTTCTTTGCCTGTTCCTATTGCCAGGAGAGGTCCTCTGAGTCCAGCCCAGGTGTGTTCAGGCAAGTGCAAAGCTGGCTATGCTGTGGAGCTGCTGAGCACTGTCATGCCAAGGGGAAAAATCAAACCAGAAAGAAAGCCTCGATCACCTTCACTCTGCAAGAGGGGCAGCTGTGTCTGTCACACTGCAGTCAATCATTTGAACAACAAGCACTTTCACAGTAGTTATTATAAGCTGGGTTCTGTGAACTCTGTGAACTCACTTAATCCTCAAAACATCTATGAGGGTTCTATCATTGTACAGTTGGGGGAAACTGAGGCAAAGTCAGGTTCATTAGCTTCAGCACCAGATCCTGACTCGGATTTGAATGCAGGCTGGCAGACAGTTCTCATACTGGCAGGCAACTGGAATGCTTGCCTAGAGCTGGAGCACCAACCAGGCCAAGCAGCATTAGTCCCACTCAAGGCACTTTCTTCTCTTCCCTCCCTTCACTCTTGCTAATGCATAAAATCCTCACCTCAGGAGCTAAGACAATGCCATAAGCTATTTGATCCAGATCCTGGGATGGGTGGCTGAAAGGAGTGTTGCAGCCACTTTGGAGGTGGGGTATCACTTTCCTGGGGAGGTCATGAGCCCCAGCCTCTTATCTATGTCACTAGAAGGGCTAAAAGTTCTTCTCAAGGACAGGGAGGTGGATGGGAGGCCCTGGAGACCCTTGAACCTGCCAGTCCTGCTCCTGGTCCATGACCACAACTGCAATGGAAAACGATCAAGAACAAGGTGATGGAAATGCAGACGGCAGAACAGGCCTTGAAGCAGAGGGTGGTGGGAGAGCTGACAAGGGTTCAGATCACGTCTCCCCTGGACCCTGGCTCTCTGGGTCTGTGGGTTGAGGGGAAGGGGTGGGGGAGGAAGAAGCACATGCGGGTCAGTGACAGTAGTTGGGCAGGGCTGCCACCTAGAGCTGTTTAGGTTTTACACCCATTGCCCATGACCTGTCCTGGCAGGGGAGCTTCTTCACTTGCCCAGGTGAATGGGCACCTCTTCTGACTCACACAAGGGCTCCCCAGAGGCTAGTGTTCACTCTGAGGCTGGGCTGCAGTGGGTGGGGCTGTGATGGGCATTTGGAGAGAGATGAGGCAAGCCAGGATGCCAGGGGTGGAAAGCTGACCAGGGCAGCAGAGGAGGCTGTGTGATCCTCAGCCAGAAGCTGCCCTGAAGTTTCTACATCGGTGGAGCCTGTGGGTCCTTGTCTGCTGCTGGCTTCTCGGCCACCATCTGGACATGCTACAGTTTGGCTGCGTAGGGTCTGGGAAGGTTCTGTGGTGGCTTCGTCCATAGGCAAGACAGGCCAAGGCTCAAGGGACTGCTTTCCTGCTCAGCTGAGGCTGTAGGTTTGGTTCCTTTAGTTCCTGTCCCCATGAATTTCTTTGCCTCATACTGTATAAATCTTCAATATCCTCTCTTCTAGCCTTTTCACTCACAAACTGCCACATAGGGTCGTGTAGCCACAGATACATTCCTTCCTTAAAAACACACACGTACAGGTCTGTGCAGAAACCAGGTCTGCCCCTACTTTATAGTTCCTATTTGTAGTTCTGAAATGCGTGTCCCCAGGATTCAGAGAGGTGTTCTAGGCAGAATTGTTTTCCCTTCAAGTTCATATGTTGAAACTGTAGCTCCCAGTGCCTCTGATTGTGACTAATTTGGATATATGTCCTTTAGTGAAAGTGAAAGTCACTCAGTTGTATTCAACTCTTTGCCATCTCATGGACTGCACAGTCCTTAAAGAGATAATTAACTTAAAATGTAATTATTAGGGTGGACCTGAATGCAGAATGATTGATATCCTTAAAAGAAGAGTCTATTATACAGAGTGAAGTAAGTCAGAAAGAGAAAGATAAATATTGTATACTAACGCATATATATAGAATCTAGAAAGATGGTACTGATGAATTTATTTGCAGGGCAGCAGTGGAGAAACAGACACAGAGAACACACTTATGGACCTGGGGTGGGGGGCATAAAGAGGGTGAGAGGTATGGAGAGAGTAACATGGAAACTTACAATACTGTATGTAAAAATAGATAGTCAATGGGAATTTGCTGTATGACTCAGAGAACTCAAAGAGGAGCTCTGTGACAATCTAGAAGGGTAGGATGGGGAGGGAGGCTCAGGAGGAAGAGGACATGGGTGTCCCTATGGCTGATTCTTGTTTATGTTCGACAGAAAACAACACAATTCTGTAAAGCAATTATCCTTCAATTAAAAAAATAAATAAATGAAGTTTAAAAAGGAGATTAGGATACAGACATCACAGAGACAGCCACATGAGGACACAGCTAGCAGGTGGCTGTCTGTAAGCCCCAGGTGCGAGCCTGCTGGCACCTTGATCTTGGACTTCTAGCCTCTGAAATTGTGAGAAAATGATCATCTGTTGTTTGAGCCTGTTGGTCTGTGGTGTTTTTCTTTCCTGGCAGCCCTAGCAAGCTAACACAAGAGGTGTACCTATTCCTGAATGATTTCTGGTGGACACCTTATAGCTGCTACAAGAACTTTGGGGTAAACTTAGGCAGAAATATTCCAGGTACATAACAGGAAAACAAGACACCTCCCAAGACAGTGACAAAACATCTCCAAACATCTTAGCTAGAAAAGCCTGCATGATGCATCTTCTTATCTCGGGGAATTCCTTAATGGCATCATAAGTGAAGCTCTTCTTCAGCTCCTAGAAATCCCAGCTGACTCACTAATAGTCTCACTAAAGAGCCATAGTACTTCCCATTGACCTTGATGCTACCTGGCACAATTTCCTGTTGCCCCACAGCGACCTCCTGTAAGATGTTCCCTTTACTGTAATATGCCCGCCAAGGCCACAGGGATCAAGACCATCCCCATGGAAAAGAAATGCGGAGAAGCAAAATGGCTGTCTGGGGAGGCCTCACAAATAGCTGTGAAAAGAAGAGAAGCGAAAAGCAAAGGAGAAAAGGAAAGATACAAGCATCTGAATGCAGAGTTCCAAAGAATAGCAAGAAGAGATAAGAAAGCCTTCCTCAGCGATCAATGCAAAGAAATAGAGGAAAACAACAGAATGGGGAAGACTAGAGATCTCTTCAAGAAAATCAGAGATACCAAGGGAATATTTCATGCAAAGATGGGCTCAATAAAGGACAGAAATGGTATGGACCTAACAGAAGCAGACGATATTAAGAAGAGGTGGCAAGAATACACAGAAGAACTGTACAAAAAGATCTTCATGACCAAGATAATCATGATGGTATGATCACTCACCTATAGCCAGACATCCTGGAATGCGAAGTCAAGTGGGCCTTAGAAAAGCATCACTGTGAACAAAGCTAGTGGAGGTGATGGAATTCCAGTTGAGCTACTTCAAATCCTGAAAGATGATGCTGTGAAAGTGCTGCACTCAATATGCCAGCAAATTTGGAAAACTCAGCAGTGGCCACAGGACTGGAAAAGGTCAGTTTTCATTCCAGTCTCAAAGGCAATGCCAAAGAACGCTCAAACTACCACACAATTGCACTCATCTCACACGCTAGTAAAGTAATGCTCAAAATTCTCCAAGCCAGGCTTCAACAGTACCTGAACTGAGAACTTCCAGATGTTCAAGCTGGATTTAGAAAAGGCAGAGGAACCAGAGATCAAATTGCCAACATCCTCTGGATCATGGAAAAGGCAAGAGAGTTCCAGAAAAACATCTATTTCTGCTTTACTGACTATGCCAAAGCCTTTGACTGTGTGGGTCACAATAAAATGGAAAATTCTGAAAGAGGTGGGAATACCAGACCACCTGACCTCCTCTTGAGAAATCTGTATGCAGGTCAGGAAGCAACAGTTAGAACTGGATGTGGAGCAACAGACTGGTTCCAAATAGGAAAAGGAGTACGTCAAAGCTGTATATTGTCATCCTGCTTATCTACCTCCGGAGAAGGCAATGGCACCCCACTCCAGTACTTCTCGCCTGGAAAATCCCATGGGCAGAGGGAGCCTGGTAGGCTGAAGTCCATGGGGTCGCTAACAGTCAGACACGACTGAGCGACTTCCACTTTCTCTTTTCACCTTCATGCACTGGAGAAGGAAATGGCAACCCACTCAGTGTTCTTGCCTGGAGAATCCCAGGGACGGGGGAGCCTGATGGACTGCCGTCTATGGGGTCGCACAGAGTTGGACACGACTGAAGCAACTCAGCAGCAGCTTATTTAACTTATACACAGAATACATCATGAGAAACTCTGGGCTGGAAGAAGCACAAGCTGGAATCAAGATTGCTGGGAGAAATATCAATAACCTCAGATATGCAGATGACACCACCCTTTATGGCAGAAAGTGACGAGGAACTAAAAAGCCTCTCGACGAAAGTGAAAGAGGAGAGTGAAAAAGTTGGCTTAAAGCTCAACATTCCGAAAACGAAGATCATGGCATCTGGTCCCATTACTTCATGGTAAATAGATGGGGAAACAGTTGAAACAGTGTCAGACTTTATTTTGGGGGCTCCAAAATCACTGCAGATGGTGATTGCAGCCATGAAATTAGAAGACGCTTACTCCTTGGAAGAAAAGTTATGAGCAACCCAGATATCATATTGAAAAGCAGAGACATTACTTTGCCAACAAAGGTCTGTCTAGTCAAGGCTATGGTTTTTCCTGTGGTCATGTATGGATGTGAGAGTTGGACTGTGAAGAACGCTGAGCGCCAAAGAATTGATGCTTTTGAACTGTGGTGTTGGAGAAGACTCCTGAGAGTCCCTTAGACTGCAAAGAATTCCAACCAGTCCATTCTAAAGGAGATCAGCCCTAGGTGTTCTTTGGAAGGAATGATCCTAAAGCTGAAACTCCAGTACTTTGGCCACCTCATGTGAAGAGTTGACTCATTGGAAAAGACCCTGATGCTGGGAGGGATTGGGGGCAGGAGGAGAAGGGGATGACAGAGGATGAGATGGCTGGATGGCATCACGGACTCGATGGACGTGAGTCTGAGTGAACTCTGAGAGATGGTGATGGACAGGGAGGCCTGGCGTGCTGCGATTCATGGGGTCGCAAAGAGTTCGACATGACTGAATGACTGAACTGAACTGAAGGCCACACAGCCTGCCTTGACCCCTGCTCACAGTCTTCACACTGACATCCTTGACTTGCTAATCCAAATAGGAACAAGTGAGTCCCAGTAACACATCCCCAAAGCCTCCCTAACACCATCAGTAACCTCTGAGTTTTGCGCACCAATCAAACAGTTACTCCTGACTGTTACCCTCTATGAATGCTCTCCACTGATCAGTCAGAACACCCCCAGTGACCATCTAGTTTGTACTTTCTTTTTAAAAAAGAATTATTATTGTTATTTTTAAATTACTTAATTTTTGGCTGTGCTGGGTCTTTGTTGTTGCATGCAGGCTTTCTCTAGTTGTGGCGAGTTGGGGCTACTCTGCTGTAGCGCATGGACTTCTCATTGCAGTGGCTTCTCGTTGCAGAGCACAGGCTCTAGACATGTGGGCTCAGTAGTTGCAGCTTGCGGGGCTCTGGAGCACAGCCTCAATAGTTGTGTCACAGAGGTTTTGTTGCCCCACGGCATGTGGAACCTTCCTAGATGAGGGATCAAACCTATTTCTCCAGGACTGCAATATGGATTCTTAACCACTGGACCACCAGAGAACTAATTTAAATTTATTTTTACTATTTATTTACTTGGCTGCATTGGGTCTTAGTAGTGGCACTTGAGATCTTTGCTGCATCATTTGGGATCTGTCATTGCAGCTCATGGACTCTCTAGTTGTGGCCTAGTGGCTCAGTAGTTGTGTGTGAACTTAGTTGCTCCATGGCATGTGGAATCTTAGTTCCCCAAACAGGGATCAAACCTGTGTCCCCTGCATTGGAAGGTGAATTCTTATCCACTGGACCACCAGGGAAGTCCTAGATTGTACTTTTCTTTAAAAAGGCCTCTGACCTTCAGTGACAGCCCTCACTGAGCCAGTTTAACTGCCCACCTGCCCCGATATAGCCAGTCTTTCCTCACATGGCCCCTCTGTCCTGATATGACTGCTTTGTCCTATTACACCCTCTCTCTCCTCCATAACCCCAAGTGTTTTGATTTTCCCCACAGTGTCCTTCCAGTCCTTCCTCACTGTCATGAACTAGACTCCTTAAATGCTGCTGGATCCCCTGTCTGCTCTGATAATATTTTTACAGTCCTCTTCCATCCACGGATGTCCCAATACTCCCTTCTCAATAGAGCCTGTTGTCTGCATCGCCTCTGTCATGCTGTTTCTCCGCGGGGCTCCCCCATCACTGCACCTGTGTTTCTGTCCCAGGATAACAGCCTCCCTGCCCTAGCAGTTGCGCACAAGGTTAAAATCACCCCAAAGGAAAGCTTCTGCCCACCCTACCTCTGGGCCAGCCCTCTGCCTAGCATCTTAATTGGCCCACATCTCTTGAGGGCGTGGCTCTTTAGTGCCAGTCTTCACCTAGTTCTTGGACTTGCCCTAGAATATGCAGCATCCAGGCCTATTTCTGCATTTCTGAGGCTCCAGCTTCTGAATGTCAGAGTACAGAGCTGAGTCAAGGATGTTGGTGGATGTCTGAAGGAGAGTGAACTTCAGGATGGCCTTCTGATTTGAGAGTGTCCAGGTCTGGAGGTGCCTAAGCTGACTCCTGTTTTATAAAAGTGACTAGGTCCAGAGGGCACTAAGCTCTGGGCTTTGCTGGTGGCTCAGCTGGTAGAGTCTGCCCGCAATGCAGAAGACCTGAATTTGATCTCTGGGTCGGGAAGATACCCTGAGAAGGAAATGGCAACCCACTTCAGTATTCTTGCCTGAGATATCCCAGAGATAGAGAAGCCTGGGGGCTATAGTCCATGGGGTCATAAGAGTTGGACATGACATAGTGACTAAATCACCACAGATCTGGAGGTATCCAAGTGCCCCAAGCTGACTCCTGGTTTACAAGGGTGTCCAGGTCCAGAGGCCCCCGAGCTCTGGGTTCTTCAGTTATCAGGGTTTAGAGGTGCCTGAATTAATCCATTTTTGAGGGTATCTGTTGGGTCACAACCTCAGGAGTTTCCTATGTGAAATTTGAACCTGACCCCCTACACAACCCCCCCACCCCTACCCCATAGATGGAAGACAGGCTGAAGAAAGAGGCAGGCCACTCCAGACTGTGGAGTGGAAATTTTTTTGGTTTGTTTTGGCCATTGTGCTCACCATGTGGGATCTTAGTTCCCCGACCAGGGATCAAACCTGCCAACCCTGTACTGGAAGCACTGTGTCTTAACCACTGGACCACCAGGGAAGTCCGGTAGAAATTTTGATAGGCAAAGAAACTTACATACCAGGCTGGTACTGGGCAGCTGCAGGATGAGTAGGTCTCTGCACTTGCCTGCCAGAATCCTAAAAGTTTATCTATTTTTATTTTAGAAAAGTAATTTTATCTATTTATTTAGGCTGTGCTGGGTCTTCCGTTGCTGTATGGGCTTCTCATTACGGTAGTTTCTCTTATTGCAGTGCATGGGCTGTAGGGCGCATGGGTTTCAGTAGTTGCAGCTCCCAGGATCTAGAGCACAGGCTCAATAGTTGTGGTACACAGGCTCAGTTGCTCCGCAGCATGTGGATCCTCCCCAGTGAGGGTTCGAACTTGTGCCTCCTGCATTGGCAGGTAGGTTCTTTACCACTGACCCACCAGGGAAGCCTTCTTAAAAGTTTAAATAGAGACCTTAACTGGGTTAAGTCACGTATTCAGTCCAGATGGCCTCAACAATACCTTATTCTCCCAAGGCTACCATCCTTGGAAGGTTCCCACTGTGGCAGCAGTGGGCAAAGTGTATATTCCTAGGAAGAGGGGGTAAAGAGCTTCTAATTGCTCAAGTCTATTTTGGAGTTCACCTGGTGGTCACATCCTCTTGATGACTTTCTCAAACAGTGGGCCTGGTCTGGAGGTGTCTGGGTTCTGTGGCCCTCTTGTTATAAGGTGTCTGGGTCCAGTGGTGTTTACGTTCTGGGTTACCTTCTGCTCCTGAAGTGGACTAGGTACAAAGGATGAGGACAGACCTGCAAAAGAGACTGTGAAAGAGCTGCCAGCATTTAGGAGGACAATGGAGAGTGTTTTCCCAGAAACCAGGTGAAGAATATATTGGATTGGCCAAAATGATCATTTGGGTTTTCCATTACATCTTACATCTTATAGAAAAACCCAAATGATCATTTTGGCCAATTCAATTTTTGCAGATGGAGGGAGATCAGCTGGACCAACTGAGAGACCCGGAAGGTGTATCCTGGTAGGTGAAGAGCTGGAAACATTTGCAGAGGGAACAAAGGACTACTACACACTCAAACAACAACTCTGCACCATCAAGTGTTCAGTTCAGTTCAGTTCCATCACTCAGTCATGTCCAACTCTTTGCAACCCCATGAACTGCATCACGCCAGGCTTCCCTGTCCATCACCAACTCCCAGAGTCTGGTCAAACTCGTGTCCATCAAGTCAGTGATGCCATCCTCCGTCATCCCCTTCTCCTCCTGCCTTCAATCTTTCTCAGCATCAGGGTCTTTTCAAATAAGTCAGTTCTTTCCATCAGGTGGCCAAAGTATTGGAGCTTCAGCTTCAGCACCAGTCCTTCCAGTGAATATTCAGGACTGATTTCCTTTAGGATGGACTGGTTGGACCTGCTTGCTGTCCAAGTTACTCTCAAGAATCTTCTCCAACACCGCAGTTCAACAGCATGAATTCTTTGGTGCTCAGCTTTCTTTATGATCCAATTCTCACATCCATACATAACTACTGGAAAAACCATAGCTTTGACTAGACAGACCTTTGTTGGCAAAGTAGTGTCTCTCTTTTTAATATGCTGTCTAGGGTTGTCATAGCTTTTCTTTCAAGGGGCAAGTGTCTTTTAATTTCATGGCTGCAGTCACCATCTACAGTAATTTGGAGCCCCCCAAAATAAAGCCTGTCACTGTTACCATTGTTTCCCCAACTATTTGCCATGAAGTGATGGGACTGGATACCATGATCACAGTTTTTTGAATGTTGAGTTTTAAGCCAGCGTTTTCATTCTCCTCTTTCCCTTTCATCAAGAAGCTCTTTAGTTCCTCTTCATTTTCTGCTGTAAGGGTGGTATCATCTGCATATCTGAGGTTATTGATATTTCTCCCTCCTTGATTCCAGCTTGTGCTTCATCCAGCCCAGCATTTCACATGATATACTCCGCATATAAGTTAAATAAGTAGGGTGACAATATACAGCCTTGACATACTTTCCCAATTTGGAACCAGTCTGTTGTTCCATGTCCAGTTCTAACTGTTGCTTCTTGACCTGCATACAGGTTTCTCATGAGGCAGGTAAGGGGGGTCTGGTATTCTCATCTCTTAAATTTTCCACAGTTTGTCATGATCTACACAGTCAAAGGCTTTGGCATAGTCAATAAAGCAGAAATAGATGTTTTCTTGAACTCTTGCTTTTTCTATGATCCAGCGAATGTTGGCAATTTGATCTCTGGTTCCTCTGCCTTTTCTAAATCCAGCTTGAACAACTGAAAGTTCACAGTTCAGGTACTGTTGAAGCCTGGCTTGGAGAATTTTGAGCATTACTTTGCTAGTGTGTGAGATGAGTGCAATTGTGCGGTAGTTTGAATATTCTTTGGCATTGCGTTTCTTAGGGATTGGAATGAAAACTGACCTTTTCCAGTCCTGTGGCCACTGCTGAGTTTTCCAAATTTGCTGACATATTGAGTGCAGCACTTTCACAGCAACCTCTTTTAGGATTTGCAATAGCTCAGCTGGAATTCCATCACCTGCACTAGCTTTGTTCATAGTGATGCTTCCTAAAGCCCACTTGACTTCGCATTCTAGGATGTCTGGCTCTAGGTGAGTGAATACACCATTGTGGTTATCTGGGCCATTAAGATCTTTTTTTTATATAGTTCTTCTGTGTATTCTTGCCACCTGTTCTTCAAATCTTCTGCTTCTGTTAGGTCTATACCGTTTCTGTCCTTTATTGTGCCCATCTTTGCATGAAATGTTCCCTTGGTATCTATTTTTCTTGAAAAGATCTCTAGTCTTTCCCGTTCTATTGTTTTCCTCCATTTCTTTGCATTATTCACTTAGGAAGGCTTTCGTAACCTCTCCTTGCTATTCCTGGGCACTCTGCATTCAGATTGGTATATCTTTCTTTTTCTCCTTTGCCTTTAGCTACTCTTCTTTTCTCAGCTATTTGTAAGGCCTCCGCAGACAACCATTTTGCCTTTTTGCATTTCTTTTCTTGGGGATGGTATTGGTCACCATCCCCTGTACAACATCATGGAACCTCTGTCCATAGTTCTTCAGGTACTATCTATCCCATCTAATCCCTTGAATCTATTTGTCACTTCCACTGTATAATCATATGGGATTTGATTTAGGTCATACTTGAATGGTCTAGTGGTTTCCCTACTTTCTTCAATTTAAGTCTGAATTTTGTAATAAGGAGTTCTTAATCTGAGCCATAGTCAGCTCCCAGTCTTGTTTTTGCTGACCATATAAAGCTTCTCCATCTTCAGCTGCAAAGAATGTAATCAATCTGATTTCGGTGTTGACCATGTGGTAATGTCCAAGTATAGACTCATCTCTTGTGTTGTTGGAAGAGAGTGTTTGCTATGACCGGTGTGTTTTCTTGGCAAAACTCTGTTAGCCTTTGCCCTGCCTCATTTTGTACTCCAAGGCCAAACTTGCCTGTTATTCCAGGTATCTCTTGACTTCTTAGTTTGCATTCCAGTCCCCTATGATGAAAAGGACATCTTTCTTTTTTTTTTTTTTTGATGGTAGTTCTAGAAGGTCTTGTAGGTCTTCACTTCAGCATTAGTGGTTGGAGCATAAACTTGGATTACTCTGATGCTGAGTAGTTTGCCTTGGAAACGAACAGAGATCACTGTCATTTTTGAGACTGCACCTAAGTACTGCATTTTGGACTCTTTTGTTGACTATGAAGGCTACTCCATTTCTTCTAAGGGATTCTTGCCCACAGTGGTAGATATAATGGTCATCTGAGTTAAATTTGCCCATTCTGGTCCATTTTAGTTAACTAATTCCTAAAATGTCAATGCTCACTCTTGCCATCTGCTGTTTGACCACTTCCAATTTACCTTGATTCATAAACCTAACATTCCAGGTTCCTATGCAATATTGTTCTTTATGGCATCGGACTTGACTTCCATCACCAGTCACATCCACAGCTGGGCATTGTTTTCGCTTTGGCTCTGTCTCTTCATCCTTCTGTATTTATTTCTCCACTCTTCTCCAGTAGCATATTGGGCACCTACCAACCTGGGGAGTTCATCTTTCAGTGTCATATCTTTTGCCTTTTCATACTGTTCATGGGGTTCTCAGGACAAGAATACTGAAGCAGTTTGCCATTCCCTTCTCCATTTTGTCAGAACTCTCCATCATGACCCATCCGTCTTGGGTGGCTCTACGTGGCATGGCTCATAGTTTCATTGAATTAGACAAGGCTGTGGTCCAGGTGATCAGCTTGATTAGTTTTCTGTGATTGTGATTTTCATTCTGTCTGCCTCTGATAGGTAAGGATAAGAGGCTTATGGAAGCTTCCTGATGGGAGAGACTGACTGTGGGGGAATCTGGGTCTTGTTCTGATGGGTGGGGCCTTGCTCAGTTCAGTTCAGTTCAGTCATGTCTTTGTTGATGGGAGTGGCTGTGTTCCCTTGCTGTTGTTTGGCCTGAGGCCAAACTATGGTAGATGTGATGGCAGTAATGGCGACCTCCTTCAAAAGGACTCATGCCTGCACTGTTGTATTCAGTGCCCCTGAACGTGCAGCAGCCACTGTTGACCCATGCCTCTGCTGGAGACTCCTGGACTCTCCCAGGCAAGTCTGGCTCAGTCTGTTGTGGGGACATTGCTTCTTTCTCCTGGGTCCTGGTGTATACAAGGTTTTGTTTGTGCCCTCCAAGATTCTGTTTCCCCAGTCCTGTGGAAGTTCTGTAGTGAAATGCTGCTGGCCTCCAAAGTCAAATTCCCTGGGGGTTCTCAGTCTCTTTGCTGGATCCCCAGGTTGGGAAATCTGTTGTGGGTCCTAGAGAATTTCTTTGGGATAATTGTTCTGCAATTTGTAGGTTATCTGCTTGGTGGCTCTATGGTGAGGCTAATGGCAACCTCCTCCAGGAGGGCTTATGCCACACGCAGTGTGTCCCAAGTCTGCTGTAGTCAGAACCCCTATCCCCATGGCAGGCCACTGCTGACCTAGGCCTCCTCAGGAGACACTCAAACACTCAAAAGCAGGCCTGGCTCCGTCTCTGTGGGGTCTCTGGGTCCCAGTGTGCACAAGATTTTGTTTGAGCCCTCTGAGCATCTCTGGCAGGTATGGGGTTTGATTCTAAATGTGATTTCACCCTTCATATGATCTTGTTGGGGCTTCTCCTTTGCCCTTGGACATGGGGTATCTTTTTTGGTGGAATCCAACATTCTCCTGTCAATGGATATTCAGCAGCGAGTTGCATTTTTGGCATTCTCTCAGGAGAAGATGAGCGCATCTACTCTGTCATCTTGTCTTGAAATGTGCATGTGTACCTGCACATAAGAAGTCAAAGTGCAAAATACACACAGGATGGATTTATAGCAACAGGAGTTCTGTGGTTCCTTCCAGATATGGAGGGAGGGAAGAACAGAATAGAGAAGGGCAGGACATGAGCTTAATTTATATCAACAACATTTTATTTCTAAGAAAAAGATCTGATGCAAATATAGGAAAATGTTTGCAACTGTTAAATCCAGATGGCACATGGGGGTCTGTCAGACTCTTTCTATACAGTTTGTAAAATTGAAAACTTTTTCTAAATAAAGTCAGAAATTAATTTTTTTTAAAGTGAAGAACATTCTGGTGTTTTTGTAGAAGGTGGACCAGAGGAAGAGACAGACCATGGCATGGACCAGGGCAGATGATGACAAGGCTGAATCATACCAGAGGGCTCATGGGAGAGATCTTTGTTCAGCAATATGTCTCCTGTGCCTGGCACAACAACAGATACACAATAAAAGTTGGCTGAATGAAAGAACAACTCATAGCCCTGCCTTCCTTGTTGGTCTGTGGATTTCCTGAGGGCAAGGTTGAGGTCTGTCTCGGTCGCTGCTGTGTCTCCTGCATCATCCGTCACAGAGCCAGACGTGGAGGGAGCTGGAGGCCCTACGGGTGGATGGCTGTATGTCTGTACAATACTCCTGTGAGCAGATCTGTGAGAACCAGTGCTGGGTTTCCTCTTCAGGAAAGATGGAAATGGGGGATATCTTTGGGACTTGCATAAGCACCTACAAGGATTCTTACCAGGAAGAGGAGAGTACCCCACCTATTTTGGAGAGTGGGAGATGCGTGACATTACTTACTGCCTCATTGGCTTTCTTTGTGTTCCTTGAATTGCCAAGCCAATTCCAGCTCATGGACCTTTCCACATGCTATTCCCACTCTGTGGGAACTCTGTTCTCACAGTTCTTGGAACAGCTGTCCCACTTTGGCTTCTGTATCTCAGCCCAAGGAACATCTTAGAAAAGTGTGCATTGGGTGTCCAGTCTGGGACGACAGTTCCCAGAGGCCTTTGCATTCACACGAGGCCATGAGACTAGTTCTGCCCCATGTACTGAGAGCAAATGTGATAGTTGGTTCTTTAGGGTTAAAGCTTTGTGAAATTTTTTTTTACCCTGCTTTATTGAAGAATAATTGACAAAACTGTAATATATTTAAAGGGTGCAACATAGTGATCTAACGTGCATATACTTGTGGTGTTATTACCACAGTCAGTTAATTAATAGGGCTTCCCTGGTGGCTCAGTGGTAAAGAAACTGCTTGCCAGTGCAGGAGACACGTGTTCAACCCTGGGTGGGGAGATCCTCTGGAGAAGGTAACCCACTCCAATATTCTTGCCTGAAAAATCCCATGGACATGTAGAGCCTGGCGGGCTATAGTCATGGGGTTTTAAAGAGTCAGACATGGCTTAGGAACTAAGCAACAAGTTAATTAATATATCTATTACCTCTATAGTTATCTCTGGTGAGGATACTTACTTTCTTAGCAAGTGTTAGTACTGATATGTATAATGGTACTGTTAACCATAGTCATCATTTTACATCCTCAGACCTCATTCATCTTACAACTGAAAGTCTGGACACTTTTACCAATCTGTCTCCATTTCCTCCATCACCCAGCTCCTGGAAAACACTATTCTACTTTCTGTTTCTGTGAGTTTGGTTTTTTCAGATTCCACAGAAGTGATATCATACATTATCTTTCTCTGTCTGACTTATCTCACTTATCATAATGCCCTCAAGTTCCATTCATGTTGTGGCAAATGGCAGGATTAATATTTCTCATTAATTTCTCAAATTAATAATTTTTATTTGTGTATTGCCCACTAGCCCAGTTGTGAAGTAGTTATCTGTTTTTGATATCTCCAGTCTGTCATGGACTGATCCTTTTGGTCTGCACCTTGTTAAATAAGACAAGACTCTTGATCATATACTTGGATATGATGATGTCAGATTGCTATTTCGGAAGCACCTCCTAGCAATTTCAGTACTTACCGTGTTGCACACCATTAGCAAGCCATTAGCAGTTGGTGGACCAGTACTGGCACTGCTTTAGCTTATTACCCTGTTTTATTTTCTCCAAAATTACAGCATTTTCCATTCATTGTAATTATCTTGTTTATTTAAAGATCTTTTGTTTATGATTTTCTTCCCACTAGGATGTAAGCTCCATCAGAAAGATGTCTTGTTTATCTTGCTCTTGAAAGTTTCCTAGTTCCCAGCACAGTATCTGGTAGATCATGGATGCCCCCACAGTATTGCTGAATAATGATTAAATCACAAGCACTGGTGTTGGTGGGGAGAGGAGGCAACCAAAGCTGTTATAGAAGCTCTCTACAGTCCTAATTTGACCCTAATTTTAACCAGTTCCCTGATAGATGTTTGACTCCCTGGTTTTCTGGTGGGCCCCAGGTTAGGTCCGGTCTTTTATAACCCATTTCCCTGTGTTTCCCCCATTAGAGATAAAGCCACTCTGAAGTGTCGCTGTCTGGTTAATGGTTCTGAGGGGATGGGGCTGAGTCTTAGTGATGACTGCTCTCTCCCGAGAGTCATGCAGCTCAGCCAAGTCCTTTGGTTGGCATAAGTAGACTTATGGCATGAATGCATGCATGTGGGCAGGAGGGGAGGCTGCCCTGGGGAAAGAGTGCCCCTCTTGTCTCCCCATGGCCCGTGTCCTGGTGGGGTCCAGAGTTGGTATTGAACTCTGGTTCAGTGAGCTGTCTGACCTCCCACTTGCTTTCCCCATCAGCTACCACAAGGCGCTGGATCAGGCTGGCGACACCTTTTACTTCCAACCATGAGATGGTGTGGGCTTCCCTGGTGACTCAGCTGTAAAGAATCCTCCTGCAATGCAGGAGACGTGGGTTCAATCCCTGGGTCAGGAAGATCCCCTGAGGGGGACATGGCAACCCACTGCAGTATTCTTGCTAGCAGAGTCCCGTGGGCAGAGGAGCCTGGCGGGCTACAGTCCATACGGTTGCAAAGAGTAAGGAACGACTGAAGCGACAGCACACACGAACGCACGAAATGGTGTCTCATTTGGCCAAATGGATACTTAGAGCCACGGTAAGTCACATTTAAATATATTTGGTGTTTTTCTCATGAGCTGGAGAGGAGGTTACCGGGAAATGAATAGTAGGATTGCAATTGAGATGAAGACTAGGACGATGCAGACCAGGCAGACAGATGGTATAACAATTGCCGAGACTGCAAATGTGAAGGCTTTCCGCGAGGAGTTGGTGGCCAAGGCAAGTTCATTGTTATTGATGTGGTTCCTTGTCTGCGTTGGATGGGAGAGGTGGAGCAGGGAGTAGTTGGACTTAAAAGGATTATTGAATAGGGGTGAGCCATGGGTCTGTGGGTGCACAGGGTAAGATCTAAAGAAACAGGAGGGGAGGACATGGATACAATTTGTTCAGGGTCAGGGCCAGGATGGAGAGAGAGGGGAGGGCGAGTGTTGGCATAATTCGAATTCCCACCTGTAAAGAGTAGTACACGGCCATGGTGCCTAAGGGGCAACACATATTGCAGGCCAAGACTGACAGCAAGAGGTGGTCACTGGGGGTCTCCTCAGACACAGTTTCAGATGACTGGGGGCAGGGAGTGGGTTATGTAGCTTAATATGGCTTCTGAATTCTAACATCTCCTCTGACCTCTCAACACGTCTCTTCTGGCGCCTGTAAAAATTTCACTGACCCCCTTGAAAACTCTCACCAACTCCCTCTAACTCCCACCATGTCTCCTTTTAGCATCTCCCTATACTCTTTAATACCTTCCTTTCCCCCAGAACTCTCAGCCTGTGGCCCCTACTGTGGACTTATAACCCCTCTCTGTTCTCTGTAAGGTTTCCCCATCTCCAATAGGCTCTTCTCTGTCTTCTATAACTGGTTTGTTGGTCCCTACAGGATGTCTCACATGATCCCTTCCACTGTCTCCGCAAAAATCCCTACTGATTCAGAGGACTCTCACTTGGCTTTTTGTACCTCAACTGACCCACTGTCATACTTTGTTTCAATTAACACTCTCATCATCCTCCAAGCAACCTTTTCTTAGTCCCTATAAACCACCTTACTAAGAAGACCCTCACTCAACACTAGCACACTCACTTTTCATGTATAAAACCTCCGTTGTCTCCTTAAAAACTTTCACCCTATAATACCTGTAATGTCTTTACTAGCTATTTGCTTGTCCCTCTTATAATAATATCACTCATTTTGTCCCTATGAATCTATCATGGTCCTGTTCTGACCCATATTGTTCACCCCTAAACTCCTCCCTTCTCCCTTCCCCAGTAACCTCTCACTTGGCTCCTCTAAGACCTTCTTAGAGCAACTATAAACTTTGGTCCTCTCCTCGTCCACTCAGAGCCTCTTCTCTGTCCCCTTTAAAGACCTAACCTGTTCCTCCTAACATCTCTGCCCGTGAAACAAGCTTGGTGATCCCTTTGAATTTCTTCTCCTTCCACTAATTACAACCTTCGAGTTCTCCAAAATCCATTCTCTGAATAATTCCCTAAATAATTCTCTACACCCTCTCTACCCTCTAAACTCTTCTTGCTCCCTCATTCCCCACTCCCTCTAACTCTCCTCCCTCCTGTCACCCTATAAATTCTCTCCCTGCCCCCTCACCTCCATTAGGGCATATGGATCTGGCACTACTAAGGTAACACAGGGCCTGTCCCTCACGCCAATCTGCCAGGGATTACCATGGAGACCAGACAGACCCCGCCTCCTATTCTATCATTCTACTTCTATTGACTGATTGGAGGTTGTTAGCTAGGGTTAAAGAAGCCAATTCTCATCTGGCTGCTGATTGGTCTGAAGGAGTTCAGACTCCTCCTATTCTCTCTGATGATTGATCAATCCCAGCAAGTGAGAGACAGCAGGTGGTGCCGAATGATGTGAGCCTAGGAGTCTTAGGTTGCTTCAGACACCTTGAGAGGGATCATTTAACAAGTTGGTACTTCAGCAGTAAAGGGCGATCTTTGCAAGAATGAACAGCATTTTATGTGCTTATTTGCCTCCTGCACTGCGTCGGAAGATCCCCTGGAAGAGGACATGGCAACTCACTCCAGTATTCTTGCCTGGAGAATCCCATGGACAGATGAGACTGGTGAGCTATAGTCCATAGGGTTGCAAAAAGTTGGATACAACTGAAGTGACCTAACACACATATCCTCTCTGATAAAGTGTCAGTTCAAGTCTTTCTTCCATAAAGAGAAAAATTGGTTTGTTTAATTACAGTTAAGTTTGAGGGTCATTTGTATATTTTGCATAAAAATTCTTTATCAGATATATGATTTGCAAATATTTTCTCTGGGTCTGTAGCTTAATCTCATTTTCTAACAGTATCCATTACAGATCAAAAGGATTTAATTTTGATGTAGTTTGAAAGTGAAAGTGAAAGTTGCTCAGTCCTGTCCGACTTTTTTGCTACCCCATGGACTATACAGTCCATGGAATTCTCCAGGCCAGAATACTGGAGTAGGTAGCCTTTCCCTTCTCCAGGAGATCTTCTCAGCCCAGGGATTGAACCCAGATCTCCCACATTGCAGACAGATTCTTTATCAGCTGAGCCACTAGGGAAGCCTTTGGTGTAAATCACTTTTAAAAATTCTTTTCTGGAGGTGTTTTGGTATCATGCTTAAGAACTCTGCTTAATTCAGAGTTTTCACTTATGTTTTCTCCCATAAGTTTGAAGTGAAGTGAAGTGGCTCAGTCGTGTCCAACTCTTTGCGACCCCATGAACTGTAGCCTACCAGGCTCCTCTGTCCATGAGATTTTCCAGGCAATAGTACTGGAATGGATTGCCATTTCCTTCTCCAGGGGATTTTCCCGACCCAGGGATCAAACCCGGGTCTTCTGCATTGTAGACAGACGCTTTACCACCTGAGCCAGCAGGGAAGTCTATAAGTTTGATAGGTTAACAATTTACATTTAGATCTATGATACATATTGAGTTTATACTTGTATAAGATGTGAAGTTTTCATTGGGATTAGTTGAGTTTTACATATGGTGGTCCAATTAAACACGATTATTTCTTTGATAAGTTGCCTTTGGACACATTTCTAAATAAATTGACCAAAGACAGCCAATAAATAAATTGTGGGTCTCTTTCTGCACTCATTCTAGTCTGTTGACCTGTGTTTTTTCACTTGCCAATACCACACTTATTAATATAGATTTAATGTAATGTAATATAGTGATTCTTAAAACTGGGTAATGTGAATAGTCTAACTTTATTCTTTTTTTTTCAGAAGTGTTTTGACAATGCTTGTCTAGATCTATAAATCTTGCTAGTTTTTTTTTTTTTAAGTGGGAATTGCATTCAAATTTCCTATCAGTTTGGGAGAGATGTTGAGTCTTCTAATTCATGACTATGGAAAGGCTCTCCATTTATTTAAGATTTCTTTGATTCTTTCTTCCTTTTTTGGCCATGCCACACAGCTTGTGGGATCTTAGTTTTATGACCATGGATCAAACCTGAAACCTCAGCAGTGAAAGCATGGAGTCTTAACCACTGAATTGCCAGGGAATTCTCAGACATCTTTGATTTCTTTCAGCAGCAGCCAAAGTTACACACACAGCTTGTAAATGTAACATTTTAGATTCACACCCAATTAATTGCTTATTTGGGGGCTACTGAAAATGTATTGCAACCTGAATCTTGCTTAACTCATTTTACCAATTCTAACTTTGTGTATACGGATTCCTTGGGATTTTCTACTTAGACACTTATGTCATCTGCAAATAAGGGTAGTTTTTATTTCTTCCTTTACTATTTGTATGCCCTTTCTTTCTTTCTTTTTCTGATGTACTGTACTGATTAGGACTCCCAGTCTGACATGGAACAGGGATGGTGAGAGTGGACATCCTTACCTGTTGCATATATTAAGGCAGAAAGCCTTCCCAACGTTCATCACCACATATAATATCAGCTAGAGGTTTTCTGTAGATGCCCTTTTCAGGATGAGGATGCTTTCTTTAGTTCTGGTTTGCCACTTTTATTGTAGATGTATGTTGACTTTCCTCAAATGCCTTTTCTGCATCACTTGATCATGTGGCTTTCCTTTTTCAATACTTCATAGAGTGGATTACATTGGTTGACTTTCAAATACTGAACCAGCTTTGCAGTCTTGGAGAAACCTCAGCTGATGATGGTGTGTTCTATTTGTACACTTCTATTTTAAATTTTCTAATATTTCATCAAGAAATGTGCATCTATATTCATAAGAGGTATTAGTGTTTTATCCATAGTCTATATGTGGTTTTAATATCAAGACAATGCTGGCCTCAAAAAAATGAGTTGGGAAATACTCTCTCCTTTTCTATTTTTCTGGAAAAGATTCTGTGGAAATGATGTTATTTGTTTGGTAATAATTTCCCCAGTGAAACCATCTGGGTCTAGAGATTTTTATTTCAGAGATTATTTAGTTACAAAACAAATTTCTTCTCTTTTTAAAAAACATTTATTTATTTGGCTGCACCAGGTCTTAGTTGATGCACATGGGATCTTCAGTCTTCACTGTGGCATGGGGGATCTTTAGTTGTGACATGTGGGATCTAGTTCCCTGATCAGGAATGGAACCCCTTGCCCCCTTTATCCCTACTGCATGGGGAGCATGGAGTCGTAACTACTAGACCACTACGGAAGTTCCAAGGGTCGACTTTTAAATGCAAATTATTGTGTTATTGAAATAGACTGCAAAACATTATGTTCATTATGTGATGTTAATGTGACTATGCTGAAAGATTACACTATATGTTGACATTATCAGACTAAGTACTCAATGCAATATCCCTAGCTCACAGGAAATAAAAAGTCAGGAAAATTTAAAAATGAAAAAGAGAATATCTCATCATACTAGAATTTCTTCACAAAAAAGGAAAACATGAAAATGAGGTTGTAACCAAAGAAAGTTTCTGAATGGCTCATTTGTGAGTCAAACAAGGAAAGCATTTATCAATGGTGAGTTAATTAAATTATGTTTGATGGCAGCAAAAAGAAAATCTGTCCAGAGGAAATAAATTTATCTAAGAGTATTAGCCCTTCACGAGAAGAGTTGCTCGAAGAAAAAGACATTGAAAGCAGCATCACTGTCAATTACTAAAACAAGACATATTCAACAGCATACAGAACAAAAGTAGAAAAGCAGTTGCCACAAATCAATAAATAGGATAGACTAAATTAATAGAATGAAAGTAAAAATCATATGATAATCTCAAAACATGGAGAAAAAGCATTTGACAAAATACAATCTTTCATAATAATACTTTCTTTAAAAACCTCTCAATAAATGCCATATATGACAAGCCCACAGCAAACATCACACTCAGTGGTGAAATGTTGAAACTATTCCTCTAAGATCAGGAACAAGGAAGGGTGACCACTTTCAACACTCTTATTTAACATAATGCTGGAAGTCCTAATAGAGGAATCAAGGAATGAAAATAATTAAAAGGCACTCTTGCACATAAATCTTAACAATATTTTTTTAAACTCTGTCTCTGCAAGCAGGGGAACAAAAGCAAAATAAACAAATGGGACCCAGTCAAACTAAAAAGCTTTTGCATAGCAAAGGAAACAATCAATGAAATGAAAAGGCAACTTACTGAATAGAAGATAATCTGTAAATAATATATCTTAAAAGGGGTTAATATCCAAAAATATAAAGAACTCATATAACTCAATATAAAAGTTTAAAAATGGGCAGAGGGCCCAAATAAGCATTTTTCCAAAGATGTACAGATGGCAAACAGGCATGTGAAAAGATGTTCAATATCACTAATCACCAGGGAAATGCAAGTTAAAACCACAACAAGATATCACCTCACACCTGTCAGAATGGCTATCATCAAAAAGAAAGGAATAACAAAGGTTAATGAGGATGTGGAGAAAAGAACCCTAGTATACTGTTTGTGGGAATATACAGTCACTTAGGAAAACAGTATGGAAGTTCCTCAAAACAGTAAAAATATGATCCAGCAATCCACTGCTGGGTATATAGTCAAAGGAAATAAAAAGAGGCTTTGGAAGAAAGATCTGCACTCCTGTGTTTATCGTAACATTATTCACAACAGCCAAGATATGGAAATAAGAAATAATAAATGTCTGTCAATAGATGTTGCTCAAAAGGACCAAATTCCCAGTTAGAAGATGAATAACTTCTGAGGATTTAATGCACAGTGCAGTGATTACAAATAATAATATTGTACTATGTACTTGAAAGTGGTTAAGAGAATAAATCTTAAATGTTCTCTCCACAAGAAAGAACTAATAATTATCTCTTGTGATGCAATTGCTAGCTACACTACAGTGGTAATAATATTAACACTACAGTATAGAAAGGATATCAGACTAACACACTGTACCCTTTAAAATGACACAGTTTCATCGCAGTTATATCTCAGTAAAGCTGGAGGGGAAAGTAGTTGCCAGAGACTATGGGCAGGGGAAAATGAGGATTTACTACTTAAATGGGTACATTTTCGTTTGGGATCTGTAACTTCTGAAGTTGAGCAGCAGTGATGGTTGTACAGCAAAGTAAATGCACAAAATGCCACTGGATGTTTCAGTTGAAAATGATTAAAATGGCAAATTTTATGTGTGAAAGCGTAAGTCGTTCAGTCCTGTCTGACTCTTTGCGATCCCGTGGATTATACAGTCCGTGGGATTCTCCAGGCCAGAATACGGAGTGGGTAGCCTTTCCTTTCCCCAGGGGATTTTCCCAACCTAGGGATTGAACCCAGGTCTCCCACATTGCAGGTGAATTCTTTACCACCTGAGCCACAAGGAAAGCCCAAGAATACTGGAGTGGGTAACCTATCCCTTCTCCAGCGGATCTTTGGGACCCAGGAATCAAACTGGGGTCTCCTGCACTGCAGGTGGATTCTTTACCAACTGAGCTATCAGGGAAGCTCTAATTTTATGTGTATTTAACCTCAATTTTTAAAAGGTTAATGATTTCTAATGATTTTTGCAGCTTTTACATGATAATGATTATTTAAATGTTACTCAGTATATCACAATGTTATGACGAGATTTCCTTTTCGTTGGCTCCAAGGTCTAGAACTGCATGCTACTAGTTGAGACCCTGAAATAGAGTCCACTTTCATACATTCCAACCCTCTGCTCAAAATTTTGCAACATTTTACATTGTTTGGTATTTGAAGGATGAGTTCCTGTTCAGTTGTTGTTGTTGTTTTATTTTTGATTTCTTTGTTATTTTTTCACAGAAAGTTTCTGATTATTATTGTTTTTGCTTGTGGAATGAAAAACTATATGCCTTCCACAGTATATCCTTAAGATCCCCAGCTTCTTACTCAATTAACATCCAGTTTATAATCCAGTCTCATGTTCCTGAAATCTACTGATTTATTAAATTAATATGCACCATGAGCTTGTACATTTTTCTCTTGAAAATTTTAGTAGACTTCTCTTTATAACACATCCTGTTCATTCCGTTTTTGTTTTAAGGATGTACAGTTTCTTAAATATGGTTGTGGGTCTTAATTGGGAAAACAGTGGAAACAGTGTCAGACTTTATTTTTCTGGGCTCCAAAATCACTGCAGATGGTAATTGCAGCCATGAAATTAAAAGACGGTTACTGCTTGGAAGGAAAGTTATGATCAACCTAGACAACATATTAAAAAGCAGAGACATTACTTGTCAACAAAGGTTGATCTAGTCAAGGCTATGGTTTTTCCATTAGTCATGTATGGATGTGAGGGTTGGACTATAAAGAAAGCTGAACGCTGGAGAATTGATGCTTTTGAACTTGTGGTGTTGGAGAAGACTCTTGAAAGTCACTTGGACTGCAAGGAGATCCAACTAGTTCATCCTAAAGGAGATCAGTCCTGGGTGTTCACTGAAGGGACTGATGCTGAAGCTGAAACTCCAATACTTTGGCTACCTCATGAGGAGAGTTGACTCACTGGAAAAGACCTTGATTCTGGGAGGGATTAGGGGCAGGAGGAGAAGGGGATGACAGAGGATGAAATGGCTGGATGGCAAGACCGACTCGATGGGCATGAGTTTAGGTAAACTCCGGGAGTTGGTGATGGACAGGGAGGCCTGGCATGCTGCAATTCATAGGGTCACAGATTCGGACACGACTGAGCAACTGAACTGAACCGAACTGGAAGGTTTTTTCAGGAGTACAAGGATGGCTTATAATTTTGTTAATGTGCTGAATTAAATTTTAATCAGTGCTGGAAAATGTGTGATATAATCAACAAATTTTTAATTTAAAATATCTTGGCAAGCTGAGATTAGAAGAAAATGTTTTGAACAGATAGAATTTTTATTAGAAATCTATATCAGTTATGTGACTGGTAAAACATTGGAACAATTTCATACAAAAATAAAAATGCGATTAGGATGCTTGCTTATACTTCCTATTGTACCAGATAGGTTAGCCAAGGAACTAAAATAAAAATATAAAATGAAGTATTAAATTGTTAAAAAATTCTAATTTTACATAGAAAATTCAAGCTTCCTAAATGATGGGTTATTGCACCAAAAAGTTCAGTAAGATAGCTAAAATTTCAACATTAAAACTCAATTCCTTTCTCCTACCTCAATAATAAGTTAGATTATACAATAGAAAGAAATGTCCATTTATAATAAAACTAAAGTTAAGTCCTATATGAAATACCAAGTTTATGTGTAAGAAGACTTACTGTAAGCCTCAATGTGTTGAACCACCTCAACTGATAACTAGATTCATTACAACAAATGAATCCAGATAGGATTTTTTCCTTTATCTTTTAAAATTGAAATATAGCTGATTTACAATATTATATGAGTTTCAGGTGCACAACATACTGATTCAAAATTTTTATAGCTTATACTCCATTTAAAGTTATAAAATATTGACTATATTCTCTGTGCTATAAATATATCCCTGAAAATTTTCCTAATTTTATACCTAGTAGTTTGTACCTCTTAATTCTTTCCTTCTTGTCCCTCCTCTTCCCCTTGGTAACCACCACTAGTCTGTTTGCTGTATCGGTGAGTCTAGTTTATTATAGTCATTCAGTTGTTTATTTTTTTAAGATTCCACATATAAGTGATGACATACACTTTTCTTGTTTTGTCTGACTTACTTCACTAGGTGTAATACCCTCTAAGTCCATCCATGCTGTTGCAAGTGTCAAATTTTCATTCTTTTTAGGGCTGAGTGGTATTCTATTCTCTCACTATATATATTTGAAGGAAATAACAACCCACTCCAGTATCATTCTTGCGTGCATACACACACACACAATGGAATACCACTCAGCCATATGTGTGTGTGTATAACACCACATCTCTGTTCATCTATCTGTTTATGTACACTGGGCTGCTTTCATATGTTGGACCACAAAGAAGGCTGAGTGCCAAAGAATTGATGCTTTCAACTTTGGTGCTGGAGAAGATTCTTGACAGTCTCTTGGACTACGCAAACTAGTCAATCCGAAAGGAAATCAACCTTGAATATTAATTGGAAGGACTGATGCTGAAGCTCCAATACTTTGGCCATCTGATCCAAAGATCTGACTCATTGGAAAAGACCCTGATGCTGGGAAAGACTGAAGGCCAAGGAGAAGAGAGTGGCAAAGGATAAAATGGTTAGACAGCATCCCTGACTCAATGGACAAGAATTTGAGCAAACTCTGGGAGACAGTGGAGGACAGGGGAACCTGGTATGCTGCAGTCCACAGGGTTGCAAAGTCATGTGGACATGACTTAGTGGCTGAACAACGACAACAACAATCAAAAAAGCAAGAGAGTTCCAGAAAACATCTATTTCTGCTTTATTGACTATGCCAAAGCCTTTGACTGTGTGGATCACAATAAACTGTGGAAAATTCTTCAAGAGATGGGAATACCAGACTACCTGACCTGCCTCTTGAGAAATCTGTATGTCCAGTTAGAACTGGACATGGAACCATAAACTGGTTTCAAATCGGTAAAGGAGTACATCAAGGCTGTATATTGTCACCCTGCTTATTTAACTTATATGCAGAGTACATCATGAGAAACGCTGGGCTGGAAGAAACACAAGCTGGAATCAAGATTTCGGGAGAAATAACAATAACCTCAGATATGCAGATGACACCACCCTTATGGCAGAAAGTGAAGAGGAACTAAAGAGCCTCTTGATGAAAGTGAAAGAGGAGAGTGAAAAAGTTGGCTTAAAGCTCAACATTCAGAAAACGAAGATCATGGCATCTGGTCCCATCACTTCATGGGAAATAGATGGGGAAACAGTGTCAGACTTCATTTTTCGGGCTCCAAAATCACTGCAGATGGTGATTGCAGCCATGAAATTAGAAGACGCTTACTCCTTGGAAGGAAAGTTATGACCAACCTAGACAGCATATTAAAAGCAAAGACATTACTTTGCTGACAAAGGTCCATCTAGTCAAGGCTATGGTTTTTCCTGTGGTCATGTATGGATGTGAGAGTTGGACTATAAAGAAAGCTGAGCACCGAAGAAGTGATGCTTTTGAACTGTGGTGTTGGAGAAGACTCTTCAGAGTCCCTTGGACTGCAAGGAGATCCAACCAGTCCATCCTAAAGGAGATCAGTCCTCAGTGTTCTTTGAAGGACTGATATTGAAGCTGAAGCTCCAGTACATTGGCCACGTCATGCAAAGAGCTGACTCATTTGAAAAGACCCTGATGCTGGGAAAGATTGAGGGCAGGAGGAGAAGGGGACGACAGAGGATGAGATGGTTGGATGGCATCACCGACTCAATGGACATGAGTTTCGATGGGCCCTGAGAGTTAGTGTTGGATAGGGAGGCCTGGCGTGCTGCAGCTCATGGGGTCGCAAAGAGTCGGACACGACTGAACTGAACTGAACAACAACATGCTGGCTGTTGTAAATAAATGTGCTGTGAACAATGGGGTGCATGTATCTTTCTGAATTAGTGTTTTGATTTTCTTCAGACATATACCTAGGAGTGGCTGGGGCCCTGGAGCTGGCTTGCTGCTGTGTTGGCTGGGTTCTGACAAGGTAGGATGTGGAGTGGCAGTGATCCTGGGACTGATGCTTACACACCCCATGGGCTGAACTGTGTCCCAAGGTCTTTGGCTTCAGGGACCTGGGGTCCGGGGGCTAGTGCCAGTGTACTGGTGTAGGCTGTATCCCGGCCTTGTGGTGAACAGGGCCATGTCTTCAGGGTGTCCGTGGGCTCAGGAGATCTTAAGGCAGCCAGCCTGGTGGTGGGGATGGCTCATCCTACTGCACTATTTGCTTGGCCTGAGGCATCTCAGTACTGGTGGTGTGGGCAAGATGGGATCCTGGTGCTAATAAGCTAAGGGGGTTCCAAAATGTCTTCTGTCAGCAGCAATGTCCACATGGTAGAATGATCTCCCCCAAATGGCAGCTGACAGTGTCTGGGTCCCCAAGGGGAGCTCCAGTTGCCTCCTGCCTCTCCAGATGGCTCTCTAAGATTAGCAGATGAGTCTGACCCAGGCTCCATTCAATCTGCTGCTCTTGCCCTGGATTCTAGAAAAAGTGAGATTTTCTGTGTGTCATTTAAGAGGGGGAGTATCTGTTTCCCACAGCACTTTGGCTTTCCCCAAAGTAAGTCAAACATTCTTTCCATCCTACCAAGCTTAGCATAGCCCAGTCTTAAGCAGAAGTGCTGATTACTGTCACGTTCCTCTGTCTCCTTCTAGGGCTTAACGCTATCTGAAACTATTTACTTGTATTTTGTTTATGTGTTTGTCTTTTGTGGAGAAGAGATAAGTTCTTTTCCTGTCTTGTTCAGTGCAGTGTTCCTGGGCCTAGAATAGTACCTGACACACAGTAGGTACTCTGTGCTGTTTATTGAATCAAAGAATGAATGAACCCCAAGGGAACTCGAACACACAAGAAAAGAATCACCCAGAAGGCAGAAAAATCCTCATATGGTTTATTGTCCTTGAAAGTGCCAGGAGAAGGAAGATATTGTCCAAGGGACAGAGTTAAGACATGGACATCTGAGTTACAGGGTATGCAAGGAGAAAGGAGGGCCCCTGTCCCTGACACCTTGAGGGAGAGGGGACCAGGGCATCCTTAGGATCTCCTGGGTTGTGGGGGCATCTGTTAACCAGGCACGGTGGGGAGAGAAAGTGAAGAACATGAACAGCCACCAGAGGATGACGCTCGTGATGCCTGTGGCCAAGAAAAGGTTTAAAGGTTGAATACAGAGAAACCAACTTAAACATGGACATGTCGCTTGGCTTCATCCATCCTTTGATGGGTGGCCATCACCCATCAGCCTCACGTGTTGTACTTCTTTATATACACCCCAGACAGATAGACCTCTTTCCTTCATTTGAAAGAAAAAAGTGGAAATCCATTCTGGAGGAAAATAATATTATCCTAGGTCTCAAATTATTTTTAGAGATACCTTCAAATACAATGCCAAACTCGTAACAAGACTCATAGGAAGATAAAGATCTGTGAGAGAGAAAACAGAAACAAAATAGAGAAACATAAAGACTTCAGATATTGGCATTATTAGATATAAGCCTGCAAACCATATGCAGAGACATAAACCTAAGTTTGAAAATTTTAGTGAAGAAATTGGAAACTCTTTGAAGTGACAGAGATTGGAGAGAAAACCAAACAAATTCTAGAACTGAGAAATATTGGGAATTTAGATTAAGAATGCCATGGATGAGATTAGCAGGAAATTAGACATAGACAAAGAGAGAAATAGTGAGAAGAAGATAGGTCAGGTAAAAACCAAATCGACCATAGTATGGAGGGGAAAGAAAGGAAGAGGTTCTGTCTTACACATGACTAGAATCCCAGAAAGAAGAGAAGAGAATGGCACATAGGATACATTTGAAGACATAAAGACAAGGAATTTTCCAGACCTGATGACTGACATGAGACTGTGGATGGACACAAGAAGTCTGATGAGCCCCAAACAGAATAATTACAATCCACCCCTAATTATATTTTAGGAGAACTGCAGAAAACCACGGAGAACTGCAGAATACCACGGAGAAGGCAATGGCACCCCACTCCAGTACTCTTGCCTGGCAAATCCCGTGGATGGAGGAGCCTGGAAGGCTGCAGTCCATGGGGTCGCTAAGAGTCGGACATGACTGAGCAAATTCACTTTCACTTTTCACTTTCATGCATTGGAGAAGGAAATGGCAACCCACTGCAGTGTTCTTGCCTGGAGAATCCCAGAAACGGGGGAGCCTGATGGGCTGCCGTCTATGGGGTGGCACAGAGTCAGACACGACTGAAGCGACTCAGCAGCAACAGCAGCAGCAGAAAACCAAGGCAAAGAGAAAATATTAAAAACGGTTCCTTCAGTGAAATGACAGATTGATGGCTGATTTTTAAACAGCAAGGAAACAAAGCTTAGAAGATGGTAGAATGATATCATCAATGTCTGAAATACATCAACTGCCAGCAAAAAAAAAAAAAGAAAGAAAGAAAAAGAAAATTCAAACACAGTAAAAATATTCTTCAAGAATGGAGAAACTGTGTGCCTGTTGTGAGGCGCTATGGCCACAGGAATGCACATGGACAGCCAGGGCTCCCACAGCTGCTTGTCAGCCCAGTCCGCTGAGACCTGTCTCTTCTTACTGGCCTGCATAGCTGACATCCCCTGTGGCAGCCCCTCCAGCCAAGTCAGTGCATGCTGCCGGCTCAACCCCATCCCCAGTCTGCACTGCCATGCACTTGGGGCAAGAGCTGGCAGCCAGGAGCCAGGAGCCCTGCAGCTGATAGTGTGCGTAGAATCAGCCCTGGCACACAGTCTCTTCCTTTTCTTTCCCCTCCATACTATGGTCTATTTAGTTTTTTCCTGACCTATCTTCTTCCCACCATTTCTCTCTTTGTCTAATTTCCTGATAATCTCATCCATGGGATTTTTCGTAACAATTCCCAGTTCAGTTCAGTCATTCAGTCATGTCCGACTCTTTGTGACCCCATGGGCTAGAGCATGCCAGGCCTCCCTGTCCATCACCATCTCCCAGAGCTTACTCAAATTCATGTCCATTGAGTCGGTGATGCCATCCAACCATCTCATCCTCTGTCGTCCCCTTCTCTTCTCGCCTTCAATCTTTCCCAGCATCAGGGTCTTTTCAAATGAGTCAGTTCTTACCATCAGGTGGCCAAAGTATTGGAGTTTCAGCTTCAGCATCAGTCCTTCCAATGAATATTCAGGACTGATTTCCTTTAGGATGGCCTGGTTGGATCTCCTTGTTGTCCAAGGGACTCTCAAGAGTCTTCTTCAACACCACAGTTCAAAAGCATCCGTTCTTCTGTGCTCAGCTTTCTTTATGGTCCAACTCTCACATCCATACATGACTGCTGGAAAAAACCATAGCTTTGACTATATGGACCTTTGTTGACAAAATAATGTCTCTGCTTTTTAATAAGCTGTCCAGGTTGGTCATAACCTTTCTTCCAAGTAGCAAGCATCTTTTAATTTCATGACTGCAGTCACCATCTGCAGTGATTTTGGATCCCCCAAAATAAAGTCTGTCACTGTTTCCACTGTTTCCCCATCTATTTACCATGAAGTGATAGAACCAGATGCCATGATCTTAGTTTCCTGAATGTTGAGGTTTCAAAAGCCAACTTTTCCCTCTCCTCTTTCACTTTCATCAAGAGGCTCTTTAGTTCTTCTTCTATTTCTGCCATAAGTGGTGTCATCTGCATATCTGAGGTTATTAATATTTCTTCTGGCAATCTTGACTCCAGCTTGTGCTTCATCCAGTCCAGCATTTCTGATACACTCTGCATATAAGTTAAACAAGCAAGGTGACAATATACAGCCTTGACGCATTCCTTTCCTGATTTGGAACCAGTCTGTTGTTCCATGTCCAGTTCTAACTATTGCTTCTTGGCCTGCATACAGATTTCTCAGGAGGCAGTTCACGTGGTCTGGTATTCCCATCTCTTGAAGAATTTTCCACAGTTTGTTGTGGTCCACACAGTCAAAGGCTTTGGCATAGTCAATAAAGCACAAGTAGAACAATTCCTGATATTTCTCAATTCTAGAATTTGTTTGGTTTTCTCAAATCTCTTTCACTTCAAATAGCTTCCAATTTCTTCATGAAAATTTTCAAACTTGTTTGCGCCTCTGCATATGGTTTGCAGGCTTCTATCTAATAATGCCAGTGCTGATGGTTGGCCCCTGCCACCACGTGTGTCTTTCAGGCTGATCCCTGCCACTACACAGGCACCTGCAGCTAGCCTGCCAGATCCACGGGTGTGACAGCACTGGCTTTGGTCGCCACAGATGCCCGCTGTGGCACCTAACCACTGGACACACAGGTGCTGCTGAGAGCTGCTGCAGCGCTTGCACAGTGAACACCTCCCTGCCACCCCGCAGGTGCTGATGTGGGCACCGTGGCCCACCCCCACACCACCCCGCTGCCCCCAGTATGCAGCCTCTGTGTCTTCTATTGATACAATTCAGTTAGAGCTGCCTGATTTCTCTCCCTTCTTGATTTCCCCTTATCATCCCCCACAATCCTTCCCAAGACCCAGTGACCCTATCCGTCTCCTCCATAACACCATTTCTGCCCCTTGTGAGTTTTAACTTATCCCTGCCCTCTAGAATGCTTTATTGTTCCCCGATGTCCTCTAGACTTTTGCAGCTATAAAGACATCTATCTACTTGAAATACCCCATCCTTTACTCTGTCCCCTTTCGTGACCTTCCCAGGAAACCTGCAGCGTGTCCCCCTAACACCTCTCACTTCCCCCTTTAGTCCTCTCCATTCCCCTGTGCAGGTCCCCCTTAACTTGAGCCTGGTCCCCTGCCAGTCTTTTTTTCCTACATTCCCTAACCAATTCTCTTCCCTCTTAACCCCTTCTCTGTCCAAACTGGATCCTACTAGCTCAATCCCTTAACTTACAGCACTCTTTCTAGATAGCACTCCACTTACCTCATTAAAGCCAAAGGGCCATGCCTCCAATTCCTCAGGACAGGAGAGTACATCAGGGCGTGATGCCATCACGGTGGACCCTAATCATTGATATTGACTTCGATTGAAATATAAAGGGCAGAGTCCCAAATGTTTAGTCCAGATTTCTGCTCTATTAGAGGAATATTGGGCTCTGACACCTAGGAAACTTCTGAATGAATGAATCAATGGAGTGGGATTTCAGTTATTGGCATTTATCCTCCAGTTGGAACTCCTAACTGGTTCAACATATAGAAAATATGAGTCTAAGTCACAAGTATATTCCTGATTGAACCTCTGATTGGTTCCAGGCATGCGGAAGGCAGGATTTATTAATTCATTGAACATATTTGTGGGTCTTTAGAAAGTATTTATTTATTTTGGCTCCATCAGATCTTAGTTGCATCACGTGGGAACTCCACTGAGTCATGTAGGATCTATCCTTGCAAAACATAGCTCTCTAGTTGCGGCACTCAGGCTCAGTAGTTGGGGTTCTGGGGTTTAGTAGCTATGAGACATGTGGGGTATTAGTTCCCCTTTTTGTTGTTGTTGAGTCGCTCAGTCCTGTCTGATTCTTTGTGACCCCGTGGACTGTAGCCTGCCAGGCTCCTCTGTCCATGGGGTCTCCCAGGCAAGAATACTAGAATGGGTTGCCATTTCCTTCTTCAGAGGATCTCCCTCACCCAGGGATAGAACCCACATCTCCTGTATTGGCAAACAGATTCTTTACCACTGAGCCACCTAGGAAAGCCCCATTAGTTCCCCTACCAGGGATCAAACCTGCATCCCCTGCATTGCAAGGCAGATTCTTAACCATTGGACTACCAGGGAAGTCCCCGTTGATCATATTTGAATTTAGGAGCTTACTGTGTGCCAGGCCCCATGTTCAGCCCCCCAGGGAACAAGTGGTGGCCAAGGGAGACAGAACTGTGGCTCTCCTGGAGTTCACAATTCACAGGGGAGATGGAGATCAACAGCCAAATAAACAAGGTGCCTTCAGGGTGGACTGATGACTGTGAAGGGAATAACTAGAGAGGCACTGAAGTGGAAAAGAGAAAGTTCTCAGCAGAGGGGCCACCTGAGCTGAGATTTGCTGGGTGAGATAGCTATGAAGAGATCTGTAGGAAATGAAAGGGTTCCAGGCAGGGGAACAGCAAGTGCAAAGGTCCTGAGTTGGGAGTGAGGTTTGAGTGGCTGGAGTCAGGGATGCCTGAGGGGGAGGGTGAGAGGAGAGTGGGGCAGAAGCAGACCGATCCGGGCTTGGCCATCGGAGTGCGAGATTGGGATTTCATCCTGTGAGCCATAGCAACCTATGGGAGGATGTGAACCTAAGAGAGATGTCACATGATTTAGGTTGTGGAGAAACTCTGGTTGCCCTGTGCAGAATGGAGAGTGGGGAGCAGCAGGTCCTTGATTTGCCAGGAACCTCAGACCCTCCTAAGGCAGACCCTTGGGGTGAGGGTGAGCAGAGCAGGCCTCAGAGAGGTGCCACCTCACTTCCAGCCTTTACAGAAGTATTCTCTGAGATAAGGCATGACTGGCTGTGGCCTGTCTGCTTTCTGCCCTTGGGCTAAGCTGGGGATCTCTTCTTCCCCCTCCCAGCCAACTGAACTCTGTAAAGTTCAGAGTCCTCCCCAGGAAAAGCCAGCATTACCTTGGCCAGATGATCAAGGTTAACATTATTTGTGACAAACCATGTTGATATGATGTAGTCTTTGATAATATGTGATGAAGGGTACACTCACCTCTGGATGTTCTTCCTCAAACCTATAATCTCCATCTAAGTGTGATGAAAACATTAGACCAACCTGAAGTACAAATTAAAAGACATTATCCAAACACCTGACTCCAAACAGGTTTTTAAATTTTAGCTATGAGTGTGTAATGACATTATCACTTTGATTGCATTTTCAAATTAGAATGCAGTAAAGCTGACTTAGTATACAGTTAAATGACATTTATACTCCTAGATATAGATTTAACTACCATCAGAATCAGGATTTGGCACCCCCAAAATATCTCCCTTGTGCTCTGCCTTCACAGTTATCTTCCCCTTCCTCTACCCCCTGGCCACACTGACCTGACAATATAGTTTTGTCTTTGTGAGAGGACCCCATCAAGGGAATCACACAGCATTAACCTTTATTAGTCTGTGCCCTGACCAATAATGCTGAAGAAGCTGAAGTTGAACAGTTCTATGAAGACCTATGAGACCTTCTAGAACTAACACCCCCGAAAAAGGTGTCCTTTTCATTATAGGGGACTGGAATAAAAAAATAGGAAGTCAAGAAATACCTGGAGTAACAGGCAAATTTGGCCTAGGAGTACAGAATGAAGCAGGGCAAAGGCTAACAGAGTCCCCACTGGTCACAGTAAACACCCTCTTCCAACAACAGAAGAGAAGACTCTACACATGGACATCACCAGATGGTCAATACCGAAATCAGATTGACATATTCTTTGCAGCCAAAGATGGAGAAGCTCTATACAGTCAACAAAAGCAAGACCAGGAGCTGACTGTGGCTCAGATAATGAACTCCTTATTGCCAAATTCAGACTTAAATTGAAGAAAGTAGGGAAAACCACTAGACCATTCAGGTATGACCTAAATTAAATCTCTTATAATTATACAGTTGAAGTGAGAAATAGATTCAAGGGATTAGATCTGATGGACAGAGTGCCTGAAGAACTATGGATAGAGGTTCATGAGATTGTTTAGGAGGCAGTGATTGAGACCATCCCAAGAAAAACAAATGCAAAAAGGCAAAATGGTTGTCTGAGGAGGCCTTACAAATAGCTGAGAAAAAAGAGAAGTGAAAGGCAAAGGAGCAAAGGAAAGATATACCCAATTGAATGCAGAGTTCCAAAGGATAGCAAGGAGAGATAAGAAAACCTTCCTCAGTGAACAATGCAAAGAAACAGAGGAAAACAATAGAATGGGGAAGACTTGAGATCTCTTCAAGAATATTAGAGATACCAAGGGAAATTTTCATGCAAAGATGGGCTCAATACAGGACACAAACAGTATGGACCTAACAGAAGCAGAAGGTATTAAGAAGAGGTGGCAAGAATACACAGAAGAACTATACAAAAAAGGTCTTCATGACTTAGATAACCATGATGGTGTAATCACTCACCTAGAGCCAGACATCCTGGAATGCGAAGTCAAGTGGGCCTTAAGAAACATCACTACGAACAAAGCTAGTGGCTGCTGCTGCTGCTAAGTCGCTTCAGTCATGTCCGACTCTGTGCGACCCCATAGACAGCAGCCCACCAGGCTCCCCCGTCCCTGGGATTCTCCAGGCAAGAACACTGGAGTGGGTTGCCATTTCCTTCTCCGATGCATGAAAGTGAAAAGTGAAAGTCGTTTCAGTTGTGTTCGATTCAGTGACCCCATGGACTGCAGCCCACCAGGCTCCTCCATCCATGGGGTTTTCCAGGCAAGAGTACTGGAGTGGGGGTGCCATTGCCTTCTCCGAAAGCTAGTGGAGGTGATGGAATTCCAGCTGAGCTTTTGCAAATCCTCAAAGATGATGCTGTGAAAGTGCTGTACTCAATATGTCAGCAAATTTGGAAAACTCAGTCATGGCCACAGGACTGGAAAAGGTTAATTTTCATTTCAATCCCAAAGAAAGGCAATGCCAAAGAATGCTCAAACTGCTGTACAGTTGTACTCATCTCACACACTAGCAAAGTCATGCTCAAAATTCTTCAAGCCAGGCTTAAACAGTACATGAACTGTAAACTTCCAGATGTTCAAGTAGGATTTAGAAAAGGCAGAGGAACCAGAGATCAAATTGCCAACATCTGTTGGATCATCAAAAAGCAAGAGAGTTCCAGAAAACATCTATGTCTGCTTTATTGGCTTATGCCAAAGCCTTTGACTGTGTGGATCACAACGAACTGTGGAAAATTCTTCAAGAGATGGGAATACCAGACCACCTGACCTCCTTCCTGAGAAATCTGTATGCAGGTCAGGAAGCAACAGTTAGAACTGGATATGGAACAACAGACTTGTTCCAAATAGGGAAAGGAGTACATCATGGCTGTATATTGTCACCCTGCTTGTTTGTTTAATATGCAGAGTACATCATGAGAAATGCTGGGCTGTATGTAGCACAAGCCTGAGTCAAGATTGCCAGGAGAAATATCAATAGCCTCAGATATCCAGATGACACCACCATTATGGCAGAAATCGAAGAAGAACTAAAGAACCTCTTGATGAAACTGAAGGAGGAGAGTGAAAAAGTTGGCTTAAAGCTCAGCATTCAGAAAACGAAGATCATGGCATCTGGTCCCATCACTTCATGGGAAATAGATGGGGAAACAGTGGAAACAGTGACAGACTTTATTTTTGGGGGCTCCAAAATCACTGCAGATGGTGACTGCAGCCATGAAATTAAGACGCTTACTCCTTGGAAGAAAAGCTATGACCAACCTGGACAGCTTATTAAAAAGCAGAGACATTACTTTGCCAACAAAGGTCCATCTTTTTTTTTTTCCAGTAGTCATGTATGGATGTGAGAGTTGGACCATAAAGAAAGCTGAACACTGAAGAACTGATGCTTTTGAACTGTGGTGTTGGAGAAAACTCTTGAGAGTGCCTTGGACAGCAAGGAGATCCATCCTAAAGGAAATCAGTCCTGAATATTCACTGGAAGGACTGATGCTGAAGCTGATGCTCCAATACTTTGGCTACCTGATGCGAAGAACTGACTCATTGGAAAAGACCCCGATGCTGGGAAAGATTGAAGGCAGTAGGAGAAGGGGACAACAGAAGATGAGATGGTTGGATGGCATCACTGACATGAGTTTGAGTAAACTCCAGGAGTTGGTGGACAGGGAGGTCTGGCATGCTGCAGTCCGTGGGGGTCACAAAGAATTGGGCACAACTGAGTGGCTGAACTTAATTGAACTGAATCTTTGAGACTGGCTTTTTGTCACTTGGCATAATGCCTTAGAGATTCACCCAAGCTGATGCATGTATGATGTTCATTTCTCTTTTTAAACCTTTGTTTTTAAAAACAATTTTTATTTATTTTTGGCCATGCTGGGTCTTCATTGCTGTGGGCTTTCTCTAGTTGCAGAGATGATGGCCACCTTCTCACTCTGTCCTCATATGGTGGACAGAAAGGAAGCAAGCTCCACAGTCTCTTCTTATAAGGGCACTGATTCCACCAGGATTATCCCACCCTCATGACCTCATCTAATCCTAATTATGTCCTAAAATTCCTGTCTCTAAATATAATTACACTAGGAGTTAGGGTTTCAACATATCAATTTTGGGGGACACAACTCTGTCCATTGTAATGATCAAACTCCCTACTCATCTCTTTCTTTTCACCACTGAGTTATGTCCAATTCTTATGCAACTCCATAGACTGTAGCCCACCTAGGCTCCTCTGTCCATGGGACTTCCCCAGGCAAGAATACTAGAGTGGGTTGTCATTTCCTTTTCCAAGGGATTTTCTTGACCCAAGGATTGCTCTCCATGCATCTCCTGCATTGCAGGTGGATTCTTTACCACCGAGCCACCTGGGAAGGCCCCCTATTCATCATATAAATGTAAGTTAAAGCAATACAAAGCTATTGTACAACTTCTCACCCACCCAGTACATTGCGTGCTGACAAGAAGACAAAGAACAGTCATTTCACATGCTGGAATTGGAAGTGTGACTTAGTGAAGCCTTTGCAGAAGTCATCATAGAATGATGACCACAAAGTCATTATACTTTGACCCTACAATCCCACTTCTTGGATCTGTTTTTAAGTGGTACTTGCTCACTTGCACAGAGAAGCATGCCCATGGGTGTTTGGCAGGACTGTTTGTGGCAGCCAAAAGATGGAAATCATCTTTATATCCAACTGGAAGGTCCCCATAGTGAAGTCTGTAATTCCTGATGTGACCCCAAAGCAGTTATTAAAAAGAGGGACAGAAAATTAGGGTATAGGTTCTCGTCTTTGGAGAAGTAACTGGGAGAAGGCATGGGGGTCTTTTGGTCTGGGCCTTGTTTTCCGGTGCAGGTTCCGTGGGTATGCAGTGTGTGAAAGTGTATTGATTGGTATACATGTATGATTAGGCATGCTTATGCACTTCCATAAAAATATTTTTAAAAATAGGAGATTCAGTGTACTCTTGATTTCAGTGAGACTCAGATTCCCAAACTCTTCATTTCAATAAGAAATCTAGGTCTCTGAAGGGTTCTTAGGGAGTATTTCGTGAGTGGGAGAGAACTGGTTTTCTCTTAATTCACATATCTGTGAGAAAAGAGGAACCATGCATACAGTTTTCCTTCTGACTTGAAAATTCAAAAGCACATCTCTCATTCAGGAAATGAAGAATATCAATTCAAGGATTGTGAAGTCACTTGAAATAAGTATTGTTAAGACACTGGAAATAAGTTAGATGTCTTATCAAAACTGAACGCTGAAGTTAAAAATCACAATCATAGGACATGGTAATAATGTTGCAGTCTGAGTGTCTTAAAGTTTGTTCAGTTTTCTGGGGTTACATATAAACTTGGATGAAGCCAGTTCATGGTATGGAAGAGAATCTGCTTTCCTGCAGCCGCTTATTCTTTTGTGATTGTCCCTGTTATCCTTCTAACAGTTCTTTCACCAGAAGGAAGAAAGGCACACTGGTTCATGCCAGTACTGGAACCACACCCTCTCCCCTTGTTGCTCAGATGAGAAAGAATCAGCCTGCAATGCAGAGACCCAGGTACGGTCCCTGGGTTGGAAAGATCCCCTGAGAAGGGAATGGCTACCCATTCCAGTATTCTTGCCTGGAGAATCCCATGGATATAGGTGACTGGTGGGCTACAGTCGGTGGGGTCACAAAGAGTTGAACACAACTGAATGACTAACACCTTCACTTTCCTCTAAAAGCAAGGGAACTATTAATATCAGCTAAAACCCAGTGGCATTAGCTTCCATTGATGGTTTTCACATGAGTTAGTAGTTACTATGGTGTTTGAATGATTGTCAGTTTTCTAATGATGCATAAGAAATATCAACAAACTTAAGTTTATTAATTTAGAGTTATGTGTAGGTCAGAATGGCTGGGTTCTCTGCTCACCATTTCATAAGGTTAAAATCAAGGTGTTGGCCTGCATTCTCATTTGGAGCTAGGACACTCTTCCAAATGAATCATGGTTACGCCAGGATTCAGATCCTTATTGTTGTAAAACTAAAATCCCCATTTCCCTCCTGGCTTTCAGCTGGGGGCCAATCTGAGTTAAAGGTTGCCTGCATTTCTTGCCACGTGATCCTTACTGAGTTAAAGCCAGCTGGGGAGAGTCCTCCTTGCCTCTAAGCTGCCTCATGCCTGGGAATCTGCCAGTAAAATCCAGTCCTTTTTAGGAACTCATCTGATAAGGTTAGACCCTTTGAAGATATTCTCCCTATTTTACCATTAACTGGTTGGGGATTTTAATTACAGATACAAAATCCTCTCACAGCAGCACACAGATTGGTACTTAATGAACAACTGGGAGCATGTACATATGTACCAGAGAGCAGGAATCTTGGAGTCATCTTAGATTCTGCCTACCACAATGGTGATTTCTTATTTCCATCATTCCATCAATATGTATTCAATTCAGTTCAGTTCAGTCACTCAGTCGTGTCCAACTCTTTGTGACCCCATGAGTCGCAGCATACCAGGCCACCCTGTCCATCACCAGCTCCCAGAGTTCACTCAGACTCATGTCTATCAAGTTGGTGATGCCATCCAGCCATCTCATCCTCTGTCGTCCCTTCTCCTCCTGCCCCCAATCCCTCCCAGCATCAGAGTCTTTTCCAGTGAGTCAACTCTTCACATGAGGTGGCCAAAGTATTGGAGTTTCAGCTTTAGCATCAGTCCTTCCAATGAACTCCCAGGACTAATCTCCTTTAGGATGGACTGGTTGGACCTCCTTGAAGTCCAAGGGACTCTCAAGAGTCTTCTCCAACACCACAGTTCAAAAGCATCAATTCTTCAGCGCTCAGCCTTCGTCACCATCCAGCTCTCACATCCATACATGACCACAGGAAAAACCATAGCCTTGACTAGATGGACCTTTGTTGGCAAAGTAATGTCTCTGCTTTTGAGTATGCTATCTAGGTTGGTCATAACTTTCCTTCCAAGGAGTAAGCGTCTTTTAATTTCATGGCTGTAGTCACCATCTGCAGTGATTTTGGAGCCCCCCAAAATAAAGTCTGACACTGTTTCCCTGTCTGATGGGACCAGATGCCATGATCTTCGTTTCGGAATGTTGAGCTTTAAGCCAACTTTTTCGCTCTCCTCTTTCACTTTCAACAAGAAGCTTTTTAGTTCCTCTTCACTTTCTGCCATAAGGGTGGTGTCATCTGCATATCTGAGGTTATTGGTATTTCTCCCAGCAATCTTGATTCCAGGTTGTACTTCTTCCAGCCCAGTGTTTCTCATGATGTACTCTGCCTAGAAGTTAAATAAGCAGGGTGACAATATACACCTTGATGTACTCCTTTACCGATTTGAAACCAGTTTATGGTTTCATGTCCAGTTCTAACTGTTGCTTCCTGACCTGCATACAGGTTTTTCAAGAGGCAGGTCAGGTGTTCTGGTATTCCCATCTCTTTCAGAATTTTCCACAGTTTATTGTGATCCACACCATCAAAGGCTTTGGCATAGTCAATAAAGCAGAAATAGATGTTTTTCTGGAACTCTGTTGCTTTTTTGATGATCCAGCGGATGTTGGCAATTTGATCTCTGGTTCCTCTGCCTTTTCTAAAACAAGCTTGAACATTTGGAAGTTCACAGTTCACATATTGCTGAAGCCTGGCTTGGAGAATTTTAAGCATTACTTTACTAGCATGTGAGATGAGTGCAATTGTGTGGTAGTTTGAGCATTCTTTGGCATTGCCTTTCTTTGGGATTGGAATGAAAACTGACCTTTTCCAGTCCTGTGGCAACTGCTGAGTTTTCCAAATTTGCTGGCATATTGAGTGCAGCACTTTCACAGCATTATCTTTCAGGATTTGAAATAGCTCAACTGGAATTCCATCACCTTCACTAGCTTTGTTCGTAGTGATGCTTTCTAAGGCCCACTTGAGGATGTCTTGCTCTAGGTGAGTGATTACACCATCGTGATTATCTTGGTCGTGAGATCTTTTTGTACAGTTCTTCTGTGTATTCTTGCCACCTGTTCTTCAAATCTGCTTCTGTTAGGTCCAGACCATTTCTGTCCTTTACTGAGCCCATCTTTGCATGAAATGTTCCCTTGGTATCTCTGATTTTCTTGAAGAGATCCTCAGTCTTTCCCATTCTGTTGTTTTCCTCTATTTCTTTGCATTGATCGCTGAGGCAGGCTTTCTTATCTCTTCTTGCTATTCTTTGGAACTCTGCATTCAGATGCTTGTATCTTTCCTTTTCTCCTTTGCTTTTCACCTCTGTTCTTTTCACAGCTATTTGTAAGGCCTCCCCAGACAGCCATTTTGCTTTTTTGCATTTCTTTTCCATGGGGATGGTCTTGATCCCTGTCTCCTGTATAATGTCATGAACCTCCATCCATAGTTCATCAGGCACTCTATCTATCAGATCTAGTCCCTCAAATCTATTTCTCACTTCCGCTGTATAATCATAAGAGATTTGATTTAGGTCATACCTGAATATTAGATGGCATTAAACTCAAAAAGATCTTCAGTTGTGGCATATGGGATCTAGTTCCCTGACCAGGGATCAAACCCAGGCCCGGGAGTCTCAGCCACTGAACCACCAAGGGAAGGCCCCCGCCTAGTTTTCTTAGGAGGTTTATGTACTTCCTCACTCCCACAGCTCTTGGGTGCAGTCCCTGGTACTTGCTTCTGCCCTGAATGCAGATAGGGATCTGCAGGAAGCAGGAGCCGGAAGCTAACATTATGGCTTGCAACTAATTCCCTATCAGGGTAGGCGGAGTCACTGTCCCGACCAAGGATGGAGCACCCTGTGAAAAGTGAAGGCCTGGCAGGCTACAATCCAGGGTCGCAAAGAGTCGGACACGACTGACCAGTACGCACCCAACCTCTTGAATCCTGGAGGAGCTGAGTAAAGTGGGACCACGCCCCCTCACACGGGCAGCCAATCAGGACCCGCTCTGATTTCTCCATTGTGAAGTACTGGCCCTTGATGGGGTCTGGGTCTTGGGATTCTGGATAGAACAAGGGGAGGTGTAGCGGGTTTGGCTCTGCTTTGAAGATACTTGGAGTCTTTGGGGTAGAAAAATCATGACCTCGATACCCGCCGACGCCGGCGCGCGCCCCCTGCCCCAAACGTGCCACCCGCGGCTCCAGAGGCCCCAGGCGCCCCAGATGCAGAGGCTCAGCCACCCCTGATTACACAGACGAGAGAAGAATTGTTATTTTATGCCCCGGATTACCTGTGTTTGACCATCGCGGCCGTCATTTTATTCCCTCCCCTGGGAATACCAGCACTCATATTCAGCGTAAAGGTAAACCAGTACCTAAACCTGGGCGCATCCTGTCCTCTACCTGCCCCCTTGCTGTCCTCTACGTGCCCCCTTGCTGTCCCCATTGCATCTGCTCCTGTCTTGGGATATGGGTAGGGATTTTCACTCCTGACCGGAGAGGTGTCTAGCCATTACCCAGGGGTGTGACAAGGCTGGACTCAGAAACCCGAATCTAAAGCTCCCATTCCTACAGACCAAAGAGGCCAACAAGAAAAGCCAATGGGAAGAAGCTTATATCAACTCGGGCCGAACTGGTTGGCTGGATGTATTCGCCATACTCATCGGTTTAGGCATCATTTATTTCCTAGTTCTATTTGTCTGAAGTCCAGGCCCAATAGCTGACGGGTTCACCCACCCCAACAGGACCGGCTCACCGAGATGCTAACCAGCCAAATCAGCCACCATGAAAGAAAACAACAGCTGGATATCCCCTAGCCAGAAAACCTACCAGCCAAGGAGCTCAACATCCAAGCAACTCACTAGCCCAGGAAAACATTACTTTATGCTCTTGGCCTCCAGCTCTGTCATTCTCCATCTTGGACATCTTCACTTTGATGCTCTAGATGCCTTAAGCTCCTTGATACTGGGCTGCTCTTTCAGGAAAATATTTATTTAAACCAATAAAATCGAAGGGTATGTTCCAGCTTCTCCTGTGTGTACATGTCTGTGTTTCTCTAGGGCTATGTGTTTCCCAAATGAGGTGAAAATCAGAATGACCTAATGGTGAAGCACAGAGACATAGAAATCTGGCGGATATAGGTCTACATCCCACTTCTGACACTTTAAAAACTGTATATCCTTCAACAAGATAATTTTCTGGAAACTGATTCCTTTGTAAAATAAATATAATAATTGTCAATGGAGAATGATATTTAGAAATTTGAATTAATGTTCTCTGCTGCTGCTGCTGCTGCTAAGTAGCTTCAGTTGTGTCTGCTAGGTTCATTCAAACTGGAATTCCAGGCTTCCAGTGTCTCAGAGAAGGGAGGGAAAATAGAAACCTCCTCCAGCTTTTGAGATTTAAAAGCCAAACTCCTCGGAAAGAAAGACCTCAAGAACTAAATAGTCAAATTGCCAGCAGAGCTGATAGGACTGCCTCTCCCCTAATCCTGAAAGGGAAATGGCTGCCTATTTACGGAATAGGGAAGTAGAGAAAGAGTTCAGTTCAGTTCAGTAGCTCAGTCGTGTCTCTAGATGCCAGTATATCCATCAGAATGCCCCTAAAAACATTCATCTCAGGAAGGGGCAGGGTGTCAAAGACCCTGCTTGATACCTATATTCCCACTGCACATACAAATCCTAGAGAGGCTTTAAGATTTCAAAGAAAATATACTGTATGGTGTGGAGGTCTAGGAAGAAATGGTCTGTGACAGCCAAGTAGGGCATCTCACGTCCCAGCTTGGTGAGGAGGTGAAGGCTTACAGAATGCCAACTGCCTGAGTGACAATGACTGTCAGAGGGAAACCAGGGACAACACAGTCACCATCTAGAATGAATGAAAATAGAGATCAAGGATGATCCTATCTACAACACTCACGGGTTTCTTCTGGGGCCCTAGCTTCACGGACAACCCCAAATGCACAAGAAACCTTAGGCTTTGTGGAATTAAGTTTCCACAGTCAAGGGGAATGGGAATTATCAGTAGAAATAAATTGAATAACTAGGAGAAAGACCTCTAACTCTTTCTCCATGCCCATCTCCTTTTCTTCTCAGTCACATTTCCTAGGTTCCCCTGCATGGCCATGAGACTATCTCTGGCTTCATGGAATGTGATTACAAGTGATGTGTGCTACAGATATCCCTGGCCTTAACCCATCTCCCGCACAGGCACTCTGCCTTTTCTTCCTCCCCTAGCTGATTGGGCAAATGATACCCCTGGTGATTTGAAGGTCACATGTTATAGAAATGGAAGAGCTCCCATCTGCCTCAGTTCCTGAATCTTAGGGACTACCACCTTAAGACTACTGCCCTAAGATTACTACTGCCCTACCACCTCCCATGATGGGAGCAGAAAATAAACTACTATGTTGTTCCATGTTATGTATGATCTGCCTATTTCCATAACTTAATCCACCCTAACCTGTGCAAATGCAGGAAAATAGAGTTACATTGCTTAGACATCTGGGGTTGCAGCTTTAAATTCATACCTAACAAGAGACTCATTGAGGAAGGTTTATGGAAAATAATGAGTGAAGAAGAGAATGAAAGTGCTAGTCTATGATTAACCTTGACCTTAGCTGTTACAGTGCTGTTTCTGTTTTTTTATGGCCCTGGGTATCTGCACAGACCACACTTGTTTGCGGAATACTGCTCCATGTTATGGGTGTGTCCGGGAAAGGAGATTATATCTGCTTGTCTGTTGTGTCAGTGGTTCTGGATGGTCAGGGTCAGCCATCCTTGTCATTCCCCAGACTAGCCTAAGCCGGGGCTGTCACATTCATCTGCAGAGCCATGTCGAGTCAGGATGGCCTACATCAGGGTGAAGAGCCAAATCCAAAAAAGTCATATTGTGCTATAAGACTTGGAAAGCCAACCAGTCTTCTCTGCTTCAGCTCTTAAGTCCCCCCAACCTGCGTTCCACTGTCAGGCATTCATCTGGTATTTACCAACATGTAATGTGAAAATGAAAGTTGCTCAGTCATGTCTCTTTGCGACCCCATGGACTATGCAGTTCATGGACTTCTCCAGGCCAGAATACTGAAGTGGGTTGCCATTCCCTTCTCCAGGGGATCTTCCCAACCCAGGAGTTGAACCCAGGTATCCCGAATTGCAGGGGGATTCTTTTTTTTTTAATTTATTTATTTTTTTAATTACAATACTGTATTTGTTTTGCCATACATTGACACGAATCAGCCACAACTCCCAGTATACTGGAAATAAAAGCAAAGATAAACAAATGGGATCTAATTAAAATTAAAAGCTTCTGCACAACAAAGGAAACTATAAGCAAGGTGAAAAGACAGCCTTCTGAATGGGAGAAAACAATAGCAAATGAAACAACTGACAAACAACTAATCTCAAAGATATATAAGCAACTTATGCAGCTCAACTCCAGAAAAATAAATGATCCAATAAAAAAATGGGCCAAAGAACTAAATAGGCATTTCTGCAGGGGGATTCTTTACCAGCTGAGCCACCAGGGAACAAACCCCAAATGTCTATTCTATCTTGAGACATCATTAGTTGAATTACTATAATGAAACACACAGATATAACACCTAAACATTTTCCTCTCCCCTCTACTTCCTACAGAATGGGGCTACCATTTTTATTCAGTTTATAGGGATTATATTTCATTAGGCCTGTGTAAGTATACTCCATTACCGAACATGGTGGTTCATGGTGATTAAAAGTGAAAAAAAGTGAAAGTGTTAGTCACTCAGTTGTGTCTGACTCTTTGCAACCCCATGGACTGTAGCCCGCCAGGCTCCTCTGTCCATGGAATTCTCCAGACAAAAATACTGGAGTGGGTTGCCATTCCTTTCTCCAGAGGAATCTCCCTGACCCAGGGATGGAACCCACGATCTGAGCCATCAGGGAAGCCACTTACGATGATTACACACTCTGAACTAATTTTAAAACTCAATAGCCAAGCAACCCATCTGCCTGGACTCCTTCAGATTTTTTCCTTCTTCCTCTTTCTCCAATTTTTGCTTCTCTTCTCCCTCTTCCTCCTGCTTCTCACCTTCCTCTTCCTCCTTCCTCTGTTGGTTCTGTTTGCTCAGTTATCTATGTGCCCCTTCACGAATTGTTCCCAGACTCTCTAGAACTCTCTAACTGCTCTCGACAGAATTCCCCCATGGCCAAATCAGCCAGGTCATTTTTTATTCTCTTTTTCCTCTGGATCATTAAAACTGTTTCTTTACCTGAGATTTTAAAATTTAATTTTACTTATTTTTGGCCACGCCATGTGGCAGTGCCTTGGCATGCAAGACCTCAGCTCCCCATCCAGGGATTGAACCCCTACCCCTCTTCCCTGCATTGGGAGCTTGGAGTCTTAACTACTGAACTGCCTGGGAAGTCCCATAGAAAATTTTTTTTTTTTTTGCACAATTTCCACACAAATATATTCTCACACAAAAAAATCAAGTAATAAAAAGAGTCTGAAGGAGAGGAGAAGCTCATGTTATGGCTGGTCCTTGTATCACTTTCCGCCTCTCATAGGTTGCTGTTTAGTTGCTCAGTCGTGTGTGACTCTTTGGGACCCTGTGGACTGTAGCCTGCCAGGTTCCTCTGTCCATGGGATTTCCCAGGCAAGAATATTTGCCATTTCCTTCTCAAGGGGACTTTCCTGACTCAGGGATCCAACCCATGTCTCCTGCATCGGAAGGTGGATTCTTTACCACTGAGCCACCAGGTAACTGCTCACAATATTTTACTGTAACTCTTTCAGTTGCTGCTGCTGCTGCTAAGTCACTTCAGTTGTGTCCGACTCTGTGCGACCCCGTAAACGGCAGCCCACCAGGCTCCACCACCCCTGGGATTCTCCAGGCAAGAGCACTGGAGTGGGTTGCCATTTCCTTCTCCAATGCATGAAAGTGAAAAGTGAAAGTGAAGTCGCTCAGTTATACCCAACTCTTAGCAAACCCATGAACTACAGGCTCCTCCGTCCATGGGGTTTTCCAGGCAAGAGTACTGAAGTGGGATGCCATTGCCTTCTCTGAACTCTTTCAGTTACCTTTATGCATTTCCATGTGCATACGTATTCAAACACTTTGATACCACACTGCTGCTTACCTCTAGATCTTGAAAATGCTTTCGTGTTAATACTAAAGATTTTCAACACCAAATGCCCTGCATTCTACTTGTCAATAACTCCCCTCTGTGAACTGATCATGGTAATTTCCAATTCCTAGTCCATCTTGTTCCAGTAATTCTTCTCTGAGGACATATGTGTTAAGTTCTAAATGTTGGGAGGATTAGCTGGGTTTTCTAATTGTGCAAGTAGATGTGAATTTTAGGAGCCAGCAGATGGCTGAGCCCCAAGAGAGAGTCCTAGGCATGCTTACCACTAATTTCTGTCCCCACTCCTCTGCTCCCCAGCAGGAAGAGCAGCATAGAAGGAGGCTGCCTCTCTGAACTGTAATCATTCAGTTCTGGAAGTTTGCAAGTAGTAGGCTGGAAGAGTGAGTGAATGTCCAAAGGTGAGGGTTTCCTCCCTAACTCTTCCATGAACACCAGCAGCCTGGACTGTTGCTGCTGACTTCTAAAGGTACAGCCGATGACTTCCTCAAGGCAACTGTATCAAAGTTGAGAGCAGCATCTGAAAAGCATCCTTCCGGCAACCTGACCATTCCATCCACAGATTTATACCCAAAGAAATGTGTACATAAGTTCACCAAAAGATGTGCTAGAACAGCGGGCCAGTTTCATGAAGACAATTTTTCCATGAACTTGGGCAAGGGGAGGGGTTGGTTTGGGAATGATTCAAGTGCATTACATTTACTGTGCATTTTATTTCTATTATTATTACATCAGCTTCATTTCAGATCATCAGGTATTAGATCCCAGAGGTTGGGGATCCTTGTACTAGAATATTCATAGCAACTTTATTCCTAAGAACCCAGATTGGAAACTACCCAAACGCCCATAAACAGTAGAATGCCAGAATACATTGGGTGTGTATTCACCCAGTGAGTTCAGTTGGAAAAGATCTGAGCTGTACCTTTCTGATACATACAATTTTCAGTGATACGTTAGTTGCTCAGTCATGTCTGACTCTTTGTGACCCCAAGGATGGGGCTCCTCTGTCCACAGGATTTCCCAGGCAAGAATACTGGAGTCGGTAGCCATTCCCTTCTCCAGGGGATATTCCCAACCCAGGGATCAAACCTGGGTCCCCCTGCATTGCAGGCAGATTCTTTGGGTCACGGTAGACCTATCATACTTCAATAAATTGTTTTGAAAAGTCAAAGATTACCTTCTGGTGCTTCCACTACATGGAGTGTGGATTCAATCCCTGGTTGGGCAACTAAGATTGAGCATGCCTCATGGTGCAGCCAAAAGTTAAAAAAAGAAGAGAGAACTGAGATACCTGGTGGTCCAGTGGCTAAGACTCCTCGCTCCCAGTGCAGGGACCCAGGTTCAATCCCTGGTCAGAGAGTTAGATCCCGCATGCTGCAACTAAGAGTTAGCAATGCCACAATCAAAGATCCTGCATACAGCAATGAAGATTGATGATCTTGAGGGCCACAGCTAAGACCTAGTGCACCAGATAAGTAAGTAAATAAATAAATACTTTAAAATGTCAAAAGTTACCTTTAGGAAACAAAAACTACACGCTCACATGTACACACACACACACACACACACACACACACACACACACACACACATACACACACTCACCTTTCCTTCAATTTTTTAAGCCTTGGCTCCTCCATGCATGCTGACCTTTCCTTCAATTTATTAAGCCTTGGCCCCTCCAGCCATTTTCTGCTCCATACCATCTGTGGCCACCTGTGCACCTTATAAACGCTCCACACCAGCTGGAGGCAGCCTTTAGTCTTCCTAGGGTGTCACACTTTTTCTTATATTTGTTAGTTCCTGGAATCCATGTTTTTCTCTCCCTTTTTGTTTTAGGGGAGAAGTGACAGAGAACATATCTCTCTGATTTAAAAATAGGAACACAGGTTACAAATTTCCAGTTTCACCCTCAACATGAACCCATTTGTTTTGACTATCTATACATTCCCTGGTGGCTCAGTTGGTAAAGAATCTGCCTGCCATTGTCAAAGACCCAGGTTTGATCCCTGGGTCTGGAAGATCCCCTGGAGAAGAAAATGGCAACCTACTCCAGTATTCTTGCCTGGGAAATCCCATGGACAGAGGAGCCTGCTGGCTACACTCCATGGGGTTGCAAAGAATCAGACACAACTGAGCAACTAACACTTTTACAACAACTTTCAAAACATACACAAACACACATTGCTTGCCACTGTTCTGTCTCCTTTCTGTCTTGTATTTTGAGATGTTTTAATTTTTGTTGGGTTAGAGTTCCAGGACTTCCTATGGTATGATACATGAGTGGTTAACTTAAATCCTGGATAAAATAAAAAGATTTTGTAATCGGAACACACGAACAATCTTACTAGGGATCATATTTTGTGTCACTGTCTCAATGGTCTGTAGCCATTTTCTCAAGTCCATGCTCAGTGATGGCAGCCTAAGTCTGGTGCCAGCCTAATTCTCTCTCCTTTAAAAAGAAAATTTTTTTTAAGGCCCTATCTCAAGGCTTTCAGGATCTTAGTTCCTCAACCAGGGATTGAACCTGTGCCCTCTGTAGTGGAAGCGTGGAATCCTAACCATTGGATCACCAGGGAATTCCCTGTTTCTCTCCATTTAAGTAACTGTCTAAGACTTCCAGGGATGTTTGTCTTACTCTTAGAATTCAGAAACTTCACCAGAACAAGCCTAGGAGTGTGTGTGCGCGGTGCGTGCATGCGCACGTGTGTGTGTGTGTGTGTACGTGTTGTGCACCGTTCTGTCAGAAACTTTGTGAATTCTTTCCATGAGCAGTATTTTGTCCAGCTTGGGAAAATTATATCTTATTATTACCTTGTTACTTCCTTTCTTTTTCTGAAGATTCCTACCTAATATCTATTAGATCTCCTGGAACTTTTAAATAATTTTTTTTTCTTGTGTTGTTGTTTTCTTGTTTTTCTCTGAATTAAAATTTCTGTTTAATTATATGGACCAACAAATTAGTTGTTTATTTTGATTCTGCCCAGGTGGCACTAGTGGTAAAGAACCAATGCAGGAGACATAATAGACTCGGGTTCAAATCCCTGGGTAGAGAAGATCCCCTGGAAGAGGAAATGGCAACCTATTCCAGTATTCTTGCTTGGAGAATCCCATGGGCAGAGGAGCCTAGTGGGCTACAGTCCATAGTGTGGCAAGGAGTCAGATACAAGTGAACCAACTTAGCAAGCAGCATGCATGCACTGTACATCAAGTTTAAATTTGTTGAATATTTTAAAAATATTGACACATATAAATTAAATAATTTTAAAAATCATTTAATTTAACTAATAAATTTTGTAGGGTTCAGTTCAGTTCAGTTGCTTAGTTGTGTCCGATGCTTTGTGACCCCATGAATCGCAGCATGCCAGGCCTCCCTGTCTATCATCAGCTCCCAGAGTTTACCCAAATCCACGTCCATTGAGTCAGTGATGCCATCCAGCCATCTCATCCTCTGTCATCCCCTTCTCCTCCTGCCCCCAATCCTTCCCAGCATTAGGGTCTTTTCCAATGAGTCAATTCTTCTCATGAGGTGGCCAAAGTATTAGAATTTCAGCTGCAACATCAGTCCTTCCAGTGAACAGCCAGGACTTGATCTCCTTTAGGATGGACTGGTTGGGTCTTCTCGCAGTCCAAGGGACTCTCAAGAGTCTTCTCCAGCACCACAGTTCAAAAGCATCAATTCTTTGGCACTCAGCTTCACCATCCAACTCTCACATCCATACATGACTACTGGAAAAACCATAGCCTTGACTAGACGGACCTTGTTGGCAAACTAATGTCTCTGCTTTTGAGTATGCTATCTAGGTTGGTCATAACTTTCCTTCCAAGGAATAAGTGTCTTTTAATTTCATGGCTGCAATCACCATCTGTAGTGATTTTGGAGCCCAAAAAATAAAGTCTGACACTTTCCACTGTTTTCCCATCTATTTTCCATGAAGTGCTCAGTCATGTCCGACCCCACTGAAGCATGCCAGGGTTCCCTATCATTCACTGTCTCCTGGAGTTTGCTCAAACTCATGTCCATTGAGTCGATAGTGTCATCCAACCATCTCATCCTCTGTTGCCCCCTTCTCCTCCTACCCTCAAATTTTCCCAGCATGAGGGTCTTTTCAAATGAGTCAGTTCTTCACATCAGGTGGCCAAAGTATTGGAGCTTCAGCATCAGCCCTTCCAATGAATATTCAGAGTTGATTTCCTTTAGGATTGACTGGTTTGACTACCTTGCTGTCCAAGGGATGCTCATAGAAAAAGTTTGAGTCACAAATACACACACACACAAATTGGCTTCACAATTATTGATTGAATATTTGGAATTCATAAAAATTCAAATAAATCTCATAATAATGTAACCAATGTCATCACTAGGTCAGCTGTTAAACTTAGTATTCATAAGAAGTCTGGTATCCATTGAATAACAACTTGGATGTCAGACTTCCCCTATTCCAAGAATTCTATAACATGCAAAATGGTTGCCAACAAATCTTACCCAGGCTTCCCTGGTGGCTCAGTGGTAAAGAATCTGCCTGCCAATGCAGGAGTCACAGGAGATGCCAGTTCAATCCCTGGGTAGGGAAGATCCCCTGGAGGAGGGCATGGCCACCCACTCCAATATTCCTGCTAGGATAATCCCATGGATAGAGGAGCCAGGTGGGCTATATAATCCATGGGATTGAAAAGAGCTGGACACAACTGAACAGGCACTAAAGGTGGAATCTTGGTGTATTTAATCTGTTGCTCTGTGTAGAAAACCTACCCTGTCCTTGGTTTTCCCTAGTTCCAACCTCAGAAATTGGGAGCCCTGCTTCTTTTTCCTCTTCCCCAGGCAACCTAATGAAAGAGGTTGCTACCAGAGGGGAATCTCAACGGGCAATTTCAGGGCCAGAGGCATAACACCTAGGGGTCTGTTAGAAATGCAAACTCATTGGTCCTATCTCAGACCTGCTAAATCGATTTCTGGGGATGTAGCTCAGAAAACTGTTTCAAAAAGCCTCCCAGGAGATTCTGATGGCACTCCTTCACTTCTACTGCCCCATCAACTGCTGGCTGACCTCTCCCACTTCTTAGAGCAAAGCCGAGGAGATTCTTCTAATGGCTGATGGTCACACCCTTGAAACTATTTTGTTATCCTTTCCCACTGTTTTTGGACATAAAACTCTAAGCTGAGGAGCCTCTATACTTCCAGAACCCAGAGAACCTCCTAAAGACAAAGTCCGGAGTTCAAAGTGAAGCTCTTAGAGGGTCCTTGGCACTTGTACCCTTTCTCATTCATTCCTCTAGTCTGGTGTTTCTCAAACTTTAGCTTGCATTGGAATTGCATGGAGGGTGTATTAAAACAGATTTCAGGCACCACCAGGGTTTCATACTCAGAAAGTCTGAGGGTGGGGAAGAATTTGCTTTTTAATGAGATTTCCAGGTGATGTTGGCTCTGCCGGTCAGAGGACCATGCTTTAAAAACCACTGTTTAGGTCCAATTCTTCCCCTGGAGGTTCCTTTTCTGGCTTTCTCTATCAAAGCTGATCATTCTTTGAGCTCCTGCCACTCTCCTGTGTCATGCTTTACTGACAGCCCCCACCCTCTGCATCTCTTCCATCCTATGACATTATGGGCTGTCACTGGAAGGCTGTCACTCTCAGCCATGGCTTTGGTCCCATCCCCAAAGCAAACATCGTGAAGGCACATTTCCCTTCCATCATCACAGACCAGGAAAGCTAACAAGAACAAGTGGGTCACAGATGAGACCTTTTCAATATGGGTCACTGTGCTCAATATAATCATGAGGGTTCTCAACATCTTACAATTTTCTCAGCCAAGAGAAACACAACCAAAGGATCTCCAAGCCAAGGAACCAGCAACAGAGGCATCCCTCGATCATTCAGCCTCTGTTCAAGGGGATGAGTGCAGGCAGTTCAGTTTCTTGCATCAGTGCCACACACAAGGCTATTAATTCAAAGGAAGCCGTCAAAGTGAAAAACTCTAAGGAGGACTTACTGGCTTGCAGACTGCATGTGTGTTTGAATATGTGCAGTTGTGTGTGCTGTTTATGCATCTTGATCTATCACTGAGTCCAGCTAAATGGCCCTTGTTTCTGTTCCTGTTCTTACCAACCTCCTTACCAACCTTTGTATGAATACTTGCTGTTCCCCTACCTGTAACTCTTTGCTCCAAATATTCTAGGGAATGGCTCTTCTTGTACTTCAGGTCTCAGATGAGATGTTCCTTCTCAGAGGGTCGTTTTCTGCCTATTCAACCCCACCTGCAGTCCCGTGTGGGCCCCGGGTTCCCTCTCCCTCCCCGTTCTAGTTATTCCTCATAGGTCTTAATCCTCCATTAAATCGTTTCATCTGTTTGTTTGGGTGTTTTTTCCCCTTCTCTCCCAGCGACTGTAAATTCTAGGAAAGCCATGGTCTTGTCTGCCTTAGTTACTACCTGGTCCTCAGTACCCAGCCTAAGTCTAGTGTTCAGCAGGATCCTCGTAGGCATATCAATCAGCCTTTGCACTCAGATTCAGTCTGGAAATAAGACCCACACACTGTATGTTGGACCAATCAGGAATTTAAGTTGGGAACGACAACGTAAAGGGCGAATACCTAGTCCAGTTTTTCACCGAATCAATTAAGAAGTCAAGAAGAAAGGGGATTGGCTAGGTAACACTACTTACCTACACTGAACCAATCAGAAGCCAGCTCTGAGCAAGGGCGGCACAACTATACGGGAACAGCCAATCATAATGCAGTGGTGGTCAGTAGGGAAGCCACGCCCAGTAACTCAAATCCCCGAGACTGCCTCCGGGACTGAGAGGTGAAGGGAAGTCCTAGACACGTTAACTAGGTTTGTGATGGGTTATCAGAAAATTTAAGTGTGTATATGTGGAGGATGTTGGGAGAGGTAAGAGGAGGAAAGTAGTAGAGGGAGATACGGAGTGGGTACTGGGGCAGGGTACACAGGAGTTACCAGAGGATAGAGGAGGGTTGAATCGTGCTATAGGGCCAATCGAAACTGTTATATAGGCACATATATGGTATGGTGGGTTCTGGTTTAGTGTGCTGCCCCCGAGTTTGGGGCAGTGTCTTGTTTTCAGTGCCTTTCTAGATAGAGGGATTGGTTCGGACAGTCTTCATTTCTTGGGAACTCAGATATCCCCTCTTTGGGTCCCACTTCCCCCGTCTACAGATTGCACCTGCTCAGCGTCTCCTCCTCTGGTCAAGGTCCATGGCTACTCAGACTGACCCCAAGGACCAAGAGTCCAAGATTGCTCCAGTGCAGGTTATCCCACTGCAGCAGACCCATCTGATGCAGAAGGTCTACCCGCTGCAGCCAGTCATCCTGATGCCCTTGAATCCCCGGAGAATGATTATTTGTTTCTCTCCATCATTTCCTTCTTCTTCTTCATTCTGCTGGCAATCCCGGCCCTCTTGTTCTCCTTCAAGGTGGGCACCACTCAGTTACCACCAACTCCTGTTGCCCGCAGATCTGCCTTGTCTGTCCCATCCCACCTTCCTGCTCCTCCCTAACAATCCCCTTTTCTTCCTCCAGGGGGATTTACTTCTGTTTCACCATGTAGCTGCCCTTGTTCCTTCCCAGGAGCCCCTTCTCTGCTCCCTACTCCTGTGTTCTGCCCAGACTCACACCCTCATCCTGGCTCCCTTCTTTCTTCCTTTTTCCACTGAGGGGCTGACCCCTGCACTTTACCCCCCACACTGCTGTTACTGGTCTTTCACACCCCACCTCTCCCCAGGGATGCCCTTCCCTCGTCTCCTTTCTCCTTGGAAACACTGCCACCAGCTTGCCTTCATCCCCACAGACCCGTGAAGCCAACATCCTTGGGGACCAGAGGAGAGCGAAGAGAAATTCCAAACTGGCCTTGGGCTTCAGCGTCTCAAGCATCCTGGTGGGCTCCTCTCTCATTATTTCCTCCATTGTTGTCAGAGCCATGAAGCAGCAAGAATGAGATCATCCTGAAAGTTCAGCTCCCTAAGAAAGTTATGAACTGTACCTCTTGGGCCCTCTTGGAGCTTTTGAACTTGAACATCAGTAACCTACCTATACTGGGGGAAGTTCCCCACCGCTGGATTTTTGAGAACAATCAAGTTTATGAGGAAGTTTCTGCTTTCTTTTCTTCTGTATGTATGTGTATGTGCACACATGTTCTCAGGCCCCTGCATGTCCACTTCAGAGTTCCAGGGGGCTTATTTACATAGTCAGTGAATATGCAGATCATTTATTGGGCAACCACTCTACTGTGTCAGGCAGTTTTAGGCCTTAGTGATTCAGTGCTGGTTCAAGAGATAAGGGATCTACCTCCATAGAACTTGCTCTATTTTGAGGACACAGAAAAAAGGGTAAAATGTAAAGCAAGAAGATGATTCTGGGTCCACTCTGTCTAACAGAACATTTGGCAGTGATAGAAATGCTTTGTAATCCACTCTGTCCAATATGGTACCTACTAGTCACAGGTGACTGTTGAGCACTTGAAATGAGGCTAAGCGCAACTTAGGAGCTCAGTGTTTAATGTAACTTGATTATAATTAATTTAAATTAAACTTGATTATAATTAATTTAAATTAAAATTGACACATATGGTTAGTGGCCACTGTCCCGGACAGCACAGTTCTAGGTAGTGTTAACATTATGAAGAAAAAAAAATTGGGAGCATAGGAAGAGGGACTTATGACAGAGTAGCTAAGGAAAACCCTCACTGGAGAGCTGATATCTGAGCTGCGGTCTGAAGTGAGAGGAGGGGAGAGCCTTAGAAAGTTCTGGAAGAGAGTTCTAAGCAGAACAGCAAGTGCAAAGTCCTCAGGGTAGGAAGGAGCATGGCTTGTCCCCAGAAGAAAAGACTAGTGGGACTGGAGTGGAGCAACAGGAGTGCTACTGAATAAGTTCAGAGGGTGGGCAGGAGGCAGGTCACAGAGAGGCTGCAAGGTCACAAGGAGGAAGGCTGGATTTTAAATGTGAAGTTAAGCTATTACAGGTATTAAACAGGGATAATACAGACTCTGGATTCTGTTTTTAAAAGAGTTCCATGTCTAAATCGAATGTAAAATATCTTTGAATAGGTTCTGTTACCAACTCCAATTTTGGAGGGGTGCTCCCTACACTTAATAAGCGACTGTCAGACACTAGCTGGATGGCCTGTGTGCATGTGTGTTCCATTACTCAGTTGTGCTCAACTTTTTGGGACCCCACGGACCATAGCCCACCAGGCTTCTCTGTTCATGGAATTTTCTATGCAAGAGTACTGGAGTGGGCTGTCATTTCCTTCTCTAGGATATCCCACAGTTAAACCCAATTCTAGCACTGCTTGGTGCTAGCATCAAATTCCACAGTCTGAGGGCTCAATCCTATAAGGCAGCACCCACCCTCCCCAACCACTTCAGATGCCAGTCACAAGCCTGACCACCCAGGTAGAGACTGAAGTTTCCTACAACCTCTTCCTGAGACTTCAGACACCAGTCCCAAGTCTGGGTTGTTACCTGTAAGTCTGACTGGTTGTAAATCAGAGGTTCTTACAATCTCCTCCTCAGACTGATTAATTAGAGTGGCTCATAGAATTTAGTAGATTCAGTTCAGTTCAGTCACTCAGTCGTGTCCAACTCTTTGTGACCCCATGGACTGCAGTATGGCAGGCTTCCCTGTCCATTGCCAACTCCTGGAGCTTGCTCAAACTCAACATCCATCAAGTCAGTGATGCCATCCAATCATCTCATCCTCTGTCATCCTCTTCTCTTCCTGCCTTCAATCTTTCCCAGCATCAGGGTCTTTGCAAATGAGTCAGTTCTTCCCATCAGGTGGCCAAAGTATTGTAGCTTCAACTTCAGCATCAGTCCTTCCAATGAATATTTCGGACTGATTTCCTTTAAGATTGACTGATTTGATCTTGCTGTCCAAGGGACGCTCAAGATTCTTCTCCAATACCACAGTTCAAAAGCATCAATTCTTTGGCACTCAGCTTTCTTTATGGTCCAACTCTCACATCCATACATGACTACTAGAAAAATCATAGCTTTGACTAGATGGACCTTTGTCAACAAAGTAATGTCTCTGCTTTTTAATAGGCTGTCTAGGTTGGTCAGAGCTTTTTTCCAAGAAGCAAGTTGTCTTTTAATTTCATGGCTGCAGTCACCATCTCCAGTGATTTTGGAGCCCAAGGAAAGAAAGTCTGTCACTGTTTCCATTGATTCTCCATCTATTTGTCATGAAGTGATGGGACCAGACGCCATGATCTTAGTTTTCTGAATGCTGAATTTAAAGCCAGCTTTTTCACTATCCTCTTTCACTTTCATCAAGAAGCTCTTTAGTTCCTCTTCATTTTCTGCCATAAGGGTGGTGTCATCTGCATATCTGAGGTTATTGATACAACCTTGGGAATCTTTATTCCAGCTTGTGCTTCATCCAGCCCAGCATTTTGTGTGATATACTCTGCATATAAGTTAAATAAGCAGGATGACAATATACAGCGTTGATGTACTCCTTTCCTAGTTTGGAACCAGTCCGTTGTCCCATGTCCAGTTCTGTTGCTTCTTGACCTGCATACAGATTTCTCAGGAGGCGAGTAAGGTGGTCTGTTATTCTCATCTCTTGAAGAATTTTCCACAGATTGTTCTGATCCACACAGTCAAAGGTTTTGGTGTAGTCAATAAAGCAGAAATAGATGTTTTTCTTGAACTCTCTTGCTTTTTCTATGATCCAAGGGATGTTGGCAATTTGATATCTGGTTCTTCCACCTTTTCTAAATCCAGCTTGAACATCTGCAAGTTCTCAGTTCATGTACTGTTTTAGCCTGGCTTGGAGAATTTTGAGCATTACTTTGCTAGTGTGTGAGATGAGGGCAATTGTGCGATAGTTTGAACATTCTTTGGCATTGCCCTTCTTTGGGATTGGAATGAAAACTGACCTTTTCCAGTCCTGTGGCCAGGACTGAGTTTTCCAAATTTGCTGACATATTAAGAGCAGCACTTTCACAGCATCCTCTTTTAGGATTTGCAATAGCTCAACTGGAAGTCCATCATCTCCACTAGCTTTGTTCATACTGATGCTTCCTAAGGCCCACTTGACTTTGCATTCCAGGATGCCTGGCTCTAGGTGAGTGATCACACCATCGTGGTTATCTGGGTCATTAAGATTCAGTAGATCTTAGTAGATTACCAGTTTATTATAAAAGGATGTGACTCAGGAACAATCAGATGGAAATGATGCACAGTGCAAGGTCTGGGGAAAGGTCACAGAGCTTCCATGTTCTCTTTAGGGAAATACCCTCTTAATACTTTCACATGTTCACCAGCCTGGATGCTCTCTGAATCATCCTTTTGGGTCTCTATAGACGTTTGTTAAGACTTAAAGAAAAATGCATAAGAGCTGTGAATTTAGGTTTTATTGAGGGAACCTCCTGAGAACTATATCCCAGGAAACAGTCTCTCAGTAGCTCTGAGGGGACCATTTGGGGGGCTTTCCTGGTGGCTCAGTGGTAAAGAACCCACCTACCAATGCAGGAAACATGGACTCAATCCCTGGGTTGGGAAGATCCCCCAGAGGAGGAAATGGCAACCTAGGCCAGTATTCTTGCCTAGGAAATCCTATGGACAGAGCATCCTGGCAGGCTAGAGTTGGCTGGAGTCATAAAAGGGTTGTACATGAGAACTGTGCTAGCTACAAAATTAATTCAGGATGACCACAGACCTAGATATGAAAGCTAAAACTTAATATAAAGCTTCTATGAGAAAGCACAGGAGAGTATTTTTATAACCTTTGCATAGGTTGACAAAGAGTTATTATATAAGACTTTAAAAAAACTAAGCACAATAATAAAAATGACAGTTGGATTTTATTAAAATGTAATACTTCTGCTTGTGAAGACACCACTAAGAAGGCGAAAAGTTGTTTCAAATTGAAAGAAAATATTTGCAATAAGAAAAAAATAAGCAGTTCAGCTTTTTTAATGAGCAGAAAACATGAACATGCATTTCAAAAATGTAATTTCCACGCACCATAACATGTGCAAGGTGATGGACATCCTTTGTCATTAGGGAAATTCAAACTGAAACCAAAATCAAAAAGACTATTGCCAGCAAATTTTTGCAAGAACCCAGGGATCAATCTGTAGTCATTGGTTACAAGTAACAGAGAAGAAAACTGATTCTTTTACAGAACAAGCACACAGTAGTGTTGAACTGAAACAAGCAGACTGCCAGATATTTCTCCAGCAAGTGTGAATCGCTCAGTCATGTCTGACTCTGTGACCCCATGAACCGTAGCCCATCAGGCTCCTCTGTCCAAGGGATTCTCCAGCCAAGGACCCTGGGGTGGGTACATTCCCTTCTTTAGGGGATCTCCCCAGCCCAGGCGTCAAACCCCAGTCTCCTGATTTGGAGGCAGATTCTTTACCATCAGAGTCACCAAGGAAACCCCCAGCTAAGAGGAGGGGATCTTTCTTCTTCCTGTAGGACTCTGCTGTTGATGCAAGGTACCAGAGTGCCCCCTTCTGGTATCCTAACTCTACTTGATTGACATTTCTTTTATTAATCTTTTATTGTAGGCAGGTTGCAGGCACAAGTACCTAGCTCTATTTCCAGCTTTTCTCCTAGTCCTGCCCTTATACCTGGTTTTGTGGACAAACTCTAGAATGTTAATTCAAGGGAATTTCAGAAGTTGGGTGAGCCCCTGGAGAGAGTGGCAGGTGGCACAGCCCTTGCAGTTCACTCTCACTTGCTGAAACCCCACCAAAGAATGGCTCTGGTCAGGGTTGCACATTAAACCCTTAGGGAGATGAAGCACTGGCAGCGGTGGCCTCCCTGGGATGTAGCCCACTGGCTAAGAGACATCTGATCGCCAGCCATGGGATCCACCTGGCAAGAAGCACACCAGCCAAGGGACTCTCAGCCATGGATGAGGGTTCTCTGTCTTTCTTTTCACTTGCACTGGGTCTTGGTGCTGCTCGGGCTTTCTCTAGCTGCAGCGAGTGGGGGCTACTCTTCACTGCAGCGCACAGGCTTTCCCACTGCAGTGGTTTCTCTTGTTGTGGACTGTGGGCCATAGGCATACGGGCTTTGGTCGTGGTGGCATGCGGGTTCAGTAGTGGCACACGGGCTTAGTTGCTCTGCGGCATGCGAAATCTTCCCAGACTAGGGATCAAATCCATGTCCCCTGGATTCTTATACATTGGACCACCAGGGAAATCCTGGGGCGCTCATTCTTATCAATCTGTGTTGATGATTTCTCTGGTAGAAGGTGAGAAGCACTCTTTGGCAACATGATTTCTGCCTACACCGGTCCTACCTGCACCTTTCAGCTGCCATGCTTCCAGGGCTGGGGAAGGTGGCAGCCTAAGATGAGGAAGGCATCACTGAGTCCTCATCTTAGGAGACAGACACACACATGTACAGACAGACACTCTCAGATCCCACATGGCTATTCCTGGCTGATGTTTCCTGGCTCATTCTCTCTGCCAGATAGTCCTTTTTCCATCCCCAAGTCCTATCATGTTCAAGGGATTCAGGGCTCAGGGCACTGTGCCATTCTCCCTGAGAATAAAACTGCCAGACACTGTCTTCAGGCAAAACAAAAACCTTCTGCTTTCCACTCTCCATTCAGCTTGGGGCAGCTGGAGAAACTCCACAAGCTAAACCAGATTCTCTCCCTCCCTGGATTAAACCCTCCGTATTCCCACGGCTCTTGGGATCAAACCCAAATCCCTCACCCAGGTATTCAGATCAGCCTTGGTCTGCAGCTCTTTTCCTGCCTCTCCACACTCTACCCACACTGCCCTTGCTTCTGTTTCTGGAACACACAAATCTCTTTCTCGTTTCAAGACCTTTGCACTTGCCATTCCCCTTGCCTGGAACTCTTTCCCCCGATCTTCGCATGGCTGGCCCTTCATCCATGGTCTCAGCTTGGATGTCCTCTTTCAGGCAGGCCAGCCTTGACCTCTTCACTACCTATCTGCCCTCCTGTCCCCCTCCTGGGTTCCTCGCCCTTGTGTCCTAGTTATTCCCCCATAGCCCTTGGTCATCTCTGAAATCATTTGGCTTATCTATTCAGGTTTTCCCCTCTCCATCTCCCCCGTCTCCTGCTTGGTCTGTGAACTCTGGGACAGCCGTGACTTTGCCTTTCTTGGCTGGCACTTGGCCCTCAAGAGCAGAGTGCTGCCTGGTGCACCCTAGGCTTCCGATATTTTCATTCTAAAAACAGCAACAACAACATCACACTCTGCCCTTTGCACTTAATGGAGCCTAACAAAGAATCATTCCAGAATTTAATAGCCTGTACTTGAGGTTCATTCACTGAGTCAGTCAGGAGCTCAAACTGGGAACAACAAAAAGGCAAATGGTTGAAGTGAAGTGAAATGAAGTCGCTCAGTCATGTCCAACTCTTTGTGACCCCATGGACTATAGCCTATCAGGTTCCTCCGTCCATGGGATTTTCCAGGCAAGAGTGCTGGAGTGGATTGCCATTTACTTCTCCAGGAGATCTTCCTGACCCAGGAATTGAACCCGGGTCTCCCACATTGTGGGCAGAGGCTTTACCATCTGAGCCACCAGGGAATAGCTTGAAATAGTTAAAACCCTACCTCTTTATTCATTGAATCAGTGAAGGGGACAAGGCAGAGAAGAAGGGTGGGAGTGCCTAAAGTAATGCTTCCTTAAAACACTGAACCAACCAGAATCTGGGTCTAAACTCATTTGAGACACCATCATCTGACCCTCCACCACCCCCTGCGTATCAGGGCAGCCAATCACAATGAAGTGGTAACCAACAGAGGCCACGCCCCTGTGACTCAGCTCTCCAGGGCAGACCCAGGGCTAGGTTGAGCGCTCAGTGATGGCATTAACTGGGTTTGTGGATGATGATCCAGAAATAGTGGGGAGTTTAAGGGCACCAGGAAGGGGTCAAAAGAGGACAGCCAGAGCTAGTATGGGATAGACAGGGGTATGATGGATGTCTGGGTATCCAGGAGGGAATTGTAAATCCACAGAAAAGTTTTTCTTGGGGGAAAGGAAGTAATTTGTGTGGGAAAGAGGCTGGAGGTTAGAAAGGAACAAGAAAAAGTTGTGAGAGACAACGAGAAGATTATAGGGGTCAAAGAGAGGGTTACATGGGATAAGGAAATTCTCATGGGACAGGGAAAGGGTTAGGAAGGGATCTGGGAGGTTATGGGGTCTTGAGAAAGAGTTTGAGGGGAAACAGGAAGGGATTTATATAAAGAAATTGAAGGGTTTATAGAGGCAGGGGGAGTATAAGATAGAAAAGGAGTTGTGGGAGGGGATTATAGGGGTTTAGGAAAGGGTTATGGGGAGCAGAAAGGGAGTTCTAGGGGACAGGGAGAGTTTATAGGAGGAGGGTGGGTTATGGGAGGTGTTAAGAGAGACAGGACGGTTGTTACTGGATCTGGGAGAGGAGTGTAGCAGGATGGGGAATATGAGATACACAAAATGGATTACAGAAGTGACCAGAGGGTTAGAGGGGTACAGAGAGTAAGTCATCATTTAAAGCAGTGGTTCTCAAAGCCTGGTCCCTATCCTGCAGCAGCAGCAGCTTCATCTGGGAACTTGTCAGAAATACACATTCTTTTTAAAAGGGTTTAAAAAAAAATTTTTTTAATTTACTCTTTGGGCTGCACCAGGCCTTAGTTGCAGCATTTGGGATCTTTAGTTGCGGCATTCAGACTCTCAGTTGCAGCATGTAGGATCTAGTTTCTTGATCAGGGTTGAACCCAGGCCCCCTGCATTGGGAGCATGGAGTCTTAGCCACTGGACCACCAGGGAAGCCCCAGAAATGCGCATTCTTGAGCCCTGCCCCAGACCTGCTGAATGAGCAATTCTGGGCACTCAGTTTCCTGTTCCAGTAAGTCCTCCTTGTGACTCTGTTGTATGTTTAAGTTTTAGCATCACTGGGCTAAAGTGACCACTCCATTTAACATCCAAACTGAGGACTTTCTAAACTAAAAGGGAAGCTCTCAATAATTTGGTAGGACCAGGCTTAACTAACTGGACTGCACAGCAAACCAGGATAGAGCACGTTATTGGAGAGCAGGAATGGGTGTAGAAAGACAGGAGAAGCTTGCAGGGTTTCTGTTTCTTGAAGGGTGTTATATAGGGCCAGCAGGAGTATTATATGGAACCATTGGGAGGTCACAGGGTCTGTTTTCCCATAGTGGTAGCCAGGGTCATTGTGGGGCAAGGACTTCTAGCACCCTCCTGTTGGTGCGGTTGGTTCTATTGCTGTGGAATCTGGAATTACAAAACACACCTCGGAGGACACTCAAGACAGTGGAGTACAGTTTATTATGCCAGCGGGTCCAAGAGGAATCAGTTCCCAACAAGGACCCTGATGTTTCTGAAAGGCCCAGTTTTATGCCCACTGGGGGTATAAAAACTGATTCCCCTTGTTAACCCCCAAACAAGCTTAAAACCTTTTGTGAGGTAGACTGGCCATCCTTTGGGGTAGGATGGTCCTCAGAGGGAACCCTAAAATTGGTCAAAGTTCATGCTGTGTACTCTGGTAACCGAGCAGCCAGGCCACCCAGATCAGTTTCTGTACATTGACTCATGGCTACTAATCACACAAAACCCACCACCTAGCGCCTGGGTATGTTACCTTGAAAAAGGAGAAAGCAAGATTTTGCTAGTGCAGGCAGAACCCAGGCAAGAAAAGCTGGGAAAAAAAAAAAAAAAGCATGATCCAGAGGAAGAGGAGCTCCCACTTCCTCCCCAACACTGGGGAACATGACAGGGACTCCCAGAGCAGGAGGAAGAAGTGGTAAAAGAGGCAGATTTTCCTCCCCACGTTCCCCAGTTGAGGAGGCTCCTATCCTCCTACTGTGGCACAGAGTGATGGGAGAGACTGCGCCAGCATTATACCTGCCCTCCCCGGTTCAGAGGAAGGGAAAAAGGGAGAGCTGAGTGTTCAGATTTGGCTGAGGTCTACAAAGAAACCTCAAGAGAGAGGTTTTGCAGATGCTTCTTAGGAAAATCCAGGCGGCACTGCAAGTGGGTCAGACGGGCACACTCTTCCTGGCCCCACTGTTCTTTACTACCAGCTGTTCTCCATATATAAGGAAAGGAGGCTAGTAACTGCAACTGACAAAGAGATAAAAATAATAGAAAATTCTGCTGCTGTTGGAAGCAGTGTGGGAACCCGCTACAGTGGCAGTAATGCCCTGTAGGAGCCACCAGTGGTCGGACCCACCTCAGGCGAAAGGGGAGCTGTCTGGCTGACCGAGCAGCAAAGCACGCAGCCTCCCAGGACAATATAGCAACCAAACTTATGGTGACGCCTGTGGTGTCTAGCCTACTAACCGCCCAAGCGGTCCCAGTCTATGACAAGGAACAGAAACCACCTGGGCATGAGCCGAGCAAGAAACACTACGGGAGGCTGGATGGTGGGAACTCTCTCCCCCTCCCCTAGAGAGGAGGCTCTTTGTCCCCTCTAGGTTGGCATTTCAACTGGTTACAAATTTCCATCAATCCACCCATTTAGGGAAAACAAAGACTTATGAGATTTTAGCTCGCTGTTTTGTCATACCACATCTAATAGCCTTGTGGGCAGATGCAAGCCACTTGTAACCTATACCCTGTGCCCAGAATAATCTGCCTCCCAAAGAGACTGCACCTCCTGGAATGCAATTAAAGGGGACAGCTCCATTTGAACATCTAGAAGTAGACTTCACTGAGGTAAAGCCATGCTGAGGCTACAAATATTTGCTGGTAATGGTATGTACTTTTACAGGATGGGTAGAAGCTTACCCCACCAAGACTGAAAAAGCGAAGGAAGTGGTCTGATTCTTGCTGAGAAACATTATTCCTAGATTTGGGTTCCCTCTGAGTATAGAATCAGATAATGGGCCTGCATTTGTGGCTGAATTACTCCAACTAGTCTGCAAAGCAGTAAATGTTAAATGGAAACTACATACAATGTATAGGTCACAAAGTTCAAGAATGGTTAAGAGAATGAACTGGACCATCAGGGTGACTTTGGCAAAATGAGTGCAAGAAACTGGTGCCCCCTCCAGAATGGACGTGATGCCATTAGTGTTAGTGAGGATCAGAATGACCCCCCGGGCATGGGTATTCCCCCTCTGAGATAATGTTCAGGAGGCCTCCTCCACTTATTTGGGAAGTAAAGGGAAATTTATTACAAAGAGGAGGGATGGAGGTGTTGCGGCAACTGGAACAGTTGGGAAGGTGATCCATGACATCACTTCTTATGTTAAAAAAAAAATTCCATTTTCTCTAGACACTACTGTACATCCAACCCACCAAGAGATTTACTATGGGTAAAGGATTGGAAGCAACAGATGCTGTCCACCCCTACTCCCCTGAAAGGGCCATATACAATTGTACTAACCACTCCCACTGCAGTTAAAGTTGCAGGTATTACTCTCTAGATTCACCACACACCAGCAGCAGAGGAAAAGGGACCTTGGACTGCCCATCCTAACTTTGAGGAACCATTAAAGACCTGACTCGTCTTCCATCAGCGACCACACATTCAGTTTGGAGCCGCTGCAAATAATTCTGCTGTTCCTGATCAGCATGATTACCCTACCAGGACTGCAAATCCAGGATAATGTGTTCCTGTCTTGGGCCCACTCAGACACAAACTTCCAAAATGCTTCTAACTGTTAGGTGTGTGGGGCCATGGCTTCCTTGGTGAGTGTCTCCCCTATGCAGAGGGGACTTTAGCTCCCTCTGCTCATTTTTGAAACAGCAACAAGAGGCGTTTGCTTCCTTGGTAACTCACAACCTGTCGTTTCTTCCTTGGTGTAACCTGGACTTTAACCAACTTGGTCAAGGCCATGGGGTAACACTTGAGGTAAATACAAGCCTTACAAAATTGACCAAAGCCTATACCTTTTACTTAAAAATAAAAGAATGAGAACTCAAAAGCCAGTGAGAAGGGCCAATCCATCAGGTAATTTGAACAGTTTTACCAGATATGGGATGAATATTTTTGGATTTTCCCAGAAAAAGGCCAACCTATTGTCCTTGCCCCTATCTGTTGGGGACACAGGGAACAAGAAGTTAGATTTGGTGACTATCCCATAGATCCAAAAGAATTAAAATATGTGGGATACTTGTCCTCTGAGCAGTGTGAACAAATATTAGAGGTCACTTATCCCCCAGATTTACCAGCTCGTGGGCCTGGCTCAGACTGGAAGTATAACCCTGGAATCTGATGGGTCGCCCCTAATGGCACCCAATGGCCATGTGGATCGAATTTACGGCCTTGGCTTCTAGTTGGTTGGGTTGGCTACTGCACATTAGGATTTGCCTTTGCTCATGGAAGTATTAAGCCATCCTTACAACAAGCCCCGGTAAATTTGCCTTATTTACATGCATGGTGGGCAAGGTCTGTGATGATTAAAATAAAAGCTCTAACTTAATCAAACAGGCCCTCCTGGACAAGGCAAAGGCAATCCAAGACAACGAGAATGGCAATGATTCAAAATTGGATGGCTTTAGACTTACAGCCACCGAAGGAGGGACCTGTGCTATAAAATTAAATGTTGTGTATATATCCCTGATTTATCTGGCAATATATCAGCTACTCTAGATGACATGAAAAACCAGGTAAAAGCTATGTCTAATGATAATCCTCCTTTTAGACGTTGGTATTTTCTTGGATCAAAGGTGATTGGTGGAAAATCTTTTTGTAACTATTTTGTTAATCATATATCATTAATTTGGGGGCTTTGTATTCTCCAGTGTATAACTCGATGTGTAACCTCCAGACTGACAGCCCTGCTACCGTTACACAGTCCCTGTGTGCAGTTTTACCCATGACTGATGCCCATCATTAAAGATAAGATGAGCATCAAGAGGGGGGAATGTTGGGGCCAGTGTGAGGAAAGCAAGAGAGGCTCCATCTTGAAGTCTGTCATCCTGAACCCTGCCCAAGAGTGAGGAAACCTTTGCTAGTGAAAACCACTTCTCCTGGAGACTTCCCTCCCTAGAGATGACAAACGGAGATTGTAGTTGGGGTCAGGCTGCCCCTGTTAGATTAACCATGGAGCCATAATGGAGAAGGAAATGGTAACCCACTCCAGTATTCTTGCCTAGACAATCCCACGGACAGAGAAACCTGGTAGGCTACAGTCCACGGGGTCGCAAAGAGTCGGACACGACTTCACTTTCACTTTCACTTTCACTTATCCTCCCTTAATGGATAATCTTTGTTTTCCCCCCTCTAACCTTAATAGTTTGTTCTCCTAGCACCTATTTGTTGTAAAACTCAATCATGTGCAGCAAAGAGGTTGCTAACATGTAACCAGTCATGTAGTGGGGGGTATAAACCTGGGCCTCTCAGAAACATCAGGGGCCTTGTTGGGAAGTGATTCCCCTTGGACCCACTGGCATAATAAACTGTACTCCACTGTCTTGAGTGTCCTCTGAAGTGTGTTTCGTAACTCTGGATTCCACAACACCATGAATCCCGGTTTCTCAGCATTTGCTGACCCTTCTCAGTCCCTCTGTACATCCCATCCCCTCTCCTGGAGTCCATGAGAGTTGAACTTGAACTCTCCATGAGAGTTCAAGGGCCCCAGAGTTCAAGTGAAATGGAGCAGGACCCCACTGTCCTTGCCCGCACCGTGTCCTCTGCCTGCCTTTTGTCTATGGAAAGCTTTAGTCAAAGAATAAGCTTAATCAGAGAAGTGAGATATTCAGCTACAAAGGAAAACAGCCAAAGGACACTAAATAATAGTGATGTAGTCATTAAGCAGAGTCAAGGACATTTGGTTCCTTCTCAAGGGCTATAGATAATATTCTGAGCCATATCCTATGAGTTGTCTTATAGATACCAAAACACCAGGTGGAAAAGTTAACTACATGATGACCAGGCTGTACCCAGGACATGAGCTGCCACAATTCTGAGAACTGGCCTCAGAGAAATGGGAACAAATGGACCCTGGAACTGAAGATGAACTATCTAAAACAACAATACCAAGATGCTGCTGCTCAGACCACTGGTGACCAATCTCAAGATGACTGTCAGAGCTCACTGTGCTGTTTCTACATGTAGCAGCTCCCCACCCCCACCCTGTCTCTAAAAGCTCTTGTCCCCTCCTTGTCAAGGGGGTGGGGTGGGAGTGGGGGAGTCGGCCTTTGGACAGATGTATGCCATCCTCCCCACCAAGTAGCCAGCATCTGAAATGAAGCAAACTCCTTTCCACCAGCCTTGCCTGTTTATTGGCTTTTGAGTGGCCAGCAGCCAGACCCCACCCATACTCTTTTGGTGACACAGGGTCACTGGGATGCAGTCCATCTGCAAGACAGCCTTCCCCATTCCTGTGAAGAACTATGTACTGCTGACCATGTTTGCAGTGTTCTGCTTCTTCCCACTAAGGGATACTGCAAATGTTCTGCCTGGTGGGGATCAGCTATAGCCTTGCCTCTGCAGAACACCCCCACATGTTCCCTGTCCAAAGGAGTTGGCCCCTGCCCAGCTCCCCCTCTTCTCTAGTTACTAATCTCAGCCCCCTCTCCAACCAACCCTCCTGGCCACCCTGGGGCTTGTCCCCACCCTGTTCATCACCTTGCTTCTTCCCACAGATCCCTGTGGCCCCCTCTACCTAGTCCCGACCAGACTTCCTGCACCAGCTCACTCCATGGCCTCCTCCTCACATCCACCTAACTCCCTCTCCCCTCATCCTAGTCATGGCTTTCAGGTTCTCTCCAGGGGCCCCTTCCTCCTTTTGCTCCCCTTCAGAAAAACATCAGCCTGTCTTCACCTCTGCAGGTGTGGAAAGCAAACAGTTTGGACACCGAAGAACTTTTCAGAGCAAAGAAAAATTCTAAGCTGCCCTTGGGCTTCAGCAGTGTGACATCATTCTGGGCCTGTTGGTGCTCCTGTCCATCTTTATGCCCCAAGACAGCTCAGAAGACCTAGCAGAACCAGGAGCCAGAGACCTCTTTGGCATGCCCTATGCCCCTCACAGTACCAGGGACTTCAAGGCCTTTTTGCTCCCTGGGAATCTTTTTAAAAATTAATTAACTATTGTTTGTTTGCACTGGGTTTCATTGCTGTACGTGGATTTTCTCTAGTTGCAGTGCACAGGCTTCTCATGTTTCGTAGCGTGGGCTCTAGGGTGCCAACTCAGTAGCTGTGGCCCAAGGGCTTTGTTGCCCCTCAGCACGTGGCATCTTCCTGCACCAGGGATTGAACTTGTATCCTCTGGATTGGTAGGTAGATTCTTAACCACTGGACCACCAGGGAAGCCCTCCCCTGAGAATATCTGATCTTGGTTTGGATATTAGTGCCCTGCTCCTACCCCATGGAAGAAGTTTCTCTCCCAGCACTTCTAGGAGCAGTCCATATGATACCTTCTGCGCAGCTGTGTATGTGCGTTTATATGGCTGGGATATGCCCTTACACAGCCCTGTATACTAACAGCTCCTGGAAGTATCCTGGAGGTTTCACTCAACAGATTATTGCATAATTCCTGTGTGCCTGGGCTAGGGTGTAAGAGTCAGTGTTGAATGGGACAGATTAGGCTGTGGCTTCACAGAATATATGTTATCTTGAGGGAGGCTAGGACAGAAATAAGAAAATGCAAATTAACAAGTTTACTTCAGATCATCATAAATAATTTAAAAGGGGCTGGAAAATGGGAGGGAGATAGATATGGTAATGTGTTCAGGAAAAGCCTCTCTTTTGGGGGTGGGTTGTGAAAGTTTATTGAAGTATAGTTGATGCACAATGTAGTTTTTGCTGTATAGCAATAGTAGCAGCAGCAGCAGCAAAGTGATTCAGTTATACATATATATATATATTCTTTTTCATATTCTTTCTTATTATGGTTTATTATAAGATATTGAATATAGTTCCCTGTGCTATACAGTAGGACCTTGTTGTTTATCCATGGTATATATAATAGTTTGCAATCTGCTAACCCCAAAGCTCCCATTTCATCCCCCCTCAACCCCCTACTCCCTGGAAATTGTAAGTCTGTTCTCTAGGTCTGTGAGTCTATTTCTGTTTTGTGGATAAGTTCATTTGTATCCTATTTTTTATTGCACACATAAGTGATACTGTATATGTGTCTTTCTGTCTGACTTTACTTCATATGATAATCTCTAGGTCCATCCATGTTGTTGCAAATGGCATTATTCCATTCTTTTTATGGCCGAGTAGTATTCCATTGTCTATATGCACATTTTCTTTATCTAGTCACCTGTAGATGGACATTTAGGTTGCTTCCATGTCTTGTCTATTGTAAGTAGTGCTGCAAGGACATCACTTTGCCAACAAAGGTCCATCTAGTCAAAGCTATGGTTTTTCCAGTAGTCATGTATGCATGTGAGAGTTGGACCGTCAAGAAGGCTGAGCATGAAGAATTGATGATTTTGAACGTGGTGTTGGAAAAGACTCTTGAGAGTCCCTTGGGTAGTAAGGAGATCCAACCAGTGAGTCCTAAAGGAAATCATGCTGAAGCTGAAGCTCCATACGTTGGCCACCTGACGTGAAGAGCCAACTCACTGGAAAAGACACTGATGCTAGGAAAGATTGAGGGCTGGTGGAGAAGGGGATGACTGAGGATGGTTGGATGGCATCACCAACCTAATGGAGTTCAAGCAATTTCTGGGAGATAGTGAAGGACAGGAAAGCCTAGTCTGCTGTAGTCCATGGGGTTGCAAAGAATCAGACACTACTGAGAGACTGAACAACAATGAACACAGGGATGCATGTATCTAGGAAAAGCCTCTCTTAAGAGGCGATATTTGAACTGTGGCCTGCCTGAAGCATGAGAAGGTGAGGGCTATCGAATTACCAGGAGAAGAGAGAATCAGTGAGATAGAATACCGAGTATAATATCCCTGAGATAAGAAAGTGTAGGAAAAGGGGAAGAGCCAGTAAGCCTGGAGGAGAGCCTTGGGAATACGCTAAGAAGTCAGTGTGAGGGCTCCCTGGTGGCTCACCAGTAAAGAATCTGCTTGCCAGCGCAGGAGACATGAGTTTGATCCCTGGACTGGGAAGATCCGACATGTCGTGGAGCAACTAAACCCGAGAACAGCAACTACTGAGACTGCATGCTTGCAGCTACTGAAGCCCATGAGCCTAGAGCCTGTGCTCCACAACAAGAGAAACCACCGCAGTGAGACGCCCTCGCACTGCAGCTGGAGAGCAGCCCCCCACTCACCCCCACTAGAGAAAGCTATGCAGCAACAAAGACCCAGCACAGCCAAAAAAGAAGTCAGCATGGCATCATGAGCAGGGAACATGGTGTGGAGTTTGGATCCGAAGTGAAGGGAAGCCATTGGAGATATTAAACAGGAAAGCACGCTATCTGATTTCTATCTTTAAAGCCCAAATTCCATTCCTGGAAGATGTAGAAGGTCATGGAATACTATTTTCTTTCTATAACAATGATAGAGGAATAAACTAAAAATTCATAGCTTAAAGTCATCAAAGATCTGTGGCATAAACAGCAAAATCTCAAAAAAAAAAAAAAAAGGTAATATCTCAACAAACTAAATTCCAGTGAATGAAGGGTCCATTTCAAGTAAACTGGCTAAATTTTGGCACAGGTGGCTAAAGGGGTGGGCCTGTGACAGAGGGACTGTTCTGGGGGAAGAGAAACTTACCAAGCCTTTAAAGGCCAAATGGGCTGGCATGGCAGACTGAAAGCTGGAGTGCACAGTCAAATGCACAGCTGAAAAATTCAGGTTCTGAAATTAAGATGGATTAAGAAGCTACCAGTGTCTGGTAGCTTCGCAACATCCTGGATGTGGTAGAAAAGATCAATAAATTCAAAACCAACTTATCTGTTTTGTGAGGGTGAGACTTTATTTTATCGTTTTAATTTTTGGCTGCACCAGATCTTCACTGGGGCGTGTGGGCTTCCCTAGCTGCAACTCTCAAGCTTAGTCGACCCAAGGCATGTGGGATCTTAGTTTCCCAACCAAGGATTGAACCTGCGTCCCCTACATTGGAAGGTGGATCTTAACCACTGGACCACCAGAGAAGCCCCTCAAAACCAATTTAATAGAAATCACTCAAAGTGAAATACAGAGAAGAAAAGGAAGGAAAAAGCATCACTCTGTCTGAATGATACCAGTCACTATCTAATTATGTAACGTGGTTGTAATTGGAGTCCTATATGTAGAGGAGCTCTGGTACACAGAGCTCAATATGTGATGAGATAATGGCTGTAATTTTCTCTAAATCATGAGAAAACATTAACCTATTGATTCTCAAAGCTCAGAAGGGTCTGGAGAGAGTGTCTTTAAAGTAGCTTATCCATCAGGATTCTCCAGAGAAACAGAACACAGTGAGACACTGATGGGGCTTCCCAGGTGGCACTAGTGGCAAAGAACTCACTTGCTAATGCAGGAGACGTGAGAGAGGCAGGTTCGATCCCTGGGTTAGGAAGATCCCCTGGAGAGGGTATGGCAACCCACTCCAGTATCTTTACCTGGAGAATCCCATGGACAGAGGAGCCTGGCAGACTACAGTCAGATAGGACCAAGCAGCTTAGCAAGCACATATGAGATATTGATAAAAAGAGAGATGGGGGTGGGGATTGAGATTTATTTTAAGAGATTGGCTTATGTGATTGTGAAGAAAAGTGAAAGTGTTAGTCACTCAGTTGTGTCTGACTTTTGCAATCCCATGGACTGTATCCTGCTAAGCTCCTCTGTCCATGGGATTCTCTGGGCAAAAATACTGGAATGGCTAACCATTCCATTCTCCAGGAAATCTTCCTGATCCAGGGATTGAACCTGGGTCTCCTATACTGCAGGTGAATTCTTTACCATCTGAGCCACCAGGGAAGCCCTTATGTGACTGTGGGCACTGGCGAATCTAAAATTTGTAGGGCAGGCTGGCAGCCTGGAAATTCAAATAAGAATCGGTGTTGCCATTGTTAGTCCAAAATTCATAGGGCAGGCCAACAGGTTGAAACTCAGGTAGGATTTCTATGATACAGTCTTGAGGCAGTTCGGTTCAGTCGCTCAGTCGTGTCAGACTCTCTGCGACCCCATGAATCGCAGAACGCCAGGCCTCCCTGTTTATCACCATCTCCCGGAGTTCACTCAGACTCATGTCCATCTAGTCCGTGATGCCATCCAGCCATCTCATCCTTGGTCGTCCCCTTTTCCTCCTGCCCTCATTCCCACCCAGCATCAGAGTTTTTTCCAATGAGTCAACTCTTCGAATGAGGTGGTCAAAGTACTGGAGTTTCAGCTTTAGCATCATTCCTCCAAAGAAATCCCAGGGTTGATCTCCTTCAGAATGGACTAGTTAGATCTCCTTGCAGTCCAAGGGACTCCCAAGAGTCTTCTACAACACCACAGTTCAAAAGCATCAATTCTTCAGCACTCAGCCTTCTTCACAGTCCAACTCTCACATCCATACATGACCACAGGAAAAGCCATAGCCTTGACTAGACGGACCTTAGTTGGCAAAGTAATGTCTCTGCTTTTGAATATGCTATCTAGGTTGGTCATAACTTTTCTTCCAAGGAGTAAGCGTCTTTTGATTTCATGGCTGCAGTCACCATCTGCAGGGATTCTGGAGCCAAAAAAATAAAGTCTGACACTGTTTCCACTGTTTCCCCATCTATTTCCCATGAAGTGAGTCTTGAGGCAGAATTTCTAATTTTCCAGAAAACCTCAGTTGTCCCTCTTAAGGCTTTAACTGATTGGAAGAGACTCACCCATGTTATGAATGGTAATCTATTTTACTTAAAGTCAGCTGATGGTAAATGTTAACCACATCTATAAGCCACTGTCACAGTAACATCAAACAGCTGGGCACTATAGCTTAGCCAAGTCGATACACAAAATTAGCCATTGCAGAGAAAAGACACCTGAACTTTCTCCTTTTTTATGGCTGTGCCTTGTGGCTAGTGGGATCTTAGTTCCCTGACCAGGGATGGAACCTGTGCCCCTTGCAGTAGAAGCACAGAGTCTTAACCGCTGAATCACCAGAGAATCCCGAAAAGACACCTGAACTTCAAGGAACAAAAAAACCTAAAACTCTTCTCTTTATTTTCCCAGTTTTATTTGAGGTGTAGCTGACAAAAGATATTTAAAGTGTACAACATGATTATTTGATACACATATATATCATGAAAGGATTCCCCCATCCATCATGTCACATATCAATATTTATTTACCTTTGTGTGTGTGACAGAACAGTTTTGTTTGACCCTCTTAACAAATTTAACACATTTCAGTTATACAGTATAGTGTTAGCAACCAAGGACTATCTTCTAATCAGAGATAATTGAAACCAGGAGACATTAGTGTGACATTTTCAAAGTACTGAAAGAAAAAAAAAAAAAGGCTGTTCCCCTGCTTCCACTCCCAAGTGGCTGGAAAGCCAAGAAGGTGTACAGAGCTCGGGAATCCTTATGAGCCAGCTGCTGGTCCAGCCCCATCATCATTTTTTTTTTTGTCCTCCTCTCACGATTGGTTGACGTGTGCAAGGGGCGTGTCCTGGACATCCACCATCCTGATGCCACGGCCCCCCAGCCCCCATGTTTCTCTTTACCTATTGGCTGATAGTCGGTATGGACAGGCTTACTTTCCATACCTGGTCCAGTCCCTCTTGTTGATTCTCCTCTTCTGATTGGCTAGAAGTTGGAAAATGATGTCCGGGCTCCTTGCCCCTCCCCCTCCTTCCAGAATTAGATGATTAGGTCAAGAGAACTGTATGCCTCATTCTTGGCTTCTGAACCTCATTCTGAGATTTGCATACTTCTCTATCCGAGATTACCTTTTGTAACTCTAATTTTCTCAAGCTTCCCTGCCAGGCAAAAGGAAGGGGAGTCGGCATGCCCTAGCCACAAAACGCAGTCCTTGGTTTCTCACGGTTTCTATCAAACATCTGTGAGTTTTGCTTTCGACTCCTCCAGCCATGCCTTTATTCAGCAAACAGTGAGCCACCTGCTGTGTGCCAGGCTCTGTGCTGGGCACGGGGGCTCTTAGAAACACAAGACACTGCTGAACCCACCCTCCTTCAAAAGGCTCCTTTTCCTTTTGCTTCCGGAGCGCCCCCCTCCATCCCACCCTCGTCCCTGGTTCTCACACCTCTCAGACTGTGCGTTCATCTTTAACAGCGTGGCTCCCAGAGGCTGCGTCCTGGCCCTGCCCTCCCCTCCCACCTTGCTGTTCCCCGACCCTTGCCAGAGGTTGTCTCATCTCCTGTAGCCTCAGTTTAAGTTTCCCCATGGGAACTTCCCTGGTGGTCTGGTGCTAAGACTGTGCTCCCAGTGCAGGGGGCCTGGGTTCTATCCCTGGTCAGAGGACTTGTTCCACATGCCACAATGAAGGTAGAAGATCTCTCATGCCACAGCTAAGACCTGGGGCAGCCAAATAAATAAATGTATTTTTAAAAAGTTTCTACACTGACAACACCCTCATCTCAGTCCCCAGTTCCCGATTCTCCTGTAAGCTCCAAGAGCCTGTTGTTCTGAAGCCGCCTGGTCATCTCCCCTGCATGTCCCTGGCTCCTACAGTGTCTGAGCACTTCCTCAAGTCTACCTCTCCTCCCAGGCCTCATCTCCGGGGCGGCCTCATCGCCCTCAGGCCAGAGCCCTGGGCCTCACCTGGACACTGCCTTCTCCAGCCCCCTATCCCTGCAGGGGACCTCCTGAGCACCCCTCCTCCCGGCTGCCCCTTGTCCTTTCCCCCAGGCTCCTTCCTCAGCCTTCTCCTGTGGCTTCTAATCTTAGTCTCCTCTGATTCAATGTCTATGTAGCAGCCAGGGGCAGCTTCCTAAAAGTCAGTGCTGATGGAGCCTCTCTCTTGATCAAACCTCAGATCCCTCCAAAAGCCTAGCCCCTCAGGGACTTCCCTGGTGGTCCTGTGGTTAAGAATCCACCTTCCAATGCAGGGGACTTAGGTTTGATCCCTGGTGGGAAAGCTAGGGTCCCACACGCCTCGCAGCAGCTAACCCGTGAGCTGCAACTACTGAGCTCACATGCTCCAGAGCCCACGCACTACAACTAGAGAACATGTGCACCGCAACCAAAGACACAACCCAGCAAACACAATAAACATGCCACAAGGAAGATCCAACACAGCCAAGAATAGATAAACATTAAACAAGAGAGAAAGACCCAGTGGAGGGACAGAAGGAGTCATGCAGAATCTGGGAGAAAACCATTCCAGGACATGGCATGTGTACACGCTAAGTTGCTCAGTCATGTCAAACTCTTTGCAGCCCCATGGATTGTAGCCCACTAAACACCTCTGTCCATGGGATTCTCCAGGCAAGAATACTGGAGTGGGTTGCCATGCCTTCTTCCAATTCCAGGATGAAGAAACAGCAAATACAAAGGCCAGGAGGCAGGACTGCTCATTGTGCTTGCTTGAGGTGGCAAGAGGCTGGGGTCAGGGGAGTGGTGTGGGGGGTGGGGTGGGGGGTGGAGAGATGAGGACAGAGAGGCAGCAGGACAGCTCACCAGGACCTCAGGCCTCAGTGTGAGGACTTTGCTTTCAGCTGGAGTGAGGTAGAGACCCGGGAGGGCTCTGAGCCAGGAGGGCCCTGCTCTGACTCTGGGGTTCACCAGCTCCCTCTGGCTGCATGTATGGGGACAGGGATGGGAACAGGGGGATGAAAGCAGGGAGACAGAGGTAGAGAACCCAGGTGGGAAGGGATGGAGGTTGAACCCGAGAGGGAGCAGAGATGGGAGAGATGGCTGGATTCAGGATATGATTTTAAGATCCTGGATAAAGAACCCCCAAGGACATCTGACCTTTGCACATCTGTACAAAGGTGGGAGAGGAGCAGAACCCAGGGGACCAGGCTGCTGGCTCAGCTGGGCTGGGGTGACCTTGCCCCTCCCTCGCTGACCCACTGCCTACTCCTCTGCCAGCTGCAAGAAGAAGAGAAAGCAAGGTCCCTGCCTGCTGGGCCCCTAACATCCAGCTGGAGGGGGAGTACAGGTGGGGGAAGGGTGACCTGCCCAGGAGGCAAAGGGCATTGCTGAACCCACTATCTTATCAGAGACCAAACACAGAAAACCAAGGTCACAATGAGCTCTTTCACTCCATAAACACTTTCTGAGGCCAGCTGGGGTGACTCTGGGCTGGGTGGTGCAGGCACACGGTGGTGACCGAGACATCTGGGGACTCTATCCTCTGGAGGAGGAGGGGAGAGGAACTGTCACCAGACAGAGTCAGCCCAGAGTGGTCAGGCTTGTGAAGGAGGAATTAAGTGTCAGATTGGTCTTGGGCTGGTATAGGGAAACCTAGAGGTCTGGAGGATCCCAGGGTGGATACCTGATCTAGCCTGGCGGGAGGTCCCAGAAGACTTCCTGGAGGAAGGGGCGTCTGTGTTGGAGCAGGATAGATGAAGGGTAGTTGAACATGGGCAGGATGAAAGGTGAGCGTCTCAGGCAGAGAAAACTGTATGTTTCAAGGTCTTGAAATGATTTTTTTTTTTCTTTTGGCTTGCAGGATCTTAGTTCTCTGACCAGGGATCGAATCTGCAGTGAAAGTGTGGAGTCCTAACCACTGGACTGCCAGGGAATTCCCTTGAAATAACAATTTTGATGAGCAGACATCTTAAAACACGAAGCAGAAGTGGCATATGGGACGAAGGAGGGACAGCCAGGGGACTGCTCCTGGCGGGTCTTGTAGGATGCAGAGTCCCTAAGAGTGTGTGCAGTCACAATTCTAGGAGACTCTTGTTCAAATTCCCCTGAAAGTGAAAGCTGCACAGTCATGTCCACTCTTTCAACCCCGTGGACTGTTGCCCACCAGGCTCCTCTGTCCATGACGTTCTCCAGGCAAGAAAATGTAGTGGTTGCCATGTCCTCCTCCAGTGTACCTTCCCAACCCAGGGATCTAACTCAGGTCTCCTGCATTGCAGGCGGTTTCTTTACCATCCGAACCACCATGGAAGCCCATAAAAACCCATTCAAATATTTGCCATTCATTTAACAGTCTGTCTTCTCTGATAGGAAAAAATGTTCAATTCTGAACGTCAATTGTTCTCAAAAAGTCTCTATCGCCCCATGTGCCCTAGGTTCAGGGAAATCTTGCTCCCTGTGCTAGATGGACTGTGTCATGCTTTGTGACATTCCTGAGAGAAGTCTTTGCCCCTGAGTGGTGCTGGCAGTTGCCTGTCCCCTCCCCACATGGCACAATCTGCCTGGGCACCACTCCAGGTGCCAATGTTGGTACACCTCCCACTTTATCCAGATCCTGCCTGGGGCACCCGCCTGTCCACCCCGGAGACAGAGTTAGGATTGCTTGGACACAGAATGAAAGAATAAATGCACAAGCAAAGACCCCGCTCCCCCAAAGATGCAGAACTTGAGTACCAGCTGAAGACTGTGTAAGCAGGGGGATTGTGGAATAAAAAAAATTAACAGGGTACTGACTAGTCAGAACGGACAAGGCCAAGGGGCTGGAGCAAGGTCAGGCTGGAATGGGTGTGGGAGGTCTGTGGGCTCAGACAGTGGCTGTTTCCACTACTTGAACCACTGGTCCAGCTGAGTGCCAGCCCGCGACTGCCACAGTGTTTTAAGTAGAAAATAAAAAGGCCATAGAACAGCCCTCTGGTCATTCCCTAAGCCTCTTGATATCCCCCAAATGTCTGACCTGTTCCAGACTGCTTGAAAACTCAAAAATAAAGCCCGCCCTGACATGATACTCAGAGAACACAAACACAGCTGCGGTGCTCCTGCCAGCCACGAGGAACCATCGGCCAACCCAAACCAAGGGAAATTCTGCAAAATAACAGAGATGCTCTTCCAAAATGTTACGGTCACGAAAGGCAAGGAAAGACTGGGGGAATGTCACAGACTGAAGGAGAGTGGGGAGCCAGGACTGCTACAGGCAATGTCTGATTCTGGATTGGGTCCTAGACCAAGAAAGAGACATAAGCGGGAAAACTGAGGAAATTCAAACAAATTCTCTAAATCAGTTAATAATGTCATACCCACATTAGTTTCTGAATTTGACTGGGGACTGTGTTTACGTAAGAAAGTGCCCTTGTTCATAGAAGACACATGCCCAAGTATTTATAGATAAATAAGCATCCTGTTTCCAACTTACTCTCAAATGAGTCAGTGATTCAGCCAAAACTTTTAAAAACCTATCATCTATCTTGTTGTTCAGTTGCTCAGTCGTGTCCAACTCTTTGTGATACCATGGCCTGCAGTATGCCAGGCTTCCCTGTCCTTCACCATCTCTAGGAGCTTGTTCAAACTCATGTCCACTTAGTCAGTGATGCCATCCAACCATCTTGTCCTCTGTTGTCCCCTTCTCCTCCTGCCTTCAATCTATCCCAGCATCAAGGTCTTTTCTAATGAGTTGGCCCTTCGCATCAGGTGGCTACCTATTTATTAATATCTATGGCTTGGAAAGACCAAAGGCAAAAGGAGAAGAGGGCAGCAGAGGATGAAATGGTTAGATAGCATCACCGACTCAGTGGACATGAATTTAAGCAAACTCTGGGAGATGGTGAAGGACAGGGAAGCCTGGTGTGCTGGAGTCCATGGGGATGTGGAGAGTCAGACATAAGTTAGCAACTGAACAGCAATAACAAATCTATCTATCATATATCTATCTATTTATATCATCTGTCTAGCACAGATATGGTCAAGTCATTAAATTTAGGGGAAATGTAAGCAGGAGTTCATTTTATTATCCCTGTGACTTATAAGTCTAAAATATTTAAAATCATTGAAAATGAACATAATACAACCAAGAAATGAGAAGTACAAATGAGGTAGGGACCAGAGAAGGGCAGTCCCTGAGTTTTGATGGGGGTCTGCACTGTCTCTCGGGTCAGCCCTCTGCTGCCAGTGATGGCTCCTTGTCTCTTCACATGTAACTTAGGTTGTGGCTTCCCTCATCTATACAGACGAGCCTGCCTATCTGCTCCCAGCCCTGCACACAGCGAGGGGACACCAGAGGAGTTCCCAATGATGAGACTTCCTGAGAGCCTGGCTGGTGCTCCAGGTTTGTTAGTGAATGTTCCCAACCACTCAAAGAGAGAAATCCTGTTCAATATCCACCAGTGTCTACTGAGCATCTACGGGGTGTCTGAGACCACCTTTCCGGGTGCTGTGCATACAGCAGCAAACGCGGCCAAGTCCCAGTCTTCCTTCCACTGGGACACTAATGACACCAAACAAATAAGATACAAGGTCAGGTTGGGTTAAACGTGTGAGTAAAACAGGGTAAGGGGGTGGAGCCTGGCGGGGATGCCGTATTACATGTGAGGACTCTCTGAAGAGTCGACTTATGATTTGAGACCTGGAGGGGAGAAAAAGCCAGCTGATATCTAAGGGAAAGAAGGGCTTCTCTGGTGGTTCAGATGGTAAAGAATCTGCCTGAAATGCAGGAGACCCAGGTTCGATCCCTGGGTCGGGAAGATCCTCTGGAGAAAGAACAGCTACTCACTCCAGCATTCTTGCCTGGAGAATCCCATGACAGAGGAGCAAAGCACAGCAAGGCCAGTGTCAATGGCTCAGCAGTAGAGACTGAACTGGGAGAAGTGATCTGGGGCCAGGTCTTACAGGAATGATTTCAGAGTTTAGTCTGAGTGTGAAGGGAAGCCCGTGGAGGGTTGTAGGCAGGGGAATAGTAACACGAGCTGTTATACATGTGTGACTCAGAGAGAAAAGTACCTGGTGAGTGAGTGAGTGTGACTTTGGCCCTGCCTCCTCTCTTGGGGTTTCCTGCAGCCAGGTGTGGGGGGTGGTGGTGAGGTGAGGGGGCTCCTACTGCTCCCAGGTGACTCGTCCCAGAAGAGAAGGACATTGCCAAGGCAGTTATCAGATCTACCCACACATGCCCCTGGAGACACTATGAGGCTCAAGCAGGAGAATATCAAGGACCTGCCATCCTCCAGGGCAGCCCTCATGGCTTCCATGGAGGTGCCTGCCTAGGGAGGTTTTGCTGGGGGTCTCCAAACCTCACACCTGGTGCCAAGCACCAAGTTCAAAAAATCCCTTCCCCACTTTTCACTGTGGTTCCCACCTGGGCAGGTTGGGGGTGGAGACAAGGCAATGATTGAGGGCTGTGATGACTGTAGCTGGAGGGTGGCATGCCTCTGGGGTCCTCTGAGCCTCAGTTTCCCCCTCTGTATGATGGGAATAATACTACTGCCTTCAGAGGAATTTCTCGCAGGGACTCATATGCTCAATACTGGCCCATGCTTAGCACTGCTGCTGTGAAGTTGGGGTGTTTTCATTGGTGAGCGCCTATGAGAGCCAGGCTCCAGGGTCAAGCTTGGGCTGGAAACTGGTCCCTATTACTTAGTCATTGCAACCTCAGGCAAAGTCCTTGATCTCTCTGTGGCTCAGTTTCCCCACCGGTACAATGGGGGATAATAAGAGAACATAGCTTCATGGGGCGGTTGTGAGGAGCTAAGGAAACATTCGAGCCAAACACACAGGGCTGACCCAGCACAGGATAAGCTCTCCCTGAATGACAGCCATAACAGCCACTGTTGTGACCCCCACACACCCAGGGGTCCAGCGCCTGCTATTCAGTTTCAAATAGGACAGACAGTCTGCAGTCAAGCTGCCTGCTTCTGAGTCCTGCCTCTCACATCCGTGGGATGTGGAGACACGTGACTTCACCCCTGTGCCTGTCTCCCCATCTGTAAGTTGGGGGGGCGGCAGGTGAGAATGGCACTCACCTCAAAGGGTAATTGTGAGGTTAAACAAGCTAATACGTGAAAGCCCTTAGCACAGTGCCTGAGCACATAATGTTCTTTTGTTCTTACTATTGCTCTTCATAAGAGCACCTTATGTTCTTACTATTCCTCTTGTTGTCAGGACGGTTTTCCCCAGTGGGCCCCTGATCTCATGAACAGGTTGCAGTGGGGTCTGGGCTGGTAGGGCAGCCCAGTAGGAAAGGCCCGAGCTGCCCAGACCTGGAGGTCACCCCAAGGGAGCCCTGTAATCAGCTGTAATCAAGCCTGTCCTGCTCCACCCCCTGCCTCCCTGGGTATATCAGGGCTGGTCCAGATCCTGGGCTCGGTCTCAACAAAGGAAGGCACTGCACTGGGCACCATGGGGAAGGCAGTGAGTGCGGTCAGGGATGGGGGGTAGAGGTTGGAGGCAGGGGCTCTAGTGGGATCTGATGCCTTCTCTGTCCCGCCCCCCACACACCCACCCAGGAGAATTACGAGCTGCACCAGGTAGAGCTGGGTCCTGGCCCTGGTGGGGACATGGTGGCCAAGATGAGCAAGAAGAAAGCGGCCAGTGGAGGGGGCAAGAGGAAGGAAAAGCTGGAGAACATGAAGAAGGAGATGGAGATTGTGAGCAGGGGCTGGGCGGGGCTGGGTGAGGGAAAGGGTGGGGGCCTGGGAGACAGAAAGTGAGTGTGGTGCCCCCTCCATGCAGAATGACCACCAGCTGTCAGTGGAGGAGCTGGAGCAGAAATACCGAACCAGTGTGACCAAGGTAAGCTGGGGCAGAGAGGTGGGTGCAGGGGAAGGAGAGGAGGGAGAGAGAAAAAACATTAGAAAAGGGCCAAACAGGGCTTCCCCAGCGGTCCAGTAGCTAAGACTGTGCTCCCAATGCAGGAGGCATGGGTTTGATCCCTGGTCAAGGAACTAAGATCCCACATGCTACGAAGTACAGTCAAAAGAAGAAAAGAAAAGGCCAAACAGAAAGGGGCAAGTAAGAGAGGCAGATAAAAAGAAACAGAGAGAGGGGGAGCAGAAAGAGACAGAGGCAGAAGAGCCCTTGTTAATGAGAGGACAGGCCTTGCTGACCACCATGACCCCACCCCGCCCATCCCCAGGGCCTGTCTGCCAGCCTGGCTGCTGAGCTGCTGCTGAGGGATGGGCCCAATGCTCTGAGGCCGCCGAAGGGCACCCCTGAGTACGTCAAATTCGCGCGGCAGCTGGCGGGGCGGTCTGCAGTGCCTCATGTGGGTGGCTGCTGCCATCTGCCTCATCGCCTTCGCCATCCAGGCCAGTGAGGGCGACCTCACCACGGACGACAATGTGAGTGGCGGGTGCTGGGAGCCAGATCTGGGACACAGGGACCTGGGGGACAGAGGATGTTAAGCATGTGACTCAGGATACGAGTGACATAGGATAGGGATCTAGAGACGTGGAAAAGCAGCTTTAAGACATGGGTCATGTGGGCTGAAGGACACTGGGCTAAGAGACAGACTCAAGATCACAGGGGATGCAGGGGAGTCTGTGTCACGGAGATGGAGGACATAGGGAGGAAGACATAGACAGGCAACACTTAAGATATGGTCCTGAGAAGGGACTTCCCTGGCAGTCGAGTGGTTAAGACTTCACCTTCTAATTCAGGGGATGAGGGTTCGATTGCTGGTTAGGGAGCTAAGATCCCACATGCCTCAGGGCCAAAATCCCAAACATAAAACAGAAGCAATATTGTTACAAATTTAATGAAGATTAAAAAAAAAAAAAAACAGTCCTTGGAAAACAGAGGTCATGAGGGCATGAGACAGACCAAGGACAGAGGGCACAGGGGACACTGGGACTCAGACATGGGGACACAAGGGCATGAGGACAGAAGACTCAGGACATGACGCATGGAGACACCCAAGCTATTAGTCATGGAGCACACAGACATGAAGGATATTGAGATGCAGGACAAGAGCACATTGGATACATGCCAGGGTCAGGACAAGGGACATAAGGGCCCTGGGACATGAGACGTTGGACAGAGGATTGAAAGTCACAGGGCATGTGACACAGGATGGGGACTCAAGGGCACAGAGATGTGTGGAGGGACCTGGAATTTGGGACTTGGGACACTGGGCGACACAGAACATGGAGCATGAGGTCGACAGCATGTATGGAAGTGGTGACAGGAGGGCACAGGGGCTACTGGGCACAGGGGACAAGGTGGGTCCCCAGCCCCCAGCCACTGGCATTTTCTGTGGCTCCTCCCACAGGGGCTCAGGGCACACAGATTTTGAAAATGCTGATTATGAACCTTGGAACACAGAGAACACAGGACATGGAAACATGAGGCAGAGGACAGTGCAGAATGCAGGACTTGGGGGCATAGGAAAAGGGGACACGTGCCACCAAGCTGCACAGTGATGTGGGGCACAGTCACGGTGCATGGGACCACAGGGCCAGGGAAATGGGATCTGTGCCCACCATGAGCACAGGGCAGTTGAATGTGGGATGTGACGCTCATGGGGACAGGGACACAGGTCACAGGAAATAGTGCCTGAGGCTTCCTAGTAGAGAGGGGAAGACCATGGAGGTGACCCTGGAGGAAGTCACCAGGGGGACCAGAAAGCAGGCCGTGGCCTAAGGCAGGAGCTTCCAGCCCCTGGTAATTCCCCACCCCCTCCCTGCCTCCTCTAGCTGTACCTGGCGCTGGCCCTCATTGCCGTGGTCGTGGTCACCGGCTGCTTTGGCTACTACCAGGAGTTTAAGAGCACCAACATCATCGCCAGCTTTAAGAACCTCGTCCCCCAGGTGGGTCCCCAGCCCCCAGCCACTGGCGTTTTCTGTGGCTCCTCCCATCAGGTCCAGCCAGCCCTTTATCCCCTGCCCCCAGCTTGCCCCACAGGTCCTCACCTCTCCCCGCTTTCACCCCCTCACCTTCCCACTGCACGCGGCGACTTCCACCCTTGCTCCCTGCCCCCAACTCTGGTGCTCTGGTCCCACAGCAAGCAACTGTCATCCGAGACGGGGACAAGTTCCAGATAAACGCAGATCAGTTGGTGGTGGGTGACCTGGTGGAGATGAAAGGCGGGGATCGAGTGCCGGCCGACATCCGCATCCTCCAGGCTCAGGGCTGCAAGGTGGACAACTCCTCGCTGACTGGAGAGTCTGAGCCGCAGACCCGCTCACCCGAGTGTACCCATGAGAGCCCCCTGGAGACCCGCAACATCGCCTTCTTCTCCACCATGTGCCTCGAGGGTCTGTGAGGTCCCCACCCATCCGTCCAGATGACTACACTGCCTCCGCGCTGCCCTTTGCTGCCTCCACTGCCCCCTTCTGCTTCATTCTGAGACTCACAGACTCCCCCACTTGATGTGATTGCTGCCTCTCTGGGTCACGCCGCCTCTCTAGCTCCCCTATTGCCTCCAGTGTCTTCCATGACCGTCCCTCCTCTGGTTCACCGCTGCTGCTGTGCAAGCCGCCTCCCGACCCCCACCGCCAGCGCCGCTCACCTGATGCTGAGTTACCCTCTTGGCCCCACTGCAGGCACTGCCCAGGGCCTGGTGGTGAACACGGGCGACCGCACCATCATCGGGCGCATCGCATCACTGGCCTCAGGAGTAGAAAATGAGAAGACGCCCATCGCCATCGAAATTGAACATTTTGTGGACATCATCGCGGGCCTGGCCATCCTCTTTGGTGCCACATTTTTCATAGTGGCCATGTGCATTGGCTACACCTTCCTGCGGGCCATGGTCTTCTTCATGGCCATCGTGGTAGCCTATGTACCTGAGGGGCTGCTGGCCACCGTCACGGTGAGCTGGGGACACAGAAGAACTGTGCAGCGAGCTGAGAGGCCTGTCCATCCATCTTTCCGATCATCCAGGCTTCCCTGTATCCTCTCTCTATCTGTCCATCCAGCCTCCATCATGTTTTCTCCTCCTCCCCACCCCCATCTCTCCACCTATCCCATTCATTCAGCAAACACCCACTGGGTCTGCTCTGGCCTGGGTCCTGTGCGACACACCCAACACTCAGATGAACAGGGAAGGGCTTTGACAGGAGGAGGCTGAGGTTGGCTGTTGAAGGCTGCTGTGGGCAGCCTTCCATAGTGAGCACCCAGTCCTGGGCCAGTCCAAGAGGAGACTTAGGGAATGTTAGTTTTCTTACTTTGATTGTGCTGATAAGAAATTACAGAACCTCAGCTAGGACACCTAAGAGAGGGGCCTGACTACATTTATCTGGACAGACTGGGGAGGCATCCCAAATGGAAAGCAGAGTGGACAAAAGTTTGGAGGCAAGAAAAGCCTAGTCTTTGCAGGGGAGTGCTGTGTACGCAGACCTGTGGCAGCTTAATGCTGCGTACTGTGGCTGGGGTAAAGGATCCCCAGTGCTTAGAAAGGAGGGAGGTGGAGGGGAGCAAGGCTTGATCCCCATGCCTGCATTCCCCACCCTTCCTCCAGGTGTGCCTGTCCCTGACAGCCAAGCGGCTGGCCAGCAAGAATTGTGTAGTCAAGAACCTGGAAGCAGTGGAGACACTAGGCTCCACCTCGGTGATCTGCTCTGACAAGACGGGGACCCTCACTCAGAACCGCATGACTGTGTCCCATCTGTGGTTCGACAACCACATCCACTCCGCCGACACTACAGAAGACCAGTCAGGTGTGAGGGGTGGGGGTGGGGGACAGTGGTTGGGCGGGATCTGGTAGATGGTGGAGATCTAGAAGGGAGCTCTGAAGTTAATGAAAGAAGTCTGGGGAAGGCTTTGCATTAATGGAGAAGGAGCTCCAGCAGTCATCAGGCAAAGGCTGGGTCCTGGGTGGCTAAGCTCTGGGTCTGTGAAGGGGTTTGATATTTACTGGGTTTCCTAAGAGACTTGATATTGGGTCTGGAGAGAAAGCTCCGCCCGGGGTATATGGAGGTGTGTGGGTCCCACCCAGGCTGGGATTCAGTCTTAAATCTAGGGGGCTGGGGGACTCGATTCTGGTACGGGAGAGCCCCTTCGCAGTCCCAGCCTGGATGCCTGGCCTCCAGGGCAGACATTTGACCAATCCTCGGAGACATGGCGGGCGTTGTGCCGCGTGCTCACCCTGTGTAACCGTGCTGCCTTCAAGTCGGGCCAGGACGCAGTGCCGGTGCCCAAGGTGAGAGCAGCGGGCGCTCAGGAGAATCGGGGGACGAAGCCTAGGGATTCTGGGAGGCTGGTGGTGCAGCCTGGCTCGCCCCTGACACCTCCTGCGTTCCCAGCGCATCGTGATCGGGGACGCGTCGGAGACGGCGCTGCTCAAGTTCTCCGAGCTGACGCTGGGCAATGCCATGGGCTACCGCGAGCGCTTCCCCAAAGTCTGCGAGATCCCCTTCAACTCTACAAACAAGTTCCAGGTGCGCACCCGCCGCGGCCGGCCCCGCCCACGATCCAGTCCCGCCCACCATAAGTCCCGCCCACCGAAGGCCCCACCCACATTCCGGGCTGGCCTGCGGCCGGCCTTCACTCTCAGGCCCCTCCCTTTACACAGCCAAAGACCAGCAAGGGCCCAGGCACTCCGCCCGCTCTCAGCTGTCAGGCCCTCGGTGGGGAGAAGCTCTCAATCCAAATCCCGCCCCAGTCCAACTGCGACCTAAATTCTGCCCGTTCCCCACTCCCAGGCCCTTATCCAGGCCTGTAGGTCCTCCCCAACCCTCAGCCTCTACTAAGGACCTGGCCAGCAAGCAACCCCCCCTCACGCTCAGTCCCTCCCTTTCCCACCCAAGGCTGCTCCCGCAGCGCCTGGGCCCTGTCGGCCCCTCAGTTCCCCAAGCCCCGCCTCTCCCCCTTGACCTCGCCCACAACCCCGCCTCTTCCTCCGCCCACAGCTGTCCATCCACACGCTGGAGGACCCGCGAGACCCGAGGCACGTGCTTGTCATGAAGGGCGCCCCCCGAGCGCGTGCTGGAGCGCTGTAGCTCCATCCTCATTAAGGGCCAGGAGCTGCCACTCGATGAGCAATGGCGCGAGGCCTTCCAGACTGCCTACCTCAGCCTGGGAGGCCTGGGCGAACGCGTCTTGGGTGAGACTCCATATCCTGCCCAACCTTCTGGGCCAGCCCCAACCCTGACCTTTCCCATCCTTGTTCGACAGTTGACCTGCCCCAATCTACACACTCAACTTTGACTTTCCCTATCTCAGTCCTGATCCCTGTTGTCAATGCCTACCTCCACCCAACCTGTCCTCACCTGGATCTTACCTCTCCTGACTCAACCTGTGATTCCTTGATTTTCCCCAACTCTTGCCCCACCCGATGCCCAGTCCTTGTTTTCTTCCTTGTCTGCCTTTCAGCATCCTCCTCCAGACCCTTCGACTTCTAGTCTCTGCCTCAACTCAAGGTTTTCCTCAATCCTTGTTTTGACCTCTGACCCCCTCCCAAGTGTTGTCTTGCTTCCCTAAACTTCCATAACCCCTGCCTCGATCTTCCACTTTGCTTGGTGTGTGACCTCTGGCTAGAAGTGTCCCTTCTCCAAACCTGTTTCCTCATTTGCAAGATGAGAATGCTAGTAACTCCCAGAGTGGTTGTGAGGATGGATTCCAACACAGTCGTCTCTCAGTGTCCACAGGGGACGGCTTCCAGGACACCCACCACAATCCCCCACATCCTTACTACCCAACAGATACCAAAACCTGCAGGCATTCAAATCCCTCATATAAAATGGTGTAGTATTTGCATATAACCTGTGCACTTCCTTTTGTATACTTAAAATCATCTCCAGATTACTTGGAGTGCCTAATGCACCAGGTAAGATGTACCTATGCAAGTAGTTGTCATTGTGTGGCAAACTCAGGTTTTTCTGGAATTTTCTGGAGTTTTTTTGGAATATCTTTGATCTGCAGTTGGTTAAATCTGTGAATGTGGAAGTTGTGGATACAGAGGGCTAAGTGTAATGTGAATGAAGGATTCAGCACAGGGTCAGGCATTCATGGATGCTTGGTGCAAGATGTGGTTATTTAACTCATCATTTGGTTTTGCTATGGAAGGGTTCACCCAGGACTCCTGTTTGACTTGTTTTTTGGTCAGGCTTCTGCCAGCTCTACCTGAGTGAGAAGGACTACCCACATGGCTACGCCTTCGACGTGGAGGCCATGAACTTTCCAACCAGTGGCTTGTGCTTTGCGGGACTCGTATCCATGATAGACCCACCCCGGGCCACTGTTCCTGATGCTGTGCTCAAGTGCCGCACAGCAGGCATCCGGGTATGCCTCTGGGGAGAGCATCAGGCAGGAGTGGGAACAGGATGACAGTATTTGAGGACGAGCAACCCTGTGACAGAAACCCACCTGAAAATAGCTTGAACCACAAAGGAATACATTGGCTCAAGAACTGAAAATTTCTGGGGAATGAAGGTTTGAGTATAGCTGGATCCAGGAGTTCAGTGTCTTTAGGAATTTGCCGTTCTCCACGTCTCAGCTCTGCTTTTCTCTCTGCTGGCTTTATTCCCAAGCAGTCCTCCATTTTGCTGGACAAAGATGATCACCACCGAGCAGCTCCAACTAATTAACATCCCACTTGTTTAGCCATTACATCAAAAAAGAGTGCATCTTTGGCAGTTATTCCACATTCGGTTACATGTTCATCCTTGAATTGATCACTGTGGCTGAGGAATGTCCACTGGGGCAGACAGGGAGAGTGGGTTAATCTGAAGGGGTCAGGGGTCTGTTGGTTCCTTCTTCAGGTGATCATGGTGACAGGTGACCACCCCATCACAGCCAAGGCCATTGCAGCCAGCGTGGGCATCATTTCAGAAGGCAGTGAGACAGTGGAGGACATCGCTGCCCGCCTCCGTGTGCCTGTGGACCAGGTTAACCGGAAGTAAGTCCCCTTATGTTCTCCTTGTAGTTCTTCCCACACCCCACATGGACTGAGGCCCCAGTGATGTCCTCCCACTTCCCTTTCTAGGGATGCCCGTGCCTGTGTGATTAATGGCATGCAGCTGAAGGACATGGACCCATCAGAGCTGGTCGAGGCACTGCGGACCCACCCTGAGATGGTGTTTGCCCGTACCAGTCCCCAACAGAAGCTGGTGATTGTGGAGAGCTGCCAGCGACTGGTGCGACCCTGATGATGCTGGCGGGCAGATGGGCGGGGCTGGACCTGGGCTGCCCTGTCACTGACCACCCTCCCACTTGTACTCACTGCCTGCAGGGTGCCATTGTGGCTGTGACAGGAGATGGTGTGAATGACTCCCCAGCCCTGAAGAAGGCAGACATCGGTGTGGCCATGGGCATTGCCGGCTCGGATGCTGCCAAAAATGCAGCGGATATGATCCTGCTTGATGACAACTTCGCCTCCATCGTGACAGGCGTGGAGCAGGGTCCGGGCCAGATCAGAGATGGGGGCCAGCAGTGTGGGTGTGGGAGGAAATGGGCTAAGGGGACACTGAGGTGCCTGCGGTCCCCCACAGGCCGACTGATTTTTGACAACCTGAAGAAGTCCATCGCCTATACGCTGACCAAGAACATCCCTGAGCTGACACCGTATCTCATTTACATCACTGTCAGTGTGCCCCTGCCGCTCGGGTGCATCACCATCCTCTTCATAGAGCTCTGTACTGACATCGTGAGTCTATGGCCCTGTTGCCCCCCACCCGTATAGTGCCCAGAGACAAATGCCCACAGGCAGGCATGATAGAAACCATCACGGACAGTCTTAGACTCAGAGTGATACAGATGTGTGTACAACAGACAGCCAGATGTGGACACGCAGGCAGGCAGGAAGCTAGCCATGGACAGACTTATGGACATACAGGTGGACACTCAGGTAGGCACAGACAGACTCAAGGATATGCATGGACTCAGATATGGACACTCAGACAAACAGATTTTAACAGACACAGCTATCTGGCTAGACTTGGATTCCAGACGTTCTCCAACAGACATGGACAGATAAACAGCGTCAGATAGACCTCAAAGCAGACAGACAGACAGAAAAGAGGCTCAGATACAGCCACAAATAGAGCCAGATGCATGGTCATGGCGCAGATTTATTCAGCAGCACTTACACAATGCCTGCTCTGGGCCAGGTATATGTTAATTACTTCATTTTGTCCTCATAACTACTCTATGAGGAGTTTTATTTCATCATCCCCATTTTACCGATGAGCTAATTGAAGCTTAGACAACTTGAGTGGCTTGCCCCAGGTCACACAGCTAATTCAAGCCCAGGCAGGCTGGTGCCCCGAACCTCTGTTCTCGGTCAATACACTCTGCCTCCACAAACAGACGGGTAGGGGACAGGGAGGAGGCCACAGGTACACAGAGAGACAGAAGAGATGCAGAGATAGTGACAGAGATAAAGAGACAGGAACACAGAGATGCAACAGTAGAGACATAATCACAGCACGAGACAAGAGACAGGAACAACAACAAGGAAAACAAAGGGGCAGAGAGACAGAACGTGCAACAGGGAAGGCCGTCAAGACCAGAGGAGCCCAGACGAGAAACAGAGTGGAGGAGGAGGAGGAAGGGAGAAAGACAGAGACCGAGAGACACACAATAGCAGCGACAAACACAGACGTTCCCATGGAGACGACAGCAGGACAGATGTGGACACACGTGGTAAGGGCCAGCTGGCCTCAGGCTGTCCAGGCAGGTGTGACTGTGTGACCACTGTGGGCCTCACCTCCTTACCTCAGTTCTGTCCCCGTCCACTGCAGAGGGGAGGGGGCTCCAAAGAGTCAGGGACAGGGGCCCAGGAAAACTGCCAACCCTGGTTCCTTCCACCCCTGGCCAGTTCCCATCAGTGTCCCTGGCATACGAGAAGGCTGAGAGTGACATCATGCACTTGCGTCCCCGGAACCCAAAGCGGGACCGACTGGTCAACGAGCCCCTGGCTGCCTACTCCTACTTCCAGATCGGTGCGCGCCCGTGGTGGCGGGGTGGAGCAGTGCAGGGCTGTCCTGGGGGACTGCTCACCGCCGTGGGGTCTCTCCCTGAGACTTTGCCTTGCTCTGGATCTTGGTGTCTGCCTTTGATCCCGGGTGTCTGTTGTTCTCTGAGTCTTTGTCTGCACACGATGGCCTCTGTGGTCCCCTGGGTCCCTCCTCCATCTCTGGCCTCGTTCTCCTTGGCCCTGCCTCTGGGTCATTGCCTCTTGTCTTTTTGGGTCCTCTGGGTGTGTGTCTGTCCCTGCCTCTCCCTGTGTCCTGTCTCATGTCACTGTCGATCTCTCTTGGAGTCTTTTCTCTGTCCACTGTTTGTGTTCCTGTCTGTCTCCACGCTACTATTTCTGTGTGTTCCTGACTCTGTCTCTCTGTCTCTGTCTCCCTGTGTTTTCTCGCTTCTCACCCAGGTGCCATCCAGTCGTTCGCTGGCTTCACTGACTACTTCACGGCGATGGCCCAGGAGGGCTGGTTCCCTTTGCTGTGTGTAGGACTGCGGCCGCAGTGGGAGGACCACCACCTACAGGATCTGCAGGACAGCTATGGCCAGGAGTGGGTGAGTCCCTGCCCCTATTGCCTGGGTTTCCAGCGCCCCCTTCCGTGAGTGTGGCCCACACTCACTCCTCCATGCATGACTGAGCTCAGCCAGAGCCTCCTGGACACCCAAGCTCTCTGCCAGTTGTGTGGTAAGGAGCCTTTCCCACCACAGTCTCGAGCTCAACTCTCGTTTCTGATGACCCTAGCTGCAGATGGGTCCTCTCTCCGCCCTGACAGCAAGACATCATCTCAGGTGTGGAACCAGGATCCCACCCCGCCCTCCAGTGTCCAGTTAATTTCCCTGCAGCAGCATGACTTACACAGAGTATTTGCACGTCTGGCTGACTTAGGCTGCATAGAGAGGCTAGATCTGGCTGGCGGGTGTATTTAGTTTGCCCTGTGGAGTGACAGATCGGGACATTCCCCTTGAACATTTACTGTTGTGTTAAGAAAATAGATCTTGGAACCAGACTGCTTGGGTTCATTGTCTGCCACTGCTCCTCACAGCTGTGTGACACTGGGTGAACTCATTTGCCTCTCTCTGCCACAGTTTTCCCACCTCTAAAGTGGATAGCATACTCATGTCTTATCTTGGTGACTTTCACCTTATTGATTTTTACAGTGTGGTCCTCAGACCAGCAGCATCAGCAACACCTGGGAACTTGTTTGAAAATCTTAGTTTTCCCCTCAGACCTCTGGGGTCAGAAACTCTAGGGGTGGGACCCGCATTTTAACCAGTTCTTCTGGGGATTCTGATGTATGTCAAAGTTTGAATACCACCAATCTACCTCATACGATTAGTGGGAGGATTCAGTGAGATAATACATGCAAAACACTTGGTACCTGGAGCATAGTAAGTGTTCCTTACACAATTAGTGGTATGTATAGAAATAGTTATACTGAAGACATGGATTGAACAGTGGCTGCCCCCTCTAAATGTGGCTTGTGCCGCATTCCTCCCATCTGGCTCATGTTTGCCACCTCCCCGGGTCCTGGAGTCACTGAACTTTGTATGCCCTGCCTCAGGGTTCTAATTCTCTTTGTCCAGGTGCTCCCTTTAGGGTGCCCAGGAAATCCTGCATCCCTCCTTTCATTATGAAGGCAACTGACCTGACCTACTGATTGGCCAGGCACTGACATCTAAGCTCACTAGACCAGGTTTCTAGGCCCTGCACTCTGGGGTCCTGCAAACCTGGCAGACCGTGCATCTTTTCGTCCCTGCCCCGGCCTCTTACACAAGGGATAGAGTACTGAGGGGCTCGTGGCCCCAGACCCCGTGTGCCCAGCTGGCTGCAGAGGCTCTCCGCCTGGGCTCAGGCTGCTTTTGTTCCCTCTGGGTCCACAGACGTTCGGGCAGCGCCTGTACCAGCAGTACACCTGCTACACCGTGTTCTTCATCAGCATCGAGATGTGCCAGATCGCCCGACGTGCTCATCCGCAAGACACGCCGCCTCTCTGCCTTCCAGCAGGGCTTCTTCAGGTGTCCCCGGCTGGCCGCAGCCCTGCCCCTACCCTGGCCCTACTGCAGCCAGCAGACCCAACACTGGATGTGCCGGGGCCAGGTGCTAATGTTCCTGATCAGTAGCTAGCCAAGAGCTCCCACCCCATGCATCTCAACTGGCCCCTCCATGTTTCGTCAGCTAAAGGGGTGATACTGACCACTCCTGGTGTAGGGCCAGCATCCACTGGGGGAGAGGTGCGAGCTACGCCAGGGTTCAGTGTTTAGAACATCTCCCTGCAGCTATCTGACCCCCTCTGACCAGCACCCCGATTTCCGTCCGGTCCCCATCTCCTCCTGGCCTGCCTTTGTCCAGAGTCCGCCCATCTGAGCCTGTCCGCCCTGCCCCACCTGCAGGAACCGGATCCTGGTGATTGCCATCGTGTTCCAGGTCTGCATCGGCTGCTTCCTGTGCTACTGCCCTGGCATGCCCAACATCTTCAACTTCATGCCCATTCGGTGAGGGGCTGGGGGCTGTGGGCATCAGGTGGGCCTGCGGGACACAGACCTGGGGGTAGCCTTGACCTTGCCATCTCGCCTGTGCCTTCAGGTACCAGTGGTGGCTGGTCCCCATGCCCTTTGGCCTCCTCATTTTTGTCTATGATGAGATCCGGAAACTTGGAGTCCGCTGTTGCCCAGGAAGTGAGTGAGGAGCCTGGAAGCCTGGGGATGGAGGGCTGAAACTTTCTTAGAGCTGCTGCCTAGACGTTTGATTTCTGCTGCCTTGACGTTTGATCTCTAAGCCCTTGACCTGCTGTTTGAAACCACCACTGAGCTATCACCTTGGAGCCCCTGGCTCCCACATACTCACCCAAAACCCCCAGCATTGAGTCTCCTTTCTCTCTCTCTCCCCCAGGCTGGTGGGACCAGGAACTCTACTATTAGAAGGACCGCTGCCTTCAAATCATCCTCACACCGCTGTAGTAGGGGTGGAGGTGGGGGGGACACCTGGGACCCTCTGAACAGCCGCCAAAACATCTGAACAGTCGAGTTCCAGCCCCATCTGTGTCTGCTCTTGTAGCCCGCAACAACTCAACCTCGGAGAGACCTTCCCCACTCACCCTCCCTAGGCCCAGTTCTCTGAGCTGGCCTCAGGGAAGCCCTCACCTGAAGGGTAGGGGGTGCTTTGAAGGGGAGTGGGAGTTCACAGCTCCTACGAGGTGGGTCTCTCCTTAGGACTTCAGGCCAGCAAGTCTTTAAAAACACACTTGTGTCTGCATGATAGTAATAAACTAGCTCACACTGACTGCTTTTATTTGGTGCTGGGCATCGTCATCTGTTTTTTTCTTTCATGAGCCCCTTTGTTTCCTACAACTCAGGGGCTATTTGTTCCAGGCTGTTAACTCCAGTTTCTAGAACACAGCCTGGCACATAGTAGGTACTCAGTAAACGTTGCCTCGGAGAAGGAATTCCCAGTTCTTTGCTGAGAGTGACAGCATTTCTGGGCAAGCTGGTGTGACCGTGGGCACGCTCCAGAGTAGTGCCTTTTAACTGCGCCACTAGCTGAACACCACCTCTGGGCTTTCCTTTCTCAGTACCCCTTTCCATCTCTGGGGCTCCTCAACAGGTGTCAGAACCGCTTCTGCCTGCAGCAGCCCCTCCCAGTTCACAGGAGTTTCCTGATTCCACTTATACCTTTGCAGCTGCAATGGGCACCCTGTCGCTGGTTAGTCCCAACTGACTCGTGGAGGCTAAAAGTCACAGGTCCCCTCCTCACACCCCTATCACCTGAAAAGTGAATCCTCCAGCTGTTGGAAACTCCCCTGTCCACAGCCCCCCACTACTTTTGCCACTCCTTTCCCCAGCCCTCTTGCCTGCCTCTCTTCCCTGTTTTTTGACAAGTCTCTCTGGCTGGACCCCAGGCTTCTCCTTCCTCATGGGCACAGTCCCCACACCCCTACCGGCCTCAGCTGTCTCTGCAGTGATGCCCACATCTGCCCCCAGCCTCCCCTGGCACGTTCAAGGGGGCCTACACTGGCCTCTGCATCATCCTCCAAACCCGCTCCCATCATTCTGGCTCCTTCTCCCTGGGAACGTTCTCAGGGGTGCTCACAAACACACTTCTATTACCCTGGACTCCTTCCTTTCTCACTGGTCATCTCCCTACTCCCCACCCCCAGCCCACCTGGCAAGATAAAAACACACAGCTCCCTGAACTCATTCCAACCAGTTCTTATTTCCCTGGAAAGTCCAGGCACTCTCTTTTAACTTCAAGGACTTTGCTCCTTGAAAAGCAGGGCCTTGACACCCACTTTCTTCTCTTTGCCCCATGAATTCATCCTCTTAAGTCTCAGCTCACACACCCTCTCTTCCAGGAGACAGATAGCCATCTTTTCCCTTCCCAGCCCTTATCACTGTAGTCTAGCCCACCAGGGCCACCATCAGTCCTGATCCGTCTGGCTTGTGTGCCCCCGTTCAGTCCCTGAACCCCGTGAAAGCTAGGACTACTTCACAGACAGATGGCCACCAGTAGAAGGCCTGGATCAGAGTCCCTGCTCAGCTGCTGCTGCTAAGTTGCTTCAGTCGTGTCTGACTCTGTGTGACCCCACAGACAGCAGCCTACCAGGCTCCCCCGTCCCTGGGATTCTCCAGGCAAGAACACTGGAGTGGGTTGCCATTTCCTTCTTCAATGCATGAAAGTGAAAAGTGAAAGTGAAGTCACTCAGTCATGTCCAACTCTTTGAGACCCCATGGACTGCAGCCTACCAGGCTCCTCCATCCATGGGATTTTCCAGGCAAGAGTACTGGAGTGGGATGCCACTGCCTTCTCCCTGCTCAGCAGATAGGTTGAATAGTCATTTCTGCAACCTTCCCTCTATGTGCTCAGGGCTAGGTGGGGCATGGGAGGGGGATATGGGAGAAAGCAATGCCCTTATACATCCAAGCATGTGGGCTTGGGGAGCGCCCATCCACTCCCTTTTCACATCAAACTCATGGTGACCTCTCACTCACCTCCCCATCCCATCCCAAGGCCCCTGAAACCCTGTCCTGACTAGGAGCAACGAGGAGGAGATGGGCTACCTGGTGGTTGCCCCATCTGAAGGTAAATGCTGCCTCTGGAAACACCAAGACTCAGAGTAGAGCTGAACAGATGTGTGTTTGCTGCTTTCCTAGGCCCCAGGTCAAGTAATATTATGGCAGGACTTGAGAGCCTAGGGGAGGGAAGGAGGCAGGGAGGGAGGGGGCACATGCTCTATCTCATGCCCTAGGGGACCCCACTGATAACAGCAGGGCTGGGGTGCACCTTCCCACATGGTCAGGGTTTGCAGCTGGGTGGATCTTAAGAAAGCCATTCAACGCCTTGCTTCTAATCAATCCCCCCTTAGGAAAGGGGAGAGAAAGCGGCAGGAAGCTGGCCTCACTAGACCAGGGCAGGACTGGGATGAGCAGTGTGGTATTCAGGGTAACAGCCACATTGGTGGGCTCTGCTCCTGGGCTGCAGCTGTCTCTGTTCTCCACCCTAAGACGACTCAGGCCAGGGTTTAATCTGAGGGCCACAGAAACGAGTCAGCGCACTGAGGACCTCAGAATCACAAAACAGATGCTCAAAGATAAAACCAAGGGTCCAGTGGACTGCTCCAGTGTGAGGAGCGCTAAATGGTTGTAAGCAGAGAAGGGCAAACTAGTAAGACGGGGGTTTCAGACAGATTCCCTTAGTTCCCATACAAAAGGCGAATCAGGAGCTGAGGAGGTGTCCAGCCAGGGAAGGGCCACGTGGTAGAGGGCCAGGTTAAGGCAGTGAGGAGAAGCCCTCAAGAAACATCTCTTGGATTCTAGCTCCCCTCTGTCACCTGTTCCCTGAGGGCCCCAGGCTATGCCACTGCTCAGAGACTGTCTACAAGCCCTCAGCCACCTCAGGGAAAACAAGGAGCAGAGAAGCTGGTCCAGGAACACAGGACAAATCAATGCGGCCTAGCCGCCTGGCTTGTCTACCTGGCTCTGAAACCAAAACGAGGGCCGCTGGGACCCAGGTGAGCACAGTATCGGCAGACAGTTCCAGAGAGAGAAACGGAGGCAGAAACAACTTTCCAAATACGGTTTACTTCACTGAACCTGGGGATGGGAGAAGGCATGTGAGAGTCTGGGATGCCGAGCCTAGGAGTGCACGTTGACAACGGCGACATACAGGGCCAAGGTGCCGAGGGCCAGCAGCCCCGTCACCAGTGCGCGGGCCAGCAGAGCCGCCCAGCTGCCCAGCGAGCAGAGGCGGACGAAGGTCCTGCGGGGAAACAGCACAGTGAGGGCGGGAGAAGAGGAAACCTGGCCCACCCGGACCCGGCCTCCAGCCCCACCCCGCTCACTCCATGACAAAGGCCTTGTAGACGCTGAGGAACATCAGGAGTAGGACTGCTGGCCGGTAAGTGTGGTACAGGTCGTAGCGAGTTATCATCCACACCTGGGCAGAGGCGACGATGTAGTGGACCTGGAGGGAAGCGGGCAGTCAGGGCTGGGCCGCAGGAGTGGAGCCAGCAGCAAAGCAGGTGTGTGGGGGGGTAAGCAGGACCGCGTACCAGGCTGATGTTGGGTCGATGCTCATCTGGATGTATTTCCAGTCAAACTCAATGCCCCGAGCTCCAACCCAGAGCGGGATGCAGCTGAGGAAGGCAAAGGGAGGGATTCTCCAGTACCCAGACACCCTCAGCATCCAGAATCGGAGTGAGCCCCCACCCTCCAGCACCCCCTGGAACCCAGGTGTCCTTTCTCAGGAGTCTGGGCTCCAGGCTGCTGCACACCGGGACATAATGAGCTCGGCGGTGGCCCAGCCCAGGGCAGCAACCATGATCTTGTATTCCCCCCTTGCCGGCATTCCGGGACATGACAAGGTTTAGGCCTATCAGGTCTGCCACGTCCACGCTGGCCTTCATGAACTCCTGTGGGTCAGGTTGAGGCTTGAGTAAGCACAGGTGCCAGGGGCCCCCACTCCTGTACTCCCTCCCCCTCCCTTGTCCCCACTCACCCCAATGAAGTCATAGATGCCGCCTTCCCAGGTGGGAAAGAAAGTGGCCAAGAACAGCATCTGAGACCAGAACACAGAGAGGTCACCTCAAGGTGAGGGAAAACAACCACGTGGATTGGGTGGGAAGTTAGTATGTGGAGGGGAGTACACGGGGTTCTGGGCGGGGCGTGTCCATATGGAAGAGGGATCACCAGAGAGCAGCAAGAAGGCAGAAGCTGGGGTGACTGAGGGCAGAGGCTTGGAAGTGTGGGTTCTGTGGTGATCAGAGGGGATCGAGGTCAGGTCTGGAGGCGCCGCGGCTGGTTACCCACTAGGGCACTGGTAGCAGTGTCGGTGAGACTTGGGGTTAGTCAGCGTCTCTTAGTAGTTAGTATCCAAAACCCTCTTGGCCATGTAATCGAATGTTCTCAGTGTCACTAAAAGTGCTATGCAAAAGTTGCTCAGGGGCCTCTCCTCGGGTTCCAGCCCTTCCAAGCCCGGCTTCCTCAGGCATTCTGGAGCACCCGGTTGGGGTGCAGGAATGACCCTACCTCCGGGGTCCGGGCGGGGGCAGAGACGAGGGTCCCCCGAGCCCTAGCGCGGCACCGCTGGCGCCCTCACCTTGCACAGCTGCACGAACAGGTAGGTGACGCCGGCCTGGACGCACTTCCAGAAGGCGTTGTACTCCGACCTGCGAGAGTGGGCGGTGAGGGGTCGGCTCGACAAGCGGCACCGCCTTCCCACCGCCCCGCGGCCTCCCACACTCACAGGCCGCTGCACTTGTAGGTGATGAAGTAGGGGAAGTAGGCCAGGGCGAAGCAGTTCCCGAAGTGGAAGAGCGTCATGACGCCGGCCGCCCGGCCCCGCCGGAGCGCGCCTCTCTGCCTCGGCAGCCTGGCGCCCGAGCCCGGGCCTGGCGCCCACCTGCCTCCGCCGCGGCCCGCGCGGCCTTCTGGGAGCCGGAGTCCGTGGCGCGGCGCGCTGACGTCATCCGGCCCCGCCGCGGCGCCCGGGGGCAGCCAGCAAGGAGCCTGCTCTGGAGCTGGACCCCGCGCCGTCCTCGCCTCTTTGGAGCGGCTCTTGGGGTCCGGTCGCCCGGGTCGAGCGAGCGCGTGCGGAGCGGCTCTGGATCCCGGACCCGACCCCGTCGTAACCGGCGCAGAGACATGGCGCGCAGCTGTGAGCATTCTGGGTTTTTATTTTATCACTGGCCCAGCGGCACAGGCCCCTCGCGCGGGGACTCCCACCTTTCCCCGGGGGGCCGAGGACGGGGATGAGAAACAGGTTCCGGCGAGAGCACTGGGAAGCAGAGGTGGGTCAGCCTGTTTCACTTGTCTCTGCTGAACATGTAGCGGACGAGGTCCACCACCCGGTTACTGTAGCCATATTCATTGTCGTACCTGGGGAGGGAGGGATGGACGGGGTTCAGGGGATCCTTTCCGACCACTCCCCTCTGCCCACCACGGTCTCTGACCCCTTGCCCCTTTACCGGGAAATGAGCTTCACGAAGCTGTCGTTGAGCGCGATGCCAGCCTTAGCATCGAAGATAGACGAATGGGTATCGCTAAGGAAGTCTGTGGACACGACCTGAACATCAGAATTTCAAAGATAAGCGTGGGTCGCAGAAGAAGGACCTTCAGGAGCTCAGTCTCTTGGGCGCACAGTGTTTGATGGAGCCCCACTCTGTCCAGGTTCTGGGGACAGGGTATGAGGGAGACTCATGGGGGCACTTCAGGTAGGGGCCAGGCTAAAGGATACAGACTGCAAACAACCTTTGATGCTGCACCAACAGACATCTCTTCCTGGGAATCTTGCAAGGGGGATGAGTCGCCAGAGGCCCTTGAGGGAAGGTGGTGAGCCTGGCTCTGGACGACTAGGAGGATCTGGTCAGCTCCACCCCTCAGTAGGGTCTGAGGTGGAAGGAACTGGAGCATGAGGGCCCTGGGGGTTTGACCCTAGCATGGTGGAAGGCTACAGGAAGGTTTCCAGCTCTGAGGCTGATGTGATTTAATTTCTTTAAGAGATCCCAGCAGCTTTGAGAAGGTGGACTTAAAGGAGACAGCACCAAAGTGGACTGATGGAGCAGAGGGAGGTGATACCCATTCCTCACAGGGAAGGCCATGGGCTGTGGCTGGCCCAAAGCAAGTGTTGAAAAATGGGAGTGCTTGTCTTGTTCACTAAGCATGTGTTGAACACCTGCTGTATGCCAGGCCCTGGAAGATGGCTGGAGCTATGGAAGTGAAACAGGAGTCCCAAGGTCACTACTGTTGTGGAGCGTTCATGCTGGCAGAGCCAACAGTGACCATGAAATGGCATTTCAGGTAAGGAAAAGGGCCACAGAAAGAGCGGAGAGGTCTAAGTAGTGACCTGGAGAAGATGAGGACACACTGTGTGGCTAATGGAGGGAACAGTAGTCCAGACCAAATGGGACCAAGTACGGAGACCCTGATTTGGTGGGGAGAGCTGACCTTCCCAGCCCTGCAGGTCCTATCTTAATACGCTGCAAACAACTCCTTGGCGAATGGAAACCACGCTCCCTCCCCAGAGGGCTCTTCCCAGGGTCCCTTCTCAGCCCCTACCTCATCCTCCCGTGTAGGCAAGGATGCCAGCCATGGGCCCCTTGGCTGCTGCTTTGATGGCATCCTTGATGGCTGAGTATGGGGTAGGCTGGGCCAGGCGGCAGGTCAGGTCCACCACAGACACGTCTGGGGTTGGCACTCGGAATGCCATTCCTGTCAGCTTCCTGAAGAATCCCACAGCAGGGGCAGGAGTCAGAACCCAGGGTCTTGCCACCATTCCCTCTTGTCTCTGCTTTCGCCACACTGGACACCTCCAGGATTGGGGGCCAGTCCAGTCCTTCTGGGGTGCGCCCCCACCCCAGTTGCAGCCTCATGCCCTCATACCCTTTGAGGTCTGGGATGACTTTGCCCACGGCCTTGGCAGCCCCCGTGGAGGCTGGGATGATGTTCTGGTGGGCGCCCCGTCCGTCTCGCCAGGCTTTCTTCGACGGCCCATCCACTGTCTTCTGGGTAGCCGTGTAGGAATGGACTGTGGTCTTGGGGGAGGAAGAGGGCCAAGGTGAGGCCTTCCCGGCTCCTAGGCTTCTTCTTCCCAGGCCCAAGGTTAGTAGTCCAGGTGTGGAGGTTGGCAGGGCTACAACCTCCCATCCATAGGAGGAGCACATGCAGGCAGGATCCAGAGTTCAAAGGATGTCACCACTGGTGGGCTTCTCCCCACCCAGAACACCAGCCTCTCCCTGTTAACTCCACCCATGAAGCAAGTATGGGAGGAAGAGGTACAGGTTCCCAGCTGGGTCTCCTGCCCCACCCCCTTTCCCCAGCTTACCATCAGGCCTTCCAGAATCCCAAATCGTTCATGGATGACCTTGGCGAGGGGGGCCAGGCAGTTGGTGGTGCAGGACGCATTGCTGAAACAGCCAGGAGTGCCAGGGCACCGTGAGGTGAGCCACAGAGCCGCTGCTCCCCACTTACCTGACCTTCAGGGTTTGCACACAGACTTGGTTTGCTGAAAACTTGGGCTGGGGATGAGGGAGCAGTGGGGAGGCGGAAGCTCCCAAGCATGTTCTGAGAACATTTCTAACTGGTGGCTTTAGGGTAACGTGAACAAGAGGGCTGCCAAGACCTTGGGAAGAAGTGGACTGAAGTGAAGACAGCACCAGGGGGCGAGGGGAGTGGTGAGGGTGAGACGGATTTCTGTCTCCCTCACCCCCCCGCCCCAGCTTGTCCTTCAGGCACACCCTGCAGAACGCTGCTGCCCATATGTGGTTACCTGACGATTTTCATGGAGCTGGGGTTATATTCCTTTTCGTTCACCCCCATGACAAACATGGGTGCGTCTGGAGAGGGCGCACAGATGACCACGCGCTGGGCACCTGCCTCGATGTGGGCCTAGAGAAGAAGCAGAGTGTCATGAGGCACTTCGAGTGCCACCCCACCCAGGCAGCCCCGGGTGTCTCCTCCCCAACTTACCTTAGTTTCCTCTAAGGACAGGTACACACCGGTGGCCTCCCACCACAAAGGGGCTCCCGACAGACTTCCAGGGGATTTCTTTGGGCTGCTTGCTGTGGAGGGGCGGCAGCGCTGTCAATCAGTCTTTCCCCTGCCTGGCCTCCCCTTTATAGTCCCTAGCCTTCACCATTTGAGAAAGGCTGACCCGAGGCCTTCCTGCCAGGCCATCTGGCAGGAATGAGCGGCTTCCTCATCTCCCTGGGCACCACGCATGGTTCTTCTCACTCTGTGGTCATCTGGCAGGTCCCCCTTTTCATCATCTGACCCAAGCAGCTCTTCTCTTATCCCCCCTCCCCTGCTTTGTCTGCCTTCCAAGTTGGGGAAAGGGCCCTTCAACAAATTCCTCTGCAGCACCTGAGGAGCTGGCATGCGGCAGAGTCAGTGACCCTGGAGACCCCAGCCCCCTCCCCTACGTTGTCATGGGCCCTGCCCTCCTGCCCAGGGGCCTGTTTTGAGGATTCTATTCATTCGTTAAGGAAGTACTGAGTCTACCCCCCTGGGCCTGTGCCCACAGATGCCAGAGCAACAGTGGCACTGCAGACTGACAGGGCCCTCCCTGTGGGAGCGCTGCATGAGGCCTCGAGGAGGAGGGCCTTCCTGGTGCTCCCCGCACACCTCCTCCCTGCTCTGGCTGTGGTGGGTATGATTAGCATCCCCATCAGACACACGAGGAGACCAAGCTTCGTTCCCTTGCCCAGGGTCACACAACAGGAAGGTGGGGGAGCAGGGTAAAATACACACATAAGCCACACTGCTTGTGCAAACATGCCAGAGGGCATCAAGGTACTGCAATGCAGAGTGGGGCACACACTGAGGGGGTGTCTGTGTGGGGGCAGAGCAGCACTGGGAGGGTACCCTAGGGGACAGGGATAATGGCGCCCAGGTCCAGGAAGGAAAGGACTCTGAGCAACAGCTGCTCTGCTGGAACCTGGAATTGTTTTTGCTGTCATGACTTCAAATTGGGGTCAGACAGCTTCCCTCATTCTGACTTTCCAGTCCTCGCCTCCACCCACACCTGACCACCGATGGACAGCAGGGCGGAGAGTGGACCTGCTGGGAAGAGTGCTGGGAAGGCTGTGGATCTTGCCTGCGGCTGGAGAGGGCTTGCGAGCATGCATGTGTATAAAGTGGAAGGCAGCCACAGGGCCAGCAGTGGCTAATTTACCTTAGATAAAGTAGATTTACTGATTCCCATTTTATAAATTTTAATTTTTTTTTTTTTGGTATTTTGAAAATGTATTTGAAGCTTAGTAAACATCTAGTTGTTACTGATTTTGACTTACTAGATTATAAACATTATCTTTAAGGGACTTCCCTGGTGGTCCAGTGATTAAGAATCCACTTTGCAATGCAGGGGACATGGGTTTGAGTCCTAAGGTAGGGGAACTAAGATCCCACTTGCAGCAGGGCAACCAAGCCCATGTATGGCAACCACTGAACCCATGAGCTGCAACCAAGACCTGAGGTAACCAAATAAATATTTCACAAATACATCTTTAGTAAAGGAGGAGTGTTTGTATCAGTGAGAACTGGGTGAAGTGGGTTCTAAGAGGTACTGGAACAGGGTTCCAAGAGGTTGATCGCCAGTGTGTCTGGTGACATGGGGCTGGGGCATGGGGCACATGGTGGGAACCCCGTCAGCAGCTGGGATTTTGTTTGTGGGGCGATGGGAAAGCCACTGGAGGATTTAAGTGGGGATAGGGGGTAACCAGTCCAGCTGTTTAAGAAGGCTTCTGTGGCTGCTATGTAGGAACTGAGTGGAAGTAGTTGGCTAGATGGTGATGCTGTTCCCTGGGCAGGGGGATAAATAGGTTGAAGGGTTGAAGGATAATCAAGAGTTGAATTTTAGACAGGTTGAGTTGATAGGCCTGAGAGAAAACACGTGTGTATTAAATAAAAAGTGTTTTGAGTACAGTGGGGCATCTTTCTAGATTAGTGCTTCACCATTCTAGGGGTAAGGCGCTTCTCTGAGATCACCTCTCCAAACCAGCACCCAGAAACATGCACATACAGTTTGGGGGGTTACAAACTGAACCCTACATGAGAGGCTGGAATCCCTTTCTAATCACCTCTACAATCCCTGCATTAGTGTGTTGCAGGTTGGCATCAGACAGCCGCCCTTACCACTGGAAAACACTGATCTCATTGTTATCGACGACCAGTTGTCCATTCTTGTGTTCCACGCTCCCCTTGTATCGACCATGGGTGGAGTCATACTTAAACATGTACACCTGCAGGAGACAGAGTGAATTCTAGTCCTGGGGTGGATGGGCGTGAGCAGTGCCCCACACCCCGTGAGGGGTCCACAGGGCAGCTGGGAGCCTTTCACGAGCTCCCCGAACCCCGCCACTCCCCGTCCTACTGTCTCCCACCCTGCCTTTTGTTTGCTGCTCACCATGTATTCCAGGTCAATGAATGGGTCGTTCACTGCTACCACCTTAACGCCCTTCTCCATGCAGGCACGGAGCACTAGGCGACCGATGCGTCCGAATCTGCCAGGAGAAGGTTGGGAGTTTGTCCTCAGAGGTCCCAGCCAGCAAAGCAGAGGAGGGGGCGGAAGGGAGGGGCTAAAAGAGGCCTGCTCAGGGACTGGGTGGGATGTCTCAATCTGGAAGACGGTCCCATCCCTGTGTGGGCCAGTGTCATTTTGCTCACACGATCTCGCCCGTTTCCACCACTTTTTGTGTTTCTCTGCCCCTCTGTCCTCTCCCCCTATTCCTCACTTTATAGCTGGATGCATCCTGTAGAACTTCAGGTCAGATTATATCTCTCAAGCTGAAAAATGAAAACCTCTATCCCCGTCTATCAGTAAAACCAGATCCAAACTCCTCACCACAGTCCTCCAGGCCCCTGTGTGGCTTTCCACCATCCTCCGTCCTCTTCTCCTTTGCTTGTGCCACCTACCACCAGCTGTGCTGAATTCCTGCCTGTCCTTAAAACACTGAGCTGCCTCCTACACCCCATAGCCATTGCTTGCTGCCCTATTGTCACTCAGGGCATTGTTGGACTCCAGTGTCACTTCCCAGAAGCCTTCCTTGAGTCCCTGGCTAACATAGCCCTCTTCAGTCTTACTCTCCCCCAAGTTCCACACTGTTTACCACTGAGCTGCTGTGTTCTGTATTCATTGACTTTCTGGCCAAATGTGAGCTCTCTGAAGGTGGAGCCCTCGCTGTGTTCTGTATTCATTGACTTTCTGGCCAAATGTGAGCTCTCTGAAGGTGGAGCCCTCGCTGTGTTCTGTATTCATTGACTTTCTGGCCAAATGTGAGCTCTCTGAAGGTGGAGCCCTCTTGACTTTATCCCTGTGTTTCTCCAGGATGGGCAGGATGAAAGCATTGGTAAGACATGAGGAAATGTCCCCTTTAGTAATAGAGAGTCGCTGTGTCATGTTCCGACTCTGGCCCCATAGACTAGCCCACCAGGTTCCTCTGTCCATGTCCATGGGATTTCCCAGGCAAGAATACTGGAATGGGTTGCCATTTCCTTCTCCACAGGATCTTCCCAAACCTGGGGTCAAACCCAGGTCTCCTGCATTGCAGGCAGATTCTTTAGCTGAGCCACCAGGGAAGCCCAACTGAGTAGAGCTTTAGGGGTAGGCCCTAAAGCTTTGGGAACCGCTCAGGGGTAACTCACCCATTGATGCCAACTATCAGCTCCCGAACCTTCTTAGGTGCAGGAGGGTGTGGTGGTGGGACTTCCTCCTTGATTGGCTCCGGCTGGGGGCTGGGGCTGGGGCTCAGGCTGTGCTTCAACCCTGGGCGGTGCTCTGGTTACTGTTGGGAGCAGGGGAGAGGAACAATGAGCTAATGAGCTGCACCATCACAACGACAGAACAAGCCATCTTTGCCACTCAGGATCTGCTGGTTGCTTTTGGCCCCTAGTGGCCAACTGTTGGGCCCAGTGTTTCCCAAAACTACCTAATCCAAAGAGAGAATAGGGAGTGGGGCTTGCTTTAAAATATCAGTGCCAGGGCCTCTTTCCTGGGGATTCTAACTCAGTAGATGTGTATTTTTAACAACTGCTTGGGGTGATGGTCTCTTTGCCTCCTATTCCTCCTCTGTAAAATGGAGAGGATAATGGTGCTTCTCGCAGGATCACTGTAAGGATTAAATGAGGTGACACAGGTAGTGCTTACAAGAGAGTCTGGGAAACATGCCACACACAATATTTTGAAGATTGTTTCACAAACTTATCTGATAATTGATCTAGTCTAGTGGTCCCCAAACTGTTTTGGTAAGGATCACAGGAAGACCTCTTCGTAGGGAAATGTGACTCGGTGGGTCTGCACTGAGTCCCAGGAATCCTGTTTCCAAGGTGATTCTTATCCTCAGAAACACAAGTCCATCGTAACATATCAAACAAATGGAAACCCCTATCAGCTTCTGCTTCTCCACACATGCATGTCCACATCCATACGGTGTTTAAAACACCTATGCTTGAAGCTGAGTTGTCTGAGCTACAGTTGGCTTGATGTGGGGAGGAGGGACCTGGTGGAGACAGCAGTCAAGGGACCCTGGCTGGCAGAGGGTTTCAAGCTGGGGGTCAGACCTGGATATCAGCCCTGGCTCAGCCACCTGCCAGCTGAGTTGTCTTGAGCAAGGTAATGATACTAGCCTGTTTCCTTGGTGTCACACCTGACCCTTCACCTGGGGGCTACTGTGAGGACTCAGCGAGATCTCAAGGCACAATCGGTGCTGGTTTTAATAGAGGGGAGAACATCTGACACTAAGTGTATTCATGAGGAAATGGAGTGGAGAGAGACTGGAGGATGAAGGTTGGAGTTGTGGTTGGCTCCAGAATCAAAGGGACATTGGAGGGGGTGGGATTAGGAGCTGGGGGTCAGCCGACCTAATCTCTTCGGTCTGCCAAAGACCTTGTGACCTGAGGCTGGGCTGTGTGTGTTTCCAGTACCACTACAAATTCATAAAACTATTGGTCAGTGTTTACTGGTGACCTTAAGAATGTCTGTATTTCCTGGGGGTTCTGTTTCTGCTTCCGTGAAAAGGGGGGATTTCTTCATATGGTGAAGAGTAGGGATCTGAGCCTACCCTGTGACCTTTCAGGAGAAACCCCAGCTGGTCCTTCTTTGCAACTTCCCCCAGGCTTGCCTTCCCTCTGCTCCTGGATCGGGTACATGGGCTGGGAAGGAAGAGCCTGGGGCAGCTTCAGTGATGAAGCCTCATCCGGTAGGTGAAACATGGTGCTGGGCGCGCTACAGTGACGTGCCCATTTCCTGGTGCCATCAAGGCTAGGTGCTGTGCCGAGCTCTTCACGTGCATCAGCTCACTGAATCCTGTGAGGTATGCGCTGTACACCCACTTTGCCGAGGGAAACCGACGACTGAGATCACTGAGCGAGTTGATAAGCAGGGAGGGGGATCAAGGCCTACAGACGAGTTCCAGGGTCTCCAGGACTCTGGAGCCTCGCCCACCGCGGCCCCTGCCCCGCACCCCTGAGGTGCGGAGGCTGCGAGCCGCCTAGCCCTCAGTGGGTAAGGGGGCGGGGGAGGGAAGAGGGGGTGAAGATCCCGGTGCTCCGTCATAGACCCGGCTCCTGCCTCCGCCCAGGCCGGTTTCTACCCTTCCATGGCGCTATTGGTGCAAAGCCCAGCCTGGAGGCGGGGGTCCGCTTCCCCTCCACCACCGTCATAGAACGCACTTTGCCCGCAAACCAGGTGGGGAGGAGGGGTGGGGCTGCGGGGAACGAAGGCAGCGGGTCAGGATGGAAGAGCCCCCCGGCTGGCGGTGGTCCCTCACCCCGCGCCTCCTGTCCGGCTCTTGGTGGACGCTACCGGGACGCCTCCCGCCGGCAGGGACTCACACCCACCGCCCTTTCTTCCCTCCCAGGGCACGCCTGCCTCCCTCACCGGTGCACGGCGTTCGCAGCAGCTGGACAACGGTGACATCGGTGAGGACGATGTCGCGTTTCGACATGGCCTTCTAAAGTTTCATGGCCCAGCCAGCCGCCCTGGCACTCGCCGCGACGTTACAGCCTGACCGGGCTGGGGGCTGGAGGGACCGGAATCTCTTACCGTGACGTCCCGTGACGTCACAAAGGAGCCGGTGCGAAGGCCCAGTCCCCGTCGAGGCACGTGGCCGCGGCAGTGTACCACCCTTCCAAGACCACCCCTGGCGTCTCGAATGGAAACCAGCATTTTGCACTGACCTTCAAAGCCCTTTCTCTGTTCTTTCTTCTCCTTGGGAGCACGGGCTCTATGCTCTTCTGGACTCTCCTCTGGATAGTTATCCTCGCTATTTCTTTTTGCCTGGAAGTCCTGTGTTTATTCATTCGTTCTGGTATTCATTCAAGTTCTTCCCTTGGCAGCCTCTTGGTTTCCCTCAGGTGCCACGCTCTAAGAGAGCTCCTCCCAACTCCACATCTAAAGTTCTCTCCTTTCTCAGTCACTCTCTGCCATGACCATTACTCCTGTCATCCAGGAATCTTTGACTTCCCATCCTGGGTTACATATGAAAATGTGCCAAACTGCTCTAGCGTTATACTCTATAATTTTCTTTCCCTCCTAGCATATGTCTCTCTCTAAAGATCATTTTATTTATCCATTTTTTTCTTGCAAATTGTCTCTGCCCATTAGAGGGCTTGTCTGCCTTTGTCACTTTTATATACAATTGACTAGAAGAATGGTACTTAAAAGGTGCTTGCTCAAAAAATAATTCCAGGACAAATGAATAAATGTAACCTCCTGAGGTTTCTTCTGATGCCCAGTCTTGAGTCCTGTTCTCTCTCTCACACATGCTGTTCTTTTCCTGATGGCTTTTCATGTATTTAGTTTACCATGATGCAGTTACTCCTTTGCTTGTTCATTGTCTCCCTGTTGGGCCCATTATTTTCTGTTTTGTTCATCATTGGTCCTCCAGCTCCTGTGCCTGACACAAAGCAGGCTTTCATTAAAGATTCTGGGAAGAACACAGGGACCGATGGCCCTCTTCCCCCACAGCATGGGGTGTGGGGGGCTTGCTTGCTCATCTGTGACTCACAGGCAAGCACCTTCACCTGCAGGGCCAGTTGACACACAGTTGTGACCAAGGTTTAGGGGGATTTGGCCAGGAGGGAGTCATCGTCCCAGAGAGAGGTGTGGAAGCAAGAAAGGGCAGAATGACATAACCTCTTCCTTCCCCTAACCTCCATAAAGACTCAGTTTGCTAAGCATCTGCCATGAGATAGAGCAAGGGTGAGGCCCTCCTGCTTGGATGGGAAAGGTGAAACTGAAAATAAGCTGAGTGAACAGTTGGGGAGATATCAGCAAACCCAGACCAAAAAAGAACAGAGGTGGGGGGTACCAAATTTAACATGTATAGTCAAGGTGGAAGAATTGTGCACAAATAAAACCCAGGACTGAAAAGGGACCGATTTTGTATGCCTTTACTATAATAGATATGAAAAACTAGATGCAGTTAAAATGTTCTTAGAAAATACCAGGGATCGAAACTGATACAAAAAGAAAGGGCGGGACTTCTCTGGTCTGGGAAGATACCACAAGCCTCAGAACAATTATGCCTGTGCAACGCAACTTCTGTGCACAGTTAACTACTGAAGCCCACGAGCCCTGGATATTGAGCTCCACAACCAGAGAAGCCACCTCAATGAGAAGCCTGCACACTGCAGAGAGAAAACACATGCCCAGCAACACAGACCCAGCACCACCACCAAAAAAAAAAAAGAAAGAAATGGCAAATTTGCAAAGGCCAATAACAAGAGAAGAAACAAGGAGTTAAGCTCTGTCCTCCCAAAGGGTGACTCAGATCCCAATGATTTTATGGGCAAGAAGTGCTAAGGCCCTGGGAACAAATATTTGCCATTCTACGGGACCTAGTGCAGAGCCTAAGTGAAGCTGGGAAGCCTAGTGGCAGTTCCTGTGCTGAGGTACTCTGGGTAGGGCCTGGGCTCTGAGGCCCCATGGAGTGGCAGGCACACTGTGTATATCCACATTGCACACTTCATGAGTGCTGTGGGGGTGCTGTGACAGCTCAGCTCCTGAAACCTCCACTACTCACTCTAGGAAACAGCAGAGAAAGGACAACTCCAGGTTAATCTCATATATGGAGATAGATGCCAAGGTCCTGAGTTAAATAGTGCAAGTGAGAATGAATGGTTTTTCCAGTAGTCATGTATGGATGTAAGAGTTGGACCATAAAGAAGGTTGAGAACGAAGAATTGATGCTTTTGAACTGTGGTGTTGGAGAAGACTCTTGAGAGTCCCTTGGGAAGCAAGATCAAACCAGTCATTCCTAAAGGAAATCAACCCTGACTATTCATTGAAAAGACTGATGCTAAAGCTGAAGCTCCAATACTTTGGCTACCTGATGCAAAGAGCTGACTCATTGGAAAATATTGTGATGCTGGGAAAGATTGAGGGCAGGTGGAGAAGGGGGTGACAGAGGATGAGATGGTTGGATGGCATCACCAACTCAATGGACATGAGTTTGAGCAAAGATAGTGAATAACAGGGAAGCCTGATGTGTTGCAGTCCATGGGGTCGCAAAGAGTCAGACACGACTGAGTGACTGAACAAAAACAAGAACTGTGCACTGAAGAGAAGGATGGAGACTGACAGAAGATGGTAGGATGGGGCGGGGAGAGAAATGGAGTACATTTCTGAAGGAGAAACCCCACCTTTCAATCTTGGGGCAGATTAAGATTCTGAAGCTCACCCTTCCCCACCTAGCAACCTCCTGGCCTGGGAAACTCCCTCATTCTGGTGCTGGACAAGGGCAGGAGAAGCCACACCTGAGGTTTCCCAGAGATTTGACTTTATCCTTGGCCTGTGAAACCAACTTGGTGAGCTCAAGCTTGGAGAGGTGGCACAATTAATCATGGTCTATGAGCAGAGCCTAGAGAAGGCAGAAACTCCTGGCTTTCTGGGTCTGGATCCCTGGATCTGAGATGGAGCCCTGGGTCCTCCAGGGGGAGTGGATCTTGTCGCCCTTGTTGAGCAAAGCCTGAAAACACGTGCAGATTCTCGCCACACCTGTGTACCCACACGCATATCTCCGCCGCCCCCACCTGCTCACACCCAGCACATTCCTTCATGCCTGGCCTGGCCACCTGCAAACCCACCTTCGCCCCCTCTCCCAGTCTCTCCCCTTGGCACCAAAACCCAAATATCTTTCACCCTGGCACCCAACTATACCCACCCACTGGCCATCACCCTTCTGGTCCCTCCAAACCAGCTCTACAGACCCACCAAGGACAGACCTACCACCGCCCCCTGCCCTTAGCTCTGATGTCCTGTTCCATACTGAAGCCAAACTCTCAGCTGTTTCTGTCTCCAGCCCTTGCCATTATGTCAACACTTGGGACTTCAGGTCGGGACTTAGGAGGCCTCAGGGGGAGGAGGGAGGAAGGGGATGAGCTCCTGGCCCCCAGCCCAGGTTCCGGCTGACTGGCTCCTACTGCCCTGGGTCTTCAGCTCCTCCCCTGTGGCTGCCTCAACCGGCTTTTCAGGAGACACTATGTCCTGTCCCAGCTAGTGGCAATCAGTCCTCTGCCCTAGCCCAAGGGCTGGGAGGTAGGGCAAGAATGTGTTTCTGGTTCCAAAATCTGCCACCCTCACCAAGGGACCTGATGCTGCTCTGGGGACACATACAAACTTCCCTCCATCACGCTCTGAGACCCAGGCTCAGGCCTGGACTGTCATCTCCTGATATCTTCTAATCCATCCATTGTTCAACCTACAAATGTTTACTGAATGTTCTCGAAGCTCAGGATATAGCATGAACACACAGACAAAGGCCCTCTGGAAGTCTGCAAACTGATAGGGGTGTGTGTGTGTGTGTGTGTGTGTGTGTGTGCACGTGCTCAGTCATGTCTGACTCTGTGATCCCATGGACTGTTGCCCCCAGGCTCCTCTGTCTGTGGGGATTCTGCAGGCAAGAATCCAGTGAGTGGGTTGCCATGCCCTCCTCCAGGGGATCTTCCCAGCCCAGGGATTGAACTGAGATCTCTTGCACTGGCAGGCGGGTTCTTTACCACTGCGCCACCTGGGAAGCGTACAATCTGATAGGTGAGACAGACAATAAAAAATAATTTCGGATTGTGGTAAGAGCTTATAAAAAGTAAAGGGAAACATTACAGAGTATAACTGGGGGAGGGCCAGGGAAGGGTGTTTTGAGAATTGACATCTGAGGCAAGAAGAGAGTGAGGAGGAACCCAACCTGTGAAAACCTGAGTTCTTCATTCTGGGCAGAGAGAAGAGCAAGAGGCAGAAATGAGCTCGGTGTGTTTGAGGACCAGAGAGAAGACCTGTGTGGCTGGAGCATAGTAAGTGCAGGGGGCAGGGGTCAACGACAACAATCAGAGCAAGGTCTAAAGATTGCTTCTACTCCCTGAGGGTGCTTCTGGCCCCTGCTCCCCATCTTTTCAGACCCTTGTTGCTGGGGAAGCTGGATCCTTAGATCCCCTGAGAGGAGTAAAGATGCTGAAGAACCAGCCAGGGTCCTAGGGATGGAGGGTGACAGAAGATGGGGTTGGGAGAGATGAAGCCTGGATAGTAACTGAGGAATGAAAAGAGCAGGTGATTGAAAGGGCAGACATATGGGCTCTGGGGTGGAGGGTGCAAGCTGGGCAAGGAGCAAAGATGCTCTGTGAGTCTTCTCCATTCATGACTCACCCTCTCCTCCTCCTCTTCTCATTGCTCAACCCCATATCTCCCTGGGAAATACCTCCCTGACTGAGGACTAAGTACCTCACAGGGTAATTGAGTCATGAGGGGTGGAGAAGAGGAAAGGAGGCAGAGGATAAATAGCAGCTTTGCCTCCCTGGCTCTTCTCTGCATGCTTCCCGCTTGCCCAACAATATGCATCTTGCCAGTTTGCTCAGCTCCTGCTCCCTCCTGCTGCTACTGGGGGCCCTGCCTGGATGGGCGGCCAACGATGACCCCATTGAGAAGGTCATTGAAGGGATCAACCGAGGGGCTGAGCAGTGCAGAGAGAGAGGTGGGCAAGGCCCTGGAAGGCATCAACAATGGAATCACTCAAGCTGGAAGGGAAGTGGAGAAAGTTTTTAATGGACTCAGCAGCATGGGGAACCAGGCTGGCAAGGAGCTGGACAAGGGCGTCCAGGGGCTCAACCACGGCTTGGACAAGGTAGCCCATGGAATCAACAATGGCGTCGGACATGCAGGAAAGGAAGCAGAGAAGCTTGCCCATGGGGTCAACCACGCTGCTGGACAGGTTGGGAAGGAGGCAGACAAAGTGATTCAGGGGGTCCATCATGGGGTCAGCCAGGTGGGAAGTGAGGCAGGGAGGTTTGGCCAGGGGGCCCACCATGCTGCTGGGCAGGCTGGGAGTGAGGCAGAAAAGTTTGGCCAGGGGGCCCACCATGCTGCTGGGCAGGCTGGGAAAGAGGCAGAGAAGTTTGGTCAGGGGGCCCACCATGCTGCTGGGCAGTTTGGGAGTGAGGCAGAGAAGTTTGGTCAAGGAGTCCACCATGCCACCGGGCAGGCTGGGAAAGAGGGAGAAAAAATAGTTCAGGGGTTCATCATGGAGTGAATCAGGCTGGGAAGGAGGCAGAGAAGTTTGGTCAGGGGGCCCACCATGCTGCTGGGCAGTTTGGGAATGAGGCAGAGAAGTTTGGGCAGGGGGTCCACCATGCCGCTGGGCAGTTTGGGAATGAGGCAGAGAAGTTTGGTCAAGGAGTCCACCATGCCACCGGGCAGGCTGGGAAAGAGGGAGAAAAAATAGTTCAGGGGTTCATCATGGAGTGAATCAGGCTGGGAAGGAGGAAGAGAAGTTTGGGCAGGGGGTCCACCATGCTGCTGGGCAGTTTGGGAATGAGGCAGAGAAGTTTGGGCAGGGGGTCCACCATGCCGCTGGGCAGTTTGGGAATGAGGCAGAGAAGTTTGGTCAAGGAGTCCACCATGCCACTGGGCAGGCTGGGAAAGAGGGAGAAAAAATAGTCCAGGGGTTCATCATGGAGTGAATCAGGCTGGGAAGGAGGCAGAGAAGTTTGGGCAGGGGCCCACCATGCCGCTGGGCAGTTTGGGAATGAGGCAGAGAAGTTTGGTCAAGGAGTCCACCATGCCACCGGGCAGGCTGGGAAAGAGGGAGAAAAAATAGTCCAGGAGATTCATCATGGAGTGAATCAGGCTGGGAAGGAGGCAGAGAAGTTTGGGCAGGGGGTCCACCATGCCGCTGGGCAGTTTGGGAATGAGGCAGAGAAGTTTGGTCAAGGAGTCCACCATGCTGCTGGGCAGGCTGGGAAAGAGGGAGAAAAAATAGTCCAGGGGGTCCATCATGGAGTGAATCAGGCTGGGAAGGAGGCAGAGAAGTTTGGCAAGGATGTTCATTATGCTGCCGGGCAGGCTGGGAAAGAGGGAGAAAAAATAGTCCAGGGGTCCAACATGGAGTGAATCAGGCTGGGAAGGAGGCAGAGAAGTTTGGTCAGGGAGTCCACCATGCCATTGAACAGGCCGGAAAGGAGGCGGGTAAAGTGGCTCAAGGGGTCCATGATGGGGTCAACCAGGCTGGCAAGGAGGCAGAGAAACTGGGCCATGGGGTCAACCACGCTGCTGGCCAGGCTGGAAAGGAAGCGGAGAAACTTGGCCAAGGTGTCCACCATGCTGCAGGCCAGGCCGGGAAGGAGGGAGGACAGGTTGCAGCAGAATGTTCATAATGGGGTCAACCAAGCCGGCAAGGAGGCCAACCAGCTGCTGAATGTAGGTGAACAGGGGTGGGGGAAGTGGGGAGAAGGGTGTTGGGGGAGGGAGAGGGTTCAACCCTTGGGACATTTTGGGGAGCCCACGTCACCATCATTTGGTGAAAGAAGCTTGGGCAGCTAAGCTTGGGGGAACCTTGGGCTTCCCACTCTCCATCTCTTTTACAAAGGAGCTGGTGGCCAACTGGTCAGACTGATTAAGCCATCTTATCTGCAAAGCCCTGTATCAGAGAGTGTGAAAGGGACCCCAGCCTCACCTCCAGGGAGCTGTCCTCCCAGTTAAGGCGATCTTTAGGGAGGAGCACAGCCTCCTCTGGGGAACAGGAAGCAGTTACTGAAGTCAAGATCTATTATGGAGCAAAGAGAATAAGTGTTGAGAAAACCCAGAATGTCAGCATGAACTTGAGGACTAGCTTTGGGAGATAAGCCCACTCTGTTTAATTTTCATACCAAGCCTCTGAGGTAGTCAGGGTAGGGATGCTGACTCCCTGATTCTCAGATAAGGAACCGGAAGCTCAGAGAGGTTAGAGGGACTTGCCAAGGTCATGTGGCTAGCACACAGCTTTAGTGAATTGCAAATTAGGCTTCTTTCTCTTCCTCCACACTGTCCTGTCAGAGGAGGCCTTCCAGAGGATCTTTCTTCCTTTCTTCCTTCCTTTGTTTCTTTCTTTCTCCATGCCATGCAGCATGGACTTCCTTGGTGGCTCAGATGATAAAGAATTTGCCTGCAAGACCAAAGACCTGAGTTCGATCCCTGGGTTGGGAAGAGCCCCTGGAGGAGGGCATGGCAACCCACTCCAGTATTCTTGCCTGGAGAATCCCCATGGACAGAGAAGCCTGGTGGGCTACAGTCCATGGGGTTGCAAAGAATCAGACATGACGGAGCAACTAAGCATACAGAGCATAGCCATGCAGCATATGGGATCTTAGTACCAACCAGAGATCCAAGTCCCACCTCCTGCATTGGAAGTTCTGAGTCTTAACCGCTGGATCACCAGGGAGACTTCCTGGGGGATTTCTGATCCCCACTTAGGTAGAGGAGACAGGTACTGGGAGGCAAGCTGCACCACGCACAGCATTACAGGCACTGAAGAGGAGCAAGAGAAGGCTGACTCCTGCTTGCCCCAGTTCCCCACTCCCCACTCTCCATGCGGAGTCTTGGGACACCAGCTTGCAGACTAGCCCAGGCCTTGAAAGCTGCCAGCCATGGAGCCAGGGATGGGTGGGTATGGAGAGAGGAACTATACTGAAAGTGTGCAGGGTAAAGGAGAGGGTTGTGAGTCAGGTGCCAGGATTCACCGAATAGAGCCCAAGAGTGGGTGGTTTGTTTGGAGATTCAGGGCTAGCAGCAACAGTGCAGAGGCAGAGGCACTGATGAGAGTCTGGGGAGGGTTCAGGGTGGGGATCAGCCCAAATTAGTGATCAGGCTGGAGTGTGTGTAGAAGAGTGTGTTAGAGGTCAGGGTGGAGGTTAAACTATGGTCTTGGTATTTGTGTGGCTCCTCTGGGCTCCCTTTCCAGTGGGGCCCCTTCTCAGTAACTAAGAACATCTCATTAACCAGAACAAAAGGGAACTGAGGGAAGACTGACCAGTAAGGGCAGACATGGTTCCTGGCTTCTCCTCCCATCTCTCATGGAATTCCCACAGCCACGTGGGCTTAGGGTTTTCTTCCTGGACAGTGCAGGTCGGCGGGTGAGCTTATGCCTCCCACCCCAGCTCCAGTCACCCTAGGGAAATGGGCCACTGGGAAAAAGAAGTTGGGAGACCCTCAAGGTCTAGGAGGTTGTAACAACTGTCTGGGCTTCGTCCACAGGACGGTCATCCAGGCGGATCCACCGCCCAGCACGGGAGGGGGCCGCAACCACAACTTTAACATCTGGAGTAAGTCTTGAGCACACAACGTGGACTTGGAGGGTGGTGGTGCGGGGAGTGGAGGCTCTCCTCGGATGGCAGGTGGGACAGATGCTGGGGACTGACCCTCTTGTCCTGAATTTCAGGCTTCGGTCAACAAGCCCTTCATGGCCTTGTCAGTCCTGTGGAAGGTGAGTGCCCAGGTGGTTTCTGGGAGATGTTCTCACACCCGCTCCCATCACCTGTTCATTGAGAGCTGTGCTGAGGACACGCAGGCTCTGCAGATGCCAGCCAACCCGTTTCCCAGCTCTGGTCTGCCTTGCCTCCCTGCTCTCTGCCCTTCAATCCTGCTCACCTTTTGGGCTCTTTCTATTCCCATCCAAGCAGAAGAGACCTCCAGGGGTCCCTATGCATCTGGGAGCCAGGGAGGGAGGGGCTGCCGAAACCTTCCCATGTGTGCCCATCACCAACCACCTTGGCATCTGCTGCCACACCCCCTCCCTTCACTGTGACTCCCTCGGCTGTTTTGTTCCTGCTGTCTTGTGGCAACATCCTGGGTGGGTGGGAACCCCAGCTCTGTCCCTGGTGGACAGCAAGTCCCTCCCCACCCCCACCCCTACTCCTCACCAGGCTAAAAGGCTCCTCTGGGATCCTGGGCCTCCCTCTAGACCCAAAGAGAAGTCCTAGGTCTTGTCTGTGCTCAGTACATTCAGCGACCTGAAACTAGGTCCAATGGGTGAGGGTGTGGAACAGCCCTAAGACTATGCCAGAAACTCAGAGACACACCCTTGTTTATTCCCGGGCTCTGGAGGTGGTGGAGGATCCTCTCAGGCAAAGCAGACAAGGCTTCTCAGTTTCTACCGAGGCTCCTGGCACCTGTGTCTGGGTGGACCGGCTCCCTGTTCTTCCTGAGTCTAGGTGCTGCCTTCCTTAAGACAGTCCGTGGAACAGAAGCAATTCCTGGCCAGAGTAGCTAGTCTCCCTCTCATCTCTCTACGGGGTGTGGAGGGTGCAGGACTCTGTATCTACTCCCTCTCTCCTTCTCTCCTCCAGAGCATCACCAGCATCATTCCCTAAGCTGATGAACTGGTCTGGTTGAAAGAGACTGACATTCCCTATTGTCATATCCGCTGAAGTGACCTGAAGGAGCTGGGGCACGCAGGGCAGGGTTGGGGGTGGGGGTTGGGGAAGGGAAGGGGGAGGATGGATTTCTAGAGTCCCTTGGGGGCAATACTGAGACTTGTGAATAAATACAACACTCTGTACAACATCGTGGTCCACTGTGCTCCCTAAGTGGTGGATCCATGGGAGGAGGCTTGTCTTTCCTCCTCTTGCTGCTTTGCTGGAGGAGCTGGGAGTCTGATGCACAGGATAGGTGGGACTGGAGATTTTCGGCCTGGTCTGATGGAAGAGGGTGGTTACAGGGACAGGTCATACTTCACTAGTGCAAAGTTTGTGCTTGGCACCAAGAGGAAATCCATGCAGGGAAAGCCCCTCTGGGCCAGTAGTTGGAGGAGCCCGGGAAAAAATGGCAGGAATCTTGATGGAGCCCCAAAAGTTAGCATCCTCATTCAGGGGTGTGGCACCAAAGGAATACCAATAGTAACCCATGTGTATTGCGTAATTAAGGCATGCTAGGCTCCCAGTGCGTTACATTCATGACCTCACCAAATCCTCTCAATTGACCAGTTAGGGAAGAGGTACCGCTATTGCCCCATTTTATAAAAAAATCACACGGAGGTTCAGGCAAGTTAAGAAACATGACCAAAGTCACACAAGTGGAGGGAGAAACAGCCACAAAGGATGTTCTGAAAACCCAGAGGTCTTTTGCTGTTTGTTTTTTTTTAGCATTTAAAAATATTTTATTTTTGGTTGCACTGGGTCTTTGTTGCTGCGAGCAGGCTCTCTCTCATTGTGGAGAGTGGTGGCTGCTCTCTCTCATTGTGGAGTGGTGGCTACTCTCTCATCGTGGTAGGTGGGCTTCTCATCGCAGTGGCTTCTCTTGTTGCAGAGCACAGGCTCTAGGGTGTGCCAGCTTCCGGAGGTGCAGTTCATGGGTTCACTAGTGTGGCTCCTGGGCTCTAGGGCACCGCTTCAGTGGTTGCGGTGCAAGAGCTTGGCTGCTCTGCGGCTTGTGGAACCTTCTTGAGAACCAGGGATCGAACCTGTATCCATCCCCTGCATTGGTAGGCAGATTCTTATCCACTGTACCACCAGGGAAGTCCTCTTTTGCTGTTTAGTATCAGTAGGGAGGGGACTCAGTGAATAAGGAGAGAGGAAGGAGGCACACGTTCGAGGTCTTCTTTCCGGTAGGACCACAAAGGGCTCAGAGGGAAGGCACACTGAGGACAAGAAGGAGGCCTCTTTATGAGAGGAATAGTGACTCACGAGGCCCCGTTTTCAGATCTGTGGATGGCTCAAAGCCCGGATTGAAGATGCTAGCAGCTACTATATACTGAGCATGCAGTAGGTTCCAGGTACCATATGAAAGATACTCTAAAACCATTTAAGCTTCCAACAACCCAAAGGATATGATCTACACTGTATGGATGAGGAAGTTGAGACTCCAAGGGGCCAGGCCACTTGCCTGGGGTAACCTGTGAGAAAGTAGCAGGCCTGTCTATTTCCAGAACCTGACCTTGCCCAGCTACCTATAAAGTCTGTAGAATACTCACTTAGCATGGGTGGAGTGCTGGGAGACCAGGTGCCTGTGGGCCATGTCCTTCCCCTCCAGGGGCCACCACTTCCTCCCATATAAAGAGGGGCGGGTGTCTGCAAGAGGGACTACAAACATGGCTTCCAGCTCCAAAATTCTATCAATTGTGGAACCAGAAATGGAGACAGTGATTCTGCCCTTGGGCAATTTAGAGGCTTCTTGGGAAGGCTTCCCAATGGCTCAGCAGGTAAAGAATCTGCCTGCAAAGCAGGAGACACAGGAGATGTGGGTTCGATCCCTGGGTCGGGAAGATCCCCTGGAGGAAGAAATGGCAACCCACTCCAGTATTCTTGCCTGGAGAATCCCATGGATAGAGGAGCCTGGCGGGCTACAGTCCATGGGGTCACAAAGAGCTCGACATGAATGAGTGACTAAGCACAAAGCGCAAACAGAATTTGAAAACAAACACGAACTGATGTATCAATAAAGACTAAAGAACACACCAGGGAGGGAGAGGCACAGTAAAGGTAATGTTCTCAGCACTTCATATTCTCTGTGTTTTTCCTTGTTTGTAGAATACCACTATTTTATTTTATTATTTATTTACTTTTGCCTCGCTGCCTCCTCAACCACAGATAGAACCCAGGCCCCCAGCAGTGGAAGCTCGGAGTCCCAACCACTGGACTACCAGGGAAGTCCCTAAACAACATATGCTCCTTTTTTTCCCCTGGCAATATCTTATTGCAAAAATGAAAGAATTTTACAGTGGATACCTGCATACTCACCACTTGGATTCCACCATGAACATATGACTATACTTGCTTTATCACATTTCCACTGATACTTTTTTTTTTTTGCTATACAGTAGGTCCTTGTTGGTTGTACATTTTAAATATAGCAGTGTATACATGTCCATCCCAAACTCCCTAACCGTCCCTTCCCCTGATCCTTCTGCTCGGGTACTGATACATTTTCGATGCTTTTCAAAGTAAATCCCAGAGCTTTGTTTCTGGCATTTCAATAAACAGAAGCATTCATTCCTATTGAGTTAGCCAAAAGTTTGTTTGATTTTAAGTAACAATAAAAGACATATTTTCCATTTCACAAGAACTTTATTGAACAACTGTTCACTAACCAAATGAACTTTTTAGCCAACTCAATACCACATGTTTCCTACATGTGTGGGAACAGAGGGTCTACTCTGTGTTGAATGTCCTTTCATCTGGTCTGGAAGAACCCCTTCCAAGTGAGGAATCATTCTTTCAGAAAGTAAAAGCTTTCATTGATTTTATTTGCCCCCATTTTCTTGCTAGGTTGGCTTGAATGGGGTTCCTTGAAAGTGCCAAAGAGATATAGGATAATGCTGGGGTCAGTCCTGGGAGGCTTCTGGAAGAGGAGGATCTGAAGAGGCAGATCTGAAGGTTACAAGAGGCATGGCTCAGTCCTGCCTCGAGGCCTGGTGAGCTCTGCTTCCTCTGCTAGGGACCTTCACCCTGCCTATCTGTCCCTTCCTGCCTCCCCGGTTTGAACAAAGGGCTATCTCTGCTCCCATAGTGCACTGATACTGCACTGATACTGGTCCTCAAGGCGTTGTGACAAAATGTAATTATATACTTGTGTGTGTGTGTGTGTGTGTGTGGCATGCTCAGTCACTTCAGTCGTGTCCAACGCTTTGTGACCAAATGGACTGTTGCCCGCCAGGCTTCTCTGTCCATGGGATACTCCAGGCAAGAATACTGGAGTGGGTTGCCATGCCCTCCTCCAGGGTATCTTCCCAAGCCAGGGATCGAACCCACATTTTCTACATTGCAGGCAGATTCTTTACCCACCGAGCCACCTGGGAAGCCTGCAATTATCTCCTTACCTGTTTCATATCCATTTCTCCTAGACGAACAGGTTCCGGAGGAGGGGTCGAGGCTGGGCGCAGGTGTCGGCAGCTAGTAGAGGGGAGGCTACCGGCTGGAGCAGACTTGGGATGTATAAGTAGGAAGCCCAAAGCTGGGCCAGACAGGTAGAGTCAGGCGAGGGAGTCAGAAAGAGAGGAGGCCAGTTGCCGAGGCTGTGGAAGAACAGGGAGAGGAGGCTGGGTGGGACCGTCACCGCCAGCATTTATTGGGTGTTCACTCTAGACTAAGCATTTACAGACATGATTCAGTCACCCTCATAACCTCCCCTGAGGCGGGTCCCACGATCACCCCCTTAAAGATGATGAAGCCAAGGCTCAGAGAAGAGAGAGAGTTGAGGCCACCCAACTAGTAGGCAGTGATGGCTGGCTCCTCGACTCGAGCACTTTCCTGCTGGGCATCTCTGCTCGAGGGATGGCGGCGGGCTTCCTTGTGACTCTGGGTGGGGGGGAGGGGCTACTTCCAAATAAGTTCCCCATACCAAGTTGTTTCTTGTCGGGGGTGGGGGAGTGGGAAGCACATTGCTTGTGGGATCTTAGTTCCTGGACCAGGGATTGAGCCTGTCACCCCCACAGTGGAAATGGGGAGTCCTAACCACTGGACTGCTAGGGAATTCCCCAAATAAGTCCTCTTTAAAAGTAAATTTCTGCCTTTGGCCCATTCAGGGGGTACCTGTGTGCCTGTGCATGAGTCTCAAAATTAAACAACTGCCAGGAAAGTATTCCAACAGCAGTGAAGTGCCTGACACTAGCAAGAACATATTTCGAGTGTTCTTATGCGACAGGCACCGTGCTAAGCTCTTTGCATGTGGTACCTTGTGTCATCCTTGCATCCACCCCTCTTGCAGTAAGTAAGTAATCAAGTCAGGATTTGAGCATGGGCTCCAGGACAGGATGAGTTGAGCCAGCAGCTGCCAGTCTGAGGCCCAGGACCCCAGAGAGGGGAGCAGAGATGCCACCGAGCCCTGAGCCCCATGCCCGCTCCATCCTTGATTCCGGCCTCCTCCCTGGCCTCTGTACACCTCAGGCCCACCCCCACCCCAGTCTGTTGCTCAGTTAAACATCTGAATCAGGTCACAACCTTCCTTGGTTCCCAGCCCTTGGCTGGTTTTACCTCATTAGCAGTCAAAGGCCCCAAAGTTCCACAATCTGGCCTATTTGTGTCTGACTTCAACTGCTCGCATTTCCCCTCTGCACAAGCCACAGTGGTCCTCAAACAGAATAAGCAGGCTCCCGCCTCAAGGCCTTTGCCCTGTTTCCCTGCTTGGAATCCCTGGGCTCCAGGTATTCTCATGGCTCACTCTTACTTCTTTTCAGTCTTGGGTCATAGATCACATCTCAAAGAGCCCTTTCCTGACCACGCTATTTAAAACACTATCAGGGGGTTCCCTGGTGGCCCAGTGGATAAGACTCTGTGCTTTCACTGCTGTGACCCAGGTTCAATCCCTGGTTGGGGAACTAAGATCCTGCCAGCCAGGAGGCACAGCCAAGAAAACAAAAACCCCCAAACTAAAGCAAACCCCAGACTCCGTCTTGTCTATTTCCTCCCCTCTTGTATGTTTCTTTCTTTCTTTTTAATATAAATTTATTTATTTCAATTGGAGGTTAATTACTTTACAATATTGTAGTGGTTTTGCCATACATCAACATGAATTCGCCACAGGTGTACACGTGTTCCCCATCCTGAACCCCCTCCCTCCTCCCTCCCCGTACCATCCCCCTGGGTCGTCCCAGTGCACCAGTATCATGCATCAAACCTGGACTGGCGAGTCATTTCATATATGATATTATACATGTTTCAATGCCATTTTCCCAAATCATCCCACCCTCGCTCTCTCCCACAGAGTCCAAAAAACTGTTCTATACATGTGTCTCTTTTGTTGTCTTGCATACAAGGTTATCGTTACCATCTTTCTAAATTCCATATATATGCATTAGTATACTGTATTGGTGTTTTTCTTTCTGGCTTACTTCACTCTGTATGATCGGCTCCAGTTTCATCCACCTCATTAGAACTGATTCAAATGTATTCTTTTTAATGGCTGTGTAATACTCCATTGTGTCTATGTACCACAGCTTTCTTATCCACTCATCTGCTGATGGACATCTAGGTTGCTTCCATGTCCTGGCTATTATAAACAGTGCTGTGATGAACATTGGGGTACATGTGTCTCTTTCAATTCTGGTTTCCTCAGTATGTATGCCCAGCAGTGGGATTTCTGGGTCATAAGGCAGTTCTATTTCCAGTTTTTTAAGGAATCTCCACACTGTTCTCCGTAGCGGCTGTACTAGTTTTCAGTCTCACCAACAGTGTAAGAGGGTTCCCTTTTCTCTACACCCTCTCCAGCATTTATTGCTGGTAGACTTTTGGATCGCAGCCATTCTGACTGGCGATGGTACCTCATTGTGGTAACTCATTGTGGTTTTGATTTGCATTTCTCTGATAATGAGTGATGTTGAGCATCTTTTCATGTGTTTGTTAGCCATCTGTGTCTTCTTTGGAGAAATGTCTATTTAGTTCTCTGGCCCATTTTTTGATTGGGTGGTTTATTTTTCTGGAATTGAGCTGCAGGAGTTGCTTGTATATTTTTGAGATTAGTTGTTTGTCAATTGCTTCATTTGCTATTATATTCTCCCATTCTGAAGCCTGTCTTTTCACCTTGCTTATAGTTTCTTTTGTGGTGCAGAAGCTTTTAAGCTTAATTAGGTCCCATTTGTTTAATTTTGCTTTTATTTCCACTATTCTGAATAGCCAAAGCAATATTGAGAAAGAAGAATGGAACTGGAGGAATCAACCTGCCTGACTTCAGGCTCTACTACAAAGTCACAGTCATCAAGACAGTATGGTACTGGCACAAAGACAGAAATATAGATCAATAGAACAAAAATAGAAAACCCAGAGATAAATCCATGCACCTATGGACACCTTATCTTTGACAAAGGAGGCAAGAATATACAATGGATTAAAGACAATCTCTTTACCAAATGGTGCTGGGAAAACTGGTCAAACACTTGTAAAAGAATGAAACTAGAACACTTTCTAACACCATACACAAAAATAAACTCAAAATGGATTAAAGATCTAAATGTAAGACCAGAAACTATAAAACTCCTAGAAGAAAACATAGGCAAAACACTCTCTGACATAAATCACAGCAGGATCCTCTGTATTTTTCTTTATAAGACTCTTCACCACCTGATATGTTCATTGTCCAATCTCCCCTTAGTGAACATGAGCTCCCCAAGGAGGGAGACTTTCATGATCTTGTTCAGTGCTGTACTCCATGCCTAGAACAGGCATGTCACAGAGTAAGCACTCAATAAACACTTGTTGAATGAATGAAATAGTGAACTAGAGAGAAAAGCTGAAATCAGAGGGTCTTGGGCATATCAGATTTGTGGATGCTGTTATGCATAAAAGAAGAGAAGAGGCACGGAGCTGTAGGAGAAAAGGCTGTTTGGAATCAGACAGATTTAGGTCAGTTTCTGACAGCTCCATTTTGCCATGATCTTGTATATGATTTTGTATGTGTGTTAAACAGCTCACGACCTCGGTTACCTCATCTGTAGAATGGGAATAATATCTATCTCTCAAGATTATAGTGAGGATGAAATGAGATCATTCATGTGAAAGCACCTAGTCTTCTGTTTATTAAATACACAACAGGTATTTAATATACAATAAGTATTTAATAAACATGCCTTCAGACTGATTTGAAGTGACCCCTCAGGTCCACAGATGTCTGAGGGCAGTATTTTTCCAGAAGGTATAAATGGGACTACTGGTGGCATGAGAGAATTTAGATGGCTTGTGAACATGGTTTTGGGTAAGTCTGAATCAAAAAGTGAGAAACTTAACTGTTTTCTTAAAACGTTTAAGAAACTTTCTGATTAGGTGAAGGAGACTCCATTTCTGTGCTTGTGGGCTCAGAACACCTCTCTCAGATGTGCTAATCTTTTTTTTTTTTTAAACGAAGAGGATACAGGAACTGCCACCAGCTATAATGTGATACAATTGCTTGCTTCTCACTTTGTTTTTTTGTACTTTCTATTTATGGGCTAGTGATCCTGGCTTCCTAGAGTAGTGATATAAAGTATCTCTTAAAATATACTTAAGAAGGTAAGCTGGCTCCAAGAAGGAGAGAGAAGGAAGAAAGAAGGAACAGGGCAGCTCTATGCCATGGTGAGGATGTCCCATGAGGGAAGTGTAGGATGGAGCCTTGGGTTGGCGAGCATGTGTGTGCCACCTCCTGCCCCGAGGTCCTGTGCGGGTGGTGAGCAGTGAGTCCCGGGGGTGTGGGGTGTCCATACTAACGCCAGAGGCCTGAGATTTACGCTCTCTGTCCCTCACATAGCCCCGGAGCAAAACCCAAACCAATACTACCCAGAGGAGAATGAAGGTTCTGAAAACCAGCGGAGGGTCTCAGGCACCAAGAAGACAGAGTACGCTGGGAACCAGGCTCAGGAGCGAGCCAGCCGGGGCTGGGCTTTGCCACTACTGCACACTTACTATATCCTCTTTGAGCACCAAGTTCTCTGTCCCCAAATGGGGGTAATAATAAGACCGATTCTTCCAGGGCTGTCTGAGCCTTAAAGTGCTTAGTCCAGTGGTGGGCAAATAGAAAGCCGTGGATCAAGTGCAGCTACAAAGATGATGACGACTACTATTGTATTACCATTGTCACTATTATTATCATTAAAGAGTCAGTGATGGAAAAATAGGGAAGTAGGAAGCAGCAGCGGAGGACAGGCAGTGTTTACATCGTGAGAGGTGATGGATGTTACAGGTTGGGGTGCGGGTGCTGGGGTGGAGAGAGACTGACTGAGAGACATTGAGAAAGGCAGATGGAAACTGGCCCCTCCTAACTGGGCGATGAGTCCCAGCAATACAAGGCAGTGTCAAATGGGAGGACCTGGGGTTCATTGGAGTGGGAGAAGCAGCCACACTTGCTGAGCAGCTAGCCATTAGCCCTCCGGAGGATGCATCCTGAGCTGGGCCCAGGGGAGAGGACCACTGTGCTGACCCCTCCTTCCTTGCCAGGGCTGCTCTGGCTCGTTCGGGAGCAGTTGGGGGCGGGGTCGGGTGAGCTGGTGTAGTCCCAGCCCTCACAGCAGGCTGTGAGCTCACACATGTGCCCCTCCAGGCCCGGCAAACAGGATAGTGCCTGGGTCAGGCCTGGTAAACAGGATAGGTTCCTGGGTCAGCTGCACCCTCCCTAGGTCTTTCCCTCCCACTCGCTCCCTGGGGCTGGCTCGCCCTCCCAGCTCCCCTGCTCCACACCCAGCTTTCTCAGCCCCAATGCTAACTGACACGCCCTGATGACTACTCTGAGGGTCGCAGCCACTTCCCTGACTGATGCCTGGGGTCCCAGGCTCTTTGTGGCTGGAAGGCAAGGCAGTGTCAGGCTCTCACCTGTAGGTGGCAGTAGAGGAGAGAGATGGGAGAGATGAAGGCTGGTGAAGGTCACCTGTGCCCATCATGGTGCTCCGGATCCAGGCTGGTTTACACCTAAGATGGGTCCTGTTCCACTGGGCTCCTTACTCTCGCTCCCTCTTTTGACGTCCTGTCTGATTCCTTCCTCCTAAGTCCCCTCCACCCCACCACCTAGCTCCCCAGATGTCCCCACCCCCCACCCCTGCGCCCCAAATTCCTGGGGTTGGGAAATCAGCACACTTTGGCACCGACCTCATCCCATTTCTTCCTCCCTCCCTGATGCACGGACTCCCTCTCTGTTTCGACACAGAGACACTCAGACTCACAATTACAGCTCATTACCCTATCGGGTGGTTGGATCTGAGTCACTGTGGGGAGGGACCCTGAGCCGCCCAGCCCTGCCACCTTCTCCCAAGCTACACTATAAGGAGTAGTGGCGTGGAGGAGGACTTTAGGAAGACAAGGGCATCTAGGGAGGGAGAGAGCAGGCTGCAGACCCAGAGGGAGGGGCGAACAAGAAGCCAGAAGGAAGGAGGGAAGGGAGAAGGGCCGGCAGACATCAGGGAAACGACAGGGCCCGAAGAGGAACCTGGGTGGAAAGAAGATAGGAGAGAGGAAGAGAGGCAGAGATGAAGCGAAAGGGGGTCTCTGGCCTGCCTCCTGCTGTTCCTGCTCCTGGGCAGTGGAGAGGCTAGTCCGCTGCAGAGTGAAGAGGCGGGCGCTGGGGGAAAAGTTGGGGAAGCCATTATACACGGGGTGGGAGAAGGGGTGGGAGAGGCCTTGGGAGAAGCTGCCATCCAAGGAATCGAGAAGGCCATTGCCAAAGGGAGTGGAGAGAAAGCGAGCTTGGGAATCAGGGAGGCCAGGGACCCCCACTTGGGGGATGCTCTTGCCCACAAGCTTAAGGAAGCAAGCAACGCTCTCAAAAACACTGGGAGCGAGGCTGGCAGACAGGCTGAAAATATCATTGGACATGGAGTGGACCCTGCCCACAGCTCCTGGCAGGGGACGCCCGGCAGCAACGGAGCTTGGGTGAGTGGCTGGAAGGCCGCTGTGGAAATGGGAGGCTATGGGCAGCTGGGCTGAGGATCCCAGGAAGTAGTTGAAAGGAGGGATGCCTCCTCATCGGTGGTGATCCTTCCACGTCAGGCCTCCCTCCTCCACTGCCCTGGGTCTCTCCCACCTGCCTCCTCTCGTGTCCTGCTCTGTTCCCTTCCTCTCTGAGTTGCTCTGCCCACTCTCCCCCACCCCAGAATGAGGCGGTCACACACACTCAGTGCAGCCATGTTATTCTTGCAGGGAACCAATGGGCAGCCTCCATCTGGAGGCCATGGCATCCCCTGGCTCTCAGGGCAGCTCTGGAGGCCCAGGGGACAACCAGGACCACGTGTTCTCTGGAGGCTCAGGCGGCAGCTTTGGAGCTAATGCTCAGGGAGGCTCCTGGGGCCAAGGAGGCCACAGAGGGCCATTCAACCCAGGGGCCAACTCTCAGGTAAAGTAACCATCAACCTGATGCTTTCCCCCTCCCTCCCCTCAAGCCCCCACACTTGGTGCCTCCCCCATGTCCTTCCTGATCCCAAGCTCATCTCACCCTTCCTACAGGGAACTCCGCCCCAACCTGGTTCAGTGAGAAGCAGCAACAACAGAAATACAGAAGTAAGAGGAAGAGCCTGGAGAGGCAGAGGTGTCTGGATGCATGTGATAGAAACTGGGAGAGACACAGCGGAGAGAAAGACGGGCAGGGGAGGGGTGGAAGGAAGATGCAGACTGGTTGGGGAGAGATAGGCCGGGGACGGGGCTCAGAAGAGTGAGCTAGGCTTGGGGGAGAGAGGCACTGGGACAGGAAGCCAAGCCAGGAGAGCCTGGCCTGGGGGAACAGCTTCGCCTGGAACCCCACCCGCCCCCTTCCCTCCACAGTGCACCACCCCCCTGGCTCAGGTGGAAGCTCTGGCAACTCTGGGGTAAGAGCACGGGGCAACCTGAAGCATTTTTGCCCTGGGAGGAGACAGAGAAACTCTACTCCTCTCAAACTGGGCGGGAAATATTCCTGAGGGAGGAGGGAGAGGGAGGAAAGCCTTCTCCCTTGGTGTTCTCGTCTTTAGACCTCACCCTGGTCTCTTGGCTCAGACCAAGAGAGAATAAAGAATCTGCCTGCAGTGAGGGTTGGATTGGGGTTGGATCCCTGGGTGGGGAAGATTTCCTGGAGAAGTCAATGGCTATTCACTCCAGTCTTCTTGCCTGGAGAATCCCATGGACAGAGGAGCCTGGTGGGCTACAGTCCTTGGGGTCACACCGAGTCGGACAGGATGCAAGTGACTGACGCTGGTCTCTTTCCGCTCCTCAGGGAAGCAGCAGCGGCGGCGCCAGCAGTAATGGCGGCGGCAGCAATGGCGTTGCCAGCAGCAATGGCGGCGGCGGCAGCAATGGCGGCGGCAGCAATGGCGGCGGCAGCAATGGCGGCGGCAGCAATGGCGGCGGCAGCAATGGCGGCGGCAGCAATGGCGGCGGCAGCAATGGCGGCGGCAGCAATGGCGGCGGCAGCAATGGCGGCGGCAGCAATGGCGGCGGCAGCAATGGCGGCGGCAGCAATGGCGGCGGCAGCAATGGCGGCAGCTCCGGGTCCAGCTGGGTATGTTCTACTCTTTTGTTGAAGGCAGAGATGGGGCCCCTAGTGGTCCCTGCTGAGGACACGCACTCCAGGGTCTTCCTGAAAGCTGCCAAGCCCCAGGGTAGCTGGCGTCAATGGAGTTGTCATCCCAGGGCCCCCGGCTCAGGTTGCCCACCTTCCAGCCCCACCAGGCCGTGCCACTGACACGTGCCCTCTAATTCCAGAAGAGGTGCCCTGCCTACTGTGTTTACCCTAGCCCCTTGCCGTCCACTTGGTGACGGGGGGATGCTGTCCCCTGTCTAACCTCTGCTCCTGCAGGCACCTCTACTTGGTGAATCTGACCAGAGCTGGGGTGGAGGATGGAGCCAGAGAGGTGGGCCCAGGGAAATATGACACTTATTTGGGAAGCTCCCAGGAGGACGAGGACAGGACCACATGTGGGGACTTAAGGACACTTACAGAACTTCGGGGTAGATGCTAATAATGGTGTCCCCACATGAGGGTCAGGAGGGGACCACGACCTGGGAGCCAGATGAGGGTGGAGCTCCGACCAGGGGCCCTGCAGAGAGGAGGCACAGCTGGCTTCCTTGGGGTTCTGGGAAAGGTCTCAGGCAAGAACAAGCCAAGTGCTGTAAGCTGCCGTAACTTGCTGCTCTCTGTACCACCCGCTTTCCCTGCATCTAGGACACTAGAAATTCTGATCATGGTGGCTCCTCCCAGGTAAGGATTCTAGGGATCCCTTCCCCTCTCTAGGTTCCAGGAGAGGGTGAGGGGGATGGGGACGATCCCTACTTCGGGAACTCTGGGCCCTTCCAAGTCCTTTGAAGCCCCCACATGGACTCTTTCTCTCCCTTGTAGGGGTACAACCCCAACTCCTCCTTGGGGAGCAGAGTCGGAAGTGGTGGCAGAAACAAACCCGAGGTGAGTGTGAAGAGGCATGGAAGGTGGGCAGCGGTGGGAGAGGACAGCTCCCTCAGTCCTCGCAGGGAACAGGGGTGGATGCTGATGGGGTAATGGACCCAGGCCAGCCTTGGGGTGTGAAGGCTGCAGTCTGCGGGGGCTGGACTAGGTGTCTGGGTAGGGACTGAGAGTCTTCTCTTTGTCTCTCCCACAGTGTGACAACCCACACGTTTCCGGGGGATCTGGGGGTCAGGTGAGAGCCGAACCTGCGGCGACTGCAGTTCATCCCCACAGTGGTGCCCCCTCCTCAATGCAACTCTGCTCACCGCTCTCCTAATGCAAGCCTCCGTCCCAACCCTGCCTGTGGGGAATTTACAATCCAGGGAGAGGAAACCATGGGCATTTTCCTCAAAAGACTAATAAGCTCCAAGTAACAATTAACTGTAGGTCCTTAACTGCTCTATCTCACTGGGGCTGTGAACAATGGAATGAAAACCAGTCCTTTTGGAAACAGGATTGTTTCAAATGTCCTATACCTGACTAGTGAATGGAATTCGGTGATGAGTTTTGAAACTGATTTTGAAAGCGTACCTTTCCCTCCTAGTTATCCTGGAAATCTGGCTCTCTGTCAGCACCTGCTGAGCTGACAGAGGAGGTGTTGCGCTAAGGTCCACAGGCAGCGCCCAGAGGTCTTGTGAAAACGCAGATTCTGATTCAGCAGGACTGGGGTGCGGCTGAGACTCTGGTTTCTAACAAGCGTCCTGGGGAGGCTGCTAGCCCATGTGAGAGAACAGGGAGCACGCCCAGCGGGGAGGAGGGCACTACAGCGAGAAGGCTCTGTGAAGAGCTCCTCACATGTCAGGGACACTAACCTTTTATGGGTAGGCAGGTTTTAAGAAACCTCCCAGTTTGTAATTCTATTTTTAGTTTTCTTTTTGCACACAAAAGTCTTAAATACGTAGTAAGGTGGAAAAACAGACAAAAATAACAGAATAGTCAGTCCGTTCAGTTCAGCTCAGTCGCTCAGTTGTGTCTGACTCTTTTTGACCCCATGGACTGAAGCATGCCAGGCCTCCTGTCCATCACCAACTCCTGGAGTCCACTCAAAGTCCTGTCCATCGAGTCAGTGATGCCATCCAACCATCACATCCTCTGTCATCAGGGGATATTTGTTTTATTTATTTACGTTTTGGACTTGCCCCACAGTGTGTAGGAGCTTACTTCCCCGTGCATGCGTGCTAAGTTGTTTTAGTCGTGTCCAACTCTTTTCAGCTCTGTGGACTGTAGCCCACCAGGCTCTTCTGCCCATGGGGATTCTCCAAGCAAGAATACTGGAGTGGGTTGCCATGCCATCCTCCAGGGGATCTTCCCGACCCAGGGGTCGAACCCATGTCCTTTATGTCTCCTGCATTGGCAAGCGGGTTCTTTACCACTAGCACCACCTGGGAAACCCCTCAGTTCCCTGACTAGGGATCAAACCTGCACCCCCTGCATGGCAAGGAGGAGTCTTAACCACTGGGCTGCAGAGAAAATCCCCAAGGGGATATTTTTTAAAACCAAGTGTAAGAAGACAGAATTGACGAGTGGAAAGGCAGTGAATTTTGAGTTAAAAGATGGGGGTTTGAATACCAGCAGTATCACCTGTCATCTGTGTGTCTCCAGGCCAGTCAGTTGACCTCCGCTGAGCCTGGGCTTCCTCTTGGGTCAGACAGGGACAGCGAAGCTAACTTGTTGACCCCGTCAGTTACTGCAGAGCTTTCTGCATCGTAATCACACCAAGGTGGTTCAGAGTCCTGGCACTGGAGTCTAACACGGAGACAGGAGCTGAGAAAAGCTGCTGGACAGCTCTCTGCTTCAGTTTCCTTCTGTAAAGCAGAGCCATCTCCACATGGGAAAGTGGTGGAAAGAGGCACAGTGCTTCATGCACAGTGGGACTACATGTTGGCTACTGGTGGTGTTTGGGGAGCAAGGAATCGGGGGGAAGAAAGAATATTGATTTGATTCAAGGGACTGGGTAGGGTTAGTCTGGAGAGCAAGCAGCAAATCAGTCCAGGAAGGCTTTCTGGAGGTGGTGGCTCTTAGGTGCTGTGGAAAGAAATGAGGTGGATGGCTTCACAGAGAGTACACAGTACAAAGGTTGAGAAGAGAGAGATGATAGGCGGCATGCATGACAGGATGCATGGAGCCTTGAACATCAGTCCCCTTTTCCCCACCCAGGGGCAGGGCTCTGGTGGAGAAGGCGAAACTGTCAGTGGAATCAACACCTTGGTGAGTGAGAACATCCCTCCTCTTGGGTCGGGACCATGGTGTCAAGCACCCCTGCCTGCCCTCCCCACTCCTGCCTCCAGCCCACAGAGTGGGCTCTTACTCTCCTTCTGTTTCTCATTGGTCCCTTAGAACTCTCAGACATCTTCTGAGCCCTTCAACTTCGACACTTTCTGGAAGGTGAGTTCGGCAGGAGTGCTCTGCTCACTCTCCTTTGGAAACCAAACCTGTGTCTCTTTGGGCTATTGGGTTGGCCAAAATGTTCCGTTCCAGTTTTTCCATATCATCTTTGGGAAAACCTGATCAAGCTTCTGGCCAACCCAATATAATGATTGTCAGCAGTGGCCCTTGACCTCTCTTGTCCCGAGGCCCTGAGTCAATCACACTATGATCCAATTTGGCCATTCTTCTTTTTTTTTTCCTGCAGAATTTTAAATCCAAGCTGGGCTTCATTAACTGGGATGCCTTAAACAAGGTAAGGGCTGGAAGGCCGCGCCATTCTGATCTTTTTAAGAGAGGAATGTAGAGAAGAAAGCTAAACTCTGGCTAGGTGAGCCAGGGAATAGTGATGATAGTCATTAAGAAGGCATTTCCACCAGTCATTTAAAAAGAAAAGATAAAAATGAGGAGGAAGGATGGACAGCAGAGACCTGAAAAGAGAGGGAGAATTTCAAAACAGCTGGGAGTGGGGGATAAGGAGGGAGCAGGTTTCTTTCACATCTCAACATGCAGACCTGAACAGTCCTGAACCTCAATTTCCCCGGGGAGTAAGTAGGCCTAATCCCCAGGAATCAGGGAGGGAGCAGAGGCAGAGAGAGGCAGGGTGTGGGCTGAATCATCAGGGGAGCTAAAGTTCACCTGAGGATTGATGCCAAGAGAGAAGGGAAAAGGGAATGAACACTCCAGGCATCAATCTGGGCCCTGCACATACATAATCTTAGGAGATGCTCGGAGCCCAGAACCCCCTTGTCTTTCTTCCCTGCATACCCCTTGCTCTCGAAAGGGAAGCCCTGGCCAGGCTGATCTGACACCAGAATAGCAGATGTATCTCCAGAGCAGAGGGGTGGACTGGAATTGGGGGTGAGGGACAAATAAATGATTCAAATAGCAAAGGCAGAAGCTGCAATTGGTGGCCCACTGATCCTTTTGTTTGATTCATTTTCAAAGAACAATACGGCAACACTGGGCTCCTCTTTCTATGGCCTGTGAGAGCCCAGAGCCGAGAAGCAGCTGCTTCTTGCCACGGGGGCTTGCTCTCCAGCGGTCAGACGCCCCCTGCCCATCCCAGTTCTTCTAGCCACCTGATTGGAAAAACTAGAGTCCTGACCCTTCAAGTAGAAGAATGCAGACTAGGATTTTTGCCCTCCAAAACTCATGGGGGAGGGAGATGGTCAGTGAGGAGACAGAGAGGCAGTCCCCCTTCAGGAACATCACCGCCTGGGAATAAGATGGGGGCTGAAGGATGGGAACTGCAGAAGCTCCCAGCTACAGCAGAGTCTTGGCTGGGAGGGACGAAATGAAGAAAACAGACTTTTCTATTTCATAGAGAATGGTCTCTGGTAAGGCAAGACTCCTTGCCGTGGACCATGCTCAGGCCTGTGAGCATGGGTACTTAAGAATTTAATGGGAGAACCAGGGCATGCACAGATAGTTCCCAGGGGGTCAAACGTTTTTGCACATCTAGGGGGCAGTAAAGGGAGTGCTCACCGCCAGGCAGGATTCACTGGGGTGGCTCCCCCAGGAGCAGATCTCCCAGGAAAGGGGCAGGACACAAGAGTTGGGCTGAGAAGAGGAGGGAGAGATCCACCTCCTTCATGGTAGGGGAGGGGCAATGAGGGGGCCGGATGAGGAGTGAGGACAGGGCCCACACGTTCCTGGCAGGTATGGGGATTTCCAAGCCCAAGAGCTGGACTTGACTGGATGACAGCCATGGGCGCAAAGGTCCCGGTAGATTTCTGATGCAGAGGTCCCATCTACCCCTGCCTTGGTCCACTGCTCACCGAATCCCTAGTCCTTGAGCTCCCCCCTTGGAACTTTTTCTTTGCCCAGGACCAGAGGAGCTTTGCACCCCATGACTTCCAGACACGGAGCTACCAGATGGAGGGGAGCCCCCCACCCATTCTTTTAATACCACTATCTCCCTACTAACCTTAATGCTTGCTCCAAAATAAATCTCAGCTATCCCACATTCCTGGTCTCTGCTCCTTTCTTAACGTCTCCACTGTTGTTCTGGGGGATGGGGGAGGGGGCAGGGTGGTTGGAAGGGGGGACTTCGCCTCCACATCTCTGGGAGGTGGGCAGGTAGTAAGGTGGGAAGGTCCAGAGGGCAGGACCTGAGGTTGTGTTCTCCCTGAGGCTGGAGGCGGGGGGTGGAACTGGACTAGAGAGCAAAGCTGTCATGTGCTGTGGGGGTGACAGAGGGTGGCTAGTGGCTCCAGAGACCTAGCCTCCCTCTCCCTGTCCCCCAAAACAGTATTCTAGTGTCCCTAGAGGCAGCAGCTCCCCCTCTAGACCTCAGTCACAGTGAATTCTGAAGGCTGAGGGAGGCGGGAGCAGGGGTTCAGGTGAGGGTGGGTTGGGGACAGGCGCCTTGCTCACCGGCTTGCTCCCCACTTCCATCCACAGGGCCAAGCCCCACCCCCCAGCACTCGTGCCCTCCTCTACTTCAGGCGGCTCTGGGAGGTAGGAGAACTCTCACTCTTTGAAGAACTGGGAATCCTGGTGATCCTGTCCCTCTTCCCTCCCTCCCTCAAGGCAGCTACCCCTCTGCTCCAGTCTACCTGTCACACAATTCCCCCTCTTTCTACTTCTGAGATGCATCATCTCCCCTAAGTCTTATCACCAGTACCATCAGCAATGTTAATAACACCCTCAATCTCCTGGAGGATTATCCTCATCTAACCCCAGACTACACCCAGGTGCCAAAACCCGTTCTTGCACATGATCTTGAAACTTTCACAACAGGCTGCCACACTCCACCCTCTGAATCCTCTCTCCCTGTGGCCCATTCATCTTTCCTTCTTCCTCCAGGACTTCAAACACAACACTCCTTTCTTGAACTGGAAAGTCATTACTGAGGTAAGGGCTGTAGAACCCCCAGTTTGGGGGTCAGGATGCTCAGCTCTGGGGACACAGGGTTCGGGGGCCCTGGGCAGCGGCATGGAGATTCAGTTCTGCTTCCTCCCTGCTGAGGGAAGTTGCCTCCCTTGGTCCTCACTTTCCTCCCTATGTGCATGCCCAGCGGAGGTGGGGTGGGAGAGGGAAGCTGTGAGTCACGGAGAAGGGAGCTGGGTGGGAGGTCCTCTCAGGGATAAAAGCTGAGGTTGAGAGTCGAGGGCTCCACAAGCGAGAGATCATGAAGCCGGCCGCTGTCTCATCTCTGCTGTTGCTCCTGCTGGCCGTGGCCTGGCTCGGGGGAGCCACAGCTGGGTGGGTACTGCAGGGGGAGCAGGGGGCGGGGGTTGCAGGGCTGGGGAGATGGAGGGGCCTGGGGCTGGGCTCAACTCTCAGGGCCGGAAGGGGGTCACTTAGGAGGAAAGCTGAAGAGCAGCGGGAGGGTAGTATCTATGGGGCAGGAGCAGGAGGGAGGGTCAAGGTTGCATGCAGGCAGGTGCGGGGGTGAGGGGGTCTGGTTATCTGAGTTCTGGGAAGGTCAGGCAGGGCCTTAGCGTCCTGTTGAAGGCCACACTTGGGTTTCGTGGGGCTACTGGACTTTGGGAATCAGGACTCTTGGGCACTGAGGCCAAGGCCGCCGGCTCCCTTGTCCACGTGGGCACGTGAAGCTGAACAGATGGGGACATGTTATCTTGATTTTTTTCTAGAAGCTAGGGCTTTCAACTGTTCACAACTAATTGTATTTACACAGGCGGACCAAGCCAAAAACGCCTGTGGAGGCCTGTGGTCCTCCAGTTTGTGTCCATGTTTTTGGTGCTAGTAGTGGGGTTAGAAGTCAGTGACTGAAAGAATGAAAGAGAAGTTAATGGCAGGTGTGGATAAGGTGGAGTGTTAAGCCAGATTTGGGGAGAAGATCCTGAGCCTGAGAAAGAGACAGGCAAGATTTCCCCTGGCCTTGATCAGTGAGGTGGCCTGTGCATCTGCAGTGCTTCTTCTTTTTAAAAAATATTTACTCATTTCCTTGGCTGTGCTGGGTCTTTGCTGCAGCACGCAGGACCTTGATCTTTGTTCTGGCATGGGGACCCTTAGCTGAGCCATGTGGGATCTTAGTTCCCTGATCAGGGATCGAAGCCGGGCCCCCTGCGTTGGGAGTGCAGAGTCTTAGCCACTGGACCAGCAGGAAAGTCCCTGCAGGGCTTCTTAGGTCTGTCTGCTTTCCTGTATTTCTCCTTTCCCTCTCTCTCCCTTTGACTTGGCCTCCGCGGGAACCAGCCGGGCCTTCCAAAGACCCTGTAAAGAAGAGCATTTGGGAAGAGGGATCAGCAGGCCTGTGAGGGGAGCAGGGTGTGCTGCAGTCTGAAGATAGGTGGGGCTGACATGGGAGCTCCGCCCTGGGAGCTTGCGTAGGTTCTCTCACTTGTTATTCCCGCTCAGGCCAGCGCTGCAGGTGCCTGGGTGATGGTGGGGCTGCCAAACCTGTTCTCTCCTCCTCGCTGCCCACTCAGTGTGGCAACCTGTCCTCTATCTATCCAGGCCATCAGTTTCCTCCCGGTCTGCCACCTTCACCATAGGCAGCACCTATCACGGCCCCCAAGAAGGGTGGGTGGGTCGGGTGGGATGCTGGCCTCCAGAAGGAGGGCAGGGCCTGGGTGGTGAGAGTCCGGCAAGGCCTGAGGGACCGAGAGGCCGCCCTCGTTCTGACTCCCCCTTCCTTCCAGGGCGAGGACGTGCCATCGCTTCAGAAGAGGGCAGGTGGGGGCTGGCCAGGTGAGTCCCTCCCTCAGAATGCCCTAAAGGCCCATGGTCCCTTTCCGCCTGGCTCTACTGCATGCTAAGTCACTTCAGTCATGTCCGACTTTTTTTCGACCCTATGGACTGCAGCCCACCAGGCTCCTGTCCATGGGGTTCTCCAGGCAGGAACACTGGAGTAGATTGATATGCCCTCCTCCAGGGGATCTTTCCAACCCAGGGATCAAACCCACCCCTCTTATGTCTCCTGCACTGGCAGGCAGGTTCGTTACCACTAGCGCCACCTGGGAAGTCCACCTGGCTCTTGGTCTGGGCAATCTGAAATTCTCTCTCCTCACGCCCGGTTCTATCATTTTCTCAGCCTGGCACAGGATGGCAAGACACAATAGCTGGGACTGCTAAGGTGAGCTAATGCCACCTGACCACCTGATTCAGACTTCCCCTCTTTCCTTGGTTTCCTATGCCCACCTCCTCAGTGACACCTGAGATGCTGGGAGAGGCTGAGAAGGATGAGGGAGGCCAGGCCATCTGGGCTGGGAGGTGAAGTGAGCTGAAGGTGTGGGGTGTGGCTAAGGAGATTCTATAGAAGCAAACACATGGCATGAGGGAGGAGAGGAGGCCGGGCCTTTGAGAAAGGTCCAGCCAGAGCTGGGGGTGGGGGTAAAATGCCTTCATCCCTTCTCTCCTGTCCCCCTACCCACCCCCCAACTCCTGCTTCCTTCCACAGAACTACAATTACAACCAGCAGGGAGCTCCTACAGCCCTTGGTGGGCAGTACCCAGTCAAGACCCCCCGCTAAGGTAAGACTTGCAACTGCCCACCCACTCAGAAGAGTTTACAGGGGAAGCGTGACTGCATCGCATGCCATGGAGAAACTAGGATCCTCTCAATGAGGAACATCAGTTCAGTTCAGTTCAGTCGCTCAGTCATGTCCGACTCTTTGCGACCCCATGAATTGCAGCACACCAGGCCTCCCTGTCCATCACCAACTCCCAGAGTTCACTCAGACTCATGCCCATCGAGTCTTTGATGCCATCCAGCCATCTCATCCTCTGTCTTCCCCTTCTCCTCCTGCCCCAATCCCTCCCAGCATCAGAGTCTTTTCCAGTGAGTCAACTCTTCCCATGAGGCGGCCAAAGTACTGGAGTTTCAGCTTTAGCATCATTCCTTCCAAAGAAATCCCAGGGCTGATCTCCTTCAGAATGGACTGGTTGGATCTCCTGCAGTCCAAGGGACTCTCAAGAGTCTTCTCCAACACCACAGTTCAAAAGCATCAATTCTTCCAGCACTCAGCCTTCTTCACAGTCCAACTCTCACATCCATACATGATCACTGGAAAAACCATAGCCTTGGCTAGATGGACCTTAGTCAGGCAAAGTAATCTCTCTGCTTTTGAATATGCTCTCTAGGTTGGTCATAAATTTTTCTTCCAAGGAGTAAGCAAAGCCTCCTTAAAAATCGTAGGACCCATGGCAAATATGCTCTCTCTCTGTAACTGCTGACCTTTCTGGGGGAGAGAAGCCTGGCCCAGAAACTCTTGGGAAAATGAAGGCTTCTTCTCATAAAGGGAAGTAACAGGAAAGAAAAGTGAGGATTTTGCTTTATTCAGGCTCAAAGAAACAATTTTATAAATTCAGTAAAGGGATATGCTAAATACTAATTCGGCTGGTTAACAAACAAATGAACTGCCAGTATTTCCCTCTATCTCTCAGAAGAATAAAGCCCCTGCCCTCGGGGGAGAGGACTTCTCCTGAGAGATCGGAAACTGCCTGCTGACTGAAAGGAGGTGAAGCTGCAGTTAATACTCAGTGGGTTTCCACTTCGCTCATCCCCGGGCAGGCAGAGGGAGACCTAACTTTCCTCTTCTCACTCTGCTTGGTCAGTGCATGCTCAGGGACCACGTTCAGTAGCATCTTGTGTAAAATGCACGCAGAATGAGAAACTGGCTGTGGCAGAAGGGCTGCCGTCAGACCGAAGGATCTCTCGGATGACTCTGGTCTGAACGCGCTGGGGCCTTGGGCCCCTCCTGAGCCCCGAGGACATGGCTGATACAGAGCGGTCATGGGAGGCCCTCACCTCATCTCCTCTGATCTTCTCTTTACAGGGGGAGTCACGGTTTCTTCCTCGGTAAGTTCTGGGCCAGAGAAAATTTGGCTCTCTACAGAAGGGGTTTGAGGCCAGAGGTGGCATGAGGGATGATGCACTGCCCATTCAGACCTTCTCCTTGCCCCACAGGCTTCCCCGGACGCACCCTAGCCTGCTGCAGTGGGTGAAGTTTTGGTAGGTGAGTACCAGGAGCTGAGGCACAGTCACCTGGGATAAGGGCTGGGCGCTGGGCATTCCCTTTGTTCTAGAAGAACATGCTAAAGATATTAAGGAGGAGGAGACACCCAAGTGTGGTGTGTGGAGAAAGCCTCATAAGAAAATGACCAGAAACTTCCCTGGTGGTCCAGTGGTCCGAGCTTCCACTGCAGGGGCTGTGAGTTCGATTCTTGGTTGAGGAACTAAGATTCCCGCATGGCTCAGCCAAAAATGTTTTTAAAAATCAAAAACAAGACTATACTTCAGTTAAAATAAATACTTAGAAGAGTTTTTAAAAATGGCCTAGAACATTGGGAATGCACCCTCTGAGTGCTGCGTGGGGCCAGGCAGGGACAGGAACGCACTAGAGTAAGGAGCGGGACCCTGATAAGAATTGTGTGTGGAGAGGGGAGGTGGAATGCTTGTTTTAGGGAGGAGACCGCAGGCGGCATGCACAGGACGCTGTGGGCGCAGCAGCTGGGGGAGAGGAAAGAACGCCTGATTTCAACAGATCTGGGAGTGGCTCGTGTCCTACCGTTTCTCTTTTCTAGACAAGCACTTCCAACCGCGACTGAGGGCCTGAGAAACATGGGTCGTCAAGGGACCGGACCGTGCCGGGCCCCAGCTCTCGGTCTGCGTGCCGACACCTGCCTTTTCTAGCTTGGGGTCCTGCCTGCCTGTCCCCTGTCTCCCCCCACACACGGTGGTGGCATCTCTGTGGCCACCAGTCTCAGTGGGTACCCCAGCCGTTTCTTCACCAGCTCCATTTTGTGACCTGAAGTCACCGTGACAAAAATTCAGGGAGAAGGGTCCAACTTTAGTTTCTCTGTGGAAATAAAATGTGGATCTTGTATCCCTAAGACTTTGGCAGATTTTATTCTTTAATACGACGCTGATGGTCTGGGTCAGGGAGGAGGGAAGATGGGTTTGGGGCGGGTAACTCACCTTCCTCCTGAGTGGGCTCACTCACTCAGTCGTGTCCAACTCTTTGCGACTCTATGGACTGTAGTCCGCCAGGCTCCTCTGTCCATGGGATTCTCCAGGCAAGAATACCGGAGTGGGTTGCCATGCCCTCCTCCAGGGGATCTTCCCCACCCAGGGTCAAACCCACATCTCTTGCATTACAGGCGGATTCTTTACCATTGAGTCACTGGGCTGCCGTCTATGCGGTCGCACAGAGTCAGACATGACTGAAGCGACTTAGCAGCAGCAGCAGCAGCACTGGGGAAGCCCCTTCCTCCTGAGAGGGGGTGTACAAAATGACTGACATGAGGGGGAAGGGAGATTCAGTTCCCAGGACTTAGCTCAGGGCCTGGCACAGGGTGTGGGCCCCAAATAGTTGATGGATAAATGAAAGAAGCCAGGCCCAAAGTGGACTTAAGGAAATGACTTGAAGAGCATCCGTTTCTCACGTTTGTCTTTAAGCCAGGGTTCTGCGTTATATTCATCTCTGAATTTCAGGGGCTCCCCTGGTGGCTCAGACGGTAAAGAGTGCAGTGCAGGAGACCCGGGTTTGATCCCTGGGTCAGGAAGATCCCCTGGCAAAGGGAATGGCAACCCACTCCAGTATTCTTGCTTGGAGAATTTCACGGACAGAGGAGCGTGGCGGGCTCCAGTCCACGGGGTCGCAAAGAGTCGGACACGACTGAGCCATGAACACTTGCACACTTTCCGGATCTCACCTGGTTAGGGAGGGCCTTGCAGTACCTCCTTGAAGCCACAGGGGGAGAGCACGTCCTCAGGGCTGCCGCTCTGTCCTTTGCGCTGACTTGACGGCTGGCTTCCTTCAGGGAGTGTGAGTGAGCCACAGAAACTGCTGGACCTCACGTTGCCTCCTGCCAATCCCTGAAGGATTGAGGGAGGAAGCTGGGGATCAAGGGATCGAGGTGGTCAACATAGGTCTGGCCTTGGGGGCGTTCATGGTCCAAAGGGCTGAAAGCCACCCTCCTAAAGTTTAAAGCACCGGGTGAAGCAGGTTGAGGCCCACTGGTGTAAAGGATTCTCATAAAACAGCAGGCCAGCCCTTTCTCCTGCCGGGACTTCTGAAGCAGCTTCTTGACGTAGCTTCTGACTTTTGAGTTTCTCCTAACATCCATTCTCCCCCAGCAGCCAGGGAGGCTCCCCTGCTCAGAATCCCCCACAAACCCCACTGTCGTTGTTCAGTGGTTAAATCATTTATGAGTCTGTTGCAACCCCATGGACTGTAGCCTGCAAGCTCCTCTGTCCATGGGATTCTCAAGCCAGAACACTGGAGTAGGCTGCCATTTCCTTCTCTAGGGGATCTTCCAGACTCAGGGATGGAACCCGTGTTTCCTGCATTGGCAGGGGCGTTCTTTACTGCTGAGCCACCGGGAAAGCCCACAAATTCAATTAATCATTGAATAAAAATCCAACCCTGAGCACGGCTCAGCTTGTTCTAGCTCTGGTCTCTCTGTCCAATGTCAACCCAGATGTGCTTGGACAGTCTCCCAAAGAACACTGCTGTTACCTGTCACTGAAACCCTGGATCATCGAAAGGCTAAAACTTTAATGACTTTTGGTCTAAATGCAAATCCCCAAGTCAGCAACCAGGACTGCCTCCCTGACCACTCTCACATCACCTGGTCTTATTTTCTTCACAGAGCTTGTCATCCTCTGAAATGATCTTGTTTCTTAATTTTTTTGTTAGGTTATAATCTGTCTCCTTTAATGGGACAGAAGCTTCATACGACAGGTTTCTGTCCATCTTGAATCCTCAGCACCAAGAGCCAAAAAAGCTGTTTAATAAGCATTTGGGAATTAGAGAATGGAAGAGGGGTCAGCATTAAGTGGGTTCAACAAAGTCTTAGCCTCTGTCAGCCACTTGTGAACGTAGTTTATAAGGTATAAGAAGTATTGAGATAAAGTAGGTAAAATGAGATGGTCTATCTCCAAGTTGGTCAGCTTTTATATTGTATTCTGGGAATATTCATCCATGAGAATTGCATGAAAATTTTCCAGTTCAGTCGTCGTTTGATAATTTTGAAAAAACAAAAGTAATCCTTGTATCTGTCTAGCACAGGTCACTGTCAAGCAGTAACAAACTTTTCATGCAATGTATTAGTCATTATCCTCGGGCTTTTTAACTTTGGTTTGAGTCTATCATAATCAAAGAAAACTTTATTTCTTGAAAAGAAAAAAAAAGAATTAAGTGGGCTGCATCTAGAAAGTCTTCCTGGGAGAAGTTTAAGCAAAGTATACACTGAGCAGAAGGTGGGCGGCAAGGGAAGAAGCCAGATCTGCTGGGCAACGTGACTGTGTTCTTGGGTGTGACCACGACGCCGACCCAGGGAGGAAAGGATGTGACAGGGGTGCCCTGGGCTCTGCCTCTCTATACCCCATGCCTCATATCCTGGCCCCCTTTCTCTCCAAGGATTCTAGGCTTTTCACCATGATGTTCACCAAGACCCTGAGGCCCTAGCATGCAGCCCTTCCCTGAGCCCAGGAGGCTGGCTCCCAGCCCCTAGGTGTGTCTGTAATGTAGCAATCAGGGTTGGGCCTCGCCTCTCACCCACACTCAAGTTCTGGCAGATTTGGGGGTGGAGTGGGCCAAGGCCTGTGGGAAAACAGGGGCTTACTGGTATTCTCGGAGTGAGAACGGGAGATCAACCAGACTTGGGGTTGAGGTAACACAGAGGCAAGCTCGGTGACTCTGCCTGACTCCACTTACCCTATGGGATGCAGCCAAAGCAAGGCTGAACCTGGGAAGATTCTCCTGCTGAGGGTCCCATTAACTGAACTGCAGGGCCTCTCTCTGCTAGTGAGGATCCTCCATGCCTCTTTTCCCAACCTGCCCAACCACTGGACACTGGACACTTGGGAATCACAAACTCACCGAGGCAGTTTAAATGGGAGAAGAGGAGACAGCTGGGAGAGAGGGACACTAGACTCTAGATTAGCATTTGGATCATAAACCATATAAAGCCAAAACTACCCTTGAAAATCAAGAAGATGTCAAATGGAAATAATCAGAAGTCCAGCACGGCCAGTTGTTTTTGTTTTAACTTTTAATTTTATATTGGAGTATAGCCGATGAACAACATTGTGGTAGTTTCAAAGGGACAGCAAAGGGACTCAGCGACACGTACACACGTAACCATTCTGCTCCAACCTGCCTTCCTGTCCAGGCTGCTATATAACATTGAGCGGAGTTCCCTGTGGCACACCCAATTTGTTTTTCTCCAGAATGTGAACGGAATTTCTTGGGTTGTGCACATGAAACAATAGGCTTGTGTTTAGAGGCATTATATAAAAGCACCTATCTTTAAACACTAGAAGACTATCTTTAAACACATCCTTGGTGTGGCAAGATGCTCAAACTCTAAGAGGCGTCTGGAATCTGAGGCAACTGCAGGTTCATTCTGGAGCATATGCTCAATGAGGACCATTTAATCTCTCAGTTCTCTGTTTCCATTTGGTAAGAACACAGCTTCAGTTAGTCAGTTCAGTCTCTCAGTTGTGTCCAACTCTTTGGGATTTCGTGGACTGCAGCATACCAGGCCTCCCTGTTCATCACCAACTCCTGGAGTTTATTCAAACTCACGTCCATTGAGTCGGTGATGCCATCCAACTCATCTTATGCTCTGTCGTCCCCTTCTCCTCCCACCTTCAATCTTTCCCAGCATCAGGGCCTTTTCCAATGAGTCAGTTTCTCGCATCAGGTAGACAAAGTATTGGAGTTTCAGCGTCAGCATCAGTCCTTCCAGTAAATATTCAGGACTGATCTCCTTTAGGATAGACTGGTTGGATCTCCTTCAGTCCAAGGGACTCTCAAGAGTCTTCTTCAACACCATAGTTTAAAAGCATCAATTCTTCGGTGCTCAGCTTTCTTTATAGTCCAGCTCTCACATCCATACATGACTACTGGAAAAACCAAAACTTTGACTAGATAGACCTTAGTCAGCAAAGTAATGTCTCTATTTTTTAATAAACTGTCTAGGTTGGTCAAAGCTTTTCTTCCAAGGAACAAGCATCTTTTAATTTCATGGCTGCAGTCACCACCTGCAGTGATTTTGGAGCCCCCAAAATAAAGTCTGTCACTGTTTCCACTGTTTCCCCATCTATTTGCCATGAAGTGATGGGACCAGATGCCATGATCTTAGTTTTTGAATGTTAAGTTTTAAGCCAACGTTTTCATTCTCCTCTTTCACTTTCATCAAGAGGCTCTTTATTTCTTTGCTTTCTGCCTTAAGTGTGGTGTCATCTGCATATCTGAGATTATTGATATTTCTCCCAGTAATCTTGATTCCAGCTTGTGCTTCATCCAGTCCAGCATTTCTCATGATGTACTCTGCATTTAAATTAAATAAGCAGGGTGACAATATACAGCCTTGACGTACTCCTTTTCCTATTTGGAACCAGTCTGTTGTTCCAAGTCCATTTCTAACTGCTGCTTCCTGATCTGCATACAGATTTCTCAAGAGGCAGGTCAGGTGCTCTGGTATTCTCATCTCTTGAAGAATTTTTCACAGTTTGTGGTGATCTACACAGTCAAAGGCTTTGGCATAGTCAATAAAGCAGAAGTAGATGTTTTTCTGGAACTCTCTTGCTTTTTCCATGATCCAGTGGATGTTGGCAATTTGATCTCTGGTTCCTCTGCCTTTTCTAAAACCAGATTGAACACCTGGAAGTTCATGGTTCACATACTGTTGAAGTCTGGCTTGGAGAATTTTGAGCATTACTTTACTAGAGTGTGAGATGAGTGCAGTTGTGTGGTAGTCTGAGCATTCTTTGGCATTGCCTTTCTTTGGGATTGGAATGAAAACTGACCTTTTCCAGTCCTGTTACCACTGCTGAGTTTTCCAGATTTGCTGGCATATTGCGTGCATCCCTTTCACAGCATCATCTTTTAGGATTTGAAATAGCTTAACCGGAATTAGATCACCTCCACTAGCTTTGTTCATAGGGATACTTCCTAAGGCCCACTTGACTTCGCATTCCAGGATGTCTGGCTCTAGGTGAGTGATCACACCATTGTGATTATCTGGGATGTGAAGATCTTTTTTGTACAATTCTTCTATGTATTCTTGCCTCCTCTTCTTAATATCTTCTGCTTCTGTTGGGTCCATACCATTTCTGTCCTTTATTGTGTCCATCTTTGCATGAAATGTTCCCTTGGTATCTCTAATTCTCTTGAAGAGATCTCTAGTCTTTCCCATTCTATAGTTTTCCTCTATATATTTGGATTGATCTCTGAGGAAGGCTTTCTTGTCTCTCCTTGCTATTCTTTGGAAATTTGCATTCAGTTGGGGATATCTTTCCTTTGCTCTTTTGCCTTTCACTTCTCTTCTTTTCATAGCTGTTTGTAAGGTCCTCTCAGACAAACATTTGGCCTTTTTGCATTTCTTTTCCTTGGGGATAGTCTTGATCCCTGCCTCCTGTACAATGTCACAAACCTCTGTCCATAGTTCTTCAGGCACTCTGTCTATCAGATCTAATCCCTTGAATCTATGTCTCACTTCCACTGTATAATTATAAGGGATTTGATTTAGGTCTTACCTGAATGGATGGCCTAGTGTTTTCCCCTCACTTTCTTCAATTTAAGTCTGAATTTGGCAATAAAGAGTTCATGGTCTGAGCCACAGTCAGCTCCTGGTCTTGTTTTTGCTGACTGTATAGAACTTCTCCATTTTTGGCTGCAAAGAATATAATCCATCTGATTTTGGTATTGACCATCTGGTAATGTCCATATGTGGAGTCTTCTCTTGTGTTATTGGAAGAGGGTGTTTACTAGGAGCAGTGCATTCTCTTGGCAAAAGTCTGTTAGCCTTTGTCCTGCTTCATTCTGTACTCCAAGGCCAAATTTGCCTGTTACTCCAGGTATTTCTTGACTTCCTAATTTTGCATTCCAGTCCGTTATAATGAAAAGGAGATCTTTTTTGGGTGTTAGTTCTAGAAGGTCTTGTAGGTCTTCATAGAACTGTTCCACTTCAGTTTCTTTAGCATTGCTGGTTGGGGCATAGACTTGGATTACTGTGTTTTTAATGGTTTGCCTTGGAAACAAACAGAGATCATTCTGTCATTTTTGAGATTGCACTTTAATTCGCTGAAATTAATGTATGCCTGTTCAGAGCTGCCATCTATGGCTGTGCAGGCCACACACCACATAATGACACTTGAAACTTTCTTGGTTGTCCAGCAGTTAAGAATCTGCCTGCCAATGCAGGGCACGCTGGTTCGATCCCTGGTCCAGGAAGATCCCACACGCTTTGGAGTAACTAAGCCCATGGGCCACAGTGATTGAGCCCGTGCATTCTAGAGCCTGTACTCTGCCACAAGAGAAACCACCGCAAAGAGAAGCTCACGCACCACAACTAGAGTAACCACCACTCGCTGCAACTAGAGAAAGTCCATACAGCAACAAAGATCCAGCACAGCCAAAAAATTAAGCAAATAAAAATTAAAAAACAGGACACCTGTTGAAGAGGACTAGCGGGGGTTCCCTGCAGCTTTGCCCCCAGCTCTCCAGGGCGTGAGTCTAATTCATACAAGGCTCTAGGTGGGCAGGCTGAGACCCTCTGCAAGACACAGTACAGGAAAGGAGTGATACAGGTGCAGGCTCTGGAATCTGGGGTTGTAATGCTGGCCTCACCACGCTTTGGCTGTGGGACCAAGGGTGAGTGGGTTAACCGTGTGTTGTAGTTCTCCTGCCTACAGACTACAGATAATTGTAATACCCACCTCACAGGAGCTCTGTGGGATTTCAGTGAGATCATGCATTTTGAGCGCTTAGTGCAAGGCCTGCCACAGAGTAGGACATCAATAAACTGGCTCACGTTATTATTAGCAGCATTTGCATGAGGTGGAAAGGAAAACAGGGAAATCAGTTTGTTGCAAAAGTTCTCTGGAGCTGGAGAGGTGATGGTGCTGGGCTGGTCTGTTTTTCTAGATGATCCAGGCAGAAGTGCTCCTTCATTAGCAGGTCTGGTGGGACGTCATTACACCACATCGGCTCTCCTTGGTTGAGTCTTCATTTTGGCCATTCTTTATGATTATTTATGCATTTTTTATTTACAACTGCTTTGGGTCTTAGTTGCAGCATGTGCGGTCTTTTGTTTTGGTGTGCAGGCTTCTCTGTAGTTGTGGCTCACGGGCTTAGTTGTCCTGCAGCATGTGGGATCTTAGTTCCCTGATCAGGGGAACCTGTGTCCCCCTGCGTTGGAAGGGGGATTCTTAACCACTGGAACACCAAGGAAGTCCCATTTGGTTCATTCTTCATTCAGCTTCATTCACTGTTGACCCTATGCTGACAGAATGGTGGTTAATGAGCTCCTTCAGGCCCTGTTAATTAGCTGGTAAGAATTCATCACACATTAAAAAACTCATGTCCTCCAGAAAACCTTTTTGGGAGGTGCTCCACCCATCTGTCATTTTCTCAGTTGTCCCCTCCAAGAGCACCAACCTTGCGTGACATCCATGGTGACCTGGTTATCTGTGCTTGATGGTTTCTCGAACACTGTCTCCTCAGACAGCTCTGCAGAGGGGGAGGCGCTGTTAGAAAGACAGAGGAGGCTTCCTGAGGCTAAAGATGGGCAGGATGTCGGGGACTGGGTTGTGGGGACAGGAGGAGAATTGAACCGATGTTCCAGCTTCTGGGGTTCAAGAAGACTGTTGCTGAGAAAGAGCCAGCCCTCCCCTGCTGTGCCTGCTAGCTCTGTGTAGCCCATCAGGCTGGGGTAAAGAGCCCAGTCTTCTTTTTTAAAGGTTGGGGTTTTTTTTTTGTTTTTGTTTTTTTGATATGGGCCATTTTAAAAGTCTTTACTGAATTTGTTACAATATTGCTTCTATTGTTTATGTTCTGGTTTTTTGGCCACAAGTTTTGTGAGAGCATAGCTCTCAGACCAGGGATCAAACCCATACCCGCTGCACTGGAAGATGCAGTTTTAGCCGCTGGATCACTAGCAAAGTCCTAAGAGTCCACTCTTAAAGAAGATCTTGCCTTGTCCAGGCAGCGCCCGTCTTCATTCCAGCACCTCCCTGTTACATCAGGAACCAGTTGGGCTGCCTGAACCTCGCTGCAGAGAAGGCTGCTTGATGAGGGTGGTTTGTTGCTTTGAGATGATACAACTCCCAAGCTGGGGGAGTGGGGTGGGGAACAGAATCAGCTCAGCCAGATGGTGTAGGCACTCAAAGTTTAGCACCTAGAGCCCACGTCCAACTGGATAGCTCTAAGACCTGTTTTTGCTTTCCTGTGTTTCTCAGTTCTTTGTCTAAGGTCAAGACAGTTACCCTCTGAAGATCCAAGAGTAAAAGATGGACAGCTTGGTAATGGGTCCAGCCCCAAAGGAAGAAAGTGTACAACTTGGTGGAAGGATGTTTAAATTCTAAGATGCTTAATCTAGCATCTGTAGAATCTCGCTCCATTCTAAGGTGCGGTGCTGGGGGATATAAAGGTGATCAAGATAACAGTCCCTGACCTCAAGGAACTTGACATTCTAAGAGGGAAGAACACAAGTGACTCTAGGTACAATGCCAGAGAGATACAACTGAACTGCTATGGCAGTTCTGAGGAGGGAGGGAAAAGTTTTGGAGTCAGGGATAACAGATGATGGGAGATATCAAGGAAGCTTTACCTAAGATGGGTGTTGGGTTCTGAGAACAAAAAGGACAGAAGGGCATTTTAGGCATAAGTTAGCATGGGCAGCTGCTTGGAGGAGGGAGTAAAAGTAAGGAGTGCAGTTTGGCCAGAACATGAGGTATGTGCAAAGAGAGTTAAAGGAAGGAAAAGTTAGAAAGCTGGGTTGAGGCCAGAGCCTGGTAGGCCTTCAATGACAGTGTAGGGAGTTTAGACAGAATTGGATAGAGTGGGGAAAAGCCTGAATTATAAGAGAAGAACCAAGAGCTACAAGGAAAGGAGACAAAGACAAAAGAACAGATTGCTTGGGTGCCACTGCCAGTCACTCGGAGGGACAGGTCCAACCTGTCTCCATCTCAGCTCTGTTTGCATGAGGAACCCCATTGCCGGCTCACCTTTGCAGTGCCCAGGGCAGTATGTGAATTGAGAAATCCAAGGTAAGTAGGGAATAGTCCACACCTCCCCTTCCCAGAGCCCCAGGGGTGGGCAATGGGATCTGGAGGTGAGTCAGTGGGGCAGGGACCCCAGTTCTGCTCAGATCTGCCTCCCTGGGAATATAAAGGGCAAGCCTTGGGTTGCCTTGTTTACAGAGCACCCCAAACTTGACATCATGAAGATCCCCGTTCTTCCCGCTGTCGTTCTTCTCTCTGTCCTGGCGCTCCACTCTGCTCAGGGGGCGGCGCTGGCCAGCTCTGAGGTGAGCAATGTCACCTGGCTTCTCTCATTAGCTGATTCACTCCTCAGTTTCTTTACCCTCCATCAGTTACTGGAGAAGCGGCTCTTATTTCCGGCTATTCCCAGGGGCTGAAGGAGAAGCTGGGTCTCTGGGGAAGGGAAGACAGGAGGAAGGAGACAAAGCATTCCTGGGAAGGGGCAGAGAGGCTTATGTTTCTTGGAAAGGATGGTCAAGTGTTGGGTGGAGGCTGGACATCCTGAGAGGGGACAGGGGCTGAGGCTGGTCATCTGGGTTCAGCCACACCTTTTGTGACCTCGGGAAGACCCCTGAGGTCCCTCTCTTCCTACCTTATCCCACTGTTGGGGGAGAATGTCCAAGCTGGATATGAAAGTCAATGACAGGGCACAGACGGGAGCAAGTGTCACTGGGGAGCAAGAGGGAAGATGGCGTGAACTTACCCCAGCTTAAAAGGGACAGTCCATACGCCACCTGCCTGCTGCTAAGTGGGAAAAGGTACCCAGTGTGGCCAGAGTTGAAAAGTTTTCCAGAGAACCTGGAAATCTGATTTATGAACTCTTAGTAATTAAAAATGTTTAATTCAAATTAAAAAACAAACAAGCCAAATTATGATGCGATGTCAACATTTGGGTCTAGTCTGTGGGCTACTGTTTGTGACCTCTGTAGCAGGAAGGAAGAAATAAGGGGGGATGAAGCTGGGCAGCTGAGTTGGGGAGGGTGACAGACTGGAGGCACCGAGGTCTGGGGATGGGGGCTGGTACCAGCTGGAGTAGAGAGATGGAGACCGGGACTCTGGTGGCAATCAAGTCACAAAGCAAACCAAGCTCCATCAATTAAAGGCAGGCAGGGAATCTCAGAAAGGGGTCCCACCTGCCTGCTAATCTCCCGCACCCAGCTTTGTGGGTTAAGTGAGGGTGTCTCAGGAATACCCCGAGTCTACTGCAGAACCACAAAAGCCAGTTTTTCTTGGGAGGAGTCCTCTTTTCTCCACCTTCTCCTCCTGCCGCCTACAGGGGATGCAAGCTTGGGCTCCAAACTCTGTCTCCCGCATGCCACTCTCCAATCCCTTTCTTGTCACCTGTACGTCTGTCTACCGTCCACCACCATGCTGGGACAGAGTGGGTTAACTGAGGCCCCCCGGGATGGAGAATGGGGCTGGCCTGTGGAGGGGTGGCAAGGGGCAGAGAGGCTTTGGGGAAGATGATTTGCCATCAGGCTATCATTTAGCCCCTTTCTCTTCTTCGCTTTCTAGGAAGAAACCACCATTGGTAATTATGCAGCAGGACCCGAGGTAAACCACCTGTTTTCGCCATCTGACTATGAGTTTGTCCCCAATCTCTTCAATGTTCTTCAGTAACTTTCTTAACACCCTGCTTCTTTGCCTAGGCCTTTAATGCCCAGTTCCTGAACATTGACAAGTTGCGATCAGTAAGTTTCATTCTCTAGAATGGCCTCCACAAGCACTCCCATCCTCAAGGATACTGATGCCTGGGTGGAGAGCTTGCAGGGTTTCCTCGGTCCTTCACTCTTCCCAGAGGGCCAGGGGCTAAGCTCTGTCCTTCCCTGGAGGTGACCCTCTTCTGGTCTCTTTCTCTCTCTGCAAAGGCTTTCAAGAACGATGAATTCCTGAACTGGCACGCTCTGTTTGAGGTAAGAGCTTGGGTGCCCTTTCTCTCCCGATTGTTTCCCTGGGTAGGGGCAACACATCCTGGTCTAGCCCTCCTGGGTTCCAGGAGGGAGTAACTGTCCCGCTGGAATGCTGCCCAGCTAAAGAAAGTTTCCCTAGGAGGCTGTTGTGGCCACACTTTGTTTTCCTAATGTGACCCACAAAGACAATCCCTGAAAAGTAAGAACTTAATCAGTCAAGGGTTTATTCAAACCTCATCCTCATCCTCCAGGAAGAAAACGAGGTCCCAAGTAGAGTGACTTACCTAAATTTAGAAGGCTAAAGCCAAGGACTTACCTGGTGGCCTGGAGGATAATGCAAAAGGGGCGCGGTTTGATCCTTGGTCAGGGAACTAGATCCTACATGCCACAACTAAGACCCAGCATAGCCAAATAACTAAATAAAAATAAATATTAAAAAGACAAAGAAAGCTAAGTCCATGGCAGAACTGAAAGTAGAGCCTGTGGTGTGTGATCCTGCACATACTATGTGCCCTCACACAGATGTCTTCAGTTCTCTGAGCCTCAGTTTCCTCATCTGTGCAGTGGGTATGATGTCAGTACTGAAATCAAAAGATTGCTGCAAAGACCAAGAGAAATCACGCCTGTAAAGTAGTCTGTGCAAGGCAAGTACAGAATACAGGCTCAGAAAATATTCATTCTTACTGTATATATAAGACAGTGATACCATCACCACTTCAGAGAACTCTTCAGCAAGAGCTTACTGATCCATGTTCACCTGACCTGTAACACATCACTCTCATTCTCATTTTCTGTCTTAGTCTATCAAAAGGAAACTTCCTTTCCTCAACTGGGATGCCTTTCCTAAGGTAAGAGGAGGTGGGCCTTAGGAGAGAAAGGAGTCTGGGGGCAAGGGAAAAAGCAGAAGATCTGATCAGGAGAGTAAGGAAAGTGAAAGCAGGCTAAATGTTCTTCTGACCAAAGCTAAGTCACACGGGGAAAGACAAACATCACTTGTATGAGATATCTAAAAAAAAGCTACCAATGACCTATTTATAAAACAAAAACAGAGTTGCTGATATGGAAAATAAACTTATGATTGCCAGCGGGTAAGGGAGGGGAGGGATTAATTGGAAGATTGGGACTAACATCACGCACTACTACAAATAAAACAGATAGCTAATAAAGACCTACTGTATAGCATAGGGAACGCTACTCAGTGCTCTGTAATGGCCTATATGGGAAAAGAATCTAAAAAAGAGTGCATCTATGCATAACAGATTCACTTTGCTGTTCACCTGAAACTAATACAACATTGTAAATCAACTCTACTGCAATAAAAATTTAAAAAACAACAACAATATAAGTCTAAGGGAAATTGCAGCCACTATAACTCAGAAGAGAATAGGAACTTAGACCAGGGCAGAGAGTCCTCTCCGCCATAACCCCAGCCTGTCCTGGGCCTCCTGAAGATCCTGGCCTCCCGTGCCCCAGGGCCTCCACTCTGACTGTACCCTCTCTCTCAGCTGAAAGGACTGAGGAGCGCAACTCCTGATGCCCAGTGACCCAGAGACCCAGCGCTGCTGGCGCCACTGAAAGAGTGGGCTACTGACCACCTTCCTATGATCACCCTTTGCTGCCTCAGTAACGCCAATAAAACGTGTTCCAGACAAACAGCTCCTGCATCTGCGTCTCTGTCCTTATCTTACTGGGCTCTCAAAAGGAATTAAGATGGGGGTGGGATCCAAGGCTGGTAGGCAGAAATTTTGACTTCTGAGAGGATAGTAAGCAGAAAGGGCTTCCCAGGTGACGCTAGTGGTAAAGAACCCATCTGCCAAGGCAGGAGATGCCGGAGATGTGGGTTTGATCCCGGGTTGGGAAGATCCCCTGGAAGAGGGCATGGCAACCCACTCCAGTATTCTTGCCTGGAGAATCCCTTGGAAAGAGAAGCCTGGCAGGCTACAGTCCCTGGGGTCTCAAAGAGTTGGACATGACTGAGTGTGCGTGCGTGCACACACACATACACACACAGAGTAAGTAGAGAGGGTAGTAAGTAGTGAGATAGGATGAAGTGGGAAGGGCATATCAGGCTGGCAAGAGACGCCCTGTGTCTTAGCTCCTTAGCACTGGCTGACATCCTTGAGGAGCATGAAGTGATGAGCAGCATGGTAAGATCCCCAAGGAAACTAACCTGCCCTCTGAACATCTGGCACCCTGCCTGACCTGCCTTCTGGGAACCTGAGTCCTCTGGTGGTGGTTATTTGGTATAACAGAGCTATCTGGGATTCTGGGCTCAGGACTCAGCTTGAATCATAAGAGCCCATCTGAAATCCCTTCTTAAAAATTAGGTAGGTTATAGCTTTTCCAGTAAGCAGCCTGATAGTGAAAGTGAAGTCTCTCAGTCATGTCCAACTCTTTGCAACCCCATGGACTGTAGCCTACCAGGCTCCTCCATCCATGGGATTTTCCAGGCAAGAGTAATGGAGTGGGTTGCCATTTCCTTCTCCAGGAGATCTTCCCAACCCAGGGATCGAACCCAACTCCCCCACATTGCAGGCAGACGCTTTACCACCTGAGCCATCAGGGAAGCCTGAGGTGATGTCTAAAAATGGTGTGTTACATCAGTCAGAATGGCTGGGATCCAAAAGTCTACAAGCAATAAATGCTGGAGAGGATGTGGAGAAAAGGGAAGCCTCTTACACTGCTGGTGGGAATGCAAACTAGTACAGCCACTATGGAAAACAGTGTGGAGATTCCTTAAAAAATTGCAAATAGAACTGCCTTATGACCCAGCAATCCCCTGCTGGGCATACACACCGAGGAAACCAGAATTGAAAGAGACACATGTACCCCAATGTTCATTGCAGCATTGTTTATAATAGCCAGGACATGGAAACAACCTAGATGTCCATCAACAGATGAATGGATAAGAAAGCTGTGGTACATATACACAATGGAGTATTACTCAGCCCTTAAAAGAATAAATTTGACTCAGTTCTAATGAGATGGATGAAACTGGAGCCGATTATACAGAGTGAAGTAAGCCAGAAAGAAAAACACCAATACAGTATACTGACACATATATATGGAATTTAGAAAGATAGTAATGATGACCCTCTATGTGAGATGACAAAAGAGACACAGAGGTATAGAACGGACTTTTGGACTCTGAGGGAGAGGGAGAGGGTGGGATGATTTGGGAGAATGGCATTGAAACATGTATACTATCATGTAAGAAACGAAGCGCCAGTCTATGTTCAATACAGGATACAGGATGCATGGGGCTGGTGCACGGGATGATCCAGGGAGATGATGTGGGGTGGGAGGTGGGAGGGGGCTTCAGCATTGGGAGATTGTGTACCCTGTGGCTGATCCAGGTCAATGTATGGCAAAACAAATACAGTACTGTAATGCAGAATAAAGTATTAAAAAAAATCAAAATAATTCAAATACACAGGTTATAGATAAAAATGTGCAAGAAAATATTTGTAAGAAATAAAATAATTTTTATTTAAAAAATAAAAAATAAAAATGGTGTGTTATTCACTTGACCCAGAAAACCCCACAGGATCCTTACTGAAAAAGAACAGATTGTTCCTAAACCAGAAGAGGAGGTTGCACAGAAGAAAAAGAGATCCCATAAGAAACTGCAGAAACAAAAACTTATGGCCCAGGAATAAATGTCGCAAAAAATAAATGCAAATAAAAGTAAAAAAAAAATTAGGTAGGTTATAAATAAAGAAAACTAGTGGTGTGACCCTGGGCCATTTTAAGCCTCCTTTCTTTATCTGTGAAATGAGTGTGGAAATAAACAAGAATGATAATAACTACCTTGAAGTGTTGTTATGAAGGTCAAATGAGATAAGGTATGTAAAACCCTTTGCACAGGGCCAGGCATATAGTAAGTCCTCAACAATTGCTTGTTTTCTTCACTTCCCTCCCCCACAACCTTGGGAACTGCAATAAAGACCCAGATTCATTATTTACTCACTCACTCACCCACCCTCCCAACCACTCATCCCTCCATCCACCCTTTTACCGCAAAGGTCTAGAAGTACGGAATGGATTCAGTTTCGGTTCCTGCAGACATACTCTGTCTGGAATCTGTGTGCTCTGTGTGGCGGCTGTATGTACTTAAACTGTTGAAGTAGTTGGGGTTGTTTCTGGTTTCTCTTGAAAACTGGGAAAATGAGACAACAGGGGACCCTCAGTTGGCTTAAATCCAAGTAACAGCTGCCGTCTTTACATAGGACATGGTCTCAGCTAAGTTCCACGTGGCAAATTTCACTTATTTACATTGCCTTTTGGCTCTTACAAGCAACTGAACTTGCAAACTGTGGCCTGTAGTTTACTTGAAGAAGTAGACTACAAAGGGAAATTAAACTTGTGTAGGGGGTGGAAAAACTTCCCTCTACACTCTTAAGTTCTGTGGCTGGCCTAATAATTAAATGGACATGAGACAGGTTAACAGGAGAAAGGCATAAACATTTAATTTGTTTTTACATATACACAGGTATCTTCAGATGGAAAATGAAAACCTGAAGTCGTTAGGTCTTAAAGATTATACGGTACACACCTTTTAACAAAAAGAATGATAAACTGTGAGGATGTGACAAAGCACAGGAGCTTGTATTAGGGGCAATAAATTGTGGGACAGTGACTAGGAAGTATGTGAAGGGAACTGGTGGAAGATAAGGGTTATTTTAGTGTGTTTGTTTATACAGACTGGAGTTAACTCCCAGTCTCTGATGATAAGAATGTTCTCTTCCTGGTACAGGGAGGGTACCTTTCTCAAGGAAAAACTTACAACTTGCTTTTAGGTGTGTATGGGGGATGTCAGAGAGCCCTTTCTGTTATCTGCTGTTTATTCTCAGCTCAAAATCATCAATAATTAATCATCAAAGGAGAATATTTGAACACAGCATGTTCTGAACACCTTCACTTGGTTCCTGCTTCCAAGGAGCTTAAAGTCTAGATGAGTAAGACGTGTAAATGGTCTTCTAGTTGACACACACATACAAACAAGAAGCAACTTATAAACAGGATCATTAATGGGAAAGAAAAAATGGGAAACTGGTTAAATGCCACAGTCAAGTAAAATACTTAGCAAAGATTGAACGCTCATAAACTGGGTGATAGGAAATGGAGTAGAGGAAGAAGGGGAGGTCCTTAAGCTATATTTATTGAGTGAGTAGGTTTTAGGGAAGGAGACAAGCTGTCATTACATAGAAGGCAGGAGTGTCTTTGAGATAAAGCAGTTCTCAAAGTGTAGGTCTGGGATCAGCAGCATCGGCACCACATGAGAATTTACAAGAGGCACAAATTGTTGGGCCTTTTCCCCAGATCTACTATATCAGAAACAGGGTGGAACCCAGAAATTCATGTTTTAACAAGCTCTTTCGGTGATTCTAATGGCTTGAGAACCACTGAGAAAGGAAAACCAGAGAATGATGAATGCAAAATTCAGGATAGTAGTTACCACGTAGGTAGAGAGACCATCATGCGACAGGGAAGGGATACATGGAGGCAGTAGGAAGTGGCAGAGGCTTCTATTATGAATGTTTTTACCTTTTCCTTAAATATATTGGAGGGGAGGAAAAATAAACCTTTTCCTTCCACTCTCCCAGGTTCTTGACTATGTCTCTGTAACAAAAGACATGTTAACAAAAGAAAAGTATACAAATGTATCTAGTATAAGTTTTATATGACATGGGAGCCTTCACAAATAAATGAAGGCCTGAAGAAGCAGTCAGGCTTGTCTGTTTTTGTGCTAGGTTTGATGAAGAGTGGGCAGTCATGGTGAAATGGGATAGGACAAATGGGATATGAGCTCAGTAAACTGGGGAAACTTAGGTGTGTTCAATAATATTCCTCTTGCTGGTCCCTCCACCTTGGAGGCAAGCATGATCTTTTCCCTTGGGTGGAGGGAGGGCACTTCACACATGAGGGTCTTGTGACCTGCTTCTAGGGAAGGTCAGAGAGTCCTTCCTGCATCTATTTTCTTGGATTCCTTCAGCTTGAAATATTCAGTATGCTAAAGCAGCGTATTTGGGGATAGTGCATACTGAACCCCACCAATAATACACATTTATGTATTCAGTATTGCACAATAACAGTTGAGTTGACCAAAAAGTTAGTTCAGGGTTTCCCGAGGATGGCATGGAAAAACCCGAATGAACTTCTTGGACAACTCAATATTTTATTAACACAAGAGTAATCTGTGAGTGCTGAGGGGTTACAAAGTTAAGAAACAATTTATATGAGTCTAGGCAGAGAAGGCAATGGCACCCCACTCCAGTACTCTTGCCTGGAAAATCCCATGGACGGAGGAGCCTGGTAGGCTACGGTCCATGGGGTCACTAAGAGTCGGACACGACTGAGCGACTTCACTTTCACTTTTCACTTTCATGCACTGGAGAAGGAAATGGCAACCCACTCCAGTGTTCTTGCCTGGAGAATCCCAGGGACGGGGAGCCTGGTGGGCTGCCGTCTATGGGATTGCACAAAGTCGGACACGACTGAAGCGACTTAGCAGCAGAGGCAGCATGAGTCTAGGAAGACTGGACTCTAAAGGGAGAAAAAACCCGCAGACATGCTTTCGTAAATGGGTGATGTATGTACTCTGCTGCTGCTGCTGCTGCTAAGTCGATTCAGTCATGTTTGACTCTGGAGTGGATTGCCATTTCCTTCTCCAATGCATGAAAGTGAAAAGTGAAAGTGGAGTTGCTCAGTAGGTAAGTGTCCGACTCTTCGTGACCCCATGGACTGCAGCCCATCAGGCTCCTCCATCCATGGGATTTTCCAGGCAAGAGTACTGGAGTGGGTTGCCATTGCCTTCTCCGGTATGTACTCTAGATCAAATGAAATTGCCAAAGATGGACCAACATGGGTGAGATAATTCAGAGGATTCAAAGAACAGAAAACAAGATACCTGTTCTCTCTGGGGAATGTGTAGGATAAGAAAGAAGCTAGGCCATTTCACTCTACATTTCATAGAAACCACAAATGCATTCTGTGTGGACATTATGCTACTCATTAACAGGATGCAGAAATATATGTTGAAATATAGAATAATCTCTAAGATATAGTAAAATGGAAATAGAAAGTGGCAGAGCGGGGAATAGTATGTTAAAAGAAAAGATGGTAGCTCTTGTACGTATAAAGTAGGACTTCCCAGGTGGCACTAGCGGTAAAGAATCCACCTGCCAGTGAGGACAGATGTGAGATATCGGCAGGGTTTGGATCCCTGGGTCGAGAAGATCCCTGGAAAGAGGGCGCAACAACCACTTCAGTATTCTTGCCTGGAGAATCCCATGGACAGAGGAGCCTGGCAGGCTGCAGCCCATAGGGTCGCACAGAATCGGACACAGCTGAAATGACTCAGCATGCATGCATGCATAAAGTACTTTTAGAATAAAGTTCAAGAGGTAACAGTGATCATCTTTGGGGGCTGATGTACTTTCACTGTGTACCCTTTTGGATTTTATGAAACGTACTTTTTTTACCATATGTACTATTATATATTCAAAAAGATAAAAAAACCTCTAATAAAACAAATAAACTCACCCAAAAAACCTTCGCATTTTAAGGTATTAGGGCCTAGCCCATGAACTAGTCTGAGTAAGCATTTCTTACTGAGTGAGTGAAATTTCACATACGTTCACCATACCGTTTTGCTACTCAAAGTGTGCTCCTTGGACCAGCCGCATTGGCATCACTTGGTGTTTGTGAGGAAGCAGAATCTCAGCCCATCCCAGAGTCAGTGAATCAGAATATGCATTTTAACAAAGACTCTGCTCCCCTCGCCACTGCAGCTCCCCATACAATTCAAATGAAGGCATCATGAAGTTTGAGAAACACTGCCTGAGGTATTATGTTAAGTGCTGGGCAGAATGCCGTCAAGGAGCTTCTAATCCAGTGGAAGATAAAGAGAAAGTGGTAGAAAGCCCTGGATACCGTTAGAAAAGATGTGCTTAAATTCAGAAGAGAGAAATTTCTTTTGAGGTAGGGTAAAAAAACTAGGGGAAATAACTTTGGAGCTAGGCATTGAAGAATTCATAATAGGGTTAAAAAGACCAACAAACTCATCTGCAACCTTTAGCGGCTGCTTGGGAACCAAATTCATTATTCTGAAAACTGCTAAATAAAGGGAATGAACCAAGTATTTATTCTCTTTCCTGTAGGAAATGTACCTCTGGGCAAACAAACAGTTTTTCTTACACAAGAATTTGAAGCTAATAAATGCAGAAGGATGAACAGAATTATAGTACCACCATTTTGCAAAACTTAATAAAATAATGTGTCTAGGCTAGCATCAGTGACCGCTAAAACCATCAGGTGAAACACTGGCAGGAAACTAGAGAAGGCTGGATCAGGCTGACAATCTGTGGACTCATGGATCTATCCAAATACTACAAGAAAGATGAGGAGACCTGATTCAAGAGGAAAGAAAAGATCACCATCTATGAAGCATTCTTGCCAACAGTCAACTTCGAGAGTTCAACAGAGAGTTCAGTCGCTCAGTCGTGTCCGACTCTTTGCGACCCCATGAATCGCAGTCAACTTCAAATCAAATTAAAACTCTAGCATCCATTGTAGCTCTAACTACCAGTCTGCAGGAAAAGAAAAGTATAGAAGAACCTGGTAAAGGATTCCAGGGAGAGGGAAAACAACAAAATCTCCTTGGATTTCCCATGTTTCTTCAAGGAAAACATAGGAAAGGGACTTTCCCTGCACAACAGTGTAAATCAGCTTTATGTATGCATATATCCCCTCCCTTGTGAGCCTCCCTCCCACGCACACCCTGTCCCACCGGTAGGTCATCACAGAGCACTAAGTTGAGCTCCTGTGATATACAGCAACTTCCCACTGGCTATCTGTTTTACATATGGCAGTGTAAATACGTCAATGTTACTCTCTTAATTCATCACACCCTCTCCTTCCCCAACCGTGTCCACAAATCAATCCTCTACATTTGTGTCTCTATTTCTGTCCTGCAAACAGGCTCACCAGTATTTTTTTAAAGTGTACTTTTGTACTTTTGGAGCAAGGAGGAGGACTGTAGAGGGTTCCCCCAGTAGGCAGAGCATAAACGCAGAACTGGTAGAGCAGGACATTGGATTGGGGTTGTGTAATACAGTGTAGGTGCTGAAGGCTGGAAATGCAGGTTGGGTCAGATGGTGGAGGGCCATGAATACAAGGCTGAGAAATTTCCACTTCATTCCGGGGTCAGTGAAGAGATTCCTGCAACAAACGCATCCACAACTGCAACAACAGCCACTCTAATTTGATTCTTATCACAAGCCAGGCTTCATGCCAAGTGTTTTGCATATATTGTCTCAGTTGATCCACATAACAAAGCTATTAGGTTGGTATCATTATCCCCATCTTGCAAATGAAGAAACTGAATCTCAGAGAGATGAGTAATTTGTTTCAGCTCACACAGCCTAAACGGAGCCAGAATTAAACTGGCATGGACCTATGATGTTACTCTCACTTTAACTGGAGTTGTACAACGTTTATTTGTTTTACAGACTGGGGTTCTACATAAGATTTTCCCAGATAAAATGCTTCCTTTCACAAAAAATGTGTAGAAATCACTGCTGAGCATGACGGACAGCTGCCAGGGCATTTAAGGCTTATAACCCACTCCAGTGTTCTTGCCTGGAGAGTCCCAGGGACAGAAGAGCCTGGTAGGCTGCCATCTCTGGGGTCGCACAGGGTCGGACACGAGTGAAGTGTCTTAGCAGCAGCAGCAACCTGGTGATTAGAACACGTGCTTTAAAATCAGTCAGACCTGGTTTCAAGGGCTTCTCAGGTGGCACAGTGGTAAAGAATCCGCCTGCCAATGCAGGAGACACAAGAGATGCAGGTTGCATCCCTGGGTCAGGAAGATCCTCTGGAGTAGGAAATGGCAACCCATTCCAGTATTCTTGCCTGGAAAGTTCCACAAACAGAGAAGCCTGGTGGGCTATAGTCCATGGGGTAGCAGAGTCGGACACAACTGGGTGACTGAGCACACACACACCACTTCTCTAGCCATGTGACCTCTGGGTGGCCACCTGCTGGGGCCTCAGTTTATCATCTGTAAAGAGAGAATAATACCAGTACTTCATAGGAGCTAAGAAACACTCAATAAATATTAGCCTAACATTCATAATAACAGGGCTTCCCTGGTGGCTCGGACGGTAAAGCGTCTGCCTACAATGTGGAAGACCCGGGTTCGATTCCTGGGTTGGGAATATCCCCTGGAGAAGGAAATGGCAATCCATTAAAGCACTCTTGCCTGGAAAATCCCATGGATGGAGGAGCCTGATAGGCTACAGTCCATGGGGTCACAAAGAGTTGGACATGACTGAGCAACTTTACTTCACTTCATAATAACAAAAGGTAAAGAAATAGAGGAAAAGAACAGAATAGGAAAGACTAGAGATCTCTTCAAGAAAATTAGAGATACCAAGGGAACATTTCATGCAAAGATGGACTCAATAAAGGACAGAAATGGTCTGGACCTAACAGAAGCAGAAGATATTAAGAAGAGGTGGCAAGAGTACACAGAAGAACTGTACAAAAAGATCTTCAGGACCAAGATAATCATGATGGTATGATCACTCATCTAGAGCCAGACATCCTGGAGTGTGAAGTCAAGTGGGCCTTGGAAAGCATTGCTACGAAAAAGCTAGTGGAGGTGATGGAATTCCAGTCGAGCTGTTTCAAATCCTGAAAGATGATGCTGTGAAAGTGCTGCATTCAATATGCTAGCAAATTGAAAAACTCGGCAGTGGCCACAGGACTGGGAAAGGTCAGTTTTCATTCCAATCCCAAAGAAAGGCAATGCCAAAGAATGCTCAAGCTACTGCACAATTGCACTCATCTCACATGCTAGTAAAGTAATGCTCAAAGTTCTCCAAGCCAGGCTTCAGCAATATGTGAACCATGAACTTCCTGATGTTCAAGCTGGTTTCAGAAAAGGCAGAGGAACCAGAGATCAAATTGCCAACATCCGCTGGATCATGGAAAAAGAGAGTTCCAGAAAAACACCTATTTCTGCTTTATTGACTATGCCAAAGCCTTTGACTGTGTGGATCACAATAAACTGTGGAAAATTCTGAAAAGATGGGACTACCAGACCACCTGACCTGTCTCTTGAGAAATCTGTATGCAGGTCAAGAAGCAACAGTTAGAACTGGACATGGAACAAAAGACTGGTTCCAAATAGGAAAAGGAGTATGTCAAGGCTGTATATTGTCACCCTGCTTATTTAACTTCTATGCAGAGTACATCATGAGAAATGCTGGACTGGAAGAAACACAAGCTGGAATCAAGATTGCTGGGAGAAATGTCAATAACTTCAGATATGCAGACAACACCACCCTTATGGCAGAAAGTGAAGAGGAACTAAAAAGCCTCTTGATGAAAGTGAAAGTGGAGAGTGAAAAAGTTGGCCTAAAGCTCAACATTCAGAAAACAAAGATCATGGGATCCGGTCCCAACACTTCATAGGAAATAGATGGGGAAACAGTGGAAACAGTGTCAGACTTTATTTTTTTGGGCTCTGCAAGTGGTGACTGCAACCATGAAATTAAAAGACGCTTACTCCTTGGAAGAAAAGTTATGACCAACCTAGATAGTATATTCAAAAGCAGAGACATTCCTTTGCCGACTAAGGTCCATCTAGTCAAGGCTATGGTTTTTCCTGTGGTCATGTATGGATGTGAGAGTTGGACTGTAAAGAAAGCTGAGCACCGAACAATTGATGCTTTTGAACTGTGGTGTTGGAGAAGACTCTTGAGAGCCCCTTGGACTGCAAGGAGATCCAACCAGTCCATTCTGAAGGAGATCAGCCCTCGGATTTCTTTGGAAGGAATGATGCTAAAGCTGAAACTCCAGTACTTTGGCCTCCTCATGGGAAGAGTTGACTCATTGGAAAAGACTCTGATGCTGGGAGGGATTGGGGGCAGGAGGAGAAGGGGATGACAGAGGATGAGATGGCTGGATGGCATCACGGACTCGATGGACGTGAGTCTGTGAACTCCGGGAGTTGGTGATGGACAGGGAGGCCTGGCGTGCTGAGACTCATGGGGTCGCAAAGAGTTGGACCCGACTGAGCAGCTGAACTGAACTGAGCTGTTATCATTATGCTCTGTAACGCCAGTCAGCTCATGACCCAGACACAGTTAGAGAGCTAGCATTCACAACAGCACCCATTTGCTCTTTCCTAACAGATGAGGAAACTGCTGCTCAGAGAGGTGATGTGACTTTTCCAAAGGCACCCAGAAAGGAAGCAGCAAAGCCATGCTTTGAACCTAGGTTCTGCTAGAGTCTCTTCCTGGTGGCTCAGATGGTAAAGAATCTGCCTGCAATGCAGGAGACAGGGGTTCAATTCCTGTGCTGGGAAGATCTCCAGGAGAAGGAAATAGCAATCCACTTCAGTATTCCTGCCTAGAGAATTTCACAGACAAAGGAGCCTTGAGGGCTATAGTCCATGGGGTTGCAAAGAACTGGACGTGACTGAGTGACTAACACTATCTGTTAGACTCCAAAGCCTTAGAGCTTTTAATGATTTTAATTTCCTGTCAATGAGACACAAAGAGAGCACCTACCACACGTAAGATATTGTGTTAGTACTTTACATTCATGGTGTCATTTAATTCTTGCAATTCCGTGAACTGGGTACTATGATTGAGTCTGCTTTATACACAGGAAAATAAAACTCAAAGGGGCAAATCATGGCTGGGTTTAACTTGCTGTCAGTGAAGTTTACTGACATTCCTGAATGATAAAACCAGGACTGAAGTACAAAGTTGTGGATGCATCACATGCATGCCAGCAACTGCTGTCCTAGTATACACTAGAAACGTGCACCTCTAGGCAAAGAGGCAGGTATCCAGATTCTCACAGCAGCATTGCTCATGATAGCTCAACAGTGGAAACCACCAAAATGTCCATCAACAAGAGAATGGATGCATAAGTTATGGTATTTTCATCTGGTCGAACAGTAGGTATCCAGGAGTGAAAATGAGACAGAAATACATAAATCAACCAGGCTGAGGTTAAACAGTTGCTAACTGAAAAATGCAAGGTGCTTAATAATATATTTTATTTACCAAAATATTGTCTTTTCTTTTTAAAAATAATTTTATTTATGTAGGCTGTGCTGGGTCTTCGCTGCTGGGCGGGCTTTGCTCTGGTTGTGAGCAGCGGCTGCTCCCTACTTGCGGCGCACGGGTTTCTCTTATTGTGGAGCACAGGCTCTGGGGCGTGTAGGCATCAGTAGTTGTAGCTCATGGGCTCAGTAGCTGTGGTTCCGGGCTCTTGAGCACAGGCTCAATAGCTGTGCTGCATGTGCTTGGCTGTTCTGCAGCATGTGGAATCTTCCTGAACCAGGGATCGAACCTGTGTATCCTGCATCGGCAGGCGGATTCTTTACCACCGAGACACCAGGGAAGCCCCTAAATATTACCTTTTCAACAGGTAGCACTGGTCACGTTTCAAATGATCAGGAACTACATGTGGGTGGGGGCTGCCATACTGCCCAGTGCAGATCTAGACAACAATAAACATGTGTAACAGATATAATTTGAAAAATTTTAAATTGTTGTTACTACACTAATTTTCAAAAAGCCAGACATCCTCACATTCAAATGCAAATCCAAGACATACTCCTAGATCAAATTTATTATAGTGTTACTTTTGCCATTTCTCTTCTAGGATCTTGACAATGGTTTTATGTTATGTTATTTGAAAATCATAAGGAACCCAATTGACTTTATGAGGCTGAATCACAGTCCATGGGGCTAGTCTATAAATAATCAGTCAGGAGTAAATGTATATTTAGAGAAGAATTCAAGAAGAAACAGACTTTCTTGAGGTAAACTTTCAAAATAGAGAAGAAAAAAGATATTAGGCAATCTAAGTGACACTGTGCACAAGCCCTGGTATCCTTGTCTTTTGAAGTAAAATGCTGATGCAAGAGTTAATGTTTGGGAAAAGTGAAGATGCAGAAACAAAGAACAGTTGTTGGGCTAGGGAACTGGTAACAATTTAGACTGTAACTCTGCCACGTAACAGAATTACGAACTCCCAGTTCCCTGAAAGATACAGATAAAGGCCTGACACAAAATCCTAAGTTGTTTTTACAGGAAGCAGACCACCTCCAGATGAAAACTGCTGACCACAAGACCATAGACCCTGGACTGGCTGAAACCAGAAGGTTGATGATGCTTGAAACTTCACCTTGATGTCAACCAGTCCAAGAGCAGTCCATGAGCTGATCATGCCCTGCTCCCTGAACACTAGAAAATTCCTTAGTACCCACTCCAGGGTGGGTCACATGGTCTCCAGGGCTTTAGCCCTCTGTGAGCCCCTCTGCCTGGCAAAGCAATAAAAGCTACACTTTTCTACTTCATCCAAAACTCTATCTCTGCATTTCTGTTTGGCACTGGTGAGCAGAGGCTGAGTTTCAGCAACATAAACAAGGGGCCATTGATTGAGGATACTTTATTGTCTAAAAAAATCCAGAACATGTTCTGACCATAAAAACTATCACTGTGTACATCTTGTGTGGGGAGGGGTAATACAAATAAGTACAGAGACCTAATTCAGAAGGGAAAAATCAAAGTACAAAGCCTTTTGTTAAATAAATATTGACAAGAAAAAGAAAAATGCAGGTTGCAAAATAATACCTGTAGTGTGAAGCCATTAATATAAAGCCTAAAAACATGCAAAGCAATACTCTATGTTTATGGGTACATCTACTTAAAGTGAAGGCGCAAATACTGGTGGGAAGGCTTTTCACTCACTTGAAGATTCTATTACCTCTGGGAATAGAAGAAAATAGGATTAAGAAAGGTCCAATCAGCCTTCAACTCTGCCTATAATGTTTTAGATATTAAAACAAGACTGAAGCAAGTAGGTCAAAAGGTTAAGAGGGATAGAGCTGAGGGACATGTACATCAGGCTTTGTTAGTATAGTTTCTCATATTTTTATGTATGTTTGGGATATTTCATAATAAAATATTATAAAACAACAATAAAGACACATTAATTTCAATCTGCCCAAAGCCATTCAGCCATGAAGGAGTTCTGTGGCTGACCCCATACTCCTCAAGCCATCTCCTAGATACAGTGGTTTTATATACTGGTTTCCTTCATTACAACCCCCCACAACAATGGCACTGTGGGAGGCAGCCCAAGAACTTTGACAGATGAAATATCTTCAGAGGCTTCTGAGAGTTGAACACAACATGCCGCCCTTGACAACTATCTTATTAAGACTCCCACTGCAATTCCTGACACCCAACAGATAAACCTATGACAACATTCCTGGGTGCTCCTCCCCAAAACCAATGACAATCCAAACAAACAAAAAGCCCCCAGTCCTCTCCCAGTAACACACCCCTCCCATTCCTCATATGAACCCGAGTCTCCCAGACTGGCGACTGGAGTAGTGTTCCTCAGCGCCCCCTACTGCAGTTGACTGCTATCACGTCTGCCCTCCTACCAGACCCTGCATCATCACGGATACACAATCACCTCCCAGGAGCCCTGTAAACTCCTTCTCTTATGTTAAATCAGATCATGTCATCTTTCCAACTTTGACTCTTCAGTGATTTCCCATTACTTTCAAAATAAACCCTATGGACTTTACTAGGGGCCTCATCTCCTACCTCCCCAATTTCCCTCCTCACTCTGATCCAGCCACCCAGCCCCTCTGGGTCCTCCCGGACTGGCCTAGCTGCTCCCTCTACCACATCACTCACTTCCCACTTCCTTGCTCTCTCACTTCATTCAACTTTCCTGAGATAACACCTCTCTGTGAGACCTTTCCAGTCTGATCACCTCACTTAAAGAGTCACCTGCCCTTTTGATCTTCCAATTCTGCTACATATTTTGTTATAGTTTTTATCACCACCAGAAACATCTCTATTAATTTGTTATCTTTATAATACTCACTGCACTCTCCAATGCAGCTATCCAGTGTCCACATGTGACTACGGAGCCCTTGAAATGTGACTAGTCCTGAGATGTGGGGCAATGTAAAACACATACATTGAATTTTAAAGACATTACAAAAAAGAAAAAGAATATAAATATTTCACTAATATTTTGACTTTATATGTTGGAATATTTTGGATATATTGGGTTACACAAAATACATTAATATTTATTTCACTTGTCTTACTTTTTCAAAATCTGGCTATTGGAAACTTTTAAATTGCATATGTGGCTCACATTCTGTTCCTTAGATAGAGCTAGAAGAAGGTCAGTCCCATGAAGACAGGAACTCTTTTGCTTCCCATTGTATCCTTCTCACATAGTGCCTGGCACAGAGAAAGTACTCAATAAACACTTGTGAATTGAATGAAGGACCGGTCTCCTTGTCCACGCCTATGCTTTCATTTGATTAAGCCTCCTTCTGAGTCTGCCGAACAATGATTTCTCTTCACACGTTCCTTCTGGGAACTCCCTCAAGGCCCCACACCATCGCGGCCCTACAGTAAAGACCCCTACACCTGCCACAGCGTGAACCTCCCTATAAAAACTATTCTTTCACTCTCTCTAACAGGTGAGGAAACCCACCTTAATATTCCCCAGTGCCAGGACTGCCCTGGTGGTCCAGTGGTTGCAATGCACTCCCAATGCAAGGGGCCCAGGTTTGACCCCTTGTCAGGGAACTAGACCCCACATGTCACAACGAAGACTTTGCATGACACAACTAAATCCTGTGCATGCTGCAGCTAAAAATCCCATGTGCCGTAATGAAGACTGAAGATCCAGAGTGCTGCAACCAAGACCTGGCAAAGCCAAACAAAAAAAAAAAAAAAGCCCCCAGTGCCTCTCATGTGATTCTCTGCATTCCTTAAATAATGTGTTGTCATGGGTCACTGTGATCATCTCAACCAGAAACCTCCCCCGTGCTCCGACCCCATCATGACAAACCTCTCTCCCTACACACAGCACTCCTCATCATACTCTTTCCTAGTATAGCGCCAGGGATCAATGTCCATCTAGGGTTGGTGACCTGATGAAAAGATCCCTCAAGACTTCCGATGATCACAGATCCCCCTTATGCTCAGGATAATCTTCCTCACTAATTCCTAACAGAACATCTGGGGCTCCTCCCCTATGGAAGCAGGAGCCAGGAAAACGAACTTTTGACTCCTTAAATTACCTCCAAATCAGATTATTCAGAGGTACAGAGACAGGCTGACTAGATTAAGAAATCAAGGTCTCATTCACCATACAACTTAAAAATAGTGTCCCGTTACCAGGCCACCTTGTTATTTTTTATAAGTCAAATCGTCTGTACTATCATACTGTCCAGGATGTATTTTTGTATTCTATAGTTCATTCAATGTAAATCTTTATGACATGGCACGATTTTGGAAACACATTTTACTTTGGCTTTGATTCATTTTTTAATCTACCCCCGAGAAGGGCTTCCCAGGTGGCTCTAGTGGGAAAGAATCTGCCTGCCAGTGCAGGGTATGCAATAGACACGAGCTTGATCCCAGGTCGGGAAGGTCCCCTGGGGAAGGGAATGGCTGTCTATTCAAATATTCTTGCCTGGAAAATTCCTCAGACAGAAGAGCCTGGTGGGCTATAGTCCATGGGGTCGCAAAGAGTTGGACACGACTGAGTACCAGTGCCCACCAACCAATCATACCCTAGAGAAACCTCCCAAGATCTCTTCTGATCTGAGAGAAGCCCAGTCCAGCTCCCTCCCTGCAAAGAACCTGCCCAGGAATAAACCCTCCTCCCCTCCAGGGCCCAAACTTACAGTTACATTCCCAGTGGAAAAGTCAATGACCTGTTCTGACTTGGCTTCGAACACCAACGCTAACTCCTCTTCTGGCTGCCCCAGCTCCACGGCCAGGGCAGGATTCCAAGCGTCAAGAAAAGGACACCTCCGGCCCCAACAGTTGTGCGTGGCTGTTTCCTTTCCCTTCTCATGTTCTTCTGGTGGGAGCTACCCTGCGCATGCTCCTTGACTCTGGTGCCCCTTCCTCTGCTCTTTCCAGCCCACTTCTGGTTAAGACCCTGCTGCTGACCACTTACCACACCTGTTTCTGACTTTCAGGCTTCAGACTGCATCCCCATTTCTCACTTGAAGGGCATTGGCACACTGAGAGAGGTACAGAAAAGGCAGGAAAGCTGAGACATAGTCTGAAGGACATTGAGGCCCAGTTCTGAAGTGTGAACTTTCCAATCCCCAAATTTTGAGGGAAGAGCTGAGGTCTTCAGAACCCAGAAGGCGGAGTGGAAGGATGGAAGAGGAGTACTTAAAAAAAAAAAAAAAAATATATATATATATATATATACATATATATATATATATATATATATGTGTGTGTGTGTGTGTGTGTGTGTGTATTTCTCTGTTTTAAAAACAATGACATGCTGAGAGAATATATTTTGAACATGTTGAGTTAAATAAAATATGTTGTTAATATTAATTTCTTTTTTTTTTTTACTTCTTATAACGTGGCTATTAAGAATTAAAAATGGCTTACATTGTATTTCTGTTGCACAGTGCTGGAGTTGAGAGAAGGAAACCCTGCAAAACTTTTAGCCCAGTGACTGACAAACCATAAATGTCTGATAAATTTTCCAAGGGCTTCCTTGGTGGCTCAGATAGTAAAGAAACTGCCTGAAATGCAGGAGACCTGGGTTCAATTCCTAGGTCAGGAAGATCCCCTGGAGAAGGAAAAGGCAACCCAATCCAGTATTCTTGCCTGGAGAATTCCATGGGGAAACGCCATGGGTCTCTAGGAGCTGGACACAACTGAGTGACTAACAAGTTCTCTAAACACACTTTTAAACATATTGCTTCCCTGTGAAAAGTTTTCTATTGGTTATTGAGTATGCAACCATGAAGAAATAGAACTGCCCTGGAGTGAAAGAAATCGGGCTTCCCTGGTGGTGCAGAGGTTAAAGCTTCTGCCTGCAATGTGGGAGGTCAGGAAGATCCCCTGGAGAAGGAAATGGCAACCCACTCCAGTATTCTTGCCTGGAGAGTACCGTGGACAGAGGAGCTTGGTGGACTAGAGTCCACGGGTCGCAAAGAGTCAGACAGCTCAGCTCTAACTGGGGGAGACACTCAAGAGGTAAGTGAACACAGAAAGAAGACAGTTTCAGATGATGATAAATACACACTGGAAAAGAAACAAAAGGGCCAGTGGAACAGCAGGAATTGGCAGTGTCTCTTTAATTTAAGCGTCAGGGAGTCTCTATGAGCTGGTAACATCTGAGCTGAGACCTGAATGATTTACAAAGGAGCTGGCCCCGAAAGGCCTGGGGGCAGGAGTTCCAGGCAGATGGAACAGACTCTGTACAAACCTTGAAGTAAGAATGAGGCTTCCATAGTTAAGGAACAAAGCCAAGTTCTTGTGCTCAGGACAAGGTTAGCAGAAAACGAGCCTGCACAGGTGGAGGGGTGGTGGCTGGCAGGCCACAAGGGCCCCAAAGCTGTGATCACTGAAGTGTGATGGGGAACTCTGGCCACCTCCACCCAGTTCTTGGAGAGAATTAAGCCCTGACACTCTAAGGCATCCACTGCATGTTGTGAATTAGGTCAGTTCCTATTGTATTAAGGAAAGAATGGTATTAGCCAGTATCATCCTTTGGAAACCCGAGAAAACACTCACTCGTACCATTCTCTGCAAGGCTTAATTTCTCCTCTAAGATCCTGAGAAAGGATGCATGAGAGGATATTTAGAAACAGACTTGAAAAGGAGCACTTTGGCTGCAGTGTAGAGAGTGGATGGGGTGGGGCCTGAGGCAGAAATGGAAACCTGGCGATCAGTGAGCAATCTTTGCAGTAGCTAAATGAGAGATGGCAGTACCTTCCACTGGTGCTGCAGTAGCTGGTTAGTGAGAAGTGAGTTCATATTTTGGAAGCTGGAACCAATGGACTAGACATGGAGAAAAAGGAGAGACTGGAAAGAGTCAAGGATAAATACTGAGTTTTTAGTTTGAGCAGCTGGGTGGATGCCAGTGCCATGTATGATGGTTTGGATTCCAGTTCCAATTCTGCTGGGTGGTTCTGGGCAAGTAAGTGACTTAGTTTCTGCTGAGCCTCAGTTTTCTCATCTGTAAAATGGGGATTGCCATGGAGATTCAATGAGATCTTGAACAGAAAGCACAGGTCTGGCATACGGTAAGCACTTAAACTGCTGTTATTATTATCATGATCATTACTGCTCAATCAGTACTCCAAAGCAGGTAAAAGCAGGCTCTGAAACCAGTCAGACATGAGCAGAGTCCCTGTATTGCTATGCGACATTTGCAAGGTCAGTCTGTATCTCTGAGACTCAGGTTTTTCATCTGTAAAAGGGTTTGACGATAACATCCTCCCTCCAGACACAGCTGTGAGGAGTCAGTGAGTTTTGAATATGAAGTGCTTAGTGCGGGACATAGTACATAGCAAATGCTCAGTAAACGAGGCCTAAATGCTAGAGTAATTTGACTTTTCTTCTGTGTGTGTGTTTGGGGAGCACACATGTGCTCATTGGGAAAATGCAAACAGCACAGAATTATGTAAAGTAGCAGATGAAAGCTGAGCCTTCCCCAACTCCCTAAGTAACCACTGTTGGCTGTTGCATAGCCTTTCCTGATTTCAGACACGTGCCTGTGCACAAATGTTCTGCTCTTCTTTGAGAGGCAGGATAAAACTTGATGACTGAGAGTTCAGTCTCCAGAGTCACACAGACCTGGGTTCTAGTCCTGCCTCTGCCACTTTCTTTGCTATGAGATATTGGGCAAGTGATTTATCAGTCAATCTAAAATTCAATTTCCCATTTTGTAAAAAGAAAAGTCATCGCAGAACTGACATTGTGGTCTGATAAGGAGTTGCTAAAGAGTGAGTGCAGAGGAATTGGCACTGTGACTGTGTGTATCAAGGTCTGGGACACTTAGCTGCTACTCTTACATATACTTATTTTATTAATAACATAATGGATGATACTGTTTTCTTTATGCTTTTGGAGAGCTTTAATTCCTATCTTTTTAATGCTCTTTGCAATTGTCTCTTCCTTCCTTCCTTTCTTCTTCACTTTAGAAAGTTTTAATTTCCTGAGACTTCTCTGCTGGTCCAATGGCTAAGACTCTGCGCTCAGTGAAAGGGCCGCAGGTTTGATCCCTGGTCAGGGAACTAGATCTCACATGCTGAAACCAAGAGTTTGTATGCCACACCCAGTAGAGCCAAATAAATAAATACATAAATAAATAAATAAACACCTTTTCTTTTAAAGAAAGTTTTAATTTCCCTTCTTTAAATCGAGGTAAAATTGGTATATGTCATTATATAAATTTCCAGTGTATACTATTATAATTTGACATCTGTATACACAGCAAAGTGATCACCACCAAAGGTCTAGTTACCATCTATCATTGTGCAATTGATCCTGCATCTGGTTTTGTAGCTTAGTGAGATGTGTTAAGCCTGTGGACACTGGTTCGATCTCTGGTCTGAGAGGAAACGACTAAGCCACGCACCACAGCAACTGAGCTTATGCTCTAGACGCCGGGAATTGCAGCTATTGAGCCCATGTTCTGCAACTACTGAAGCCCATCCCCTAAGAACCCGTGCTCTGCAACAAGGGAAGCCACCACGATGAGAAGCCTGAGCACTGCAACTAGGGAGCAGCCCCTACTCATTGCAGCTAGAGGAGAGCCAGTGCAGCCAGAATAAAAAAAAAAAAAAAAATAAAAAAAGATATCCTAAGCCTTTTGTCACACCACAACTCATCAAGATTTGATGCGGGTTTAAGGAGGTGGACCCCTTGTCAACTCCTCATCCCTACGTTTCTGCTTCTGAGAGATTCCTGGCTGCATGTGAATAACAAAGGCCAGGACTGCAGCCCGCCAGGCCCTCCTGTCTGCCGCTATCCCCTGGAGTTGGCCCAGGTTTTGGAGGCAGGTAGTAACCTTGTCTACCCAGGAGGTGGCAGGCAGAGTCCAGGAGAAGACAGCAAGTGGCACAGGAAAGTGGGAGCCCTCGTGGCCTTTGATCTCTCTGACCCGTGCCTTTGAACTTGTCTGAAGCTGCGTCTTGTCTCCCTGAAGGGGGCCATAGCTTCCACTTGCACTTTTCCCTGGGGAACTTCAGGCAACGTTCAGACTGTCTAGAGACTAAGCTGGTCTTAGATCCCAAGATAGTGATGTCACGTTTCATAGAATTGGCTGTCTAGGGTATTTTGTAACTGGCTTTATCATTGTAATATGGTTTTTCTTTTCATCTCCTTTCACTCCCATCACCTTTCTTTCTTTCTTTTTTTTCAAAGAGTCTACTGGTAGACGGTTATTCTCTTCCCACCGCTCTCCCACCATACACATACTGCTTTTACATTCTGGGACTTTCTCTCTCTCCTTTGAGCATCTAACTCCCCATTCCCACCCAGTACCGATCTTTTCTCTATGCTCTACTAATTCCGATAGTCCCACTTTTCTCCTTTCTCTGCTCCAGCCATGTCACAAAACTCAGACATTCTGTTTGCTCAAAGGCCCTTGGGTTACTTACCCACATCTGTACCTGTTTTCCTCTTTGTGAAACAGCTTATTTTGGATTCTTGAGAACTATTTCCTTGGGAAGTGCCAAGCCTTAAGAGTCTTATTTGCAGACAAAATGGCAGGAGGGGCCAGACCAATGAGAGCAGCATGGGGTAAAAGATCAGGAAAAAGGTTGGTGATTTCTCTGACACAAGGTAGTTCTTGGCAAGAGTCACAACTGTATTAGGGCCAATAATAATTTGTTTCTTATCTGGTCCATGGACTGGTGTCAGGATCAAATGAGGTAAGATTCTGAAAGTACTCTGTAACATGTAAAACGCCTTATAACCTGTTACATATTCTTAGTCAGCAAAATCACCCACCCTGTGATAAGAAGAACACAAGATAAAAAGTCAAGAGACCTGGTGGGTCTACTACCATCATGCTGAGAGTGAGTAGCAAGTTTCCTTCTCCAGCAAATCTATTCCGTCATTTGCTGAACACCCACCTGTGTCAAGAATGGTTCTGGATGCTGGGGATGCGCAGGTGAACAAAACAAGTTATCCTGGAACCCACAGTCAAGAGGGGAAGAAGACAGGCAATAAGCAAACAAACAAATAACAATAATAAAATGAAATACTTGCTGATGGTAGATTGAATACCCGTGTTTCCACTGGTTCCCTCCTGAGATCACACCATAATGACAACAAAGAGATCGTTTTGAAAGGCACTAGACTTAGAAGAACAGGGAAAGAGAGGAGGATGCAACGCTGCCAGAATTTTGGAAGCTGGAAAGCAGATGAATGACAGTGTGCTTAGTCATGTCCAACTCTTTGCGACCCCACGGACTGTAGCCCACCAGGCTCCTCTGTCCATTGAACTTTCCAGGCAAGAATACTGGAGCGAGTTGCCATTTCCTCCTCCAGGGAATCTTCTTAACTCAGGGGTTGAAACTGAGTCTCTTGTGTCTCCTGCATTGGCAGGCTGATTCTGTACCACTAATGCCACCCATAACTGGTAACTGATTTGTCAGACCTATGAAAGGTTGAATCCCAAACCAACGGTGGGAAAAGCCAAGACTCAAACAAGCTTCTACTGCTGAGCCCACAGAAGGCTCACAAACTGGTGGGAAGAGGTGCCTCTGGGGATGAAGGGCAAGCTAACACAAGGAAGCTTGCCTGAAAGTTTATTTGAAAAGAGCCCCCAGAGCTCTTCCCCAGTTTTCTGATGCAAGGCAGCTGCCCCTCACACAGGGAAAGACGAGTTTCATTCTCTGGAGAGAACACAGAGACTCTTTGGAATGTGGGGCATCAGAGACAGTAGGAAGAAGGAACAACATGAAGTACATCAGAGATTAAAGGAATGGTATACACTGAGACCGCTCACCTGCCTTTTCTATTTGAATACTAAATTTCTGGCAATCCAACTTTCACCTTCCAGGCAGGAGATTAGAAGTATCTTTCCTCGCAAATTTGATCAGCCCAAGAAGAAATTGACATCAGAAGATCCCTAACTAAATGAACCAGCTGAATCACCCTCCAGTGAAGCCTAACTCATGGGTTCACAACTTCCACTCGTTATCTAGTACCTATGGAAGGCAGCCTCCAAGACAGCCCCAGTGATCCCACCTCCTTGTATTCACACTCTTGTATAATTACTTCCCCTTTCAAAATGAGTTGAGAAAAATGATGATGGAAGATCAATTTGAAGGTCAAGTTTATAAAAAGACTGCCTTCCTTCTTGTGCTCTCATGTTTTCTTGCTTGCTCTGGTAGAGGCCAGCTGCCCTTCAGAGAGGTAAGAAACTGAGGGAGACCTCCAGCCCATGGCCAGCAAGGAACTGAGGCCCTCATTATAGAAGACATCAAGGAACTTAATTCTCCCAATAACCACAGTTTTATTGTGAATATTTTCAAATATGATCAAAAGTAGAGGGAACAGTACAACAGAATCTTATCCATCACCCAGATTCAACACTTATGGAGATTTTGCCATGTTTTCATTCATTTTTTTTTCTTTTTTGCCTTTAAAGCAAACTTTTTTTTCTTTTCTGCCTAGACAACATGTTACATTATTTTTATATCCTTTTTTATATCTTAAAAAATATTAGTCTCCTTCCTTCTCTTCAAGATGAGCAGACAATCAAGGATTGCCAGATGTATGATGACAACTTCTGACATAAAAGACTGAGGCCAGCACTTTAAAAGTAACTTGGAACAGGGAGATGAAAATTTCTTAAAGAGATCAGAGTGGATATTACAACCAGGACTTTGTTGTAATCAGTCAAGAATAAAAGTCAGGAATAAAGTCAAGAATAAAAGAGAGTCCTTGAATTTGAAAAGTGATAATAAAAAGGGAAAATTAAACAGAAGGTCTGAGAGATAAACTTGAGGAAATCTCATGGAAAGTAGGGCAAAAATATGGAGAGGTTAAAAAAAAAAGATGGAATGAAGGAATATGGGGGAGAAGGAAAATTAGTGGGCCAGGCTAAGAGGTCCCAAATCTCCCCAAATAATAGGAGTTCTAGAAAGAGAAAAGAGAGAAAATGAAGGCAAGGGAATAATCATAAAATGTTTTAAGAGAATTTCCCCAAACTGAAGGATATTATTTTGCAGATTGAAAGAAACCAAGTGCCTAGTGCAGTGGGTGAAATTTTAGAATAATTGTGGGAAAGGTAAAGGAACTTACAAGCTTCCAGTGAAAAAAAGATAGACCATAAACAAGGAATCAGAAATAGGAATGCCTTGGGAATTTTCAACAAGACTGGAAGCCAGATGGCAATATGGCAATGCCTTGAAAGTTCTGAAGGAAAATTATTTCCAATCTAGAATTCCACATACAGCTGGTATTAGTGAAGAGTGAAGGTAGACTGAAGACGTTTTCAGACATGTGGAGTCTCAAAATATTTATTATTTTCTAGAGAAGCTGTTACTGGGCTTCCCTGGTGGCTCAGTGGTAAAGAATCTGCCTGCCAACGCAAGAGATGTGGGTTTGATCCCTGTATCGGGAAGATCCTTTGGAGAAGGAAATGGCAACCCACTTCAGTATTCTTACCTGGGAAATCCCATGGACAGAGGAACCTTGTGGGCTCTAGTCCATCGGGGTCACAAAAGAGTTGGACATGACTTACTGACTAAACAACAACCACAATAACAGAGAAGCTGTGAGATGACATAAATCAAGGAAGAGAAACGAGAACAGAGTGGCAAAAACCCCTCTCAGCTTAAAAATGTTCAAGACTCAGCTGGCATAAACCACCGCTAGTCTAGATGAAACAGATCAGAAAGTCCTTGGAGAGGTCTCAAGAAGATGAATCTGTTTCCTGCTAATAACTCTGAAGGTCTTGAGAGGAGATAAGACAATTGGCAAACAGTTTGGGTGAAATCAATGATGAATATGTAAAAAGCTAAGGAAATGAAAAATAAGTCAACTATTAATTCTGGGGTGGGGCGAAAGTTGTGCAGGGTATAGAAGTAATCATAGTTTGCTATAGAGCTCCACTATTTACACAGTCACAATAATGTAAGCACTGAGTGTTGTTCTAACATGATTATGATGTAAGTATACCATGATTATGAAGAGTAGGAAGTGTGTTTATGTATTGGGGAGAGCCAAATCCACATCTGACACTGGGGGAGTTAGGAGATAAAACCCGATACTGAAAAATGAGAGAGAATAATAAAATAAGCAAATCCCTTATAGACACAAGGGATATTCAATGGAAAAAAAGGTGAAAGCAGTTGCCTCCAGGAAGGGGTAAATGTCCTTGGTGGGGTGAGAGGGTTAGGTATATGCTGTTTTTCACAGCAAACTATTTGAGTCATCAAACTATGGGCACATATACCTTTTGTAGAAATAACAAGAAAAAATAGATACAAGACAGTGATAAATGCAGTAAAGTCTGTAACTCAGAATAATGTGAGTGAGTGTATCAGAGAGAGGCAACTTTAGACTGGGCTGAGGAGAAAGTCTTGTGAGCAAACAAAGTTTAAGTCACCAGCAGTCTGAAAGATGAGGTCTCAGCCCTGTGAGATCTAGGGAAGAGGGTTCAAGAAAAAGGGGACAGTAAGTGCAAAGAATCAGAAAGCAAGATCTTAGCAAGTTGGAATTTGCACAAAGGAAAAATGAAGTGAGAAGGATGGGGTGCCAGGCGGGGGTGAGGAAGAGACAAGCTTTGGCAGATGGACAAGTGTCAGATCATGCAGGGCTCTGCTGGCCCAGGGAGACCTTGAGTTTTATTCTGAGAGCCATGCATGAGAAGCATTTGGAGAGCTCCATGCTGAAAAACCCTAATGCTGGGAAAGACTGAAGGCAGGGAGAGAAAGGGATGACAGAGGACGAGATGGTTGGATGGCATCACCAACTCAATGGACATGAGTTTGAGCAAGCTCTGGGGGATGGTGAAGGACAGGGACACCTGACATGCTGCAGTCCATGGGGCTGCAAAGAGTTGGAAATGCCTGAGTGGCTGAACAACAGCAACAATGCAGAAAACCAGAATTACATATTTAAAGCTCGCCTTGTATAAATATCTACAAGGTGCAAGATACTGTTCTAAGTGTTTTGTATGTATAATATTAAACTCACTTAATCCTCATAATAGCATGAAGCTGTATTAGTCGCATTTTTTTTTTGTTTTAATCAGAAAACTAAAGTACAGAGAAGTTGAGTCGCAGTGTAAGTCAGGATTCAGTCCCATTTACTGTGACTGCTGCTTCCCCGGAAATCCTTCTGGTTATTCCAGTGGAAGCTTTCAAAAATTCCTCCAGGTTCCATGACCCGTCCTCACGTGGCCATTTCTGTTTCAGTGGCCTGAGATGGTGCTGGTTACTGCCTCTACCTCCCACCCAGGCTGTCCCAGAGCGCAGGCATCCTTCCTTCCCCCAGCTGCGACTCCTTCCCAGAACCTCGCTTTCCTTGCTGATCTCTGCCCTCGGTGCTCAGGTGTCTTGTCCCACTTCTGCTCCCTTTCTTCCCTGGTAGTCTTGGCAGTCAGTCTACATCTTCCTCCACCTCCAGCGTTCTGTCCAAACTAGTACACACCTCATGAATCATGTTTCCCACTACCCTTTCTCTCCTGCAAAGAGGTAACTGATTGAGAGAGCCAGTGAGCATATCCAGCTTTGAGGGAGTCTAGGGTCTGTGCCAGGGCTCAGAAGACTGTCTTGATGGGGACTGAGGCATGTCACTTGGCAGCTCTAGCCTCAGTTTTCTGTGTTGTTAAGCAGGGAGAAGAGAATGCACTGTGCTTCCTCTCAGAAACTTTGAGGCCCCTTATGATCTATTCCTTGTCTGTCTTCCAACTATCACTCAAGTCCAGTCCCTCTGGCCATTCTATTCCTTGTGCAAATTCCTCCTGTTCCAGCCTTGTACCTGCCTTGAACCCTTTGCTTGGAGCATTTTCTCCCCAGTTCTTGGCTTGCATAATTTCTTCTTGTCATTCTGGTCACAGCTCAAAGGGTGCTTTCCAGTGGCCTTCCCAAGCCACTCGTTCATTCCTCAAAGTCATCCCCTACCCTGACTCTGTCTTACTATCTTTAGAGCCCTTAACACTGCTTCAGAGTGTCTGTTTATTGTCCCCTTGTCTGCCTCTCCCCCAGATGTGAACTGTCTGAGAGTAGGGGTCTTGTCCTTGTGCACTGCTGTGTCTTTAGCACCTAGAACAGGGCCTAATGTGCCATAGGCCTCCACAAAATTTCATGGATGAATAAATGCTTATGTGTGATGATGTGAGGTCTGATGTGCCACTTTATTTCTTAAGTGAGACAGTCTTTTTAAGATTAATTAACTTTTGGTTGCACTGAGTGTTTGTTGCTGCGGGGGCCTTCTCTAGTTGTGGCGAGTAGGGGCTACTCTTCTTTGTGGTGCACTGGCTTCTCTTTGCAGTGGCTTCTATTTAACTTCTATGCAGACTACATCACGAGAAACGCTGGATTGGATGAAGCACAAGCTGGAATCAAGATTGCCTGGAGAAATATCAATAACCTCAGATATGTAGATGATACCACATTTATGGCAGAAAGCAAAGAAGAACTACAGAGCCTCTTGATGAAAGTGAAAAAGGAGAGTGAAAAAGCTGGCTTAAAACTCAATATTCAGAAAACTAAGATCATGGCATCTGGTCCCATCACCTCATGGGAAATAGATGGGGAAACAGTGGAAACAGTATCAACTTTATTTTTTGGGGGCTGCAAAATCACTGCAGATGGTGATTTCAGCCATGAGATTAAAAGACACTGGCCCCTTGGAAGAAATTATGACCAACCTAGACAGCATATTAAAAAGCAAAGACATTACTTTGCCAACAAAGGTCCGTCTGGTCAAGGCTATGGTTTTTCCAGTAGTCATGTATGGATGTGAGAGTTGGACCATAACGAAAGCTGAGTGCCAAAGAACTGATGCTTTTGAACTGTGGTGTTGGAGAAGACTCTTGAGAGTCCCTTGGACAACAAGGAGATCCAACCAGTCTCCCGTAAAGGAAATCAGTCCTGAATATTAATTGGAAGGACTGATGCTGAAGTTGAAGCTCCAGTACTTTGGCCACCTGATGTGAAGAACTGACTCATTTGAAAAGACCCTGATGCTGGGAAAGATTGAAGGCAGGAGGAGAAGGGGATGACAGAGGATGAGATGGTTGGATGACATCATTGACTCAATGGACATGAGTTTGAGTGAACTCCGGGAGTTGGTGATGGACAGGGAGGCCTGGCGTGCTGCAGTCCATAGGGCTGCAAAGAGTTGGACATGACTGAGGGACTGAACTGCACTCCTGCTGCAGAGCACAGGCTCTAGGCACACTGGATTCAGTAGCAGCAGCCCTCTGGCTCAGTAGTTGTGGCACACAGGCTCCGAGGCATGTGGGATTGTCCTGGACCAGGGATCGAACTCATGTCCCCTGCATTGACAGGTGGATTCTTATCCATTGAACCACCAGAGGAGTCCTGATACAGAAGTTTGGAAACTTGAGACGGCTGTACATGATTTAAAACACCTAGATCTGGGAGCAATATGTTTACTTTCCTAACACTGTTCCCTTGAGGCTGGGGCTGACAGATGGCAGGGGACAACGACTGGGGAGAGGAAGCCTGAGGTTAGAAAAGAGCCCCTCCTTGAGTAAGCTGTTGGTGGACAGCTGACCGTAGCCTTGGCTCCCCACCCCTACCACTTCACATCTTCTCCCTTATCACACCTTCAAAACTCTGCCAAGTAGGTTACTGGACTACTGAGTCTGAAGGCTTAGTGATCTTTGGCCCAATTTCCTGCTTGAATGTGCAACTTGTAGAGGTGAAATATCCTCATTTCTTCTGACTAGAGAAAAATAATGAAAAGGAAAAAAAATAGGGCAAAAGTATTAATATTTAACCATAGGAGGCAGAGAAAGTTGAAAAAGAGAGAGTGAGAGAACCAGTAGAAATCTGGAGGGAAGGAGCAAGGAAGTTAAAGGGAATGGAGTTGGAATCTTGGCCATGTGCTTTGCCACAGACCCTCTCCAGGCCTACCCACGTCTGCCTTCTCCCACCACAGTGTCCCCACAAAACCACACTACGTGTGTGGTCAGTGAGAATTTCTGAGAAAGGGGCACAGGAGCATCTTTTCCAGAAAGTGGAAGTGAAATAGTCAATGCCAGGTTCCCCTATCCTGTTGGTTGGGCCCCAGATCAGGCTCAGACATCTCCCTCCACCCCTGTTTCCTGGTAGCAGCTCTAGGCTGCTGTCTGTGTTATTCATTAACCAGGCACTAATATTTCTGTTTACCCATCTGTCATCCTGCAGGGAATTCAGAGGAGTCCCACAACTAATCCGCCACCCAGATTCTCTTGGATCTGGCCTAGTCAGCCACATTTAGCTAGTGTTTATTGTGTTGAAAGTCCTGTGCCCGAGCCTGGTACTCCCTGTAACCAGGGAGAGAGAAAGTTTCCTCAAGTAGGATGTGACCAATCTGCCAGTTGAGCTTATGTGCTGGGCAGTACATCTAGTGATGTGCTTGAGCTGGTTTGCAAGAGCTGGTTTTTAGCATCGATTGCTAAACCCATGTTCAGTGTAGAAACTGACCCTGGAGGGAGTGTGTGGCCACAGAAACTGGCAAGTGCTACAAATCAGGGCCCTTGCTACCCTCCATCGCTTGGGTAATGCTACCCACCATTACCCCTCTAACCCCACTCCCCACCTCCCCCACTCCCCGCCCCTTGCACTCTCATCCGAAGAACCAGCTTACATATGCTGTTCAGCTGCTCAGTCGTCTGACTGTTTGTGACCCCATGGACTGTAGCATGCCAGGCCTCCCTGTCCTTCACCGTCTCCTGGAGCTTGCTCAAACTCATGTCCATTGCATCGGTCATCTATTTGTCAAGTAGATGTGTGGTAACGTATAAGGCCTCCTCCTGGCTGTTTGGTTCTTGAGTGGCCAGTTCTAATGAAAGAGGAAACCGCCTCACTTTCACAGAGCTCCCAGCCTGGTGTTTGCTACTTTATGGTTCTTAACTCTGTTGGGCATATTATCTCCTTGATCCTAACAACCATCTCCCTTCAGTGGTAGGCATAGATACCCCATCGATCATCTGAAAATGGAAATCAGATGATTTAACCCTCTTGCTTCAAACTCTAGAATAGCTTCAAAAATTCTTGCAATAAATTCATGTTTTTGTCTGGAGCCTCAAACACATTGTACCGGCTGGCCCCTGCTGGCTTCTTTGACTTTCTCTTTCACTGTCTCCCCATTTCACAAGATTCCAGCCCAGTGGTTCTCAAAGTGTGGTCCCTGAAACACCAGCATCAGCATCATTTGGGATTGTTCAAAATCCAGACTATTGTCCCAGATCAACTGATTTGGAAACTGAGGGGAGGGAAGACTGAGCTATGCTTCAGCAAACTCTCCTGGGGTTTCTAAAACATGCCTGAGTCTGCAGACCACTGCTCTGTCCCCACACTGAGATGGGGGCTGTATCTCTATGTCCCTAAGAAGCGTAGGTTTTCTCCCTCTTTACGGCTTTTGAACCAGGGGTTCCTATTTCTAGAATGCTCTCCCCGTGGGCCTTTGTATGGCAACTCCTTCTTGTTCAGGTCTCACCTGACCATCATTGGCTCTGAAGAATCTTCTAAATCTTCTCAATCCCTCAGTATACTTTCTCACATATCTCTGTTTTGGCCCATTTGTAAAAACCCTTTGCCACACTCTGAAATTAACTTATTGTTTGTTTACTTGCTTATTAACTATTTTTTCCACTAGAATGGAAGTCCTAAGAAGGTAAGTACCTTGTCTCATACATTCTGCACCCCAGTCCCTAGAAAAGTATCTGGCTTACAATAGCTATATAAATAGGTTAAAAATCAATACATATTTGGTAAGCAAAGGATAATAATTTCTCAGTAAAGATATGGGCTATATATGAAGTGACTTGATAGAGATCAAATGCTTGTCAGTGAGTAGCTAAAATTTCACCCAGAAAGGCTCAGAAATCCATAAATTTTCTTGCACTTTTAAGCAAAAGCAGCCATGGCCCTAAAACCCTGGGAATTTCTGAGTTGGAAAGAGTCTGGCAATTAACTGGTTCAGTCCTTATCAGATATGGAAGTTTGCTCCATATCTAAGATGACTGTCTTCTACTTCAAAATTCCTGGAGACTTGGGGGTGATTACCTTGGTGAGCCCTGACTGTTTAAGATGTAGCTGTCTCTCTTTTGCCCATGATCCTTGTTCTCTGCAGTGGTACGGAAAATCCATCCTCCATAAAATGAACTTTATCTTGTCCCAGCCACATATTCAGCATTTCTCTTACTTGCTTGTCACATGTCAGTGAAAAAAAGCAGGTACTTTGGAGTTGGGAAGACTTGAATTCAAATTCCTTTTCACTACTGACCTTGGAAAGTTCCCTTAATTGTCTCAGGCTCCTTCTCTAGAACAGTGCCTGGCAATTAATGTGTGTTATTATTATGCCTTAAATCTCCAAAGCACTATAGTTCATTTTTCTTGGCTTGATTCCTTGGATTAATGTCCTTTTAAAAATGCACTACTTAGTACTGAACATGCTACCAATTAGACTTCAGTAAAGTGGGATTATCATCAACTTATTTAGACTCAATTTCTTTTAATGCCTTCCAAAATAAAATCAGCTTTCTTTTTTTTTTTTTTGGAAGGTATAATGTATCACATATGCATAGTAAACCTATAGTCAGCTGAAAATCCAAGAATTTTTTGTGACATGTTACTGTCAAACCACCCTACATAGTTGACTATATAATATATTATTTCCATAACTTTAAATGTTCTACTTACTATGCTTCTTTTGAGTGGGAGTACATCTGTGTTTCACACACATTGATATCTTATTTTTAAGTTTTATATTTATTTATTTAATTTTGGCTGCACTGGGTCTTCCTTGTGGTGCTCGGGCTTAGTTGCCCCAGGACATGCGGGATCTTAGTTCCTTGACCAGGGGTCGAACCCGTGTCCCCTGCATTGGAAGGCGGATTCTGAACCACTGGACCACCAAGCTGTGAAAGTCCCTCACGTTGATATCTTAGAGTTAACACTCCACAGTTTCTCAGCAGTTTTATCTGTGCAATCTCACTTGAATCCTCAGACTCACCCTGAGAGGCATATGGTATCCTCATTAGTATGATTTAGAAACAATGGCTTGGGGGTTGTGACTTGCTCTCAGGGTCATCTAGCTACTAGCAGAATCAACAGTGAAACCATAGTTCTTATGACACCAGAACGGTATTGCCTTGAAGAAAAGTGGAAAATGAGCTCTGAGTTGAGTGGGAGTAATAAGGGAAGTCTCTCTGGAGAAAGTACATGTTGAGTGGTTTCTCACAAGAGAGGGAAAAGCAAGCAATCAGAAGATGGCATGGTACGGGTTTGAGGAAAAGGGGACTTACAGGCAGGAAAAGGTCTCTGAAGAATAATTTCTTGGGACCCTGAGCAGTGTGGTTCCTGACCTGAGCTGCCTTTCATGATCACCTGGGAAGCTTTTTAAGCTCACCTGCTGGGCTCCATCCCCAGCAATTCCAGGTCAGTAGTATGTGGTGGCTAGTTGTAGAATTTTTATACCTCTACATGTTATTCTGATGTGGAATGCATACATGCTAAGTTGCTTTGATCATGTCCAACTTTTTGTGACCCCCGTGGGCTGTAGCCCACCAGGCTCTTCTGACCATGGCATTCTCCAGGTAAGAATACTGCTGGAATGGGTTACCATTCCCTTCTCCAGGGGATTTTCCTGACCCAGGGATCAAACCTGTGTCTCCTGCAGCTCTTGCACTGGCAGGTGGGTTCTTTACCCACTGAGCCACCAGGGAAGCCCTCTGTTGTGGAACCTCTGTTGCAGACCGCTAGGTGCTGGAGGGACCATTAACCTGGGAGCACAGTCTAGGGATCATTCTTCCAGAGAAATGAATTAGGCAGGTGGAAGGGAGAGAGGGGCAAGTGCAGGGTGACGAAATGTGACTTCTTGGGAGGAAAACTTTGGACGAAAGGAAAACGCTGCAGGTTTCTAAGCAGAGGGATAACATGTTTAAAGCCTCTGAGGTACACTGATAACTTTGAACTGGGACTCACCCCAGTCTTCTTTCTGAATCCGATCTATATTCATCGGTCTAGGCAGCAATCCATCCATACTTATTCTGCTTATTCACTCCACTCTGACAACATCTTTATCTTAACAGATTTCTGTGGTTTTAGAGGCAGCACCCTCTCACTACCACAGAGTCTAATTCTCCATCCCATTTTTGCCCTCTTTGTGCTTGCAGAAATGTCACAAAATTGTGGACACTCTCTTCAGAGTTTTATAATCTTTATTTTCATTTTTTTTTCTGGCCACATCTTGTGGCATGGAGAATCTTAGTTCCCCATGCAGGATCCTAGATCCCTGACCAGGGATTGAACCTGTGCCCCCTGCAGTGGAAGCACGGAATCTTCACCATTGGACCACCAGGAAAGTCTCTAATCTTTATTTTTAATCTGCCAGCCCAGATTGTCTTTTCCTGTGCTAGTGAGAGTTGAGCTCTAGCTGATGGGTATCAAGCTGGGTTCAGACCTGCAGGGAGCACCATGGAGGGAGAATACCTACCCAGACCTCAGGGGGCTCCCAGTTTATTGGGGGAGACTGGTACACACACGAAGACAGGATCATACTTACAAAGCAGCAGGTTAGATGGATATTGTCCACACCTCAGTGATTAGAGGTCTAAATCCCCGTCCTCCCTCCTAGTCCCCTTGGTTCAGAGCCTTCCTGCATCTTTGACCTCGTTTAGTATTTCTCTTCCATCTTTTCCATGGGCTTCTTTCCAGCACCACCAACTAGACCAGCGTGTGGGCGTTGCTGCAAAGCTGGTAGCAAGAGTGTCTTAGCTTCAGCTACTAACCACCCCACGAGGACTGCTGAGGTCTGTATTAGCTACACTGCTTCAGAAACTCTGGTCTGATAGTGCTTCTGTGCCCAACTATTTCTTCTTCAGTCCTGGAGCTATGCTCCTTTGGGAAGGAAATTCAGTCAGGAAGGGATATGGAGCTGGTGAGAGAGATTTTTACAGTTCCCAGGAGTGGATTGGGTCTGGGAGGGGGAAATCCCTGAATCAGGGCCAGGAACTTGTATTCTCCCTCTCCAAGCCTGGTCAACTCCTACGAAACTCAAGAGTTCCTCCGAAGGTCCAGGAACATCCCTAGTCCATGGTGAAGTCCGAGCTCGGTGCTCCCTCTGCTTGACTCACGCCGGGGGCCTCATTCGCGGCCTCCGCTGTTTCTTTGCATCTGCGTACCAGCAGAGAGGAGCCCCGATGGCGCAGTGCCTGCAGGCCTTTCCCGAAGGACCTGCGTACGACCGAGGAAGAGAAATAGAAGAGCAAGGGGTCCAGACTGGCATTGAGGCTACCAAATACGACAGCTTCCCTCCGCCACCTGGGGCTTGCATTCATGTGGAACCCCACCAGGTGGGATATGTTATAGGGCCCAAAGCACAGCAGGAAATTAACGAGCGACACGACGGCCAGCCCCACGGCTCGGCGCCGCTTCTGAGCCCCCATATGGGGCTGGGCGAGCATGATCCACACAAAGCGCCAGTAGCAGAAGGCGGTGATCACCAGGGGAAGAAAGAAGAGGAGGAGGCACAGCTCCAGCCGAATGGGCAGCAATATCCTCAGCTGCTCTTGGGTGAAGTTCTCGTAGCAGGTGGTCTCATTCTCCTTTGGGGCCCTCTGGGTTGAATTCAGGTACTGAACAATGATCACCACGGTGCCGTGACCAAAGGACATGACCCAGGCGATCAGAGCAGCGATCACTCCGTACACAGGCCGGCGGGACAGCTTGTACTGCACGGGGAAAGCCACTCCCAGGTAGCGCTCGATGCTGATGCCCGCCAGGAGCGACGTGCTGCAGTAGATGCTGCTGTAGAAGCCGAAACCCATGAGGGCACAGGCTAGGTCAGACAGCTCCCAGCGGAAGTCAGACGCGGCTTCGATGATCTTGAAGGGCAGCAGCAGCAGCAGCAGGAGGTCGGCCAGCGTCAGGCTGAGCAGGAGGATGTGGATGGGTGCGGGGGTGGGGCTGGCGCACGCGTCCCAGGAAGGCTCGCAGTGCCAGGAGGTTGGCAGGGAGACCAGTGAGCAAGATAATAATGTAGGCCGTGAGGATCAAGGAGCTGTCCAAGTTTGGCATGGCTGTCCTGGAAGAGGATGAAAAGGGGCAGGGGGGCAAGGTCAGGTGAACCAGCTCACAGACTGCAGACCCTGGTCTGGTTCAGTCTGTGGACATCTTCTGGGCATGCTCCCTTTCCCAGGCCGGGGGCTTTCTGCCCCCACCACTGCTTGTTCACACCACCTGCCAGAACTGCCCAGAGCAATTATTGACTTTGCTTGGGGCGGGATATTAAGCAGTAGTTACTACGTTTGCCATCATGTGTCTGTGGGGGAGACCAACCCTTGGCTGCCCAAGGGAATTTCCCTGTGGTTCTCCCAGCCTCTCTCCTCTCCTCCTGGACACAGGAAGTTACTGTTAGCAGTCTGCAACCTTCCTCAAGTCCTTTCCCCAGTCAGAGACCTGCAGAGAGAAAAGGCAAGCCTCACCCCAGCTAAGAGGGTATTGGAAGACTTCTCTCAGAAGAACTCGGGCTCTGAAAACCCAGGCCTGAGACCTAGGGCTGGTTTCTCCTCAGGACCCTGCTACTGGCCCAGGAAGCAGGTGCCCAGCCCCCCATCCATCCCCTTACCTGTTTTCCTCTCCTTTTGCAGAACACAAATTCTTCTCCACCTCTCCCTCCCCAGTCCAATACGGACTCGGACTCGGGGACTAGATTGCAAAGAGGAAGCTGGAGAAGTGCGGGGAGGGGGCGCGGGGAGGAGGGGTGAGCCCACAATATCCTATGGGGCTTGTCCCCCAAGAGACTTCAGAGAATATTCAGAAAAGCACACGGGCTGTCACTGCTCCTGAGCCGGGTGTTTTGACAACAAAGAGAGCAACTCTTCTTAATTCTTCTTAACTCTTCTTTCCGTTTGGTTTGTCAGCCTCACTGGCCGCACGCTGTCTGGCCCCTCCATCCTGTCTCCAGGGTTAGCGTCTGCTCCACAATTTCTTGCCCCCATTGGCTGCTGTTTCTGGTTTTGATCCTCTCACAGTCAGTTTCCTCCAGCCACCCCCAATGCTTTCCCCTCCATTTCTGATCCTGGCATCACTTCCCAGAGTGCAAGCATTAAGCAAGCTGCCTTGCCTTATCTTCCTTCATAAATGGCTTCTTGGGATTAGTCTTGAAGGAGAGTCTGAAAGCTTCTGGGAAAGAGGAACAGAGCGTTAGCCACGGTTACTGCCCATTTCGCACAGCAAAAGTGGTAAGAAACTTGGCTGGTAGAAAGCTTTTATATCAGCAATGGTCATGTGACCGAAGAGGGGAAGCTCAGTATTTGAGTGCTGTCTCCTCTTGAACCCAAAGGAAAGGATGTGAGCATCTTTATTCCCCACCACTCGCCCAGAGACCCAAACCCAGATTTTCTGTCCTTAGTGCCTGAATTTTTTTCAATCCCAGGCATTTCCCGCCCTCCCCATTTCCCAAGTCAGATTATTTCATTGTCTTCTCTTTTCTAGGCGATTTCTTCTGTAATTCTATTCAGTCTCCAAAAGAGTTTTATACTTCCTTTTCTTCTCTTTCTGAAGAGTTTCCTGAGCAATAAGTCTCTTTAGCCTTCCCAGTTGAAACTGATTGCTTTCTCCTAGCTTATGTCAGTGTGGGATTTAAAATCACGCGGTGAAGTGAAGTGAAATGCACTCAGTTATGTCTGGACTCTTTGCTACTCTATGGACTGTAGTCTGCCAGGCTCCTTTGTCCATGGAATTCTTCAGGCCAGAATATGGCAGTGGGTTGCCATTTCCTTCTCCAGGGGACCTTTCCAACCCAGGGATCAAACCCAGGTCTCCCCATATTGCAGGCGGATTCTTTACAAGCTGAGCCACCAGACAATCAAGATGTCGGTGCAAATCCAAGTCCTTTCGTTGTGACCCTGAGGCAGATCAATTTTCCAAACTTTAGTTTCCTTGATATTCGAGCGAGGATGGGAATACTTACATCCCAGGACTTCTGTGAGGGGTCCCCAAGGCAGCATAGATAAAGGATACAAGCCAGTGCTTTACACGTAATGGATGCCCATAAGAGGACAAGGTCCCTCCTCCCAAGCCAGTTGGACAGCTTTCTAGAGAGTGAGCCACCTGGTAGACACTCTGGAGGCTGAGGGCACAGACCTGCCATCTGACTTGGGAAAGCGGCAGAAATTCAGGGAACCCTGTGCGCCTGCACGGCCCTTCCTCGGGGAGTGGTGCTCAGGCTGCGTTCCCTCCCTTGCATAGCTTCTATTCCTGCAGGCTGACCCAACCTCCTAGCCACTATCTCTCCCTCTCTGACTTATATAGCTCTGGCTTGGAATCTCCTCAAAGGCCTTCTGAAACACACACCTGAGGAAACAAAGATAATCAGAATGTGTTTTCTCTTGACCTAGGTAACAGGTCTCTGGTTTCCCATCTGTGGTCTTATCCCTGCTCAGAAACTCTCTGTTCTTTCCTTAGGGCTTGCACTTACTCCTTATTTAGTCATAAGTTTTGTGGCCTAGAACTCCAGGGTCCAGGTATTAAAAAAATTTTTTAATTAATCTTTTAAATTGGAGTATAATTATCATTGACAAAGCAGAGAGTTCCAGAAAAAACATCCACTTCTGCTTTACTGATTACACCAAAGCCTTTGACTGTGTGGATTACAGCAAACTGTGGAAAATTCTTCAAGAGATGGGAATACCAGACCACCTGACCCGCCTCTTGAGAAACCTATGTGCAGGTCAAGAAGCAACAGTTAGAACTGGACATGGAACAACAGACTGGTTCCAAATCAGGAAAGGAGTACGTCAAGGCTGTATGTTGTCATCTTGCTTATTTAACTTATATGCAGAATACATCATGTGAAATGGCAGGCTGGATGAAGCACAAGCTGGAAGCAAGATTTCCGGGAGAAATATCAATAACCTCAGATACACAGATGACACCACCCTTATGGCAGAAAGTGAAGAGGAACTAAAGAGTCTCTTAATGAAAGTGAAAGAGGAGAGTAAAAATGTTGACTTAAAACTCAACATTCAGAAAATGAAGATCATGGCATCTGGTCCCATCACTTCATGGCAAATAGATGGAGAAACAGTAGAAACAGTGAGAGACTTTATTTTTCTGGGCTCCAAGTCACTGCAGATGGTGATTGCAGCCATGAGATTAAAAGACACTTGCTCCTTGGAAGAAAAGCTATGACCAACCTAGACAACATATTAAAAAGCAGAGATGTTACTTTGCCAACAAAGGTCTGTCTAGTCAAAGCTATGGTTTTTCTAGTAGTCATGTATGGATGTGAGAGTTGGACCATAAAGAAAGCTGAGTGCCAAAGAATTGATGCTTTTGAACTGTGGTGTTGGAGAAGACTCTTGAGAGTCCCTTGGATAGCAAGGAGATCCAACCAGTCAACCCTAAAGGAAATCAATCCTGAATATTCATTGGAAGGACTGACGCTAAAGGTGAAACTCTAATACCTTGGCTACCTGATGTGAAGAACTGACTCATTTGAAAAGACCCAGATGCTGGGAAAGATTGAAGGCAGGAGGAGAAGGAGATGACAGAGGATGAGATGTTTGGATGGCATCAGTGACTCAGTGGACATGAGTCTGAGCAAGCTCCGGGAGTTGGTGATGGACAAGGAAGCCTGGCGTGCTGCAGTCCATGGAGTCGCAAAGAGCCAGACATGACTGAGCGACTGAACTCAGTTACTGACTGATAATTGCTTTACAATATTGTGTTAATTTCTGCTGTACAACAATGTGAATCACCTGTATATATGCATATGTCCCCTCCCTCTTGAGGCTCCCTCCCACCACCACAACCATCCCACCCCTCTGGGTCATCATAGAGCACCAAGCTAAATTCCCTGTGCTGTTCAGCAGCTTCCTACTGGCTATCTGTTTTACACATGATAGCTCATATATGTCAGTGCTACGCTCTCAAATCGTCCCAAGTATCTTAATATTTAGCTTCTCTTTCTCTTCAGTGCTCCTCTCCTCTAGAACTGAGGAGTTCTATCTTTTCATTTAATTCCTCCCCCAGACACACACATGCATTTCCCAGATTAACTAGGGAACTAAGGAACAGACTATTCTCTGTTGCTTGCTACCACATTTATTCATATCGTTGTGCTTTCGTCATTTCCTATAAATATTCACAAGGGTCTGGATTTAATTGCACAGTGGAAACAGTGGGAAACAGGTGCTGAGTAGTTAGGACCGCTTCTTTGTCTCTGCCTGTCTTTTCCCCACCTCACACTTCTCTCATACCACTACTGTGTGTCACCTTTGTTGAAAGCGCCCCATAAACTCCCTTCTCTATGTTCACGGTAGTTATGAACGGGGCATAATGAAGGAAATTTTTGAATTCTTGATTCACGATGCCCACCTACGTCACAAGAGAAGGAAATGCAACCTCCAGGCTGTGTTCAAGGGGTGAGCTTTCACAGAAGTCGTATCTTTCACAATCTCTCCCAAGTTCAGTTTTCTGTCATCTTCACATTTATTAAAATAGGAAGTTAGACCCATTATCTAAAGTTACATAGAATCACTTTCTCCACTTCCTTATTCCTCGGTCATCCCTCAGTCCACTCTAATCTGAGTTACATCCCTGTTTTCCCGAAGGATCTGCTCTTCTTAAGTAGTGACTCTCTGTTACTAAATTCAGAGGACATTTTCTTCCTATTTGATTAGCTTTCCACACAGTTTCCACACCCCTCTGAGACATTCTCTTTCCATGAGTTACAATATGTTGTGCTCTTCTGGTGTCCCTGCCTTTTCTTTGGTCACTTCTTAGTTTCCTTGGCTAGCTCAATTTTCCTACTCACCGTCTAAAGTTTGGAACTCCTTAAGACTTGGTTCTAGGTTCTTTCCTGTCCTCGTCCATGCCCTATTTCTAGTCTGTTGCATCTATTTCTCAGCATCAATGACCACTTTCATAACACCCAATTTTGAATCTCTATCCTGGGTTTCTTTGAGCTTTCACATCCACATTGTAACTACCTAGGATGCACTGTCATTTGGATGTCTCCCAGGCACCTCAAATTCATTGTGTCTGGACCTCACTTTAGACATTCTCCACCAAATTAAAGCTTCTTCCAGCATTCTCCATGCTAGGTAATGGGATCTCTTCCCATTTCATCCCTGAGCCATAATCTTAGGGGAAATCTTCACGTCAGTCTTAACATCATTTTCTTGCTTGTGCCCTGAATGTATCTCAGCATACTTCTCAAATGCCTAACAAAATCTGTCCATCTCTCTCCATCTCCATCATCCCATGTCAGTGTAAGCCACCACCATTGGTTACCAGATTTCAGCAGAGGCCATGACCAGCTCGCTCACAGCCACTCATTGTCCAGAAAGTCAGTTTCAGTCATACTGCATTTAGTAGGTTCTTTCTTTTTTTTAAAGATTGAAGGTACTTTGAAAATATAATTTATTTATTTCTTTGGCTGTGCTGGGTCTTCATCGTGATGCAGGGTGCTCTCTACTTGAGGTGCTCTCTACATGTTTTACTGTAGTGTTGAGAACCTCTCCTCTCTTGTTGAGGAGTGTGGGCCCTGAAGCATGCTGGCTTCAGTAGTTGTGGCTCCTGGGCTTACAGAATTGCAGGCTCGGTAGTTGTACACAGGCTTAGTTACTCCAGCGTATGTAGGATCTTCCTGGATCAGGGATTGAACCCGTGTCTCCTGCATTGGCAGGCAGATTCTTTAGCACTGAGCCATCAGGGAAGCCCATAGGGAGTTCTTTCTTAAAATGTCAAGCCAATTATACCACAATCTTAAAAAAAAATCCTTTCAGAGGCTTCTTACTGCTTCTAGGATAAACATCAGAACCCTTCACAAGGACTATAAGGCCCACCTGACATGGCCCTTGCCAACTTCCAGCCTTAACTCAAATCACTCATCTCTCTCCTTGCTCTGTAAGCAAGACTATCTTTCACTTCTGTGAATGGGACATCTTTCCTTCTGCCAGGGCCCCTGGCAGCCTCTGCCTGAAATGCTCTTTATTCCTCATTACCCACTCCAGCCTCCCTAGTTAATTCTTAGTCTTTCTGGTATCCACGTCTTCCTTCAGAAAACCCTCCCTGACCTCCTAGATTGAGTTAGATTCCCTATTTATATGTTCTCATCACATCTTTTCTATTGTGGAATAGTAGCGGAAATGGCAACCCACTCCAGTGTTCTTGCCTGGAGAATCCCGGGGACGGGGGAGCCTGGTGGGCTGCTGTCTATGGGATTGCACAGAGTCAGACACGACTGAAGTGACTTAGCAGCAGCAGCAGCAGCAGTCTGTTTTAAGACGTTTATATTTTATGCATGCATCTACCTGTTGATAGACATTTGTTGTTCTTTCCTTCAGTTTTTAACTTGTGTAAATGAAGCTGCTCTGTACTTCATTGTTCATGTCTTTGTATGAATGTTTTCAGTTCTCTTGGGCAATACCTGGGAGTGTATTGGCAAGGCAGTATGGAAAAGTTTTTGTTTTACCTTTAAAGAACCTGCCAGGTTTCCAAGCTGGCTGTACCATTTTTATTCCCACCGGCAATTTGTGATCATCTGGTTGTTCCACATCCTCACCAACACTTTATATTGGTTAGTCTTAAGTTTTAGGCATTCTGGTTAGTGCATTGCGGTATCTCATTGTAGTTTTTATTTGCATTTCTCTGCCAACTGTTGATGTGGAGCATCTTTTAAGTACTTCTTGGCCATTCATTTATCTTCTTTTGTGAAGTGTCTGTTCAAGCTTTTTGCTCATTTAAAAAAATTGGATTATTTTGATGAGTTCTGAGAATTCTTTAGTATCTGGGTACTAGTCATACATTAGATATATGTACTGTAAAGATTTTCTTTTACTCTATGGACTTATCTTTTTGTTTTCTTAATTGTCTCTTGAAGAACAAAAGTTCTACATTTTGATAAAGTCTAATTTATCTAGTCTTTCTGAAGAACCTAGGCCACCCCATTTTGTTAAAAAGACTCCATTTTAGAGTTCTGAGGAAAGAGTCTTGAAATCCCCTGACCTCACCCCACCACCTGAGAGCCAATCAGATCCCAGGTCAGGATCTCCTGACTTTACATTCAGGGCTATGACCTGCCTGGGAAATTCGAATTAAGCCTGGGAAATGAAAGCCAATCAGAACCCAACACCTAACCCTTCCACAGACGGTAACATTTTTCGCGCAAGAATACCCTATATAAGCAATGTAACCCAGAGCTCAGGGCTCCTCTCCTTAGCTGCTGCGTCGGTAACGGTGGGAGCCCCAGCTCGAGCTTGGTAATAAAAACTCTCTTGCTTTTGCACCGGATATCGGCTCCCTGGTGGTCACTGGGAGATTTTGTGACTTGGGCATAACATTTCTTTTAGTTTGTGCTTTTATGTCCTAAGAAACTTTTACCAACCTATACAATTCCAGACTTCCTTTCCCTGTTGAATTGCCTGGGCACCTTTACTGAAAATGAATTGGTTGTATGTATATGAGTGGACCTATTTTCTTAAGTATCTTTTCTGCTCTGGTGATCTATATGCCATTCCTTCCACCATTTCCACACAGTCTTGATTACATAGTTTTATAATAAGTCTTAAAGTTGGTTGGTGTAAGTCTTCCAACTTTGTTCGTCTTCTCTGAAGTTGTTTTGTCTTTCCCAGGTCATTTGCATTTCCATATAAATCAGTTTCTACGAAAAAGTATGCTGGGATTTTGACTGGGAGTGTGTTAAATCCGTAGGTCAATTTGGGACTGTCGACACTGGAATATTAAGGCTTTCAATCTATGAACGTGACATATCTCTCCATTTGTTTAGGTTCATTTTTCTTGGTAGTGCTTTCCAGTGTTCACCATAGAGGTTTTCCACATCTTTTCTTAAATTAATTCCTAAGTATTTTTCATGCTGTTGCAGATTTCATTTCTTAAAAAATTTTGTTTTTCTCGTTGTTTGTTGCTCTCATAGCACCATTTACTATTTCTTCATAGCACACATCTCATTTCTTCATAGCACATATCTACACTTCTTTGTGAGAGGATTTGCTTAATGTCTGTCTCCTTTTTATCCATAATGTCAGGGAATATGGCTGTTTTGCTCACCATTGTATCCCCAGGGCTTGGCATAGAGCATGGCACATATTAGACAATAATTATTTCCTGGGTGATGTGTGGATGGGTAAATGGAAGAATTGGAATAGAGAGGAGTTGTTTTCAAAAGCTCAAAGATATTTGTCCTCAGATGCCTCCATTTATCTTCTCCTGGGACCATCACAAGAAATTCCAGCCAGTAATCATTTGGGAGCTCTCTTGTAGATTAAGGGACTCACAATACTTTCGCTCCCTGGAAAATGGCAACCCACTCCAGTGTTCTTTCCTGGGAAATCTCATGAACAGAGGAGCCTGACAAGGTACAGTCCACAGGGTCGTAAAGAGTCAGACATGACTGAGCACTGCAGCAGCACTGTTTTGCTGGAAGCTACAGGGATCCTTCCTCACCGTCAACACTGATAATTCAGGCTACTGTAACTTTATTATATAGATCTTGCTTAGCAAATAAGAGGAGGCTGTAGATATAAAATATCCAAAAGTTAAACGGAATACAGGATTTTACCAGTAGAAGCACCAACAATAAGTAAGGAGCTGTTGTTTCATTCATTCATTCAACAAACACCCATCTACTCCCTAGGATGTGGTGGGATCTGTGCCAAGCACCAGGGTTATCGAGGGTCAAAAAAATAGGTGTGGTCTCACACTCATGGAGAGCGATCACATTCTAGTGAGATAAGCAAACAAGCAAATAGGAATAAAGGAGGAATCACACAGTTACTATGAATGAAACGAACTGGGATGATGACAGGGAGAGTGGTCATGGGTGGCAGGAGTTAGACAAGCCGTTTCTGAGGTTACTGTTGAGCTGAGCTGACATCTGCTAGGTTGAGCTGAATTCAGTGAAGGGGCTGTGTCAAGTTCGGCAGAGGAGTGGTCTAGGTGGAGAACCCGCAAATGCCAGGCAGAAAGCACCTTAACGCATTGGGGAGCAGAAGAGCCAGTGTGATTGGAACATGGTGAGCCAGGTGAGACTATGCAGGGCCTTACTGATCACAGTAAGAAGTTGTTATGCCATTCATAAGCTGTGGGAAGTCACTCACGGGGACCACAAGAGGAGAGAGAGGGGGATGAGATCTGAGAAGCTCAGGGAGGCTCTGTGTGAAGAAGGGTCTTCAGGGGGATGAAGCTGGAAGCAGAGAAATCAAATAGAAGTACATAGCAGTCATCTGGAGAGGGCTGATGATGGTGTGGATTCAGGAGAAGGTACCAGTGGAGGTAGAGAGGATCCATTGAAATTTTTTTTTTATTGTTGTTTAGTCTCTAAATCATATCTGACTCTTTGCAACCCAGTGGACTGTAGCCCACCAGGCTCCTCTGTCCATAACTTTAAATAAACAACAGTCAATGGAGAGCTTCAGGATGCCAGAGAGAATGGAACTTCCCGGGGAATGAGAGGGAAAATGATTCTAGACCAGCACATCCAAAACAGACTTTGAGATTTCATTGCTCTGCTGTGCCAGTGCAGTTCAACCTACTCTCATGTGTGAATTACCCTTTAGAGCCCTGAAGTGGCCTTATGATAGTATGGAGGACAGGTTACACCCTTCCCCACTTGCATCTCCTTTTCAGCTGCCACTTGCCCCGTGCTTTGCTGTCATCTCTCAGGTGATGGCCTCCAAACCTGCACCTTTTATATAGCCATCCTGAATGCTGGCACACTACTGAAGAAGAGAAATAAGAAGGAGCAGGTCAGGACCAGCACCTTGGGAGTTGTCTGCAGACCCTGTTTCTGTTGGCCTCTGCTGGGGGCATTGTGGGTTTTACCACATACCACTGGTAACCACACACCAACCTCCCTCTGCAGAGACCTCTCCCTCCTTCACACTCTGCCCACCTGCTTGGTGTTAATCAGACTGCACTCTTGGGCAATAATACCAACTGTGATGGCTGAATAATGGTCCCTCCAAGAGATACCCACAACCTAATCCCATGAACCTGTGAATATTACATTACATGGCAAAGAAATGGATTTTCAGGTGTAATTGAGAGTGCTATGACGGAACTCCGATGTTCACAGCAGCACTATTTGCAGTAGCCAGGACATGAAAGCAACCTAGATGTCCATCAACAGAGGAATGGATGAAGAAGATATGGTACATATATATGGTGGAATATTATGCAGTCATTAAAAAGAATGCATTAATGCCATGTGCAGCAATATCGATGAACCTGGAATTGTCATGCCGAGTGAAGAAAGTCAGACAAATATCATATGATATCACTTATATGTGGAATCTTTAAAAAGGGTACAAATTAACTTATTTACAAAACAGAAGTAGAGTCACTGATGTAGAAGGCAAATTTATGGTTACCAGGAGGGAAAGTAGGGGAGGGATACATTGGAAGATTGGGATTGACATGTACATACTACTCTATATAAAGTAGATAACTAATAAGGACCTACTGTAGAGCACAGGGAACTCTATTCAATACTCTGCAAGCCTATATGGGAAAAGAAACTTACAAAAGAGTGGATATATGTATATATATAACTGATTCACTTTGCTATACACCTGGAACTAACTCAACATTGTAAATCAACTATACTCCAAAGGAAAAAAAAATTTTTCTTAAGAGTTCTGTGATGGAGAGATTATTCTAGATTATGTGGGTGGGCCTTATACATCACAAATGTTCTCTTGCCTGGAAAATCCCATGGCCGGAGGAGCCTGGTAGGCTGCAGTCCATGGGGTCGCAAAGAGTTGGACAAGATTGAGCGACTTCACTTTCACTTTTCACTTTCATACACTGGAGAAGAAAATGGCAGCCCACTCCAATGTTCTTGCTTAGAGAATCCCAGGGAAGGGGGAGCCTAGTGGGCTGCTGTCTGTGGGGCTGCACAGAGTCGGACACGACTGAAGTGACTTAGCAGTTAGCAGTTCTTATAGGAAAAAGGCAGAGGTGGATTTCTGACACAAGAGGAAAGGCAGTGTGATCATGGAGGCAGAGATTGGAGTAATGCGGCCAATAAGCCAAGGAATATCAGCAGCCAGTAGGAGCTCAAAGAGCCAGATGATGGGTTTCCCTCAGCCCACTGATACTGGTTGGGGACTTTTAGCCTCCAGAACTGTGAGAGAACAAATTTCTGTTGAGTTAAGCCACCTAGTTTGTGACAGTTTGTTAGGGCAGACATAGGAAACCAGTACACCAGCCAATGTTTACTGCCCATTCAACTGATACTATGCACCAGGCACTGTGCTAAAAGTTTGGCGTTTAATCCTTAAAGACCCTTTGGTAAGGTTGGCACGCACATCCCCATTTTACAGATGAGAAAACTGAGGGGATAAAGAAGTTAAGTAATTTGCCTAAAGCCACACAGCTGGTAAATAGAACAGAACTCTGCACTGGGGATTTAGGTAGTCTGGGTGTGGAGTCCACAGGGACCATCACTGTGCTGGGCTCCCCACTGTACTGGGAGGGTCCAGGTTAGAACCAGTCTCCCTGGCAGCCCCCAGGGTCCTGTAAGTCCCACACAGGAGGACACAGGGATGCAGGCCAGGGTGTAAGGTCGTGTTATCTGCATCCCACAGGGAGTGTCTACATGGTTGCCAGCTTTCCTGTGCAGTCGTGGCTCTTTCCCTGAAACCATTAAGGAATGACCTTCACCCCTAGTTTCCTAGGGTTCATCTGCAGCTCTCAGCCTTTCACATGTTCTCATTCCTGCTGTAACCCCAGATCCCACGGGGTACAGAGGGGAGACGCCATTTGCTCTTGCTCTCTACTAAATGTGCTGTGTCATTTAGCATTTATGAGCAAGAATGTTTACAAGGGCTGGGATTTAACTGTGGAATAGAAATAACGACTTGGGAGAGGACTCTTCCTTCATTCCTGGAATCTTGAAGAGGTTGTCTGACCTTTCCTTCCTCCCCGACCCCTCTTCTCCATGGCTGTCCCTGCAGAGCTGACCTTTAGAGAAAGAACAGGACTAAAGAGCTGCCTGCTCCCACTCCCCTTGGCCCAGACCACCGGGGAGCTTTCATGGGCTCATGCCACCCTTGGAAAAGATCAGGAGGCCACTGGCTGCGTCCTTGGACTGCCTCTCAGTATGGACCGTGAGTTAAGAAGGAGAGACACGGGAAGTAGAAGGGGGGACAAATTCTCTTAGTAAAGCTAGGAGTGCTTGCAGTCAGGTGCTGGCTGAACCTGCAAAAGTTGATCCCATTCGGGGCAAAACCAAATGCTTTGCTTTCTTTTTCTCAGCCCAAGCTTCCTTCTACTTTTCTCCCTTAACCTGCTTCTGTCACGTATACAAGTCATCTTCCTCTACTGGCTGTGGCATCGTTGGAGTTTACCGGGATAACCCCGGTTTGCAGAATCTTAGGAAATTTAAATTACACAGCTGATTCTCAACTGATTCTCAAGAGGCCTGGGGAGAGTAGCAGGAACCCTCGGGGGCAGGCAGGGGAAGTAACAGAACATGTGGCATTTCCCAGGAAAGGAGAAAGCTCTGAGTTTCTTAATGCAGTCTATAGAAAGTACAGTTTGTGTTTATGGGAAGTGGAAATGGTTAAAAATAGATTGAGAAACAGTGATGCCGTTGATGTAATACTTTACTATTGGCTCTCAGAAAAGTTTATATGAACCAAGATCCTCCTCACATTGGGTCATTCAGAGCCAATGCCTTCCATTACCGGAAGAATTCAGGTCCCACAGTGAGCAGTGAACACGTATCAAGAGAAGGTGGGGCAGAGAGGGGAAGAATGTGGGGAAGGGATAGTTAGGGAGTTTGAGATGTACAGGTCTACACTGCTATATTTAAAATGGATAACCATCAAGGACCTATTGTATAGCACAGAAAACTGCTCAGTGTTATGTGGCAGCCTGGGTAGGAGGGGAGCTCAGGGGAGAATCAGTCAGTCAATTCAGTCAGTCGGTTGTGTCCAACTCTTTGGGACCCCATGGACTGCAGCAAGCCAGGCCTCCCTTTCCAGCACCAACTCCCAGAGTTTACTCAAACTCATATCCATTGAGTCGATGATGCCATTCAACCATCTCATCCTCTGTCATCCCCTTCTCCTCCTGCCTTCAATCTTTCACAGTATCAGGATCTTTTCAAATGAGTCAGCTTTTCATATCAGGTGGCCAAAGTACTGGAGTTTCAGCTTCAACATCAGTCCTTCCAACGAATATTCAGGACTGATTTCCTTTAGGATTAACTGTATCTCCTTGCTGTCCAAGGGACTCTCAAGAGTCTTCTCCAACATCGCAGTTCAAAAGCATCAATTCTTCAGCGCTCAGCTTTCTTTACAGCCCAACTCTCACATCCATACATGACTATTGGAAAAACCATGGCCTTGACTAGATGGACCTTTGTTGGCAAGATAACATCTCTACTTTTAAATATGCTGTCTAGGTTGGTCATAACTTTTCTCCCAAGGAGCAAGCGTCTTTTAACTTCATGGCTGCAGTCACCATCTCCAGTGATTTTGGAGCCCCTCAAAATAAAGTCTGCCACTGTTTCCCCTGTTTCTCCGTCTATTTGCCATGAAGTGATGGGACCAGATGCCATGATCACTGAAGATCAGTGCAAAGAAACTGGGGGAGAATGGACACGCATATGTATGGCTGAGTCCCTTCACTGTTCACCTGAAACTATGACAACACTTTTGATTGGCTATACTCCAAAACAAAATAAAAAGTTTAAAAAAATTGAAGGGGGAAAAAAAAGAGAGAAGGTGGGGGTAGGGAATGTTCCTAGTGGTTCAATGACTAAAAACTCCATGCTCCCAATGCAGGTTCAATTCCTAGTCAGGAAACTAAAGAACTCATATTGTGCAACTAAGACCCACCACAGCCAAATAAATAAATATTTTTTTTTAAGAGAAGGTGGGTTGGAATCTTGCAGATGAAGTCTTCTTTTGGCAGATGTCCTCAAGATCCTCCTTTTAATTTTGCTCTGGGCCCTTACTATGCCATAGCATGAAGCTTGCAGTGAATTAGCACCCCAGAGTCCCCTTCTGTATCAAGAAGTCTTTGCTATTGTGTATAAAGGTAAAAAGCTTGTATCTTAGTTGGGGATTGTCAGATGTGCCCGAAAAGCCATGTAACAGAGACTGACACACACAGCTTTCTTTTTCTCTGGTCACATGAAGAAAATAGGGAACTGAAGGCTGGTGCTGCCGCTCCGGAGCAGCCCTCTAAACCCCACACCCCTTCTAGCTTTTCTGCCCCAGCATCCTTAGATTCTGGCTTTCTGCTTCATAATCTTAAGAAACATTTATATTCTGAGCAGAAAAACAGGGGGTGGACAGGACAGAAAGCAAAAGACACAGAAAGATCTATCCCTTTAAAACTTTTTAAAAAATAGACTTGATTTTGTAGAGCAGTTTGAGGGTCACAGCAAAACTGAGCAGAAGGTACAGAGATTTCCCACCTACCCCCACACATAGCCTCCCCCACCGAAGTGGTATGTTTGTTACAACTGATGAACATACACATCATCACCCAAATCTACCCCCTTTTAATCAAGAAAAATATAGCTTTTCTAGAATTACAACCTAGCTAATTTCTGCCTAGACAACTCTTGGATACAAGTGCATCTGGGGAAATGATAAATTTTTAAAGTATTTATTTTTCATTGAAAGATAATTGCGCTACAATATTGTATTGGTTTCTCCCATGCATCAACATGAATCAGCCATAGGAAATGATGATTAACTGAGCACTCTCTAAATCTGACAAAATTGGTTTAGGAAGAAAGGGAGAGTACCAAAATTATATAAATCAGGAGTAGCAAATACGGTAAGGAAGAATACTTCAAAAACTATAATATTTCTGGTAGTCCTAAAAGGTGTGGGATTTTAGAGAGGATTTTGGAAATTGTTCTGATTGAAGGGTAACATATATACAATAAAGTGTACTAATCTTAGGGGTAAGCTGATGACGGTTAACATATGTATATATTTGTGTGACTAGATGAAGATAGAAACCATTTTCAGCATCTTTTGAAGGCCATTCATGCTTCCCTAAGTCAACACCCTGCCCGCACCGCCCCCCCCGCCCCCGCTCCAAGATAGTCTCTATTCCAGCTTCTACCACTTAGAGGATACTAACCATCACAAAATGTTGGAAGGAAAACAGATGATGGATAGAGAGGAATGAAAGGGAAGGAAAATAAGGCCAAATAAATGGCTCCTTTTGAAATATTCTTTTGTGTGATATCTTGTGATATTTTGGGCTTCCCTGGTGGCTCAGAGAGTAAAGCGTCTACCTGCAATGTGGGAGACCTGGGTTCGATCCCTGGGTAAGGAAGATCCCTGGAGAAGGAAAAGGCAACTCACTCTGGTACTTTTGACTGGAAAATCCCATGGATGGAGGAGCCTGGTAGGCTACAGTCCATAGGGTCGCAAAGAGCGACTTCACTTTCACTTTCACTTTTGTGATATCACTGCTCTCCTTTGCCTCTTAAATTATTCTGATTCCATTTTGAAAGTGGAATTTTAAATGTCATCAAAAAAGTCATAAAAAACTGAAGATCAAAATTTTGCTTTGCTGTAAAGTTGATATCTGCTGAAACTTCAATCAAGACTGGATTCTATTTAGCACATAACAACTCTAGGTAATTAATAGTGGTATAAATAAGATATAGCTATATTTCTCTGTCACATAAAAGCAGCCTGAAGATATGTAGTCAAGGACTGTTTTTGGCAGCCCCAGGACTCTGTCACTCTCTAGCTTTCTGCTCTTCCAATCTTAGGTGGCCCTCATCCTCATGGTCAAATATTGAAGTTGTAACTCCAGTCATCACATCTGTATTCCTGGCAACAGAATAGAGGAAGGGGAAAAGAATCATTCACCCCTTCTCAATTTAGCAGACTTCTCAGAAGTTCCACACAACACTTTTGATAATAAGTTACTGATAAGAACTTAGTCACACAGCCACACCTACCTGCAAAGAAGGCTGGGTACAATGTGTTGCTAAAAAAAAAAAAAAAATCACCCTTTTTATGAAGTGGAAAAGCTGATAGTCTCTTCCAAGCTGCACTTCTGCAACTTTTGATCCTCCCCTTCCCTTAATTCTTCCACCTTTGCATTGCATCCCCAAAGGCATGTGAACCCATCTTAGCCCAAACTGCCAGATCTGCCCTTCTCAAGAAGGAAAAAAACAGCTCAGCAGATGGAAAAGATATCCTACACAGGTCATTCCAACCAGCCACACTACTGTCTGGTTCTGTGGTCCCTGGAGTCCTTTTTGGGGTTGGATGAATATAATTCAAGCCACGTTCTGATGGCAACAGTCAGTGTTGTCTTAGGGACACAAGATTAGATGTAAACAGTCTGTTAGTATCCCAGCCAGCTGTCGGTGGGCAAAATTGAGATGATTTTTATTTGCATTTTCTTTGACATAAGTGCCATTTGTTTCTCAGTGAAATAACCCAAACACAGCACCGTGGGATAGGAGCCAGGAGCCTGGCCGCTGGAGCAGCAGCTGCCCCACGTGGCGGCTGGAGGGCGGGGGGCCCTGCTGTCTGGGAAAGCCCCACTGCTGTGTCCCCAGTGTCAGTCCAGCTGAGAGCCATGGGCTCCAGAGGATGCTGCTGTGGAAGCAGAGGCAGGACTAGGTGAAGGCGAAGGCAGAGGCATCTGAAATGGGCTGTGGAGGGGGTAGGGAGTGGCATGTCTGGCAGTATTTGGCCAATGACATGGTTGACGTCACCAGGTTGGCTATAGATGTAGAGAACTGAGGAATCAAATGAAGCTCTCTGAGAATGTTCTGCTCGAGTGGAGAAAACTTTGGCTAAGGCACCTCCCTGATTTTATGTACTTTTTCCCCCATGCTTGACTGACTGAGCTTCTGTCATTTGCTCCTTTGAAACATCTCTCAGCCCTCCTTTCCCACTCCCTAATAGAAGGGTTAGTGACATCCTCAATGCAGTAGCGCAAGCTTGTCAGAAGTCCTATCCTGTGTCCCAGGAAAAGACTGAGTCCTTACTTGCCCTGATTCCTCTCCTTGTTCTCGGAGAGCTAGCAGTGAGCAGTGGCTTGAAGTGAAACCTTAGTTCCCTGCCCAAGAAATAGACCTAGGCAGCCTGGATGAAAACCAGGGATCCTTGCTGCTAGACCACCAGGGGTGAGAGGTTAGAAGCAAAGGTCCCTTGGCTCTGGCCCCATTTGAAAAATGAATTTCTCGAAGAGGCAAAAACTGTAAAATCAGGCACAAAGTTTATTATTAGAGATGTAACTCAACAAGTAGGAGAGCACACGAGAAACAGTTTGTTTACATAGGCCAGAAGCAAGGCAGAAGTACACAGCTGGAGAAGAGGGTGTGGGCATCCTCCCTGTTGAGGAAGAGCACAGAAAAGAGGCAGTTAAATCATTTATATAGGGCAGCTCTTCCGGGTCTTTATTTACTTTTGGCCAATTACCTCGTTTCTTCTCAGCAACGGACCTGCCCTAGGACCCTCCCCATATGCACGCGCGTCTTTTTGGCAAGATGGATTCCAGTGCAGAGGCCTGTGGAAAGTTTGACATCACGTATTGTGGGGAGGTTCTCCCTCCTTTTGACCCCTGAGGAGCCTACCTGTGCAGCTGGGGAGGTTTTCCTGACCTCAGGAGTGACAGATACGGTCATTTTATCTCTTTACTCTGGCAGAGCTCAGCACCTGCCACTAACTTTGTCCTTGGAGTGTCTAGGGAAAACAAAGCTCCAATTAACCACACTTGACCAGCTCCAGCTGCACTGCCCAGGGGTTTAATCTGTCTCCTAACTCATCCTTATGGAGAAGGCAATGGCAACCCACTCTAGTACTCTTGCCTGGAAAATCCCACGGACGGAGGAGCCTGGTAGGCTACAGTCCATGGGGTTGCTAAGAGTCGGACACGACTGAGTGACTTCACATTCACTTTTCACTTTCATGTCTTGGAGAAGGAAATGTCAACCCACTCCAGTGTTCTTGCCTGGAGAATCCCAGGGACAGGGGAGCCTGGTGGGCTGCTGTTTATGGCGCCACACAGAGTCAGACACAACTGAAGCGACTTAGCAGCAGCAGCAGCAACTCATCCTTACACCTCAAACAAGAAATAGTCCTACAACGATTTTAAAGTTTCAAAGTTCCCTCCTGCCACAAAAATGCCAACTTGCTGCTGTGGCGAGCTGTACCACTGCCAAATTCTGTCTGACCCTCCCAGACGCCTCTTGGGCTCTCCAGAGAAGGGTGAACTGGGTTTGAGGGAAAAGAGTTCGATGGCCCTTTTCTCAATAACGTTGTTCCCAGTGGTGTTCTTTAGTCATTTAGGGTTGCAGGCTGTGCAGAATGTCTCTTATGCTGAGGTCCCAGCCGGGATCTCAAGGCTGACCCTGCTGGCTCAGAGTGGTTTGACTAGCACACATGCCTGCAGCTTGTCATCAAAGCCGGGGGGTCAGCCCTGCTTGAACCACAGAAAGTAAGAGTGGGAAAAGTCAAGTTCCCAAAGTACCAAAGGAAGGAGTGCTATGTCAGGACCTGCTACCTTCAGATCCCGTGCAATCCCCAGCCTGCCCCGTGATGTTCCCCCCTTCTTTCTCTGCAAAGTGCAGTGAAATATTCACAACTGCCAGTGACACTATAACAGCTCACTTTGGATCTGCTCATTTCTTTGTTTACTCGACCTCACAAACTCTGGTCCTTTCCATTTTACCAGGAACCTCTAACTTGGGTGTCTTGCCTCTGGTTGCACATGCCAGTGTGTCTTTAGGGAAATGCTGAGTTAGAGGACCAGATGAATGGAAAGACATTCCAGCCTGGCTGGGGATGGACCACTCTGCCTGGGGCTTCTGTCTGCCCTGGCACCCATGCAAGCATCTGCCTGCGTTCATATTCAGACCCCATCTATTCTCTTCACTGCTGCCACCTGTCAGGTTCCCCCAGATCACCTTCCACTGAGTCCTCCAGAAGTCCCAGTGCTTACTGATGTGTACTCTGCATCCCACTTCCTTCCAGGGAAAACTTAACAGGCTTCTGGGAGGGGACGCAGGCTTGCAAGCACCTTGCCAGCCATTCTCTTTTGGACCACAGAGCTTTCCCATCTGCAGGAGTCACTGGTCAAGAGGAAGAGCACTGATGAGCTCTTGTGAGACTGGCAGTCTGCTTCCCCTCAGACCTCTGTCCCGGGAGTCTAATTGCTCTCTCAGAAAGCAAAGACTGACTGTTCTCCCAGGCCTCTCTTTACGTCGTTACCCACATAACCCAGATTTTCTTCCGAGGATTCTTTCAGGTCATTAAAAAAATTATTTATTTATTTATTTGGCTGCCCCAGGTCTTAGTTGCAACATGTGGGCTCTAGCTCCCTGACTAGGGATCGAACCCAGGGCGCCCATACTGAGGGCACAGAGTCTCAGCCACTGAACCACCAGGAAAGTCCCATCTTTCAGGTCATTTTGATTTACTGTTTCTTACCCCTTCCTTCTGTTCTTTCTTCACCTCCTTTCCTCTCCACCCTTCCTTAAGGCTATCCCAGGTTTATCAAGTTCCTGTTCCTTTCCCAGAATGATCCAGTCAAAGCAGGTTGATCTCTCCAGTTTTGTATCACATGACATCCTTTGACTAACAGAGTATATTTCCTAGAAATTGGGGGTTACTGGCTTTCAAGTCCGGGGACTCCAACCAGCCCAGAAAAACATCCTGAAGTCCGGCGGCCCCACTAAGCCCCATGCGGTCTGGGGAATGAGACTTGACACTTGCTCTCACACCTCTTCTCTTTCCCAGGTTCTACACCTGCTTTCTGTGCCACCTCCTTCCTTCTCCTCAGTGTCCTCTTCCTGAGCTTCCCAGGCTCACGATGCACCTGCAAGTCTTTTGGATCAGGCAGCTGAGGGCAAAATGACAACCAGATCATGCATTTCACCTCTCCGTCAAAGAATGGGGCTGGAGCATCAAACAGGACAGACATCATTCTTGCCTTCATGGAATTTACATGCAAGTCGGTGGAGTGGAACAGGAGGTGGGGAGAATAGAATAGTATCTCCATGAACATAGAGGATAATTTTTTTTTTTTTTTGTTTTGGTGACACAGTCTATGAAGGAAATAAAATAGGATGATATAACAGAGCTCCAGGGAAGAGTGCTCTAACTTAGTGGGAAGGAAGTGCTTCCGGATGGGGTGACACTTGAGCACAAATCCAAAGGAAATGTGCTGGGGCTGTGGAAGAGCCACAGGAGGACAAGATAGTTTGTGCAAAGACCCTGAGGCCACAGAAAGCTGAGCATGATGGAGGAACTGAAAGGAGGCCAGTGTGGCTGCAGTGGACTGTGCCTGAAGGGGCCTCATGGGAAATGAGGTCTGAGACGTGACAGTAGGGAGTGAAAGCTCATCGTTCAGTACAAGGTGAGGATTTGAGTTTCATCCTCAGAGCAATAGGAAACCACTGAAGGGCTTTCCTCAGAGAAGTGAAGTGATATGATGTGTGTGTGTGTAGCCTTTGAAATTTACTCATTTATTTGGCCGTGTTGGGTCTTAGTTGCGGCATGGGAGCTCCTCCTTGCATCAAGCAGGATCTTTGTCGTGGTGCACGGACTCTCTAGTTACTGTGTGTGGACTCTCTCCATGGCATACGGGATTTTAGCTCCCCAACCAAGGATCAAACCTTGCAATGCAATGCGAATTCTTAACCACCAGGCAACCAGGGAAGTCCCTGATGTGTGGTTTTTGAAGACCCCTCCGGTTACCTGTTGGAGTACAAGAGTCTCTTGCCTTGCTGTCCACCACCACCCTCAAGCACTGGGGAGGCCTAAAGACGCCGGTACCCCAGCAGGGATCTGGGGTCTGTCATTCATCCCTCCATCTGTCTTCAGGCTTCACTGGCCTCCAGCACAGGCTCACTTTCTGGACTAGTAGAAACATAAGGGAAGACACTGTTCTTTGTGTCTCTGGACTAACTTTACTTGCATCATTTTGCTTTTTTTATCGTCTGCAGATGTTTGTGACGTTCAGATTTTAGGTGAATGACAGAACATGGTCGAGAAAATGTCAGGAAGAAGAGTGGCTCCCCTCCTTGGGTCTTTTCTTGCCACCCTCGCTGGTGTGAATATGACTGAGGAGTCAGTCTGGAGCCGAAGTCAAGTCACAAGTGGTTCCCAGGATCCTTTGACCCTGGCTGTTACCTCACATCTGCCCGTGGTTGCCTGGGGACGGTCTATGCTGCTCCTGTCCAGGTGTTAAGGCTGAATAAGCAGGAAGAGGAAGACCAAGCCGGAACAAAGCTGCCTTCTTCCTGCTTTCCACCCGCCCATTGCCCTCGCCTCCTCCTCTCTTACAGCCGGCAGGCTGATGTGGAATGAGAAACTGCCGTGAACCGCCCCACTCCCGCCCAGTGCCTTCCTGAGATCCACGCAGATTCCCACTGAAAGCAGACTCTACTCTGGCCTGCAGGGCCAATATTGAGACTCTTCTATATAGGGCAGTGTTTGTTCCCCAGGCCTGGCAGGTCCATCCTCCCACCTTTAGTCTCTCTGAGGAACAGAGGGTGGTGGCGGGTATTTGAGGAGAGAGGGTGTGGGGTGGGAGGGAGTTACCGCTTTGAAAAGGCATATTTGACTTAATTTTGTATTTCAAAAGCAAAAACAAGGGACTTCCCTGGCGGTCCAGTGGTTAGGATTTCACCTGCCAATGTGGGGAAGGGCGAGGAGGGTGTGGGCAGGTGGTGGCAGGTGAAACTTACACCGGTTGTTATTTATTATTTTATCTTTGTTTAGGATAAGACTAGATTATATCTGAGAAAAGTCGATTGATTCATGTCAATGTATGGCAAAACAAATATAGTATTGTAATGTAGAATAAAGTATTAAAAAAATAAAAATCTATGTCAAAAAAAAATCCATAAGTAAATCAGGTGGTATGTGGACACAGTAAAAGTTGTGATCCTGCTTTTCATAACTGAAGTGAAACTCAGTTGCTGGGCCACAGCATTTTGTCCTCTCCTCCACTTCTCACTGCTTCCCACTGACTTTCCATCTTTTCCTGCTACTGCTTTACTGGATTTTCTGTTGTGTAGAAAACCAGCTCCTTAGGTCTCTGTTGAAGTCTTTCAGCCCTGTCATCTTTCTGCTTCTCTGGCTAAAGAATTATTTTCACAAGGATTCCAGAGTCTCATAAGCACTCTCCCCTCCAGGAGGGGAAGATTCCTGGTATATCATAGATCAGCGGTTCTCAAAGTGTGGCCTCTGGGCTAGCGGTACCAGCATCACCTGGGAACTTGTTGGAAATGCATGATCTTTATTAAAAAATTTATTTATTTATTTTTGGCCTTTTTGGGTCTTCACTGCTGTGTGTGGGCCTTCTCTCATTGTGACGAGTGAGGACTACTCTTCATTGTGGTGCACAGGTTTCTCACTGTGGAGGCTTCTCTTGTCGAGCACTAGCTCTCGGGCGTGTGGGCTCAGTACTTGCGGCTTGAGGACGCTAAAGCTCAAGATCAGTAGTTGTGGTGCACAGGCTTTGTTGCTCTGTGGCTTGTGGGATCTTCCCCGGACTAGGGATCGAACCCGTGTCTCCTGCATTGGCAGGTGAATTCTTAACTACTAGACCACAAGGAAAGCCCAGAGATGCACATTCTTGACCCCTCACCCTAGACCCGCTGAATCAGAAACTGGGGGCCGGCGGTCTGGGCTTTATCCAGCCCTTCAGGAGATTTCAGTGCACACTAAGCGTTGAGAGCCACTGTCACAGAGGAAAAGTAGGTCCAGGGGCAGTTGTGGGGTTGTGCAAGTTCACAGTCCTGTTCTGGGTACCTGGTGCTCATGGGAAACTGTCAGGCTTGATCGCAAAGACAGGGGCCAGAGGCAGAAGAGTAAGCAGACAGGGAGCCAGCCGAGCACTGTGAGTGCCTTTTAGCCTGGTTCCCTCCTGAACCTTCCAAAAGCAGAGCTCAGTGATGTCAGCCAGGCGGTTGGGAAGACAGCCTGGCTTCCCACGTGGGCTCTGTTTTGATGAGCTGTGAAGCCTTGTGGAGTCACTTAACCTCTCTGGGCTTCCTGGTGGGTCGTAACCCTCTGTGAATAGAGCAGGATTGTTTGGGGAAATAAATGAGGTAACATTTGCAAAAACATGTGTGTGTGTGCGTGTACTCAACTGTGTCTGACTATTTGTGACCCCATGGACTATAGCCCACCAGGCTTCTCTACCCATGGAATTTCCCAGGTAAGAAACACTGGAGTGGGTTGCCATTTCCTCCTCCAGGGGATCTTCTCTACCCAGGGGTCGAACCCACGCCTCTTGCGCCTCTTGTATTGGCAAGCAGGTTCTTCAGCACCGTACCACCTGGCAAGACTGAAAATACTTCTGTATGGTAAATTGTAACCAGACAAATAAATTCTTTACTGGAGCAAGTCTCAACTTTTCCCCAGTGGCCACACATGGGACAGATTATGCTCACATGCTGGGCAAACTCCCGGAGCATTCCAACTGCAACTTCTCCCATTCGTCTCCTGATCAACAGAGAGAATGTTGACAGCTGAGTCAGAAGTTCCAGGGGGACAGAGAGACGTCTCTCTGCCCTGTGGCCCTGTCCCTGTCCGACCCCTCTCCCCTAGCCTCCAGAGCCCCATTCAGCACCGTGCTGTCTCCCCACTAGCATCTCTCTAGCCCTTTCCCAGAACACAAGCAGTCAGCTAAGAACTTTGCTTTATACTGAGCAAGAGGGTGGCTGCCTCCTAAAGGAAGTCTCCAGACTCCTAATGAGGCAGCAGAGAATTGGGGCTCCCTCTCCTCACCCGACTCTGCTCCAGGGTCAGAGTTTTACCACGATGGCCATGTCATCAGCAGAAAGTCCACAGTTGATGACTTCTCTGTCTTTCCTCAGAAAGCCCTGGCAACCCCATCTAAAGGAGTCCTCTCCTCCTTGTTAAGACACTGTTTGATTTTCTTCATCGTGTCTTACCAAAATCTGAAATCATTTTGTCTATGTTTATGGTCACCAGTTCTTGGTGACTGGGAGGTGCTACTCAGGTCACAGTCTTGGTTTTATATTGCTCCCAATAAAAACTTTTCACCAACTCAAAGGACATGAGTTTGAGTAAACTCCAGGAGATAGTGCAGGAGAGAGCAGCCTGGCGTGCTGCTGTCCACGGGGTCGCAGAGTCAGATACGACTTAGCGACTGAACAACAAATAGAAATGCATACCCAGGCACACTTTTAGGTTAGGCAACAAGGATTTTTTGTTTTGTTTTGTTTTTGTTTTATTTGCTGCCTTTCAACCCCCACCCTTGGCTTGGAAACAAGGAGGAGGAAGCCACACTTATGTTATCAAAACAACTTCATTAACTATCTGGAAACTTCTATCAGTTTAGTCACATAGTAAACATTTAGAGTTCGTCTCATCCTGGGAGAGTCTGCATGCTAGACCTGAAGGGATCCTCCAACTCCACCGCACTTCCAGAATGTAAACCTCGTGCAAGCTAGTAGCTTCTCTGTCTTGTTGATAATAGCATTCTCCAACCTTGAGCAAGTCATGAATCAGAGGAGGTACTCTGTAAATACAGTTGAATGACACAATGAAGGGCAGACAAATAAGAATGTGGGCTGCTGCTGCTGCTGCTTCTGCTGCTAAGTCACTTCAGTCATGTCCGACACTGTGTGACCCCATACACGGCAGCCCACCAGGCTCCCCCTCCCTGAGATTCTCCAGGCAAGAACACTGGAGTGGGTTGCCATTTCCTTCTCCAATGCATGAAAGTGAAAAGTGAAAGGGAAGTTGCTCAGTCGTGTCCGACTCTTTGCGACCTCATGGACCACAGCCTACCAGGCCCCTTTGTCCATGGGATTTTCCAGGCAAGAGTACTGCAGTGGGGTGCCATCGCCTTTTCCGAGAATGTGGGCAATTGTCTCCATCTCTGAAGAAGAAAGTGGTCCTTTGTCTTCCCAAAGCCCTGCAGCGAGAGCCTTTGGGGAGCACATGAGACTTTTAGAACAGTGCCAAGTCCACAGGAAGTTCTTCATAATGCTTCCTGTTGACAGAGGCCCCAGAAGACTCAGTACCCCTCCCAGGATCCTAACATTCAGGCCCCCACCCTCTTTTTCTGGCCATGCCCCAAGGCATGTGGGATCTTAGTTCCTTGACCAGGGATTGAACCTGTGTTCCCTGCAGTAGAAGCAGAGTCTTAACCACTGGGCCACCAGGGAAGCCCCCCAAACATTCAGCCCTATGGTCTTCCTTGCACCACACCAAGCTGCTTTTGAACAAAATTCTGTACTCCTGTCTCTGGGTTCTTCCCAATAGCTCCTGACTTTTCAGAAAGCTGGTGCAATAAAAGGAGCCCTGGACATGGAGGATCAACATAGATTCTGGTCCAGGCATGACCACTATCTGGCTGTGTATCTTTGAGGAAGGCATTTAGCTTCTTTGGAACTTGGAGTCCTTGCTTATGTAGGAGGCATAAGAAACCAACTTCAATGATTATCATATGAGTTGATCCATAGAAATACTTTTAAAACTGCGGAGCACATTTCTTCTAATTTTAGTTCTTGTTAACCAGGCACGTGACCTATGAGAGCAGCTAAGGCAGCCCCCAACATACCTAGAACTACATGCTGTTCCTTGTCCATACGCTGTCCCTCTAAGCTTTGCATGTCAAAATGCAAATGAGTTGGTGAAATTATGAGACATATAGCCTCAAATCTGCTCTAATTTATTTAAAAATATCATAAAAGATATATTTCAGAAATATTCCTTATTATTAGTTACAAACTGTTTACCAACTGTGCTAATATCTTGATTCCAGGTGACAGAAACTTGCCCAGGCTGATTAAGCAAAAATGGGAATTTGGGGCTGTGGCATTGAAGAGTCTGTGGCAAAGCAGCTTCAGAAATGGCTAGATCCAGGTGCTTAAATGAAGCTGCTGGTCAATTGTCTCCAAGTTTTAACACAGTTTTCTTTGCAGCTTCATTCTCAGGGAGAACCTTCCCAAAGAAAGCTCTCTGAAGCTCCAGGATTGCATTTTTCCAGCCTAACAACCCTGTGGAAAGAGTGTGCTTCTTTCCAAATCATTCTAGAAGAATCTAGAAATGATTGACTCTGGATGGACTGTCTTGGGCATGAACCTGAGTCTGGGTGACATGCTTTTCCCTGCAGCCTGGTTGGGGTCAGTCTTTTTCCCCCAAACCCCTACACCCAGCCACAAGGACTGAGAGTAGAGAAGGAGTGGTTGACTGAGAAAGAGTGGGATGCTGTCAGCAGAAGAATGAAGAAGGAAGCTTGGCAGGCCAAACTCCAGGGATCCACTCACAGATGACCACAGGAAACAGGCTCAGCACAGAGGCGAGGACTGTTAGATCAGTTAAATACCAGGGTGTTCAGACAAGGAAGACCAGCTCTGCTTGGGACCTCCCCACCTTAACTTGTGTAATCCATCCACCAGTTTATGTCTTCACTCAGTCACTCAGTTTTCTTGACCTTTACTCTTCTGGCTTCACCCGTTCACTGGCCATGAACTTCTCACCTTGGTCTCCTACTGGGTGACCCTGCAGTCACTTAAACCTCTCATCTTCTTCCTTTTCTGGATCAGATTTTAGGGTGCCATCTCCTAGGGCTTGCTTGGTGTTTGGGGAGATGAGCCTCATCCCATTCCCAAGCAGATATCTCTGAGTTCAGCCCTGAATGGATATCTCCCAACTATTGGACTAAGATGCAGAGACACAGGTGCTTCTGCCCTCTCAGGATCTCCCAGGACATTTACACTTGAACTTGTGTGTCAGGAAGAGGAAGGTCAAAAGTTGAGCTCTTTCTCAAGCCGCTCAGCCCTCTCTATTTCCCCCAAAACTCTGTTCCCACAAATCTATTCATTTTTTCAAGCCATGATTATTCTTCCAGATATGGCTCTGCTTTCATAGTTTAGGTATCCTGTTTTACATATTTTCCTGAGTTAATAATTTGAAATGAACTTGCATATGAGTTTGTTCATGTGTTGGAGAAGACTCCCGAGAGTCCCTTGGACTGCAAGGAGATCAAACCAGTCAATCCTAAAGGAAATCAGTCTTGAATATTCATTGGAAGGATGATGCGGAAGCTGATGCTCCAACACTTTGGCCACCTGATGAGAAGAACTGACTCACTGGAAAAGACCCTGATGCTGGGAAAGATTGAAGGTGGGAGGAGAAGGGGGCAACAGAGCATGAGAGGGTTGGATGGCATCACCGACTTGATGGACATGAGTTTGAGCAAGCTCTAGGAGTTTGCGAAGGACAGCTAAGCCACGTGCTGCAGTCCATGGGGTCACAAAGAGTTGGACACAACTGAGTGACAGCTGACTGATGTACTCCTTGCTCTGCTCCTGGCCACACTCCCTGTTTGGTTATTTTCCCTAGTCAGAATCCAGTTGAACTGGCTGTTCTTCATCCCTGTCTCACAAAACCACTCTAGAATCCTTAGACACATGCGCACCTAAAGAAGAAAGCGGGGCCATGTGTCGAACTATCCCCAGAGGGCTGGGGTCATGACACAACCTGTCTCTGTGTGCAGGTAGGGCTTCTGATTCTGACTCCCAGTGTTCCATCTCCTGACTCCATACGACCTCTGCCTTTTCCCCCACCTCTTCTCTGCTTCAAGCATATAGATCCAAGGTGACTACAGTTTCCCTGGAAGCCATTTGACAAAGACACATAAATACATGAGCGACCATGTGGTTCTATAGCAAATGCCTGGTCATAGCCCATGTCATATAGTCTAGAACCAACAGACTACATTCTCATCCCCATGAACCAGGACACTTGACCCACATCCCCACGCCCTAGATTCACCCTCAGAGTCCCAGCATCTTATTTTCTTTTTACTCCATTGTCAACCTGGACCAAGATTTTCTCCTCTAGGACCAAGATTTTCTTCCAGGCACCATTTCTTCTCAGATCAGATGTACCTCCAATATAAACAACAGAATGCGGGAGAAACACCTCTCTGCTACTATTTTACAAATTCTTGTATGTATTTAGTTTTGGCTGTGCTGGGTCTTGGCTGCTCTCAAGCTTTTCTCTAGGTGGAGTGAGTGGGGGCTACTCCAGGTGCAGTGTGCAGGCCCCGCATCGCCGTGGCCTCTCTGTTGCAGAGCACAGGCTCTAGGGTGCTTGGTTTTCAGTAGCTGTGCTCTAGAGCACAGGCTCAGTAGTTAGGACCCACGGGCTTAATTGCCCCGAGGCCTGTGGGATCTTCCCGGATTAGGGATTGAACCTGTGTCTCCTGCATTGGTAGGCAGATTCTTTACCACCAAGCCACCAGGGAAGCCCTCAGCTACATTTTTAATTTTTTTTTTTAATTGAGGTGAAAGTCGCATAATATAAAGCATACTATTTTAACCATACTTAACTGTACAGTTCAGTGCCACTAGGTACATTCACATTGTTGTACAACTCTCACCATCATTCATCTTCCAAATTTTTCACCTTCCTAAACTGAAATTCTATCCCGGTTAAACACTAACTCCTTCTCCCCCCTCCCCACGCCATCTCCATGCCACGGATCCTGGCATCTACCAGTGTACTTTCTGACCCTATGAATTTGACTATTCTAGGTACCTCATATAAGTGGAATCAAACAGTATTTGTCTGTGCCAAATGAAAACTGGAATACATTTTTAAGGTTAACTTAACATATGTCCTACAAACAGGTTGTACCTTTTTTTTCTCATTCCCTCTGTGCAATATAGTAGGCCTTCACCAGGCATCCACATTTAACTGTGTTGTTGTTGCTGTTGTTCATTCGTCTCCAACTCTTTGCAACCCCATGACTGCAGAAGTCCAGGTTTCCCTGTCCTTCACCATCTCCCAGAGCTTGCTCAGACTCATGCCCCTTGAGTCAGTGATGTCATCCAACCATCTCATCCTCTGTCATCCCCTTCTCTTCCTGCCCTCATTCTTTCCCAGCATCAGGGTCTTTTCAAATGAATCGGCTCCTCGCATCAGGTGGCCAAAGTATTGGACCTTCAGCTTCAGCATCAGTCCTTCCAATGAATATTTAGGACTGACTTCCTTTAGGATGGACTGGTTGGATCTCAAGAGTCCAAGGGACTCTTGAGAGTCTTTTCCAGCACCACAGTTCAAAAGCATAAATTCTTCAGCATTCAGCTTTCTTTATAGTCCAACTCTCACATCCATACATGACCACTGGAAAAATCATAACTTTGACTAGACAGATCTTTTTTGGCAAAGTAATGTCTGCTTTTTAATATGCTATCCAGGTTAGCCATAGTTTTTCTTTCAAAGAGTAAGCATCTTTTAATCTCATGGCTGCAGTCACCATCTGCAGTGATTTTAGAGCCCAAGAAAATAAAGACTCCACTGTTTCAACTGTTTCCTGGTTTATTTGCCATGAAGTGATGGGACCAGATGCCATGATCTTTGCTTTTTGAATGTTGGGTTTTAAGCCAGCTTTTTCACTCTCCTCTTTCACCTTCATCAAGAGGCTCTTTAGTTCCTCTTCACTTTCTGCCATTAAGGGGTGTCATCTGCATATCTGTGTTATTAACTGGGTTATTCTACCTTGCTTGTTTTTAATTGAAGGATAATTGCTTTACAGAATTTTGTTGTTTTCTGTTAAACTTCAACATGAATCAGCCATAGGTATACATATAGCCCCTCCCTTTTGAACTTGCCTCACATGTCCCTCCTCCACCCCACCCCCTCTAGGCTGATGCAGAGCCCCTGTTTGAGTTTCCTGAGCCATACAGCAAATTCCCATTGGCTATTTTATATGGTAATGTAAGTTTCCATGTTACTCTCTCCATACGTCTCATCCTCTCCTCCCCCTCCCCATGTCCATATGTCTATTCTCTATGTCTGTTTCTCCATTGTTGCCCTGTAAATAAATTCTTCAGTACCATTTTTCTAGATTCTGTATATGCTCTCCTGTATGTTCCTGACAGTCTGGATTTGGTTAAGAAAGATGAGGAATGGGGAGGTAGACCACCCCTTTACCCTGAAGAAGTTCCCTGCCCTACCTTGCCCATGCTGTTGCTGTTTAGTAGTTATGCCCAATTCTTTGGCAAATACATGGACTGTAGCCCTCCAGCCTCCTCTGTCCATGGGATTTCCTAGGCAAAAATTCTGGAGTGGGCTGCCATTTCCTGCTCCAAGGGATCTTCCTGACCCAGGGATTGAACCCGAATCTCCTGCTTGGCTGGAAGATTTTTTTTTTTTTAAACCACTGATCCACCTGGAAAGTCCTGCCCATGTGTAAGATGTACAATACATGGACATACACACATCGTCCATTTACATGTACCTGCCATGTGTATATCTGGAGCATATGCCACTCCACTGGGTCACTTTGAGGGTCTCAGGCCTCATTTGAGCTCATTTTCTTGTTGGCGAGTAGCACATACCTGGTCTGTTCCCTCCCACTCCCGACTGTGTGTCGACTACAGGGCCAGTGTCGGAAGAAGAGCTGGTGGGAAGGTGGTCATGGTAGTAGGGGCTTCTGCCAGCCTTTTCTTTGAAAGAGCTGGCTTTATGCTATCACTTTGGAGAGAGTTTGGCAGTTTCTGCTGAAGCTGAAAATGCAGATGCCAATGCTCCCAGTTTTTCCCTCCCTGGAGGAATGTTCTCACAAGTGCACAAAAAGACGTGCACAGGGATGATCAAAGTAGCATTGCTATGCTGGTGGAAAATCTTCAAGTCCACAAGTCATTTTGCTCTTCCCTGCCTCCTCTTATCACTCTGCACCTGGCCCCTGTAGCGGAGTTTTCTCCTGGCAGTGATGTTGTAAATGCTAGACCTGGGCTCTTCGGTGGACTTCCGTAAGCCAGCAGGTCTCCACTCAAGTAGGGGTGGGAGCAGAGCCTCTGCCAGGTGAGCAGGTGAGAATCACAGGATAGTATGAAAGTAGGATGGCGTGGATGGCTTGAAAATACATGTTTAATATAATTTTATCTTTACAAAACAGTATTTGTTTAATGTGACACAAATGACAGCAGTTAGCAATGTATTATTGTCAAAATGGCATGTGTTTCAAGGTCGTGGAGTGCTAATTGTGGGTGTGGTATCTTGAGCCCAGTTCAGAGACAGAGCTCTCACAGGAGTTGACATAAACCAAGTGACCTGATTTCCTTTCCTGTGGAAGCGCACCCTCCCCACCATTAACCTGAAAACCGGAAAGGGCTGAGATACGGTATTGCTAATGGTATTTTCAAACCTTCCCCTTAACACAATGCTCCAGGAATTATTTATCAGCAGGTGCAATAGTCGTTGCATTGAACTAGATGTTGTTGAGTACTCTAACTGCAAAACTGGGGCTCTAACTGGGGTTCTGTGAACCCCCCAAATAAAGGACACTAAGTGTGTTCACGACTCTTACCCTGATGAGCTTCCTTTAATTTTTGCTGACAAAAAAAAAAAAAAAAATCAAACGTACAGTTTTTTTCAGGATGACACTGGCAAATAGAATTAGTATTGAGCCTTCCCTTCCTCCAGTTAATACAACTTCTCAAATCAGAAATCCTATCTATAGTTTAGATCAACATAGTGAAAGTGAAAGTGTTAGTCACTCAGTTGTGTCCCAACTCTTTTCGACCCCATGGACTGCAGCCTGCCAGGCTCCTCTGTGGAATTCTCCAGGCAAGAATACTAGAGTGGGCAATCTCTCCCTACCCTAAGTCACTCCTAACATATTAAAATATCTGAAATAATCAGTACAATAATAAAGACAAAGTATGTAATTTCAAATCAGTAATGTGAGAAATCAATATGAAAATGATATGAGAAACAAAAGGAAATAAAACAAAAGGAAAAAGCCCAACTTAATCCCAGAGGAAGGCAAGGGAAGATAAAAAGAAATATTAAAATACAAGGAAAAACAGAAAGCACAAAATAAGACAGTAGGTGTTTCCTTTGTTTGAATATGTTCATGGTGACAATGCATCTGGCCAGTACACTTATTATCAGGCCATGTATGATACGCACGTATGTTTCAGAATGTACATATACTTCAATGAAAGTGTTTAAAAATAAGATGGCAGAAATAAATCCAAATATATTGGAAATTAATCATGATATAAATATAAATGAATGAAAGGATATAGAAAAGACAAATACTTTTGAATCATAGGACTGGATTACAGAAAAGCCAACTACTGTATGTGTTGCTTATAAAGGACACATTTAAAACATCAGGATATTGAGAGTTTGAAAAGAAAAGGATGGGTAAAAATGTACTAGGCAAATACTACTAAGAAAAAGCGTATATTATTGTGGTTGTATTCATATCAGACAAAATAGATTTTAAGGCAAATTAATGTTGAAAGACATTCAACATTCTCAGAAGACTGAACTACAGGGAGAAATAGACAAATTCTCTGTCATAGAAGGAGTCTGTAAGCCACCTTTCCATGCAACTGATAGATAGATCAGACAAAAGGAAATAAAAGTTATAAAGATTTGAACATTCTAAATTAACGATTTTGATCTAAAGTGTATAGAGAGAACTCATAAACAATTTCAGAACCTTTATTCTTTTCACAAATGGAACATGAGATAGACTATATTCTAGACCAAAAAACAATTCTCAACAAATTTCAAGGAACCGATGCTATTAAAATAGTATTCTCTGATGGCAGTGTGATTTACTTAGCAATGAGTAACAACAATAATAATAATAATAGGGTCAATTAAAATTTATATGCTTGAAAATTAAGAATCATTTCTAAACCCAGGAGTCAAAGAAAAGAAAACTAGATGGAAATTAGAGCCTATTTATAACTCAAAATAATGAAAATTCTGAAAATCAGAACTGTGGCTTCTCCCTAAAAGTGCTCTTATGTGCCTGCTAAGTTGCTTCATTCATGTCTGACTCTTTGTGACCCAGTGGACTGTAGTCCACCCGGCTCCTCTGTCCATGGGATTCTCCAGGCAAGAATACTGGAGTGGGTTGCCATTCCTCTCTCCAGGGAATCTTTCTGACTCAGGGACTGAACCCGCATCTCCTGAGGCTCCTTCACTGAGGGAAATTAATAACCTCATATGGGGCTTCTCAGGTGGCACTAGTGGTAAAGAACCTGCCTGCCAACGCAGGAGACATGAGAGACGTGGGTCTGATCACTGGGTCAGGAAGATCCCCTGGGGAAGGCATGGCAACCCACTCCAGTATTCTTGGCAAGCAACAGTCAAAGTCCACAGGGTCACAAAGAGACACAACTGAAGCGATTTAGCACATATGCAAGCAATAGCCTTATATACTTACATTAGCGAAGGACAAAGGCTGAAATAAACAAGTATCCCACCTTAAAAAGTAAGAAAAGGAACAACTGGAAAGACTCAATAAAGTAGAAGGAAGGAAACAATAAAGATAAAATTAAGACATTAATGAAATAGAATACAGAGATAAATGCCAGAGAAAAGCTGGGCTTTTGGAAAAGACAAATTAATAGACCTCTGGCAAGACTGATCAAGGAAAGAAAGCACATAAATACACAGTGTTGGGGACTGAAAATAAGACATAACTACTAAGAAGTATCCTGACCCAAGTTTCTTCACACCACCACTGACTTTTCTCTCAAGGACTTTTTTTCTTGTCCGTTATAGACGTGAGCCCTCAATTGCTTTAGTCAGGGCTCACAGGCAGCATCTTATCTTGCTCTGTTGACCTCTGCCTGTGCTGGATGTTAAGACTCAACATGTGGAAATCACCCACTTTGATTCAGGGCAGAAGATAAAGCTAAAGAATTCTGTAATAGATACAGCATACCTTGGCAATACGGCAGGTTTGTTTCCAGACTCCTGCAATAAAGTGTATGTTGCAATCAAGGGAGTCATGAATATTTTGGTTTTCAGTGCATGGTGGCTCGGTGGTAAAGAATCCATTTGCCAATGCAGGAGACGCAAGAGCTGTGGGTTCAATTGCTAGGTCTGGAAGATCTCCTGGAGTAGGAAAATGCTGCCTGCCAATGAAGGTTGGATCTCTGAGCCTGGAAGATCCCCTGGAGAAGGAAATGGCAACCCACTCCAGTATTCTTGCCTGGAGAATTCCATGGACCAAGGAGCCTGGTGGTCTGCAGTCCCATGGGATAGGAAAAGAGTCAGACACTACTTAGCAACTAAACGACAACACACTGCTATATCTGAGATGGATAGCCAAAAAGTCCTACTGCATAGCACAGGGAACTCTGCTCAACGTTAGGCAGAAATCTGGATTGGAGCGGAGTCTAGGGGAGAACGGATACACGTATATGTATGGCTGAGTCCCTTTGCTATTCACTTGAAACTGTCACGACATTGTTAATTGGCTATACTCCAATATAAATATAAAAAAGAGTAACGTTTAATCTCCTTTCATTCATCATTAACAAGTGTACATTGAAAATTAAACTTGAGTCCTTAACCTGTTACTGGTAACATATTCCTGGTGGCCCACCCGTGTATCTCACTTCTAAATTGGAGAGATCTCAGAAGTAGAGGGACCTGTGAAAAGGGAAATGACCCAACACGTTGAGCTCACCTTTTCTGTTCCTCCTATGCTTACCTGTGCCCTAGCCCTCACCAGCACCCTCTCTCCCTTGACTTATCCTGACCCCCTTTCATTTCCATGACCTTCTTTCCTCCCCTCCTCCTAGAGTCAAGCCCATACTCTGCTCCCTCTTCCTAAGTTTATCTACCCAAACTTCTTCCATCCCCTTTCCACCTACAGTTGTGATCCCAACAGCCTCTTCCCTGAGCACAAGCAAAGTCAGGAGCCTTGCCTTTTCCTGGAAGCGGATGGACGGCTTTGCAAATATGTCAGGTCTCAGAAGCAAGTGGAACCTTGTCTAACTGGGCCACCTTTCCACCTCCCCCAAAAAGCAACAGTTTTTTTTTATACCTAGAGGAGTCACGTGATCAAAAAGAGGAAGGTCAATAGTTGAGCTCTTGCCAAGGCAACTCGACCTGGATTCCCCACCAAATTCTGCCCCACCAAACATATTTCTTCCAGAACCCAGATTGTTATTGTTCTTTCGAGCTTCCTCCTCCTTCTGCATTCCAAGTAATCTCTTCTCTCTCCTTCCTGTGGGCCATTATTCCAAATAATTTTGCACATGCATCCACTTCCTGCTCCCTCTGCTCTTTCCTCACCTGTCCCCGCCCGGCCCCATCTCTTCTCTCAAGGCCACTGACCTGATCAATTTCCTGTTCTCTTTCCAGGCAGCTCTGGCGGAATCTGGTTAGCATCTTAAGCATTGCCTGACTTCCCTGGTCCATTAGTTCCCTTCTTAACAGATATTTTCTTCCTTGGACTCAGACTATCCATGTAATATGGATTCAGTCCATGTTGCTGCCAGGCAGCCTGTTTCTGGCTCTTCTCCTCTCCCTTCTTCTCCCCTCTGGAGTCATTCCCCTCCCACCATGATCTCGGTCCTGCTTGAACCACCCTCTCTTCTCACTGTTCTCTCATCAGCCTGTGTGGGACCCACATTTCTCCCTGCTAGCATCTCAAGGCAGACATGCAAGATGCTTGTCTCTCCTCAGGAAACGTGCTTGTCTGTCCACTGGCTGCCTGACGCTCCCAACAGAGGCTCCAGCTCTCTTCCCATGACCCAGGAAACATGACCTTGGTACCCACGTGGTCCCTCTACATTTATGCAGCCTGCCCTTTGTAACCCACATGGTGTGTATCCTAGAATGGGCACCTAGGAAGCGCTTTTGATGCTTGATACACAAGAGATGAAGGCAACATAATTATCTTTCATTCTCTATCAAGATATTTTGTGCTATTTTATTGTCTGCATGTGATTAAGCAACAGAAACTTACTGGAAAGGTGAAGATTGCTGGATAAGGATAAGGCTGCTTTCATTAGCTTAAAATGCTGAGAGGGACCTCTTTTCTCTATCCTTATCCCCCAGTCATGCAGACCTGCAGAACCCTCTCTTCTAGCAGATGCCAGGACCCTAAGCCATTTCCGAAGCCTTAAGAATCTCTTAGGAAACACCCTTTTGGCTTGGAAAATGGCAGTGCTTCATGAAGAGAGTCTAGGTAAGACTGGTTCTTCTGGAAATGACTATTTTGAAGCTTGTCCTTAGGAAAAAAAGCTAGCACAGTCCCTTGATTATGATAGGAACTTGATTGTTGTTGTTTAGTGGCTAAGTCATGTTCAAGCATTTTGTGGCCCCAGGGACTGTAGGCCCCCAGGCTCCTCTGTCCATGGGATTTCCCAGGCAGGAATACTGGAATGGGCGGCCATTTCCCCCCTCAGGGGATCTTCCCGACCCAGGGATTGAACCTGAATCTCCGCTGAACCACCAGGGAAGTCCAGGCACTTGATTACTTGTGGCTGGGAGTAAAAGGATTGGAGCTGGATGTGCCTGTAAGCGCTTATTAGCTGATGTGACTAGCAGAGTGAGTCAGAACCTGTGCTTTTTACCTTCTTTTTAAAATCTCCATTCTGTTCTCCAAGTCACCAGTATTGGGACGCCCTTGTTGTCCCTAAGACCCCAGCCTTATGGCTGCCTGAGTTGTTAGCTGAGTTGTTAGACTGAGTTGTTAGCTAAATCACAGAGCGTCAGTGACCCCACCCAGTGGCATCATGGGAGTGGGCAGTGCAGCATCTCCAGTCCAACTCAACTAAGTTTACCTCGGAGTGAGTCACACTGCTCCCCACCATGCCACACCTGTCAGCAGCACCCCGCTTCCCAGCCATCAAAGGCCCTGTGCAACGTGTGGCTCTGGATGCTGGGGACACGAGTGAGAAAGACACAGAGTAAACAGGTAAACACACAAAGCAGGTGATTTCAAGCAAAGGAAGGAAGCAAATCTAAAGAGAGTCTGGCATAGGGCTTTCTTCAGCTGAGGCTGTCAGTACAGGCCTGCGCTGAAGAGGGGTATTTGAACTGCTCAGAGGGAGCCAGCCACATGCAGGGCATTCCAGGTAGTTCAGTCGCTCAGTCAGTTTTATCTGACTCTGCAGCCCCATGGACAGCACATGCCAGGCTTCCCTGTTCTTCACCATCTCCCAGAGTTTGCTCAAACTCGTGACCACTGAGTTGATGATGCCATCCAGCCATCTCATCCTCTGTTGCTCCTCCTCCTCCTGCCTTCAATCTTTTCCAGCATTGTTTCAGGTAGAGGGGATGGCAAAATCCAAAGCTCCGTACCAGGAACAAGCCCGCAGTATCAGCGGAATTGAAAGAAGGCCAATGTGGCTGGGCCTGCAAGATATGCTGGGCCGTACAGCCTCTGGGCCCCACGAGCACGCGGGGTGAGCCTGGGCACGTTGGTTCATCTGGACTTGCTTGACCTTGGATGACAGTGTCTCATTTGTTGATCTGATCTTCCTCTCTGAGGATTAGATATGTCGCTGGTAAAACTCTGTGGCCAATCAGAATCTGATAGCTTCCTCCTGGTTCAGTGTCTTCCTGACCTCTTGACAACACAGAGCCACCACTGTCCTCTTCAGCTTCCAGTGACAACAGATGGGGTGATGATCAGAGGTAGGGTTGCAAAAAAATAGAGTGACTTGGAAATGGATTTTTTTTTTGATGATGCAATTCATGTTTTGTTTCAAATTAATTTTTATTGGAGTCTAGTTGCTTTACAATGTTGGGTTCATCTCTGCTGTACTTTTTATCTTAGCTTTGGATCTAGTTCTCTGACTAGGGATCAGCTCATGCCCCTTGCACTGGGGGTGCAGAGCCTTAACCGCTGGCCTGCCAGGAAGTCCCGTCTGCTGTGCTTTTTAAAATGATAGAGATGGAGGTGTGCAGCCCAGCACGTACGAACAACAGAAGTAAACAGAAAGGAAGAACGTGGGCCTGACCTGGGAGCTAGGCTAGAGTTAGCCACTAACCTCATTCAAGATGGGGCCCTGATAGCTTACCTCACCGCATTTCCGTGAAACCCCTTTGAAACCATACAGTCTAAGATCAGGACACCTTATCTGTTAGGAAGTTGAGGTTCACCAGATGCCTCCCCCACCCTCACTCCAGCTGCTACCTGTCCACACCCTCATGTCCAGCACCTCAAGAATGGACTCCAGGGACATGGACCTTGCCACCCCATCCTTCTGGTTGGACAGACCAAAATCCTGAGAGATCCCTTTGACTCTTTGAAAATATCTCCCAGGATCTGACTACTCCATCAACAAATCCTCTCCACTCTATCTTCAGAATATATACCCAATCCAATCCCTTCTTACCACATCTCCTGTTCCACCTGGCCAGGCTGGCATCACCATCTCTCACCTATGTTCCTTTGTTTTCTCCTGTCTGGCCCCCTTGCATCTACTGTCCCCTTCATTCTGTTCTCCACACAACAGCCAGAAGAATCATTTAAAACATGAGTAAGTCTGTCTCTCCTCTGCTCAAAATCCCATGGTCTCCCGATCTTACTCATCAAAGCCCTAGTCCTTACAATGGCCTCCAAGTTCAACTGTTTTGGCTTCCTGCCCCTGTCACACTCTGACCTCATCTGCTCTGCATCTCTCTCCCCTTGTTACTTGGGACACGTCTTCATGAGGTGCAACTTGATGACATCTCTCAAACTTAAAAATTTGATATCATCTGACCCAACAAGTTGATATTCATGAGTTTATTGTGTGGATATACTTTCTCATGTGCACAAAGAAGTATATTCATCACAGTGTCTTTTGTTTGTTGGTTCTCTGATAATAAAAGAGTAGGGACAACCTCTGTCCATCAGCAAAGGGTCTGGTTAAATAAAAACCATGGAGCATCCAATCAGTTGAAATACTGAGCATCTGTTACAAATAATGAGGCAGGTCTACATACGCCACGGTTGATCAGACTCTGGGGCTTATTGTTAGATGAGAAAAAGCAAGTTGTGAGACTAGTGAGTTGTAAGAGAGAACAGACCTACACCCACATATTCACCCAATGAGTTCTCTCTGAGAGCCCCTAGGTAATGGTACTGGGTGTCGCTGGGGAATCAGCGGTGAACCGACCTTGCCTCCTGGAGCAGATGTTCCATTGTGATAAGAAAAGAATTAGATTGATCAGTTCAGTTCAGTTGCTCAGTTGTGTCCGACTCTTTGCGACCCCATGAATTGCAGCACGCCAGGCCTCCCTGTCCATCACCAACTCTCGGAGTCCACTCAGACTCAGGTCCATCGAGTCAGTGATGCCATCCAGCCATCTCATCCTCTGTTGTCCCCTTCTCCTCCTGCCCCTAATCCCTCCCAGCATCAGAATCTTTTCCAATAAACAGATACATAACCTCAAGTTGGGGGCCAGGCTGGTGCTAAGAAGGAAGATGGAGGTTGAAAAAGCAGAGTAAAGGGGCAGACAGCTAGGGCAGTCCAAGAAGGGCTTTCAGAGGAGGTGATATTTGAGCAGAGCCCTGCAAGAAAAAAGGGCTTCCCTGGTGGCTTAGATGGTAAAAACTCTGCCTGCAATGCAGCAGACCTAGGTTCAATCCCTGGGTCGGGAAGATTCCCTGGAGAAGGGCATGGCAACCCACTCCAGTATCTTGCCTGGGAAATTCCATGTACAGAGGAGCCTGGTGGGCTACTAGTTCACAGCGATGCAAAGAGTCGGACACGGCTGAATGACTAACACCATACACTGCAAGAAAGAAGAGCATGAGTGTGAGACTGTCAGGGGCTGGTCCAGGCAGAGCATGGCCATCCCAGAGATGAGCCACAGTGTGTCAGAGGAGGTCAGGGAGGCCAGAGCTGCTGCAAGAGGGCTGAGGGAGAGTTGTGGGAATAAGGTCAGGGCAGTAGGCAGGGCCCAGAGTGTGTGGGGCCCTGTGTCTGAGGTCGGGATGTAGAGTGACATCTGAGGTCTGATGGGCAGAGGTGTGAGCTAACTTGGTCCACATTCCCAAAGGATCCCTCTGAAAGCTTCGGGGTGAGGAGTAGACTACAGGAAGGGATGCCCATGGAACTGTTCACAGAGGTGCGTCTCTGGGAAGGGGAACTGCGTATTGGAAGGGTATTGGGGTAGAAGGGAAAATTACCAATCTCCGTGTATCTTTTGTACTGTAAAAAAAAAAAAAATTCTTTTTCTGAGTGCATGTGTTTAAGTTTGGAGAAGGCAATGGCACCCCACTCCAGTACTCTTGCCTGGAAAATCCCATGGATGGAGGAGCCTGGTAGGCTGCAGTCCATGGGGTCGCTAAGAATCAGACACGACTGAGCGACTTCACTTTCACTGTTCACTTTCATGCATTGGATAAGGGAATGGCAACCCACTCCAGTGTTCTTGCTTGGAGAATCCCAGGGCTGGGGGAGCCTGGTGTCTATGGGGTCGCAGAGTCAGACACGACTGAAGTGACTTAGCAGCAGCAGCAGTGTTTAAGTTTACTCAAAAAATAAAAGCAAGAGAAAACATTCACAGCTAACATTTGTTGGGCATGTATTATGAGCTCTACTGCATGTCACAGTGAGCCCTTAGGCTTAATTGAGCTGAGACAGTCCATGTAAGTGGCCAGTTGTGTGGCCACACCACCCAGCCACAGGCTTTTCTTCAGTTGTGCTGTTCCAGGTGGGAAAGGATAAACCCAAAGTAGACATAAAAAACAAAAGGGCAAAGCTAACAGCCTCGCAAACATTGGATCTCTGAACCACATTCCCAGCCAGATTCAGCTTTATCCAGTTTCTGTGGGTTTTTATTATTATTATTATTTTTTTTTTTTTGCCAGTTGAATGGATTTCCAGCAGTGTCTCCTTGCTGTTTTAATGCAGCTCCATTTTTCTGATTAAGAATAGGTTGAGCACCTCTCAAGAGAACACAGGATTTTTCAGCCCATAATCATTATGCCACCCAGTGTCTAAGTGATGGCTCTTAATTGAAGCAACAGAGGTCAACTCTGGCTAATTTAGGGATTATCTGATAAGATGTTGGATATCTTAGAGACTTGGCAGCAAGGCTGGAGAAGCAGGCTTACAGAAAGCGTAAGGGTTCGATCCCTGGGTTGGAAAGATCCCCTGGAGAAGGAAATGGCAATCCATTCCAGGACTATTGCCTGGAAAATCCCATGGGCAGAGGAGCCTAGTAGGCTACAGCCCATGGGGTCACAAAGAGTGGGACACAACTGATGACTTCACTTGGCTTTGCTTTCACATGTAGCCAGGACCACCGTAAAATCATGCCTCAGATCCAACCCAATGAGGATCCAGTAGCCCTTCCCTCACACACACACCTCCACCCCCGCCACCACACACACACACTACATTGAACCTGGGCCCCAGAGCCACGTTCCTTCTCACCATGACTTCCCTCTGTACTACACTGCAGCCTCATATTCAGAATTGGGGCAGGTGCACTTGATGGGCCAAATCTAAGAGGGCTGCTCAGAAGATAGGCTGATGTAGGCCCTGATGTAGGCTCACATCAGGACCTACAACTATCAGCTTCTCCAGCGGGAGCAGGGCTCTGCTTCTCACCAAGATTCAAAGTTCACACGTGGGCAGTTTCTTCAACACAGGAAGGGTTTCAAGCGCTAGGTAATCAAAGGGTGACCAGAGGCCCACAGTGGGGCCTCTCAAAGGTCAGGACAGTCCAGATCATTGCCATATATTGAGCTTCCCAGTATATGAAAACACAAGTGATGAAATGCCCAAATGAGATTTAATAGTGGGGTGGCATTCCTAACAAGAAAGAAATAGAATCGCACCATAAAGAAGGCTGAGTCCTGAAGAATTGATGCTTTCGAACTGTGGTATTGGAGAAGACTGTTGAGAGTCCCTTGGACAGCAAAATTAAACCAGTCAATCCTAAAGGAAATCAACCCTGAATATTCATTGGGAGGACTGAAGCTGAAGCTCCAGTACTTTGGCCACCTGCTGCAAAGAACCAACTGATTGGAAAAGACCTGATTCTGGGAAAAATGGAGGGCAGGAGAAGGGGAGGACAGAGGACGAGATGGTTGGATGGCATCCCCACCTCAATGGACATGAGTTTGAGCAAACCTGGGAGATAGTGAAGGACAGGGAACACTGGTGTACTGCAGTCCATGGGGTCAAAAATAGTCAGACACAACTGAGTGACTGAACAGCAACAATGACTCACAAAACAGTTTTAGAATTTTTTTTTTTTTGATGGACTTCTTTACAGATGTAGAGCTGGAAATGAGCCACAGGTTCAAAGTCAGGTCGTGTCAAGATAGTCCTGCAACTTTATATTTAACCTTATCAAGTGTTCACATCAGAAGAGTGATGCTGAGCCCTGGGCCAACTGCCTTCCAGGCCGGCGCTTTCACGGGCCCTGGTGTGGGCAGGTGGTCCAGGGTCTGCTCCCAGGCAGCAGCCCCTCCCTGCACGGGCAGTCTGGTCCAGCTGGCCTCAGCCAAGAGCTGCCCTGGATGTGTAGACGCTGCATACCACAGAGGATATTACTGCACCCTGAGGCCATCTGAAATGAACGCTCGCATGCTTAGCTGCTTCAGTTGTGTCCAACTCTTTGCAACCCCATGGACTGTATTTTGCCAGGCTCCTCTGTCCATGGGATTCTCCAGGCAAGAATACTTGAGGGGTTACCATTCCCTTCTCCAGGAGATCTTCCCCACCCAGGAATTGAACCAGTGTCTCCTGGGACTCCTGCACTGCAAGCGGATTCTTTACCACCAAGCCACCTGGGAAGCCCTTAAAACAAATATAACCATGTTATTCAGTGGACTGGGCTGGGCAGGTTCAAGTAAACCTTAACTTTATTTTCCCCTGCATCTCTTCTTCCTACAGCTTGCATGGCTCCTTGGGTGCCAGGGCTTCTTCAGACATTCAGACAATAAAAGAGTCCAGTCCGGTTAAATAATCACATAGCTCCAGGCCAGTATAACATCAGAATTCCTAATTCTCTTCTAAGTAGAGCTTCTCTCTGAAGCTCTGCAGTGCCTCAGGCTCACAGCCTGAAGTGGGTGGGACACTGTGTGGTTTCTCTTTCTTTGCTCCACTTTGTCTCATCTCATCTCCTACATGTTAATTTCATTTTGGATCCATTGAGGGTCCCACCCTGTGGACAGAAGAGATGGAATGGGCAGTGGATGTCAGGCTTGCCTGGTGCATTTACGGCCTGGAGCCAGTGCCCTCTGAATGGGACAGACATCTAGTGCCAACTCATTCTCCCATGGGGACCTTTTGCTGATCCTTGGACCTCCCCAGTCAGCACCTTTCCCTTGGATGTGGAATACCTCCTCCCCTTGGCCACTTTTGATCCATCCTCAGCCCCTGGGCATCCCCCTGTAGGTCTGCATGGCTCCTCTAGGCTGCCCCCTTGGATGGCATCATTTATAAAATGCCTTTAGGCTGGCTTCTCAGCAAAGCGCCCTTTTTGGGTACAAGAGAGCCTCATACCTTTGTCCCATTGTTGGTGGAGCAGCAGCTCACTCCAGTGTAGCTTCTCTCCCATTTTTGCCTGCCAGTCCCAGCAAGCTTTTCAGTGTTTATTTTTCCCAGCTAGCATCTGGCACCAGCCCTTGCTTCCCTAAACATCAGGGGTAGGTTCAGTTCTGCCGGCAGCTGTCTTAACATCCCTCTAGGGTTATCTCATCAGTGAGTAGGAAGCTCCCTGGCTTTTTCCCACTGGGATCAGTACACAGTACACTCACAGATCCTCCCTGCCTGCCTCTTCCACTTGCCAGCTTCTTGGATTTGGCCAGAGGTGAGTCTTGAGCTTACGTTCACAAAGCCAGTTTCCAGAGTCTGCAGAGTCTGCACTGAAGATCTAACACCATCACGTTGCGGTTGTACTTCATATCTGTTGATTGATTCTGGCTGAAATTGAAACAGCAGAGGTCCTCCTTTTTCCTGTGTCCATTCCACAGACCTGATCCTCTGTTCTGTCGTCTGTCAAGAAAGTGGAATGATGCCAACCCCTCAGAATTATTTCACAAGTTAGATCATCCCTGGGGAAAAGCTTTACCAAACTGTCAAGCCCTCTACCAGCTCTGCTGCTGTGCTTCTTTGGCAGACAACCTCACGGGCTAAGGCAATGGTTTCCATCCTTTTTGGCCACACTATGCAGGAGGAATGACACCCCTCCCCACCCCACGTGTATGTAACGCCTGCCTTCAGGGAGTACAGTTTTGAGCAATCTCAAGTGTATCAGTTATACCTTCACCTCTTCCCCTTCACTGAAAAATGTTTGTGAGCCAGAGTCTTGCCACTAAAGGCCAGCTTTGGCTCTGCATTTTTTTTTCCCCTAAGTGACTGTTTTAAAATTCCACTTTCCAGCTGTTGTGATAGGACCCTCCTCCCTGTAAAGTATGACACTGTACCTCACAGGCTGTTGCCATGCATCTCAATTCATTCATGGCAGCCCTTTAATTTGGGGGAAATCTCATGCCTGCTCTTTGAGGGAACCTGGAGACCAGTCTGAGAAGAGACTGAGAGCGCATGCCAGAAGTCTGACTGCCTTTTGAACTCATTTCTGATGATTTCCTGTGACTGGTTCCCTGGAGACAAGCAGTGTTCTGTCTGGGTGTGATTCTCCTGATACCCTGTGGGTGCACTTTTTTTCTTTTAAAGTCAGTTTTATTGAGTTGTATTTTTCCTAGACCTTTGCCCCTTGTAATCTTAAAAAAATTTTTTTTATTGGAGTATAGTTGCTTTACAATATTGTGTTACTTTCTACTGTATAGCAGAGTGAATCAACTATACATAGCCATATATTCCTTCTGTTTTGGATTTTCCTTCCCACGTAGGTTGCATTTTCTGTATCACTGAGAGAAATGGCGGTGTCCAAGGGCATGCATGGACCGGCCCCCCGCATAAAGGTAATGATGCTCCCAACACACATTTCCTGTGCATTCACCCTCGTGGTCTTATTTTGATGACCTTCCCTGCTTACCACCCCCATTTTTCTTAAAGGAGCTCCTGCCTTCCCTGCTTTAGGCTTGATGGCAGTGTAGCCACCTCACCCCTCCCCAGCGCTAGGGTTGGACCCTTGGAGTCCTGAGTGGCTGGCGTGATTCATCCCAGTCTCAGCTGACCTCACAGTGGCCCGTGCGAGTGTTCAGGCAGCTTGAATCTCTGTGCCCTGTTCTCTGATCTAGCTTGGTCAGATCAAAGTGATGAGTGTTCTTCCATTATTATTTCTGTATTTTAAAAAATTGCATAATCATGTTGGGTTGGCCGGAAAGTTCATTTGGGTTTTTCCATTTTTCATTTTTCCATTTGAACTTTTGGCCCACCCAATACATGAGTATATTCTTATTGTAAAAGCATCCAACAATACAGAAGTCAAATGTGAAAGGCAACTCACTTCTCCCTGATATATCTCCCTTCCTAGTAAACATCTCTTTTGTTTATACCCATATATGTACATATATAAATATATAACTTAAGAATGGGTAAATGGAATCATACTATATATAATATTCTGAAATGTTTCATTTTTTACCCTAAAATCTGGCTTGGTGATCTTTCCATGTTAGCACACATAGAGCTACTGTATTCTTTTCTAAAAATTTTGTTTATCATTATTTTTATTTTTGACTGTGCTGGGCCTTCCTTGCCTTGGGCTCACAGCCTGCAGAGGAGGGTGGGACACTGGTTTCTCTTTCTTCGTCCCACCTTGCCTCATCTCCTTTCCTGCATGTTAACTCTGCTTTGGATCCATTGTGGAGAAGGAAATGGCAACCCACTCCAGTTTTCTTGCCTGGAGAATCCTGGTGGGCTACAGTCCATGGGGTCACAAAGAGTCGGACACGACTGAGTGACTTCACTTTCACTTGGATCCACTGAGGGCTTTTCTCTAGTTGTGAGCGAGGCCTTCTCTTGTTGTGGAGCATGCGTTCTAGGGCACTCTGGCTTCAGTAGTTATGGCACATGTGCTCAATAACTGCATGGGCTTAGCTGCTCTGAGGCATGTGGAACCTTCCCGAATTGGGGATCAAACCCATGTCTCCTGCATCGGCAGACAAAGTCTTTACCACTGAGTCACCTGGGAAGCCCTACTATATTCTTCCCAGTAGCTACATGGTACGTTTTTAGGACCGTTCTCTAATGTATGCAGTCATCTAGGGCCCATTTTCACTTTTCTGTTCCTTTGTCATAACAAACAGTGCTTTGCTGAATAACAATCTATCTGTCTGCCTAGACCTGTGTGAGTATTTTGGTTAGATCGATTTTTAGAAATGTAATTGATATAATTCCTGGGTCGAAAAGATGTACTTTCAAAATTTTGGTAGATATTTTCATATTACCTTTCTGAAAATGTTTAGTAATGTACATTTCCACCAACAGTATATGAGAGTACCTATTTTCATACACCTTCTCCAATGCTGGATTTTTGAATCTTTAACATTTTTGCTTATAGCATGGGTAAAAAATGATATCTTGTTTTATTTTTTTGAGGAGTCATTCAACTAAAGTGATCCAAGTTCATTTCTGATAATTATGGGAAAGGATGGGGTATTTAGTAAGTAATGTTGGGTTGGTTGACTGCCTGTTTGGAAGAGTTGCAGTCAGAGAGCGAAAGTAACTTCCAGTGTTTTAAAGATCAAATATATTTTTCAAAAATACAGAAATGTGGCGGATGGCCTTTGCCGCGTGGCTGGCGGCGCTGCCATCTTGGCGTTTCTTGAGTTAGAAGAGTGGAGCCTGGCCGGGAGGTGGGGGTGCTGGCTCCATTACTATGGACAGTTTTTCTTCCTCTGTGAGCTCCCAAGCCACACCTGCTCTTTTATCTTCAAGGTAGAGGAAGAGGATGGTGCAGAGCACATTCTGGTTTTGACCATGCTCTGCCTCACCAGGTTGGGGGTAGGCAGGGCACAAAAAAGAGTGTAACGTTGTAGAAGTCATGGTCCCGAACCATGATCACCAGGAGATCACAGTAGCTGTGGCCAGCCTCAAGCTGTCCTGCCAACCTATGCTGTTTGGATGACTTCCAGCTCCAACCTGTAACCTTCCACCTCTTGTCGAGTTCTGGCTCTGTGCGGATACTGGGCGGCACCAGACTGTTACTATAAGCAGTGATGTTTCTGAGGAAGAGAGCATTGGAGAGGGGGAGTGAGGAGGAGGAAGCTGAGCTGTTCACCATCCTGCCTGCCAAGAAGCAGGGGGATAAGCTCTAGTCCTCCCGGGTCAGCTAGCTGCTTGCCGCCTGAACCATGTTCCGCGTTCCCGTACAAGTTTCAGTAATTTTCTGTGTTCTCTGTTGAAGAGGATGGACAGTCGTGGGGTGGAGTGGGCGAGGTCTTAGTCTGGTGACAGGAGAAAGAGGGTCCTATTCTCCACCGGGCCCTGGTGTTCTCATCCTGTGCCCCACCCCTAGCTTCCCTTTGCTCCAGGAAGGGGAGGAGCTCTGACCTTCTATCCTGACCCTCTCTCTCCACTTGCTTATGAGGTTGGAGGTCAGTATCGGATACTCAGAACTACACATTTTTTACATTTTTGGATAAAGGTTGAAATAAAGTGGTGTGGAGAGTTTTGTGGGGTTTTTTTCTTTGCAAATATTATAGAGAAGTTGTATAGATATTATATAGTTTTAATTTATTTACTCGTCGCACTGGGTCTTCCTTGTTGCCTGCGAGCTCTCTCTAGTTGTTGTGAGTGGAGGCTACTCCTTCTTACAGTGCTTTGGGCTTCTCATTGAAGTGGCTTCTCTTGTTTAGAGCACAGGTTGTAGGCACACAGGCTCAGCAGTTGTGGCACTTGGGACTTAGTTGCCCAGAGGCATGTGGAATATTCTGGGAGAAGTGATCAAACCCATGTTCCCTGCACTGGCAGACGGATTCTTAACCACTGGACCACCAGGGAAACTCTACAATTTTTAAGCTTTGTAAATGAGATGACTTTTTCCTAGTGTGATATAAACACAGAAGTCATCAAAGAAATGACAAATATGAGCACATAAAACTATAAAGCTGTGGAAAAAATATCGTTAACAAGGCTATCTTTCTACATACGTAAAAGGGTTTACATACTAGTATTCAAAGAGCTTCTACAAATCAAATAAGAGAAAAACAAGTATAGGTAGATTAAAAAAACCAAATTATTGTATACAATATAATATTCTCTACCTCAATTTTCATCCAAAAATTAAAATAGTACTGATTATGATGTTTAATTTTATGTTCCACTTTTCTGGACCACAGTGCTCCTATATATATTTGATCAAACATTGTTCTAGATGTTTCTGGGAGGATGTTTTGGGGTGATATTTAGGTTTAAATTGATAGGCTTTGAGTAAAGCAACTGTCCTTTTGTTAATGTGGGTGGACCTCTTCCAATCAGTTAAAGACCTGAATAGAACAGAAGGTTGACCTCCCCTCAGCAACAGAGAATTCTCCACTAAACCTCATCTGCCCCATAGCTCTTCCTAGTTTTCCAGCAGATGGCCTCTGGACTTGAACACCAAGTCCATCCTGAGTCGCCAGCCTCCTGTCCTCCTCTGTCAGGTTCTGGACTCACCAAATCACTGCAGTCTTCATTGCCCTAAGCTGAAACAACTCAATGTCCTTCATGGGGTGTACGAATAAGCAGGTTGTGGTGTAGTCATACAGTGGAGCAAAGCACTCAGCAATAAAAGAAAACAAACCATGGTAGTATCGAATGAGATGAGTATCAAAGGCCTTATGCTGAGTGAAAAAGCCAGTCTCGAAAGGTTAAAAACTATAACCTGCAGGGTGTCATTTGTGTGACAGTCCAGAAAAGGTGACGCTGATGGCAGGGAGCGGGCCTGCATTTGTCATCAGGGCTGACGGGAAGACGTGACTGACCGCTCTTTATCTTGATCGTGGTAGTAGTTAGAGGAATCTGTGTGTGTTAAAATTCACAGAACTGTATGTACATCTCTCCCTGAAAAAATTCCTTTTTATAGTATGATTATTTTTTAAAAGAAAAAAAAATTCAATTGTTTCTTTAAAAATGATGCCTGGGTGTCTGGCATGGGCATAAAAGTAGAGTTCACCATTTACAGAGGTGGGATAGGCTGGTTGGTGGAGCCAGATCTGGTGGAGGGAGTGAAGAGTTCAGTTTTGGACTTGTGAAATGGGGATGCTCCCTGGGCACAGTTGGGTACACAAGAGTCAGGGGCTGGAGATTTGGGAGTCAGCAATGATTAACACAGTGATAAACTAGAACACCTGGGAAGCGGGTATAGAACAAGGGCAAAGGGGAAGATCCTTCCAGAACAATGTTTTTGGGAGAGTGAGGGCAGGAAGAGGAGCCGAGGCTGAGATGGAGGGATCAGGGGATGGTGGGGTATTAGGATTGCATCTCCTCTGCCTAACTGTCCTCCAGGGGCTTTCCTTGGCAGGAGGGCTGGTGGTGTGAACAGGAACTTCTAAATGAGAACGAGGGGCTGGTAAGAATGATTTTAGAAAGTCAGTGGTGGTCTTTGTGGTGTTCTGCCCTCAGATCTAGGCAAAACTCTCTCTGAGCGTTGCTTCCTCCTGCTTTCCTCCCTACCTGTCCATCCCCAACATTCTCTGCAGCAGAGGCCACCGACTGGAAGCCCAGGAGCCAGGCCACCACCCTCCGATCTGTTCTGTTTTCATCACACTCAATCCTTTCACATTTTGAATTGGTTATCAGCTTAAAAGAATATAAAATTTTGGAAACAGCAATTTTTTTAAAAAAATTTGTCTATGTTGGGTCTTAGTTGCAGCACTTGGGATCACAGGCTTTCTTGCTGTGGTGGGCAGGCTTAGTTGCCCCAAGTCATGTGGGATCTTAATTCCCCAACCAGGGATAGACCCCATATCTCCTGCATTGCAAGGTGGATCTTAACCATTGGACCACCAGGGAAGTCCTCAAAACAGCAGTTTAAATAGCTGTATTTCCAACTTGAAAAATTGGAAGGTATGGCAGCGTGGAGCCCACTGCCCTGCATGATAACTAGACAGGAATTGAGTTCAGATGAGCTGTGCACTCTCCACTCAGCCATAGTCCCTACTCCTCCCTACAGTGGCCAATACTTTGGCCACCTGATGCGAAGAGCCAACTCACTAGGAAAGACCCTGATGTTGGGTAAGATTGAGGGCAGGAGGAGAAGGGGGAGAGAGAATGAGATGGTTGGATGGCATCATCAACTCAATGGACAAGAGTCTGAGCAAACTCCAGGTAACAGTGAAGGGCAGGGAAGTCTGGCATGCTGCAGTCCATGGGATTACAAAAAATCGGACACGACTGAGCAACTGAACAACACTCCCTACGGATGTCCAGTACCAAGAGCTGGTTGCTATTTGTCACTGTTTTGAGCTATGGTTTCTGCCCTTTTATGTAACTTCAGTGGTTCCACAGCTGTCCCAATTTCTGCAGAGTGGTCCAGCAAAAGCAGAGACTTGCTTGGATTATTGAAACTTGGGAGGATTTTCTCGACAATGGTGAAAGTGAAAGTTGCTCAGCTGTGTCCGACTCTTTGCAACCCCATGGACTGTAGTCCGTGGAATTCTCCAGGTCAGAATACTTAAGTGGGTAGCCTTTCCTTTCTCCAGGGCACCTTCCCAACCCAGGGATCGAACTCAGATCTCCTGCATTGCAGGCAGATTCTTTACCAGCTGAGCCACACAATGGTATGTACAACCAATCAAAGGCACCTGAGGTGAGGTGTCACATTTTTAGTCAACTGTTTTTGACTGAAGCTTAATTTGCATATTCCCCATTTTTAAAAAGATTCATTTCTTTATTTGTCCGCATCGGCTCTTGGCTGTGGCACATGACATCTTTGTTGCATCATGTGGGAACCTTTTTGCAGCCCATGGATTCAGTTGTGGCACCCTGGCTCCGGAGCACACTGGCTCCGTAGTTACCATTGGCAGGCTTAGTTACTCCTCAGTGTGTGAGATCTCAGATCCCAACCAGGGGAACCTAAGTTCCCTGCATTGCAAAGTGGGTTCCTAACCACTGGAGCACCAGGGAAGTCCCAGCAGTCATTTTAATCAAAGAGTTCACTAAGTTTTGATAGATCTGTGTAACTCCCACCCAAATCAAGTTATAGAGCATTTCCAACACCACAAAATGTCCCTCTGGTGTCCTCTCAGCCAATCCCCTCCCAGTCCCATCCCCAGTCCCTGACAACCACTGATATGGTTTTTTGGTCACTTCAGGGGTTCTGGTACCAATTCCTAGCTGAGGTGTCATTTCCTCTGCACCACCAAGCCACTCTCCCAATACCTGCTGAGTGTCCTACAATTCAACTCAATTCTGACCCCATCTACCCAGAGGTAGTGGGTCACTTCCACACCCACTCCCAGCACACCACTTGCCCAAGTCTCTATGTGTTCACCAACCCAGAAGCTCTCCAAAGTCCATCCCTTTGGGTTTTTATGGAGGCTTCCATAGGCATGATTAATTAAATCTTTGACCATAGGTGACTGTTTCAACCCCCAGCCTCCCTCTAGTCCCTGGAGGTCAGCAGGGGTAGAATTGAAAGTTTCAATCCCCCAATCACATAGCTGGCTCCACGCACAGTCAGCCCTCATCCTTCGAAAGTCACCTTATTAGCATAACAAAAGATAGCTTTATTGCTGTCATCACTTAGGAAATTCTAAGGATTTTAAGAATTCTGTGCCAAAAATGGGGATGAAGACCAAATATGTATTCATTATAAATCACAGTGTCATAGTCAGAGGTTATCCTGTTACCCATGTGACCAGTTTGTTACTTTTTACTGCCAAGTAGTGTCCCATTGCATGGCTACATCACAGTTTTTAAATCTATTCTCTTTTGATGGACACCTGGGCCACGTCCAATTTGGGGCAATTATGAATTAAAGTTGCCCTGAATATTTGCATGCAGTCTTTGTTTGGACAGGATGCTCTCATCTTCTCGAGTAATAGCTGCGAGGACACCGCTGCTCATAACCACAGAAGTCTTGCCTCCGAAGCCCTCCTGTGTTTCTTGTCTCACGGAGCTGGGCGATTCCTCACCGGGTTGGTTGGCTTGTCATGTGCGTGCAGCGGCAGGAGCTTGCTGGCCTATTTGTTCAGTTCACTCTGCAGTGAGCTTTTCTGCTTACATCTTTTTCTGGCTGACCTCTTAATTTACAGCAAATAATCTGATTGTTTTCCAAAGGATAAGCAAACAAGGAGTTATTTCAGTGGAGGCTTCTAGGGTGTTAGGAAGAGAGGGTTGTGCTCTAAGCAAAGAGAACCACTAGAAAACAATTATTAGAAAGGGGAAGGGACAAGGGAATCAGTGAATCTCAAGCCCATGATTGCATATCAATTACAAGTAAATTATGCATCCAGGAACACATATCCTCATCTTCATATGGGCAGAGTATGTGTGATGGTGACTTTATGGACACAAAGACTGCGTAGCTCTCCTGTTTCCACGGACATACGCAAGGCCAAGTACCCTTCTATAGGGCAGCATCCATCATGATCTCCACCCTGCTCATTCAACAGTGTCTTGTTTTCACTGCAACCAATATTCCATATTGGAGAACAGTGTGGAGGTTCCTTAAGAAACTAAAAATAGAGCTACCATTTTAATCCAGCAATTCCACTCCTGGATATATATCCAGAGAAAAACATGGTTTGAAAGGGTACATGAACCCCAGTACTCATCGTAGCACTATTTACAATAGCTAAGATATGGAAGCAACCTAAATGTCCCTTGACAGAGGATGGATAAAGACGATGTGGCACATATATACAATAGACTATTACTCAGCCATGGAAAAGAATGAAATAATGCCCTTTGCAGCAACATGGATAGACCTAGAGATTGTCATACTGAGTGAAGTGAGTCAGATAGAGAAGGAGAAATATTGCATGACATCACTTATATGTGGAATCTAAAAAAAAAGTACAAATGCACTTATCTACAAAGCAAATGGAGTTACAGCTGTACAAAACAAACTTATGGTTACTGTAATTTAAGAGAGAGGGACAAACTGGGAAATTGGGATGGACGTATACACACTACTATAAAATGGGCTTTCTAGGTGGCTCAGGGGTAAAGAATCCTTCTGTCAAGCAGGAGACATGGGTTCTATCCTTGGTTGGGAAGATCCCCTGGAGAAGGAAATAGCAACACATTCAGGCCTTCTTGCCTGGGAAATCTCATGGACAGGGAAATCTCATGGACAGTGAAGCCTGGAGGGCTATAGTCCACGGGGTCACAAAAGACTCAGACATGACTTAGCAACTAAACAATAACAACAGATATACAAAAATAGATAACTAATAAGAACCTACTGTATAGCACAGGGAACTCTACTTAATACTTTGTAACGACCTACATAGGGAAAGAATCTTTAAAAAGAGTTGATATATGTGTATGTATAACTGATTCAATTTGTTGTACAGCAGAAACTAACACATTATTAGCTGATATATGTTTATGTGTAACTGATTCACTGTGTTGTACAGTAGAAAGCAACACAACATTGTTAGTATATCAACTATACTCCAATATATGAATTTTTAAAATCCCATAATAAGCTTGGGAAATTTCATCAGTAAAAGGAGAGCTTGCAGTTGAGACTGTCAGTCAGATGATATTCAACCTTAGAAAGTGTCCATCTTTGTCGAAGTTTTGCTCTTTGTCTTATAGTGCTGGGTCCATGTAGCCCCAGTCAGCTCTCGAAAGCCCCTTTCTAAACAAGGGGGATCCCAATATCTCGATGCCAGAGCTACTAACTGGAACCACAAGAAATCTCCCCGGAGTCCACTCATTATAGGTAGAATAAACACTAAGATTTCATAGCTCCTACAAAGCAAACAGAGTTTAGAAATTCCAGGATCATAAAATAATTTAAAATAAGAGAAGACGTCATTGGATAGGTTCCAATAGGATACAGGATGCTTTGGGGTACAGGCTTATCCATTAGAGTTAAGATACATTTGGCTGCAAGTTAGAAAATATCTTGCCTATAGCAAGTCAACCATAGGGTGTTTGGAGGTGGTGGATCCCAGCTCAACAAGCTCAGCAAGGACCCAGGCTTGTTTCATTCTTCTTCTCTGCCACTTTTCACCTATTACATTTGTTCTTCAAGTATGTGGTCTTATGGCCCCCAAAGGGCTGCTGTAGCTCCAAGTATCACATCTTCACATAAAAGCTTCCAAATCAGGAAGGGAGAGGGCTGTTCCTCACACATCTATCTCCTTAATAGGGAGGAAAGTCTTTCCCAGAGACCTTCAGCAGATGTCTTACCATTTTTTGGCTCAAAATGGGTCATGTGTCCATCCTGAGACCAGTCACCCATAAAGGGGAACAAAATTGTCATGACTAGTTTCAACTGCGAATCACCCCCTGGGGCTGGGGGATCTGCAACAGGGGATAATTCAGTGAATTCTGAATTCGGTGAAATCACTCTTTTCCAAAAATATTTCTAATACCCCGTTTCCTGTTTTGTAACATTTCCTCTTCCCTGGTTCCACGCCTCCATGGGAGTCAACTCCATAGCCCTTCCCACTTCCAGCAGTATTTATCAGATTTCATTCCTTCTAGCCTGTTCTTTTTCTGGTATGTGACCCCACCATCCTTTTCCCAGAACATGGACCACCATCTTGATGCCTTGGTCTCCCTCCATATGGTTTTTCAGAACTGGCCTTAAAGGGAAGTCAGAAGGTTTCCCACTTCTCTTTGCAGTTTTAGGGGCCACAACTACCTGTATTTCTTGGGCCCTTCTTTTTTTTCACCTTGAGGTATCATGCCAGAGATAGGAAGGGAAAAATTGAGCACTCTCCCACACTATTTCACTCTATTTGTTCCCCCACCCAAGACTCTGTCTTCCACCTCTGATTCTCCTCTCCCAGAATCAGTGGCCTGACTCTTCCTCCATGTCACCTGCCACTTTTTACTGCTGCTCTGCTTCCTCCTTTTGGATGATTCTTGCAACTAATTCTGCAGACTCCCAGGCTTCTTACTCCTACTCTCCCTCCCCAATCTGTTCTTCACCTCCCACCTCCCTGCTCTCCCAAACACAATCTGGTCTAGCGTTTGCCCCATCCCAGGGTCCAGGTGAAGCAGACTTACCTCTCCTGCTTTGCATCCCTGGTCCCACCGGGCACAGACACACAGTGGGCGGCTACTTGCTAAACTGTCCACAGGCTGTGGCCACAGGTGATGTATTCAACTCAGCAAAAGGTCTAGCTTCCTCCCTGCTCCCTGCCTGGCCCTCCGTCCCCTCTGGCTGACACAGGTTCACGGACAGTCTGAGCCGCAGCAGTTTCGCCGCTCGCTGCCTCCAGTCAGGCCGCAGTGAACCATCTTTGCCGGCTTCCTAGTGATTTCTTCGGTGGCTTCCCTGGATTTCTGGTCACACTTGGCGACTTAAAGCTCCCAGCCTCCTCCCTTTCCGCTATGAGCTGGCACTTGGGAACCTACGACAGAGAGGAGTCCAGCCTACTCTTCCTTTCATCCTTCTGGGTTGCACTGCCCCAGGTTTTTCTGGGGGTAGGGGGAGGGTGACCTTTCCTTCTAGGAAGGGAAGTTTCCTACTCTCACGGCCATCAGTGACTCCCTTTGGTAAGCCTTTAAAAACTCATTTTGTTAATTAACGAAATTTTACTGCTAAGAAATCTAATTCTTAAAAGTACAGACTGGGAATTCACTGGCAGTCCAATGTTCAGGATTCTGTGTTTTCACTGCGGGGGCACAAGTTCAATCCCTGGTCAGGGAACTAAGATCCGGCAAACAGTGTGGCATGGCCAAAAAAAATTATAATAACATTAAAATCACAGACTGTCAGACACATGGCTGTTTGAAATCCCCTCAGTGAGAACGGAACATTCCACTGCTGCCTAGAGGCACTGGGCAGGAGCCTGTGACACAGAGAAGCAGCCTGGCTTTTCAGCCTCCAGAGCGTCACATGAGTTTCCAGACACAAAATTCCACCTTTATCTTTATTTTGTGTTTTCCAGAAAAAATAAGACCCTGGGTCTGCTTCTTGGCGCAGCCCTGAAATTGACCTCTTTCCATCCAGGCCTGCTGTGCTTTGAGCCTATCAAATACGGTGTCATCGAAACATCACCTAAAGGTCACCCTCATCTCAAACCTCTAGGAACCCAGTCTCTTCATTTGCAAGATGCCCCACGCTTCCTCTGGAGTGTGTGTGGTCTCCTTTGCTCCAGCAAGATAATGAACCTGACTTTGTTGGGCTGATGCATGAGACAGGCTTTCTCACTCTGTGAGTGATGAGACCTGTGCTCCAGCTCATGCGTTCTCCACAGGGGCAACAATTGTTCCCAAAGACGTGAAAATGTAGTTCTGGGGGAACCAAAAAGTCTTATAGTGGTGCATGGTCTTCCAAAGGGCTACAAACATAGATAGATACAGAGTATGTCTGTTGTATTAAAATGCCATGGTCGGGGGAGGGGGGTGGGGGGGTGCGGCGGGTGAGCACTTCCCTTCCCTGGTGATCCAGTGGTATAAAATCCCCCTCTCAAGGTAGGGTAAGTGGGTTCCACCGGGATCAGGAAGTTAAGATCCTACATGCTGCGAGGCAACTAAGCCCACACACCACGACTGCTGAGGCCACGCAACCTACCAAAGATTCCACGTGCCACATCTGAGACCCGAGGCAGCCAAATAAATTGTAAAATTTCTAAAAAATAATCATAATTCAATGGCAGGGAAGGGAAGGTATTGAGTAGCAGGAAAATACCCAGAAAAGGTCCCTTGAGGGAACAGTGGTACAGAAGTTTGAGAAACGGGCTTCAGCTTTCATGCATTGGAGAAGGAAATGGCAAGCCACTCCAGTGTTCTTTCCTGGAGAATCCCAGAGACGGGGGAGCCTGGTGGGCTGCCGTCTATGGGGTCGCACAGAGTCGGACACGACTGAAGCGACTTAGCAGCAGCAGCTCATACTGACTAGCTTTGGGTGCTTGCTGTGAGTCAGGTCCCCAGTGGCTCTCTTTTGCAACTGGAATTGAGTTCTCTGAGCTCTGTCTTTGACCTCTTGCAGCCCCCAGAGAACTGCCCCCTCCCCGCCTCCGTGCCTGCCATGTCCTCACCCACCAGAACCTTCCACCTGCTGGCTCTGCACAGTGGGGAGAGTGCGTGATGCGCCGTCACACACACGCATGCGCCCACGCCCGTCTCCCCACCCGCCTCTCTCCCCTGCTTTGAAGGGCACCGGACAGCAGCCCGAAACCCACCCTCTACTGCCTGAGCACCCCTCTCCCTCGACTTCCAAGAGACGTGGAAACACTTTCACTCCACGTTCACCACCACCCAGCCTCTGATGACTCTTCATCCTCTCCGCCCCTCAGCCTTTGGTTTATACAGACTGGGGTAGGGGTGGGGCTGGGTGATGCCCGGCCAGCTAAGCTGCCTCTTCTTCCTCCGTGTAAACTCGGAGGGGAGGAGTCAGATTCCTGTTCTCCACGGTTCTCTCTGGAATGCTGGGTTTCCAACTCTTCTTTGTCCTCAGAGTTGGGTCGTCGCTACCACCCCTGGAGTTGCAGGATTCCACGTCACCTTTGTGCCCTTTCCGAAGCATGTATACCCATGTTTCCATGAAGGCTGTGTGCCTTGGGACAGACAGATGAACCATGGGACAGAAGGCCAGCTCACGCCTTCATCTCTGCACAGAGATGATGTCTCTCTCCCTTTACCCGAGACTCAGTCCCCACCCACAGCCAGTCCTCATTCCCCAGTGACCCTGGAAGAAAGCAGATGCTAAAGGGCTTCTCAGGCGGCTCAGTAGTAAAGAACCCGCCTGCCAGTGCAGGAGGTGCGGGTCCGATCCCTGGGTCCGGAAGATCCCCTAGAGAAGGAAATGGCCACGCACTCCAGTATTCCTGCTGGGAAATTCCATGGACAGAGGAGCTTGGCAGGCTACAGTCCATGGGGTTTCAAAAAGTGGGACACGATTTAGCAACTAAACAGCAACAACAGAGACAGTGATACTGAAATCCCTAAAGTTCTGAGCCCACACAATACGGGCACAATAAATAATTTTGAGCTCAGTCTGACTGAGTGTCAACAGTGCCAGAATTTCTCTGGTTGCTTTGCGGGGCAGTGGGGGAGGCCCTGATCAGCTCTTTCTCAGGTAACACCCAGCCCTCTGTGGAAAACAAAAATTTACTACATGATCACAGTTTGATAAAAGTAGCTCTTAAGAAGACACATTTGTCTTTTCGGTACCCTGAAGTCAACGTGCTGACTAATTCTCTTATTCTTTTCAAGGAAGTTTCTTTGCTGGGAAGAGGATGTATGCTCACAGATAGCCCATCTGCTTTGCATCCAGTTCTGTTTCTATTCATGATCTGTTTACATTTGTCCCCGTCAGTCTGCCTCGGCTGACTCTGGAAGTCTGACCGGGCCTGCTTACCGATGACACACAGCTAGTGGCAGAGTGGCTCAGGGACCTGGGTTTCAGAGTCAGCTAATTTCAGCTTCCAGTCCTACTTCAACCGCTTGTGGGCTATGGGGTCTCAGGTAAGAGACTTCACCTCTCTGGGCCCAGTCTCTCACTTGTAAAATGGGAAGAGTAATAGTACCTGCCTCACAGCGACGGAGAAGATTGAAGAAGACAGTGTCAGGCCAAGCTCTTAAGATAGGTTAGTTATTGTTCTTATTCTCCCAGCTCCAGTCCTCTCTCAGCATCTAAGCATCTTCTTGTTCACCCTTTTCTTTCAGAGTCTAGCTGTTTTATCCTTCCATCCATACAGTAAGATACACTCACATATACCAATCACATAGACCATTAAAAAAAAAAAAGTTAAGAAAAAAAAAATTCTCTTTTGCTTGCTGCCAAATTTATTTAGGTAATGTTCCTTTGCCATTTTTCATAAATGTCCCTGAAGATCTGAAATTATTGAGCAGTGGAAACTTTCTGGAAAATCCACATGTGGCAGCAGGGTGCTCCCTCCCACCTGGAGTCCTGTGTCCCTACCCCCACCAGCTTCGTCAGTAGTTCTGAAGGACATATTCTTCCTGTCTTCTGTCCCAAGTCACTAGGCCGCTCCCTGGGCCCCTGAACACTGCTCTCAGCTCCTTTTCTACCTTCAGCAAAGTTCAGGAGCTGGCCTGCTGCTTTTCTCCATAGCTCTTCCTCACCTTGACCACTTCCTGGGTACGTCAGGGGATGGGAAGGGAGGGCAGTGTGTGGTGAGATCAAGAGCTGGGCTTGGGCACATCCTGAGGAAGGCAGGGTGCCTGCTCTGCCCCAGATGGTGCCAGTCCCCAGTCTGCCTCTCCAGGGTCCTGCTGACTTGAGCTTGGAACTGCCCTGGGGATGATCCCCCTTGCAGCCCAGTCCACCTGCTACTGGCTCCAGAGCGCCCACCTAGAGTCCGCTAGCTGGCCTCTATGTTGAACAGCTCCTGCGGTGGCCCCTCTCCCTCGCTCTTCTTCGAGGTCACGCCGTTCTCCTGCCTCCAAGGGCCCCAGGACCCAGTCAGCCGCCCCAGCAATCCCTGGAAGTCGGCTTGGAACCCAGATGATGAGAAATAGTAGACGAGGGGGTCGAAGCAGGAATTCAGGGTGCTGAGGAGCAGCACGTAACTTCTCCATGTGGGGCTTTCACCCTGGATGTAGCCCACGATGTGGGACACGTTGTAGGGCCCAAAGCAGACGAGGAAGTTGAGCAACGTGGCGGCCGCCAGCCCTGCCACCCTCTTCCGACGGCGATGGCTCGCTCCCCTCCCGAGTATGCAGACCAGGCGGCTGTAGCAGTAGCTGCTGATAAACAGGGGCACCCCAAAGAGGACCACTGCCATCTCTAGCCGGACAGGCAGGAGAAGGGCCAGCTGATCCTCCCGGAACTCCAGGTAGCAGGTCCCATTGATACCCTGGCTGGGGGTGGAGTCCCCTGAGAATTCGATGACGTAGACCACGCTGCAGTGAGCAGCGGCCAGGAGCCAGCAGGCCCCACTGACCAGGCCAGCCTGCCCCGGCCTCGGCCGAGTCTTGTACCAAAGCGGGTAGGCCACGCTCAGGAAGCGCTCTGTGCTCACGGCTGCCAGGAAGAGGGACGTGAGATAGATGGTGGTGAAGAAGAGGAACCTGGAGAAGGGGCAGAAGACGAAGGGCAGGGACCAGTGCATGGCACTGGCCGCCTCCACCATGCGGAACGGCAGGAAGAGCAGCAGGACCAGGTCCGAGAGGGTGAGGTTTAGCAAGAGCACGTCCACGGCCACCGGGCGGCGCCGCAGCTTGCCCACGAAGATCGCCAGGGCCATCAGGTTGAGGGGGAGCCCCACGAGGAAGGTGAAGAGGTACACGGAGAAGAAGAGCCAGTGATTGCCGAGGAAGAAGGAGTGGTCTGGGCTGGTCATGGCCACTAGCGTGAGAGAGAGACAGAGATGGCAGCCCAGGTGGGGGTCTCGCACCATCTGCTTCCCAGCTGTTGGCCGGGAACACCCCCACCCCCAACCCCTCACACTTTCCGCAGCACGGGCCGCCTGCCTCTCTTCCTGGTCACACCCGGTCTCCTGCCCCTTTCCTGTCCCTCTCTTCCTGCTTGCCTCCTGTCTCCTGTTCCCTCTCCCTGAGCGCCAAGGTGCCCTCCACAGAGCCCCTGAGGACCCCGTGCTCACCTGCTGCTTTGAGACCCCGAGGGCTCTGCCGCTCAACACCTTGCCGGCTCCTCCAGATCAAGTCCGGTGAGCTATTATCTGGCAGAAGTGATAAAAACCTGGCAGTGCCCATGACGTCACTCGCTGGAGAGCAACGGCACAAAAGATGCCTTTAGCTCCGTTAGCAGCGCCGGCAGGCCAGTATGCAAAATGAGGAGCAAATTCCACGACTGCCTGCATGCCTTGCTCCTCTGCGGCCTCACAGGGGATGTGCAGACTTTGTCTTCTCCCTGATCCTCCACTTGAATTTTATCTGCTCCTCTAGAATGGCACTCCTCCAGTTTGCCTTGTAAGGGCAGGAAGTGTGACACAGTCATGCAGAGCCTGGGCTCTGGATCCAGGCTGGGGTTCAGTGCTAGCCCTGTCACTTGCTAGCTTCGTGATTTGGGGCCAGTGACTTAAGCCCTCTGTGCCTCTGCTTTCTCATCCATATAGAACAGGATCATCAGTCTCATAGAACAGAATACCAGTCTCATAGGCTTATTGTGTAAAGTGTTAGTTAATCACCTGTCAAAGGCTAAGTTAAGTGTGGTGAGCACTGAACAGATGTCAGTTGCCCTCACCTCACTTCCTGCGGTGGGCTTGTCTCTGGGCTGATAGTAATATTAATGTTGGTGGCGATGATGGAAACAACTACCTTTAAGGGGCCACAGAATCCATAGCAGGGGCTTCCCTGGTGGCTCAGTGGTGAAGAATCTGCCTGCCCAGCAGGAGATGCAGATTTGATCCCTGAGTAGGGGAGATCCCCTGGAGGAGGGGCATGGCAGCCCACTCCAGTATTCTTGCCTGGAGAATCCCCATGGACAGAGGAGCCTGGTGGGCCACAGTCCATGGGGTCGCCAATAGTCGGACACAGCTGAGTGACTGACACTATTGACTTAAGAGAAATGAAAGCATATATCCACACAGAGACTTGCTCATAAATGTTCATAAGAATATTAGTCATAATAACCAAAAAGTGGAAACATTACCTAGTGTCCATCAGCTAGTGAATGGATAAACAATGTGGCATAGCCAGACAGTGGACTACTATTTGGCAACAAAAAGGAGTGAAATACCCATGCATGCTGTAACATGGATACACCTAAAATGCTGTGCTAGGTGAAACCAGCCAGACATAGAAGACCGTGTGTTTCCATTTTTATGAAATGCCCAGAGTAGGCAAATCTGTAGAGACAGAAAGTAGATGACTGGTTGCCTGGGGACTGAGAGTGGAAGTGGGTTTACTGTAAGTGAGCATGAGAGTTATTCCATTTTTATCAAAAAATGTCCTACATTGCTTGATAGTGATAGTTGCACCCCTTGATAAATGTACTAAAAACCACAGGATGGTACAGTTAAAATGGGTGCATTTTATGATATGTAAATTTTATCTCAAATAGGCTGTTAGAAACCGGGCAGAAAACCAAAGTTTTTGCTGTTGTGGGGCTTACATTTGGTGGGAGGGGTGTCCTTGAGAGGGACTGAATAGGGGGACAATAATAAAGACACAAATAATACAGAGGCCAAGAGCCCCCAGAGGAAACAGTGCAAGCACAGGGAATAGGGGTGCCCAGGTGGGCCTTCTGGGGCCACTGGTAGCAAGTTCAGGGCACAAGGGGCGAGGGTAACCAGAGGATGCTGGGGGCGGGCTCTGCGGGGCTGCAGAGAGGAGCTGAAATCTCCCCTAAGTGAAAGAGGTGCAAGTAACCGGAAGAGGCGGCCCAGCAGCAGCAGGTGCTCTGGTGCAGTGGGAGGGAGCGTAGTTGTCACTTTACGGGAGGGGTCACCTGTGCTGGAGCTCAGGCTTTGGCCAAGATTCTCTGGTGTCCCCAACTGCACAGAGGGCAAACTTGTTTCTGGCTTCAGTGGAGCCTCTGGCCAGTGACTTCACTTCTCTGGCCTGTTTCCATATTTGTTTGTTATTGCTGTTGTTTAGTCGCTAAGTCATGTTGAACTCTTTGCAACCTCGTGGACTGTAGCTCACCAGGCTGCTCTGTCCATGGGATTGTCCAGGCAAGAATACTGGAGTGGGCTGCCATTGCCTACTCCATGGGGTTTTCCCGACCCAGGGATTGTACTTGCGTCTCCTGCATTGGCATGCAGATTCTTTACCACTGAGCCACCAGGAAAGCCCTCCATCTTTATAAACAGGGGTAATAAAACTGTTTTTGGAGGGCTGTTACAAGCATTCACTCACTCAGCAGATATTTACTGCAAGCCTGCTATGTGCTTGGCTCTCTTCTAATTGCTGGGGTTATATCAGCAAATGAAACAAGAATTCTTGCCCTTGTAGACATTTGTTTTTCTTGGCCACACCATGCAGCATACAAGACCTTAGTTTACCCTGACCAGGGAATCTAATACATTCCCCTTGTGGTGGAAGCACACAGTCTTAACCTGTGGACCATTAGGGAAGTTCCCCCTTGCAGACTTTTAAGCATGAAAAGATAACTTGTGTAAACCTCAAGTGCAAGTCAGGCACGTAGCCGCTAGTTTTTTTGCTTCTATGTGTTCACATCTTCGTCATCATTAGAGGAATAAGTCTGTTCCCTACACCTCGTCTCAGAGCAGACGCCCACGCGTGTGTCTCTCTCCGCCGCTGTCCTCTGCCCACTCTCTCTTGGGTTCAGGGTGTCACCACTCACCTTCACAAAAGGGACCACAAAAAGAGGCGTACCCCGATACCCCTAAGTTTTCCAAATGCACCCTGACCTTTTGGGGTCCTCCTCAAAACATCACTTCTTATGTCCGCCGCTCCATTGCTGTAAGGCCTTTGGGCAAATTTCTTAATCCCAAGAAATGAAGATGATCATACCTGGTTCCAGGACCATCGCAAACTCCTGCAGTGCCTTAATGCCTTAGGAAAAGGCACTCCCTGCAAAGCACAGCCCTGCACCAGGGAGCGTGCACTGCCTGACAAAGTGGGTAGTGTCTTTGTTCAAATTAGAGTAAGTCACTCCTTCTCCTGGGTGGGAGCAGCCCCATACCAGGCACGTGGCTTGGTGAACAAAGCACGGTCTAGAACTCAGTCAGCGTTTGCCCCTTTGCCTGACTCCCTTGTGCAGTGAGCTGCCTGCTCATCTGTACCGCAGCTGCACAGCTAAATCAAAGGATTGTGGGAGGATGAAATGAGACAATGCTCGCAAAACTCTTGACATGGTGACTATCATGTATATTTGTTTGCGACTGTTTCTGGTGCTGCTAGTATTTTCTCTTTCCCCTGCCCAAGCATCTGTTGCCTACTAGCTTCCTGTTCACAGTTCTAATGCTGCCCCCTTGTGAACCCTATAGGGCATCACAGTGTCATGGTCTTGCCTCCTGCTGCTTCTTGAGAAATTTAAATGTACATTCCTAGGAAATGATTTTAGAGTAACATCTCCCCAAGCATACCATCAGAGTGGCAGTGCCTCTGGCTTAGAAGCAAATGTCCTTCCTCCTCCTCCACATGGCACGCTGGCAGTTGGGGCCGTCAGGATTCGAGGAGACGAGAGACAGGGGAGGTGGGAAGTCCTGTGTGCCAAGGGCAGCTTACCTTCTTCCTGCCATCCGGCTCCAGGCCTCCATCCTTCTCTCTGACTGCAATGCTGTCTTCTTCTAGGCTCAGTTCTCCCCCAAATGGCTCCAGGGATGCTCCCAGGTGAGGCCACCCCGCCGTTCCTTGAAAGTGGCCCTTGCCAGAAGCCTGGAGAAGCAGCCAGGCTCTCCTGCTCCCTGCCCCTTTTCCCCCAGCAGCAGCTACTATTTCTGGGATACCTCTGTTTTTGTTTTTGCCACACAGACTGTCCCCCGGCCAGGGCGCCCTCCCAAGTAGCCGGTCACCAAAGGGTTGAGCACCACGCTCCAAGCACCTGTGATGAGCCCCAGCTGCCGCCACTGGCCTCCGATATCGGGGTGCAGAAAGCCAGCCACATTGGAGGCGTTGTAGGGTCCTAAGCAGAGCAGCAGCGTGAGCAGGGCCCCACCGGCCACCCACGCCGCCTTTAGCTTCCGTCTGTGGCTCAGGCCCGAGCGGGCCAGTGCCCGGAGGCAGCCCACGTAGCAGAAGGCCGTGATGACCAGTGGCAGAAAGAAGAGGAGAAGCGAGAGGCTGAAGCGAGCAGGGCCCGCCGATGCCGGGTCCCAGGCCTCCAGGCAGACCGGAGAGCCATTGACTGGTGTGCTGATGCCCAGGGAGCTGGTGGAATTGTCCAGCCAGCCCCCCGGGGCCTCCAGCCCAAAGACCAGCCCCAGGTGACAGAGGACAATGGCCCATATGGCCACACACACGCCCCAGGAGTAGAGCGGCCTCCGGGCAGCTTGGTAGCCCAAAGGGAAGGCAGCTCCGAGGTAGCGGCCGACACTCAGGGCAGCCAGGAAGCCCCCGCCCGCATAGAGTGGGGCGAAGTGGACCAGGGCAAAGGCAGGACAGAGGGGGGCCGGCAGGGGCCAGGCGCCCCCAGCCAGGGCCTCCGCCGCCTTCAGGGGCAGAGAGGTCGCCAGCAGGAGATCAGAGCAGCCCAGGTGGAGGGCATAGACCAGGCTAGGGGTGAGGCGCAGCCGGGCGTGGGACACGGCACCCGCGATGGCCAGGGTGTTGAGTGGAAAGCCCAGCACGAAGGCAGCCACATAGAGGGCAAAGGAGAGCTGTGGGGGCAGGTCCATGGGACCCCTTGGACGCCCTACTCACTCCCTGATCTCAGATCTCCCGGGACCAAGGAATGGGGGCTCCTGGGGTCACAGACTGGTCTCAGCACCACTCAGGGCACTAGAAGCCGTCTAGTGAGACTGGTGGAGAGATGGACGCCCCACAGAAGGAGGTGGCAGTTCTTTAACAGTCAAGCCTGGATTCGAGCAGGAACCACTCGCTGTCAGCCCTCTGCTTTCTCTCCACCACGCGCCCCCTTAAAATGGAGCTGGTAACAGGGGGAGATGGAACACAGGTGAGCAGGTCCCAGGAGAGGCAAGACCTCCTGATTCCTGAGCCTCTGGGAAAACAAAGGGTGGAGAGAGTTCAGAACCAGAGTTAAGCCCGAGAGGATGTTTTTCTCAAGAGAGGAATCTAGACTCCTGTGTTCATGCCCCTTTCCCAATTCCCTGGAAAGAGAGGGCCCTGCTCCCCTCTAGCAGGCGATGTGGGTCAGGTGGCAACTCCCAGTTGAGGGAAGGAGAAGTCGGGGTACAGGGAAGGTGAAGATTGTGGCCATGGGCAGGAGAAGAGGGTCGCTTGAGGAGAGTCCAGGGGTAAGCCAAGTCCCCTCGGTGCAGGGGAATGACTTTGGCCGACTTCAGGGGTCCCCCTGAGCGGGGGCATCTGGGGTTCTGGACAATCATTCTTGCAGGGATCTGGGGAATCATTCTTATGGGGAGAGAAGCCATAGAAAGAGGGACTCACCTCCTGGTGCTGCCAGATGTCTGAGGTTCAGGAGTTCCCCGAGGGAGGGTGGCCAGGATGGGCAGTGAGCCGGAAGGGAGGGAAGGGCGGAGTGGCAGGGTCATTAACCTGAAGCACTCACAGCCTGGGTGAGCAGCTAATGGACCATCTCTGAAGGAGGTGAGGGTCCAAGGTGATGCGAACACAGGAAGGGTCAAGGTTTGAGGTGTGGGCTTTTGTTGGGTGGAGGGAGGTGTGCCTGGCCAGCACCTTTAAAGAGCAGGGTGGGTGGGGTACAACCAGAACACAGTTTTATTCTGCCCCGCCCCCAACAGTCTGTTCAAACCTGCCCTGGGGGCTAAGTCTTCTCTACTCTTGGATGGGCTCGTGGGCAGGGCCAGGCTCACTCTGAGACTAAAAAGTCCCTCTGGTCACCATAGCACCTCCACTTGGCATACAGTAGGTGGGGCAACGTGGGGCAATGAGATCATCATGCCTAGCTGGAGCTTCCGCTCTCCCCATACCTGATAACAGGCCTTGGGTTCTCCCGTCCTCCCTCTCCTCTCTCCTCTGGCCTGATGACTGTGGTTGGTTTTTTCATATTTATACTTATTTTTTCTAAATTTATTTGTCTGTGCTGGATTTTAGTTGCAGCATGCGGGGTCTAGTTCCCCGACCAGGGTTTGAACCTAGGTCCCTTGCACTGGGAGCATGGAGTCAGCCACTGGGCCACCAGGGAAGTCCCCGACAGTGGTTACTGACCCTCCCCGAATCAGCAGGACTAGGAGGAGGAGAGACCAGGAACAGGCACAGTTGAGATAGACGGCACTGAAGTACCCGGGCGGTGGTCTGCCCTACCCCTCTCTGAGCTGCACTGACGGCAGAGGGGACCCCTCCTGGGGGGCACTTGTAGGGACGCTGGGTGGCGCATGCCTCCATCTGGCTGGTTACCTTTCGTCTCAGCCTCTGGGAACTCGGTCGTTCACCTCCCTGTTGGTGTCATCCTCCCTACGTGCCTGCTTAGTCATTTCAGTCGTGTCTGACTCTTCGCAACCCCATGGACTGTAGCCCACCAGGCGCCTCTGTCTATGGGATTCTCCAGGCAAGAATACTGGAATGGGGAACTTCCTGACCTGGGGACCGGACTCGCATCTCACTGCAGCTCCCGCATTGCAGATGGGCTCTTACCCACTGAGCCACCTGGGAAGCCCCATCCTCCCTAAGGGAGATTTAAATGGCCCCAGGCTGTCTCTGTGGTCCTGTCTCTCTGTCTCTGACTAAACAGGTGTCTGTCTATCCATCTCTTTCTCCTGCATGAGACTGACAGTACAGCCTCTCTGGACTTCAGCTTTCTTGGGCGTGTGTGTCAGTCACCAGGCCACTATGTCCTCCCCTGAATTCCACGTCACCCAAGAATAAGCTTCTCCGGGCGGCTCCCTGGAAGTGCTTCCCATCAGGCTTCAAGTGCGGGCAGCATGCGATTCTCAGCGGACCCACAGCTCCCTCCAAACACATGGTCGTATCTCCCTTTGAATCTCAGGTTCTCCATCACCTCCCTTCCAAGTCCTGCATATATCATCCAGCACCTCCCTGGGATATAGAAGAACTCACCACCTGTTGTTTAGGGTTTTGTCTTTTGGAAACACTCAGAAATGGACAGGGCTGGGGAAAAAACTCAATGAAAGTGCCATTTTACCTGCTGTGATGAGTGTTTGGGAGATGAACAAAGCTGGGTGCCAAGGGAGACAGCGGGTTTTCGAGCTCTTCTCCGCTGGCTCTCCCACCATGCAGCTCAGGGGTCTGCCAAGCACCACAGAGACTCCCTTGGTCCCTGCATCCTATGGGCTCTGCCTCTGTTCCAGCCCTTCTGCTGTCATTTTGTGTTGTTTATTCTGAGCACCTGAAACTCTGCGACATCAGATTTGCCAGCTCCCCTGCGAAAAGGTACAGCTTCCCTGGTGGCTCAGTGGTAAAGAATCTTCCTGCCAATGCCGGAGATGCAGGTTCCATCCCTGGTTTAGGAAGATCCCCTGGAGAAGGAAATGGCAACCCTCTCCAGTATTCTTGCCTGGAGAATCCCATGGACAGAGGAGCCTGGCGAGCTATTGTTCATGGGATCCCAAAAGAGTCAGACATGGCTTAGCGACTAAACAGCAACAACTGCTAGAATGTTGGCCAGTGAGGGCGAAGCTAGCTGTCTGCTCTGTCCACTGCTTGTTGCATACACAGCAGGGACTCACTGAGTCGGATGCATGGTCTATTGTCTGGACTCCGGGAGGACGGTGAGCTCTGGGGCTGGATGCGGGGCTGCATGTGTTCCGGCCCCAGGGCTTCCCAGTCTCTGCTGTGCACATCTCAGTGGGGCCTGATGACAGCTACATCTCTTGGGCAATTGATATCAGCAGCCAGGCATGGGGACAGGATGGAAGTCACCTGCTGGTTGCCAGGGAACCCCGTGCCAGCCCTCCTCAGGCTGCCTCCAGCCCCTTGGGCGTCTAAAACCCTCTGGGCAGCTAGACCAGAAACCCCTAAGTTAGGACCATGCTCTATCTTTTTTTTTTTTTTTGGTATCCCAATAACTGGTTCTGTGTTGGATGCAGTGACAGGTGTTCAGTAGGTAAATGGTTGAATGGGTTCAGTGATTCTGGTTCCCAAGCCCTTCTCCTCTCATTTCAACAGTCCTCAAAGCCTTCTCTAAAAAAGCATATATGGTGCTCACAAGAGGTTAACAGGAAGTTCCCTGGAAGTCCAGTGGTTAAGACTCAGCACTTTCACTGTGAGGGCCCCAGAACTGAGATGCCTCAAGTCACATGGTATGCCCAAAAAGAAAGAAAAAAGGGGGAAGAGGTCAAACCAGGGATAAGAAGTTAGATGGGGAAATCAGCGCCCCACTCTTCGGGTATCCCAAGAATGACCTTGCAGAGAGCATCTGGTGTTGGGCAGTGGGGAATGTTGGGGGCAGGAAAGGAAGGTGATGTCTTCAGCACACCCATCACAGGCCAGGAATTTGCTGGGCATCTTGCTGATTGATGAACCATGCCTTCCTGCACCAAAGGAGAATGGGCTTTGGCCCCTTGGCAGAAGTGGAACGGGCAGAGAGAGAATAGACGGAGAAGCAGAGGGCAAGTCAGCCAGGAAACATACTAGAAAACGAGTGGGGGTGAATGAAGGCAGAAAGGGTGAGAGGTCCCTCCAGGTCTTTGAAAAGCCATGCGGCTGTGGGTTGTGAAAGAACTCAGCAGGGCCCCTTTTTGAGAAGTGCTGTGAGCAATGAGCTGGCTTCCCCTTTTCACAGTCTTCAAGAGATGCAAATCAGATAGAAATTTGATTCTTAGGGACTTTTGGCTGCTGTGTTAGCCTTCTTATAATATGACATAAGAGTATAGCTCATTTCCTATCTCGAACCACCTGCATCTTCTTTTTAACAGATGAAGAAACTGAGGCTTAGAGAAGCCGGTGAACTCTGCCCAAGCTCACTTGGCTGGTCAAGTGGAAGAGTCAAGACCCAGACTCTGTCTTGTGATGCCAGTGGACTCTCGGCAACCAGAAGATGGGCTCTCCAGTCTGGTGATTTGATCATGACCTTTCCCTTCTTCCCAAGCCCCAGGATGCCTGCCCCATCTCCCTGTCTCCACTCAGACTCTGCAGACTGGAAATCACTCACTGGCTGCTTGATGCCATATCTGAGTCAGGTTTATTGGACAGCTCTGTGTCTGTTACACGTGTATCCACATCGGTGTACGTCTCAGACCCCGAGACCTCCAAGGGCAGGGGCTGCAGCAGCATAATCCTCTCTGTGGAATGCCTCCTAGAGGAGGAACTGACCCAGGGCAGTGGCTCTCTCCACCTCGTTTATGTTCCTCGTTTCCCGGGCTTTGTCCCGGAGGCAAAAATTAGGCATTATATTAGTGAGTGCAGTTATCAGAGCAGGGGTCACTTGTCAAAGGAACAGGATGAGAGAGAAATAAAAATAATGACGAGCTGATCCCAGCGGTGAAACAGCCATCTAGGGGATGGGGTTTGGGAGGGGGCAGATGGTGGCTCAGATGGTAAAGGTTTGGCCTGCAATGCAGCAGACCCAGGTTCAATCCCTGGTTCGGGAAGATCCCCTGGAGAAGGGCATGGCAACCCACTCCAGTACTGTTGCCCAGAGAATCCCATGGACAGAGGAGCCTGGCAGGCTACAGTCCATGGGGTCACAAAGAGTTGGATACGACTGAGCAACTAACAGACCACACACACACACAGGTGGTGACAGATGGCTGGGGAGGGCCAGGGGGAAGATTTGTACAGTTCAGGGTAGGTATGTAGATGAGCCGCTGAGAGGAAAGGACCAGGAACGAACCCTTTGGCAGGTTACCAGTGCTAAGAAGGGAGACTGTGTCTAGGCCACGTACAAAGTTCTCTGCACCAGCCGGGCTGCAGTAACCGTGCATGCGTGCGTGCACGTGTATAACGCCCCAGCAGAGCAGCAGGGGCTGAGAAGGTTTTGGCCCATCAGTGCTTGAGGGTCACGTATTCCACTCCTTCCTGGGCCAGCGCCCGCTTCCCATTCCCAAAATGGACCAGCTCCGAGTAATGAATGCCCTCATCGTCTAGGGCCTCCGGAGTCACGTTCTCATAGTCCGCCTGAGGAAGCCACAGTGCGGTGAGCAGCTTCCCACTGTCCCTTCCCTCTTGGCTCCCCCTACCCCCACCCCGGGTCCCAAGGGCCCAAGACAAAGCCCTCTTGTCTGGGAACTGGATGCAGTTGACCTCTCTTACTGGGAGGCGCCTGCCCAGGCTCTGACCATGCCGGGGCCTGGGCAGCCCTCCCCCTGCCCTACCTCTGCTACCACGGGGCCCACCAGGTCCTTCCCGTCTGGGACGCAGGGGTGAGGCCAGGTCCCCCCTCCCCCGCCTCCCACAGCCCTGCCCTCTTACCACTTGACTGTTCTGCACCACAGCGTAGGTGACCCTGTCGTCCCTGCTTGAGGGAATTTCCCGCATCTCTGAGCTCCCTGCGTCTCTGAGAGGGTAGGCAGACAGATAACCACAGGTGAAGGCTTTTGCATGCCATTTGCTCCTTTTTCGAACTCCCCCAGCCCCTAAGAGCACCCCCAGCCTCTCAGCCCCCTGTGTGTGATGCCCAGTGTTCATAGCAGGAGCTCAGGTGTCCACCGCGTGAATGTATGTGTGTCTGTTTCATGAAGCATAGATCCAGTTCCCTAGACCATTCTCCAGGGGGTGGTTACAGAGCTGGAATGAGAAGATGAAGCAAAGAGGAAGGCAGGATGGGATTCCTACCCCCATGTCCCTCCCAGGGCGCAGGTGTCACCCCTGGTACCTAAGTCTCTGCGTGTCAGTCTCGCCAAGAGGAAAGCTCAAGGTAGCATAGCTGACTGCATCTTCCATCACCGGGTTGTAGCACCCCAGGGAGTGGGGGCGTTCGGCTTGAGGGGTCCTTCTAGCCTGAAAGACAAAATTTCAGCTCTTATCCCTCCTCTCCCCATCCTAGCTCCCCCACCCCCATCCCCACAGCACTCTATCGCCCATGTCCACTGTGTTTCTTTTTAAAGATTTTCTTTTGATGTGGACCATCCTTTTTAAAGCCTTTATTGAATTTGTTACAATATTGCTTTTGTCTTCTGTTTCGGTTTGTCGGTCCTGTGGCACGTGGGATCCTAGCTACCTGACCAAGGATGGAACCCACATGCCCTGCGTTGGAAGGCAAAGTCTTAACCACTGAACCGCCAGGAAAGTTCTTTTTTATTTTTAATTGACACATAGTTAATTTTCCACTTTGCTTCTTTCTTGACTTCAAGACCTGCCCTGCATTCCCTTTCTGCTCTCCTACCTTTATATTCCTCACAAAGAAGCTCTGTCCACTGGAACTTTCCTGAAGGCCCTGCTGTCTCTGGAATCCTCTTCCAACTGAGAAATAAAGACGTGATCAGGGAGGACGAAGGGCCTGGGGAGAGCACCCTGAGGACCCAGCACACTGGGGGCTGCAAGGCTGCACGACCAGGGACCCACTCACTGGGATGGGGAGGCAAAGCAAAGGAGGCAGGTGGTGGGAGGCACTCACTTCCGCTGCAGCTTGACTCCCCAGATGGTGAGAAGGAAGATGGCCAGGCAGAACCCCACTCCCAAGGCCGCACGCCTGCTGATGGTGGCAGCACTGTCTGATGGAGAAGGGAGTTAGGTCAGTTGATGACACAGCCTCAGTCGGGGACCAGGCCTGCTCCGCCCTTTGCCTGGGAGGTATCCTCGGCTTCTCTCTGTGAGGCCACTGTCCTTCTAGCCTGCAAAACGCCTCCATGCCCCGGGCACATGACTCAGAATAAGAGGGAGAAGCCAGCCCTGCCCTCTAGACATCTCATTAGGAGGGAAGTGCAATCGGTTTTCAAGAGGAACACCTGCTTTGTGACAGACTCAGGCACATGAAGAGCACGCAATCCTCATAAATGGTACTGTCTCATCAGAAGGCCTCTTGCATGTGAGTGTGTGCTAAGTCGCTTCAGCTGTGTCCGACTCTTTGCAACCCCATGGACTGTAGCCCTCCAGGCTCCTCTGCCCATGGGATTCTCCAGGCAAGAATGGGAGTGGGTTGCCATGCCCTCCTCCAGGGGATATTCCTGATCCTGCATTGGCAGGTGGGTTCTTTTACCACTAGCGCCAACTGGGAAGCCCCAAGGGCCACTTGGCTTTACTTAAAATCACTTGTCCTTCAACCCAGCAAGTCCAGGCTGGAACCTAGCCTACAACTGTCCTTGTGGGTGTGCCCGGAGCAGGAAACTGTGTCCAGCCTTGAGGAGGGCACTGGGCACATAGTTTTGCAACATTGCACCCTGAAGAAAGGAGGCAGGTCTCAGGGTGTCTGCGGAGAGGAGACCTAGGGAACGTGGTGTTAAGTTACTTTTCCGAATGACACACTTAGGTTGGCTCCCTTTAGCACCAAGCTTTACATGGTGATGATCCCCTAAGTTTAAAGTGCTGGCTCCAATCACTAATCTGAGAAAAACACAATACGTAAATATTCCCCCTATGTTTCCAGACTCTTCAGACACCTGTTTATGCACAAATCTAGAACAATCTCCAAGTGCTGTTATTACATGGAAAGTGAAAGTGTTAGCCGCTCAGTTGTGTCTGACTTTTTGCAAGCCCACGGACTGTAGCCTACCAGGCTCCTCTGTCCATGGAATTCTCCAGGCAGGAGTACTAGAGTGGGTTGCCATTCCCTTCTCCCGGGGGTCTTCCTGACCCAGGGATTGAACCCTGGTCTCTAGCATTGTAGGCAGATTCTTTACCATCTGAGCCACTAGGGAAGGCCCCATTACATGAAGAAAGGAAAATTCAAGGCAATGTGTGAGCTCTTCCAAAGTCTAAGTAACAAAGAAGGGTGTATGGACCCAGGTCTCTAGAGGCCTTTTGTGCACGAACAGAATATTTCTGCAAGGAGACATACCCAGCCAACAGTGAAAGCCTTGAGGGAAGAGAGGAGGCAGAGTTCCCAGGGAGCAAGAAAGGAGAAGTGACTGTCCTTCCACTATTTACCCTTCCATGCTGTTTCTTTTTTTTTTTTTTTTTACCGTGTACTTGCATTGTCTTAAAAAAAAAAACTGCTAAAAAAATCAAAAGATAGAAACAAGCAGCCGTTCAAGGGTTAGACAAAGACGGAGGGGCAGAGAGAGGGAGCCCAGAGGAGCTCAGGGTGTCTGGGAGGAGGAGGCAGGCAGAGAGGCAGTCCTCCTTGAGTCTGGAGAGACTGAGCAGGAGAAGGAAGACGAAGAGCTGTGTGTGGAGCAGGGGCCTCTGAGCGCAGGGGTTCCCCACGCCCCCGTCCGCCCCCTGCAGGAGAGGGAGGGCGTGCAGGGCAGGATCAGGGATGTGATCTGAACACGCAGCAGCACAGCCAAGGAGGAAGCCCCAGGAGTGGCCAGGGCCAGAGAAGAAGGAGGGGGCCTTACAGTAGACAGTGAGGGTGGTGGGGGGGACTGGCTCTGGCCCAGACGGTTGTTCCCCCGGCACCAGTAGCTGCCTGCGTGCTGCAGCTTCACCGGCTCCAACCTCAGCGTCTGGGTGTAATGGTGGAGGTCTTGGTTATTCCCATCAAACCAGCTGTAGTGGGAGGCGGGAGGGTTGGCGTCGCTCTCGCAGGTCAGGACTGCCGTCTTCCCCTCCACCACGCCGTCTTTCGGGCTGATGGACACACGCAGCCTCCTGGGAGCATCTGCAGGACAAACAAAGTCAGGATTCAGGTCACTGGTCCTCTGCCCATCTCTGCCGTCCACCTCCAGCTCCAGCCACTCACACAGCACTCGGAGCTCACGGGCCTCAGATGAGGTCTGTCCTATGGAGTTGTTGACCAAGCAGTGGTAGGTTCCCCGAATCTTCTGGAGAGATGGGGTCAAAGGTAAGTGTCTTCCCTGCCTCCAGAAGAAGGCTTCCATCTTTCTTCCAGAAGACGTGGACGTCCGCAGGACGGCTACTTGAGAACTCACACTGGAGGAGGACCCGCTTCCCAGATCGAATCTCTGTATGAGGGCTGATCTGGATGCTGACGTCCTTGGGGGCATCTGGAGAGCAAGGACCTCAGGCTGACCTCTGGGGTCCCTTTCCCTCCTCCTGTCCCCAAGACTCCCTCTCCCCTTGGCTCCGAGGCCTGATTCTCATCCCGCAGCTCTCTGTGAGGACTGTGGTCCAGGCTTTGGGCTCCTCACCCTTGGAACCCCGTTATCCCGGCTGGGCCACCCCCCAGTTCCCCTGGGCCTGGGGAACTCACAGAGGACGTTCAGGTTGACAGAGGGAGACCACGAACACCACTGGTTACAGGCTTCGCATTTGACTGGCTGTGCATCCCAGCTGACTTTTCGAATCGTCAGCTTCTGTGATGTCTGGTCCTGCGAGCCTGGGCTGTTCCAGTTATATCGAGTAACTCTGGGGTTACTGGAATTGAAGGTGCAGGATAGGGTCACACTGTCTCCTTCTCGAATTGGTGTGGGGTTTTGAATCACCGTGGTGACCCCTTTGGGGGATCTGGGAGAAAACCAGAGACATGGATGAAGAAAAGATAGCTACCTCTAATATCAGTACCTGTTCCTTCTGGCTTCCTCTCTGCTCTCCCCATGCCCTGCACTGACACAGTTTTCAGTTAGCTGAGGGAAGGCTTGTGCTTCCCTCTTGCCCTGGCGTTTGTCTTGACCGTGGTTTGAGATAGGATGGTGCAGTGGTTAAGAGAACAGCTCTGGGCAGAGTACGTACGTATGGAGCTGAGCAAGGAGGAGCTGCTGTCTGTGGATCTCTGCATGGGTCTGGGGGCTGTCGAGGCTTGGTCATATAGCAAGGGCATTCATTTAAAAAAGAAAAAGCATAGCTCTGGAGCCAGACTGCTGGATCCTGCCACTTGGAGGCTGCAGACCTCAGTTTACTCATCTGTCAAATGGGGTCCTGTGAGTAGCTAACCTTGTGGAACCATTGTGAGGACGGGAGTGAGAGGAGGCCATTAGAGCCCCATGGCAAGTGGTAAACACATTGCTACCACTAGTGTAAACCACATCCATTGTCTAGATTCCAGGATTTGGGTATCCAGTGTATTTGAAGGAAATGGCAACCCACTCCAGTATCCTTGGCCTGGAAAATCTCATGTACAGCGGAGCCTGGTGGGCTGCAGTGGAGCCTGGTGGGTGCAGTTGTTCATGGGGTCACAAAGAGTCGGGCACGACTGAGCGATTAACACTAACACTAACATGACACCCCAGGGTCCAAGGATCAAATAGAGGGACTCTCTTTGTCCCGGGCTCTGCTCAGTAACAAGACTCACTGGTGCTAAACAGGGCCAGATGACAGAGAGGTAACAAGGCATTTTGACTTCAGACCCCTCCAGGGACTCAGTCACTGCATAGCGATGCCAAGTCTCTGTGTCCCTCACGGGACCCTGGCAGCTTTCCATTCATTCAGTCAACAAACATCTACTGAGCACCTCCCACGAGCCAGGCCCTGTTCTGTTGCTAAGGACATGACTGTGAACTATAGCACAACACCCGCCTCCCAGAAGCTAATCTGTCGGAAGCCCCTGGTTTCTGCTTGCTGTCCCTTCTCGGACTCTTCTATTTCCTCTGTGACTACTCACACTGGACGTCCAAGTCAGCTTCCTTGTCAACAGATCCAGGCCCAAGACTATTTTCTGCCAAGCAGGAGTACCTCCCGGCATGCTTGACGAGGACTTGAGGGATCTGGAAGGTCCTGCCGTTCTTTCCAGGCATTTCTTGCTCATTGAAATACCAGGTGTAATTCACTGGAGGAGGATTGGCTGCTGATATACAAGTCAGCTGTACTGTAACTCCTTCTTTAATTGACGGGGGGAGAGCTGAACCCTGGAAGGTTCTGGAGCATCTGGAAGAAGGGGCCGAGGTGGGGGTGGGGTGAGCAGAGGCCTCTATGGGTCCCCTTCTGAGGGCCTGGGTGGGTCCCCTCCTGAGGGCCTGGGTGGTGCCCCTGCTGACTCCCAGCCTGCCCCTTTTGCAGCTCCCGGGAGGCTCACAGTGCACCTGGAGATCCACCGCATCTGACTGTCTTGTGTCCACATCGTTGGCGGCCTGGCACATGTACTGCCCGCTCATCGTCTTGGTCACTTCGGGCAGAGTGAGTGTTGTCCCCTGCTCCTTCAGCTGAGTCCCGTCCTTGAACCAGGACACACTCCAGTGCAGCGGGTTGCTGCTGATGACCTGGCACGTCATGGTCACAGGCTCTCCCTCTGTGACAGTGGCTTCTTCGGGGCTGACCTGGATCGCCAACTTTGGTGCATCTGGAGGAGCAGAGGACAGTGCAGAAGGGGTAGGGAATTCTCCGAGGGTGTTAAGTGCTGAGAAGTTGCAGCCCTTTAATTCTGATAAAGTAGCAGCCTACACAGAGTGGGGCGAGAGTCTGGGGCCACTCCTTGTTGCCCTTGTCAACAAAGGTAGGCTGGTCCAAGCACCAGGGGACTGTCATAGTCTCCCGACTCATCTCTCTGCTCCTCCCAAACCCAGTCCCCGAAGCTCTGGTCTCTGCCAGCAGCCCAGGAGGGTCCATCAGAGCTTGCCACTCCCCTGCTTGAAGCCATTCGCTGGATTCCACACTTAGAGAAAAACCCAAACCCCTCACTTCAGCCCCTGAGATCTAGTGTCCCGTCCCTCTCGGCCTTCCTTTCCTACCACTGGGCCCTTTGGACACAGTGCCAAGGTCAAGGGCCCCTTGCTCTGATGCAGACATGCCAGGTTCCTACATCAAGGTCTTGGACTTGCCCTTCCCTCTTCCTGGATTGCTCTTCTCACAGAGATACTGTGTGCCCGCCTCAGTCCCTTCCTTCCCTGAGTCTCAGCTTGAGTTAAGCCTCCACCCCTCAGTCTCTCTGTCCTAGCCCTGTTTCCTTTTACTTTCTCTCTTTTTAAATATTTATTTATTTGGCTGAGTTGGGACTTAGCTGTGGGACAGGGTCATTGTTGCATCACGTGGGATCTTCCGTTGCAGCACACAGACTCTGGTTGTGGAGCACGGGCTCTCTAGTTGTGGAGCATGGACTCTCTAGTTGCAGCACATGGACTTTCTAGTTTGGGCACATCAGTTTAGTTGCTCTCCAGCATGTGGGATCTTCGTTCCCTGACTAGAAACTGAACCTGTGCCCCCTGCATTGCAAGGCAGAGTCTTAACCACTGGATCACTGAGGAAGTCCCTATTTTTCTTTACACTTAGCACCAGCTAAAGTTATGTTCTGTGCTCCCCTGATCATCTATTGCTCTCCTACCCCCCACTGCAATGCTAGCTCCACGTGGGCAAGAACTTTGCTCACTGCTGTATGCCTGGCAGCCATGATACGGCTTAGCGCCGAGTAGGTTCACAATAAATATTTATTGAATGAATGAATGAGGCTCCAATAATGATGTGAAAAAATTCTTCATCCCATCCCCCCAAGGGAACAAAAACCCTTAGCCAGGTGATCCCCAAATCATGTCATGGCTTGAGGATAGATTAAATTATTTTATTCTGTTTGACTGGCATGCGCGCATGCTCAGTAGCTTTAGTCATGTACAACTGTTTGTGACCCCATGGACTGTAGCCTGGCAGGCTCCTCTGTCCAGGGGGATTCTCCGAGTAAGAATTCTGGAGTGGATTGTCATGCCCTCCCACAGGAGATCTTCCTGACCCAGGGATCAAACCTGCATCCCGTATGTCTCCTGCTTCACCACGAATGCCACCTGGGAGGCAGACACTAACATGAATCTGTGCCCTGAAACACCAGCGCTGATGATGGGAAAGACAGAGCAGGTGCTGAAGCTCTGCCTGGACCATCCCCATCTGCGAGTGCCCACAGACCCATCGTGCTTCCTTCTCTGAGCTCCCAGGCCCCTTTGAGGGGGTGAAGAGATGACAGGACCCTTGCCCCTCCCACAGGAGCGTCGGGGAGACTCACGCTTCACTTCCAGCAACACCGTTTTCTCCGAGAGTAGCCGCTGTTTCATGGGGTCCCAGACCTGGCAGGTCAGGTTCTTGCCATCATGAGTCCACTTGGGCTGGAAACTGAGGTGGCTCTGGGTGGTGACCATCTCAGGGGAGAGGATGGTAGAGGTGGTCACAGACCCCTCCAGGGACCAAAGCAAATGGATCTGGTAATCATGGCAGGCGAAATTCAGCGAGCAGGTGACAGTGACTTCCCGGTCCTCGTAGATTTCCTGATGGAGCTCTATGTGGGGCTGAGGAGCCCTCTCTGCAAAAGAGCAGGGACTCAGTGGGAGAAGGAGAGGGTGGGATGATTTGAGAGAGTAGCGCTGAAACATATACACTGCCGTGTGTAAAATAGATAACCAGCGTGTGTTTGGTGTGTGAAGCAGGGCACCCACAGCAATGCTCTTTGTACAACCTGGGTGGATAGGGTGGGGAGGCAGGTGGGAGAGGGGTTCAGGATGGAGGGGACACCTGTATACCTGTGACTGATCCATACTGATGTATGGCAAAAACCATCAAAGCATTGTAAAGGAATTATCCTCCAATTAAACAAATAAATTTTAAAAAATAAATAAAATAAATATTAATCTTATCTAAAAACATCTTCATAGAAAATCCAAAATAATGTTCGATCACATTCCAGGCTACCGTAGCCCAGCCATTGTGAAGTGAAGTCGCTCAGTCGTGTCCAACTCTTTGCGACCCTGTGGACTGTAGCCTACCAGGCTGCTCAATCCATGGGATTCTCCAGGCAAGAATACTGGAGTGGGTTGCCATTTCCTTCTCCAGGGAATCTTCCTGACCCAGGGGTTGAACCTGGGTCTCCCTCATTACAGGCAGACGCCTTACTGTCTGAGCCACCAGGGGAGCCCCAGCCATATCTACACACAAATTAGCCATCACGGGAGTGGCAGGTGAAGGCGCCGCAGTTCTTTCTGTGCTGATGTAAATGTTCTAAAATTGACTGTGGTAATGGTTAAACGTGTCTATAAATACACTAAAAAATACTGAACTGAACACTTCTAGTAGGTGAGTTGTATTAGACGTATCTCAATAATTAACTGTTTTTAAAAAAGAAAAACAAAAAGAGCAGGGACCACGCTGGAAGGCTGAGAGATAGACCCACTTTAGACACCCTGCCCCAAGTAACCCATCAGGAATCCCCGGCCACCCCGTCCACCTCTCTCTCTGGGCCTGCCTTTCTCTGCTCAGCCGAAATACCCTCTGAAAGGGCTTGTGAAAGCTGATCCTCCTTAGGAACTGTGTCTCACGGTTCATGCTTACTTCAGCCACACGCCCTGGTGTTTGCCTTCTCAGTGTTTACTCTCCTTTAGTGGAGAGGCCTGTTGTGCGCCCAGTCTCCACTGTCCCTGGGGCTGGGCCACCCTCATGTTGTGACATCTCTCACCCCAAACATAGGGTTGCATAGCACCACCCACCAAATCCACAGGCTACGGAACAGAGTGAGCACGCCGCCTGGGGTGGGGGCCCCACACCTGTGTTTCGTTCATACCCTATCCGTGTGTCAGGTAGCCACACAGGGCTAATTAGAATTAATCCCTCACATTCACACATTGGGAGGTTTCCCTTGAAAATTCGGATCTCCATGTTCTCTGGAAAAATCAGGCAACTCAGAAGCCAGATTCTAGAATGTACAGGAGCTGAGTGGCAGGCAGTCTGCTCAAGGAGGGGTGAAGGCCCACACTCCAGTTCGCTACGGGCTCCACGGGGTCCTCGTGCCACCCTGGTCACTCTCTGGCATCCCCGTCTGGCCTCTGCAGGCAGCCCAGTTTGTGGTCGTTCCCAGGAGTCGGATGTTTCCCCACCTTCCTCCTTGCCGAGACAAAGGGACCCATCCTCAGGGCCTTACCAGAGATGTTGAGGCCTAGAGACTCCATCCATCTGTCGGTCCCAGACGTCACCCTCAGCCCCAGAAGGCCGCTGTCACTGACTTTGACAGGATTGATGAGGAGGGTGCAGTTGCTTTTGTTGTTTCCCAGGAACCGTGCCCTTTCCTGACTGGGGGTAGGCTCCTTGGCTTTCAGGTTCTTATTATAGAGGATGGTCCCCTTGTAGTGCTTGGCCTTCGTGTCATAGGTATAATTGTGGTACACAGTCAGGTTATCTAGGGTGTGTCCACTACCCTCTAGCGAATAGTATGTGCAAGGGATCCAGACGCAGGCTCCATCCCAGGCATAGAGGGTCTTAGGATGCTTAAACTTCCAGGTTGCGTCAGAAAATGCCAAGTATTCTGGAACCCACCAAAGTGAACATAAAACATTGGTGAGGGACACAGAACTTTCAAAGGAATAAAGAATTTCCCCTGAAGAGACAGGGAGGGAGAGGGAGAGGTGTGTGTGTGTATATATATATATATATATATAAGCTTCCCTGGTGGCTCAGATGGTAAAGAATCTGCCTGCGATGCGGGAGACCCAGATTCAATCCCTAGGTTGGGAAGATCCCCTGGATATGTGCGTGCATGCATGCTAAGTTACTTCAGTCTTGTCTGACTCCTTGAGACCCTGTGGACTGTAGTCTGCTAGGCTCCCTCTGTCTATGGGAATCCTCCAGACAAGAATACTGGAGTGAGTTGTCATGCCCTCCTCCAGGGAATCTTCCAACCCAGGGATCGAACCCACGACTCTTATGTCTCCTGCCCTGGCAAGCATGTTCTTTACCACTAACGCCACCTTGGAAGCCCAAACACAAGCACACACACAGAGAGATACACATATATATATAACCCACACACACACTGCCTGTCCCCACCCTGCCCCACATTTACTCTTCTCTTCCCCTGTCTTTCCTCCTCCTCCGGCTTCCACCATCAGCCCAGACCCAAGGGCCCACCGAGACTGCCATCCTTACCGAGAAGCAGGAGCGAGGGGCCAAGGAGATGCATGGTGCTGTGTCTAGGCAGGAGCCTGGGCCAGGAAGAGTTTGTCTTTGAGCCACCTGGTCGCTGACATCTTCCAGACAGCTCTTCTTGCGCACATATGCCAACCCCTTTTCCCTGATCCCCGGAGGACAGTCACTGGTTGCACAGCAGGATAGGGAATTCCAGAAGCTTATGGGCCTTTTCGGGATACACCATGCCTCTCCCATCAGCCCAACACCACGTAGGACTAGCACTTCTTCCTTTCTTCCAACCATCCATCCATCCAATCAATCATCCATCCAAACTTCTGTAAACTTGCTGGCTAGCTCTCAAGCTTTGAGTGGCACCAAACTGCTGAGCACCTCAAATGTCAGGCCCTAGGTGACTTGGAGCTTACCTTGGGGCAACCAGGGAAGGGTTTCATACAGGAAAGAGACAGGGCCAAACTCTGATTTTAAAGACCAGGAAAACAACAACAACAACAATTCTAAAGCCAGTCATTAAGCATGATGCCAGGAGAGCATTTAGATGGATCTGAGAGGACTCAGGAGAATGTGGTCCAAGGGACCATTCAGAGCACCGCCCCCTGCCCCACAACCTGGGTTCGGTAGGAAACAAATCAACCAGGTGTTGACATTGGCCTTGAGTAAAGGCCGTGCCTATCTCAGTTCCAGTCAGGTGGGAATGTGGGCCTAGTACTGCCCTATCTTCTACTGTTTTAAAAGCTGCAAGAAGCCAGAATTTCATGTCTTGCTTTGAAACAAAACAAAACAAATAAATACCATGCTGGTCAAACAAAACCTGTCTGTGAGCTAGAGGTGGTCCAAGGGCCACCCACGTGCAACCACTGCCTGTGTGTGTGTGTGTGTGTGTGCACACACGCAATGAGCTGGACAGCTAACTCACACTAGACTTTTACACAGAGTTACATTTACATAGAGTTAAATTTAAGTCCCAATTTGCATGGTTGCACCCTTCAGGCCTGTCCCTGGGCGGGGGGGTTCACCAGGACAGGCCAACAGAGTGTGTCTCCTGTCTCAGCCCAGATCTTCATCTCCTCCCCACCCCCTCCCTGCCCAGCCAACAGTTCCCACACATCAGCGCCCCTGCCCCCAACAGCTCCGGCTGTTTATCTCCTCCGGTTGTGTGGCATAGGCTAAGGACTATTGGGTGTCCATGACCAGCGTGGGGAATGCTAGGCTGCTGGCTGAAAGTGACAAGGAGGCCTGTTCCCAGGCCCAGAAGTCATGCTGGTCTGGCCCCAGGCATGGATGGGGTAGACACTCCATGCAGGGGCCATACAGCTCTGCAGGTGTTAATCACATTACATAGAAAAAAGTCTTTAAGGTCATATCCATCTGAGAAAAGCTGGATTTAAAAATGTGAAATGGGATTCTTTAGCATAGACCTTTTCAGGCCTTTTAACCAGATGCATATGCCTCATGCATTTCCCAGCATGGAGCTTAGAGTACAACACAAGACCCCAACTTCTTTAGCCAGGGGAACTATTTTACACGCTTTAGTCCCAGGTCAGTATGCCAAGGGATGCACTTTGGGCCCCCTTTGGGTTTCCAAAAGGGCAGTGGCCAGGGCCAGTGTCCATTCCTCATGGCAAAGACTAGCTTCCGGGGATGGGGCAAGGGTGCCCCTCTGCCAGCAGCCACCAGTCACACCTCACTGGGGACCCGCTGGAGGATGCCAGGCCAGTGGGAGAGGGGCGCTCCCCGGAGCAGGGCTGTATGCTTATCCCCACGGAGCTTCAGGCGGTCTCTGGGGCACAAGGAGTGGGCCCCAGGCATGCGATTGGAAGGCTGCGGAGGTGGAATGGCGCGGGGAGGCTGGGGACAGTCGGCCCTGTGTGCAAAGGCTCCAGACATGTGCTCTGCTCAACACCAGCCCTCGCAGAGCCTCACAGGACCTCAGAGCTGGCCTCCCTGTGTCCACTCTCCCCTCCTGGGCACCCCCTGAGGGCAGGGCACCCTTCTGCTCTCAGATGACTTGCCAGAAAGATGCTCAAAGACAGGGGACTTCTACCTGTTGTCACACGGTAGGAGAAGGGAAGAGAGTCCCCCTGTGCTCCCAGCCCCCGAAATTGTGCCAGCTTTCAGCGGCCGCTCCGGGCGCGCTTGTCTAATGCAAAAGAGAACAAAATAGTTTTTACCTGTTTCTTCATGTGTCTTCCCTCTTCGGGGACCCTGGCAGCATCTAAGAGTGAAAGGGGAAGCACAGCGGAGTCACCAGTGACCTATTTTCACTCTTCTTGGCCACGCCCCCCGGCCCCGGCTCGCTGTGACAGCAACCCCGCTTCTGGATATTTCTCTGAAGGAAACACAACCCTAACTCGAAAGGACATTGGCACCCCAGTGCTCCCTGCAGACATGGGAGCAACCTAAGTGTCCATCAGTGGAAGTGTGGATAAAGAATATGTACACAAAGGAATATTTTTTCAGCCGTGAAAAAGAGTATCTTGCCATTTGCTACCGCATGGATGGGACTGGAGGGAATTATGCTAAGTGAAATAAGTCAGAGAAAGGCAAATACCGTTTGATCTCAGTTACAAGTGGAATCTTTAAAAAGTGAAAATGAATCCACAGATACAAAGAACAGTTTGGTGGTTGCCAGAGGCAGGGAGTAGGGGGTGGGCAAAAGGGGTAGAAGTGGGTTAAAGGTACAAACTTCTGGTTATGAAATAAATAAATAAATCCTAGGGATGTAAGTTATAGCATGGTGACTATAGTTACTATTGCTGTATTGTATATTTGACAGTTGCTAAGAGAGTAAATCTTAAAAGTTCTTACCACAAGAAGAAAAATTGTAGCTATTTATGCTGATGAATGTTAACCAGACTTATTGTAGTGATTGTTTTACAGTAGATAGAAATATTGAATCATTACATTCCACACCTGAAACTAACATAATGCTATATGTTGATTATATCTCAATTTTAAAAAGAAAATAGGAGTGGCTATAATACAGGTGGCTTAGTGGTAAAGAATCTGCCTGCAATTCAGGAAGCACAGATTCAACGCCTGGGTCAGGAAGACTCCCTGGAGGAGGGCATGACTACCCACTCCAGTATTCTTGCCTGGAGAATCCCACGGACCAAGGAACCTGGTGGGTTGTAGTCCATAGGGTCGCACAGAGTTGGACACAACTGAAGCCTTCTAAGCAGCAATAGCATAGTAGATTTCAGAACAAAGAAAATTATCCAAGACAGAGAAGGATATTACAAAATAAGGAAAGGGTTGATCCACCAAAACATAGCACTCTAAATGTGTAAGTACCAAACAGCAGAGCTACAGAATGTGTGAAGCAAAATCCAATAGAAGTGAAAGAACAGACAATCCACAATTATAGTTGGAAACTTCAACACTCATCCTCAACAACTGATAGAAGAGCTAGACAAAAAACAGCAACGGACAATACCATCAACCAACAACATCATCAACAAACAGTATCTAGCTGACATTCACAGACTACTCCACCCCAAAATAACAAAATAACACGTTATTTTCAAGGGAGCATAGGATATATACCAAGGTCAACCAAATTTAGGGCCATAAAACAAGCCTCAAAAATATGAAATAATTGAAATCACATACAGTATATGCTTTAACCACAATGGAATCAAATTAGAAATAAAAAACAGAAGCATCCCCAAACATCTGAAAACCAAACAGCACATTTCTAAATAACCTATGGATCAAAGGGAACATCTCAGGGGAAATTTAATAATACATTGAACTGAAAGAAAATGAAAATAGAGCCTGTCACACTTTGTGGGACACAGCTAAAACACAAGGGAGAAATTTATGGCACTGAATGTTTTCATTAAAAAGTAAGTCTTGAGAGTTCCCTGATGGTCTTTTGGTTAGGACTTGGTACTTTCACTGCAAAGAGCCAGGGTTTAATTCCTGGTTGGGGAATTAAGTTCCTGCAAGCCAAAAAAAAAAAAGTAAGCCTGAAATCAATATCATAAGATTCCATCTCTAGAAACTAGACAAATAAGAGCAAAACAAATCTAAAACAGGCATAAGGAAAGAGATAATAAATATAAAAGCAGAAATCAATGAAATTGAAAACAGAAAAATAATAGAGGAAATAAAATACCTGGTTCACTGAAAAGATCAAGAAAATTGACGGATCTCCAGCAAGACTGACAGAAAGAGAGAGAAACTGTTAATATCAAAAGTGAAACAGAATATTTCTACATACCCTACAGATGTCAGAAAGATAATAAGAGAATATCATGAACGACACTAGCTACTTAGAATGAACGGATCAATTCCTGAAAAAGTACAAGCTACCACAACTCAATCAATATGAATCAGATAATTTGAATAGCCCTATAACTACTAAAGTAATTTAAAATGTGCACAATGAGTGTTCAGGTCAATATGGTTTTACTGGAGAATTCTACCCATCATTTAAAGAAGAATTAACACCAATTCTACATAATCTATTTTGTAGAAAATGGTAGAGAGAATGCTTTCCAACTCATTCTATGAAGCCAGTATTACCCTGAAACCAAACCAAAACAAAAAGACAAATACAATACAAAACACAGAGACTCTCCTGGGACTCTATAGGGTCCTCACAGAATCCGGGGACCCTCCCAGAGGACTCCACAGGACTGGAAATGGTCAGTTTTCATTCCAATCCCAAAGAAGGGCAATGACAAAGAATGTTCCAACTACCGCACTATTGCACTCATCTCACGCGCTAGCAAAGCTATGCGCAACATTCTCCAAGTCAGGCTTCAATAATACACGAACCATGAACTTCCCGATGTTCAAACTGGTTTTAGAAAAGGCAGAGGAGCCAGAGATCAAATTGCCAACATCCACTGGATAACAGAAAAAGCAAGAGAATTCCAGAAAAACATCTACTTCTGCTTTATTGATTACACCAAAGCCTTTGCCTGTGTAGATCACAACAAACTGTGCAAAATTCTTTGAGATGGGAATACCAGACCACCTGACCTGCCTCCTGACAAATCTGTATGCAGGTCAAGAAGCAACAGTTAGAACCAGACATGGAATAACAAAAGGGTTCCAAACTGGGAAAGGAGTGCATCAAGACTGTATATTGTCACCTTCTTATTTAACTCATATTCAGAGCACATCATGTGAAATGCCAGGCTGGATGAAGCACAAGATAGAATCAAGATTGCCAGGAGAAATACGAACAAACTCAGATACGCAGATGACACCACTCTTATGGCAGAAAGTGAAGAGGAACTCTTGAGTGAAGAGCCTCTTGCTGAAAGTGAAAGAGGAGAGTGAAAAAGCTGGCTTAAAACTCAACATTCAAAAAACCAAGATCATGGCATCCGGTCCCAACACTTCATGACAAATAGATGGGGAAACAATCGAAGCAGTGAGAAACTTTATTTTCTTGGGCTCCAAAATCACTGCAGATGGTGACCGCAGCCATGAAATTAAAAGATGCTTGCTCCTTGGAAGAAAAACTTTGACCAATGTAGACAGCATACTAAAAGCAGAGACATTACTTTGCCAACAAATCCACCTAGTCAAGGCTGTGGTTTTTCCAGTAGTCATGTATGGATGTGAGAGTTGAACTATAAAGAAAGCTGAGCACCGAAGAATTGATGCTTTTAAGCTGTGGTGTTGGAGAAGACTCTTGAGAGTCCCTTGGACTGCAAGGAGATCAAAACAGTCAACCCTAAAGGAAATCAGTCCTGAATATTCATTGAAGGACTGATGCTAAAGCTGAAACTCCGATACTTTGGCCACCTGATGCAAAGAACTGACTCATTGGGAAAGACTCTGATGCTGGAAAAGATTGAAGGCAGAAGGAAAAGGGGACGACAGAGGGTGAGATGGTCGGATGGCATCACTGACTCGATGGACATGAGTTTGAACAAGCTGCAGGAGTTGGTGATGGACAAGAAGACTGGCATGCTGCAGTCCATGGGGTCACAAAGAGCTGGATACAACTGAGCAACTGAACAGAACTAATAGTGTGAAAAAGAAAACTACAGACCCATAGTCTTTATGAAAGTGGATGCAGAAGTCCTTAACAAAATGTTAGCAGATAGAATTCAGCAATATATCAAATGAATGATACAACTATAACCATGTGGGGGTTATTCCAGGGATGCAAGTCTGGTTCAGTATTTGCAAATCAGTCAATGTAATCTCACATTAAGGGGACAAATAAGAAAACTCATCCGATCATATAAATTGTTGAAGAAAAAGCATTTGGCAAAATTCTTCACCCTTTTATGATAAAAACTCTCTGAAAACTAAGAATTAAAAAATTTCAACTTGATTACCTACAACTAACCTACAAAACATACTTAATTCTTAACAGTGTTAATACTTTCTCCTTCAAGCTTGGTAGCAAGGCAAGAATGTTCACTGTCAATTACTCCTATTCAATATAGTTCTGGAAGTTCTAGACAGCATAAGAAGATGAAGAAAGGCAATAAAAAGCATATAGATCTGAAAGGAAGCAATAAAATCTATTCACAGATAACATAAAGGTCTGTGTAGAAAATTCCAAGGCACCTACAAAAAAGTCCAAAATTAATAAGTGAATTCAGCAAGATTGCAGAATACAAGATCAATACAAAAATTAGTCACATTACTTTATATTAATAATGAATATTTAGAAACTGAAATTTAAAGTACAATTCCAGATTTCTTGGTCTTTCAGTTCCAGAGGACGGAGAAGGATACATGCTCATCTCCTTCAAGAGCACCAAAATCACAACTGGCTGTTGAACAACCGTCAACAGGAGGACGCTGAACCTACTGAAAAAAGACACCCCATGTCCAAAGACAAGACACCACAAGACAGTAGGAGGGGCACAACCACGATTAAATCAAATCCCATACCCCCTCAGATGGGTGACCCACAGACTGGAGAACAATAATACCAAAGAAGCTCTCCCACTGTTCTGAAGGTTCAGAACACCAGGTCAGGGTTCCCAGCCTGGGGGACCTAACAAAGGGACTGGGAACCTCCAGGGATCTAACCTGAAAGGCCAGTAGGACCTTATTACAAGATTTCCATGGAACTGGGGGAAACATAGACTTCAGTCTTGGAGGGCACAAATAGAACCTTGCAAACACAAAGACTCAGAGGGAAGGAGCAGTGACTACACAGGAAACTGAACCAAAACTGTCTGCTAGTGTTGGAAGGTCTGCTGTGGAGGTGTGGGTTGGGTTGGCAGGGGCTTACCACAGGGACAGAGGGACCGGCAGCAGCTGTTTGGGAAGGTCCCTCTTAGAGTAAAGTCTCTTGGGTTTGCCATTAATCAGACCATAAAGCCCATGGACCCCAGGGCTGAGTCAGTTTAGCCACTCAATTGTGTCCAGCTCTTTGTGACCCCATGGACTGCAGCATGCCAGGCTTCCCTATGCATCGCCAACTCCTGCAGCTTGCTCAAACTCATGTCCATCGAGTTGGTGATGCCATCCAACCATTTCATCCTCTGTCATCCCCTTTTCCTCGTGCCCCCAATCCCTCCCAGCATCAGAGTCTTTTCCAATGAGTTAGTTCTTTGCATCAGGTGGCCACAGTATCGGAGTTTCAGTTTCAGCATCAGTCCTTCCAATGAATATTCAGGACTGATTTCCTTTAGGGTTGACTGTTTTGATTTCCTTGCAGTCCAAGGGACTCTCAAGAGTCTTCTCCAACACCACAGTTCAAAAGCATCAATTCTTTGGTGTTCAGTTCAGGTCAGTTCAGTCATTCAGTAGTGTCTGACTCTTTGTGACCCCATGAAATGCAGCATGCCAGGCCTCCTTGTCCATCACCAACTCCCGGAGTTTACCCAAACTCATGTCCATTGAGTCGGTGATGCCATCCAACCATCTCATCCTCTGTCATCCCCTTCTCCTCCTGCCCTCAATCTTTCCCAGCATCAGGGTCTTTTAAAATGAGTCAGCTTTTCACATCAAGTGGCCAAAGTATTGGAGTTTCAGCTTCAACATGAGTCCTTCCAATGAACACCCAGGATTGATTTCCCTTATGGACTGGTTGGATATCCTTGCAGTCCAAGGGACTCTCAAGAGTCTTCTCCAACACCACAGCTCAAAAGCATCAATTCTTCTGCACTCAGCTTTCTTTATAGTACAACTCTCACAGCCATACATGACTACTGGAAAAACCACAGCTTTGACTAGATGGACCTTTGTTGGCAAAGTAACATCTCTGCTTTTTATTATGCTGTCTACATTGGTCAAAGCTTTCCTTCCAAGGAGCAAGCATCTTTTAATTTCATGGCTGCGGTCACCATCTGCAGTGATTTTGGAGCCCAAGAAAATAAAGTCTATCACTGCTTCGATTGTTTCCTCATCTATTTGTCATGAAGTGATGGGACCGGATGCCATGATCTTGGTTTTTTGAATGTTGAGTTTTAAGCCAGCTTTTTCACTCTCCTCTTTCACTTTCAGCAAGAGGCTCTTCACTCAAGAGTTCCTCTTCACTTTCTGCCATAAGAGTGGTGTCATCTGCGTATCTGAGTTTGTTCGTATTTCTCCTGGCAATCTTGATTCTATCTTGTGCTTCATCCAGCCTGGCATTTCACATGATGTGCTCTGAATATGAGTTAAATAAGCAAGGTGACAATATACAGCCTTGATGCACTCCTTTCCCAGTTTGGAACCCTTTTGTTATTCCATGTCTGGTTCTAACTGTTGCTTCTTGACCTGCATACAGATTTGTCAGGAGGCAGGTCAGGTGGTCTGGTATTCCCATCTCAAAGAATTTTGCACAGTTTGTTGTGATCTACACAGGCAAAGGCTTTGGTGTAATCAATAAAGCAGAAGTAGATGCTTTTCTAGCACTGCTTTATTGATGATCCAAGGTAAGTTGGAAGGCTGGGTCACCTTAGGCCAAAAACTACCAGGGAGGGGGGCCCAATCCAATTACCAGCAGATAATTGGATTAAAGCTTTGCTGAGCAAGACCCTGCCCACCAGAGCAAGACCCAGTTTTCCCCACCACCAATCCCTCCCATAAGGAAGCTTATAAAAGCCTTTTGCTAAGTTGCTTCAGTTGTGTCTGACTCTGTACAACCCCATAGATGGCAGCCCACCAGGCTCCGCCGTCCCTGGGATTCTCCAAGCAAGAACTCTGTAGTGGGTTGCTATTTCCTTCTCCAATGCATGAAAACAAAAAGTGAAAGTGAAGTCACTGAGTCACGTCCAACTCTCAGCGACCCCATGGACTGCAGCCTACCAGGCTCCTCCGTCCATGGGATTTTCCAGGCAAGAGTACTGGAGTGAGGTGCCATTGCCTCTTAAAGCCTCTTAGCCTCCTTCATGAGAGGGTAGACAGAAGGAGGAAGAAAAACCACAATCCCACAGCAACTAAAACAAAACCACATTACAACAAGTTAATCAGCATGAAAATGCAGAAATTTATGTCCCAGATGAAGGGACAAGATAACCCCCAGAAAAACAACTAAATGAAGTGGAGACAGGCAACTTTCCAGAAAAAGAATTCAGAATAATGATAGTGCATATGATTCAGGATCTAAGAAAAAGAATGGAGGCAAAGACTGAGAAGATGTAAGAATTGTTTACCAAAGACCTAGAAGAATTAAAGAACAAAAACAGATGAACAAAACACTAGAAGGACTCCAGCAGGATGACTGAGCAGAGCATGGATAAATGACTTGGAGGACAGAATGGTGGAAATTGCTGCCACAGAACAGAACATAGAAAAAAGAATGAAAAGAAATGAAGACAGCCTAAGGGACCTCTGAGACAACATTAAAGGCATGAACATTTGCACTATAGGGGTCCCAGAAGGAGAAGAGAGAGAGAAAGGACCTGAGAAAAGATTTGAAGAGATAATAACAGAAAACATCCCTAACATGGGAAAGGAAATAATCAACCAAGTAGAGGAAGTGAAGGGTCCGAAATGCAGCACTTGGATGAAATCTCAAAAATGACAGAATGATCTCTCTTTGTTTCCAAGGCAAACCATTTAATATCACAGTAATCCAAGTCTATGCCCCAACTAGTAACGCCGAAGAAGCTGAAGTTGAACAGTTCTATGAAGACCTACAAGACCTTTTAGAACTAACACCCAAAAAGATGTCCTTTTCATTATAAGGGACTGGAATGCAAAAGTAGGAAGTCAAGAAACACCTGCAGTAACAGGAAAATTTGGCCTTGGAATATGGAATGAAGCAGGGCAAAGACTAAGAGAGTTTTGCCAAGAAAATGCACTGGTCATAGCAAACACCCTCTTCCAACAACACAAGAGAAGACTCTACACATGGACATCACCAGATGGGCAACACCGAAATCAGATTGATTATATTCTCCACAGCAAAAGATGGAGAAGCTCTATACAGTCAACAAAAACAAGACCAGAAACTGACTGTGGCTCAGATCATGAACTCCTTATTGCCAAATTCAGACTTAAATTGAAGAAAGTGGGGAAAACTGCTAGACCATTCAGGTATGACCTAAATCAAATCCCTTATGATTATACAGTGGAAGTGAAAAACAGATTTAAGGGCCTAGATCTGATAGATAGATTGCCTGACGAACTATGGAATGAGGTTCGTGACATTGTACAGGAGACAGGGATCAAGACCATCCCCAGGGAAAAGAAATGCAAAAAGCAAAATGGCTGTCTAGGGAAGCCTTACAAGTAGCTGTGAAAAAGAAGAGAAGTGAAAAGCCAAGGAGAAAAGGAAAGATATAAGCATCTGAATGCAGAGTTCCAAAGAATAGCAAGAAGAGATAAGAAAGCCTTCTTCAGTGATCAATGCAAAGAAATAGAGGAAAACAACAGAATGGGAAAGACTAGAGATCTCTTCAAGAAAATTAGAGATATCAAGGGAACATTTCATGCAAAGATGAGCTCGATAAAGGACAGAAATGGTATGGACCTAACAGAAGCAGAAGATATTAAGAAGAGGTGGCAAGAATTCACAGAAGAACTGTACAAAAAGGATCTTCACGACCCGGATAATCACGATGGTGTGATCACTCATCTAGAACCAGACATCTTGGAATGTGAAGTCAAGTGGGCCTTAGAAAGCATCACTACGAACAAAGCTAGGGAGGTGATGGAATTCCAGTAGAGCTATTTCAAATCCTGAAGGATGATGCTGTGAAAGTGCTGTACTCAATATGCCAGCAAATTTGGAAAACTCAGCAGTGGCCACAGGACTGGAAAAGGTCAGTTTTCATTCCAATGCCAAAGAAAGGCAATGCCAAAGAATGCTCTAACTACCGCACAATTGCACTCATCTCACACACTAGTAAAGTAATGCTCAAAATTCTCCAAGCCAGGCTTCAGCAATACATGAACCATGAACTTCCTGATGTTCAAGCTGGTTTTTGAAAAGGCAGAGGAACCAGAGATCAAATTGCCAACATCCGCTGGATCATGGAAAAAGCAAGAGAGTTCCAGAAAAACATCTATTTCTGCTTTATTGACTATGCCAAAGCCTTTGACTGTGTGGATCACAATAAACTGTGGAAAATTCTGAAAGAGATGGGAATACCAGAGCACCTGACCTGCCTCTTGAGAAATCTGTATGCAGACCAGGAAGCAACAGTTAGAACTGGACATGGAACAACAGACTGGTTCCAAATAGGAAAAGGAGTATGTCAAGGCTGTATATTGTCACCCTGCTTATTTAACTTCTATGCAGAGTACATCATGAGAAACACTGGACTGGAAGAAACACAAGCTGGAATCAAGATTTCCGGGAGAAATATCAATAACCTCAGATATGCAGACGACACCACCCTATGGCAGAAAGTGAAGAGGAACTAAAAAGCCTCTTGATGAAAGTGAAAGAGGAGAGCAAAAAAGTTGGCTTAAAGCTCAACATCCATAAAACGAAGATCATGGCATCCGGTCCCATCACTTCATGGGAAATAGATGGAGAAACAGTGGAAACAGTGTCAGACTTTATTTATTTGGGCTCCAAAATCACTGCAGATGGTCAGCCATGAAATTAAAAGATGCTTACTCCTTGGAAGAAAAGTTATGACCAATCTACATAGTGTATTCAAAAGCAGAGACATTACTTTGCCGACTAAGGTCCAACTAGTCAAGGCTATGGTTTTTCCAGTAGTCATGTATGGATGTGAGAGTTGGACTGTGAAGAAGGCTGAGCACCGAAGAATTGATGCTTTTGGACTGTGGTGTTGGAGAAGACTCTTGAGAGTCCCTTGGACTGCAAGGAGATCCAACCAGTCCATTCTGAAGGAGATCAACCCTGAGATTTCTTTGGAAGGAATGATGCTAAAGCTGAAACTCCAGTACTTTGGCCACCTCATGTGAAGTTTGACTCATTGGAAAAGACTCTGATGCTGGGAGGGACTGGGGGCAGGAGGAGAAGGGGACGACAGAGGATGAGATGGCTGGATGGCATCACGGACTCGATGGACGTGAGTCTGAGTGAACTCCGGGAGATGGTGATGGACAGGGAGGCCTGGAGTGCTGCGATTCATGGGGTCGCAAAGAGCTGGACACGACTGAGCGACTGAACTGAATTGAACTGAGAGGAAGTGCAGAGTTCTAGGCAGGATAAACCCAAAGAAGAACACACTGAGGCATACAGTAATCAAATTGAGAGAAAAATTCAAGACAGAGATAAAATATTAAAAGGAACAAGGGAAAAATGACAAACAACATATAAGGGAACTCCCATCAGGCTATCAGCTGATTTCTCAGCAGAAGCCCTACAAACCAAAAGGGAATGGCAGGATACATTTAAAATGATGAGAGGGAAGAAACTACAACCAAGAATACTCCCCCAGCAAGACTCTCCTTCAGATTTGATGGAGAAATCAAAAGCTTTCCAGAGAAGCAAAAATTAAAAGAATTCATCACTACGAAACAACTTTCCAACAAATGCTAAAGGAGCTTCTCTAGGTAGAAAACAAGAGAATAAAAAGCCCTGCCTAGGACTTCCCTGGTGGCTCAGACGGTAAAGCGTCTGTCTACACTGTGGGAGACTTGGGTTCGATCTCTGGGTTGGGAAGATCCGCTGGAGAAGGAAATGGCAATCCACTCCAGTACTATTGCCTGGAAAATCCCATGGACAGAGGAGCTTGGCAGGCTATAGTCCATGGGGTCACAAAGAGTCAGACACAACTGAGCGACTTCACTTTCACTGTAGAATATAAGTCCCAAACAATTAAGAAAATGGTAATAGGATTATGCATGTCGATAATTACCTTGAATGTAAATGGGTTAAATGCACTAGTCAAAAGACTGGCTGAGCAGATGAAAACATGCACATATACACTTCCACTGTGTACATCTTATACTGTTAGGTTAATCATGTTCCCATTATGGCTTGAGATTGTAATTTTCTTTTATTTTTTTGTCTGGCTACTGATCGTGAAAAGTGATAACATCTTTTACTATTATGATTATGTAACTATTACTCACTTAATACGCTGTGTCATAATTGGTCAACAGTGCTCCCTGGAGGTGAGGTGACAGCCCCAGCTCACAGGCAGGACACAGCCAAAGGTCCCACTCCTACCCCAGAGCTTGGTCTGCCTGGAACATCAGCTCTGGGGCACAGGCGGGGAACCACGATTTGGTCTCAGAGGGCCTCTCTATCAAAATCAAGCTAGAGATGAGCAGCCAGAGGTATCTGTGATGTGATGTCACCATGGAGTATCTGTCAGGCAGAGCAAGGGACTATCGGCAATAACGACAGCACCCTTTCACAGAGTGATGCTCATGTCATGCCCACCACCGTGCAAACTGCTTTGCATTCTCCTGATCGCTCACAGCACACTCAGGAAGTCAGAACCACCGGTGTCTGCACCATCCTTAGAGGGGAAACTGAGGGCCAGCTCACAGTTGACAGGTGGCAGGACTGGGATTTGAACCCAGGTCTGTTCACCAGGTGCTCATCACATGCCGTCTGTCATAGGCATCTGAGTGAAGCGCATGTGTGACCTCACTTAACCCTGTGAGACAGGTGCTGTCGTCCTCATTGTTCAGGGCAGATGACACCCCCAAACAGAGACCACCTACCTCTTTGGAGGAAAAGATGTGAAGGCACCAGAGCTGCGTTCTCAGGAGTCCTAGTTCCTTAGCCCTGCATCCTCTGTGAAGCCCTTGACCTCAAGAAAGCAAGGCATGCCCTTGAACTCCCTGACCAATTTCCTCCTGTGACCATCAGCAATGTCTGGAGCTATGCCAGCAGACACTTCTAGCTGGTGAGCCAGAATACACATCCCCAGTCTGTCCCCTGTTGAAGACTGGGATCTTGTCCCCTGGCCTGGGAGTTCCCCACTGAGATCACTGGGTTGGTGGTTTTTTGTTTTGTTTTGTTTTTTGAACTTTTTATTTTGAAATAATTATAGACTCAAAGGAAGTGACAAAGATAGAAAAGTCTTGTGTGCCCTGTGATGAGTTTCTTCCAATGGTTACTTCTTACATAATTAGGTGTAGTACAACCTGTATGTGGGTCTAAGTCTTTTCATCTCGTATCTAGATGTACATAACTATTGCAGACAAGATACAGAATTATTCCGTTATTGCCAAGATCACCCTTGTAGTCACATCCACCTCCCTTTCCCCCACTATCTCTAACCAGTAATCTGTTCTCCATCTCTACCATTTTGTCGTTTTGATAATGGTACATAAAAGGAGTCATATGGTACATGACCCGTTAGGATTTTATTATTTGTCTGCACTGGATCTTAGTTTGGGCATGCGATATCTTTAGTTGCACCATGGCAACTCTTAGTTGCATCATGTGGGGACCTAGTTCTCTGACCAGGGATCGAACCTGGGCTCCTTATATGGCGAGCACAGTGTCTTACCGCTGGACCATCAGGGAAGACCTTGGACTGTTTTTTTTGTTTGTTTGTTTGCTGTTTTTTAACTCAGTATAATGCCCTTCAGAATTTTCCAAGTTGATGTCTGTCTCATTCTGTTGCTACATAGTACCTGCTACATAGTACTCCTGGCTATATCACAATTGTTGGCTGTATCCCAGGGAGTTGTGATACATCCACAGAGTACTGTGTAGCAGTGGAATGTATTATGTGCATTGTACTGTGTGGCACATAGATGTATCAGAATTGTTGAACCACTTAGTATTGAGGCACATGTAGATTGTTTCCAGTTTGGGCTATTACAAATAAGGCTGCTTTGAACAACAGTGTACAGGTTTTGGTATAGATATGAATTTTTATTTATTGGGCATCAATGCCTAAAAGTGCAATTGCCAAGTCATATGGTAGGATTATTTCATTAGTTTTTCAAGAGTGGCTGTACCATTTTACATTCCCACCAGCCATGTATGAATGATCCAGTTTCACTGCATCCTCACCAGCATTTACTATCATTATTGTTTTTAATTTTAGTTGTTTCATTGGTATGCAGTGGTTTGCAGAGTCTTGATTTGCATTTCACTAATGGCTAGTGGTGCCGAACATCTGTTCATGGGCTTATTTGCCATTTGTGTATCCTCTTTGGTGAAGTATCTTTTTAGGTCTTTTGCTCATTTTCTAATTGCCCATACAATCCACCTACTTAAAGCATACCCGTCAGTGGTTTCAAGTGTATTCACAGCATTGTGCAAACCATCACCACAGCCAATTTTAGATCATCTCATCATCCCAAAATGTTCATCACCATTAACACTCACCCCCTGTTTCCTCTCGACACCTGCACCCTAGCCCTAGGCAACAACGAAATCTACTTTCTACAGATTTCTAAAATCTACAGATTTTCTTTTCCTGGTCATTTCATAGGAATGCAATCATACAGTATGCTTTTTGTGATTGACATCTTTCACTTAAAGTTTTTAAGTTCATCATTTTGCAGGATCTGTACAGTACTCCATTTCTTTTTATTGTCAAGGAGTGGTATTTCATTGTGTGGATATATCGTATCTTCTTTATTCATTCATCACTTGATAGACATTTGGGTTGTTCCCATGTTTTGGTTTTTATGAGTAATGAGCTATCAACAGTTATGTTCAAATTTTTGGGTAGATGTGTTGTCATTTCTCTTGAGTATATACCCTAAGAATAGAATTTCAGAGGCAGATTGGAATTCTAGGTTTAACCTTTTGAGAAACTGTCTTGAGAGTGTTTTTCAAAGTGGCTGGACAATTTTACATTCCCACTAGCAATGTATAAATGCTTTCTTTGCTACACATCCTTTCTAGCATTATTCCTTGCCACTGTTTTGTATTTTAGTTGTCTAATAGGTGTGTGAGAATGATAGTTCATTGTGATCTTAACTTGAATTTCTCTAAAGGTTAATGATTGAAAAGCTTTCTGTGTGATTATTTTCTATCCATATTCCATCTTTAGTGAAATGTCTCTTCCTGCCTTTTGCCCTCTGTTGTTGTTGTTGTTGGTTTGTTTGTTCATCTTTTAGTTGTTTGATGTTTGGTGTTTTTGAATGTTGAGAGTTCTTCATATACTCATTCTAGACATGAGTTGTCAGGTTAAATGACTTGAAGTACTTTCTCCTAGTCTATAGTTTGTCCTTTCATTCTCTTAAAAAACTTGCCCAGAGCAAAAAGAAATTGACTTTGAAGTACAATTTATATTAGGGGTCATGTTTTGCAGAGTGAGGAGGGTGGGGAAAGAAGGAGGCGTGGCTCCTCCTGGGCAGAGCTGTGGGGTTCCTCCTCCCACCCCCAGGGGAGTAGCCTGCACATAGCCTGGAGCCCTTTCTTCCTTGGGTATGTGGAGCTGCCTGCCCCAGGCACTAATTCTCAAGACAGGGTGGGAGACCCTGCTGGCTGCCGTGTAGAGAGTGAGCACAGGGGATCATCAGGCCAGGGGCTCTGGGAGGCCGTGACTCCTGTCCAAGAGAGATGTTCGGGAATGGCTTTTCTCAATCAGGAATGACCCAGGAGTTTGGTGGGAGGGGAGGGACAAAGCGATCCTTGTTGACATGCCCCGGTGCCCGGCCCCTTCTTCACCAAGTGGCCCCTCCTTCCTGACAGGTGCCAGCTGTGAGACCAGCCCGGCCTGGCCAAAACTCTTGTCCTGCTTGTGTCCCTGGCTCTGAGTCACTGTGTCACAGGTGCTGACTCTTCCTCAGCTTGATGTGTCCTGAGAGAAGAGTCCTGTCAGCCTTGCCTGTCCTTGAACGTACTGAGTGCTGTGTTCTCCACCAAGCTAGCTCCTCTCGGCCTCTCCAGCATCTAAGGAAGTGGCCAGCATCTCAGGCTCCTCTCTTCCTTCCCCTCCGTATCAGCCGGTCTCTTCAGGGCCCCCTCCAGAACAGGTCCTGACTCTCTTCCCCTCTCACCACCCACTCCCCCCTCTCTTGGACAGGAGTCATGGCCTCCGGAGCCGCTGGCCTGATGATCCCCTGTGCTCACTTCTAAACAGCTGCCAGCAGGGTCATCAAAACCCCTCCCTAAGGCTCCTCTTTGTGTAAGTCCCCAGCAGCTCCCCAGTTCACTCATAGTCCTGACTGTGACCTAAAACCTTGCTGTGATCCAGCTCCCTTGGGCAACTGCTCAGGCTCCTATACACCACTCCAGGCATGCTGGTTGGTTTCCTTCTTGTTCCATGACCACCGCAAGTACATTCCTGTGCTGGACATTTGCACCTGATCTCGACTTTCCCTGGACCCTCATTTCTCAGAGATCAACTGAGCTCCCTCCCTCCATCCCTTCTTTCCAGTCTCTACTCAGTTGACTGCTTTCTAAATCAGCCAATTTGCAGGCACATGCTGTCCTTCTATCTCTCTTAGCTTCCTTTTAAGCCCACTCGCTATCTGATGACACGTTTATCTGGTCTTTGTCTATCTCTTCCACTTGATGTCAGTCCCAGCAGCCAGAGTGTGGGTCTTTTGGTCTGTGTAGCAGCCTTAGAGTCCAGCACAGGCTTGGCACAAGTAAGTGCTCAGTAACCTCGTGTTGATGGAACAGGTGAATTCTGGGGGTCCAGGCGCTGGGCAGAGTGTGATAGCTGAGTTGAGTGTCATCACTAAATGTTAGCCTAAGAGATGGTCTTTGTGTCAGATCACATCACTATAACCCAAACTTTAATGGTTTGCCTGTGACCTTTAGGACTTTCGTCCTGTTTGTGAACCACCTGAAGTATTGTTATTTCGTACGTTTCTTGAAATCAATTCACTTGATTGGTTTTCAAACTTACTTCTTCCTAAGCTTTTAGAAAAAAAAAATCAAATTTCTAAATATCCCTTTGGGGATGGGCATGTACACACTGCTATATTCAAAGTGGATAACCAACAAGGACCTACTGTATAGCACACGGGACTCTGCTCAATGTTATGTGGCAGCTGGACGGGAAGGGGATTTGGGGGAGAATGGATACCTGTATATGTATGACTGAGTCCCTTCACTGTTCACCTGAAACTATCATCACATTGTTAATCGGCTCTACTCCGGTATAAAGCAAAAAGGTTTTTGAAAAATTTAAAGACAATCACATTTGGCAAGCTAGTTTCCTTTTGCTCGGACACAGACTAAGTGAAGTATGACTGTTCACCTAAAAGTCGCTGCACACTGCTCCCCAGGACACCCAGCTCAGCCGGGTGGCGCTCTGGCTGCGCTTCAGGCAGCACAGGGTTACTCTGATGGCTCCGATTATTGACACTGCTTTGCCTCTCAGGGCGAAGTCCTTAGGGGCATCCCTCCCCAGCCAGACCTGCTGGAGCCAGGGGCTGTTGTCAGGGGACAGGTGCGTCAGGGCAGGTTCCCACACATGCACAGGAGAGCTGGTCAAAATGTCTAGTGAGGCTGCTGTTCTCTGCCACCCTCTCCAGCTTCAGTTCAGCTCCTGGAACTTTGCCAAACGTGTTTCCACTTGGGGATTTCACACAGGGCGTCCCTGAGTGACATTCTTCCCACACAGACACTGCCCCAACCCCGAGACCCTAAGTCTCCTTTCGCTCTAGTCTCTGCTAGCCTTCCCTGTTGGGAGCAGAGGAGTGTAGTGGCCAGGTGTTCTGTCTGATGTCATTTATTTAATGTCCTTCTCCCTGAGTGACTGCCAGACATGGGAGGAAGGGGCAGGCCTCAGGGTAGGGTCCCGCCCTGCTACCACCCACCTCTCTGCCTTTCTCCTGCACGGGGACAACCCATTCCAGCTAAAGTAGCCTTGTCTCCTTCCCACTCAACACAGTTTAGTTATTTCTGCCTCTAGACCTTGACTTTGGTCTCTGATGTACCCTCCACCTTCTCCAAACAAACAAACAAACAAACACAGGGCACAACCAGCTTCCTTAGGACTCGCCCGGATCCCCATAGCCCTGCAGCTCTATTCTTGCTGCCCCTTTGGCAACTTCATACTCACAAGCTCCTGCTGCTTCTCATTGAAACAGCAGTGATGTACAATGGTCAGTGCAGGGAGGGGTGGGTGCTCAAGGCAGGGCTGCACAGTGCTCCGCTGGGGGCCCTCAGGGAAGTCGTGTCACCTTGTCGCCTCCGCCCCTCCAGATTCTCCACATCAGTGCACGAGAGTCACCAGACGTGTATGCGCATGCTGAGTCACTCCGTCGTGTTGGACCCTTTGCAGCTCCGTGGATTGTAACCCACCAGGCTCCTCTGTTCATGGATTCTCCAGGCAGGAATACTGGAATGGGTTGCAATGCCCTTCTCCACCAGGAAGAGTCACGAAACACGGCCTGCTAGGCCTGGGTATGGCCTGAGAATCTGCCTTTTGGCAGGTGCCCAGGTGAGGCTGAGGCTGGTAATGCCAGGACCTCACTTGGAGAAACATTGTCAGAGTTGTCAGGGAAGGAGGACAGAGATTAATTCATGTAAACCAGGTAGAATCATGGGGCACGTAGTAAGTACTCAGCAAAATGTTAGTTGTTGATACCAATTCATGCCACAGAGTCTGGCCTTCTTTAACTTCAAGAAGACTTGAGCCCAGGGTCTGGCCACACCATTTCCTGGCTCTGGGACCCTGGGAAAAATCACGGGGCTTCTCGGGCCCCAGAGTTCTCACAGGGTTGTCCTGCAAGAGATGGGGGTTCCCTTCCCAGGATAGCCCGAGCTTCCTAGAGGGGTTCAATACACAGCTGGTGCCTGATGGATATTACTTGAATCAAATGAGGCTTGAAAGACTGAGAATTTCCTGGTGGTCCAGTGGTTAAGATGCAGGGCTTTCACTTCCAGGTCTAGAATTTGATCCCTGGTAGGGGAAACTAAGATCTCACAAACGACATGGCGCAACCAAAATAAATACTTCATTTTAAAAGAAAGATTGAAGCTGCAGAATGCAGCATAAATGTGAGGCATGGCAGTCAAGCTGACACAGGCTCAGGAACCCCTGAGACCTGGGGTCCCCTGGGACCAACAGGGGGTGGGGGAAAGTCAGTGAGTGAAGCCAGCCGGGTGGGTGACAACAGGAAACGGTGGGCACTGTGACAAATCAGGAGCCAGGCTCCTTCCGAAGAAGAGGCCGCCATCTCTGCCAGTGAGACATGGTGGTGTGGAAGTGGGAGCCGAGGGCTGCTGGTCACTCTGACTGGGGCACAAGCAGGAATGAGGGTTGTCAGGTGAAATCACTCAGCAGTCAAACATGACCTCCCGTGGATCAACCCAGCCCACAGCTGCCAGATCAGAGCAGGAACAACTTAAGAATGGCTGGCCCGGGTGCCGGGCTAGAATCCCAGAGGACGCAGGGGGAGGGCAAGGAGGTGAGTGGCAGGCTTCCCAAGGATGGGTCAGAAACCATCAGGAACTAGGCAGGTATTTGGTTTCGGGGCATTTATTTCACATCCCTCCGTACAGGTCCTGGGGCCAGGTGTGGGGGCAGGAGACCAGGCAAGGGGTAGCAATAAATAACGTGGACAGACGGAGCTCCCCTCCAGACAGATGAGGTTAAAGGAGGTTAGAGGGAAGCCACAAGGTGGAGGTGGGTGCTGGTGGGGCGGGGCAGCTGGGAAGGAGAGGGAGGCCAGGCCCCCACTGCTCTCCATCACCTGCCCTGGCCCTTCCCTGCCCCAGTCCCCACGACTTTGGGGAGGAAGGGAGCCCGCAGCCAGTGGGGGCCAGCGAGGGTCTTGGAGGGGGTGGGTAACCCCACAGGGTGCCCCCGGCTCCCTCACTTGACGCGGATTTCAGCATACTCGGCTAGCTCCTCCGTCAGGGTATAGCTGTCCTTGGTGGGTCGTTTTCCCAGGTCCGAGTGAGAATAGCTCAGGTCCAGCTCCGGGGATTCTCCCCGAAGACCCAGCAGCCTCCTCTCTGATCCCAGGTGCCTCTCACTCTATGAAGGGAGCCAACCCATTAGGCGGTGCTGTCCCACCTCTCCCAGCTGCAGATGCTGGGGTTGCTGGCACACCCTTGGCTCTAGAGCAGGTGAGCCTCCTTCCTCAAGGACCACCCACCCAGCCGACCCCATGGTCTTGGTTCGCCCCTTGGGAGCCCTGCCCACACCAGTGCCCCCTACACAAAACAACCTCCTTGCTGCTAAGCCTGAAAGCTGCCCACAAATTCATCAACCTGGGAATTTGGGGGCACCCAATTCAACCCATAATGCCTTTCTAGATGGAAGCCACCTGGTTGGGAACCCACTTTTCCCAGTTGTTGAAAGTGCCTGGCTCAGCAATTTTGGGTCTGGAGTGGTCCTTCCTCCATCTGGGACATCCTCCAGGTGCAACTTCAGCTTCCCCATCATGCCTGCTGTCCTTGACCTCCCTCCTTCAGACACACACACACAAGACGGTGGCCACAGACAGACAGACGAGAGCAGTAGTGGGACAGAATAGACAAGGCCAGGGGGTGCTGGGCAAGGCCACACTGAACTGGGGACCAACCTGGACGCCTGACGGGGACGCACATACATGCACGCCAGCCCCAAGGCCCAACACGGGCCCAGAGGTGGGCACAACGAGGCCCCCGAACCTACCTCCTGGGATGCTCATTCCAGGGTAGAGACCTCTCTGGACTATTGGAGAAGGAAATGCAGTCATAGACCCAGGCGGGGGAGGGTCTGGGCTTCTCGTGGGCCCCGAACTCTACAGCCTGCTCACAGCCTCAGCCTGAGCACCCTGTCCCAGCCCAGGGCTGAGCCAGTCTCAGCAGATCTTTTCCTCCCTTTCTTTGGGGCCAGCTCCCCCTCCACCCAGGGCCTCCCAGGCCCCTCCCAGGCCCTCAGTGTCCCCAGCACCCAGGATCTCCAGCCAGCTTTGCGCCACGGGGCTCTGGCCTCACCTCATATTTCTCTGGCGCCCCGGAGATGCGGAAGTCGCTGCTGAACACGACGGGAGGATTGTCCCCCGCCGAGAAGCTGGGGCTTTCTGTCACGTTCTTTCTGCAGGGCAGGACATGTCAGCCCCAGTGCGGCTTTTGGGTTCCCTACTCCTCTCTCTGTCTGCAATCCCCTCTACCTTAGGAGTTTGGCCCAAGGGACTCCGGAGCTGCTCCCACCCATCTCTAAGACAGGGGGTGGCCACTTTGGTGAGCAGCCTCTTCCCGCCCATCCTAGCCCATCCCTCTCCTGCTTCACGGCTGAAGACAAGCCACACCTGGGCCCCAGTCTTGGCCACCTTCAGGACCCCTGCCTGGCTCCTCTGGGTTCTCTGGGGCCATCTGTACCCCCTGGCTGCCAGGATGCGGAATGGGGAGATTAATTCCTTGTCGGGAGTACTGATGTGTGTGTGACACAAGGAAGAGAAATAGCAGCAGGCGAGTGTGACTTGGGACTGGGGAGCGTTTATTGATACCACAGATTATGTGTAGTTGTTGGGAGTTTCTAGAACCCACTGTGACTGACGCTGTGGCCACAAGCCAGGATACTGGCTCTCCGCATCACAAGGAGGGGGCAGGAGAGACAGCAGAGAATGTGGGGCACCCGAGATGACTGGCGGGAAGGGTCCCGTCCAGGCACCGACACCTGTGACCACGGCAGCTCCTGTTAGCCGCTGAATTCTCACAGCGGAACCCGCCCTCTCTTATCCACACTCATCTTCCAGCTGGTCTGCCCTGCCCCACCCTTGGAAGCTTCCTGCACCCACCCCCGCCCTCCCACCCCACTATGCTCCAGCTCAGCCCCCCGTAGGCCACTCACTTTCTGCGCGTCTGGGTGATGTAGCACACAATGGCGATTAGGATGGCAAAGGCCACCACGGCTCCCACAGGCCCGATCTTGGCCCACATGAGGCGGTCTGAGGGAAGAGAAGACCCAGGCGCCCTCAGGGCTGCTGGTGGGAGGAGGACACTAGGGTTCTTAGGAGACGGGCTGGGGCAGGGGTGAGAGTGAACGTATTTACACAGCAGGCACACCCTTGCACTGACTGGATTAGTTGAGCTGTTGGAGGGGCCCGTGAAGTGTCAGCAAGCTTGGGGCAGCCTCTCCTAACCTGACCATTCAATCGACGGCATAGCCAGACCATCGCTCACGGCCGATAATCAGCCTCGGCGAGGGGAGCTTAGATCCAGCAGGGGTCCCATCTGTCCCCTGACTCCCAGCCCTAGGCCCCATCACTCACGGGCTCCCTGGAAGGGCAGCTCCAGGCTCTTGGTGCCGTAGAGGTTGTGGGAGGTGCAGATGACCCGTGGTGGGGCCTGGGCCTGCCCCCGCAGCGTCAGGATGCTGGTGAGCAGGAGGCCGCTGCGCTCGGAGTACACGAACTCGCGCTCCGTCTCGTTCACCGTCACGTTGCGCAAGGGCAGCTCGAAGGCCACGGAGGGCTCTGGGTTGGCTTTCACCACGCAGAGGCACTGCACCGTGTCCCGGGCTGCCGCACAGTGGGACTCCAATAGGATCACAGGAGCGACTGCGGGGGACCAAGACCCGGCAGGCTGGAGATGCGGCCTCGGGGGCTCCTGGGCTGAGATGAGCTGCCTGTACCCCCTGCACTCTCTCTTATGTGTGCTCGCTCAGTCCTTTCAGTCATGTCTGACTCTGCGACCCCGTGGACTGAAGCCCGCCAGGCTCCTCTGTTCATGGGATTCTCCAGGCAAGAATCCTGGAGTGAGTAGCTGTGCCCTGAGTGGGTAGCCATGCCCTTCTCCAGGGGATATTCCTGACCCAGGGACTGAATCTATGTCTCCTGCATTTTCTGCATCGCCAGCAGATTCTTTACCACTGAGCCACCAGGGACGCCCCACACTCTTCAATGCCCTCTCCAATGCTGTTCACCTTGCAAAATATAAATCAGATCATAGAGACTTCCCTGGTGGTCCAGTGGCTAAGACCCTGCACTCACAATGCAGGGGGCCAGGTTCAATCCCTGGTTAGGAGCTAGATCCCACGTGCTGCAATGAAAACATTTCACATGCCGCAGTGAAGATCTCGAGTGTTGCAACTAAGACCTGGCCCAGTCAAATAAATAAACATATATTTTAAAAACATGAGGGGCTTCCCTGGTGGCTCAGTGGTAAAGAATCCACCTGCCCACACAGGAAACACGGATTCGATCCCTCACCCAGGAAGATCCCACATGCCACGGAGCGGCTAAGCCTGTGCTCCACAACTACTGTGTGCTCTAGAGCCTGGGACCTGCAACTACAAAGCTCCCGTGCTGCAGCTGCTGAAGCCTGTGCGCCCTAGAGCCTGTGGTCCTGCAACAGGAGAAGCCACCTCCGTGAGAAGCCCAGGCACTGCAACTAGAGAAAAGCCCGTGCAGCAACTAAAGCCCAGCACAACCAAAAATAAATACAGTTAAAAAAAAACAAACCTGAAATAAAATCTTTAAAAGTGATCATTATAATATAAATAAATAAATCAGATCACGGTGCTCCCTGCTTAAACTCACACCCTCCAACTGCTCCCCACGTCGCTTAGAATAAAGCCCCAATACTTTGCCCTGGTCTGCAAGGCCCTGCAGGACTTGGCCACACTCAGATCCTCTGCTTTCACTCTGGCTCACTGTCTTCTGGCCACACCAGCCTCCTTGCTGTTTCTCATTCTCGTGGGATCTTTTCCCACACCCGGAGGGCTTCCTGAGCACTTCCCTGACGCCTGCAGTGCTCACATCCTCACTCCAGGCAGCCTCTGTGCAGACCGCACTCTTTCTCTGACCACACTATGTAAGCGGCACCTCGCTGCACTAACCATTCACTCGGGTTTGCTCCTCAGCACTTACGTCTACCTGGGTTACATACTGATGTGACTGCTCTCTTATTTCCATCCAGACAAGCACGTGTTCTGTCTCCACTCTGTCCCCACTGTTAGAATATCCTTTTCTTTTTTCTCTTTTTGCTACACTGAGAAGCATGTAGGATCTTAATCCCCTGACCAGGTATCAAACCCATGCCCCTTGCAGTGGAAGCTCAGAGTCTTAACCACTGGAAGGTTTCCAGACCATCCCTTTCACCTGGCAGTAGCTCTGGGAAGACTCATGGGATGAGCGACTGAGTTCAGCCAGCTCCGCCTCCTGGCCATCCTACAAATGCCCCCCACTCACTCCCCAGAGACCCTGCGTCCTGACCCTCCCTCCCTCATGGGACACACCAGACACCACCCTCCACCCAAGATAATTTTGTTGAGCTTTGCTGCCATTTAAATTACAAAAGTGATACTGAGATGGTTTTTCCCCTTTCATTTCCCAATATGAGATTATAATAGAACATTGAATGTTGCTTTTTAATCTATGTTCTCTTTCCTTCTGAGAGTTTGGCACTCGCCTCTGCTCACTCTAGACTGACCTTCAATTTCCATCCAAAAAGAATATGCAGGTAACAGTGGTGGGGCAGGGAGCCATGAGACTTGGGTATTTGCAGTAGGGATCATTCCATTTGGAATGGGTACATATCTCTAAGTCTAGTAAATTAAAAGTTAAATAGTCCAAATTTTGTTTAGGTAGATATGTATATGCTTGCTATGTTGTTTAATTATTAAGTCGTGTCCAAATATTTTGGGACCCCATGGACTATAGCCTGTCTGCCTGTCTCCTCCCTCCATGGGATTTCCCAGGCAAGAATATTGTAGTGGGTTGCCACTTCCTTCTCCAGGGGATCTTTCCAACCCAGGGATTGAACCTCACGTCTCCTGCATTAGCAGGTGGATTACTTACCACTTAGCCAGCAGGGAAGCCCCATGCTTACTATAGTATTAACGAATTAACACACCACAGAGTAAATTAGTAATGACCAACCTGAACTGACAGTAACTATTTTAAAAAGTAAAAACTTTTTCATTCTAGACTGTACCGCTAGTACAGCTGTGACAGGGCTGCGGGGATGCTGACACCCTGCTGTGTGCTCAACCTCTTTGCAGAGTTGCCAGCAGCCCCGAGACCTGTGAAACCCTGACTGACACTAGACAAAACCCCAGGTCCCACAAAAGATGGGAGGTTTGGGGCGTGAGACAGCTTTGGCTTGAATTTCAACTCTGCCATCTACTGGCTGGTGGCCTGAACCAGGCCACTCAGCTTCCTGGACCTGCAAGATGTACTCCTCATCTGTGCAAACAGGGGTGATGGGTGCTTGACTTGCCAGAGGCTATGGAGAATACACTCTGAAGTGGGAGTACGAGTGTGTTGAAAAGAAAGCTTAACATCCCACTAGGGATTTAGGATTAGATAAAGGGACTGAGCACATACGCAGGCACATAGAACTGTTTCAGCAGAGGGCGCACGTGAGCAACGCCTTGGCAGCAGGAAGGCAGCAGATATCCAGACAGTTCAGGGAGATGAGTGGGAAATTAAGAGAGTGTCCAAGACTTACAGGGCACGTGGGCTCCTTAGTGTAAAATACTGTCACACTCATTTTCCAGAGAAGAGAATCAGAGCTCAGCAAAGGTGAAGTCACTCGTCTGGGATCACACAGCAAGGCGGAAACAGAGCTTGGATTCAGACCCAAGTCCATTCAGCTCTGTCGGGTGCTGCACACCACTAACACTTCCACGTCTTCATATCAAACTGGAGTGACGAGCGATCCCTACCTCCAGTCACATTGTTGTGAGAACGAAACAGGTCAATATGTGCAAGGTCTCGGTGAGGGTGAGTGCCCTGCAGGTTCCCTGCTGGGAGCCCCTGCTCAGGAGCACACACCATTGTCAGCGAGCATGGAAACTCCAGTACTAGGAGACACAGACTTCGGGGACAGAGAGGGGATTGAGGGATGGCTCTGCCTAGCAACCTGGGGCTGGACTCCCAGAGCGCAAGCACTGTGACCCAGACCTCAGAGCCCATCGCTGGGCTCAGCAGGGGTGGGGGTGGGGGCAGGGCTGCTTGTCCCCTCTGGCACATTGAAGGCCTTGAGTCCTTGGGTACCAGGGACTTCAGGGGAAATGAAACAGCCAGAGGTTTACGAACTGGACAGACAGGGTCCAGAAGAATCTTGGCACTGGCCAGCCTCCCAGCTGCGTGGCCTTGGGGAGTCCTGTCCTTCAGTTTCTCCTCGGCGAAGGGGGATGATGACAATATGCAGCTGCTTCAAGAGGTGGCCAGGGGGGGGGAGGGGGCTTAGTGTTTAATGGGGACAGAGCTTCAGTTTAGGAAGGTGAAAAGTTGGGGAGATGGGTGATGGTGAGAGCTGCACAAGAGTATGGATGTCCTCAGTGCCACTGGGCTGTACAGTTAAATATGGTTAAGAGAGTGTGTTTCATATTATGTGACTTTCACAACAATAGAAAAAAACACATTAAAAAGAAAGAAAGAGGCCACCACAATAACACGTGCTAGGGATGCAGCCCTGGCTGGGGGCAGGCCCTCCAGCGCTGGTTGCTGCTCCACTTTTATTGTGTTTCCCTCGCGGCTCAGGTGGTAGAGAATCTGCCTGCAATGCAGGAGACCAGGGTCCAAACCCTGTTGGGAAGATCCCCTGGAGAAGGAAATGGCAGCCCACTCCAGTATTCTTGTCTGGAGAATTCTATGGACAGATGAGCCTAATGGGCTACAGTCTATGGGACATGATGGTCTGTGACTGAAAATGTACGTGAGGTGGAGCTGTGTGTACTTTCAGGGGCTTCCATCAGGTTCTCAGGAGGTTCTCTGACTCTTATACCTAAGAAGCTCTGATTAGGGAAGTAGATATAACGGGGAAGACCAAGAAGGAAGAAGGAGGGGCATGTATGAAGAAGGCAGAGTATACACAACCCATACACATAATCACAATTGATGCTGGGAGGGAGCAAACTGGGAGGAAAGATGTCTCCAAGATGAAAGGTCAGCAGAGCAGTGATGGCCATCACCTTGCCCTGGAATAATCTGTCTCCACTTTGCTGACAAAGCCATAGTCAAAGCCATGGTTTATCCAGTAGTCATGTATGGATGTGAGAGTTGGACCATAAAGAAGGCTGAGCACCAAAGAACTGATGCTTTGGAAATGTGCTGGAGAAGACTCTCAAGAGTCTTGGACTGCGAGGAGATCAAATCAGTCAATGCTAAAGGAAATCAATCCTGAGTATTCACTGGAAGGACTGATGCTGAAGCTGAAGCTCCAATACTTTGGCCACCTGATGTGAAGAGCTGACTCACTGGAAAAGACCCTGATGCTGGGAAAGACTGAAGGCAAGAGAAGGGGACGACAGAGAATGAGATGGTTGGATGGCATCACCGACTCAATGGACATGAGTTTGAGTAAACTCCAGGAGTTGGTGATGGACAGGGAGGCCTGGTGTGCTGCAGTCCATGGGGTTGCAGAGTCAAACTCGACTTAGCAACCAAACAACAACTGACTGTGGCCACTTGCAGACTATTGAGTATGGACTGTGATCAATACTTTCTGACACGCTTGTGTGGTGGGGACCACAGTAGATAGAATAAGTAAGTCTGGAAGTGGTGACTTTGGAGACAAGTGCCAGAGGGCAGGCTGGGGTTGGGGGAAGCAGAGAGAATGGAAATATGGAGGTGACATTCCAGAAGGAGGTGCTGGAGGAGGAGAAGTGGAAACCATGACTTCGGAGCTATGACCTGAATGATGGCTGGGGTGGGAGCGGGGTGTTGGCAGTGCTGTCCAGAGAAGGGAAGTCAGGAAGGGGACTGGTTGGCAGCAGAACAATGAGCTCCATTCCCAAGACAGTCAGCTTTTTATCTGCATCTGTCTCATCTCTCTGGCTGTGCTATATCTGTTAACGTGCTTGGTGTCCTCTCCATCCTATCCCCCACCTCCCACTGAGCCACACAGCGCATGCACAGAACAACGGCTTGATCAATGTATTCTGATGTCATAACACAGGATGAGGTCAGCTTTGGGCATTACAGAAGAGTGGAGCCAGACTCCTGCATCTGAATCTCAGTTCTGCCTGGGTGACCTGGGGTGAATGACATAAGGGCCTCAGTTTCCTTCTCTGGAAACTGGGGACAGTAAGAGAATCTCCCTCAGTGGGATGTCAAAGAGGTAAAAGAGTAGGCTCCTGTCAAGAGCTTCCAGCAGTGCCTGATTCCTAGCGATGCTCCGCAGGGTTAGAGGCTCCGGTTTTGTTTCAGTTAATGCCTGTGCGCTTCCCTGGTGGCTCAGAGAGAAAGAAATCTGCCTGCAGTGTGGGAGACCTGAGTTTGATCACTGGGTCAGGAAAACCCCTGGAGAAGGGAATGGAAACCCACTCTGGTATTCTTGCCTGGGAAATCCCACGGACAGAGGAGCCTGGTGGGCTACAGTCCATGGGGTAGCAAAGAGTTGGACACGACTGAGGGACTAATACTTCTACACTTCAGAGAAGCAGTGGCCACAGGATTCAGAAATATCCTTGGCCAAAAGCCCATGCCAGGGTGTGGGAATATTATATTCTCAGGTGGGACTTTTTTTTGGCCAACTTGCATGGCATGCGAGATCTTAGTTCCCCAACCAGGGATCAAACCCATGCCCCTGCATTGGAAGCGTGGAGTCTTAACCACTGGATTGCCAAGGAAGTCCCTTAGGTGGGCCTTTTCTTGCTGTGGATTTAGCTTGCCCACCCCCCATCTGCTGGAGCAAAGCTGACCCTTGGTTGGGATGCTGAGTGTCCCCCATTGAGCTCCACTGCAGGGGTGGGTGGGCAGGAATCAAGCCTACCTGCTCTCATCAGGGGAAGAGGGTCGAAGCGGGGGGTACTCACACTCCACAGACAGGTTGAAGGCAGTGGCCCTCTGGCCGTACTGGTTCTCGGCCACACACCAGTACTCTCCGTCGTCCTCGGGTGTGACGGCCGGCAGCTCCAGCTGCAGCTCACTCTCATAGATAACCGTGGCCAGAATCTGCTTCTCCTTGAAGATGGTGAGAATAGGATCCGGGTTGCTCTGTGTGGAGCACAAGATGGAGACTGTCTCGCCCTCCACGGCCACCACTGTCCCGTTCACTGTTGGCTTCCAGGGTGCATCTAGGGGGCAGGACAGGGGGCCAGTGGTCAGAAGCTGGGGGGCCTCTTCTGCCAGCCAACTCTCACCCCTAAATGTGACCCTCAACACCCCAATTGTAACACACCACCTCAGGACAGCCCAGGTAACCCCAGTCCTGGCTGTCTTGTTTACAGAGATTCTGCAGACATGGTGCTTGAGTCTGAGTCCTGGCTGTACCCCTTCCCAGCTGTGTGTGGACACATGTCTTAACCCTTCGGGGCCCCATTTTTAAAATCTGGAAACTAGACTTAAAAATATTCCCAACTTCATAGGGGTCACTGGGAATAGACTATGACTTGCACTGCTTTAGCCTGAATAAGGCAGATGAAGCTCTCTGTCCATGTGGACAAATGCTGTTTAAGGAAATCAAGTATATAGTTGGCAAGATGGGGAGGAGCACTTTGGAGAAAAATAAAGGTGAGATGGGAAGTCAGGGTACTTATGGCTTTAACTAGGATGCTGAGAGAAGGCTCCCGTGAGACTAGAAGGGAGCCGGGAGGAGGCAGCCAGCCCTGGGGATGTCTAGGGAAAGACCATTTGCGTAGGGCACTCAGAAACTGCTGAGTAAACCAAACGCTGCCTGGCGCTGTCATTTTTATTATCCCCAGTCCTGGGCACTTTGCCTCAATAAATATTTGTGAGTGAATGAATGAATGAATGACCTCTCCTTGGCTCCTAGCCAAGAATCCTGTTTGACCCGCGCCCTCCTCCTGAAGCCCACAGGGGCTGGATCAGCCTTGGTTCCCCTCAGCCCCCCACTCGACCTGTAATAGGGCTCATTTTAAAATGTAGATTTCAGGGCTTTCCTGCTGGTTAAGAATCCACCTTGCAATGCAAAGGACATGGGTTTGATCCCTGGTTATGGACCTAAGATCCCACCTGTGTGTGTTGTCATGTCCGACTCTTTGTGACCCCATGGACTGTAGCCTACCAGGCTCCTCTGTCTGTGGGATTCTCCCAGAAGGAACTGGAGTGGGTTGCCATTTCCTTCTCCAGGGAATCTTCCCAACTTAGGGATCAAACCTATGTCTCCTGCACTGGCAGGCAGATTTCTTATGACTGAGCCATCTGGGAAGCCCCTAAGATTTTAGGCCCACATGATGCAGCCAAATAAACAGATATTTAAAAAAAATAATAAAATGCACATTCCTGGGGCCAAGCCCAGCTCTACCCCCCAGGAAACTGAATTTAACAGGCTTTCCTGGATGCGCAGGGACCACCTCTGATTCGAGATCTCTTCCTATCTCCGTCTCCTCCTAGCCAGGAGATAGGTGCCCAGTAGGTGTTCAAGAATGAAAGAACTCTTTAACCTGAAACTTCCTCTCCATCTTCATCTCAATTGCAGGCATGGACCTGACCGCCATCGCTACCCTCAACCCCGGCCCTCCAGCTCTGCCCTGGGCGAGGTTGGTTCCCCAGTGCCCAGTGTGTGGGGTGCACAGGGCGGCGACTCACACATGACGCTGAGCTCTACGGTGCGGTTGTCTTGGCCGTAGGTGTTCTCAGCCAGGCAGAGATAGACGCCGTCTTCGGCAGGGGTCACTTCGTCCACCTCCAGGGACAGGCTCTCGGCCACGGCCTCCCGGAGCACCGTGCCATCCCGCATCCAGGTCAGCAACGGCGGTGGGTTGCTGTCGGCCCCGCAGAACAGGCTGACGTGGGAGCCCTCGATGGCCTCGACCGTGGAGTTTATCTCCACGATCACCGGGGGTCTGCGGGGCGGTGGGAGGACACAGGACCTCAGGGGCGCTCGCGCAGGCCCCGCCCCCTCTCTGAACCTGACCCTGCCCCGCCCCGCCCCTGGCCCGCACCCAGGCTCACACTTGATGTCCAGGCTGGCGTAGCCCCCTCGAACTGCAGGGTAGTGTTGGGGAACGAGGCCTGGCAGCCCAGCCGGTGGCCATTGGTCTCCCTGGTGGGCACAAAGTGCAGCAACGATACCTGCACCCAGGTACCCTCCTCCTCGCGCAGCCGCCCCAGCACAGTCGGCTCCCCGAGCCCCTCGTGGCCCAGCCAGCTCAGCTCTGGGTGCAGCTCCGGGCAGTTGTCAGGCACCATGCAGCTGACCTCCACTTCTGTGCCAGCCATCACTTCCGGGGGGACCACGATGTTGGGGGTGTCTACGTGAGCCCGGGAGATGGAGGGTGAGGAAGCAGCGTCGCTCACCGGCCATCCCTCACCCGCAGGCCGCTGTCGGACTCCATTCCTGGCGCCTGGTTCCCTCCCGCCCTTGGATGCAGAGTTCCCCCAAACCGGCTTTTCTCCTGAGTACCGTTTACCCAGAAGCCCTCTGCAGATCCAACAGGGATATAATAATAATGGAAACAACAATATAGTGTTCTGAGTACTTCACCGGTGTTTGACTTGCCAGTCCTTCCAGCCATGCTGAAACTAGAGGGTGGGTAATGTTATTTTGCTCATTTTACAGATGAGGAAGCTGAGGCCACAGCTAGTACCAGATAAAACTGAGCTTCAAACCCTGTTGCTCTTGCTTCATCATCTGTGCCCTATGTGTGCGTGCTCAGTCACTTTCAACTCTTTGCAAGTCCATGGACTATGTAGCCGACTAGGCTCCTCTGTCCATGGAATTTTCCAACAATACAGGAGGGGGCTGCCATCTCCTCCCCCAGAAGATCTTCCCAACCCAGGGACCGAACCTGAATCTCTTGCATCTTCCTTCATTGACAAGCAGATTCTTTACCAACTTTGCAACCTAGGAAGCTCTGTGCCCCAGACAATATTTTATATTCCTCAAGAAACTTTTCTCCTCCCCATGTTTGCTTTGCTATGCCTTCCACGTGTGTGTGCATGTGTGTGTGTGTGTGTGTGTGTGGTGTGTCCTGGAGCTGTGTCTGTCCATCTGTGCCAGTTTGGAGCTGGGGGCGGGGTCTCTTTCAGCATCAGGGCTGTAATCTGGCTCCTCACATGGTCTCAGAGCTGATGGGGAACCTGAATCTAAGGATTCCATGCCTCTCAGGGCCTCTCAGAAATGAGGCAGTGGACCCTATTCTGCCCAGACTGACCCAGAGCTGCATTTTATTTGGCGTGAACTTAAGACATTAGAAAATATATCTCTGAAGTAGCAGCCTATGCTGAAAATACACAGCTCTGGTTCCCCTGGAAAATTCAGAGAATTTCCTGGCCATTCAGTGGTTAGGACTCCAAGCTTCCACTGCAGGGGATACGGGTTCGATCCCTGGTCAGGGAACTAGGATCCCCCATGCCACTTGGCATGGCCCAAAACAAAACAAAACAACAAAAACTCAGACTACCTGAGATCTATGGCCCTGCATCCTCATGCTACCTCATTCAGCTCGAGCCAGGCTCCATGTGCCAAGCACTATTTTGTGCACTTGACAACTATTCCCTTATTGAACTTTAAGTGCTGTTCTTATCCCCACTTTACAGAAGAGGATAACAAGGCCCAGAGAATTTCAGTAAACTGCCTACAGTAGCCGAGCTAATACAGGGATGCAGAGGCCTTACCGCAACCCCTGAGCCCCACTGCCTTTCTCCCATGTGTCTCTGAAGAGTAACAGCATTGCTTTCCTCTGGGGAGGACAACACAACTTGGGGCCCTGCTTTGTCCCTTTCTGTCATCTGCCTGGTCATGTGGGCCAGAGGCTTGGCACCCCTCCCTCCAGCCAAACCAGCAAGTCCTTGGTTCTGCCGACCAGACCTCCCCAGAAGGGCACACAGCCCCCGAGACTCACTGATGATGTCCAGGACGCTGTGCTCGGAGAAGGTGTACTGGTTGTAGCCCCCAGGTCCCCTCGAAAGTAGTATTTGCCGCCCAGCTCGGGGCTTAGGTTGCTGAGCAGGAGGGTGCAGTTGCGCAGGCCCAGGTCCCCCAGGAGGCGGCTGCGTCCTTGGAAGCTCTCGTGCACCACCTGCGTGCGTGACTTGAAGACCACCGGAGGGTAGTTTTTCGGATAGGGGCTATTGAAGTACCAGACGCCATGCACGACGGCGGGCCGCAGCTCATCGGGGGAAGCTGAAGCGGCAGGGGATGGAGACGCACGTGCCCTCAAAGGCCGAGATGGACGATGGCATCCAGGCGCCCCACTGACCCCCACGAGAGGCTGTGGGTGAGCAGGACCGCTGAGGCTGAGAGACACATCCTGCCCGGGTGACCCAACCCCCACTCCCATCACCTCCCGCCACCTGAGGGGTCCAGGGACCCCAGCCTGCTCAGGGGCCAGGACCCACAGACCCCCAGATTCCCAGGCATTATTACCTGAAATCATAATCCAAAACAGAGACAGTGCCGTGAGGAATATCATTTTGTACAGCAAGTGAGCAGAGCTGGAGAGGGGAGAGAGGAGACTGTTCAAGGCCCAAGGAAGTGAAAAGTAAGAGTTCTGGTAAGATTTTGGAGAAGCAGCCCGTTCAGATGTTAGCTGCTGCTGCTATTAGTATTTATGATCACAGACACACCTATGGCATCAACCATGTGCCACCCGTGGTACTCTGCTATACAGATTCATTTGAGGTAGGTGCAATTATTATCTTGTTTTTGTAGCTGAGCTCCAGCAAGACTGAGTAACTTGCCCAAGGTCACACAGCCAGCAAGCAGGAGAGCTAGGATTCAAGCCCTGTCTGCCTGTCCAGGGTTGCAGACTTCACCACCAAATTGTCCTGACTCTCCATGTGTTTGTTGTTATTCAGTTGCTCAGTCATGTCCAGCTCTTTGTGACCCCATGGACTGTAGCACGCTAGGCTTCCCTGTCCTTCACTGTTTCCCGGAGTTTGCTCAGATTAATGTCTATTGAGCCGGTGAAGATATCTACATGGTTAGTGACATGCTAATAATTATCTTCATCACCATCATGCCCTTGGGGATCTTCAGAAAGTAAGAATAGAGCCAAGTTTGGATGAGCAAGAGGAAGCAGGAAAAGCCAGGAGGAAGGGAAGTTGGAACCCTCCTCCCTCACCTCGTCTCCCTGAGTTGGGAATGCCTTCTGGTCCCACTTGCAGCTGTCAGCCGGCCAACCTGGAGCAAGAATCAGACAGGTGCAAGGAAGTGGGGGCCCGAACATCCCCCCACCCCCGCTCGCAGGATCCACCACGAGTCATGGCTGTTGTCAGGCTGCCCACAAAGTCTCTGTTGCCCATGGCCTCTGGATGTTTGAGACCCTCCCACGCAGCCTCAAAGCTACTCTGTGGTCACCTCCCATGGCAAGCTGTGATGGAGAACTCCAGGGAAGCAAAGGGAGCAGCAGCACTTTGGGGTGGGGGGGAGGCGAGGGGTGTGAATGGGGCAAGGGAGCACTTGTCCCACGGCTGAGGCCTGGGGGTGGCAGGCAGGGACCCAGCCCCATCAATGACTGGGTTTCACAGCATCAGCATTCCCAACATGCCGCGAGAATTCCTGCCGCCCTCTCCCGCCCCCACAGACGGCCCCTGGGTGTCCTCACCCTCCAGAGGCCAGAGGCCGGTTACAAAGAGGCCTGTTCCCTCAGGGTGAGGGCGCCTCGTCCTGGGGGGCTTCTGAGGTAGGTGGGGTCAAGAGAAGAGCTGGGAACGCCTAGCTGGGCTCCGAGTGGAGCCAGGAAGGACAGGGACTGGGGTTAGTGAGTCCCTGGCACCCGGCTCCTCTGTGGGCTGCCTCGGGTTGGAGCCAGGGTTTCCAAGTGGCTGCTTTTGGCCTCTGACACTGTCTTCCCACGGACAGATGCACATAGACACATGCAAATGCTGGTATGAAATGTTACTGATCTGGACAAAACCAGAAGGAGCCAGCTCACCCCAGCAACACTGCTCAGGACCCTGCACACACCAACAGGCACCGGGACCCACGCGCAGCAGATACTCACACACGCCTCACACTCCTGCCCACCACACCCCTGGCTACAGGCATGGCCATTAGGCACACACACTGCATGCCATGCTCCCAAAGGCCCTCGGACTGGCACACACATGGAGGTGTGGCTGTGGCCAGACCCACCCAGACCCATGCCGGAGAACACGTGGCAGATGCCGTCTTTGTACCTGCCACAGGGAGGTACGGCGGGTAGACTACAGGTGAGGGCCGCGGGCCCAGACTTATGAACCAAGCGTGTAGACCCGTCATTCTGAATAAGGATGAAAACTGGTTTTGGGGGATGGAGTCCAGAAAAGCCTGAGTTATGATGGTTTGTGGCTCTCTAAAGGGCTGTGGTACATAAACACAAACAGTCCATCCATTATCTTAAGATTTTATGGAGGAAGTGGGTTTAGGAAAAGCAAGTCTGAAAGGTTTCCTTAGCGAGATGTTAAAAAAAAGATTGAGAAACACTGATGTGGAATAAGGCTCACTCAGAGAGGTGCATGCGCCCATGCACACACACCCCTGTCGCATGCTCAGTGTTGGAACTTGCCCACTCAACCCCCTGACCCCCATCCCCTCGCAGATGGCAGGATACAGACCTGTGATCACCTGGGCATCCTTTCGGTCTTCTCCTGGCCTTGGACCACTTCCACCCCAACTGCCACAAACCTAGGAGCCCCAGGGCAGAATCTCCACCAGAGGGGTGCCGAGGAGGGTGCCTCATTCTCTCTCTCTCTGTGGTTTCCTCCCAAAGCCCAGTCAGTGTCCGTGCCATGATCCCAGCCCACGCCCAGCGCAGTCCTGAGCAGCGCCCTCCCCCATCCTAAATTAGTGGCAGCTCACAGCCACCATCCATGGCCCAGAACACCCTGCGTTGCACGCGCCCTGGGCGACCCTGCCCCGTGCTCTCAGCCCAGGTCCTCTGCTCTCCTCCCCGTCCCCAGCCCGCTCAGCTGCAGTACTCACTTGATACTCTTCCTTCTGCACGCTCCGCTCTGCCGGCCCTGCTCGCGCAGTCCCCTGGCCTCTCAGGGTCTAGGCCCCCACTCGCCAGCCCCTCCCCTCCCCCCGGGTGCCAGGGGCCGCCTGCCTCCAGGGCCCAGCTCCTCCCTGCCCCCGGGGGAGGGGGGCACAAAGGGCCCTTGTCACCACAGCTCGAACTGGGCAGCCTGATGCCTGGGTCCCACGAGCTCCTTCCTGGAGGGGCTGGGGGTGGCTGCCTCACTCGTTCCCCGCTCCATCCCCGCGCACCCTAGTTCTGGGTCTCTGGGAGGAGGGTGGGGGGGCAGGGTAGGTGTCTCTAACATCTCTGGAAGTCTCAGGCTGAGAGGCAGACTGTTGTCCTCAGCTTCTGGGGGATCTTGGTGGCAAAGCTAGTAATAACCTTAGGCCCAGGAGGCCACAGAGGCCAGTGTGGCCAGAAGGAGGCAGGCTCGAGAGCTCGCTCTCGGCTTTAGTCCCCCTCCGTCTTCCCTAGAGGGTGTTGTCTTCAGTGCCCACACCCTGGTCTATTCTCTTCCAGGCTCTTCTTGCCATCAGAAATGACTTTATGTATTGACTGTCTCCTCCCATGAGAATATGACCTTCAGGAGCACAGGGCTTTGCTTCCTCCCAATCTGTCCTGTGGGTAGACGGACACCTGAGTTAAACTTCCTAAACACAGAGTGGGTGCACGAGTGTGCTCCTCAGATACCCTCACTGGAGGCCTTGGCACTGTTCCTCCCTCCTGGAAACTCCCCTACCCTGTTCCACTTCCCGATCCGCTGCTGACCAGCCCCTCTCCGCCAAGCCGAGCCCCCCTATTTAAAAGCTACCCCAGAGGCTTCCCTTGCAACTCTATGGTAAAGAATCTGCTTGCCCATACAGGAGACATGGGTTCGATCTCTGGTCCGGGGAGATCCCACACGTCATGGAACACCCACATCCTTGCACCACAGCTACTGAGCCTGTGTTCTAGAGCCCATGCTCTGCAACAAGCGAAGCCACTGGCAAGGAGAAGCCCTCATTCCACAACGAAGAGCAGCCCCCACTCGCCGCAAGCAGAGGAAGCCCGCGAGCAGCATGAAGACCCAGCACAACCATAAATAAAATATTTAAATGCTGCCTGGCCCTTCCATGGCCCCCAGCACCTCGTTTGCCCCCCTGCACCCTCAGTGAGCTGCTTCCCCACTGGCATCTGAGCTCAGGCTTCCGCCTACCTGTCTGTCTGTCTGTCTGTCTTGTTCACCCTTGTGTCCCCTAGCACAGTGCCTGGTGCGCGAGGGTGCCAACCCAGGCTGTACTGACTCTCTGAGCTGGGTGGAGACCCTCTGTGTACAGATTCCATGGGGATCCTCCTGCCGCCCCAGGCCCAGTCATGACCTTTGCATGGTGGTGGTGTGACTAAGTGTTCAGTTCAGTTACTCATTCATGTCTGACTCTTTGAGACCCCATGGACTGCAGCATGCCAGGTGACCCTGTTCATCATCGACTCCCAGAGTTTACCCAAACTCATGTCCAGTGAGTCGGTGATGCCATCCAACCATCTCATCCTGTCGTCCCCTGAATGCAATAGTGGCTTGATCGTGAGCTGCTCAGCCACACTAGGGCACCTTCTGTCCTCCTTCAGGCCAGAGCAGTGGGGAGGAAAGGAGGGAGAGAGGGCTCTTTCTCCCAAGGGAGAACCCGGCTCCGAGGCACACAGGGATGGGTCGAGGCGGGGAAATCCCCAGACTGGGGAGTGAGGAGTCAGAGAAGCCTGGGGGCAGGGGGATGAGGAGTCCCACCCCCATCTCAGGCTTCATGATGTCAGACTCTGCCCGTGCCTTTCCCAGGCAGGGACAAAGGCCCATTGAGAGTGGGGTGGGGCCTGAAAGCCTGGGTCCCAGAGAAGAGAGGGACCTGGTGCATGGGCTTCGGGGGAGGACATGGAGGTCTTGGAGGACTCAGATGTCTCAGCCTTTCACATCAACACCAGCCACATTGGAGTTGTGTGTCTAGTTTGGGGGTCCACCATCTCTCTGGGTGTGAACTGAAGCCTGTCCCTGGGGGAGGGCTGCACAGGTGAGTGTGTCCCACAGAGGGTGCTATTGCTGAGATCTGCACCCGGCTCCCCAGCCCACAGGAGGACTCAGGGACTTGAGAGCCTGTGCCCACAGAAAGGTGAGGTGCCACTCAGATCCGGCTACCAGTGCTGCCCAGTCACCGGGTCTTCCCAGGCAAGGCAGGTTTGCTAGGGTGACTGTGACAAAGTCTCATAAACCAGGCGGCTTAAAAAACAGAGTTTATTGTCTCATGGCTATGGTTTCACCAATAGTCATGTACGGATGTGAGAGTTGGACCATAAAGAAGGCTGAGCGCCAAAAGACTGATGCTTTTGAACTGTGGTGTTGGAGAAGACTCTTGAGAGTCCCTTGGACTGCAAGGAGATCCAACCAGTCCATCCTAAGAGAGATCAGTCCTGGGTGTGCGTTGGAAGGACTGATGTTGAAGCTCCAGTACTTTGGCCATTGATGCTAAAGCGCCAACTCACTGGAAAAGACCCTGATGCTGGGAAAGATTGGGGCAGGATGAGAAGGGGACAACAGAGGATGACATGATTGGATGGCATCACTGACTTGGTGGACATGAGTTTGAGCAAACTCCAGAAGATGGTGAAGGAGAGGGAAGCCAGAATCAGATACAGCTTAACACTGAACAACAGCAACAGATTGTCTCATGGTGCTGGAGACTGGAGTCTCCACATGCACATGGTGTTCTCCTATATGTGGGTCTCTGTGTCCACATTTCCACTTTTATTAGCACACCAAACTTACTGGATTAGGGACCCACCGAATGACTTCATTTTAATGTGATTATCCCTGTAAAGACTCTATCCAAGGACATCCCTGATGGTCTAGTGATTAAGACTCGGCACTTCCAACACAGGGGATGGGGGTTTGATCCCTGGTGCAGGAACTAAGATCTCACATATTGAGCCAACCAATCAAAAGAAAAAAAAAAAAAAGACCTTATCACCAAATAAGTTCACACAATTGCACTGGGGGTTAAGACGCCAACATTTATGTTTAATTAATTAATTAATTAATTGGCCATGTGGCTTGCAAGATCTTGGTTCCCCAACCAAGGGTCAAACCCAGGCCCCAGCAGTGAAAGCACTGAGTTGAGTTCTAACTACCAGACTGCCAGAGAGTGAAAGTTGCTCAGTCGTGTCCGACTCTTTGCGATCCCATGGACTATACTGTCCATGGAATTCTCCAGGCCAGAATACTGGAGTGAGTAGCCATTCCTTTTCCAGGGGATCTTCCCAACTCAGGTCTTCTGCATTGCAGGCAGATTCTTTGTATCATCTGAACCACCAGGAAAGCCTTGCCAGGGAAACCCCAGCATATAAATTTCAGAGGGACCTAGTTCAGCCTGTAACAGCAGGAGTTCAGATTTCTATGTGAAATATCTCAATCTTTAGGTATTTGCCCAATTTTTACCTAAAACATTGTACAGACTGAGCAAAACTCATCTCAGGACAGAATCAAGCCCTTGCGCCCCCTTGCTCCACATGCTCTTGACTGGGAGCTTGGTTTAACCCAGAGGCGCTCTCTGCCGTCAGCCAACAACAGGAGTCTTCGAAGTGTGGCCCCCAGGCCAGCAGCAGCAGTATCAGCTGGGAGCTTATTAGAAATGCTCACTCCAGGGCCCCACCCTGGACTTGCCAAGTCTTTCAGTAGGCCTTCTGGGAGATTTGGGTGCACACTGATGCTTGGGTACCTCTGCTTCCCATCACTAGGACCACCTGGAGGACTGGCTAAGCTGAGAGGAGAGCACTGGTGTGGGGATGACCCTGGTGGTCCAGCGGCTAAGACTCTTCGCTCCCCGATACAGGGGGCCCAGGTTCACTTCCAGTTCAGGGAACTGGATCCCACATGCCACAACAAAGATTCCACATGTCGCAATTAATACCCGGTGCAGCCAAATAAATACATACAAATACATATTTTTTCAAAAGTCCTGGTGTCATCAAATGAAATCAGCGATTTCGAGTTTCCCACCTCCGGGGTATTTGTTTACGAGGAGGGTCTGAGAGGCCTCCACCTCCTCTGTCAGTACGAATCCTTCCCGTTGATGAGGCATTGGACGGTTTCCAAAACCACCTCACACTCTTCTGTTGCTGAGCATCATGACAGTCCAAAGAACTGAGCACTCTAGAAGCTTCTCTCCTTTTACAGATGAGGAGGTGGGGTTTCAGAGTGGGGCGAGGACGCCTGAGAAATCCCACTGCTGAGAGGTACAGCCAAGCTCCTCACACAGCTCTTCCTCTCCCTGTCCTTCCATCTCTGTTTAGGAAAACCTCTGGCAGAGGACGAGCCTTTTGTGGCTTCCAAGGCAGAAGCTGATGGTGTGCAGAACCAATCTGGCTCCCAGCTGGGTTTAGTTTGGCTCCCAGAGTGTTGATTTTTTAAAAATTGATTCCCTTCATCTGTTGCCAAGATTTTAGGAATCAGGAAATTTCACATAAAAATAAGGATCGCCACCTTCTTTTGAAAAGTAGCTCTAGTGATGTTTGGCCTGCCAGTGGGTGCGGCAGCCCTGCCTGGCAGCCCTTGTTGAAGGGGGGCCCCCAGCCTCCCCACTCCCTATCTTTACACGACACTGAGGCCAAGTGGCTGAGGCCCTTTATCATCGTGCTAGTGCCGATGTGCTCTCACGGGTTAAGATGATAATGAAATGCATCTTGCATCTCCTCAAAAGTGGGCAAATCACATAAATTGAGAGGAATGCAATTTTCAAGAAGAAAGGGAGGGAATTCAAGCCCTGTGGAGGTGAATGGTATTGTCCTATGGGTCCTAGGCCGAGGGTGTCCTGAGAGCGTACAACTGAAGACGTTCTGTGAAACAAATCCACTCAGGCCTCACTCATTTACTGCACCTGTCTGCTCCCTGAAGGCCAGTGGTTCTCAAACTTTTGGTCTCAAGACCCCTTTATACTCTGAAAACCTGTTGAGAACTTCAAAAACCTTTTGTTCTAGTGAGTCATCTTTATAGGTGCTTTATCTATTAGAAATTGAGACTAGGTACTTTTTATCTTTATAATTCTTTTGGCTGCACTGGTTCTTCGTTGCTGCGAGTGAGCTTTCTCTGCTTGCAGCCGGTGGGGGCTACTGTCTAGCTGTGATATGCAGGCGTCTCATTGCCGTGGCTTCTCTTGTTGTGGAGCCTGGGCTTAGTTGCCCCACAGCGTGTGGGATCCCAGTTCCTGTAGCAGGGATCAAGCCCAAGACTCCCAGATTGTCAGGTATACTCTTAACCACTGCATCACCAGGGAAGTCCCGAAACTGGGACATTTTACAAGCACAAGACACAAAGCACGCCATCAGCTAGCTGTCAGAAGGAAAAGGTCAACACATGTGATGGGGCCTCCGGAGAGTCCCACAGTTTGTCCTCAAGAGAAGGAATGTGAGAAAGATAGGGAGCATCTTTAGTTGTCTCCACTTTGTGGGTCCCTGGAGGACTCCCCAGACCTTGCTCTGAGAACCCTTGCTAGGGATCTGAATTTACCCCTGTTTTTAAGAAGATTTCAAAGAGGAAATTTGAACTTTCACTCCCTGCTGTTGCAAAGTAAATTCAAGGTCTTTTGAAGTGGGGGAAGAAGAGAAAACATATCCTTCACCAAGCTTCCTTGAGACCTCCCAGTACACACAGACCCTGCACACCCCACCGAGGAGGACTGGCCCTCCAAGACAGGGCCCAAGACAAGCCTCTGGGCTAGACCTGGGCAGAGAGCAAAGAAAGCAGAGACTCTGGTTTGGAAAACAGGAGCTAGAACCAGCCATTTTATTTCAAGACTATTGTTGGAGGGCAGCAGGAATAAATAATGCAGGAGGGTACGGGGGTGTCTTTTTTTTGGGGGGCGCTCTACGTCTTGCAGCACATCCCACACGTGCCTTTACGACAGCAGCCGCAGCAGAAGATGCAGATGGGAAAGTGGGTGTCTCGTCTCCGCCTCTGGAGCACGGGCTGTGGGAAGGAAGGGCAGTGAGCCGGGTGTAGGGGGCGCAGGCACGGGAAGGTGGGCGAGGCTCAGAGGGGAGTCCCAGGGGCTCTCACCGTCAAGCCAGCTGCTGCTCCAGCTGTGTGCTGGGTTTGGAGGTCTGTGAGCTGTCGTGTCTGTGAAAAGCAAAAGGGAGTACTGAGGACGGCAGGGCCCTGGCAGAGCTCTCAGTCTAGCTCCCCCAGAGCAGTGCCTCCCCAGGGGTTGGCATCTCCTGGCTCAGCTGGAGTCCCAGGAGTGGCCTCTCGTTCGGACCTTTCCTCTCCTTCCCACAGGCAGTTCTCCTGTCTGCAAACATCCTAGATCTGTCTCCTCCTCTCTCTACAGCTGCTCACTCTTCCATAGGCCCCTCCGTGGCCCGGAGGCCCATCCCCACGCTGTATCTTGCCCCTTACAACCCGTTCCCCACGTGTTATCAGTCAGATCTCAGCTTTCCCCCTTCCCCAAGCCTGCAGGGCTTCCCCTGCACTTGCCTACAAGACTTGGCACGGCCACCCCTTGGTCTCGTCCCCAGTTACCGTCTCCTTCACTCACCCAGCCCTCTGCTCCTCGGGTCCACTGTGCTTGCCCCCACCTCTGTCTCTGCTGGCTGCCCCCGTCTCCTCTCCTCCCAAACATAGGTCAAATCACATTTTCTCACAAATAGCCAACCCCACCATCACTCTCCCACCATCTTTTACGTTATTCATGGAATAGCATTTCCTAAACACAAGTATTTCCTTGTTTTAAGTTCATTGGCTGGTTTCCTGCCCAGGATGTATGAGAATATTCATGAGAATATTCAAGCGCCATGAGACTATTACAGCTTGGTCATTGCTGCCTAGAACAGGACTTACTGCTGAGCAGGCACTCAGTAAATCACTGTGGAATTAGATCAGGGCTCCCCAGACCCTGCCGCTTGGTACCCCATCTCTGCGCTCTGAACAGCTGCCCGTCCCCCCTTCCCTTGCCCTGAGCTCCACCTCCCACGCTGGGGGTCTCCCGCTGCCCTCCACAGTCGTCTCCCAGGGGCTGTGGCAATTCCAGCTGCCCTCTGGGGCCCCAGGCGCTGGGGGCTCTCACCTGGGGAGGGAGAACGGAGCCGCTGGTCAGGCTGAGCAGGACGAGGAGCAGAAGGCAGGCAGCCCGGGTCCGCGTGCTCAGTGCCATCGTGCCGTCTGTCCGTCTTGCCTTTACGTCTAGGACCTGCTCTGGAGTCTGGGAGCCCAGTTACAGATGCTTTTATGTGTCCTCCTGGGGGAGGCGGGGATGCGAAGCCCTCTCCCCTTTGGCCCGACTCATTTCCAAGAAGGTGGTGGCGCCGAAAAGGCGGGAGAGATAAGCGGGAACAGAGGTGACAGGGAACAGGGTTGTGTCACGCTCGGCCGGCAGAGGTGTGTCCAGGAGGTGGGGCAGACACGACCGCTGACACACGCCTCTAGTCAGCCACCTGGGAGACACTTTCCCAGACATGACATCACCTTGTTGATTTCAGGAAAAATAAATTCCCTCTTTTGCCCCTGTGGTAGAACAGAGCGAAGGGCAGGAGTACGGTTCCTTCCACCCCCACCGTTCCTGACCTCGTCATTCGGAAGCAGTACGGCTGTCACTTCCAGGGCCCCTCATCACTCTCCCACCATCTTTTCTATTATTCATGAACAGCATTTCCTAAACACAAGTGTTTCCTTGATTTTAAGTTCACTAATTCCCTGACCAGGATGTCAGCTCCCCGAGAATCTTCTTCTCTCCTCCACCTTGTTCTCAGCTTGGTCACCACGCTCTAGGCTGCGGCTCAATGCAGAGCAGGCACTCAGTAGACCACAGCGGCACTGGATTGAGGTTGGCTTCTGGGAGGGAACACTGGGGCACCCATGGGCAGGAGCTCGTGTCCACAGGAGCCCCCAGCACACGTGTGGGGTTTCTCAAGGGTCAGAACCTTAAGACGTGGCCTTATGGATCTGGGAAATGTTCCTGTGAAGTTCTGGCCCAAGAAGACAGTGGTGACGGTAACAGCGAGCATCCGATGACTGCACGTCACAAGCCAGCAGATACACTGACTCGTTTCCGTGTTAACTCAGCCCGTGCGACCTTGCCTCTGAGCAGCTCCTGCCCGCCCCATCCCGGGCTCTGCTCTGCTTTCAGGGCCCCTAGCTGCCTTCTCAGCCACTGACCCCCCGGCTCCCCAACTCTGCTCCTGGGAGGGAGCCCACCGAAACCACCTAAGACTTTTTAATTAAAGATTTATTATTTATTTATGGCTGCCCTGGGGGCTTTCATTTCTGCACATGGGCTTTCTCTAGTTGTGGCAGAGTGGGGCTACTCTTCCTCGCGGTGCCTGGGCTTGTTGCGGTGGCTTCTCTTGTTGCACAGCAGGGGCTCTGGAGTGTGTGCGCTTCGGGAGTTACAGTGCACAGGCTCAGTTGTCATGGAGCATGGGCTAAGTTACCCCATGGCATGTGGACTCTTCCTAGACTGGGGATCAAACCCATGTCCCCTGCATTGGCAGGTGGATTCTTAACCACTGGACTCCCATCAGGGAAGTCCAGAGACTCATCTTCTTCACTTTTTAGGGAGAGGAGCTGAAGGCAAAGATTTAAGCTTGGTCAGCCAGAGGCAGAGTTGGGCCTCCACCCTGGGTCCTGTGTCCTCATCACCAGGCTTCTGTGTCCTCATCACCAGGCTTTCCTGCCTCCAGAAAACACAGGAGGGCATAGTGGGTCTGCTGGGCCACGCTTGTGCTGGCTCAATGAGCGCACCGTGTGCAGCCCAACTCCAGTCGGGAACATCATGCTGGCACCTTGAAACCCCCACTGGTGGGTGTACTTAGACCACAGACACTGGCAAATACCACAAATCAGGCTTTTCTTTGGAGGGCTGGCTTCCTGCATATGATGGAAGAGGAGCTGAACCAAGGATGCCTGGCTGTGGCAATCTCATTGCTACGTACAACCTGAACCATCTTAGGGTGCACACGGCCCAGGGGAACAGCAGCTCATGACTCCAGAGACAGGCCCTTGGCCATCTTCTCTCTCTCACTCCCGGGCCATCTAGTGACAGCCCTACGAGCCTGGTGATGGTGCTGCCAAGGAATGAACTCTTCTTCCTGGCCCTGAACTGCTGCCAAGGCCCACTCAAAAAGCATAACAGGGGACCCTGGGAAGTAAGAGTTTCCTGCCATCTGTTAGGCTCCCCCAGCTGCACACAGTCTCACTCTCCAACAGAGGAATGGCCAGGACAGGAGACGGAGCGAAGGGCTCCTTCTCAGAGGGAAAGAAGAAAGCAGCCGGGGGTATCTGGGGTGGGTGTGGGGTGGTGAGCTCAGCAAGGTGACCAGACCTAGATTCTGAGAGTGGCTGGAGCTGCATGGGGGCTGCGTCCTCACCCACAGGGAGACACAGCAGCACCCCCACCCCCCCACCCCCCGGCATCACTGCATCATCTCAGCTCAGGCCAGGTTTCATCATCAACCAGGGGCAGGGGTCACAGCACAGGCGCCAGAGTTGCGGTGCAAGGCGACAGGCTGACGGGGCCAAGCCTGGCTTCCTGGCCATCTGCCCTCCCTGAGGGTTGGGGGCTCAAGGCCAGGCCCCACCATTGGCTGGTGCAGAGGGGAGGGCGTTAGCCCAAAAGGGCAGGGTCAGGAGATAGTGCTGTTTTTAGGAACTGGTGACATGAAAGACCCCAGCCTCTCCTCCAAAAGCATGTGGCATATCCTTGACCCTGGCTCCCCCTGCCCCCACACCACATATGTACCACCTGGGGCCTCAAAGACACTATTCATTCCTTCATTCCCCCATCTGTACAACCAACAGACTGGGTCCCGGGCGGCGCGGGATGGCCGGGACTGGTACACAGCCACGAACAGAAGAGCGAGGCCCTGTCCCCGGGAGCCCTGCATAGACCCCGGACCCTCCCCACGTCTGAGCTGGACAAATACACAGACAGACAAGGCGGGGCCACATGGGGCCAGTTTATTGCAGTTAAATACCTCTCTCTCTCTATTTTTTTTGTCCATTTTTTCCATAAAGAAAATTAGAACACACTCACACACCCAGAGGGGAGCAGGGTTCCAGAAACAAGAGGTGGGGTGGGACGTGGCCTCCCTGCTTGGGTCCAGGCCCCCCGCAAGACCCCCTCCTCCCCCATAAGCACCCTGGTCTCAGTACCTCGAGAGTCCGAGGAGGCAGCGGGGTGTGGCAGGGGCTCTGTCCTCCTCCCTCTGGCCTCCAGGTGAGACCACTAGAAGTGCTGGGTTGAGTGGGCGCCAGGAGAAGGGAGACAGACAAATGGGGGAGGGGATATGGTTTCCAAGTTGAGGAGGGCGGTGGGCGCTTATCCACAGAAATGCATTATTTCTCCCCATTTTTTTTTTGTTTTAAAAATCTACTATAAAAACGCAGCTGGGGGAGGGGCGTCTGTCCCTCTCTGTGCTAAGGGCTGGGGAAGGGGACGGTGGGGGCCCGGAGGCGGCCCCCCCGCCGCATGGTAGGTGGTGTCACTGCCGGGCGCCCGCCCACCATCTCCAGGTTGTGCTGCTGCAGCTGGGCACGGAGCACGGCATTCTCGTTCTTCAGCTCCTCGATCTGCCAGACACAGGGGATAAGCAGCCAGAGCTGGTTCCCCGTGTCCTGAGGCTCCTGGGCACCCCCCTGTCCCCGCCCTCCCAGCCCTGTGGCTCACCTGTTGCCGCAGGAGCTCATTGTCCATCTGCAGCCGCTCGGCCTCCTTGAAGGTCTCCTGCATGCGCTGGTTGGTCTGGCGCAGCTCCCGGATGTAGTCGCAGGCCTTCGACAGGATCCCTCCTTTACTCTGGGGGGCGGTGGGCATGAGCATCAGTGAGCACTGCCTGGCGGACGATGCCCACCAGTCGTCTCAGCCCAAGACAACTCCCGTGCCCAGCACTCAAGACAGATTCTCTGCAAGGGGGTTGGGGGACCAGGGGACACTCACCGCTCCCGTCTTGCTATTATCTGCATTACAATCTGGAATGATTTTTGAAAGCTGGACGATCCAGTTGTTGATCTTGTCCCTCCGCCTCCCGCTCCACTGCGGCGAGAACAGTAGGAACAAGGCCATGTCCACAGTGTTCCCTCTGTGCCCAGGCAAGTCACCTCCCAAGGCAGATGCCATGAGAGCCAAGGCCGCCGAGGCACAGCCGGGCCCGCCCGAGGTCACATGGCCAGCAAGTGCAGGGTACCGACCTGAACCCAGGCAGCCGGCTCCAGCCCGCTCTACATGGCTCCTCAATAGGAACCAAGAAATTCAACTGCCACCCTCAAGTGTCACATGCACCCTCAGGGAAGCATCGACAGCTGAGGGGCTGCGGGGTTTGTTCTGTTGGTTGGCCCAGCAGGCTTTGAAAAATCTGAGTCAACATTTAAAAATTAGAAAAGTTCACATAACAACCGGCCTCTTTTGAAAAAAGGAGTTGAGGTGCAGTGGGCACTTGTCCCTGGGAGGCAAGAAGGGCCAGAGTCCCTTTACACAGGACCCGGGTGACCCTTTCTAGTCCCCACAGCCCCTGAACTTGATTCTCCATGACGGTACTCATGCATCCCAAGTTCTGGACCCCACAGTCCTGTTTTTCTCTTCATCATTAAAATCCCAGTCCGACCACATCTCACTCCACTTACAATCCTCAGCTTCCCCAGCTGGCACTGCAGTTCTCAGGGGCCTGGCCCGTCATCAGGGCACTCACTGGGTCACCCAGAAACACTGTGAACCCTATCTTGAAGGCCAGGTTTGACAAGCTACTGGCAGATTTTACTTGGAAAGTCCAGATGTGTGATTTATAACACGCTACTGTCTCACTCTGTCTGCTGAGTTGAGTGGCAGCTGCTCCCTGCAGACAGGGCTTCCATGCATCCCTGCTGTGGCCTGTCACGACTTATGACAGTGGCCTGGGGCTGCCTGCACTGCAGCCTGAGACCCCTGGTTTGGGGCTCACTGAGAAAGCTGTCCCAGCCTTTCCTCACCTTCTGAGCACAGTACAAGGCACTGCTAGGGACACACAAGAAAGCCCAGTTGGCCCCATACTCTCACCCTCCTGCCAAGGCAGTCCACGGACAGATGCAGGTGGTCACTATAGGGAGGGGAGACTGTGGGTGGGATTTGGAAAGGAGGGTAAAGGAGGGTATTTTCTGAGGTTTGGGTGACTGGGGGAGAGGGTCGGGATGCGAGTAAGAAAAGCGGGGTGGGTCAAAAGGCTGTCCCTGACCCCCTCTGCTCCTGAGGCCAGCACTGCCCCTCAACACAGCTGTTCCCTCAAAGAACGTGTCTGGCCACTAGAGGAAAACCCGACTGTCTTCCCTCGGCGCTTGCTTTTGTCCACTCGCTGCTGACCGGTCCTTCCAAGTGCCTCCACTCTGGGCTGGGTGACAACACCCTCCCACATGGACTTGCCTCCTCCCTCATTCCCCTCTCTTGCCTCCCACAACCTCCCTTTACCACAGGGATAAGAATACTGCCCGGTATCGAGCTTCACCTGACCCTGGCCCTGGGGTCAGTGAGTACACAGCCATGTGCCCCATCACTACCCTGGTGAGTGAACCTTCCCAGCCAGGGGCGGCCATGTCTTACGGTCTTTGGGGATCTGTGGCCCCAAACAGCAGCTGAGCTGAGTCCACCCCGGCCTCCACATCCACTCTGAGGTACCAGCTGAGGAGCTCACGAGCAGACAGCTGCCCTTCGCTACCCTCCTGCAGTCTGGCCTCCTTGAGCCTGGGCCCCATGCTTCTGCCGCATCCCATGCCCACTCCTCACTTCCTCACTGGGGGCCGGGCTGGGGGTAGGGGGACACTTCTAGCTCGTATTTGCTTCTTCAAAACTTACTGCTTGCCCTGCTGTGTGCAGGCCACTCTGCGAGGCCAGAGTCCATGGCGGACTCAGTGGCTGTCGGACTGGCGCTCACACCACCAACGTGAAATTCACGTGACTGGGAGACAGTGACAGCACAGAGTGGGAGTTACAACTGAAGGCAGTGCCCAGGGCCTGGGGGATGCCAGGGTGGACTACTGCTTTCAGCCTGGAGTAGGGTAGACTGTCTCTTCAGAGAGAGGTTCAGAGCGGAAAGATAGGGGCTGGCTTCTGAGAAGAAGGACAGTAGGCAGACAGGCGTCATGAAAACCCAGAGAAAGCGACACGGAAACACTCTGGTGGGTGCAGGAGTTGGGGCAGGGGGACAGGAAAAGGTGGCAGAAATAGGTTGTGAAGGCCCTGAATGCCCTGTCAGTGGGTCTGGACCTTGTGTGCTCTTCCCGGAGGGGTCTGCTCTTCCAGCCCTCGAGTCTGGGGCCCTTCTTGGCCTGTGGTCAGGCCTCTGGCGTGGAGAGACCACTTCGGTACAACCGAAACGGAGGAAGACCAGTCAGAGCCAAGGCCATGTCTGTTCTTCAGAAGGCGTAAGCCACAGCATACAACATTTAAAACACAGCTTAGAGCAAAATCTGCCAGGACTGATGGGAGAAATGGGCAAATCCACAAATATAACCAGAGACATCAACACTCCTCAGTAACTGACAGAACAAGCAGACGAAGAAAATGAAGACAGAAAATCTGAACACTGTCAGCCAACGTGACCTAGTTACCACTGATGGAACACTCCACACACATCCGCAGATATGCCTTTTCAAGCACACACAGAAACTTTCACCAAGACAGACTATTTAGGGCCATAAAATAAAGTCTCAGTAAATTCCAAAGGACTTAAGTTATATACAGAGTATGTTCTCTGATCACAACAAAACTCATTTACAAATCAGTAGCAAGAAGTTACCAGGGGACTTCCCTGGTGGCCCCGTGGTTAAGAATCCGCCTGGCAAATGCATCGAGGTGGGTTCAACCCCTGCTTGGGGAGCTAAGACCCCACGTACTGTGGAGCAACTAAGCCCTCACACCACAACTAGAGAATTTGGGCACCACAAGAAAGATCCCACATGACGCAACAAAGGCCCAACGCAGCCAAATAGATAAATGTTCAAAAAAACAAAAAAGATATCCAGAAAACCCATAAACATTCCTAAGTTAAACAACACATTTCTAAATAATCCCATGGGTCAGTGAAAAAATAATCAGGAAAACAAGAAGCATTCCAAATTGAATAAGAAAACACAATGTATCCAAATGGCATGAAGTTAAAGCAGTATAAGACTGAAATCTGCAACTATGAAGGCTTAGACTGAGAAAAAAAGGTTTAAAAATCATCTTAAAAAGCTGGGGGAAGACACCCAGCAAACTAAACCCCAATTAAGCAGAACAAATAAATTGGTCACAGTATGAGTAGGAACCAATGAAATAGAAAAAGCAACTAAGAAATTAGTTTTCGCGTAAAGATCTGGATTTCTGGCTTCTTCAGAGGTTCTGGTAGCAGTGAGCCCAAATCCTGACACGGCAGCAATGGCAGGCACTGTGAGACCACCTTTCAGGCAGGAGAGACACACTGGCCCCTGGTCACAGCTGGGGACCACCACTCCCCTTTCTGCTACACCACGTATACCAACTTCCTTGGGGGCCCTGAAGACATCTGCCTGCGGCCCAGAGATGGGCCCTTGTGATATCAAGAAACATGGGGAAAGAGGGAAAAGCACAAAAGGTCGATTGGAGGTCCACTTCGGCACAGCGTCTCGGGTCCTGCGGCTGTGAGGGAAGAACAGGGCAGAGGTGAAGTGGCCTGGCTCTCGGGTCTGGCTGGGGTAATCATGACAGGGATCCCTCTTGCTGCTCTGGAAGAAGGCGGCTTTGGGAAGGAGGGACAACGGCAGGTTCTGGTTTGGACAAGTTGAGTGTGATATGCTTCAAGAACATCCAGCAATAGAAATTTAGAACGAGCACCCCAAAATATGGGTCCAGAGGAGCCAAGAGAGAGATGAAACAGAAAGACAGCTGTCGGCAGTGCACAGGGTAGGGGAGTCCAGGGAGGACATCAGGGAACAGTCTCATCTTTTGGAGTCACATACTTTTCTGGAGAAAGCCCACAGACCCTCTCCTGGGAGAAATGACACACACCAACATCTGAGGATAGGGACTAGGGAGACTGACCATCCCTGGGCCTGATGTTTCACTCTCCTGACCACTGGAAGAAGGGGCTGGATCCCAAGAACAGCCAAAGCAGCTTCCCAACTTTACCCATCATCAAGAGTCACCTGGGGAACTTGTTTTAGTGCAGACTCCCAGACCCCCTCGGACCTACCCATTGAACATCTTGTGAGGACAACCTAGAGATGGTGATCATTAACAAACTTTCCAGGTGACCAGGAAGCCCTGCCCTCAGGAACAGGCTTGGAAGGAGAACCAGGGCAAGGAGAGTAGAAAGGAACGTTCCCGAGAGGAGGGGAACGGGCAGGGCCAGATGCTTAGAGTGCAGGCAGGAAAGGAAGCTAGTAGATTTGGCAATGAGGTCGTCATGGGTGACCTTAAATGGAGCCATTTTGGTAGAGAAATGAGCCAGATTGCCGAGGGTACAGGGAGGCTGCTGGGCAGAGGGTGGGTCAAACGTCCTACAGGTTAGGAGAGAGTGGGCTGACTGCAGCTGGTCAGAAAGGGCAAGGTCATGAGCAGGACTGACTTTTATAGGATGAGGAAGAGTCAAGACTTGGGAGCTGGATTAAGCCAGTGAGAGGCAGAGTAACAGTAGGGTGGAGAGTGACTGGCTCATCTTCCAAGAGTTGTTTGCTGTGGTCTTACCAGGTAGCACACTAGCCTGCGGGTAGCTGAAGGCTCACGTCTCAAAGCGTTGCACCCTCACTATGAGCCTCTGGGGTAGTCATGTTAACACATTCGTACACAGGACTAAACAGGCACAGAGATGAAGAACCAGTCCAAGGTCAAAAGACTGGTATGTAGTAGAGCTGGGACTGCCCGGGAGCCAATAGGAGACCTTTCAACTCCACCACACCTCCAAACCAAGCTCACGCTCACTGCTTCCCTTTAAATGAACCTGACCCCATCACAAAATCCTGATTCTTCAGCTTTGGCCTTTTCTCCCCTACAGTTTGTCCCCTCTTCTGACCCCCTTTCACACCCTGTCCTGTCTGAGGCCCACAACTGCAGTCAACTCCTATTTTCCTAGCTTCTGGCATCCCATCACCCTTAGTATCCAGTCTCCATATACGACCCCTCTGCGGACTTCCCCTCGAACCAGCACAAAGATCCAGGGAGTGGGGGCCCTGGGAGGGCCTGTGACAAGACCGATGTGATCTGGCCCTGGCCAGTCCTCCCATAATTCTGTCAACTTCCTCTTTTCTTTCCTGAATTCTGCTCTTCTTCAATCACACCGAGTCTGTTCCAGCTTGGGCTGGGTGTTTGTACTTGCTTATCCCTCACTGTCTCGGACTCTTCCTCAGGATTGTGGCCAGCCTATTCATGCGCCTGCTCAAGTGTCACTTCTAGAGAGGCCCACAGAGCTCCCTGCCACCAGAGCCCTCCAAGTCCTTACCAGCCTTATCTTCCTTCACGTGACACGTGACTTACGTTCCCTGACGTCTTACTGTACTTTTGTGTAGTTTCTGTCTCTCCCACCGGAATGAACACCCTCTGAGAGCCAAGGTGCCTGTTCCATTATCTCGGTGTATCTGAGGCCTAGAACAGGGGCTGGGACCTAGCACATATATGCTGAGTAAAGGTCTGAACTCGCCGAGCCGCTCAGAGCATAGCTGCGTCAGCGAACCCCCATCAAACACAGTGAGGACTCTCAAGGCCTCACCCTGACATTCAAGGCCCTCCTTGGCCCTCCAAGCACTCCATAAGGAACCTCTGCTACAACCAAACCAGCAACCCTGGAGCAACCCTTCTCCACCCTGACTTCCTGTGCTTCCCTCTGCTGGACAGGCACTCCCAAAGCCCTCCTCCCTGGGGAAATATCACCTGCTCCTCCAGTCAGTGTTCAGTCACACACTATCTTGAGCCACCCCGAGTTTCCTAAACACTCCACGCTAGGTCCCATACCTAGCATAGGGCACAGACTGCCCAGCCTAGAATCCTCCTTCAGGAAGTATTTGCCAAATGACGGCTATTTGAGTGGAAGTGTTCCCTGGACATGTTCATGCTCCGGCCTCAGCCAGAGACAGACTTTCTGCAATTTCATTTCAGATGCACTCCCTCTCAGACCAGAGCTACTTCTAGAAGCCAGGCTGGCAGTGGGGTGGGGGTCTTGAGCAAACCAGCTGCCACATGGGAAGGCAGGTCCAGCTGCACCAGAGCAGCGCAACTTTCCCAGAGGAGCAGAAAATCCACGCACGAATGTGAAACTCACCACTTAAACTGCTTAAACTTAAACTCACCACTTAAACGACCGTTACTTGAGAGTCACCAGCCAGGATGACAAATAGACTACAGCTCATGCTTCCTGCCTATATCTGGTCCTGACAAGGAGCCTCTCTGCTTCTGCCTTCCCAGCATTCAACCAACACCTCTTGAACACTTGGATCAATAACCCGGCCACTGATCTGTGACTCCAAACACCCAGCTGGGGTTGAGCCCATGAGGCCCAGCAGCTCCTGCCTGACCTTACCTTCATTATGCTGAGCTCTCCTTCTCTCATCCCGTGGCGTTCTTGTTCCGTCGATTTTCCTAGAAGAGAATGGAAAAAATGGGTACATGTTACCTCTAGCCACGTGTCCAAACATTTATTTAAGAGTCAGACTGAAAAATGATCTCTGCAAGACAAATCAATGTGTAGAGACAGAGAAAGGGAGGAAATGGTATTTTCTTTACTTAAACTAGAAAAGCAGAAGCTGACCAAAAAATACACCAACTGCCTGCTGTGTATTCAACTGCCTGGTTCCCATCCCAGGAAAACCTCCTCTTCCTTGGGTGCCCACAACAGACCCTCCCAGCGTCCCCTACTCCTGGGACCAGGTTTCCTGCACGTACGGGGAGTAAGGGTGTGTCCGAGGTGCAATTGTCCTCTGAGTTCCTGTCTGAAGCACGTCCTGGGGCGTCATCATGACATAGAACTGGCCTGCAGGGAAAGCGGGGGTTAGTGCTAAAACTGGGGGTAGAGTCAAAACTGGCTAGGGGCTGGGGGGAGCTTCCCTCCCCGCTAGGCCTGTTGCCTCCCCTGCCTTCCACCCTGGCCCCTTCCTTCCTTTACCTCCAGCCTGCAAGCTCTGGTCTGTGGTCTGTACGGACACAGCCGTGGTATCTCCCACACTGGACGCTGGGAAATAGGCAAACCGGGCCTCCCCACTGACAGCCTCAGCAGCCGGGCTGCCACCATTGCTGAAGGGATTTTGGATAACAGCCTAGGGAGCAGGAGGACAGAGGCCACCCTCAGCCGTCTTTGCTTCCCAATCCATCCCCTAGCCACCGTATTTGATGTTTACTGCATTCTCTACAGAGAGTGGGGAACACCTGTGTCCCACTCTTCCCTGTGTCTCACAGCCCTGGAACTTGACAGATACTAAGCAATCACTTGGGGGAGCTGACCCACTTTTAACTCTAAGAGAGTGCCCTGTGACCATGATTTCCATTTCACAAAATAAACAAAAAAGATGTTCCGAAGGTCTTGCCCCAGGTTTCACCGTGCAAAACAAGAGATCTGACCTGAGGGCCTGAAGGCAGCATCTTAGTTCCACGTGCCCCACCCCCTTGGCGCTCCCCAAGAACAAAGTCAGTGTCCAGTACCCCTTCTCCATCCCCCCAGAGGATGCTGGGCACCTACCAGTGGGAAGGGCGCTGCGGGACCTGGGGGCACAGAGGCAGCAGCGGGGCCGGGGCGCTGGGTGGCCCCATCCACACCCACCTGGGTCACAGCCTGCTGCCCCCTGCGAAGGCAGCCGTAGACACGACGCTGACGGCGCCCGCTGTGTCGCCCTGGCCGTCCAGCTGACCATCAGTCACCTGGACTACGCGGTACGTCACCTGCAGGGGGCGGCAGAGCAGCTAGACCCGCGCTGGGGCCCGGGTAGGGGGCCAGGTCCGAGCCCCTCCCAGCCCGCCAGTCCGCCCGCAAGGGACTCAGCCCTCCACTTGCCCGCCGGGCTCCGGGCCCGCATCCTCACCTGTCCTCCATTATTCTCTGTGCGAAACTGGTACTGGATGTTGTGGTCGCCGAACGCCGCCTGCTGGACGCTGGCGATGGCCACCGCCGTCTGCTCCTCCGCCCCAGGCCCGTCCCCGCCTGCGGTCGGAAGAGGGTCGCGGGGATGGTCAGAGGTGGCGCGGGCCAGGGCGCCCCCAGTGCCCTCCCGGGCGCAGGTCGCGGCCCCAGTGGGCCCGGCGAGCACTCACCTTCCTGCAGTTCAACACTCTCCTCTGCCTCGGGTCCCTTGTCGTGACTGCGGGAAGCACAGGAAGAAGAGGGGATCAGAGCTGCCCGCACCCCCCGCCCCTTCGCCCAGGTGCAGGGGCCCCATCCCGCCCGGCCCAGTCTGCGACGGCGGCCCCTCGGGGACCGGGGACCGGGGGTATACGTGCCGGTTCCCCCTCCCTCGCGGCCTCCATTTTGAGCTGGGCCGGGCGGCCGCTCGGGATCATGGCGGCCCGGTCGCCAGGCCGAAGGGCCGGGACCAGGGCGCGCGGGGGCACGGGCCGGCCGGGCTCCCTTACCTGGCGGCGGCAGCAGCGGTGGCCGAGGCAGCGGGATCCAGACCCGGGTCCAGCATGTCCATGGGGGGTGGGGGCGGGGGGGCGCCGGGCCCGGGGGGGAGGGGAGGGGAGGGGAGGGGAGGGAGGGGAGGGGGCGGGCGGCCGGGGGCCCCGAGCCCGGCGCTCACGCCGCGCGGCAGGAGGGGACGGAGGAGACACGGGAGCCGCTCGCGCTGATCACGGGGACAAACAGTGGGGTCATGTGAGGAGGAGATGCCGCCGCCGCCGCCGCCGCCGCTGCTCCAGCAGCCGCCTCCGCCCGCTCGCCCGCCGGCCGGCTCCCGGCGGCTCTAGGCTCCCGGACGCAGCGCAGCCGCCCCCCGCCCGCTGCACGCGGCCCTCGGGCCTCCTTCCCTGAGTAGCCGCCGCCGCGACGTTTTTTTAAACCCGGCCCGCCCTGATGGCCGCCGCCTCTCCCCCGATCGCCGGCTTGCGCGTCCGCCGCCCGGCCTGGCCCAATACGGCGGCGGATCGCTGCTGCAGCCGCGGCCGCTTTCTATTTTTTCCCCTTTTTTTTTCCTCCTTTACTTGAGCTGCGCGCGCGCGGCGGCGGCGGCGCGAGCCCGGGGCCGACGCGCGCGAGGGGGAGGGCAGCCCCTGGGGGAGCGCGCGCGCTGTCTGTCTCCGACGGAGGGCGGGCGCGCGGGCTCAGGTCTCGGCTGGGAGCGAAGTTGCCGCTGCCGTCTCCGCGGCCGTCGCCCGGCACTCGCCGGCGGGCAGCCCGAGTGGAACGTGGGCCCGGATGGAACACCGGGGGACCTGGAAGAAGGCCTCTGGTCGCCGGGGACGAGGCAGGCGGCTGGGTTTGGAGACAGTAAAGTAGGTCGGGGGGAGGGGCGGGGAGGGGGCGTTGGGTGGATGGAGGGAGCGCGCACGCGCGCCCCCGTCGACCGGACTGAAGTGCGCGAAAGCGGATGCCCCGGGGCGCATGCGCACGTCTGGGCGGGGCCGGAGTGCGCACGCGGGGCGGGGCGGAGTTAGCGTGGGGCACGTACTCCGGGCGGTGGAGAGTCCGAGAAGGCAGAGCTGGTCCTTTCCTCCTGGCTCGGGACACAGGTCCCATGAGAGAACTGGACATGCGGCCTTTTGCAGACACACAGCAGCTCTCCGGGCTCCCCACCTCGCGCGGTAAAACAAATGCTTTCCTCGAGACTCAAGACTTGTGATCAGAAGTTTTATTAGTTTTACGAGAAGATCATCAATAATCCCTCCAGTTAAAAAAAAAAAAGTACAAAAACTACATACAAAATGTTGAGATCAGACGACTAAACTTTCCCGACTCAGGGCCAGGTTCTGCAAGGGAGAAAGAAAGATGGATGTGAGCCAGGGAGAACTGGAGAAGAGGGTCCAGGAAGGCTCTCAGGGCCTTATCACTCACCTTCTTAAGCCTCCGCTCCCGGGAAGCCTGAGAGTCAGTCTCAGAGTAAGGGGGAGGCGCTGGAGGGTAGTAGGCCTCTTCTTCCTCTTCCTCCCTGTAAGGCCTCCTCTCTGCTGGCCCCTTTTTCCTCAAGGCCTCTTCTAGTAGCCGCCCGTCATAGGGGGGTCCCTGGATCTGGAGCCATCATCCCGAGGGTCCCGGGAACGCTGGTAGCGGGCACGAGGGTCAGCATGAGGTTGGTCCCGAGGCCTGAAGTCATCGTAGTGGGGATCCCGGGAGTGTGGAAAGTGCCTGGTGTCGTCTTGGTCGTGGTCGTAGAGGTCATCGCGGCTGCGACTTCGCGGGGGTGCATAAGCCCGGCCTCTCCTCCCACTGCTTGGGGGAGATCTCCTCCCTGATTCAGTAGAGCCCGGCCGGGTGAAGTCATCCAGAGCATCCACAGAGCGGGCTCGGGGCCGGCCCGCACCCCGGCTGTTCCCTGGCCGCTCCAGGGGGGCCTCTTGCTCCCACCGCCTGGAACTCCGGGGGAGTGGTGACCCCATTCCTCATCCCTGATGGGGGAGGGCAGGGCCCCGTGAAGGCCGGGATCTCCAGTCGTCCTCATGGAGAGAGGTGACTTCACTCATGGCTGTAGGGTAGGAAGATAGATGTCTCTTACTGGTGGGAATTGGTCAGGACCTAATGTCAGGAGCCCCGGGCCCAGCAGTGTCACTTGGCTCATACATTCTCAAGGGAGCCCCAGGCTTCTCACCTATTTAGTGATGATCTGCAGGGTTCTGGACACTTCACTGTGGCAGGGGATGAGGTAGGGATTGGTAGGGAATGAGGGATTGTGTTCAGGATGTGGAACAAGCGTCCCTGGGCAGTTTTCAGGGAGACCTGCTTCCCCCAGCCCCCTCAAGAATCCCTCAGATCCTAAGGCTTACCTCGTTCTACACGGCCATTGGGGGCCCGGGTCGAGAAGGGTCGAAGTTGGCAAGCTCCTTCTCCATGTAGTATAGGACCCGCATGGAGTCGTCCTGCTGGTTGGCCTGAATCCTGTAGCCACTGCGGATCTCTAGGGATAGGAGTTGGAGGTGATCAGTTCCAGAGGTTGGATGCTGACCAGCACCCCCTTCCCCTATAGGCATGTCCAACTTCGTAAGGATTGGTTCTCACCAGAGGTCACACTGCTGTCTGTGTCACGAAGCAGGGGTACCTGGGAGCTGTGGCCGCCAACTGGGGGAGATTGGCTGTCAGGAGCAAAACCCTGCATTCCCAGCCCCCTGCCCCCTGCCCCCAATTCCCTCTTCCAACTCCAGACCCCTTAATGGCCAGAAGTCCAGCCTCCCTGCACCCCTCCACTTCCCACCAGCCACTCCTGGAAGTCCCCGGGCCTCACCTGAGCTATTCCTGTCGAAGTCTCCAGAGTACCCATTGTAGAGAGGGCCCATGGGGATCATGGCTGGTGGGGGCGGGGTCTTGGCAGGGGAGAGGTGGGCGTAGGTGCTGGGGGCGTAAATGCTTGGGACGCCCGAAGTGGCAGCTTTGCCTGCAGCATATACTGGGGGAACACACACAGCATGAGAAGGGCCCCAGGGGCCACATGCCATCTCCCCAGTCCCCTGTTGAGGAGCTTCCCTGGGTGCTTGGTTGTTGCTATGGTCCCTGAGGTCAGAGGACATGAGCCGTGTTGAGTCCACACCTCCTGTGCCATTCCTCACAAGAGTTTTAGGATGGGAGGGTGTATGCCGGTGGCCCCAATCAGGAATGTCACTTTGTTTGACAGTACAATGGTTTCCCAGCATCTGACAAAGTTTTACGTCAAACTCTGCTGCCAACTTGTCATAGGACATGGCCACCCTGGACCTGCGTTCTTACAGAGCAACAGGGACAGGGATGTTGTATAGATAAACACCCTTGTGTTGGACCCACAAGCCAGAAACAAGTGTTCCCTTTGACATCCAAGCCCTTGCACTAGAAAAATGGATCATCTTGGGAGCCTTAGCATTCACTTCCTCAGCCAACCAGCAAACCATCTCCTCTAGTCTAATTTCTGCCTTGGGGGCCGCACCCATCCTGCCCCCACCCGGTTCTAGGCTTGACAGCTCAAGGGCACATCCTCCCCAGCACCCTCCTCCCTGGGCAAGAGGCTGGGGTCTGGTGGCAGCTCTGAGGCAGAGTCACAGGTCTAGGGAAGTCGCTTCCATCCCGGAACTCTGAAGATGATGGAACGCTCTGTGTAGGCCAAGCCCCACTGGGAAGATGGAGCGGGGCATTGGGCTCAGAAAGCTCCCTTCACCTCAATTCAGCTGGGCAGCAGAAGGCTCACTGCTTAACCCACACACACCAAAGAAGCCCCTCAGCAGTTGTTGGATGTGCTGTTTTATAATTAGCTCTGGGAATTGCTGCTCTAGGACGGCTCAGGAGGGCTGTGGCTGTGGCAGAAATAACAGGGCCTCTGGCAGGGAGTTAATGAGATCTCAGTTTGGGGGAGCAGGGTCTCAGGATGGAGGAAATGGGGCCCTGGGACCGGCATTCACAGTCCTGGTCCCTGCCTTAATTAGCGGGGTTAACTGCAAACTTGTTTGCAGCCCTGGGGGAATCCCACCCCACTTGTGAAACGGACTAACACCCACCTCCCCCAAGTAATAAGAAAGACGCCCACAACTAAAAATGTTGAGAGGGAGGAGATGGCCAGCACAGGCCTCCAGAGAGCAGTGGATTTGATTTCTCCAGGCAGAGGTGGAAACAGGTTGCCCACGGCTGAGTTCAGTCAGTGACCAAAAAATTAGCCAGCATGGTCTGAGCCGTGGCCCCGTGCTGGGCCCTGACACACAGCATTTCCCTTAATGCTCATGACACCCCGTGATGGCAGGACCCTGCAGAGAAGGAAACCAGCTGCTCACCTGAGGTCACATGGTGTGAGTGGTGGGGGCTCTAATTTGCATCCTGACCCTCGGTCATTACCGATGCTGACAGCAGCGATGTCTGGCAGCTAGTGGGCGTGGAACGCTCTGTGTAGGCCAAGCCCCACTCTAAATGTGGGACACACCAGTTCACCGGATCCTGACTCATGCTGTACAGCGGGCTCGGCCGTGGCCCCATTTTACAGAGAAGCAAACTGAGGTTAGAGAGGAAGTCCTTCAGTGGACTTCCCAACAGGTAAAGGGGTCCAGCCAGGCCTCAGAGCTCCACCTGCCCAAGTTTGCGATGACCACGTATGATTGTAACCTGGACTGTGTTACACTGGAGTCAAGGCACATGGAAACCTTAAATGTCAGGATGCTCACACACATCCATCTGAGCCACCTGGGTAATTCTTTCTACCACGTGCTCACTCTTGGCCTAGAAATGAGCAGGTTCCATGAGAGGAGGCAGGTCTGTCCCTCTTCTGGTCTCTCCTAGTCTAGGTGCTCCTAACACAGAAAGTTACTTCTTTCTAGCCACCAGGGTCATCTGTCTGTCAACCAAAGATATGGTGAACTTGACAATGACAAAGGAAAAAGTGAGGCACCCTCGCTGAGAACGAGTAGAGAAGTATGTTTTCACAGCCTACTTTCAGTACAAGGAACAAAAGAGCAGGTATGTCTGGGTCTAGAACTTCCATGTCAGAGCTGATGGAAACTTCCCCATAACTGAGTACAGAGATGCTCTCGGGAAGGTAACCAGGGCACTGGGAGCACTGACATCCCCAAGGGGGGGAAGTGGGGCAGCAGGAGGGAGGCGGCTCCCTCTTCCTTTCCCCGCCTCTCCTGTTTGCTTCTTCCCCCTCCACCTCCGGTCCCAAGTCTAATCCCAGACCCTCTCTGATGTGCTCAGTTCAATTCAGTTCAGTTGCTGAGTCGTGTCTGACACTTTGCGACCCCGTGAACCGCAGCACGCCAGGCCTCCCCTGTCTATCCCCAACTCCCGGAGTTCACCCAAACCCATGTCCATCGAGTCGTTGATGCCATCCAACCATCTCATCCTCTGTCGTCCCCTTCTCCTCCTGCCCTCAATCTGATGCGCTGGATGCTCCTTAAACGGCATCCATGGAAAAATCCAGCATCCTTATGTGGATGTGGGTTGTTAAAGGGCTTAAATTTGGTGGGGCTGTAAACCTCGCTTGGTTTCTTCACCTTTTTCACTTCAGATTTTGTTTTTAAAAGGACTTTTACTTCCCGGTGAACGATGCTTTGTACTATTTGAATTGTTTTTTTTTTTTTTACCTTGTGCATAAATTATACCTTCAAAAGGAAAGACTTGAAATAAATGAAAACTAAAAAAATAAGTGAAGAGTTGAAGTATGTAAATGATAATGTAAAGCAGCAGGTCCTCCTTGGCCCACTTTTCCCCAAACTACTCCCCTCATGACCTCCAGAGTGACACTGTCCCAGGAGGCAGGCAGATGGGCGCCTCCTGCCCTTGGACCCAGGACAGACGCTGAGTGGGGGAGGGCGTGCGTCGGGTGAGGGGTACTCACGGGCCTCGGGGCAGCAGCACTTTTCTGGGCAGCAGGGGCACCTGACGTAACAGCAGCAGGTATGGGGGCAGCATTGACACCAGCAGATGCCCAACAGGAGGACGACGAGGAAGGCTGCCAAGCAGACGACGACCACGAACAGCCAGTCTGCGGGGACACGAGAACTGGCCCTGAGCCAGGAGGCCCGGGAGGCAACAGGGATGCGGGCTCTGGGCGCGGGGGGAGGGAGGGCGGCGCCTGTCTGCAAAGCCCATCGGGGAAGCTGCAGCCCCAGCCCTTGTTGGAGTCTCCACGCCAGGGGCTGGGGTGCAGCCACAGAGGGATGCCCGCTCCACTACAACCCAGGTCAGCCCCCCAGGTTAGGGAACCCACCCGGGGCTCATCTGGACAAGGCAGGAAACGAGAGCAGACCTAGCCAGAGGAAGATGGGCTGTAGCCTTGAGAGGGGACAGAGCCAGCTGCCCAGACCCCCGAGCGCTAGAGCACCACAGGCACCAGTCACAGGAGCCCTCTGTCTACACCCCAGGCCCCTCGCCAGCCAGCCCAGCCCACAGCCCAGAGCCAGGCCGCTAGAGGCCCGGAATCGGCGGGGTTATTAGTGGGGTCCGAGCAAACTGTGTTTAGAAAAGGGGGGAGGATACTTAGAAGCGATAAGTGGTATGTGGGGGACTCCACCCCCCGTACCTTCCATGGGCCCCGCCTGAAAACCAGGTAAGAGCTCGGCCACCCCCGAGGTCCTGCCTGGAGGGACAAAAGAGAGACACATTATGCTGACCAGGGCCAGCCCAGGCCATCCCTGCCCTGAAGCCCAGCTCTAGGCTCATTAGGGTGGAGGCGTGCTGTGCAGAAGAGACGGGGTAGGTGCCTAGGAGGGTCCTAGCATGCGGTTCCTGCCCTCCATAGCCCCATCCCCTGTGGGTGCTGTCTTCCAGAAGGCTTGGGTCACATGACTCACTCACTGTCCCCACAGCGGATTCTGTTGCCCAGAAGGGTGCCAGGACACATGCCATGGGCTCAGGAGGTGGGACCTCAGCTTGGGATTCCATCTCTTACACACACACACGGTCCTACCATCCCAGGTAAGGACAGTCCTAGTCCGTGAGGCTCAGGGAAGACAGGGCACTAGGGCCCAGGAAAATGTCTTAACTGTATTGTAGTCTGAAGAAGAAAAGGTAACAATACTGAATACACAGTAATGAATGGTCTTTGTAACAATCTAACTGTAAAAGAAGTTTTGTTTTTAATCTGGAGGAAGAGGCCCTTGAAAGCAAATGTGCCGACAGTCCAGGGGGCCTCCTCTGGTGGTCCAGCGGCTAAGACTCCATGCTCCTGCTCCCAGTGCAGGGGTCCCAGGTCAGGGAACTAGATCCCACATACTACAACTAAGAGTCTGCAACTAAGAAAGACCCGTCGCAGCCAAATAAAAATAAATATAATTTTTAAAAGTGCCTTACAGCCCATAAAAGTCACAGTATGGCTCAGGTTCTCTGCCCACCAAGGTCCCCTGTGCAAGTTTCATGGCCCAGCTGGTGCCTCCTTTAGGTGCCACCCACCACTCTGTGCCGCACAAGTGCTATATCCCTAGGGGTGTCCACACACCCAGCTGTACATCAGCACCCCATGCCGCCTGCCCCCAGGAGGAGGGGTCCAGCAGGTAAAACAGTGGTTCTCAAAGTGTGGTCCCATCCCGGGAGGCCAAGCCATGTTCCGGATAACTAAGCCACTGCCCTTTTACTCTCCTTCAGTAGAGATACAGCGGAGCTTTCCTGAGGCTCCATCACACGTGATGACGTCATTTGCTCTGATGGTAATGCTTGTGTGCCAGTTTCAATTTCTAATATGTTAAGCAACTGTAAATGTAACCCACAAAAACTTAAACAAACCTTCTTTGAAATCCTCAGTAACCTGAGTGTAACTGGCTCCTGAGAATAAATTTTGAGACCTGCTGAGGAAGACTGCATTTTATGGAAGAACACGCGCGAGTTCTGTGGGCCGTGGGTGCATGTGTCCTGTCACCCAGACATGAACTCTTTGTCATGTGATCTAGCACCCTGGGGCGTGGTCCCCCATCATGTGTGCTCGTTCACATGTGTGTCACCTTGCATCATGCGTGTGATGATGGCAACGTGTGGCCCAACAGCATGTCACATATAGCACGTGCCACATAGGACTATATGTGTTGACCGAGAACAGAGCATCTGGCTAACAGCACCATCCCTTCCACATGTGGCAGGGGGCCTCACAGCGGGGCGGGGGGCTGCTGGCGGGTATCCCAGCCCCCTCCTGGGCATGTGGGGGAGGGCTTGCTTGAGGGGAGCACTAACTATGCCAGCCACACAGCACCATCCCAGCAGGGCAGAGGGACTGCAGGGTGAGATGTGACCTTAGGTGGGGAGGGCGGGGGGGTGGGAGTTGGGGGGGGGTGGGGGTGAAGCGGCCTCTCGATTACACACACCATCACCCCTCCTGGCTCAATGCACATCCACTCTGACCATTTCTGTGCTTTTAAACACTGAGGGCAGGAAGGGGTAGAGGCCCCACTCCTCTCCACTCCTGGTTTGGCTCTGGCTTATTTGAAATGTTGCGGGGCAGGGGAGGGGGTCCCTGTCTGGGGTGCAGGGTACAGATAAGCCCAAGTGACTGGTGGTGCTGTGGGGGGAGAGCAGAGCAGGCGACAGAGCCCAGAGAGAGAGCAGGAGGGCAGAGGGCGGACACAGGAGTAGCAGGACAGGCCCATCCCCAACCCTGTCCCTTGGGGCCCAGACTCACCCAGGACGATGAGCTCTGCGTAGGCCTCGTTGTTCCCCTGGAGGTCCTGGGCCGAGACCACGGAGCAGTAGTACACACCGCTGTCCCCCCATGCCGTCTGGTCGAAGGTCAGGTCAGCATCTGTGGCAGGCAGCGGGTAGACGGGTGAGGGCCATGTTGGGGGGGCTCCTGGGGGAAGGGGCAGGGGGTGGGGGATTCAATCCCTCATCCTGAGAGCGTGACACCTCTCAGGCTCTGTTCTAAACCTTTCACATGGGGAACTTCAAGCAGGCTGTGAGGTGGGACTGTTATCTTTCCTGTCTTGGAGAAAAGAGCAGTCTACTGAAATTACTGATGAGCTGTACAGCTGTGGTGAAAACGGGGGTGGTGGGCTGGGATGGTCTGACCCTAATCAGCTTATGGCCTCCACACCCCCTCCATCCCCACCCCCAGCTCCCCTCCCCATCCCACCTCTCAGAACAAAAGCCAACCCTCTGACTCAAACTGCCACAGAGCCTAGGGCAGACCCAGGGCCTGGGGCCTGGGTAAGGATGCAAAGATAAACAGGCCAGATTCCAGGAAGCAGGAGACTCCCGCACCCAGCAGCAGGCGGGGGGTGTGAGGGAGAGACTTAGACCAGTTCCCTCCTCCTATCAGTCCCCACATTCCAGGTCAAGGCCCAGGGCTGGGGACGCTCCCTGTGACACAGCCCTAGGCAAAGAGCCTGTTAATTACAGTGATAATGAAAGTCTTTAACATCGGTTTCCTCTCTACTCCTCAGGCCCCAATTAGTTAAATCGCTCAGCCATTCTGCAGGGCAACTCTACCTTGGGCCTGTGGCGAACAGGAGGTAGGAACCATAGGCACCGGCCAGAGACATCCTCACACCCCTTCTCCCCAGCTGCTCTGGCTCCCGGGGACCTACCCACCACTTGGCCCACGGACCTCCAGCCCTTCCCCAGGATGGCTCAGAGGGCGACCACTGTGTGTGCCTCATTCTGTAGTACCCAGGCATCGGTCAGTTGCCAAACGAATGAGAGAACCAGAGCCTTCTTCCTTCTTTGGAAAGAAGGCCTCACATCCATAGTAAAAGCTCCTTTCAGTGCCTGTCTACACCATTCCAAGGGCTTCCCCGGCGGCTTAGCGATCAAGAATCCGCCTGCCAGTGCAGGAGACACAGGTTCGATCCCTGCGTCGGGTAGATCCCCTGGCGAAGGAAATGGCAACCCACTCCAGATTTCTTGCCTGGGACATCCCATAGACAGAGGAGCCTGGTGGGTTACAGTCCATGGGGTGGCAAAAGGGTTGGACACAACTTAGCGATTGAACAATGTCCGCACGCCATTCCCATGCCCTATCCTGGCCCACAAGGCCTTTGGAGCCATCTGACCCCTGGTTACCACACCAGCCTCATCCATACCGGCTCTCCTCTACTCGCCAGAACCCAGACACGCAGGCCTGCTCACTGTCCCCCACCAGGTGCTGGGCTCACCCTGCTTTGGCGTGCACTCCGGCTGTTCCTCTGGCCTGGCTCTGTGTTCTCAGACCCTCACAGGGCTGGTTCCACCCCGACACAGCTCCTCTGCCCTACTGCCAAATTCTATCAGCCTGCCAAATTCTATCAGCCTGCTTAGGGGCTGATTGGCCGTGAGCCCATCCCCAGGGGGAAGGTGGGCTCCAGGTGAGCAGAACCTGAGTCCCCATGCCCTGGTCGGTATCGGGAAACAAACCCCTTTCCTCCTCACACTGACTTTCCTCAGTGTTCTAGACATGTGGCTGTCCTCAATTAGGCACATGATACAGTCATTCAGTATTTGAGGCATTGAATGCACCTGATGTTTCAGGCAGTATCTAAGGTACTGCCATACTAAAGAGCAACAGTTCTCAAAAGTGTGCTCCATGGAGCCTGGGGCTCCCCAAGACGTTTTCACAGGGGGTCCCTGAGGTCAAAGTTATTTTCACCGTAATAGTAAGATATTTGCCTTTTCACTTAATCTCATGAGTGTAGTGTGGAGTTTTCCACAGGTTACTGGCTTGTGTTATCATAAGATACTGAATGCAGAAGCTGCTTTGAGAATCCAGCTTCTATGCAGCCAGACTATAAGGAGATGTGCAAAAATATAAAAGCAACACCATACATATTCATTAAAGTTTTTTTGTTTTGGGAAATATGGTTATTTTTTTCATAAAAGTATGCTATTTAGACTATAGTTTATTAGGGCTTCCCAGGTGGTACGAGTGGTAAAGAACCCACCTGCCAATGCAATAGACAGATGAGATATGGGTTCCATCTCTGAGTAAGGAAGATCCCCTGCAGGAGGGCATGGCAACCCATTTCGGGATTGCCCGGAGAATCCCACAGACAGAGGAGCCTGGGGGCTACAGTCCATAGGGTTGCAAAGAGTCAGACACTTAGCATAACACGTGAAGCAGATTAGCACAGCACGCATCCTTTTATCATCATTAAAGAAATTTTTTTAACTTCTCAATTTTCTAGCTGTAGAAACAAAGTTATTTGCGGACCTCAGTAAGTGTGTAAAGTGACCCTAAGGCCCACATGTTTGAGAACCACTGCTCTAGAGGGCAGCTAGGAATCCCCACCCAGACGGGGCTCAAGCTCCTAACTGGAAAGAGAGACAAATAAAAAAATTAAACATACTGTGCTTCAGGTGGTGATAAGCAGTACAGAACTCAGACAGGAAGTGCCTGTCGTGGAGGTGGTGACTGAGTTTAAAGTGACGGGAAGGTAGGGTGACCTTGGGCACTGACACTCTCCTTTATGGTCAAGCATCCAGCCCCCAGTTATTGATTTCTTACTATGTGTTAGGTACCTTTGTATATATTCTTTCATAGAATCATCCTAAAACTCTAACCTACCTTCTTCCAAATCCTCTGAATTCTCTGTAACACCCTCTCGGCCTATCGTTTTTTTCCACTTTGAATCAGACTCTGAACACACCTCTCTAAAACCAGAACCCTCGACCAGGGCCCTGCCCAAAGCTGGAGTGGGGCTTGAAGGCAGCCTCTGCCCCCTCCAAGAGCTCCTAGGCCGGGAGCTGAAATCTGGTCCTGTGGGCCGGATCTGGGCCTCAATGCGTTTTGTTTGGCCTATGTGATGTTTTCAAAACTCACAAAAACATGGCTTTCCGGCTTCTTTTGATCCGTTCTAAGGCCTGAGTTCACCTCCTTCCTCCCGGCCGCACCCTGTTCCCAGTCTGGGTCTGGTCCTGACATCACCTGGGCTGGGCATTGCTCTAATTGTTTTAGATATAGGGAGAAAATGCCAGGTCTTCAGCTGGGCACAGGAGCTGGGCTTCCCTCCACCTCCCTGGACCTCTGGTTCCTCATCTGCACACAGTAGAGGTGGCCCTCATGATCTCAGAGGTCCCACAAGCTCCCAGGTCCAGAGCTACAAAGTGGGGTAGCTCTTGGGTGCATGTGGCTCCCAAGCAGCCTGAAGAGGTAGAAACAGGGCCCCGATCCAGGTGCCCCATTACCCAAAGCGGGGAAGAACGGAAGTGGAAGCAGAACCACCCAAGCTGAGGCACACCACTCTGGCTTGCCCAGGATGACTTTCACTTTTAAAACCTGGGTGGCTGGTGACCCTAGGAACAGCGAAGGCAACTCTGCTTTTCTCCATCCTCAAAGCTGAAATGGAGGAAGCTTCCACGGCTACTGGACTTCCTGGAGGGACATGCACACAATGGATGTTTATAAGTCACGGCCTGTATCAAACCCAGGTCTAGGGTTGAAAACCCAGGGCCTGTGGGCCTCTGGAGCAGGAAGAATCTGTCCCAGATGGAGCCCGAAGGTCACTCCAATGATGGACTCAGCAAAGGGGACACGATTCCAGCCAGCCTTCAAAGGCACTCTCAGTACGGGAGTTGTCCTGACAGTGCTGGCCGGTCATACCTGGATCCAGGCTGGAGAAGCCCGTGGATTATGGGGTAGGGGGCTATAGAGGCTGAAACACCCACCCACCCCCTGCCCCGAAAGTCTTTTATCCACAGGAACAGCTGCCCGAGGAAATTCAGGGCCAGCAGGGCTAGTCCCGCCCGCAACAAGACTGAGAGGCTGGGTCCCTGCCCATGGTCCAGACAGAGAGGGAAGGGGTGTGCTCTGAGGCCTGGGCTCCTGGGGTCTGCAAAGGGATGCCCCCTTCCCCTCCTCTTCCCCCATGCCCATGATTAAAATACTCATCCTTCATCCCTTGCCCACTGCTGCCCATCACCCTCCTCTCTGCCCACTGGATTCTTTAGGGCCTAGTCCCAGTTCCTCTTCAAATTACATTCACAGCAGTCTTGAATCATGATCACCTATCACCCAAGTGGGGTTTCTTTGTAGCACTTGGCGGCACCCTCTGAAATCCTCTTACTCTTTTGCTACTTATTTGTTGCCTATTTCATCCCACTAAAGTATCACCTCCTTGAGTGCAGGGATCACCTGTCCTGATTACCTCTCTAGCCCGAGCAACTACCATAGCTTCTGGTGCTTAGATGATGCCCATTAAATGCCAAGTGAATGGATCAGTGAATGAATGACTTTCCCACCCGTAACCTGGTCCCAAGAGGCACCTCCTACAAGCAAGTAGCATGACAGTGAAGGACAAGGGCTAGGTTCAAATCTCAGTGCAAGACCTTTACTATGTGTGCACCAAGATGAACTATTTGATCTCTCTGTGTCAGTTGTCCTGAGTGTAAAATGGGCATAAAGCACCCGGCAAGATATAGGCTTTCTCCATTAATATCCCTCACTCCTTCGGTTCACTCCTGTTACCTCCTCCAGGTGGGTTCTTTGCTGACTTTCCTGGGTAAGTAACCTGAGGGGTTCCTAGCTTGGAGACTAGGCCCCAAAAGGCTGACTTATAATCCCACTAGCTGTTATGACTCTGTGCAAGTCACTTAATCTCTGGGTCTTTGTAAAGTGACAGTAACAGAAGCTACTTACTCCATTATTATCATCTAAATGAGCTAACTCACATCAGCCTGGATTAGAGCCTGGCACACAGGAAGCCTTTTATAGGTTATTAGTTATACGCGTACATGTGTGCTAAGTCGCATCCTGCTCTTTGTGACCTATGGACTGTAGCCTACCAGGCTCCTCTGTCCATGGGATTCTCCAGGCAGTACTGGAATGGGTTGCAATGCCCTTCTCCAGGGGATCTTCCTGAGCCAGGGATCAAACCTATGTCTGCTGTAGCTCCTGCATTGCAGGTGGATTCTTTACCACTGAGCCACCAGGCAAGCTCCTGTTACTTACATAAATTTTACTTATTGTTGGTGATATTACAAGTATTGTTACAGAACCCCTGCCTCTCCATTACCCACTTTTCTTTACCTTTAAGCACTTGAAAGTATCTGTTTATTATTATTGTTTAGTTGCTAAGTCGTGTCTGACTCTTTTGTGACACCATGAACCATGGCCTGTCAGGCTTGTGTTTGCCTTATTTGTCTGTCTCACTGGAATTCAAGCTCCAAGAGGGAAGGCATTTGATAATTTTGTTTACTGCTGTATTTCCAGGGCCTCAAGTGGTGCCTGGTATACGTTAGGTGCTTGATAAATCTTTGCTGTTAAATAAAGGGATGGATGGATGGGTAGAAGGAAGAATCCACCCCTTGGCCAGTGCTTTCAGACATCTATGCTGAAAGAGGGAGCCAACACCAAAACTCAAGCCCATCCCATCCAATCCCCTGCCCACGTACTTCCTGTGATGGTGATCCTTCGGCCCTGATAGTAGTCTCCCAGGGTCACGGCATTGCCCTGCTTGGTGGCCACAACCCTGACGGTGCGTGCACTGTCCTGGCACTCCACGTAGGGGTTGTAGCCTGGGTTACCAGCCGCCAGCTGGGCGTTGAGCTGGTTATCAACACTGGCAGGAGAGAAGGCATCAGCGATGCGGTCCCGGCAGAAAGACTTGTACTTCCAGATCACGATGGGCGCCGAGGGGGTCGTGGTCAACTGGTAGGTGCAGGGCAGGGTCACAGGTTGGAATAGGATCACCACGTGGTAGGGGTCTGACACAGTCACCTGGACGGCGCTGGTGGGGGGCTGAGGACAAGAGGAGAGTCAGCAGAGAGACCGCTGTGAGCGCAAGGAAGTACTTCAGCAGGAAGAAACCATATTACTTGTCACATCACTGACATTTACAAGTGTACAGTTTTAGAGAGTGCATGGCACACATTGCTCCTTAATCCTCAAGGGAGCTCTGATAATCATGCCCATTTAAGAGGCCCAGGGGTTGAACTGGCCACTGCAAGGTCACACAGCCAGATTCCTTGGAACATCCTGTCCATTCCTCTAACCAGAGTGCAGCTTCCAGTCCCCTCTTCCCTTGGCCACCCTCTCATGGAAAGGGTCTGTGGCCTGTACAGACAAGCCCAAATGGCGCCCCTAAAAGCCCACAGTGCTCGAGGGCCTCTTTCAAAAACAACCAAGTGTTGCAAGTTGCTCCGGGTTTGGTGAATTTGGGGTTGGGGGCAGGGGATTCTGGAGTTGATGGATTGCTTCCCACACAGTAGCTAAACCCCAGTTATGCCACCGCCAGCCTTTCACCCTTCCCTGCCCAAAGCCATCGCAAATGAACATGCCCGAACTGCTTGCTGAAAGATAAAGTCCCCCTGAAACCCCCTGCCCAGACAAACATCAGATCCAGCAGAAGATGGTTTCCAAGTTAGTTCATAAGTCCGTTTCACCAGACTCTTACGCAGATATTCTTACGACATGACTTGGGTTAGGGGTGGGGAATTTTCAATACCGCACCCACTCGACGCCTGGGCGCTGCTTCTTGATCTCACCCCCTAGGAATTGTCCGATCCAGCCCTCAGGAGCCTTCTCCCTGTTACCCCAAGACTCAGAAATCTCGCCCTGCTACCGAATCCTCATCCCCGCCTTTCTCAGGAGTGGTCCTTCATCCCTACCCCACAAAGGGTCCCATTCTCCCTGGGGCTCCCGGGTTCGCTGTCCCGGGAGTTTCACTTCCTGTTATCTCTGAACAAGGGCGGAGGAGCGCTCTCAGGCACTAACAGAGAATTCCTCTCCCTCTGGTGCACAGGGATCTCCGGAGACCTTGGGGATCAGGAGGTCTTAGTCTCTGCGCTCCCCCTCCCCCAGTTCTCCTGCCTCCCGGGCGCTGTGGAACTCCAGACTTCGCCCTTCTATAGTGCCCTCCCGGCGTCCCGCAGCACCAGGGTCCCCGCGCTCCGTACCTGTGCACAAGGTGCTCAAAAAAAGCCACACGAAGACCACTGCGCCCCAGCTCAGGGTACCCGGGCAGGACTCCAGTCCCCCGGAGAACGGGCGGGTCAAAGGCGCCATCGCGGCCGTCTGGGCGCGTCGCGCCCGCGCGTCCCCCTCCCAGGTACCGGGAGGGTAGGGGGCGCGGCCCCCACCAAGACTGGGAGGGGTGCCTGCTCCTCCCCTTCCCACTTTCGCTCCTTGTCTCTATTCCAAGCTCACTCTACCCTATTCTAGGATTTTTAACTAGAGGAAACATCGTGGATGAAGAGCACGCGTCCAGCCTGCAGGGAGAAACTTGCTTGTCCCACTGTGGCTCTTCGAGCCTCTCCACCCCCCCGTGGCTCCGGGGAATGGATCGGCCCAGGTACACAGGGTGAGAGAGGAGGGCAGAGATAGGGGGTGGGCGGCGGGGAGGGGTTCCTCCACCTCCCTCCCCGGAAGTGGGCTGACCCAGGTGCGCTCCGGCCCAGAGGGTTGGAACCAAGTGACCAGCCCGCCGGGAGGGCGGTTGAAGACCAGGGATCGCGGTCCGGCCCTCTCCTGCTTCGGTCACGCCGAGCAGAGTGTGAATCACGAGAACAGAAACTCAACTGCGTTGATTCACCTGTTGAGAGAGGCGGGACGCGCCGCGCACCTGTTCCCTCTCTTCCCACACCCCTCTCCTCGGCTGGCGATGGACCCGCCTAGGTACACACTGAGGGGAGGGGCGAGTCTGAGCGAGCTTTGGGCTGGAAGAGGCTTGTTAGTTGCCGCGCTTGACTTTGCCACTAGCCCTGCGGGTCTTTCCCTTCCCGGGGGACGGAGGCGCCGCAGCACTCTCGCGCCTTCCACTTAGATGATGTGAACAACCGAGCCAAGTTCTCGGAAAGGAAGCTGCCGCCTTTAGGGGACGCCCGAGGGGAATCGAGCCCAGGAAATGCTGGAATTCTACTTTGGAAGTTTTCTCTGCCTCTACACTCCCCCTTCCCCCCATGCCTAACTCTTGGTTTGGCCTCCGGGCGTCGATCAGCCCCGGGTCAGGCCTCCGGAAACTATGGCTCTTAAAGGGGCCGAGTGGAGGCATGGGACTAGGGACGGGTTTCCGCCTAAGGATTCCTAGAGACGGCCACCTGCACCGAGGGCGGGGCGGGCGAGGCCAGGCTCCTGGAACGCGAGGCGCTCACGCGGCTCTGTTGCCCCCTGATGGCGGCTAGGGGAAATGCATCCTGGGGAACGAAGCGCTTAAGAGACTCCCGGGAGGCACGTTAGGTACCCAGGAATGCTTTGTTCGACGGATCTTGTTAAAACCCAAGTTGGATCCCGACCCTCTGCTCAAAACTCTCCCAAGACTCCCTTTCCCAGCAGAAGTCAAGATACTTACAGTGTGGCCTGATCCCTCTCTGAACCTCTGCACTCACCCCATGGCTTACTCAACTGGACACCTCAGCGTTCGGGAATGACTCTCACCCTCCCACTTCAGGCCCCTTGCCCTCACTATTTTGGGAACACCTTCCCCCGGTTATCCACCTGATCCTCCGCATCCTTTAGGGCTTTACTTAAAGGTCACTTTTGCGGTGACACCTTCCCTGACCACTTTTATAAAATTTCAACCGGCTCACATGCCTCCGTCCACCCACTTCTTTGTTGTTCTTTTATTGTTTTGCAAGGATACAATTCAGTGGCAGTAATTACATTCACATGGTTGTGTACTCATAACCACTGCGTGCACGTTAAGGTGCTTCTGTCCTGTCCGGCTCTTTGTGACCATATGGACCGTAGCCCACCAGGTTCCTCTGTCCATGGGATTCTCCAGGCAAGCATGCTGGAGTGGGTTGCCATGCCCTCCTCCAAGGGATCTTCCCAATCCGTCTCTTATGTCTCCTGCATTGGCAGGCAAATTCTTTACCACAATCTCCGACTGGGAAGCCCACTCGTAACCACTAGGTATACCCTAATCTTTTCATCACCCCCAATATAAATTCTGTACCTGTTAAACAATAACTCCCCCTTCCCACCTGCCCCCAGTCCCTGGTAGCCTCTATCCTACTTTCTTTCTCTATCAAATTGCCTATTCTAGGCACCTCATTTAAGTGGAATCAATGACATTTGACCCCTGTGTCTGGCTCATTTCACTACATATGTTTCAAGATTCATCTACAGTGAAGCATATATAAAAATCAAGATTTCTCCCTTTTAAGTTACTGAAAATATGCAGTGTTAATATTAGCAAATGTTAGTTGAGATAATTTAAATAGTTCAGTTAGGCAGCTTAAATTTGAGCTGTGGCTTTTATTACACATGTTGTTTGTATACATTGTTTTCAATTATCTTATATGGTTTAAAAATGCTACCTCTAAAAGAAATTCAGAAAATTCACCCGATGTGGGTACTTTGACCCCCCGCGAGAAATGTACACTTGTATCAGTATAGGATTTTGACCAATGCTCCAATATAAGGAAATTGTTGTTTAGTCAGTAAGTCCCCTCTGACTTTTTAGTGACTCCATGGACTGTAACCCTTCAGGTTCCTCTGTCCATGGAATTTCCCAAGCAGATATACTGGAATGCGTTGGCATTTCCTTCTCCAGAGGATCTTCCCAACCCAGGAACTGAACTTGTGTCTCCTGCATTGGCAGGTGGATTCTTTACCACTGAGTCACCAGGGAAGCCCATAAGGAAGTTACTACTTTCAAATAAAGCAAAGTTTTATTTTCAAAGGAAACAAAATATTTTTTCTTTTTATGGCTGAATAGTATTTCATTGTATATACACACACATGTCATTATATGCATCTGCTTATCTGTTGTTAGATACTTGGGTGGTTTCCACCTTTTGGTTATTGTTAACAATGCTGCTGTGAGCATTGCTATACAGATAGTTTCATTCAACCTTTTGGATTTATACCTAGGTGTCTACGGCCATACCACCCTGAACGCGCCCGATCTCGTCAGATTTATACCTAGGAGTGGGATTACCAGTTCATAGAAAATTTCTATTTTTAAACATGAGGAGCCTCCAAATTGCTTTCCATATCCATGCACCTTTTACATTCCCACCGGCAATGCACAAGGGTTCACATCCTCACCTACACTTGTTTTTATCTTTCTCTTTTAAAATTTTTATTGGAATATCATTAATTTTACAATGTAAGCCAGGCTTCAGCAATACGTGAACCGTGAACTTCCAGATGTTCAAGCTGGTTTTAGAAAAGGCAGAGGAACCAGAAATCAAATTGCCAACATCCGCTGGATCATGGAAAAAGCAAGAGAGTTCCAGAAAAACATCTGTTTATACTTTATTGACTATGCCAAAGCCTTTGACTGTGTGGATCACAGTAAACTGTGGAAAATGCTGAAAGAGTTGAGAATACCAGAGCACCTGACCTGCTTCTTGAGAAACCTATATGCAGGTCAGGAAGCAACAGTTAGAACTGGACATGGAACAACAGACTGATTCCAAATAGGAAAAGGAGTACGTCAAGGCTGTATATTGTCACCCTGCTTATTTAACTTCTATGCAGAGTACATCATGAGAAACACTGGGCTGGATGAAGCACAAGCTGGAATCAAGATTTCCAGGAGAAATATCAATAACCTCAGATATGCAGATGACACCACCCTTATGGCAGAAAGTGAAGAGGAACTAAAAGCCTCTTGATGAAAGTGAAAGAGGAGAGTGAAAAAGTTGGCCTAAAGCTCAACATTCAGAAAACGAAGATCATGGTATCTGGTCCCATCACTTCATGGGAAATAGATAGGGAAACAGTGGAAACAGTGTCAGACTTTATTTATTTGGGCTCCAAAATCACTGCAGATGGTGACTGCAGCCATGAAATTAAAAGAAGCTTACTCTTTGGAAAAAAAGGTATGACCAACCTAGACAGCATATTGAAAAATAGAGACGTTACTTTGCGAACAAAGGTCCGTCTAGTCAAGGCTTTGGTTTTTCCAGTGGTCACGTATGGATGTGAGAGTTGGACTGTGAAGAAAGCTGAGCACCGAAGAATTGATGCTTTTGAACTGTGGTGTTGGAGAAGACTCTTGAGAGTCCCTTGGACTGCAAGGAGATCCAACCAGTCCATTCTGAAGGAGATCAGCCCTGGGATTTCTTTGGAGGGAATGATGCTGAAGCTGAAACTCCAGTACTTTGGCCACCTCATGCAAAGAGTTGACTCACTGGAAAAGTCTCTGATGCTGGGAGGGATTGGGGGCAGGAGGAGAAGGGGACGACAGAGGATAAGATGGCTGGATGGCATTACTGACTCAATGGACATGAGTTTGAGTGAACTCCAGGAGTTGGTGATGGACAGGGAGGCCTGATGTGCTGCAATTCATGGGGTCGCAAGGAGTCAGACACGACTGAGTGACTGAAATGAACTGAACTTACAATGTTGTGTTAGTTTCAGGTATACAGAAAAATAAATCAGTTATATATATTTCCCCTCTTTTAGATTCTTTTCTCATATAGATCATTATAGAGTATTGGGTAGAATTCTGTGTGCTATACAGAAAAAATAAAGCAAAGTTTTATTTTCAAAGAAAACAAAATATTTTTTCTGTTTAATCTGTTTTATATATAGACTGAAGTGACAGCAGCAGTATGCATATGTCCTCCTGATCGCCCAGTTTATCCCTCCTCTTGTAACCATAGATTTGTCCTCTACATCTATGGCTCTGTTTCTTTTGTAAATAAGTTCACTTGTATCTTTTGTTTTAGATTCCACATATAAGCACAGGATATTTGTCTTTGTCTGACTTCACTCAGTTTCTCTCTTTTCTTGATTAGAGCCTTCCTGGTTAGCATGAAGTGGCATCTCATCGGGCTTTCGATATACGTGTCCCCTAATGACCTCGAGCATCTTTTCGTCTACGTCTTGGCCATTTGTATGTCTTCTGTGGAGAAATATCTATTTCAGACATCTCCCCATTTTTGACTTGTGTTGTTTGGTTTCCTGTTGTTGAATTGTAGGAGTTTGTTTTGCCATGCAAAACACAGCTGGCAAGATCTCAGTTCCCTGACCTTGGCCCCAAAGCCCAGAATCCTAACCACTAGCCACCAGGGAACTCCTGTAGGAGTTCCAGGAGTTCTTTTAATATTCCAAATATTATCCTTCACCAGATATATAATTTGCAAAGATTTGTTCCTATTCTGTCAGTTTTCTTTTCACTTTCTTGTTAGTGTCCTTCGAATCACAAAAATTCTGAATTTGATGAAGTTGAGTTTTTCTATTTTTTTTCTTTTGTTGCTTGTGCTTTTGGTGTCATATCTATGAAAATGTTGCTGTATCCAAGGTCACAAATATTTTCACCAGTGTTTTTCTGAGAGTTTAATAGTTTTAGCTCTTAAGTTAGGTCTTTGATCAATTTTAAATTATTTTTTTATATATGGCATAAGGTAAGTGTATAACTTAATTCTTTTGTATGTGATTATCCAGTTTTCCCGTCACGGTTAAAAGATTGTCCTTTACCTACTAATTGATCTTGACAGCTTTGCCAAAAATCAATTGATCATATGTATAAGGGTTTATTTCTGGGTTTTCTATTCTATTCCATTGGTCTATATGTCTACACTTATGCCAGAGCCATACTGTTTTAATGTCTGTAGCTTTATAGTAAGTTTTGAAGTTGGGAAGTATAAGTCCTTGGACTTTATTCTTTTCAAGATTATTTGGGTTGTTAAGGGTCCAGTGCAATTCTATACAAAAGATTTGCTTCCATTTCTTTGAAAAGGGCTATTGGAATTTTGGTAGGTACCGTGTTGAACCTGCATATTGCTTTCGGTGCTGTTGACATCTTAACAATTTTAAGTCTTTCTATTCATTCATGAACACAGAATCTCTTTCATTTATTTAAATATTCTTTAATTTCTGTTAGAAATGTTTTGTAGTTTCAGCATAAAAATCTTTCACCTATGTGGTTAGATTTGTTCCTAAATACTTACTTCTTTTTAGGTGCCATTGTAAAATAAAATTGTTAATTAACAATTTAATAAAATTTTCTCTTGGTATTATTCAATACTGGTGTATAAAAACACAATGGATTTTTGAGTGTTAATCTTGTACCCTGCAATGTTGCTGAGTTCAATTGTTAGTGGATTCTTTTAGATTTTCTATATGTAGAATCATGTCATCTGAGATTAGGGATAGTTTTACCCCTTCCTTTCCAATTTGGGTGCCTTTTACTTCTTTTTCTTGTTTGCTTGCTGTGGTTGGGACTTCCAGCACAAAGCTGAATAGCAGTGGCAAAAGTTATCATCCTTATCTATTTCCTGGTCATAGGCTGAAAGCATTCAGTCTTTAACCATTGTGAATGATGGGTTTTTTAATTTTCATAATACCCTTTATCATGTTGAGGAATTTTCCCTCTATTTTTAGTTTCCAGGAGTTTTTATCATTAAAGAATGTTGGATTTTGTCAACTGTTGTTTCCTTATCACCTGAGACAATCACATGATTTCCCCTCTTCATTCTATCAGCATGATGTATTACACTAGTTGATTTTCTTATGTTTAATCACCCTTACATTCCTGCATAAATCTCACGTGGTCATGACCTCTGCCATTTTGCCATTTGTTTTCTCTATGCTTTATTGCTTTTTAGTCCCTCATTGCCCCATTACTCCCTTGCTTTGTTTAGCTAATGTTTTTGTAGTGAAATATTTTGATTCCCTTCTCATTTCCTGTTGTGTATATTCTATGGCTATTTCCTTTGTGGTTACCATGGGATTACTTTACATACAATTTCCTTAAGTTATAACACTTCAGTTTGAATTTATACCTGATTAACTTAATAGCTTCCTAGGTGGTTCAGTGGTAAAGAATCCACCTGCCAGTCAAGAGACATGAGTTCAATCTCTGGATCAGGAATATCCCATGGAGAAGGAAATGGCAACCCACTCCAGTATTCTTGCCTGAGAAAGCCCATGGACAGAGAAGCCTGGCAGGCTATAGTCCATGGGGTCGCAGAAGAGTTGGACAGAACTGAGCGAGTAAATGGCAACTGTGATAGCATGTGAAAACGCTGCTCCTATACATCTCCATCATTTCCTTTCCATTATTAAGTCACAAATGATACCTTTATACATTGTTTTCCCAATTACAAAGGTTAATAATTTTTTATGCTTTTTAAGTCATGTAGAAAAACTAAAATTGGATTTTAGTATAATAATGTTAGCTTTTCTACTTGCCCATGTATTTATAACTACTGGAGACTTTTATTTGTTCATATAATTTCCAGTTACTGTCCAACATCCTTTCATTTCAGACTAAAGGAGTCTCTTTTGCATTTCTTCCAGAGCAAGTCTAATGGTAACAAACTCTTTAAGCTTTTGCTTAGTTGGATATGTTTTCACTTCTCCCTCATTGTTGAAAGACAGTTTTGCCGGTTTTAGAATTCGTGGTTGAAGGTCATCTCTGATCTTTTCTGAGCTTGCATCTTCCCCGGGTTTGTACAATGACTTTCTAAATCCCCATGTAATGTGTATGTATCAGTTGTTTTTGAATGTCCTGATCCTTAAATGTCTGCCTCCCAATAGCAGGGAAAGGGGAGAAAACCCAGATCTCCCTTTATATTTCTGGGAAGTCACATTAGCCAGTGGAGCTTGAAACAATGATGTCCTGCTTTTATGCCTGCATATCTGTGATCAGAAGCAGTAATTAGCAATCAGAACACAAAACCCTGATATTTGGAGGTCCTTATTCCCCGTTCCTCAATAATGACAGCTTTTTCACTCTCCTCTTTCATCCTCATCATGAAGCCCTTTAGCTCCTCTTTGCAAGAGTGAAAAATTGGCTTAATAAAACTAAAAGTTTTATTAAAACTAAAAATAAAACTTTTAATAAAACTAAAAGTTGGCTTAATAAAATAGCATAAAATAGCATTCATAAAACTAAGATCATGGATTCTGGTCCCATCACTTCACGGCAAAAGAATGGGAAAAAGTGGAAACAGTGACAGATTTAATTTTCTTGGGCTCCAATATCACTGTGGATGGTGATTGCAGCCACGAAATTAAAAGACAGTTGCTCCTTGGAAGAAAAGCTATAACAAACCTAGACAGCATATTAAAAAGCAGAGACATCACTTTGCCAATAAAGGTCCATATACTCAAAGCTAGAATTTTTCCAGTAGCTGTTGTACAGATGTGAGAGTTGAACTATAAAGAAGGCTGAGCACCAAAGAACTGATGTTTTTGAATTGTGGAGATCAAACCAGTCAATCCTAAAGGAAATCAACCCTGAATATTTACTGGAAGGACTGATGCTAAAGCTCCAATAGTCTGGCCACCTGATGTGAAGAGCCAACTCATTTGAAAAGACCCTAATGCTGGAAAAGACTGAGGGCAGGAGGAGAAGGGGACGACAGAGGATGAGATGGTTGGATGGCATCATTGACTCAATGGACATGAGTTTGAGCAAGCTCCGGGAGATGGTGAAGGACAGGGAAGCCTGGCATGCTGCAGTCCATGGGGTCGTGAAGAGTCGAATATGACTTAGTGACTAAACAATGAACAACAAGCAATAATCACACATAATCATATATGAAATGAGCACTTTATATATACAATATCTCATCAAACCCTCGTAAGAGCCCTGTGTAGCCATTAAAATCCTTATTTTGAAAATGAGGAAACTGAGGTTCACAGAGAGAGAGCCATTTGACCAGGCCTTCATTTCAGGAAGAGACTTTGTTGCAGTTCCACAAATATGTGAGGAAGAAAAACGGCCCTTGGTAGCTGGCAGCTGACCTGACACTAATAATGGGATGCTGATATTTCTAGAAATTGTCCCAGAACTCACAGGTAGGCCATCGAACACAAACAGTTTCATAGAACATCAGCATCACACAAAATCTCTCTGTGACTGTGATGAACCAAGACAAAAACAAGATCACTCCATAATCATATCTGAACACAGACAAATTAGGAACGAGCTCCATGCCAGAGAAGACCTAACACCTCCCTTTCCTGTTCTTACCTTCTAGATAAAATAGAATTACTCCCACTTCCTGACAACACCCAATTCAGAGAAAATCTCCACTTCCTTGAAGTCATCATGCCCAAATCACATAAAACAAGCCCCAATTCTACAAGTCTTTTCTCACACTTTCTTACTGAAATGTACCATTCCTATGGTGTGCACCTTCCCTTACTGAAGTTAGTCAACAGATCCAACTTTCTTCAGCCACAAGTGTGTTCCTGGTCTTTGGCTAAATTGCATTCATACATGCCGAGCATGTTTCCACCTCAAGGCCTTTGTGTGTGCTATGAGCTTAGTCCAGACTTTGTTCCCTGTGGCTCATCTTACGTGGGTCTGCTCAAATGTTGCTTCTTCAAAGAGCCCATCTCTCTCCATCCCATCTAAAATTCTCACTGTGGGGACTGCCTTGGTGGTCCAGTGGCTAAGACTCTGCACTCTCAGCGCAGGAGGCAGAGGTTCCATCCCCAATCAGGGAACTAGATCCCACATTGCTGCAACCAAGATTTGCATGCCTCAACTAAAGGTCCTGCATGTCACAATGAAGACTGCAGGTCCTGTATACTGCAACTAAAGATTCAGTGCAGCCGAATAAATAAGTAGAAAAAAATTTTTTTAAAGTCACTGTATTAGTTTTCTAGAGCTGCCATAACAAATGCCACAGACTGGATTACTTAAACAGCAGAAATTTGATTCTTTTCAGTTCTGGGGCTAGAAGTCAAAGATCAAGGTGTTGGCAGAGTTGGTTTCACTCTGAGGCTTCTTTCTTTGGCTTCCAGAGTTCAGTTCAGTTCAGTTGCTCAGTCATGTCTGACTCTTTGTAACCCCATGGACTGCAGCATGCCAGGCCTCCCTGTCCATCACCAACTCCCAGAGTTTAACCAAACTCATGTCTATTAAGTCTATGATGCCATCCAACCATCTCATTCTCTGTTGTCCCCTTCTCCTCCCTCCTTCAATCCTTCCCAGCATCAGGATCTTTTCTAATGAGTCAGTTCTTCACATCAGGTGGCCAAAGCATTGCAGTTTCAGCTTCAACATCAGTCCTTCCACGAACACCCAGGACTGATTTCCTTAGGATGGACTGGTTGGATCTCCTTGCAGTCCAACGGACTCTCAAGAGTCTTCTCCAACACCACAGTTCAAAAGAATCAGTTCTTCAGCACTCAGCTTTCTTCACAGTCCAACTCTCACATCCATACATGACCGCTGAAAAAACCATAGCCTTGACTAGATGGACCTTTGTTGACAAAGTAATGTCTCTGCTTTTTAATATGCTGTCTAGGTTGGTCATAACTTTCCTTCCAAAGAGTAGGCGTCTTTTAATTTCATGACTGCAGTCACCATCTGCAGTGATTTTGGAGCCCCCAAAATAAAGTCTGCCGTTGTTTCCACTGTTTCCCCATCTATTTGCTATGAAGTGATGGGACCGGATGCCATGATCTTCGTTATCTGAATGTTGAGCTTTAAGCCAACTTTTTCGCTCTCCTCTTTCACTTTCATCAAGAGGCTCTTTAGTTCTTCTTCACTTTCTGCCATAAGGGTGGTGTCATCTGCATATCTGAGGTTATTGATATTTCTCCTGGAAATCTTGTTTCCAGCTTGTGCTTCATCCAGCCCAGCGTTTCTCATGGTGTACTCAGCACAGAAGTTAAATAAGCAGGGAGATGAGCCTTGACGTACTCCTTTTCCTATTTGGAACCAGTCTATTGTTCCATGTCCAGTTCTAACTGTTGCTTCCTGACCTGCATATAGGTTTCTCAAGAGGCAGGTCAGGTGGTCTGGTATTCTCATCACTTTCAGCATTTTCCACAGTTTATTGTGATCCACACAGTCAAAGGCTTTGGCATAGTCAATAAAGCAGAAATAGATATTTTTCTGGAACTCTCTTTCTTTTTCAATGATCCAGAGGATGTTGGCAATTTGATTTCTGGTTCCTCTGCCTTTTCTAAAACCAGCTGAATATCTGTAAGTTCACCATTCACATATTGCTAAAGCCTGGCTTGGAGAATTTTGAGCTATACTCTGCTAGCATGTGCTGCTGCTGCTGCTAAGTCTCTTCAGTCGTGTCCGACTCTGTGCGACCCCAAAGATGGCAGCCCACCAGGCTCCCCCGTCCCTAGGATTCTCCAGGCAAGAACACTGGAGTGGGTTGCCATTTCCTTCTCCAATACATGAGAGTGAACATTGAAAGTGAAGTCGCTCAGTCATGTCCGACTCCTAGCGACCCCATGGACTGCAGCCTACCAGGCTCCTCCATCCATGGGATTTGCCAGACAAGAGTGCTAGCATGTGAGATGAGTGCAATTGTGCGATAGTTTGAACATTCTTTGGCATTGTCTTTCTTTGGGATTGGAATGAAAACTGGCCTTTTCCAGTCCTGTGGCCACTGCTGAGTTTTCCAAATTTGCTGGCATATTGAGTGTAGCACTTTCACAGCATCATCTTTCAGGATTTGAATTAGCTCAACTGGAATTCCATCACCTCCACTAGCTTTGTTCGTAGGGATACTTCCTAAGGCCCACTTGACTTCGCATTCCAGGATGTTGGCTCTAGGTGAGGGATCACACCATCGTGATCATCTGGGTCATGAAGATTATTTTTTGTACAGTTCTTTGTGTATACTTGCCACCTCTTCTTAATATCTTCTTCTTCGTTAGGTCCAGACCATTTCTGTCCTTTATTGAGCCCATCTTTGCATGAACTGTTACCTTTGTATCTCCAGTTTTCTTAAAGAGATCTCTAGTCTTTCCATTCTATTTCTTTGCACTATTTTCCTCTATTTCTTTGCACTGATTACTGAGGAAGGCTCTTATCTCTCCTTGCTATTCTTTGGAATTCTGCTTTCAAATGGGTATATTTTCCTTTTCTCCTTTGGTTTTCACTTTTCTTCTTTTCATAGCTATTTGTAAGGCCTCCTCAGAGAGCCATTTTGCTTTTTTGCATTTCTTTTTCTTGGAGATGGCCTTGATCCCTGTCTCCTGTACACTGTCATGAACTTCCATCCATAGTTCATCAGGCATTCTGTCTATCAGATATAGTCCCTAAATCTATTTCCCACTTCCACTGTATAATTTTAAGGGATTTGATTTAGGTCATACTTGAATGGTCTAGTGGTTTTCCCTACTTTCTTCAATTTCAGTCTGAATTTGGCAATAAGGAGTTCATGATCTGAGCAAGAGACACAGAATAACTATACAAAAAGATCTTCATGACCCAGATAATCATGATGGTGTGATCACTCACCTAGAGCCAGACATCCTGGAATGTGAAGTCAAGTGGGCCTTAGGAAGTATCCCTACAAACAAAGCTAGTGGAAATGATGGAATTCTAGTTGAGTGATTTGAAATCCTAAAAGATGATGCTGTGACGGTGCTGCACTCAATATGCCAACAAATTTGGAAAATTCAGCAGTGGCTACAGGACTGGAAAAGGCCAGTTTTCATTCCAATCCCAAAGAAAGGCAATGCCAAAGAATGCTCAAACTACCACACAATTGCACTCATCTCACAAGCTAGTAAAGTAATGCTCAAAATTCTCCAAGCCAGGCTTCAGCAATATGTGAATGGTGAACTTACAGATGTTCAAGTTGGTTTTAGAAAAGGCAGAGGAACCAGAGATCAAATTGCCAACATCCTCTGGATCACTGAAAAAGCAAGAGAGTTCCAGAAAAACATCTATTTCTGCTTTATTGACTATGCCAAAGCTTTTGATTGTGTGGATCACAATAGACTGTGGAAAATGCTGAAAGTGATGAGAATACCAGACCACCTGACCTGCCTCTTGAGAATCCTGTATGCAGGTCAGGAAGCAACAGTTAGAACTGGACATGGAACAACAGACTGGTTCCAAATAGGAAAAAGAGTAAGTCAAGGCTTATTTAATTTCTTAGTCACCCTGCTTATTTAACTTCTCTGCAGAGTACATCATGAGAAATGCTGGACTGGAAGAAACACAAGCTGGAAACAAGATTTCCAGGAGAAATATCAATAACCTCAGATATGCAAATGACACCACCCTTATGGCAGAAAGTGAAGAAGAACTAAAGAGCCTCTTGATGAAAGTGAAAGAGGAGAGCGAAAAAGTTGGCTTAAAGCTCAACATTCAGATAACGAAGATCATGGCATCTGATCCCATCACTTCATAGCAAATAGATGGGGAAACAGTGGAAACAACGGCAGACTTTATTTTGGGGGCTCCAAAATCACTGCAGATGGTGATTGCAGTCATGAAATTAAAAGACGCCTACTCTTTGGAAGGAAAGTTATGACCAACCTAGACAGCATATTAAAAAGCAGAGACATTACTTTGTCAACAAAGGTCCATCTAGTCAAGGCTATGGTTTTTTCAGTGGTCATGTATGGATGTGAGAGTTGGACTGTGAAGAAAGCTGAGCGCCGAAGAATTGATGCTTTTGAACTGTGGTGTTGGAGAAGACTCTTGAGAGTCCGTTGGACTGCAAGGAGATCCAACCAGTCCATCCTAAGGGAAATCAGTCCTGGGTGTTCGTGGAAGGACTGATGTTGAAGCTGATACTCCAATGTTTTGGCCACCTGATGTGAAGAACTGACTCATTTGAAAAGACTCTGATGCTGGGAAAGATTGAAGGAGGGAGGAGAAGGGGACAACAGAGGATGAAATGATTGGATGGCATCACCGACTCAATGGACATGAGTTTGGGTAGACAGTGGGAGTTGGTGACAGACAGGGAGTCCTGGCGTGCTGTGGTTCATGGCAGCGCAAGGAGTCAGACACGACTGACTGAACTGAACTGATCTGAGCCATAGTCAGCTCCCTGGTCTTGGTTTTGCTGACTGTATAGAGCTTTTCCATCTTTGACTGCAAAGAATATGATCAATCTGATTTTGGTATTGACCATCTGGTGATGTCCATGTGTAGAGTTTTCTGTTGTGTTGTTGGATGAGGGTGTTTGCTATGATCAGTGCATTCTCTTGGCAAAATTCTATGAGCCTTTGCCTTGCTGTACTCCAAGGCCAAATTTGCCTGTTACTCCAGGTATTTCTTGACTTCCTACTTTTGTATTCCAGTCCCTTATAATGAAAATGATATCTTTTTTGGGTGTTAGTTTTAAAAGGTCTTGTAGGTCTTCATAGAATCATTCAACTTCAGCTTCTTCAGCATTACTTGTTGGGTCATAGGCTTGGATTACCATGATATTGAATGGTTTGCCTTGGAAATGAACAGAGATCATTCTGTTGTTTTTGAGATTGCATCCAAGTACTGCATTTCAGACTCTTGTTGACTATGATGGCTACTCCATTTCTTCTAAGGGACTCTTGCCCACAGTAGTAGATATGATGGTCATCTGAGTTAAACTCAACCATTCCATTTTAGTTTGCTGATTCCTTAAATGTCAACGTTCACTCTTGTCATCTCCTGTTTTATCACTTTCAGTTTGCCTTGATTCATGGACGTAACATTCCAGATTCCAATTCAATATTGCTTTTTATAGCATCAGGCCTTGCTTCCATCACCAGTCATATCCACAACTGGGTGTTATTTTTGCTTTGGCTCTGTCTCTTCATTCTTTCTGAAATTATTTCTCCACTGATCTCCATCCAGTAGCATGTTGGGCACCTACTGACCTGGGGAGTTCATCTTTCAGTGTCGTATCTTTTTGCCTTTTCATACTGTTCATGGGGTTCTCAAGGCAAGAATACTGAAGTGGTTTACCATTCCTTTCTCCAGTGGACCACATTTTGTCAGAACTCTCCACCATGATCCATCCATCTTGGGTGGCCCTACGTGCATGGCTCATAGTTTCACTGAGTTAGACAAGGCTGTGGTAAATGTGATTAGACTGGTTAGTCTTCTGTGATTGTGGCTTCTGTCTGTCTGCTCTCTGATGCCCTTACTCAGTGCCTACCATCTTACTAGGGTTTCTCCGATCTTGGACGCGGGGCGTCTCCTCTGGCCCCTTGCCGCTCCAGGGCTGCACAGCCACCACTCGCTGCTCCAGGGCCCTCTTTCTTACTCTGTCCTCACATGGCCCCTCCTTCCATCTGTGCTGTTTGTGTCTTCATCTTCTCTTCTTATAAGATGCGCATTTGTGTGCGCATACTAAGCTGCTTCAGTCCTGTCCAACTCTTTGCGACCGTACGGACTGTTGCCCACGAGGCTCCTCTGTCTTTGGGATTCTCCAGGCAAGAATACTGGAGTGGATTGCCATGCCCTCCTCCAGCGGATCTTCCAGACCCAGGGACTGAACCTGCATCTCTTTCCTCTCCTGCCTCGGCAGGAAAGTTCTTTCCCACTAGCACCACCGGGGAAGCCACCTTCTTAAAATGATACCACTCATATTGGATTCCCTGGTGAAATCAAATCCCTTGGGACTTCCTGGTGGTCCAGTGGTTAAGAATCCACCTGCCAGTGCAGGGAACACAGGTTTGATTTCTGGTCTGGGAAGATTCCTTTCACTTGCCCCAGGAAAACTAAGCCTGCCCGTGTACCATCAGTACTGAGGCTGTACTCTGGAGCCCTTGAACCACAGCTACCAAGCCCATGCTCTGCAGCTACTGAAACCAGGGCACCCTAGTGTCTGTGCTCTGAACAAGAGAAGCCACCATAATGGGAAGCCCATGCGTTGCAACTGGAGAGGAGAACCCGCTCACTGCAACCAGAGAAAGCCTGTGTGCAGCAACCAAGACCCAGCACAGCCATCAATAAATAAATTGTTGCTAAATAAATAAACCTAACTACCTCTTTTAAGGTTCTATCTCCAAATAAGACACATTCTAAGGTATTGGGGTTAGGGATTCCGAATACGAATTGGGGAGGACACGATTCTACTCCTGAAACTCTCTCTCTGTCCTTCTCCCTACTTTGTTTTCCTTCAAAGCACTTACCATGACCTGATGTTGTATTAGTCATTTACTTGTTACCATCTATTTTTCCCCAAGGTAAAGATAGTATAGCTCAGCAAATATTCCACAGGGTCCTCTTCATTTCTCAGCCCCTCTATGGCTAGGGTGGAGCTATGTGATTCATTCTTAATGGCCTGGAGACAGAAGTAATGTAGATCCCTCCTAGGTCAGTGTTTAAGTGCCAGTGTGTAACTCACTTTCCTCTCGTCTCATCCCATAGCAGCTAATGTTCAAGCTGGTTTTAGAAAAGGCAGAGGAACCAAAGATCAAATTGCCAACATCCGCTGGATCATGGAAAAAGCAAGAGAGTTCCAGAAAAACATCTGTTTATACTTTATTGACTATGCCAAAGCCTTTGACTGTGTGGATCACAATAAACTGTGGAAAATTCTGGAAGGGATGGGAATATCAGACCACCTAACCTGCCTTTTGAGAAATCTGTATGCAGGTCAGGAAGCAACAGTTAGAACTGGACATGGACTGGTTCCAAATAGGAAAAGGAGTACGTCAAGGCTGTATACTGTCACCCTGTTTATTTAACTTATATGCAGAGTACATCATGAGAAATGCTGGACTAGAAGAAACACAAGCTGGAATCAAGATTGCCGGGAGAAATATCAATAACCTCAGATATGCAGATGACACCACCCTTATGGCAGAAAGTGAAGAGGAACTAAAAAGCCTCTTGATGAAAGTGAAAGACGAATGCGAAAAAGTTGGCTTAAAGCTCAACATTCAGAAAACAAAGATCATGGCATCCGGTCCCATCACTCCATGGGAAATAGATGGGGAAACAGTGGAAACAGTGTCAGACTTTATTTTGGGGGCTCCAAAATCACTGCAGATGTTAACTGCAGCCATGAAATTAAAAGACGCTTAATCCTTGGAAGAAAAGTTATGACCAACCTAGACAGCATATTAAAAAGCAGAGACATTACTTTGCCGACGAAGGTCCATCTAGCCAAGGCTATGGATTTTCCTGTGGTCATGTATGGATGTGAGAGTTGGACTGTGAAGAAAGCTGAGCGCCGAAGAATTGATGCTTTTGAACTGTGGTGTTGGAGAAGACTCTTGAGAGTCCCTTGGACTGCAAGGAGATCCAACCAGTCCATTCTGGAAGGAGATCAGCCCTGGGATTTCTTTGGAAGGAATGATGCTAAAGCTGAAACTCCAGTACTTTGGCCACCTCATGCGAAGAGTTGACTCATTGGAAAAGACTCTGATGCTGGGAAGGATTGGGGGCAGGAGGAGAAGGGGACAACAGAGGATGAGATGGCTGGATGGCATCACGGACTCGATGGACGTGAGTCGGAGTGAACTCCAAGAGATGATGATGGACAGGGAGGCCTGGCGTGCTGCAATTCATGAAGTCGCGAAGAGTCGGACACGACTGAGCGACTGAACTGAACTGAACTGAATGATGCTGCAGATGGTGCAGCCTCCATTGGCCACGGTATTTGAAGCAACTCTGTGGAGTAGAATTCTCCACCAACCCACACTGGACATATAGGATAAGTTAAAAAAAAAAATGTTAAGCTACTGAGATCCCAGAATTCTTCTGTTACACAGCATATCTGAACTTATCCCAGTTAATACCTTCTTCACTAGAATGTAAGCTCCAAGAGGCCAGGGACTTAGCCTGAATCCTTAGTGCCTGGTGCAAGATGAGTAAGCAATACTTATTCATGGAATAAACGGATATGCCAGGCACAAGAAGGTGAAGTTGCTGAGCATGGATTGTTCTAATAAAAGATGAATCAGAAATGAAAAGCTGATCCCAGAGCCTGGGACTGAAACCACCTGGCCAAACTCCCACTAATTAACCACCATCTAAGTAATCCAAAACTAGCTGTTCCAAGAATTTGACATCAATAATCTCTTGAAAGTTTTATAACAAGCACAGTTTGTGATGGAAAATTCTAAAGGTTACACTTTGCCAGTCCTGGAGAACAAATTCTCATAGTCTTAAGCCATTCATAGAACTTTTCTTTCCTTTCAGGAACAAATTTGGATCTGCACATGGGACCTGATTCTAGCCAACAGAACTTGAGGAGAGATCTGACAGGAGGATTTGGGGAATGGCATTAACTTTATGAGATGAAAAGACTCTTGCTCCTTGGAAGGAAAGCTATGACAAACCTAGACAGCTTATTAGAAAGTGGATACATCACTTTGCCAACAAAGGTCCATCTAATCAAAGCTAGGGGTTTTTCCAGTAGTCGTGTATGGATGTGAGAGTTGGACTATAAAGAAAGCTGAGTGCCGAGGAATTGACGTTTTTGAACTGTGGTGTTGGAGAAGACTCTTGAGCATCCCTTGGACTGCAAGAGTTGAAACCAGTTAATCCTAAAGAAATCAACCCTGAATATTCATCGGAAGGACTGATGTTGAAGCTCCAGTGGTTTGGCCACCTGATGCAAAGAGCCGACTCGTTGGAAAAGACTTGATGCTGGGAAAGATTGAGGGCAGGAGGAGATGGGGATGACAGAGGATGAGATGGTTGGATGGTATCACTGACTCAGTGGACATGAGTTTGAACAAACTCCAGGAGATAGTGAAGAATAGGAATGCCTGGTATGCTGCAATTCATGGGGTCACAAAGAGTTGGACACGACTTCATGAGTGAACAACAGCAACAACATTAACTCTATGATTGCCAACCCACTCCAGTATTCTTGCCTGGAGAATCCCATGGGCAGAGGAGCCTGGCAGGCTACAGTCCCTAGGGTCACAAAGAGTCACACACGACTGAAGCAACTTAGCACAGCATAGCACATGAAAGTGCACTCCTTGTAGTAGATATTGCTGATGGCCATTTACTAAATGTTTCCTGGACATAGCAGAATTTCATTTCCTGTGTTGGGAAATGCTGGTGCCATGTAATCATTTCTGGCCAATGGTCTGTGAGCGAATGACATGTGTCACTGAAAGCTAGAGCATTTAATTATGGATAGGAAATAGTACAGAGCTATCTTTCTTCCTCCTCTGGCATAAAACTGGAAATGTTTGCGAAGGCTGTTGCTCGATAATCCTGTGTGCCTGAGTGATTATAATGTCAACTCACAAGGGACATGGAGCACGAGTGAGAATTAAATTTGTGTGATTGTAAGTCATTGAGATTTCGGTGAAGTTTATTATAATAGCAAATAGCCTATCTGGAGTGATAACAGAAATTAGAATCAAGAGTGGGGTGCTGATATAATAAAAAATAAAAACACATATCATTGGCTTAGATAATAAGCAAAGGGAACAAGAAAGCTTATTTGAAACCAGAAGGATGGAGAGATACTTTGAGAAGCAGATAATATACTTATTGATACATGCAGCTTTAGGGGAAGCAGTTGAAATGCAGGACACTAGGAGTGAATGTTGACCAAAGTTGGCCCCATATTGGGAAGACCTTTGAGAGGCAAAGTCCAGTTAGAACCTGGCTTTTGTCAAAGATAAAATCAAGGATTAGTACCAATTAAATCATTATTAACCATTGTTGTGTTGGGCTTCACTCATAGCTCAGTTGGTAAAGAATCCGCCTGGAATGCAGAAGACCCTGGTTTGATTCCTGGGTCAGGAAGATCCCCTGGAGAAGGGATAAGCTACCCACTCCAGTATTCTTGGGCTTCCCTTGTGGCTCAGCTGGTAAAGAATCCACTTGCAATGTGAGAGACCTGGGTTCGATCCCTAGGTTGGGAAGATCCCCTGGAGAAGGGAAAGGCTACCCACTCCAGTATTCTGGCCTGGAGAATTCCATGGACTGTATAGTCCATGGGGTCGCAAAGAGTCGGGCACAATTGAGCACCTTTCACTTTCACTTTTCACTTTCAACCATTGTTAATATCTGTAAATAAATTAAGGTACTCCCAGGAAACATGTAGGATAGTCTGAGGTAGACCAGATGGATTAGAATCTGGCTTTCACTGGATGCCTGATAGAGTCTAAGGTACAGGCAGTGAGAGAGAGATGAGGAACATCTTGAACAGAACACATGGAGTTGACTGGAGGCTTATAAGAATTCTTAGGTCCCACACTTTGGGACACAGAAAATAGGCTGAGAAACTCATGTGCCAAGGAGGGCAAGTCTTCCAGCGCCACTTGAGATGTACCCGAGGAGGATAACAGAAAAGGGGATAACTCCTGGAGAGTGAAGACATAAGCCACAGTGAACAAAGATTTGGGAACTTCCCCTCCGTCAAGGAGCTGTGGTGCATGCTCAGTCGCTCGGTCGTGTCCAGCTCTTTGCAACCCCATGGACTGTAGCCCGCCAGGCTCCTCTGTCCATGGGATTCTTCAGGCAACAATACTGGAGTGGGTTGCCTTATCCTCCTTCAGGGGATCTTCCCCACCCAGGGATCAAACCCCATCTCCTGCATTTCAAGTGGATTCTTTACTGCTGAGCCATCAGGGAAGCCCCTCAAGGAACTGATTTGGTGCTAATTAAGGAACCCTTCCAATTTACAAAATAAGAAACCAGTGACTTCTCAGTTATGCATTTGACCCTTTCCATCATTGCCTATTGAGTGGGTAGGTGAAGGATAAATAATTTGACTTTTTAGTTCACTTGTTCTGACACAGGTTCACTCATGTTTCCTGCCCAGCTCTTGTGGCCATTTGAGTTTTTGACTCTAAGGTATTACTTGATGACGTGAACTGAATTGGAGTCCTGGAAGTGCAGTGGCTCCGAGTCCATTCCACTACCCAGGGATGATGCCTGTGTTCTGTGGGTGACTTCACAATGCCCCCGTGGTTCCCAGCTGCCTTCTGTACTCTGTGTGTAGGGAGCCATGCTGCCCATCTTGTGGCTGCTTAGCCTTTTTCTCCCTGCTTCCTGTGCCCAGCTATTAGTCACCTGTGCCTTTAAGAGTCTCTGCCAGCAGGCCCTGCTCTCGGGCAATGATGTTGTCCTGCAGTGTGACCATCTCCAGGCGTACTGGTACTTTTCTTCCTTTAGAGGGGAAGATCCCTTTTGGTCTCCTCACTGCCTAACATAAAGAAACTGCCTGGGGGCAGCCTCCAACTGAACGAACCTCAGCCCTCCCAGACAGGCCTCTATCGCTGTGAGGACAATAACACAGCCCTTGTGGTAGAATACGAGATAGACTTCCAAGACGCCACCATGCTACATATTACCCACAAAGGACTAGGCCAAAACCCTCTGCAGAATCAGAGCCTGAGTCTGGGTAGAGAGGAGATCATCTTCACCCACTGGGAGCCCTGGCAGGACTGTAACCGCTGTGGGGTGCCAGGTGAACGCAAACGCCTGGGGTACTGCTACATCCAAGAGTCCCTGGAAAACCCGATGCCCTGCGGGCTCTATCTGGGAGATGAGAAGCTGTGGTCCAGCCGCTTGAGGCCTGAGATGCAGGTGGAAACCTGCCTTGTACCTTGCAACCAGAGCAAGGAGATCATCCAGCCGTTCTTCACCTCTGACATTTCCAAGTTGGGCCAGTCAACCAACAACATACAGCTCACCTGCCCCTTGGCTTCCATCTACAGGTGACTGAACCCGGCATTAGCCCTGCCTTTGAGCCTCACCCAGGCTTTGTTTCCTGTGTTCACCTGAGCCAGGGGTTACATTCCAATAGAAAAACAGGGTCTATTTTCCAGCCTATAAGCCTTCAAGGTCAATCTGTGCAGGAAGGAATCTCTTTACTGGCTTGTTCAGATGTTCATTCAGCAATTATCTCCAACTATGGCTTCTGAGCCATATCCTACACAGGTGATGTTGGGGACCAACAAAGACCTAATCCCTGCCCTCGTAGGCACCTGTTATTCATGGGTAGACCAAATACAAAACCTAGAAACCAAGACATTCTGGCCCATGCTCATGCCAACATAGACTGTACTGTGATTTCTATCTCCTCACTAGACTCTGAATGATACAATTTATCTATCCATCCTCGCACCAATGTTACAGTAACTTAATTATTATACCTTTATAATAAACCATGATATCGATAGTATAGATTTTTCGGCTTTGTTCTTCAAGATTGTCTTGGTTACTCTTTACTTTTTATGAAAAAACATTGAAATCAGCTTGTAGTTTCCATCCAAAAGAAGTCATATTTTTTTAATTGGCACATCATTGAATCTAAAGATAGAATCAATATATTACAATATTTAGTCTTCCAATCCATGAACATTGTAAATGCTTCCATTATTTAGGCTTTCTTTTATTCTTTAGTTATTAATGTAGAAGTTTTATATATATTTTATTATATCTGTTCCTCGTATTTGTTCATACAAGTTGTATCTTCTAAATTTCATTTTCTAATTGCTTGTTGTATATAAAAATATATTTGGTATTTATATACAGCATTGTTCAGTTAGTTTTCTGTGACTGTGGTTTTCATTCTGTCTGCCTTCTGATGGATGAGGATAAGAGGCTTGTGAGACCTTCCTCAGTGAAAGTCACTCAGTCCTGTCTGACTCTTTGTGACCCCATGGGATGGGAGGGACTGGCTGTGGGTAAAACTGGGTCTTGTTCTGGTGGGTAGGGCCATGCTCAGTAAATCTTTAATCCAATTTTCTGCTGATGGGTGGGACTGTGTTCCTTTCTCTGGCCAAACTATGGTAGGGGTGATGGTAGTAATAGCTGGCTTCTTCAAAAGGACTTGTGCCAGCATGCCACAGCTCCGAGGACTGTTGTAGTCAGTGCCCCTGACCCTGCAGCAGGCCACTGTCAACCCACATCTCTGCCAGAGACTCCTGGACATTCACAGGCAAGTGTGGCTCAGTCTCTTTTGGGGTCACTGCTCCTTTCTCCTGGGTCCTGGTGCACACAAGGTTTTGTTGTGCGCTCCAAGGGTCTGTTTCCCTGGGGGTTCTGAGTCCTTTTGCCAGATCCCCAGGTTGGGAAATATGTTGTGGAGCCTAGAACTTTTACAACAATGTGAGAACTTCTTTGACATAAGTGTTCTCCAGTTTGTGGGTCATCTGCTCGGTGGCTCTGCAGGGGCGCTGATGGTAACCTCCTCCAAAAGGACTTATGCCACACGCCATGCCTCCCAGGTCTGCTGCAGCTGGAGCCCCTGTCCCCACAGCAGGTCACTGCTGACTCTGCCTCAGCAAGGGACACTCAGACACTCAACGGCAGGTCTGGCTCAGTCTCTCGGGGGGGGTCACTGCTCCTTTCCCCTCGGTCCTGCTATGCATGAGGTTTTGTTTGTCTAACTCAGTGAAACTATGAGCCATGCCATATAAGGCCACCCAAGATGGAGTGGTCATGGTGGAGAGTTCTGACAAAATGTGGTCCATTGGAGAAGGGAATGGCAAACCACTTCAGCATTCTTGCCTTGAGAACCCCATGAACATTATGAAAAGGCAAAAAGATATGACACTAAAAGATGAACTCTCCAGGTCAGTAGGTACCTGATATACCACTGGAAAAGAACGGAGAAATAGCTCCAGAAGGAATGATGGGGCTGAGCCAAAGCAGGAACAATGCCTAGTTGTGGATGTGTCTAGTGGTGAAAAGTAAAATCTGATGCTATAAGAACAATATTGCATAGGAACCTGGAATGTTAAGTCCATGAACCAAGGTAAATTAGAAGTGGTCAAACAGCAGATGGCAAGAGTGAACACTGATATTTTAGAAATCAGTGAACTAAAATGGACTGGTATGGGTGAATTTAATTCAGATGACCATTATCTCTACTACTGTGAGCAAGAATTTCTTAGAAGAAATAGAGTAGCCCTCATAGTCAACAAGAGTCCAACATGCAGTACTTGGATGCAGTCTCAAAAACAACAGAATGATTTCTGTTTCCAAGGCAAACCATTCAATATCACAGTAATCCAAGTCTATGCCCTAACCAGTAATGCCAAAGAAGCTTAAGTTTAATGGTTCTATAAAGATCTATAAGACCTTCTAGAACTAATACACAAAAAAGATGTTCTTTTCGTCATAGGGGCTGGAATGCAAAAGTAGGAAGTCAAGAGATACCTGGAGCAACAGGCAAGTTTGGCCTTGGAGTACAAAATGAAGCAGGGTAAAGGCTAACAGAGTTTTGCCAAGAGAATGCTTTGGTCATAGCAAACACCCTCTTCCAAGAACACAAGAGACAACTCTACACATGGACATCACCAGATGGTCAATACCAAAATCAGATTGATTATATTCTTTGCAATCAAAGATAGAGAACCTGTATACAGTCAGAAAAACCAAGACTGAGAGCTGACTGTGTGTGGCTCAGATCATGATCTCCTTATTGCAAAATTCAGACTTAAATAGAAGAAAGTAGGGAAAACCACTAGGCCATTAAGATATGACCTAAATCAAGTCCCTTATGATTATACAGTGGAAATAACAAATAGATTCAAGGGATTAGATCTGATAGACAGAGTGCCTAAAGAACTGTGGACGGAAGTTTGTCACATTGTGCAGGAGACAGTGATCAAAACCATCCCCAAGAAAAAGAAACTCAAAAGGCAAAATGGTTGTCTGAGGAGGCCTTACAAATAGATGAGAAGAGAAAAGCAAAAGACAAAGGAGAAAAGGAAAGACATATCCATCTGGATACAGACTTCCAAAGAATAGCATGGAGAGATAAGAAAGGCTTCCTAAGGGAACAACGCAAAGAAATAGAGGAAAACAGTAGGATGGGAAAGGCTAGAGATCTCATCAAGAAAATTAGAGATATCAGAGGAACATTTCATGCAAAGATGGGTCCAATAAAGGACAGAAATGATATGGACCTAACAGAAGCAGAAGATATAAAGAAGAGGTGGCAAGAATACACAGAAGAACTATGCTAAAGAGAACTTAATGACCCAGATAACCATGATGGTGTGATCGATCACCTACAGCCAGACATCCTGGAATGTGAAGTCAAATGGGCCTTAGGAAACATCATTATGAACAAAACTAGTGGAGGTGATGGAATTCCAGTTGAGCTATTTCAAATCCTAAAAGATGATGCTGTGAGAGTGCTGCACTCAATATGCCAGCAAATATGGAAAACTCAGTCGTGGCCACAAGACTGGAAAAGGCCAGTTTTCATTCCAATCCCAAAGAAGGGCAATACCAAAGAATGTTCAAACTATCACACAATTGCACTCATCTTACACGCTAGCAAAGTAATGCTCAAAATTCTCCAAAACAGGTTTCAATAGTATGTGAACTGAGAACTTCCAGATGTACAAGCTGGATTTAGAAAAGGCAGAGGAACCAGAGATCAAATTGCCAACATCTGTTGGCTCAAAGAAAAAAGCAAGAGAATTCCAGAAAAACATCTACTTCTGCTTCATTGACTACACTAAAGCCTTTGACTGTGTGGATCACAACAAACTGTGGAAAATTCTTAAAGAAATGAGATACCAGACCACCTTACCTGCCTCCTGAGAAACCTATATGCAGATCAAGAAGCAACAGTTAGAACCGGACATGGAACAATGGACTGGTTCCAAACTGGGAAAGGAGTACACCAAGGCTGTATATTGTCACCTTGTTTATTTAACTTATATGCAGACTGCATCATGTGAAATGCTAGGCTGGATGAAGCACAAGCTGGAATCAAGATTGCCGGGAGAAGTATCAATAACCTCAGATGGGCAGATGACACCACCCTTATGGCAGAAAGCAAGGAGGAACTAAAGAGCCTCTTGATGAAAGTGAAAGAGGAGAGTGAAAAACCTGGCTTAAAACTCAGCATTCAAAAACTAAGATCATGGCATCCAGTTCAATCATTTCATGGCAAATAGATGGGGAAACAATGGAAACAGTGACAGGCTTTATTTTCATGGGCTCCAAACTCACTGCAGATGGTGATTGCAGCCATGAAATTAAAAGATGCTTGCTCCTTGGAAGAAAAGCTATGACCAACCTAGACAGCATATTAAAAAGCAGAGACATTACTTTGCCAACAAAGATTCTTCTAGTCAAAGATATGGTTTTTCCAGTAGTCATGTATGGATGTGAAAGTTGGACCATAAGGAAGGCTGAGTGCCAAAGAATTGATGCTTTTGAGCTGTGGTGTTGAGAAGACTCTCAAGAGTCCCTTGGACTGCAAGGAAATCAATCCTGAATATTCATTGGAAGGACTGATGCTGAAGTTGAAGCTCCAATACTTCGGCCACCTGATGCGAAGAGCTGACTCATTAGAAAAGATCCTGATGCTGGGAAAGAATGAAGTCAGGAGCAGGGGACAACAGATAAGATATTTGGAGGGCATCACTGACTCGATGGACATGAGTTTGAGCAAGCTCCAGGAGTTGGTGATGGACAGGGAAGCCTGGTGTGCTGTTGTCCGTGGGGTTGCAAAGAGTCGGACATGACTGAGCAACTGAACTGGACTGATCATCATCATTCAAAGATTCCACACTTGTGAATTCACCTACTGACTCGAATTTATTTGTAACCCCCAAGTTGGTACCCATGCAGAGAGTGGCAAGAAAATTGAGTCACCCAACAATGCACATTCCCAGCCAAGGCCACACAAGGTGACACTCTGCCTTCTGGTTTCAGCTCCCATACTGTGTTAGCAAGTATGCTCCTCTTCATGGTCTATTTGGTGCCATGTTTTTGGCATTTTTGTATTTCCATTGGTGATTTTGATTTTCAATATTTGTTTATTTTTGGCTGAGGAGTTTAGGAAAGAATCTGGGAAAGGGGCCACCAAGAAAAAAAAATATTTGTTTAAAATGAGTTGAGTCTTGCAGATATCTGTGGGAGGACCAGCATGTGCAAAGATTCTAAGGCAGGAGCTCTTTGCTTGCCTGATATATTCAGGGGACAGTCAGGAGGCCAGCATGGCTGGAGCAGTTGGGTGGGGAAGGGTAGGAGGTCAGAAGGGAACCAGAGAGGATTTAGTCACCTCTCCATTCTCAGCACTCACAAGTGTACCCAGAACATAGCAGCATGCCTGTGTGCTTAGTTGCTCAGTCATGTCTGACTCTTTGCAACCCCATGGACTGGAGCCTGCTAGGCTCCTCTGTCCATAAGATTTTCCAGGCTAGAATACTGGTGTGGGTTGCCATTCCCTTCTCCAGGGGATCTTCCCAGCCCAGAGACTGAACCCAGGTCTCTTGCATTACAGGTGAATTCTTTACCGCCTGAGCCACCAGTACATGTTCAGAAAAAAATGTGTTGAATGCTCACATGCTCACATGTGTCACTTTAACACCAAAATAGGGAGGTAATAGAGAAAATCCTGAATAGACAAGTTGTGTCCTTCTACCCTGGCAGAGTGGAAGGCTTGGGAGAGAAATGAAACAGGATTGCTAACTTGTCACAGGATAGATGTGGTAATTGTGACCTCACACCCCATGGGGGTGGACTACAGTTCTTCCTGCTATCAGGGCTGAGGCCTGAGGTTCATGGATGACCTCACAAAGTCCAGGGTGGGGCCCGGCCCACTTTCACAGTTGCAGTCCACCATACTGACCACCCTGTGGCTGTTGCTCTGCTTTGCTCTTCCAGTTCAGGAGTTGCCCTTTCCTGTCAGCTGTCCTAATCACAAACATTGTCAACTGGCCCTGCTCTCAAACAATGATATCATCCTGCACTGCAACGCCCCTGGGGCACAGTGGCAATTCTTCACGGCACTCAAGACCACCTGGGCCAGCAATTCCACCTCTAATCTCAACATGGTAACAATGCTCAATGGCAACCTTCTCATTAAAAATCCACTGCCCTCCCACACAGGCATTTATAACTGCAATGATAAGGATGGCAAGAAAGTGATGTGGTATGAAATTGACTTCCAAGATGTTGTCACCCTACATATTACACACAAAGATCTGGACCAAAAGCCCCTGCAGAATGAGAGCCTGAGTCTGAGTAGCAAGCACTTCGTCTTCACCCACTGGGAGCCCTGGCAGGACTGTAACCGCTGTGGGGTGCCAGGTGAACGCAAATGCCTGGGGTACTGCTACATCCAAGAGTCCCTGGAAAACCCGATGCCCTGCGGGCTCTATCTGGGAGATGAGAAGCTGTGGTCCAGCCGCTTGAGGCCTGAGATGCAGGTGGAAACCTGCCACATCCCGTGTACACTCACAGATGTGAAATATATCATTTTTGACAACTTCCAGCTTCGAAACAATGTGGGATCTGCGTGGTTCACCTGCCCCTTCGGATCTATCTACAGGTGATGGAATCGGGTACAAGCCCTGCCCTTGATCCCTTGCCAGGCTCTCCCCATCTGGGAGCCTCTGTGGTTAATCTGTGCAGAGAGGGAGGGATTCTATGCTGCTAATCAGTGCTGCAGTCTCTCTCCTTGGGCTTCTTTGGATATTCCTCTTGGTGTCCCCTGAGCCACACACAGATAGAACAAGCGCAGCTAGTACCCAGGGGAGCACTCGGCTGACCCTAGGCCCAGCCCTGTGCTGGGCGGTGCCATGGTCATCAGGTAGCTGCACATCTGGTCCTTAAGAAGCCCCTAGTCCAGGCGGGGAGACGGACCAGGGTCGTCAAGGTTGCAATGGGAGAAGCTCAGGCAAGTGATGGAACTGTGAGGCAGGTAGCTCAGGAAGCTGTGAGACTCTTGAGTCCTCAAACTCATGTGGAAAGATCATCAAGCCTGGGATGAGAGGAAGGATGCCTATCATGACTTGTGTATCTTGGAGCTCCCATTCTTGTTCTGTCTTCCTGCCTGGTGGTAGTGGTTGAGACAGTAAGTCGTGTTCAACTCTTTGCAACTCCATGGACTGTAGCCCACCAGGCTCCTCTGTTCATGGGATTTCCCAGGCAAGAATACTGGATTGGGTTGCCATTCCTTCTTAAGGGTTCCTGCCTGGAGCCCCTGGGAAATCTTTCCCTCTTCACGTTTTTCCCTGCCCACCTGCTTCCCTGGTGGCTCAGATGGTAAAATATCAGCATGCAATGCAGGAGACCTGGGTTTGATCCCTGGGTGGGGTAGATAAACTGGAGAAGGGAATACCTGCCACTACGCCAACAATAAGAGCTGCAACCGCTCACAGGGCAGCACTTACCCTATAGGCTGGTCCCTAGGCAAACTCTTCTTAAATCACATCCTCTGCCATTCATCTTCCCTCAGCCAAGGAGCTGTGAGCTCCAAGAAGGCTCATTCATAGATGAGGAAACTACAGCTCAGAGGAATGCCTGGGGGAATCCACGGTGAGAGGTGGCAGCACAGACCTTGTGACACATACTTGGCCATGGGGACCCCCTTTGCCCTTCTCCCCCACTGGCCAGTGGCAACCCTTTCCTTGCAAGTTGGGAGCCTGAGCAACCTCTTGAGGGCTCTGCAGCTACCAGATGTGTGGAATCTCGCTTCATTGCCCACATCTGGTTTTCTTTCCCTTGGTCATCCCAGCTGTGACTTCTGTTATAATTGTTCAGTCGCTAATGTCCAACTCTTTGCAACCCCATGGACTGCAGCACACCAGGCGTCTCTATCCTTCACCATCTGTCTTGCTCAAACTCATGTTCATTGAGTCGGTGATGCCATTCAACCATCTCATCCTCTGTCACCCCCTTCTCCTCCTGCCTTCAATCTTTCCCAGCATCAGAGTCTTTTCCAGTGAGTTGGCTCTTTGAATCAGGTGGCCAAAGCATCGGAGCTTCAGCTTCAGCATCAGTCTTTCCAATGAAGAATTATTCAGAGTTGATTTCCTTTAGGGTTGACTAGTTTGGTCTCCTTGCTGTCTAAAGGACTCTCAAGAGTCTTCTCCAGAACCACAGTTCAAAAGCATCAGTTCTTCAGTGCTCAGCCTTATTTGCGGAGAAGGCAATGGCACCCCACTCCAGTACTCTTCCCTGGAAAATCCCATGGACGGAGGAAACTGGTGGGCTGCATGCAGTCCATGGGGTCGCTAGGAGTCAGACAGGACTGAGCAACCTCACTTTCACTTTCATGCATTGGAGAAGGAAATGGCAACCCACTCCAGTGTTCTTGCCTGGAGAATCCCAGGGATGAGGGAACCTGGTGGGCTGCCCTCTATGGGGTCGAAGAGAGTCAGACACAACCGAAGCAACTTAGCAGCAGCAGCAGCCTTATTTGTGGTCCAACTTTCACATCCCATGCATGACAACTGGAAAAATCCTAGCTTTGATGATACAGACTTTGTTGGCAAAGTCATGTCTCTTTTAATATTCTTTCTAGGTTTGTCAGTTTTTCTTGCAAGGAGCAAGTGTCTTTTAATTTCATGGCTGCAGTCACCGCCCTCAGTGATTTGGAGCTCAAGAAAATAAAATCTGTCACTGCTTCCTCTTTTTACCCTTCTATTTGCCATGAAGTGATAGGACCAGATTACATGATCTTAGTTTTTTTTTAATGCTGAGTTTTATGCCAACTTTTTCTTTCTATTTTTCTCTCTCTCATATCTTTTGTCTCCCTTTCTCCTTTCTTCCTCCTCCTTGAAGTATAAAAGTAACACCTGCTTCCTTAAAAAAAAAAAAAAGCCCATAATTCAGAAATGTGAACGTGCATGTGACTCCTCCTTCCATCTAGATCTACACACCTATTCCATGTTATTTGCCAAGTAAGGGGTACCTGAGTGCCCATCACAGGGAACTTGAAAAGAGAGGTCACTGAGGCTTCAAGAATTGCTATGTCTTCAGGGAGCTGACGGGAAGGGCATTTCATGTGAGGTTACTGTCTCGGCCTCTGCCACTTTCCGGCTGTGTGACTTTAGCCTGTGGCCTCTCTGGGGCTCAGTTTCCCCATCTGTAGAATATGGGTTGTATTCGTTTGCTACAACCACTGTAACAAAATACCACCAACCAGGTGGCTTCAACCAACAGGGAATTCTTCTCTTCCAGTTCTGCAGACAGATCAAGGTGTTAGCAGGGCCTCTGAGAGGCTGGAAAGGTTCCTCCCTGGCCTCTTTCTGGCTTCTGGTGGTGGCCACAATTCTTGATCTGCCTTGACTTGTGACTGCATCCCTCCAGCCTCTGCCTATGTCGCCACCTGGCGTTCTGCCCCTGTTTCTCGTGTCTCTGCCTCTTCTCTTACGTGGATACAGGTTATATTGGTGGACTTAAGGCCCACCTGACTCCCATCTGGTGGCTCACATGGCAGAGAATCTGCTTGCAATGCAGGAGACCTGGGTGGGGAAGATCCCCTAGAGAAGGGAATGGCTACCCACTCCAGTGTGGCCTGGAGAATTCCATGGACAGAGGCGCCTGGAAGGCTACAGTCCATGGAGTCGCAGAGTTGGACGTGAATGAGTGACTTTCCCTTTCACAGCTCCCATCTCACCTCATCTGAACTAACTGCAACTGCAACAACTCTATTTTCAAAGAAGGTCACGTTCTGAGGTTCCGGTTAGGACAGGAATTTGGGGGAGTACAGAGGTCTTGCGGGACCTGGCCGTTGTGATCCCTAAGAGAGCAAATGCCGGTAAAGACATTTACGACAGGGTCCCGCACACTAACAGGTGTTACTATTGCTTTTATGACCTTTCACCTTGTCATTATTGTCTGTTGCTTGTCCCTTTTGTTTCCCAGCCACGATGGGTGTGTGATATCCCTGATTTATGTGTTCACTGATCACATTTTTCACTGAGCATTTATAAACTAAGCATCTAAACTCTAGGCACCAGAGAGGCAATGAAGAACAAAACCAAAAAAGATACCTGCTCTCATGCAGCAATAAACCAATGACATGAATGAAACACACAGTATTTCTTTCTTTTTTTTTAATTGGAGTATAATTGCTTTCACAGTGTTGAGAACCCAGCATTTTAGTTGGCGATAAAGGGAGGTGAAAGTTTTAAATAAGGAGAGCAGAGAAAGCATTCCTGAGAAGGTGCCATTCAGCCAAGGCTAAGAGGAGGTGAGAGAGCTGTGTGCATTGAGGGAAAGCATTCCAAGCTGAGTGCAAAGATCCCGGGGCAGGACTGTGCCCAGCCATCAGAGGAACCTCTAGGAGGTGTGGCTAGGGCGGGAGTGAGTGAGGGAGAGCAGAGGAACTAGGGTCAAGCAGGTAAAGAGGTGCACACACAATTAGGGAGTGTCTTGCTAATTCTTCCAAATAACCCTCTGAGGTCACGGCAATCATGACACTCTCCGGTTTCAGATGAAGAAACAGAGGTAGAGGCATTTGGTTAAGTGGTCCCGGGGAAGTAAGGGGCTAGGCTCTGAGAGCTCCCAGCCATCCTGCCCCCACCTTCCCTTTGTTCTTTGCTGCATAGCTCTCCTTGGAGGGGGATGCTCTCTTTGCTGTTCCTGGGGAGAAGGGTGCTGCCATCTCTGCCTCCTTTCAGACATTGGTCTGCCCTCCTAATCTCTGGGGTTTTGCAACTGAGCTTGTCCTCCTTTGCAGGCCCGTATTATGGGACGCCAACCACCTCTCCCTGACATGGAAGGACCAGCTCTCTGGCAAGAGCATCAGCACCATCATGGACTCCTCCAATGGCGGCAGCTGGCTGCAGGTCTTCCAGTTGGCCACTTACAGGTGCTTTGTGCAGCAAGAGCTCATGGCTCAATTCAACTCCAAGGTCAGTGTGGATTCACTGAAGTTTCTGAGGCCAGAAAAGTCCAAACAACAACCAGAAGCAGAGGAGACCCAGAAAGAAAACACCAACTCTGTCCTTAAGGGGCTGAATGTGATGATACTCGTGGGCATGGTCTTGACTGTGCTGGGGTGCCTGCTCAAACAACTCCACTTTTCCCGGAGCCGGGAGAGAAACAAGATGTTTCTGGTGAAATAAAGTTAGCCCTTTGGATCCAGGAGACCTGGTCTCCTGTGTTTTCATTGCCCCACACTTCCTGCTGCCCTGGGCTCACCCACACCTCACTCTGCATGTGTGTGGACCAAAACAGACACGGGGCCGCAGCTAAGGGTGACTGACCTCTCCCTGGTCCAAGTCCTGCTCTGTTAACTCATTCCCAATCTCCATGCCACAGGTGAGGAAACTGAGCTAGACTTCCTGTCTGGTCACCGTGGGGTGGGGGTGGGAGGACACCAGTTCACACTCAGGGGGCCTGGCTAAAGCCTTGTGCTGCTCACAGGAAGGAAGGAAGGAAAGGCTGGAATGAGGCCATGTGGGGAGTGAGTCTCTGGGTGTGTAAAGTGTAGCCACCTCACTCATCACACTCTCCCAAGGACAAGGGCAGGGATGGGGGATGGGAGTGGGTCTCCCCAGAACCCCCCGGATCCGCACTGGACTGCTGCCTTTCCTTGCCCTTTCCTTGCATCCTGCCTTCCCCACCATCTCAGTGGCACCTGGGGCCTCCAGGCTGCAACCATAGCTCCCCAGGTTAGAGGTTAGTGGTGGCCCAGTTAGCAGATGAGCACCCCCCGTTCCTGATTCTTGCAATGGCGAGAGCTCCCTCAGACACCCCAAGAAAGGAGAGACAGGCCTCTGTGCTGGGACAAGGCACTAGGCCTGGCCCAGCTGACCTGTGGCAATCACCAGGCCTGGCTGGCTGTTCCCAGAAATGTTATATACTATTTAACAGAGTGCAAGAGTCAGAAATAAATATTAATGCCTTGTAAAAATTCATGGCCCTAATATTCCACTGTGAAACAACAACAGGGCAGATCTGAAACTTCCAGAACTTCTATCTCCGAGAAGAGGGAAGTGCTCACCCCTCACACCTCAGACACTGTTGGTGAAACACCTAAGGCTTCACATGGTACCCAGGGAGGCAAAGATACCTCCAGAAAGGGGGAGTGTTTGTGGAAAGCTAAAGGGGGGCCCACTGGGAAGCAGAGGCAGAGAATAACAAAAATAATTATTTTTGTTGTTATTTTGGGGGATCGCCTGGCACGGTCAGAACTCACATCCGTTGCAAATGTTAAGGTCCTCACAGTCAATTATGAGCCACACTGTGACCCTCTTCTGTAGCTGAGAACACTAAAGCACAGAGTTCTCAAGCAAGTTGCCTGAGGTCACACAGTGAGCTTGGGAAGGGGCTGGCAATGGGAGAAAGAAAGGAGGCTTCTGGATGCCCCCAGACCTGCTCCTAGGAAACCCGCGGTGCCCTGTATCCACAACAGCGCACTGCACAGCAGCAGCAGCTGAAAGTGAAACAGCCGAAGCCAAGCATGGGTCTGAAGCCCAGGCCTATCTGCACAGCGCTGAACTGAAGCTCATACAACCCACACAAGGCTGTTAGCGCCCTACTGCGGTGGGTAGACCTTAAGGTGACCCCAGCGAGTCCCAGCTCCCAATGTCCATGCCTTTGTTGACTACCCACCCTTCACTGTGACTTGCTTCCAACCAACAGAATATTATGAAGGTGCTGGGTGCTGCTCCTTTGATTAGGTTATATCACAGAAGACTGTCTCAGCCATGTAGAGCAGGAGAGGCTTTTCTGGCTCGATGAAGCAAGCAGCTGTGTTGAGGGAGCCCACCTGGCAGGGAGCTGTGGACAGCCTCTGGGAGCTGCAAGTGTCACCCTTTGAGGGTGAAGCCCTCTGAAAGCCAGAGTCTCTAGCCCACGGCTGCAAGGGAATAATTTCTGCCAATAACGTGAATGAGTTTGGAAGTAGATTCTTCTCCAGTTGAGCCACCAGATGAGAGCACATCCTGACCAACACCTTGATCGGGTAGAGGACTCAGCCAAGCCGTGTCTGGACTCCTGACCCACAGAAATGAGGGGATCAAAAATGGTTACTGTTTAAGTTACGAAATGTATTGCAATTTTTTAAGCAGCGATAGGCAACTGATAACACCCAGCCATGCAACCCACTCCAGTATTCTTGCTTGGAGAATTCCATGGACAGAGGAGCCTGGCAAGCTACAGTCTATAGGGTCACAGAAACAGTGGGCATGATTGAAGCAACTTAGCACAGCACAGCCAGCCGTATCCCCCAGCCCACCATGAAGTCCCAGCATCAGCTGTCTCATGGATGGCTCCTGAATGCAGCAGCGGCTTCCTAACTTTGCTCAGAGGCCTGCTGGGCCAGGCATGGGGCAGGCTGGCAGCCTTGCTGTCAGTGCTCCCAGGAGCAATCCTTACTCATGAAGGGTGGGGATGGGAGGGTAGACATCCAGGACATCCAGCTTTCCCAGTCCTAGATGGTTTACAACTCAGAGGCACATTCCACACCTTCTCTCAGAGAGTCCCCAAGTGACCCCAGGGGGCACAGCTGCAGCCAGTTCCTCTGTTGCTGTTCAGTTACCAAGTCGTGTCTGACTCTTTGTGACCCCAGGGCCTGCAGTACGCCAGGCCTCCTTGTCCCTCATCATCTCCCAAAGTTTGCCCAAGTTCATGTCCACTGCATGAGAGATGCCATCCAGCCATCTCATGGTCTGATGCCCTCCCCCCCCCAATCTTTCCCAGCATCAAGGACTTTTCTAGTGAGTCGGCTATTTGCATCAGACAATCAAAATCTGGAGTTTAAGCTTCAGTGTCAGTCCTTCCAATGAGTATTCAGGGTTGGTTTTCCTTGAGATTGACTGGTTTGATCTCCCTGTTGTCCAAGGAACTCTCAGGAGTCTTTTCCAGCACCACAGTTCAAAGGCATCAGTTCCACAGTTCAAAGGCATCAGCTCACCAGGGCACCTTTTATCAGCTTACCCTGTACCCCACCTCATTTGTCCCTCCACTCTGCTTCCCAAGAAAATATTCTTCAAACAGTTTTTCAGCTCCCCATTCCCTTTTCTCTCCTAGGACTCCAAAGACATGAATTTAGACCTATTGTTGTCTCACAGGTTCCTGAGACTTGGTTATTTTTCCTCCAGTGCTCTCTACTGTTTAGGTTGGAGAATGTCTACTAATCCGTCTTCAAGTTCACTTTCTTCCTCTGTCATCTCCATTCTGCTGTTCAGTCCATCCAGTGAGCCTTTTACTTTGGTTTTTGTATCTTTCAGTCCTAAGATTTCCATCTGGTTGTTCTTTATAGTATCTCCTGTCTCCTTGTTGATGCACTCTATTGGATTAGGCAAAAGTCTGTTTGGGTTTTTCTTTAAGAATGTATGGAAAAACAGCAACAACAACAACAAAAAACAAACCTCAAACAAAGTTTTTGGCCAACTCCGTATTTTCATATTTGCTTTTAGGGAATCCTTAACAGAGACACCAATACTGCCAAGTCAGTGACTCTCTGAGCCAAGCAGAAAACACAAGTCGGGGGAAAGGCCTTGGGAGGCTGCTGTGATGTGGGAGTTCTAACACGGAGTGATAGGCCTGGTTCTTCTGAAAGTCCCATGTGATTCTGGAAATTGAGATGTTTGAGTGAAACTGTCCAGCTGATGAATGTTGTCTCAAACAAGTTTTCAAACACAGTGTCAGTCAAATAAGATACATGTGCAGGCTGAATTCAGCCCATGGTGGTTAATTTGAGAGCTCTTGCTTCAGCCTTGATTAGGGTCAAGTGAATCATGTTCAATGATTCATTCAAAAAGTATTTACTAAGCTGAAGTAGCCAGGGACAGTTTCTCTGAAGAGATGACATTTCAGATTGAGCCTGAATAACAAAAAACTGAGCAAGTAGGGATTTGGAGGAAGGGCATATTAGTTTCCTATAGCTGCTGTGACAAATTATCACAAGCTTAATGCCTTAAATTACTGCAGATGGTGATTGCAGCCTCGAAATTAAAAGACGCTTGCTTCTTGGAAGGAAAGTTATGACCAACCTAGACACATATTAAAAAAGCAGAGACATTACTTTGTCAACAAAAGTCTGTCTAGCCAGGGCTATGGTTTTTCCAGTAGTCATGTATGGATGTGAGAGTTGGACTATAAAGAAAGCTGAGCGCCAAAGAATCGATGCTTTTGAACTATAGTATTGGAGAAGACTCTTGAGAGTCCCTTGGACTGCAAGGAGATCCAACCAGTCCATCCTAAGGGAGATCAGTCCTGGGTGTTCATTTGGAACGACTGATATTGAAGCTGAAACTCCAATATTTTGTCCACCTGATGTGAAGAGCTGACTCATTTGAAAAGCCCCTGATGCTGGGAAAGATTGAAGGCAGGAGGAGAAGGGGATGACAGAGGATGAGATGGTTAGATGGCATCACCAACTCAATGGACATGGGTTTGGGTGAACTCTGGGAATTGGTGATGGACAAGGAGGCCTGGCGTGCTGCAGTTCATGGGATCGCAAAGAGTCGGACACGACTGAGTGACTGAACTGAACTGAATGCCTTAAAGCAATACACGTTTTTAATCCTGTAGTTCTGAAGGTCAGAAGTCCAAAATGGGTCTTATATGGCTTGCAGTTCCAAGCAGAGAAAGTGTTCATAAGGGCTCTGGGTGGATGTCCGTGGTGGAAGGAGCTGACGAGAGCAGGACTGACACCAAGGAGGTAGCCAGGGGCCAGATCATGTAGGACTTGTGGGCCAGGATTTAGACTTTATTTGTAGTGAGATGTCCATAGGGTCACAAAGAGTCGGACACGAATGAGCAACTTTCACTCACTGTAGTGAGATGGGAGCCATGGGAGGCTGTTGAGTAGTTGTAGGGACATGACCTGGTGTCCACTGAAGAAGACACTGGAGAAGGTAATACTGGCAGGAGCTCCTTACACGTAGGGGAGGGCAACCCAGAGGGTGGAGCACAGAGTAGCGGCCACTCTCCACTTAGCCCACTGGACAATGAGAAACTTTCATCACCTAGCAGGAAAAATACCACTCCTTCCCACACCTCCAAGTGCAGTATAAGACTCAACATGCCCCATATTCCACTTTTAGCTATCCTCTTTCTACCTTTTCCTATTGCAATTTTTAAAAGACAAGGTTTAGAGCAGTTTTAGGTTCACAGCAAAGTAGCAGAAAGTACAGAGACATCCCATAGGTACCCCTGCCCCATACATGCATGGCCTCCCCCCGTTTTCAGCATCTCCCACCAGTGTGGTTCATCCGTTACAACTGATGAATCTACACTGACTCATCGTAATCATCCCAAGTCCATAGTTTATATAATGATGATTCAGTGTTCTCGACTTGGGCCGTTTTGACAGGCATGCAGTGGTTTCTATTTTTCATGGGAGGAAACTGAGGGCCAGAGAGGTGAATTCACCTGCCCATGGAAAGTTAGTGGATCAGTTACAGCTGCAAAACAAAATACTCCCAAGTCAGAGATTTAAAATAGTAGGCATTCATTATTGCTTACAAGTCTGCAAACCAATTGTGCAGTTCTGGTCTCTGCTGAGATCGATTGTTCATGACTCTCTGATCAGCAGTGGGCTAGGGTTGGCTCTACTGATTTTGGCTGAGCTCTCTCACATGTTTAAGAGCCAGCTGTCTGTAGGCTGGACCAGGTACCATCAGCTGAAGCAGCTGGGCTCTCCTCCATGTGATCTCTCATTCTCTAGAAGACCAACCCAGGCTTGTCCACAAGGTGGAGGCAGGGGTCCAAGAAAGTGACTAGAAGCTGCAAGGTCTCTTGAGGTCCAGGCTCAGAACTAGCGCGTGATCAGGACTGGGACAGGGTGGCCTTGCTTTGCCATGCAACCTGAAGGTCAGGTTCGCGGAAGATCCCTGGACAAGTTATCAATTATCTACTGCCACATAATACCACCCAAGAGACTTCTCTGGTGGTTCAGTGGTTAAGAATCCTCCTTCCAGGGCAGGGAACACAGGTTTGATCCCTAGTCGGAGAACTGCTATCCCACATGCTGGGGGCAAATAAGCCCAAACACCACAGTGAAAATCCCACATGCTGCAACTAGGATCCAATGCAGTCAAAAATAAATAAATGAAAAAAAAATTTTTTTAAGAAGAGAAACCACCCAAAACTCACTAGCTTAATACAACAATTGCTTCTTTCTCTCTCCAGTCTGTAGGTTGCTAGCATAGGCTGGGCTCACATGGGTCTTAGCTGGACTAGGTTCTTCAGGTCTTAGCTGGACTCATTCATGCATCTGTGGTCAGCTTTGGAGGCTAGATGGCTCTACTTCTGGGGGATAAAAGACACTTGGCTGGGGAACCTCCAACCTCTTATCCACTCATAGGTGAGCCCGGATTGTTCACAAGGTCATGGCAAGAGTCCAGAGAGCAAACAGGAGCTGGAAGCCTAACCTTAGAACTCTCAGAACAGTCAGCACTATTCTCACCTTGTTCTGTTGGCCAAAACAAGTTACAAGGTCAGCCCAGATTCAAAGGGTAGGGGAACAGACTACATTTCCTGATGAGAAGACTAACAAAGTCCCATATAGAATGTGCACATAAAGCAGTGAAGTATTACAATCATCATGTAATCACTCTTCCAAGGGCAGTAAGTAGCACAGCTGGGATTCTAATCTGGAATGCACACTGCTTTCCCATAGCCTTCTCTTCTCAAGATGTATCACTTCTGCCCTTTCTTCAGCTTCCGTACTTCCTCTAATATCTTCCTAATCTGTTATTTGAGCCCTCCAATAACATTCTGTCTTAGAACAGATTTAGCTGTAAGTAACAGAAATCTAAGCAAAGTTCTTTAAGCTGAGAAGGAATTTATTGGTTCTATGTGAAGTCAAGTGGGCCTTAGGAAGTATCGCTACAAACAAAGCTAGTGGAAGTGATGGAATTCCAGTTGAGCTGTTTCAAATCCTAAAAGATGATGCTGTGAAAGTGCTGCACTCACTATGCCAGCAAATTTGGAAAACTCAGCAGTGGCCACAAGGTCAGTTTTCATTCCAATCCCAAAGAAAGGCAATACCAAAGAATGCTCAAACTACCGCACAATTGCACTCATCTCACACACTAGTAAAGTAATGCTCAAAATTCTCCAAGCCAGGCTTCAGCAATACATGAACCATGAACTTCCAGATGTTCAAGCGGTTTTAGAAAAGACAGAGGAACCAGAGATCAAATTGCCAACATCCACTGGATCATGGAAAAAGAAAGAGAGTTCCAGAAAAACATCTATTTCTCCTTTATTGACTATGCCAAAGCCTTTGACTGTGTGGATCACAATAGACTGTGGAAAATTCTGAGAGAGATGGGAATACCAGAGCACCTGACCTGCCTCTTGAGAAACGTGTATGCAGGTCAGGAAGCAACAGTTAGAACTGGACATTGAACAACAACAGACTGGTTCCAAATAGGAAAAGGAGTACATCAAGGCTTATCTAACTTAAATGCAGAGTACATCATGACAAACTCTGGGCTGGAGGAAGCACAAGCTGGAATTGAGATTGCCGGGAGAAATATCGATAACCTCAGTTATGCAGATGACACCACCCTTATGGCAGAAAGTGAAAAGGAACTAAAGAGCCTCTTATTAAAGTGAAAGTGGAGAGTGAAAAAGTTGGTTTAAAGCTCAACATTCAGAAAACGAAGGTCATGGCATCCGGTCCCATCACTTCATGGTGAATAGATGGGGAAACAGTGGCTGATTTTATTTTTGGGGCTCCAAAATCACTGCAGATGGTGATTGCAGCCATGAAATTAAAAGACGCTTACTCCTTGGAAGGAAAGTTATGACCAACATAGACAGTATTTTAAAAAGCAGAGACATTACTTTGCCAACAAAGGTCCATCTAGTCAAGGCCATGGTTTTTCCAGTAGTCATGTATGGATGTGAGAGTTGGACTATAAAGAAAGCTGAGTGCAGAAGAATTGATGCTTTTGAACTGTGGTGTTGGAGAAGACTCTTGAGAGTCTGTTGGACTGCAAGGAGATCCAACCAGTCCATCCTAAGGGAGATCAGTCCTGGGTGTTCACTTGGAAGGACTGCTGTTGAAGCTGAAACTCCAATATTTTGTCCACTTGATGCAAAGAGCTGACTAATTTGAAAAGCCCCTGATGCTGGGAAAGATTGAAGACAGAAGGAGAAGGGGACGACAGAGGATGAGATGGTTAGATGGCATCACCGACTCAATGGACATGAGTTTGGGTAAACTCCAGGGGTTGGTGATGGACAAGGAGGCCTGGCGTGCTGCGGTTCACGGAGTTGCAAAGAGTCAGACACGACTGAGCAACTGAACTGAACTGAGCTGAACTGGAATCAAGAAGTCCAGGGACAGGCCTTGCTTCAGGCACAGTTAGATCCAGGTGCCCCAAAAGTGTTCTCCAGTATCATCTTTCTTCATCTCTCTACTCCACCCTTTTTCTGTGTTCCCTTAATCCTCAAGCAACGCTTCCTTAGAAGAGATAAGGGCTGCTCCAGGATCATATCACAGCAGCTTAGCCACCCCGATGGAAAGACAGCAGACCTCCATTAACAGCAGCAACAATGGAGCACTCACTGTGTGCCAGACAGCGTTCTAAGAACTTGGCAAGTTTAATTTATCACTCCTCACCATACTTTACAAGGCATAATCATCATCCCCATTTTACAGATGAGGGAACTGAGACACAGAGAGGTTAAGATCCATATCTAAGGGTACATAGGGGAGCTTCCATGGTTGCTCAGCGGTAAAGAATCCGCCCACCTATGCAGGAGGCATGGGTTCAATCCCTGATCTGGGAAGATTGCACATGTGGTGGAGTGACTAAACTTGTGCACCACAACTGTTGAGCCTGTGCTCTAGAACCCTGGAGCCACACTGCTGAGCCTGTGTGTCCTCGGGCCTGGGCGCTGCAATGAAAGAAGCTAGTGAGAAACCCACATATTGCAACTAGAGTAGGCCCCATTTGCTGCAAATAGAGAAAAGCCAAGCAGCAGCAAAGACCCAGCACTGCCTGAAATAAGTAACTAATGCTAAAGGTAATAGGCAATACCCAGGTAATAAATGCTGGGGCTGGGAGTTGAACCCAACCAGGTTGGCGCCAGAGGTTTTGCTCTTAATTACTTACCTAGTCTGGTGAAAAAAAAAAGTGAAAGGGTTAGTTACTCAGTCGCGTCTGACTCTTGGGACCCCATGGACTATAACCCGCCAGGCTCCTCTTCCGTGGGATTCTCCAGGCAATAACACTGCAGTGGGTTGCCATTTCCTTCTCCGGGGAATTTTCCAGACCCAGGAATTGAACCCAAGTCTCCTGCATTGCAGGCAGATTCTTTACCGATTGAGTTAGTCTGGTGGGAAATAGCCAACCCTATTCACAGCAGATACTCTGACACTAGCGCTTCCCAGGTGGCGCTAGTGGTAAAGAACCTGCCTGCCAATGGAGGTCGACATAAGAGACGTGGGTTCGATCCCTGGTTGGGAAGATGCCCTGGAGGAGGGCACAGCAACTCACTCTAGTAGTCTTGGCTGGAGAGTGCCTTGGACAGAGGAGCCTGACGGGCTACAGTCCATAGGGTCACATAGAGTTGGACATGACTGAAGTGACTTAGCACACATGCACTCTGACACTGGAACATCAGAATATGATAAATAATAATAATAATAATAATAATAATATCCATTTAATCCTTCCAGCAACCATATAGAGTAGGCACTGTTATTATCTCCATTTTACAGATGGGGGAATTGAGGCAATGAAAAGATAGGCAATGAGTGTTAGGTCACATGTGGGGCCAAATGAGACTTGAACTCAGAGATGGGTTCAGAATCTGTATCTGCTGCCTTTAGGGCCCCACTCCAGAGCCTGGGGAGAGCTCAGCCTTTGAGAAGTCGACGCAGTGAAATGGAGGGAGGCCCGGGGACAGCCCAGCTCTCACCAGCCGCATCCGCCCCTCCCTCCCCTCCCCTCCTCCCGCCGCCTGGCACAGCCTTCCCAGAACCCATTTGTGAACAGACTGACCTAATGTAGGCTGGGGCTGGACGGCTGAGTCCAGACAAACAGACAGTGGCCCGGAGAGGCCGTGTGAGCTGGTGCCAAGGCGGCCATGGGGTGGGAGGGATAACACCTGGTGTGTCACAGGGCAGCTGGGGGTTGGACACCGCTAGACCTCTGCAAAACAGCCCTTGCCCACCAACTGCCCCAAGAGGGAGGCTGGGCAGGATGCCAAGTCACATTTAATGCATTGATGAGAAACTGAGAGGTGTCTATTTATATCCTTTCTATTTGCCTGCCAACTGAGAACTGGATAAGCGTAGTAACATCACACAAGCGGAACGCAGACGAGCCCACCCACCAGTTAGCACAGACAGCTAGCGCGCCTTGCCACATGGGCTCATCCGTTCTCATAACCGCCTGGGGAAACTGAGGCACTCTCATTCCCCATAGCTGGGACAAGGCTGGGAGTAGAATCCAGGAGGACTCAGCCCAGTCAACAAATCACCTGGGCTGCCTGGTCAGGACCCCGCCAACAGTTCCTTTGAGGACAAAAGTCTTTTTCAGTTTTTGTGGGAACCTTTGAAACATTTTATCACCTCCTACTATCGTCTTTCCTCACCCACCCGTTCCTCCCCACACTCTTCCTTTCTCTCTGATATTAAATGTTTGCCTCTTTCTTGTTTCTGTCTTTTTGTTAAGGCAATCATCATAACACAATAGGGAACATTAGAGAGGGATGGGATGCCCTCAGCCCTCCACAGATGGAGACTCACCCAGCCTCAGCCAGCTCTCTAATAAATGCTATTGGTAGCCCCAAGGCTCATGTCAGAGTAATCCACCCACATCGATTAGAATGCCAAGGTGGCTCCCCCAGGCTATGTCTCCTGATGCAGTTAGAATTTGCCACCCTCCCGGGCTTCCCAGGTGGTGCTGTGGTAAAGAATCTGCCGGCAATGCAGGAGACACAAGAGCTGTGAGTTTGATCCCTAGGTCAGGAAGATCCCCTGGAGAAGGAAATGGCAACCAACTCCAGAATTCTCTCCTGGGAAACCCCATGGATACAGGAGCCTGGCGGGCTACAGTCTGTGGGGTCACAAAGAGTCAGACAAGACTGAGCAACTAACACAACACACACACACACCCTTCCTGCCACTGATGCTCTCAGCACCCTGCCCAGACGATGATCTGGTCACTGTGGTTGAAATTAAAGCAAGGGCACCGGAAATGAATCAAGAAAGCGTCCACCTTTGGAGAAATCTGATGTTTGGTGTATTCTTACTCTGTAGCGATCTTTTGTGGCAAGAGGTTCACAGAGGCGTTCCCAGTGTGATGACTTTTTGAGGGACAGGTGCTGCTGCTCTGTGCCTCAGTTTTCCCCCTTGTTGTTGGAAGGATCAAATGAATTGATACGTGTGTAGTGCCTAGAAGAGTGTCTGCCCCAACACACCTTTCATCAGTGTTTGTTGTGGTAGCTGCTGCTGCCGCTGCTGCTGCTGCTGCTAAGTCGCTTCAGTCGTGTCCAACTCTGTGCGACTCCATAGACAGCAGCCCACCAGGCTCCCCTGTCCCTGGGATTCTCCAGGCAAGAACACTGGAGTGGGTTGCCATTTCCCTCTCCAATGCATGAAAGTGAAAAGTGAAAGTGAAGTCGCTCAGTTGTGTCCGACTCTTCGAGACCCCATGGACTGCAGCCCACCAGGCTCCTCCGCCCATGGGATTTTCCAGGCAAGAGTCCTGGCGTGGGGTGCCATTGCTGATGCTGGTGTCATTCAGCTCTGGCTTTGGAGAGCTTTAGGCAGGACACCAGTCAAAGCCCTTTGGGCTTGCTCACGTGGACTGCTCCTAGCCTCACGCTTCCAGGCTGAGTCCTCTCTACTAGCAGACTGTCCAGCTTCCAGTGGGGGCCTCCAAAACTCCATCATCAGCTCTCATGTTGTTGCCCCCTTTTCCTAGATACCATCGGTGGGGTGTGAACACTAACACGAATGAGAGCTACAATCACTTGGGATCTCAGAAGAGGAGGCTGCCAGGTTCAGAGATTCACGACTTCCAGGTCTCATTTCCTGCCGGCCCATGATGACGTTGCCCCACCCCCACCCCCTGTCTCCTCCTCACACCTCTTCCTCCCTCCAGAGGCAGTAACAAATTCTGCGGTTCCTCCTCTGTCACAGATTCCACATCTCTTAACAAGAGGTTTCTGCCTCTGGTTTTTGACTCAGTGTTACCCACAAAGCCATTGTCTGTCGACTTCCTGCCCTGGAAGATGCGGATTCGATTTCCACCATCCTCTTCTGATACAAAGATACCACTCAGCTTCCCGGGGCTTCAGTTTCCGAATCCATAGCTGAGAATAATAACAGAACTTACCTCATGAGGAGCTTTCCTGGTAGCTCAGATGATAAAGAATCTTCCTGCCAGTGCAGGAGACACAGGTTCAATCTTTTGGTTGGGAAGATCTCCTGGAGAAGGGCATGGCAACCCCCTCTAGTATTTTTAATTGGGAAATCCCATGGGCAGAGGAGCCTGCTGGGTTACAGTCCATGGGGTCACAAAAGAGTCGGACGGGACTTATCAACTAAACAACAACAAATCTCATAAGGTTGCTTGAGGAGTAAATGAACTCATTCATGTGATGTCCTTAGAACAGGACCTTGGCTGCTGCTGCTGTTATAATCACCATCATCGTTTTTGGTTTCTCCGTTAGTTATTTTCATAACTCTCAACAAGAAAGATTTTCAGTTCTTACTTTTTCTCTTGGTCTGGAGACTGAGGGCCTGGTAGTCAAGGGGCATGGACAGTCATCAGCTGCTGAAGACAGTGTCCTTGTGTGATGCTGCAGCAGGACAAAAGGGCAAGCTGGACTGCCGCCAAGAAAGATCCAGAATGCTGCCTGGTCTGAGCCATGATTACTTTAGGTATCTGCCACAGTACTGGAACCAGTTGCCTGGGCTTTTGCTTTTCCTTCAATATTTAGTTATGAAAACTTTCAAACCGACCGAAAAGCTAAGCGCAGTTTACCATAATATGCATATATCCATCTTCTAGATTTTGCAATTGTTGACATTTTTCCATGTTTGCCTCATCATATACCTGTCTTTGGGCTTTCCTGGTGGCTCAGACAGTAAAGAATCTGCCTGCAATTCAATCCCTGGGTTGCGAAGATCTGCTGGAGAAGGGAATGGCTACCCATTCCAATATTCTTGCCTGGAGAATTCCATGGACAAAGGAGCCTGGCAGGCTACAGTCCATGGGGTTGCAAAGAGTCAGACACGACTGAGTGCCTGAGCACACATACATACCCATCTTTCCCTTCATTCATTCATTGATCTGTATGGTTTAGCTGATGAATTTTGAAAATATGTGTTTATTTGGCTGTGCCAGATCTTGGTTGTGGCGTACAGGATCTTCCATCTTTGTTGAGGTGTGCGGGATCTTTAGTTGCAGCCTGTGGACTCTTAGTTGCAGCATGTGGGATCTAGTTCCCTGACCAGAGATGGAACTGGAGCCCCTGGAGTTGGGAGCACAGAGTCTTAGCCACCAGACCACCAGGGAAGTCCCCTCTGATGGATAATAAGTTAAAATGAAGTATTTAAAAACAGTACTCTTAAACCCTTAAACATTTTAGCATTCAAGTCACTAGAGTTCAATGTTCACAGTTCAAAATGAGCTAAACTGCATAAGTAAAAGCACACACTTTAAATAACAGGTGCAGAGTTTTGACTAGTTGCGTATATTGTAGTGAAATACAGTGGTAGTGGACTAGCGGTAGTGGTTTAGTCGCTAAGTCGTTTCCAACTCTTGTGACCCCATGGACTATAGCCTGCCAGGCTCATCTGTCCATGGGATTGTCCAGGCAAAGATACTGGGGTGGGTTTCCATTTCCTGCTCCAGAGGATCTTCCCGACTTAGGGATTGGATCCAGGTCTTCTGCATTGCAGGCGCATGCTTTACCAACTGAGCTACTAGGGAAGCCCAACAAACCCCTATTCAGATAAAGAACATTTCCGTCATCCCATAAAGTTTATTTTTACCGCCCCCCCACCCACTCCAGCTCCTAAAGCAATCATGGTTCTGATATTTTATACATTAACTGTTAAATTATTAAAGCTGATACATGTATGCTCTGGGAGTGACCTTAATTAAAAATTTTGTTGGTTGATGGCTAGAAATTCACTGTTCCCTTCTATAGAATATGAGACCATAGTCAACAGCATGATACCCGCAGTGCCTGGGACTGGAGATGCAGTGCTGACGGCCAGGACCGTTCTGGTGAGGGCTGTGGCCTGAGCCCTGAGTGAGCCATCGTGTTTAAGCTTAAGTGTCTTGTGTGCACCCCTCCTCCTGGATGTATCACATAAGATGCTGTTGGCCAAACTAAGGGAAGAACAAGTTCCAAACATCTTAAAAATAAAAGCCTTTATTATTTGACAAAACACTAGTTCCATAAGGTAGGGAGGCTCTACAGAGGTCAATGCATGAGCTGACGGGTATCCTCACGGACTAGGACTTCCTGACATGTTGGCAATGTCATCCCTTGAAGTAGCCATATGGCTGCCATGATTTCAGCCATTATTTATGATAGATGCAAAACATGACAATTTCACACTTCATTTTGCTAAATTCCTACTCTGCCTGCTTTCTTCGCATACTTGAAGTGTCTAGCCTCTCTGGTTTTGCTCTTGATACTAACCAGTGGAATTCTTGACTTTGGTTTTGAGGATCTTAGCTCTTCTGAGTGGAAAAGGTACTTTCTTTGAAGTGAGAAAATCAGACCCTCCTCAGCATCATTAAACTCCTCATGAAAATATTCTTTGTAGGCCATATGAACTTCAGAGACAGTTAATACATCTCATGAAAGAAAACTTGAACCTTCCAAAATCTATAATTCTGATTTGTCTTACTTAATAATTTATTTCCCTGAGAATAATACTTAAATTGGCATGTAGATTCTGAAAAGGATAAATGTTTGTGAGTTTTTCTTTGTTAAACCAGAAGAATGTTATTACCACCCCCTTCTTATCTCACATGGTTGGAGGGGAAAAATGAAACACAGACTCTCTTACGATTTTGCTTTAGACTAAGTGTTTAGAAGAATCAAATCCCATGGCAATTAATGCCTCCTCACATTGCCCTATTTTCTGTGGGAGGCTGAAAAAGGAAGTTTCCCCTGTGTTATTTTTTTAAGAGAAGCACAGTTTATCTCAGAAATCTTCCACTAACCACTCCCCAACCGACTTCCCCTCATATTATCTTGGACAGTAGGGGTCACACAGAGTCGGACATGACTGAAGTGACTTAGCAGCAGCAGCAGCAGTGTGTCATAGCCCCTTTCAGAACAAATCTCTAACAAAAAGACAAGCACCATGACAAGCTTAGACTGATTTTTCTGAATACATGGACAGTGCTAATAGACAAGCTAATAAAATCAGGGCTCTGCCTACAAAGAAGAAGAAAGGAAAATAGATTTGCCTATCAATAATGCAGATTTCCAGTTCCTGCTGCTGGTTGCTCCTAGGATTGTCCCACTTCTGGCCCGACACTTTGATTCTTCTTTTCTCCCTCTAGTTGAGTGAACTTCAAACACTCAGGCCTCAAAAAATAGAAGCCTCTAAAGAAGGAGTGGCTTAGGAGTAAAGGAAGTACCTGCCCACATCTCTCAAGGGGAAAGTACCTAAACTTGACTGTCTGCATATCTTTGAGGCTTTATTATCAATCAGACTTTATTTTGGGGGGCTCCAAAATCACTGCAGATGGTAACTGCAGCCATGAAATTAAAAGACATTTACTCCTTGGAAGAAAAGTTATGACCAACCTAGATAGCAAATTCAAAAGCAGAGACATTACTTTGCCAACTAAGGTCCGTCTAGTCAAGGCTATGGTTTTTCCTGTGGTCATGTATGGATGTGAGAGTTGGACTGTGAAGAAGGCTGAGCGCTGAAGAATTGATGCTTTTGAACTGTGGTGTTGGAGAAGACTCTTGAGAGTCCCTTGGACTGCAAGGAGATCCAATGAGTCCATTCTGAAGGAGATCAACCCTAGGATTTCTTTGGATGGAATGTTGCTAAAGCTGAAACTCCAGTACTTTGGCCACCTCATGGGAAGAGTTGACTCACTGGAAAAGACTCTGATGCTGGGAGGGATTGAGGGCAGGAGGAGAAGGGGACAACCGGAGGATGAGATGGCTGGATGGCATCACGGGCTCGATGAACGTGAGTCTGAGTGAACTCTGGGAGATGGTGATGAACAGGGAGGCCTGGCGTGCTGCGATTCATGGGATTGCAAAGAGTCGGACACGACTGAGCGACTGAACTGAACTGAACTGAAGGCTTTCTGTTGCAAGTAACTAGATTAAGCACAAAGAGAACTTCCTGATTCTTAGAATGGAGAAGTCCAAGAGGGACAGGATCTCGGGCATGGCTGAATCCAGGTGCCTGTAGACTCAGGACTGTGTCTTTCTCCTTCTCTCACCTCTGTTTTCCCCGATATTGATTTCATTTTCAGGCAGGTCCTTTCTTCCCCCAGCAGTTGCAGCCTTACAGCTTACCAGATAAGTAACCAAGTCAGAAGAAAAACTCAGCTTTCTGAGCAGCTCTGACAAAAGTCCTACAGCTCTCTCTCAGTGGCTTTATTTGGATGATGTGCTCATTTCTGAAGCTGGGGGTGAGGTTGGCCCCATCCAGATCACACAAAGAGAACAGAAGGATGGTTGCCAAAAGGAGATGAGATGTGGGAATTAATGCCCATGAGGCTAACTTATCTCTTATATATAGAGAAAGCCAGCCATTGGAGGCACCAAACCATCCTGTTTTATCATGAATAGCAGTTTAGTTGCTACCAGGGTGATAAGGGGCTAAATTAGCTGGCGGTGGTCAGGGAAGGCATTGTGGAAAAGCCGATGTTGGAAGCAGAACCCTGTGGGATAACAGAAAGTGTTTCAGAGGAAGGGACCTACAAAGGCAGACAACCAGAGGGAAATCAACATTTGATGGATAAGTGGATTAATACATGAATGAATGGATGTGTGGATGGAAGCCTATAGGTGGGGACTGTATATGAGAGCCCATCTTTCTGCTCAGAAGGAACCCACGAGCCCTCATAGTGAGGTAGGAGATATGTGGGCTTCAGGTTGGAAATTTACAATCAGCCACGCTTCTGCTTGCATTTCTTGAGATAAGAGATAGGTAGGCTCCAGTTGAGGAATTTACAGCCAACAAAAACAGGGTAAATAGCCAGTCTGTGTCTTTTACCTCAAGGGAATAATCACAGCAAGGACAAAGAAAGGAAAAAACCCTGTCTGGTAACGGAGACACTACACACGGGCAGAAAGGCTCCTAGGAGTCAAAAATCAGAGGATAATTCCAGGCTGTAATGAGTCTTACTTCTCCCAGAAGCCTTCACTTTGAGTACCAATTTGGCTAAGGTATGCATGTGCACCCCACGGCAGAGTCCTGAGCAAATTAACCAGGAGGGGGACTAAGGAAGGTGATTGGCCTGAGGGAAGATGAAGCCCCTTTATAAAGGATTTAAAGTTCCCAAAGGCGTGACTCTCTGTGCCTTTTCGCAAGTATTTTTCTTATCGATAAACTTTTTGCTTTACTCTTTGCCTTCTGCCTCCTCGTCTACATTTGTTCTTGACTAGGCAGGCAAGACTAGAGACTCTAGCCCTAACTGCTGGCTCCTGTAGTCCAGTGGTTAGGACTCCCTGTCTGGGAAACAAAGACCTTGCTTCCAGCTGCAGCTGGCTGCTGCAAGCTGCAGCTTACTGCCCCATGCATCCAAAATCAGTAGTGATGAAGGACCTTGAGTTGGACTGTAGACCTTGAGGGGAAGTGGGGCACGCAGATGTTGCCTGCAATGAGGAGGCGAAGGGGTGTTTTGACTCCCTAAGAGCCAGGAGGAGGGGCAGAGAGTGGACTCTACCTTGAAGACGACGTCTCACTCTCCTCCCTCTTCTGAGGCTCCTGCAGCTGCCCTGAACCCCTCTCCCCGTGCAAAGCTTCCCCTCGCCCCCCCCTTCCCTCTCCCACAGCATCACACTTCCTCTTTTCTGTTCCTCAAACAGACCAAGCTTGTTCTCACCTCTGGTCCTTTGAGCCTGTTGTTACCACTGCCTGTGACACTCTTCCACAAGCACTCTGTGAGGCTAGCTCCTTCTTAGCTCTCAGGTCTCAGCCATGTGTGTCCATCTCAGAGCCGCCCACCTGGAGCACCCCAAGTGAATCACCCGTCCTCTGCTCCCACAGCCCCTTCCCATTCCCACTGACCTACTTTATTTTCTTTCTTGGAAACTGTCCTGTTTGTGAGCCTGTCACAGTCCCAGCTGTCACCCCAGTGCCCTGGCCCACAGTAGGTGCTCCAAGCACTCAGGATCCAGCAGCTGGGAGCTCCCCTTGCGGGGGACTAACATCTCTGTGCTCCCTGTCTGTTCTCCTTAGCGTGCTAGTGCTCTCTCTGCACCTCAGCTTCCTCCTCTGTGAAGTGGGCACAGCAATAGACATGACCTCTGACAACCTATGTAAAGCGCACAGAGCATGCACAGCCTGGCTCACAGTAGGCCCCCATAAGTGAGCCTCTGTATTGTTATCATTATTAGCAGTTCAGGTTTGTTATGATGCCTTTGGGAGGGAGTCAGGCAGATTCTAGCCACAACTGGGGCTTCCTGACTGTGTGACCCTCTTGAAGTAACCACCTCACACTAGGATCGTTTTCTCATTGTAAATGTGGGGCTCACTGAAGCATCACCATGCTCCTCCACTCCCCACCCTCCCCTACACACGCACGCACCCCACACACCACACACACACACACACACACACACAGCTCTTCAGGTTAATGAGTCCATGCAGACAAGTTAGTGCAGCACTCTAGGCAGCAAAAGGAAAGTGATGGAGGATGTAATTTGTTCTACCAACCATAATCTTCCTTGGTGGCTCAGTAGTAAAAATCCGCCTGCACTTCAGGAAATGCAGGAGACACAGGTTCGATCCTGGAAGATCCCCTGGAGGAGGACAAGGCCATATTCTTGCCTGGAGAATCCCATGAGCAGAGGAGCCTGGCAGGCTACAGTCCGTGGGATTGCAAAGACACGACTGAAGCGTTTCAGCACACATGCACACAGCTATAATCTGGAGAAGAGTTTCTTGATGGGACATGTGACTTTAGCAATGACCTTCACCTCCAATCTTTCTCCTCCCCTTAACTTCAGCTTTCAAGAATCAACGAGGAGCTGTCCCGTGAACGGAGGGAGGATAGGGGCATCAAGTATCTATCCCAGCTCTCTTGTTTGCTGAGGCTGTCACTGGGTGAGGGCAGCTGGGTTGAAAAAGGTTCTCACTCGTGGCCAAGGGGATTGGGAGCAGGGGTAGGAAGGGGGACTGGAAGTTCCCCAGCCTCCAAGACCTCTCTCTCTCTATCACTCAGAGCTAAGTGGTCTTAACCCTTAGGTCCCTGGGGGATTGGAGACAAGAACTTGGGAAGGCCAGGGGTTTTTGTTTTTTAAAGACATTGGTGGGTTCCTCCCCCACACCACAAACTGTTAAAAATATATAACAAAAATGTGAAGTCCGACAAGTCAGACATAGTGTTCTTACTTTTGAAAAAAAAAATTGCAAGTAAGGACATGGAAAACAAAACTACTAAATGAAAGAACATTGCTTTCTGATTTTGAAATGGGCAAAAGACCTGAAAGACAAAGAAAACATACAGATGGCAAAGAGAAAAGATGCTCCGCATCACAGGTCATTACGGAAATGCAAATTTAAACGAAAGTGAGGCGCTCCTAATGGGCTTCCCTGATGACTCACCAGTAAAGAATTTTCCTGCAATGCAAGAGACACAGGAGACTAGGGTTTGATCCCTGGTCAGGAAGATCCCCTGGAGGAGGAAATGGCAACCCGCTCCAGTTTTCTTGCCTGGAAAATCTCATAGAGGATCCTGGCGGGCTACAATCCAGGGGGTCACAAAGAGTCGGACACAACTGAGCACACAGGAGCACTCATTCGTTGCTGGTGGGAATACATTTTGGAAGACAGCTTGTCAATATAAAATTAAACATACCATTACCATGTAATCCTGTAACTGTACCCCTTAGGATTTACCAAAAAGTTGAAAATTTATGTCCACACAAAATCCTATACATGGATGTTTGCATGCTGTTCGTGCTAAGTCACTTCATTCATGTCCAACTCTTTGCGACTCTGTGGACTGTAGCCCACCAAGCTACTCTGTCCATGGGATTCTCCAGGCAGGAATACTGGAGTGGGTTGCCATGCCCACCTCCAGGTGATCTTCCTGACCTGGGGATTGAACTTACATCTACCTGCATCTTCTGCATTGCAGGCAGATTCTTTACCCACTGAGTCACCTGGGAAGCCACATGGATGTTTATTGCAGCTTTATTCATAATTGCCAAAAGTTGGAAGCAACCAAGATGTCCTTCGGTAGATGAATGGATTAGCAAGCTGTGGTACATGCCAACAATGAATATTACATAGCAGTAAAATGATATCAAACCGTGAAAAGGCAAGGAAGAAACTTAAAGGCATATTTCTAAGTGAAAGATGCCAATTTGAAAGACTACATACTATATGATTCTGACTATGACATTTGGAAAAGGCACACCATGGAGACAGTAAAAGAGCAGTGATTGCCAGTGATGAGGGGGTAAGGGGGAGATGAATAGCGTATAGACGATTTTTAGGGTAATGAGATTGGCCAAGATTAGGGTATTAGATTGGCCAAGAAAACCCAAATGAATTTTTAGGCCAACCCAATATTCTGTATGATAGTACAACAATGGATACGTGTCATTATGTGTGTGTGCTAAGTCACTTTTGTCATGTCTGATTTTTGCGACCCTATGAACTGTAGCCTGTCAGGCTCCTCTGTCCATGGGATTCTCCAGGCAAGAATACAAGACTGGGTGCCATGCCTCCCTCCAGAGGATCTTCCCAAACCAGGAATCAAACCCATTGGCAGGTGGGTTCTTTACCACTAGCACCACCTGGGAGGCGCAGGTCATTATACATTTGCTCAAACCCACAGAACGTGAAACACAAAGACAGAACTGTAATGTAAACCATGGACTTGGGTGATTTTGATGTATCAATGTAGGTTCATCAGTTGTAACAAATGGACCTCTGTGGTGGGAGATGCTGATAATGAGGAAGTTGTGCCTGTGTGGGGAAATGGAGTAAATGAGAACTTGTTCTACTTTCTGTTCAGTTTGGCTGTGAACCTAAAATTGCTATCAACCACAGTGATTTCCAAACTTTCTTGACTCTAAGAAAGTCACTTTATATCATAACTCAGAATGAACACAGGCTCACAGCAAAAGTCTCCCAAAATAACACTTCCTGACAAACACTGATACTTTGAAATTTCTCTTCCCTTCTACTTGGTTTCTTTTCTTTTCTTTTCTATGTTTCTTATGACCTTCTAAATGGATCCTGTGAGCCACTAATGAGTCACTATCCACAGTTTGCAAAGCTCTAATTACATACAAGAAAGGATAGCTTAACACCAGGCAAAAGTGGAGGGGTTGGACCCAAACAATATTCTTTTATACCAAATACATTTTTTTTTTTGTATTTTAATTTTTAATTGAAACATACTTGATTTACAGTGTTGTGTTAGTTTCAGGTATACAGCAAAGTGATTCAGTTATACATACATAAATATCTAATTTTTTTCAGATTCTGTTCCCTTATAAGGAAACATTGAGTATAGTTTCCCATGCTAGAGTAAGTCCTTGTTGGTTATCTATTTTATGTATCAGTTCAGTTCAGTCGCTAGGTCGTGTCCATCTCTTTGAGACCCCCATGGACTGCAGCATGCTTGGCTTCCCTGTCCATCACCAACTCCCAGAGTTTACTCAAACTCATGTCTATTGAGTTGGTGATGCCATCCAACCATCTCATCCTCTGTTGTCTCCTCCTCCTGCCTTCAATCTTTCCCAGCATCAGGGTCTTTTCTAGCAAGTCAGTTCTTCCCATCAGGTGGTCAAAGTATTGGAGTTTCAGCTTCAGCATCAGCCCTTCCAGTGAATATTCAGGACTGATTTCCTTGCAGTCCAAGGGACTCTCAAGAGTCTTCTCCAACACCACAGTTCAAAAGCATCAATTCTTCAGCACTCAGCTTTCTTTATAGTCCAACTCTAACATCCATACATGACTACTGAAAAAAACGTAACTTTAACTAGAAGGATCTTTGTTGGAAAAGTAATGTCTCTGCTTTTTAATATGCTGTCTAGGTTGGTCATAACTTTTCTTCCAAGGAGTAAGCGTCTTTTAATTTTATGGCTGCAATCACCACCTGCAGTGAGTTTGGAGCCCCCAAAATAGTCTCTCATTGTTTCCATTGTTTCCCCATCTACTTGCCATGAAGTGACTGGACCGGATGTCATGATCTTAGTTTTCTGAATGTTGAGTTTTAAGCCAACTTACTCAGTCTTCTCTTTCACTTTCATCAAGAGGCTGTTTAGTTCTTCTTTGCTTTCTGCCATAAGGGTGGTGTCATCTGCATATCTGAGGTTATTGATATTTCTCCTGGCAATCTTGATCCCAGCTTGTTGCTTCATCCAGCCCACCATTTCACATGATGTACTCTGCATAAAAGTTAAATAAGCAGGATGACAATATGCAGCCTTGATGTACTCCTTTCCCTATTTGGAACCAGTCTGTTGTTCCATGACCAGTTCTAACTGTTGCTTCCTGACCTGCACACAGGTTTCTCAGAAGGCTGGTCAGGTGGTCTGGTAAAAATTCTCTTTAAGAATTTTCCACAGTTTATTGTGATCCACACAGTCAAAGGCTTTGGCATAGTCAGTAAAGCAGAAGTAGGTGTTTTTCTGGCACTCTCTTGCTTTTTCAATGATCCAATGGATGTTGACAGTTTGATCTTTGGTTCCTTTATATATAGTAGTGTATATATGTTAATCTCAAAGTCCTAATTTATCCATCCCCACTTTCCCCCTTTGGTAGCTGTAAGTTTGTTTTCTATGTTTGTGGGTCTGTTTCTATTCTGTATACAAGTTTATTTTATACTGAATACATTGTGCTTAATGAAAACATTCTAGTCTCCTTTAAAAAAAAATCTGACAGATGGAGAGTGTGCCATGGGTAGGCACAGAGAGGGAAAACTAATTCTGTGGGACTAATTTCACTAATTCTTTCACTCATTCAACAAATCTGTGCTGGGAGCCAGGATGTTGGCTACAGTGGTGTGCTGGGGCTCTTTCCTAGCAGCTGGCAAGAACTGATTGGTGAATTTTTCAGGAATTTTGGTTCAAATCATATTGGTGGCTTGAAATTGCCCATGGTGGGAGATTTTTACACTGTGGAAATCAGCAAATGCTATCAGTCAGTACTCACACCCCTCAGTTTTGCCCCAGATCCCATTGTTAAACATTCATGAGCACACTAGGGGTCAGCAGGGACCAAGACCTGGTCCCCACACAGACAGAGCTTATGTTCTCAAGAAGGTAGTGTGAGGAGTATGGTTTACAGAAATAAGGACAAAAATAAACATGATAAATGCTATGAAAGGAAGAGTTTAGGAATTCATGAGAGCATACACAAGGGGGCTCCAAAAGTCTTCCCTGGAGACACGAAATTTGATCAGAGACTTGAAGGATGGTGGGATTTAACTAGACAAAGAATGCAAGGAAAAGCATTTTCAGGGAGCAGGTGGTGTGGTAGAGCACCTGGTGTGGTAGACATGGAACCAGCTTGCCTGTGACCGTAGAGGGCAGAATAAGGACTGTCAGATGGCAATATAAGGACGCTGCTTTTGGCCAAAATTAAGACGGTCTTCCTTGACTAGCTAGAGGTAGGACTCCTTCCATTCTGCCTCGTAAGACATTGCTCTTGGCTAACCTATACCAGGGGAGTCAGGGGATGTGACTTTTGCCACATGTGAGCAGTCCTCTCAGTCACTGTTGCCAAGATGGTATGGGCATTCCTTTCCAACTGATGCTTCTTACTTAGTGTGTAAGCTTGAGGTGACTGCCTTAGCTCTCCACACCACATCTATTAATAAAACATGGGGGCCATCTGGGTACCCACCTCATAGGGTTGTTCTGAAGATTATAAGTGATAATACATGTAGTATATTATCTGGCACATAATAAGTGCTCAATAAAGTTAGCTGCCACCGTTAGTGGAATCTCCAACCTCGCTGCTGCTGCTAAGTCACTTCAGTCATGTCCAGCTCTGTGTGACCCCATAGACGGTAGCCCACCAGGCTCCCCCATCCCTGGGATTCTCCAGGCAAGAACACTGGAGTGGGTTGCCATTTCCCTCTCCAATGCATGAAAGTGAAGAGTGAAAGTGAAGTCGCTCAGTCCTGTCCGACTCTTCCTGACCCCATGGACTGTAATCTACCAGGCTCCTCCGCCCATGGGATTTTCCAGGCAAGAGTCCTGGAGTGGGGGTGCCATTGCCTTCTCCTACTTTCCCCTCAAATCATACATCTGAAATATGAGGCAGGCTTAAACAAGTTCTTTCACTGAGAGATTAATTTATTAGTTTTGACACTGTTGCCAGCATCAGAACCCTTTCAAATAGACTTAAAGAAAATAACAACAAAGGAGATGGAACTTACTGGTACACTAAAACTCCAGATGTGTTTGACTTCAGGTGTAGTTGGATCCAGGTGCTCGGAGGACCACACTAGAAGTGTGTCTCTATTCCTTTTCCCTGCTCAGTGTGACTCTGTGTTGACCTCCTTCTCAGGCTGATTCCTCCCGCCTGGGAGAAACAATGGCCCTTGGCAATTTCAGGATCAGCTCCTATCAGCTGAGGAACCCAGACAAAACAACAGCAAAGGGCCCAGAATTGCCTCGTTTGTCCAGCATTAACACACACCCGTCTCAGAAACAGTGACAATGGCCGGAGGTACAACTGGCTGGGCACAGGGCATATGCCCATTCCTGGAGGTGGGAAAGAGGGTCATACACAAAACCGTAGGAGCTGAACATGTGGGTAAGGATTCCTCGAAGGAAAATATGGGTGCTGTTACCCAAAGAGGAGAGAATGGTTGTTGGGCAGGGGAATACAAAAGTTATCCCCTACAGTTGAATAGACATCTGCTTGGAGCACTCAGGGCTTCCCAGGCGGCACTAGTGTTAAAGAACTCTATCACAGATGCAGGGGCTTCCCTCATAGCTCAGCTGGTGAAGAATCTGCTTGCAGTGCAGGAGGCCTGGGTTTGATTCCTAGGTCAGGAAGATCCCCTGGAGAAGGAAATGGTAACCCACTCCAGTATCCTTGCCTGGAGAGTCAGGTACGACTTAGCAACTAAATCACCAATGTCAGTTCAGTTCAGTCGCTCAGTCGTGTCCGACTCTTTGCAACCCCATGAATCGCAGCATGCCAGGCCTCCCTGTCCATCACCAACTCCTGGAGTTCACTCAGACTCACGTCTATCAAGTCAGTGATGCCATCCAGCCATCTCATCCTCGGTCGTCCCCTTCTCCTCCTGCCCCCAATCCCTCCCAGCATCAGAGTCTTTTCCAGTGAGTCAGCTCTTCCCATGAGGTGGCCAAAGTACTGGAGTTTCAGCTTTAGCATCATTCCATCCAAAGAAATCCTAGGGTTGATCTCCTTCAGAATGGACTCACTGGATCTCCTTGCAGTCCAAGGGACTCTCAAGAGTCTTCTCCAACACCACAGTTCAAAAGCATCAATTCTTCGGCGCTCAGCCTTCTTCACAGTCCAACTCTCACATCCATACATGACTTCTGGAAAAACCATACCCTTGACTAGACAGATCTTAGTCAGCAAAGTAATGTCTCTGCTTTTGAATATGCTATCTAGGTTGGTCATAACTTTCCTTCCAAGGAGTAAGCGTCTTTTAATTTCATGGCTGCAGTCACCATCTGTAGTGATTTTGGAGCCCCCAAATGTAAAGTCTGACACTGTTTCCACTGTTTCTCCATCTATTTCCCATGAAGTGATGGGACCGGATGCTATGATCTTTGTTTTCTGAATGTTGAGCTTTAAACCAAATTTTTCGCTCTCCTCTTTCACTTTCATCAAGAGGCTTTTTAGCTCCTCTCCACTTTTGCAGGAGGCTTAAGATGTGCGGATTCAATCCCTGGGTCAGAAAGATCCCCTGGAGTAGGAAATGGCAAGCCACTTCAGTATTCTTGTCTTTCTTGGACAGAGGGTCCCGGCGGGCTACAGTCCTTGGGGTCACAAAGAGTTGGGCGTGACTGAAGCAACTTAGCACGCATGGAGGACTCAAGGGCATGAATTTTTCCACCTTTCTTGCCTCCTTGAACCACATAAGGGAAGTGAGCCACCCAAGCTTTGCTCTTGGGAAGGAAGGTGTCAAGGAGTGAAAGATTCTCTTTCTTGCTCATTCTTTTCTCAATCTTCCGCCTACAATCCCCTTTTCAGAGTTTGAATCTGTATTCCTCCTCTCTTCCCTGTGAAATTCTATCCTCCTATTTATTTTTTGATTGAGGCTTCAGTCAGATACTACTAGAAGCTCTCCTCTGACAGTTCTCCTACTTCCAGTGGGTGAGGCCCACGTTTCAGAATTTGGACTCACCAGAGAAGCAGGTGATAGGTGAGTATCTATGAAAGAACTTGTATCTGGATTTGATCTTATGTAATCTGGGAAGATGAAACAGTCTCCATTAGGGTGTTGTCTCTGAATGACACTCAAACCTGAGGTCCACAGGGCAGGTAGTCAGGAAGGAAAGATAGATGTCAAGTTGATGAGAGTAAGAATAAGCTGGAACACAGAGCCCAGGCTGGACTCCATGAGGATGGGCTGAACCCCTTGCCCGTTCTTGTCACCTCTGATGACCTTGGTGTTGTGGGTGTCCTGCTGGAGTCAGGGCCCTTTGTGCCCGTGCGCTCCGTCCTGTCCGCCTCTTTGCGACCCCATGGATTGCAGCCCCAGGCCCTTCACCATGCGACTAAACACACCCCTGGAGAGATTTCCCTGGTGGTCCTGTGATTAAGAATTCACCTTCCAATGCAAGAGACCCTGTTCGGGAACTAAGATCCCGCATGCCGTGCAGTGACTAAGCTGCAACTATGGAAGCCCTCTCACTCTAGAGTCCTCACCACAACTAGAGAGAAGCCATGCACCACAGCTAAGACCCGATGCAGCCAAATAAGTAGACAAATATTTTTAAAACAAACAAAGAAAAACAAAAAAACCCCATACACCTGGCCCAGAAGGAAGGAGGATTCAGAGTAAGGCGGAGCAGTTGGAGGACTAACGAAGTCAGCCAGTAGAAAAGAGATAGCATTAGGAGCTGCTAAATGGCAGCTACTTCCCCTCTTCCCATCCCGTCCAGTAAGAATCTCTCCTGTGGCTGAAAAGGAATTCTGGGAAATGTAGTTCTAATCTAAGTGAGTCAAATCATTACAAAGCTGCCACAGTCTATGTCAACTTGTGCTTATGCATCTCTTTAAACCATATTTAATCTCCAAATAGAGTAATAAGAGAGTCACGCTTTTAGCTAAAATTAACTACAGTTTACCATCCGAGCTTTCCCCTGGATGAGCCTTCAATAGACTCCAGAGTTCCAAAATAGCTGTGTCAGACAGAGCCTGCCAGTGCAATGCTGTCCAGATGGGAGACAGACAGATTGCTGCTGTTTTGTACTCCACCATCTTCCAAGAATCCTCCCAAGGTTTCTTTCTGGGGTGAAGAAAACGTCTAAAATTGATGGTGGTGGTGGTTGTACATATCTGTGAATATACTAAAAATTACTATTTTTGTTGTTTTAGTTTTATTGAAGTATGTTTGATTTACCATGTGTTAGTTTCAGGTGTATAGCACAATAATTCAGATATATCTATACGTGTATCTATATAGATACATATTTTCAGATTATTCTCCCTGATAGGTTATTGCAAAATACTGAGTATATTTCCCTGTGTTATCCAATAGGTCCTTGTTGATCATCTATTTTATATATAGTAGTGTGATACTAAAAATTATTGATTTGTACACTTTAAAGATGTGAATTGTCTGACATGTAAATTATATCACAATAGAGCTGTTGCAAAAAAAGAACAAAATGTTGCTCTTTCCTTGAAGGAAGCAGTTCAATGAAATCAACCACCTCCACCTGGTTTATCCTCTTGAGGAATGAAAGTAAAGTGCAAGTGTTAGTTGCTCAGTGGTATCTGAATTTTGCGACCCTGTGGACGGTAGCCTGCCAGGCTTAGTCTGTCCATGGAACTCTCCATGGACAGAATTCTCCATGGCAAGAATATTGGAGTGGGTGTGCCCTTCTCCAGGGGATCTTCCCAACTCAGGTATTGAACCTAGGTCTCCTGTACTGCAGGCAGATAGATTCTTTACCCTCTGAGCCACCAGGGAATGAATAGTGCCATATAAGGGTTCAGGGTTGCTCTCTGCTGCTGCCAGATGGAGCACTTGTCAGTGGCAGCAGCCAGACCTGCGTTGGTACGTGGAAATTCTTGTTGCTGAGCCTGTGTACAACCTCCATTGCTGCCATATTGGCCTCCCATGAACTGACGTAGATCCATACTTCTGGACATCTCTCCTTCCAGTCAAATGGACCATCAGATGCAATGCTCAAATATCTGTCCTCTGGGAAAATTTCCCTTTAACCCCTGTCCTTCAGGGCTGTCCCAGAATGGGGCTATATAGCTGCCCACTTTGGGGTGGTCCTTGCAAGCCCAGCAGCACTGTATGTAAACCAGGTCTGAGTTTTTTCTTCCTCAGTCAGCTGATCACAGGGAACGCCCCATGAGCCATCGATGTCTTTTGAGAAACAGAAGACAATGAGTCAGACAACTGAGCAACTTCCTCATGCAAATTACTTGTGCCTTCAGGACCTGCTAGAGCCCAGCCTTGTATAAACCACTTGCAGGGAGTGTTGCTCTGCACACCCAGCGTTATGGCTTGTTGGGTCAGACAACACACAGATAACAATGAATGGCTCACATTACAGGGCATCTTGGCACCTGTGATCAAGCATTCAGTCTCTGCTAAAGCCCAGCAGAAAGCGTAAAACTCTTTCTCAAAAGTAGAGTGATTAGGACTTCCCTGGGGTGCAGTGGCTAGCAATCCCCCTGCCAATGCAGGGGAAGGGACAGTGTTAGTCACTCAGCTGGGTCAGACACTATGCGACTCCATGGGCTGCAACCCACCTGGTTCCTCTGTCCATGGATTTCTCCAGGCCAGGATCGTGGAGCAGGTAGCCATTTCCTTCTCTAGGGGACATGGGTTCCATTCCTGGTCCAGGAAGATCCCACATGCCTCGGAGCAGCTAAGTCCTCTTGGTGCACACAGCTAAGTCCTCTAGGCACACTGAAGCCCGTGTGCCTAGAGCCAGTGCTGCCACCACAAGAGAAGCCACGCTTGAAAAGCCTATGTGCCACAAGGAAGAGTACCCCTGCTTGACGCGACTAGAGAAAGCCTGTGTGCAGCAGTGAAGACCCAGTGCAACCAAAAATAAACAAGTTTTTTTAAGTAGAGTGATTATTTTCAGTGAATGACATATCTTCCTTCCAAATCTTCAAGGTCTACACTGTGATTCTGCAGGTGGAGGCTGCCAAAGTCTCCATCGGCATCCCTATTTTCCACCAACACATCAAACACCATCATATCAGCCTGTATCTGTGGCTGAGCTTTCTCTTGTTCTGCATGCATGCACGCTCAGTCGCTCAGTCATGTCCAACTCTTTGCAGCCTTATGGACTGTAGCCTGCGAGCCTCCTCTGTCCATGGGATTTTCCAGATGAGAGTACTGGAGTGGGTTGCCATTTCCTTCTGTAGGGGACCTTCCTGATTCAGGGATCGAGCCTGCATCTCCTGTGGCTCCTGCACTGGAGTGGATTATTTACCACTGAGCCACCAGGGATGCCCTCTCTTGTTTGGGATCCCACTCAAACCTGGCTGCTTTTCAGGTCGCTCAGTAAATGAATCACACAACAAGTGAGATATCTGTTGACTCCAAAATCCGAAGGGGCTCCCGGGATCTTTGCCTCTTTCTGAGTGGGAGGAGGGGCCAGGAGCAGCAACTCTTCCTTCTGCTCCAACATGCCTCAAATCCTGGATCCTAAGAACTTTCACTCAAGTGACAGACTCCTGAATTTTTGTGGGTGGGATTTGTTTCCCACCTCTAGCATGTGAATGTCTTTCGAAAGTGACTAAAGGGGTTGCTACTTCTTGTTCGTCAGATGCAATCATCATAATATCATCGATGTAACAGATCAGCATGAAATCTTGTGGAAAAGGAAGAGAAAGTCAGTCCAAAGCATATTATGATACGGAACTGGAGCATCCTTGCAGAGGGACAGTGAAGGTGGATTGCTGCCTTTGCCAAGTGAAAACAAGCTTCTTCTTCCTTTACTTCCTTTACTAACAGGTATAAATTAAAAAGCATTTTCCAGATCGATAACTGCATACTAGATCCCAGGAGACTTGCTGATGGTTCCAGCAACAAAACTCCCTTCCAGAACAGCAGCTGCAACTGGTGGTGGTTGTTGTGCAGTTGCCCAGTCATGTCCGACTCTTTGAGACCCCATGGACTGCAGCACGCCAGGCCTCCCTCTCCCTCACCATCTCATGGAGTTTGCCCAAGTTCATGTCCATTGCATCGGTGATACCGTCCGGCTATCTCATCTTTTGATGCTCTCTTCTTCTGCCCTTGATCTCTCCCAGCATCAGAGACTTTTCCAACAAGTCGTCTATTAGCGTCAGATGACCAAAAACTGGAGCTTCAGCTTCAGCATCAGCCCTCCCAGCAAATATTCAGGGTTGATCTCCCTTAAGATTGACTGGTTTGATCTCCTTGCTGTACAGCGGGCTTTCAGGAGTCTTCTTCAGCACCATATTTCGAAGGCATTAAATCTTTGGCATTCTGCCTTCTTTATGGTCCAGCTCTCACAATCATACGTGACCACTGGGAAGACCATAGCCTTGGTTATACATTCCTTTGTCAGCAGGATAATGCCTCTGCTTTTCAACACTCTAACTAGGTTTGTCATCACTTTCCTGCCAAGAAGCAATCATCTTCTTATTTCATGGCTGCAGTCACTGTCCACAGTGATTTTGGAGTCCAAGAAGAGGAAATCTGTCACTACTTCCACTTTTCCTCCTTTTATTTGCCATGTAGTAATGGGGATGGATGCCATGATCTTAGTTTTCTTAATATTTAGCCTTAAGCTGGCTCTTTTACTCTCCTTCACCCTCATCAAGAGGCTCTTTAGTTCCTATGGCTCTAGTAACAAAACTCCCTCTGCAACAGAAACTGCAATTGGTTAAGTCTCTGATAATTCACTGCCATTCTTTAATGACCCATTTACCTTCTTCACTGGCCAAATAGGCAAGTTGAATGGGGATGTGATAGGAATCACTACCCTTGCATCCTTCAGGTCGTTAATGGTGGTGCCATTCTCTGCGATCCCTCCAACAATGTGGTATTGTCTTTGGTTTAGTGTTTTTATAGGTACAGAGAGTTCCAGTGGCTCCCACCTGGCTTTTCCTATGATAAAATCCCTCATCCATGGGTCAGGGAATCAATGTTGGGATTCTTCTAGTTGCTCCAGATGTCTATTTCAATGATGCATTTCAGCACTGAAGAAATAACTAGAAGGTGGATTCAGGAACCAGTTAGGCTTTCTGTAAGAAGTCTGTGCCCCCAGATTCCACTAATCATCTGACCACAGCAATGCTTTGGGATCCTAGGAATTAGAGTCAGTAATTACTGTGTCCAGTAATCCTTAGAAAGTTAGATTATTTCCTTTTGCACACAGCTCTCCTGGTAGTTCAAATGGTAAAGAATCTGCCTGCAATGCAGGAGACTTGGGTTCAATCCTTGGGTTGGGAAGACCCCTGGAGAAGGGAAAGGCTACCCACTCCAGTATTCTTGCCTAGAGAATCTCATGGACAGAGGAACCTGGAGGGCCACAGTCCATGGGGTTGCAAAGAGTTGGCCATGACTAAATATTAACACTATTGCACAAGCTCCTGGTGAACAGACACAGGTCTCTTTGGAGAAGTCTGGAAGGAAGGTTAACAGCATACATTTTTGGCAATGTAACAGGGCCCTTCTTCAAGGAGTGGCCTCTCCTTTGATCAAGGGCTCAAGTGTGGGGCGTGATTAAGGGTTTGTGACTCTCTGTTTTGACCGTTCAGGTTAGGCTTCTGTTCACCAAACCCAGAACTCCTCCACTTAGTCAGATGAAGCAAGACTTAATTTAGTAGGTTCCCCACTTATTTCATTTCTACAGGTACTGCTGTGATAAACTAGTGAATACTGAAGATCTCTTCCAGTCACACTGTGCTCTTTACTGTTTTGGCTTCACTATTCACTATGGTAACTACGCCCATCTTATCTTTGGCATATAATTGCCACCAGGATCCATGCTACCTCTGGGTTCTAGCGTGTCTATTGCTCTGAGAGAGCCCACTTAATCATAGCCATTTCCACTAGAATTTCTTTCTGACCTACAAAGAAGCACCACCCTAGAGCTCCTCAAGGATGCTCAGACTCTCCATCATGAATTTATTTCTGACAGCTATGGTGAAAGTTGCATCCCCTTGACCCTCCAGGTGCATGTCTTAAATGACAACGTACACAAGTCTTAAATGACAAAGCCACTTAAAATTTCAATCTGCCTAAGCCTATGTGGTTTTCCTCCCAATTTTATTGAGGTGAGTGCCTGCGTGTTAAGTTACTTCAATCGTGTCAGACTACTTCTGATTCTATGAACCTATGTAGACCACTGGGTCTTCTGTCCATGGAATTTTCCAGGTAAGAATACTGGAGTGGTTGCCACTTCCTACTTCAAGGGATATTTGTGATCCAGGGGTCACACTCACCTTGCGTCTCTTGCACCTCTGGCATTGGCAGGCAGATTCCACTACTGCTACCTGGGAAGCCCTTTTATTGAGGTATGAAAGGGAAGCCGCTCAGTTGTGTCCAACTCTTTGTGACCCCAGGGACTGTAACCTACCAGGCTCCTCTGTCCCTGGGATTTTCCAGGCAAGAGTACTGAAATGGGTTGCCATTTCTTTCTCCAGGGAATCTTCCCGACCCAGGGATCAAACCCAGGTCTCCCACGTTGCAGGCAGATGCTTTACCATCTGAGCCACCAGGGAAGCCCTTACTGAGGTATAACTAACAAATAAAAACTGTCTACAATTAAAGTGTACAATATGATGTTTTGATAGATACGTATACAAAATGTGAAATAATTACAAAATCAAGCTAATTAGCATTTCCATCATCTTACATCAGTCAATGCAGTTCAGTCACTCAGTTATGTCCGACTCTTTGCGATCCTATGGACTGCAGCATGCCAGTCTTCCCTGACTATCACCAACTCCCAGAGCTTGCTCAGATTCATGAACTTCGAGTCGGTGATGCCACCAACCATCTCATCCTCTGTTGTCTCCTTCTCCTCCTGCCTTTAATCTTGCCCAGCGTCCCCTCATATAGACATCCTTTTTTCCTCTGTGGACGAGAACACTAAAGATATATTCTGTTAGCAAATTTCAGTATTACTCTAATAAACACAATATCGTTAACCATAATCATCACATGCATACTAGATTTCCAGAATTTATCCCTATTTTATAACTAAAATTTTATGCCCTTTGACCAACATCTCCCCATTTCTCTCACTCTTCAATTCCTGGCAACCACCACTCCACTCTCTGCTTGACTTTTTAGATTCCATTTAGAAGTCATATCATGCAGTATTTGTCTCTTGTGTCTGGCTTCTTTTATTAACATAATGTCCTCCAGGTCCTAAGCCTTGGGATATCATCCCCCACAGCAGGGGTCAGCAAACTGCTGTCCAGGGGCCAACTCTAGCCCACAGTCTTTGTATGGCCTTCAGGCTAAAAGGGGTTATTACATTTTTAATTGAAATTAAAATCAAACAAATAATATTTTGTGCCATTTCAAAAAAATGATATCAACTGCAAGTTGCAGTAGTCATAAGTCATGTTGGAACACAGCCATGCTTATCCATTTACAGGTCATCTTTGGCTGCTTTCCGGCTATGACAGGAGAATTTGAATAACTGACACTGGCCTGCGAAACCTAAAACATGTACTATCTGGCCTTTGATGGAAGAAGTTTGCCAACTCATGCTCTGCACGGTACCAAGGAACTTCTGACATTTCCACCCAGGATAGGCCATCTTTGGGAACATACACCAGTCAAACAACCAAGCCAACCATCAGAGCCATTCCCAGCCCCTCAACCTCAACCTCTGAATGCAGAGTCTCTTCCTAGTGGACCAATGTCAATACATTTGGCCTGAGCCACTTTGTAATCCTTCCACCTGGACGCACCTCTCTTAAGACCCATTTCCATACATATGTTCCAGTTTTCTCTTGATATAGACTGGCAAACAGAAATTGGAGATTGCTTTGGTATTTTATCATAACTCCTCATAGGTCATATTTTGATCACATCCTTTGGGTTCTGTTGAGACTTGAGTCTAGTTATAGGTGTTGGCAGCAAGAAAAGGGAGTAGGTTCTGAGTAGGATTATCAGGGTCTTACCATGAAATTGCCTTTGGTGTAAGCTGCTGCTTTGGACAAAGAAGATGGCAGCATTAAGGGGTTGGAGGTACCCAGCCTTATTAGAATCTTCTCATACATCCTAATCCTAATTTTCAGGATCCTAGTGCTTCCCAAGTGGCTCAGTGGTAAAGAATCTGCCTGCAGTGTGGGAGACCTGGGTTTGATCCCTGGGTCGGGAAGGTCCCCTGGAGAAGGGAATGGCAACGCACTCCAGTATTCTTGCCTGGAGAATCCCGTGGACAGAGGAGCCTGCAGGCTACAGTCCAAAGGGTCGCGAAGAATCAGACACAACTGAGTGACTAGCACTTTCCCTTTTCCATCTTTCCCAAGCAATGCTCTAACTTTAGCAAAAAAGACCCCATGAGGCTGGAAGTTCAGTTTGTGTTATAATTCGGTCACCCACAGTATCAGACTTTAAACTTGGTCTTCAGTACTCTTGGTCCTGTGACAACGAGAAATAAGTTTCTTTTGGTGCAAACTGTGGAAGCTTCCAAGTCCCTTATACAGGTCTTGACTAGGAATTTGAAACTCTGAGCTCATCATTTCTTTTCCCCCATGTTTTCCAGCACAGTTAGAAGAAATCAACCAATCCAGCACGCTCCCTCATTTTACTGAAATGTTCTATGGAAGCAAATGTGGAGTCACCCAGAACCTTGTTTCCTATAGAAACTGATACAGGAAACTGCAAGTATTGATCTGAGTAGCTGCTCTGCCACTTCATGCCACGGACTTCAGTGGACCATTTTCCGCTGGAATCAGGGTCATTAACAACTTCAAATCTGATTAGATCAGAGATCCAATTTCGGAAAAACCCAAAACTCATCCTTAAGGGGCTGTTCTTCTGGAACCACTTGTAGATCCAATTCTATATCAGCAAAGCAAAACTGCTGATACATACACACGCACGTGCGCGCACACACACACACACACACACACCCACACACGATTAGTTATAGGGATTTCACCTTTCCCCCTTGTGGGAACTGAGCAAGCTGTCTCTGCAAGGCTGCTGTGTTTGGTGCTGGAACTTGAAATTCTTGGTGTAGGATGGGCAGATAGATATAAAGTCAGGGAGAGCGAGAACAATCTGAAATCCACAAGGGTGGACGGAACCCCATCATTCTTTTTTTTAATTTATCAAAGTATAGTTGATATACAAAGTTGTGTTAATTTCTGCTATACAACAAAGTAGCTCAGTAAAAATATATATATATTTACACACACATATATATTCTTTTTCATATTCTTTTCCATTATAGTTTATCACAGGTTACTGAATATATTTTCCTGTGCCACACAGTAGGACTTTATAGTTTATCCAGTCTAAACACCTGTTTATCCTGTCTAAACACCTGCACCTGTTAATCCCAAACTCTCAGTCTTTCCTTATCCCACCTCCCTCCCCTTTGGCAACCATGAGTCTGTCCTCTATGTCTGTGAGTCTGTTTGTTTTGTAGATAAATTCATTTGTGTCCTATTTCAGATTTCACATAGAAGTGATATCTTATGGTGTCTTTGTCTTTCTGACTCACTTCAGTCAGTGTGATAATCTCTAGTCCATCCATGTTGCTGCAAATGAACTATTTCATGCTTTGTTTATGGCTGAGTAGCATTCCATTTATATATATGTACATACACATACATACACACATACATCCTCTTTATCCACTCTTTTGCCCATGGGCATGTAGGTTGCTTGCATGTCCTGGCTATAGGAAATAGTGTTGCTATGAACATAGGAGTGCGTGTATCTTTTTGAATAACAGTTTTATACAGATATACACTGGGAGTGGGATTGCTAGATCATATGGCAGCTCTATTTTTAATTTTTTGAGGAAACTCGATACTGTTCTCCAGAGTGGTTGCACCAATTTACATTTCCACCAATAGGGTAGGAGGTTAATCTCATCATTCTTGTCACCTCTGACCTGGGTGGTGCGCATGGGCGGCAGAGCCAGAGCCCCTGATCACAGGGCTAAGCAGACACCAGGCCCAGAAGTTGGATCTGGGAGGAACAGGAGCACTCACAGGCCCTTTTGCTGCCTGACATCAAAGAGATGAATGGGCAGGTCAGTGCCAACCAGTTTGAGCTACGAAACAGCTGTTGCCCTCATCTCCACCCAGTAGCCCTCCCAGGACGTCTCTCGTGGCCCACCCTCACCAGAAGCACACGAGGAAGGGAAGGACTCTGGAATATGTAGGTTAAAGTTGCCAAGTAGACACGTCACAAAGCCACTCAGAGAGTTTTGAAATCCTGCTTAATCTTCCACCAGCAGGAGCCAGAGTTCACTCACTCACCAGCCTCTTCAGAGGCAGCACCCCTGCCTGAAGCAAGCATTTGGAGGACGCTCCTGGTGCCCAAGAAAAGCACACTCTAGTCTCACATGAGCAGAGTAGATCTCTTCCAGTTACTGTGACTTGGCCTTACTTCTCCTAGAACCCGAAGCTCATCAGTATTGTACTCAGGAGCCTGGCTGTGTGACAAGAACGACTGCATTAGCTCTTGGCAAGAAACCTCGCCCCTGATGTCAGAGTAGAGGGTGAGGCTTCAGCTCAGATACTACACAGCAGAAAGAGGTGTCAGGCCAGAAGGGGTGCAGGCAGCAGATAACAGCCTTTGGGGGAGCCCTGGGGCACTAGTGGAGAGGTTTCTGGGTGTGTTTTCCGGGTCTGAGACCCAGAGCTGCTGTCTCCCAGAGGTGTCAGCAGACGACAGTCTTAAGAATTGCCCTCTCCCTTTTTGCTTTGTTTTATTTGATGTGGACCATTTTTAAAGTCTTTATTGAATTCGTTACAGTGTTGCTTCTGTTGTTTATGTTCTGGTTTTTGTTTGTGGGTTGGTTTTGTTGGGCTGTGAGGCATACAGGATCCTAGCTCCCTGATGGATCAAACTTGAACCTCTCAGACTGGAAGGTGAAGTCTTAATCACTGGATGGCCAGCAAAGTCCCCCTCTCTTTTTTATTTGAATTAAAATTGCTTGAGCTCCCATCCCTCAGCTTGGAAGCTCAACCTCCTTCTCACCATCTCCACAAATTCCTCCAGGCTACCGTTTTCCTTGATGGTATTCAGGGTGTTGTAGACTCAGCTGAAAGACCACATTTCCCAGTTTCTTTTTGCAGATAGAAGTAGCCAATTAGAAGTAAGTATTAATAGAAGTCTTTGGGTGGGGATCCTGAAAAGACTTTTAAAGGAGCAGATTCATCTAGTGGTGAGTGGGCAGATCAGCGACAACCAGTGTAAGCCACAAAACAGCTGTCGCTCTAATCTCCACCCCGCAATTCTCCCACTCTCTCATGGCCCACCCTAACCAGAGCACATGGGGAAGGGGAGGATTCTGGGAAATATGGGTTAACCTGTCCAAGTGGTTAACCCCAATTATTTCTTTTCCTCTTGCTTTTTTTCCTGGAATGTGGTGTGATGGCTGAGGCTCCTGCAGTCATTTTGTGATCTTGAAGATTAGAGCCACATTCTAAGGACTGGCAGAGCAGTAAGTCAATAGGAGCCTGGTTCCTCAAGACATCAAGGAACCCCTTCCCCAGCCTTGGACTACATGCTTCAGAGTTCTGTTATGTGAGACAGAAATAAATTACCGTGTTTACATCACTGATGTTTCTGGCTTATGTCTTTTGCAACAGTTTCTGTTTTTAGAATTCTTGCCATGTGAGATAAACTTCCTGTGCAGCAAGCTATATTACTGTTCAACAATACCCGGTTCCCTCCCTATAAGAAGGTTGTAGTTTCCTACTCTCTCGACTGCATCTATAGTCTTATGATTTGTTTTGGCCAAGAAATCTGAGCAAAAATGATGAGTATCTCTTCCTGGCAGAAGCTACAAGAGCCAGTATGTATTTCATCTTGTCCCCTTTTCTTTCTGTCAATGATAAGTAGGAATATTTCTATAATAGCTTCTCCATCAGTTTAGGTCACATTATAGCTATTGGCTGACCCATGATGGACATGCAATGTAAGTGAGGAAAAGAATCTTCATTGTTGAAAGTCACTGAGATTTTGAGATTGTTTATTACTGTCAAATTTAAGGAAAAAATGGGCTGGCTTGATACAAAAGATTAGGAGCTGACAAGTTCTTTGAAAAGGGTGGTGGGAAAAGAAAAGAAAAGGCTAGTGGAGTGGATTCTAGGCTAAGACTTTGCAAACGATTCTCAAAACATAACTGTAATGAGAAACTCATTCCTCCTTCTTGCATTTTCCTTTATCTTCACGCTACTGCCACACTTCTGATACCAAATGTGGGGGTTTTTTCCCCCTCACCAAGCAATTCTGTGTCACCAGTTAGATGTCCTACAATTCAATTCAACTCTGACATTAACCAGAATTAATGTTGACACCACAGGCTAAGGGCTTCAGATGCCAGTTCCTAGCAGGTCCCCAGGTTACCCACAACATGTGTCCAACTTGGTTACTAACTGGAGGTTCCCATGACTCCCCCAAATCTTGGATTCAATTGTTTCCAGAACAGTTTATGGAACTCCAGAAAACATTTACCTTGACCGGTTTATTATATAATAAAGGATGCAATAAAGGATACAGATGAAGAAGTTCATAAGGGAAGATCTGGAAGGTCCTGAGCACACAGAAGCCTCTGTCCCCTTGGAATCTGGGTGATCACCCTCCTGCTATGTTTTAATGATTTGAAAGTTCTCTGAACCCTGTACTTTTGGGATATTTATAGAGGTTTCTTCATCATGTAGGCATAATCAACCATTAACTCAATTTCTAAGCCTCTCTCTCCTGCCCACAAGATAGGGAGTGGGACTGAAAGTTCTAAGCTTCTAACCATGGCTTGCTCTTTCTGGTGACCAGCCCCCACCCAAGAGCCCACGAGGCATAGCTTCATTAGAACAAAAGACAGTACTATCACTTAGGAAATTCCAAAGGCTTGAGGAGCTCCATGTCGGGAACTGAGATCAAAGACCAAATATTAGAATAAAGGATACTCTTAATGTAATTTCCTATCACTTAGGAAATTAGAAGGCTTTAGGAACTGTGCCAGGAACTGGGCGGAAAATCAAATGTGTGCGTGTATATATATATACATATATATATGTATATATATATATAAAGCTCCTAAAGCCTTCTAATTATATATATATAATTATATATTATATATATCATTAAATATATATTGTATTATATTAAATATATTATATTATAAATATTATATATATATAATTGTATATATATTATTTGAACTGATCCACCTGGAGAGCTTCTCCCTCCACCCCAGAAGAGAGGATCCATTGTACATGCCATCTTCAGAATCTTACAGCTCCTTCTCCGATCTCTGACCTAGGGCCCAGAAGTCATCACAGCCCAGGATATGGCCCTTTTGTTTTCAACTTTGTTGTGTTTTGTATTCAGTAAAGTGTGATAGTAACTCAGTTGTGTATGACTCTTCAAGACCCTATGAATGGTAGCCCACCAGGCTCCTCCATTCATGGAATTCTCCAGGCAAGAATACTAGAGTGAGTTGCCATTCTCTTCTCCAGGGGATCTTCTCAAGCCAGGGATTGAAACCATATCTTCTGTACTGCAGGAAGATTCTTTTTGTCTGAGCCACCATACACTAATCTGAAGTGTACAGTTCAGCCAATTCTGATCAATAGGTACATTCAGTTTATTTGTATCGCTGTCAGGGTATAGAACACTTTAATCCTTCAATAAAGTCCCCCCATATCCCTTCTCCATCAACCTCCTGCTTAGTAGTGGAGGCCGCTATTATTCTGACTTCTGTTACCATCAGTTCAGTTTGCTTACTCTTACTATTCCATTCACATAAATGGAATTATACAGTGTGGGTTCCTCTCTATCTGGCTCCTTTCACTCATGACAATGCTTTTGAGATTCATTCATGTTGTCATACATACCGGTAATTCTTTTCACTGCTGAATAGTGTTCCATCACTAAGTTTGCCACAGTTTCTATCCACTCACCTACACTGATGGACATTTAGACCATTTCTAGTTCTTTGCCATTATAAATACTGCTGCTATAAACACTTGTGTAGTACAACTCATTTCTGGACAACTGGTTTCCTTTCTCTTGGACAGATATTTAAGAATTGAATTGTTAGACCATATGTTCAACATACATTCACCTTTTTAAAGAACTGATAGGGACTTCCCTGGTGGTTTAGGGATCCAGACTAACAAAGCAGAGGCTCCAGGCTCCATCCCTGGTCAGATGGAGATCACATGCTGCAACTAGGAACTGGCACAGCCAAATAGATAAGTATTAAAGAACTGATAGTTTTCTGAAGTGACTGTACTGATTTACACTCCAATTTACAGCAATGTATGAAAATTCTACTTGCTCCACATCTTCTGCAGCACTTGATATTATTAGTCTTTCTAATTTTAGCCATTCTGCATGTGATGCTGTCTCGTTCTTATTTTCATTTACTTTTTGCTCATGACTAGTGATATTGAACATCTTTTTTCATGTGTTTATTGGCCATTTAGAAATCCTCTGTGTGTGTGTGTGTGCATGCGCACGTGCACACACACACACATAACTGCCTCTTAATGCCCACAAACCTAGTGACTAGATACTGGAATGATGTGGTCCCAAACTCATCACCTTGGCAACCCTCCTTACCAACAGAAAATAGCCAATCGAACAAAAAGATTATCTCTTTGGCCTCCCAAATTTCATATGCATGCATGAGTGCTAAGTCATTTCTGTCATGTCTGACTCTTGGTGACCCCATGGAGCCCACAAGGCTATTCTGCCCGTTGGATTTTCCAGTCAAGAATACTGGAATGGGTTACCATGTCCTCCTCCAGGGGAATCTTCCTGACCCAGGGATCGAACCTGTGTCTCCTGCATTGGCAAGCTGATTCTTTACCACTGAGCCACCTGGGAAGCCTCCACATTTCATATAAGAGCCTCTAATTGGCGGAGCTGAATCTGCATCCAAAACTCCATATCATGGACATCTTCAAAACACAGTATCAGTTTTTTTCATCTCTACCCCATGGGAAGATGGCATGGGGAGGGAATGGATACCTAACACCTAACGTAATTCCCCTAGTTATGAATGAAGTAGGTCAGCTCTGCCCTGCTTCTTCCTGAGAGGCAGTCAGGTGTGCCTCTGAACTGGTGATTCCTTGAGTCCAGGATATGCTCTAGTGGTGGCACAGGAAATGGTTTTAGGCCCCAAATAATATTAACTCACATTGAATTGCATCACAAGAATAAATTGCTTTTGGAATGTCTTTTAAGAATCATTTATTTTGGCTGTGCTGGGTCTTTGTTGCTGCAAGGCTTTTCTCTAGTTGTGGTAAGTAGGGGCTACTCTCCAGTTGTGGTATGTGGGCTTCTCCCTGCAGTGGCTTCTCATTGCAGCAGCTTCTCTTGGTTTCAGAGCACAGGCTTTAGGGCCCTCAGAGCACGTGGGCTCAGTAGTTGCTGCTCCGGGACTCTAGAGCACAGGCTCAACAGCTGTGGCCCACAGATCAGGGATTTTCCCAAATCAGTGATCGAGCCCGCATCTCCTGCATTAGCAGGTAGATTGTTAACCACTGAGCCACCAGGGAAGCCCTTGAATACCTTTTAATGATATATCTGTTTAGTAGAGCCAGCTAGCTTTTGTGCTCAGCTCCTGGAAGGTAATCTCTCAACCCCTGGAATGTCCTGCCTGAAAGGAGTGTCTTTCTTTACCTGGGGGCCTTGGGTCAGCTTAGACAGTTCCTAACAATGGGATGGATGGCAGCAGCTTCGGGTCACAGGTATCAGCCAGAGGGACAGGAAAGGAAGGCAACCACAGGCGGCCAGTCATATCTTTGTGAGTGAGCTCCAATAAAAACGTTGCCGCCAAATCTTGTGGGAGCTTCCCCGGCTGACAGTATTGTCACACACTGCTGCCGGAACTTAGCACTGCCCACTGCTCCACTGGGAGAGAACACCCGGGAGCTTCTCGGCTGGAACTCTTCTGGTGTGTGTGTGTGTGTGTGTGTGTGTGTGTGTGTGTGTGTGTGTGTGTTAGTCACTTTGTTGTGTCCAGCTGCGACTGCAGAGACTGTAGCCCTCCAGGCTCCTCTGTCTATGGAATTCTCCAGGCAAGACTACTGGAGTGGGTAGCCATTCCCTTCTCCAGGGGATCCTCCCAACCCTGGGATCGAAACCAGGTCTCCTTTACTGCAGGCAGATTCTTTACTGCCTGTGCTACCAGGGAAGCCCAATAAACCGTAACTGTGAGCATAATGGCTTTCAGTGAGTTCTGTGAGTCCTTCTAGTGAATTATTGAACCAGAAGGTGGTCTTGGGCACACCCAGCCTTGTAGTTGGCATCAAAAGTGAGGGTGGTCTTGGGCCTCCCAAGTCCTGCAGTGTCTTTGGGCAGTAAAGCAGCGATCACACCCCACCTGGTGATGTCCTCCAATGGATCAGACTCTGGCCTCCAACTCAGAGCCCTCAGTCAGCAACTCAGTATCCAGCTCAAACACAATGTATCTTTTTTCTTGTTTGTCTTCGTTGGATTTATCTTTATGGCTGTTTTCTATTCATATCAAGAAGTACTAGGTCTCCACTCCAATACTTTGGCCACATGATGGGAAGAACTGACTCACTGGAAAAGATCCTGATGCTGGGAAAGATTGAGGGCAGGAAAAGAAGGGAGTGACAGAGGATGAGATGGTCAGATGGCATCATCGACTCAATAGACATAGCGAAGCGAAGTGAAAGCACTCAGTCGTGTCCGAGTCTTTGCGGCCCCATGGACTCCTCCATCCCTGGGATTTTCCAGGCAAGATACTGGAGTGGGTTGCCATTTCCTTCTCCAGGAGACCTTCCCGACCCAGGGATTGAACCCTGGTCTCCTGCATTGTAGGCAAGACGCTTTACTGTCTGAGCCACCAGGGAAGTCAAGTTTAAGCAAACTCTGGGAGATAGTCAAGGACAGGGAAGCCTGGCGTGCTGCAGTCCTTGGGGTTGCAAAGAGTCAGACACAACTAAGTGACCAACAGTACTACTACCATATATCATGTACATATAATGTACATATCACAAAATATAATATGCATATTTTATACATATGTATACACATGTCACATATAGATATATGTACAAAATATAACATATGCAATATATGCATTTTAATTGAATGTATCTTTAGGGCTGTTATTTATGTGAAACAATACAGATTTTCCACATATTAGTGTGCTTTTAAAATATTTTTAAGTTAAAATGAGAGTTCCTTTATTAAATAAATGAATAATAATAAAGGTGTGATGAAAATGTGGCAAAAATTGAGAAGAGAATATATATACATAGGCATACTGGTTTTTTTCTAATTTAATTATTTTTGGCTGTGCTGGGTCTTTGCTGCTGTGCGGGGTTTTCTCCAGGCATGGCGAGCGGGGGCTACTATTTGTTGCAGCACAGAGGCTCCTCTTTGCAGTGGCTTCTCTTGCTGCACAGCACGGGCTGTAGGGTGCACAGGCTTCAGCAGCTGCCCAGTGGGCTCGTAGTTGTGGCTCCTGGGCTCGAGAGTACAGGCTCAATAGTTGTGGCACTTGGTCACTCCGCAGCATGTGGCATCTTCCTGGATCAGGGATCAACTCTTGTCTCCTACATTGGTAGGCAGATTCTTTACCACTGAACCACCAGGGAAGCCCCAAATCATATTATTTTCTTTTCTGACACCTTTCGTTTCTATTTTATTACTTTTTTTTTTTTTTTTAATGCTACTCACAGCCCACTAAACTGATTTCGTAACCCATGAACAGGCTGTGACCAGAAGTTTGTGAAACATTGTTATGCAACCACTTTGAACTGGACCCTGTCTCTGTGCTTTGGCACAATGACCCTTGACCCTGGGCAGAGGTCTCCACCCCCAGCCCTGTGATTCCAAGGGTCTACTTTTGACTAACCTGGCTGAGTGCCTCCCCACAGGCAACAGAACCCAAGGGTCTTCAGGAAGTGCCCCCTGGGGCCTATACCCCTTCTCGACCATGCTATGGGACCCCAGGACCCTGGAGTTCCCCACCCAAACTACTCTGAGCTCACTCTAGTGGCCTTCTTGTGGACACACCCTAAACCAAGAGGGAACCAGGAGTATGGCTGGAGCTTGGATGTGCAGGGTGGGGTGTCCACACTCACGTGCTGGAGGTACCCAGAGTGGGGAAAACCCAGTTGCCATGGGCCTGGAGCCTCCATTTGTAATTATCCAGTTACCAGCACCACCTCTCAACATCAGGGGCCAAGCTGGCTTTGGCTCTGCACACATACCGGAGAGGGTCTCCATCTGCCGTGGAGACTCTCTCACTGGTCAAATCTTCTTGAGGCCCACCCCTCATACCGGAGAGGGTCTCCATCTGCCGTGGAGACTCTCTCACTGGTCAAATCTTCTTGAGGCCCACCCCCTCATCCCTCCCACCTCACCCCTGCCTGGCTTGGTTCACTGTATCCCCCACCTAGGCTCTGGAGTCTGTGACCCTCCCGTCTTACTCCTGGGGGCCCTGCCCCAGCCCCTGCCACTTTGTTCCACTCCCCGGTCAAGAATGATCAGAGACCAAGGGACAGAGAACACAGGGCTTTACTTCCTGTCTGGACACAATGGATAAATGGGGTGGGGGGGTAGGGGGAGGCGGGCAAGCAGTCCTCAGGCAGGCAGGGCTGGGAGAGCAGGGGGCTCAGGCCATCAGTCCTGGCTCTGGCTCCATCCACCTCTTCTCTTTCAGGCTGGGCTTTGTTGTAGGTCCTGCAAGGTCACAGCGAGCCAGTGGGGGCTCAGTCTCGGGGTGCCAATTAGATCTTCAGCCCCTGCTTCCTCAGGACTCATCTGTCACGATTCCAGCACAATCGGGGCAACTGTCTACACTTGCCACCTGTGGGTAAAAGAAACAGTTCAGTCGTGAGTCAGAACAATACGATTATTACGTGTGATCTGGATGCTGGAGGATGAGGCCCATCCATCCTGTTCCTCAGAAGGCTCCAAGGAAACTCTGAGCAAGTGACAAGAAGCTTATGGGGAATAGCTGGCTCAAGAGTCCCCAGGGGTCATTCACGTGTTCAGCAAATATTTACTATGCACCTACTCTGGGCCAGGCAGTGACCTAGGCACTGGGGACACAGGAACATGGCCAGGAGCACGAATGGAGGAAATTCCTGCTCTGGGAGCACTGACTTGCCAGTGGGGGAGATGGACAATGAGAGAAGACCTAAGTCAAGTATACGGATGGTGATGAGTCAGTAATGAGTGCTATGAGGAAAAATAAAACAAGAAAGGAGGCAGGGAGGCCCAGGAGTTGGGGGCATCCTCATGGCAATGAGTAGACATGCCTTAGTGGGGAGGTGATATTTGAGCAAAGACCTGAAGGGGATGAGAGGGAAGCCACGTGGACATCTGGAGGAAGGGTGTTCCAGGCATAGGGAACAGTCAGTTTTAAGGCCCTGAGTGAGGGAGTAGACAGGAGGGATTAAAGGAGAGCTGGAAGGCCAGGGGGTTGGGCCAAAGCAAGTGAGGGGGATCTTAGAAAACAAAGGAGGGGGCTTCCCTGGAGGTGCAGTGGTTAAGTCTCTGCTCCCAGTGCAGGGGCCCAGGTTCAATCCCCGGTCAGGGAACTAGATCCTACGTGCCTCAACTAAGAGCCTGCATGCTGCAGCCAACTAAGACCCAAAATGTGTGAAAGTATATGTTAGTCGCTCAGTCATGTCCGACTCTTTATGACCCCACGGACTGTAGCCCACCAAGCTCCTCTGTCCATAGGATTCTCCAGGCAAGAATACTGGAGTGGGTTGCCATTCCCTTCTCCAGGGGATCTTCCTGACCCAGGGACCTGCATTGCAGACAGATTCTTTACCATCTGAGCCACCAAAGCAGCCGACTAAATAATTCTTTTTTTTTTTTAAAGAAAGAAAACAAAGGGAACTTCAGAAAACAGCCCTTTTCCATCTCCCAGCTGCCACCTTACCTACCCCTCCCTGTCCCTCGGGACTCATCTCCTACTCCTCTTCTCTCACACCTTCCCAGCCACTCCGCCTCCTCCCTTGGTTATTTTAACAGGCTCAGCTCATTCCTGCCTCCAGGGCTTTCCACTTGCTGCTCCCACTGCCTGGTTTTTAAAATTGTCTTTGTCATCATCAGAATCCATTCTCCTTTGACCTCTTAAGAGGAAGTGCCTCTTCTCATCCTTCTCAATCTCATCTTTATTTTCCTCTTGGCAAGTCTCTTTTTCTGTATTCACACTTCTCATGAAAGCATTGACCTGTTTATTGTGATCTCCTACCAGCTGTGAGTTCCCTAATGGTGGGGAACAGGGTCCCCAGCATCACAGCACAGGGAGGATGTGTGTGCTCAGTCGTGTCCGACTCTTCGCCACCCCATGAACTGTAACCCGCCAAGCTCCTCTGTCCATGGGATTTTCCCGGGCAAAAATACTGGAGCGGGTTGCCATTTCCTACTTGGGGGATCTTCCCGACCCAGGGATTGAACCTGCGTCTCTTGTGTCTCCGGCATTGGCAAGTGAATTCTTTACACCTAGTGCCACCTGGGAAGCCCGGGCACAGAGTAGGTGCTCACAAATGTCACTGAAACAATTTATAGCCCTAGAGGTAACATTCAGGCAGACATAGGTCCAGCCCTTCCCTGATTTTTATCTGCTGTGTGACCTTGGGCAAACTTTGCAACTCTCTGAGCCTCACTTTTCCCACAGTGGAGAGCACAGTGCCTGGCACAAAGTCAGGATCTATAAACATGAGTTGAAAAACTGAGGCAACAGTGCTTGACTCCCTTATTCAACACCGATCAGACACGTGTCAGTGATCTCTTTTAATTCTATCCATGTTCTGCCTCCCACCTTCAGGCAAAAAGATATGGCTGTGCCCTTTTTCCTGATGAGGAAGCTGGACAAGAGAGGTCATAAAACTTGGTGTTGGTTAGACTTCCTGGTGGTTCAGATGATAAAGCATCTGTCTATAATGTGGGAGACCCAGGTTCGATCCCTGGGTCGGGAAGATCCCCTGGAGAAGGAAATGGCAATCCACTCCAGTACTGTTGCCTGGAAAATCCCATGGACAGAGGAGCCTGGTAGGCTACAGTCCATGGGGTCCCAAAGAGTTGGACACGACTGAGCGACTTCACTTTCATACAGTTTAACTGAGAGCTTGCAAACTGGTGGCCCTTGTATTTTATTTAATCTGTAGCATTATTAAAACATTAGTTTCTCTGCTTGAAATCCTCCCTTTGTCCTCCTTTCCTGCCTGACACTGGGCCCTGGGAGGCGGAGCACAGCCTGGTGGGAGAGACGAGGGCACAAAGGAGAAAGAGGCTGAGGTGTCTGATCCTCTCGACCCCTGCCCTGCTCCTTCCTGGGGAGCTTACCAGGAAGCAGTGGCTGGAAACCCCTCTCTGGAGTCACAGCTCCTGTTTGGGGGCCCCTCCTTCAGCTCCATCTCTCTCCGGGCCCTGGTGCAGCCTCTCCTTCCCCTCACTGCCTCAGGCTGTGGCATCACAGCTCCCAGGTGTTGCTACTCCTGGGGAGTTGCACCACTGCATTCCCCGGCCATGTGAACAAGCCCAGGCTAGTCTGCTAGAGAAGACCACCAGGTGAAGACCTGAGGTTCCCATTCAAACAGATCCCTGCTGACCCGCAAATGCCCTCAGAGGCACAAATAAATCCAGCGGCAACCAGAAGAACCACCCAGCTGAGCCCAGACTCTGTTTCCAAAGTGCAGAAATGAGAGCTCAGTAAATGGTTATCATCTTAAACCACTGAATTCCGGGGTGGTTTCCATGGATGTGCATTCTCAGTCACTCAGTCATGTCTGACTCTTTGCAACCCCACAGACTGTAGTCTGCCAGGCTTTTCTGTCCATTGGATTTCCCAGGCAAGAATACTGGAGTGGGTTGCCATTTCCTTCTCCAGAGGCTCTTTCCGATCCAGGGATTGAACCTGCGGCTCCTGCATTGGTAGGTGGATTCTTTACCACTGAACCACCTGTGAAGCCCGGTTTACATGGATATGTCTCCTTTAAAATGACCTTGTTAGGGGCCTTCAAGTCTCGTCTAGTCAGAGTGTAAGCCAAGGTCTCCTCCCTCCCAGTCCTGATGCCTCTCCCACCCAGCCCCCATTCTCACTGGTGAGGATGACGATGCCTGTGATGAACAGGACTGCTGCCACCATCAGCCCCCCGTTTCCGGAGAGTGTCCTCGTCTGCAGAGAGAGAAACGGAGGAGTGTGATGAGAGGGGCCTTCAGCCTCCTTTCCCCCACAGCCTCCCAAGAGTAACTTACCATAGAAAAAGGGGTCATCTTCCTTTGAACCTGGAGGGGACAGAAGGAAACAAAGGTTTATGAAGCAAATTGGCGAGTGAGAGAGTTAGAGAGGAAATACCTGGATCTCAGCCTTGGTGCACTCAGGGCAAAACCCGAAGTCCTCACAAGGAACACAATTGGTTCCCATCACCTCTAAACTCTTCTCTTCGCTTATCCCCTTACTCACTGCGCTTTACTCCCACCCCCATTCCCCATGGGTGAACTGTGCGAAGCCCTGCTCACCTCAGGGCCTTTGCACTGGCTGCTTCTACTGCCAGAAGCTCCCTTCCTCCAGCATCCACATGGTTCCCCTTAGCTTCTTCTCAGTGAGGTCTCCCTGGCCTTTTACAGAAAATACTCTCTGACCACTCTCTCACCCTAACTCTGTTGTATCTTTTTCTGCCCCCTCTTCATTTTTCTTGACAGCAACTTAATATATGGCTATTATTAACTTATTATATATAGTTATTATGATCCTTATTTGTTGTCTCTCTCCCATGAGAACATCTGCTCCATGAAGGGAGAGATTTTCATCTGTCTCACTCACTTCTGTACTCCTGGCACCTAGAGGAGGGCCTGGCCCACAATAAGTGCTCAGTGAATACTGTTTGAATGAATGAGTGAATGAACTCTCTGTGTGATCCATGGCTGTATCATTTCCATCTGTTCACTGAGGCTGGCTGCACAGGAAGTGGAAGATAAGGCCAGGAGGGGAAGAATCAAGGTGCCCCTATACACAGAGCTCTTTGCTGACCCCAAACTGATCTCCAATGCACAGGTAAATCTAGCTGAGACCAGAGAAGCACCCAGCCAAGCCCAGACTAAACTTCCAAATTGCAGACCTGAGCACTAAATAAATGATTGTCATTTTAAGCCACTGGGTTTTGGCATCATCTCTATGCAACACTCACACATTCATTCATCTATTCAGACATTTACTGTGTGCCCACCCTTTACTCACTCACAATACCAGCCCTGAAGTCAGGTATTCACCCGACACCTGGTTACTGAGCATTCTTCTGTGCTGCACAGTACTGAGGTGCTAAGAACATGCAGTGAATAAGAAACAGCCTGTGTCCAGTCTGAGAAGGTAGTTACTGACCAGGCTGTCTGAGGATGGAGTCCTTCCTCTCGTGCCTGCTTGGGGATCGTGTCTTGGAGGCGTGGAGCCTTGAGTGGGATTGGCAGGGGATTTCGTCTTGGAGGGCGTAGAGCCTTGAGTGGGATCGGCAGAGAGCAGCCAGAGGATGGTGGAGGGCAGGAGTGAACCAGTGAGAGGAACGAGAGACACCATTAATGATCTTTGGGAGTAGTCCCTCTCCTACACCTACATTCAGTGAGCTGGCACAGGTCCCCGCACCCCCCCAACCCACGGAGGCAGCCAGGAGTGGCAGGTGCTCACCCTGATTAAGACCAACAGCCTAGGCTAGCTTGCTAACCCCAGAGGAACCCCCTGGCCCCTCTCTGAGGACCTTCTGGATGGCCCCATGATCAGGAATAAAGGGTAACATCTGTCAGACCCAGACAAGGGCCTCCAGGATCTTGACCTAGTCACAGAACTTGGAGATACTGGTTAGAAAACATGTTGAGTATCACCTCTGCTCCCCAGACCAAGAACATCAGAGGGTTGCTCTTTGTAAAAACATGAATATCCCCAAGGAAAGTCCTGCCCCTCTGGCACTGAGAAGCATCCCCAGTAAGGTGGTCACCCCTGACGGATGCCCAGATGTGAAGTCAACAAGCAGAGAAACTGCCTCGTGACTGGCTCCCCAGGCCAGCCTCAGCGCCTCGCTTCTTAAACATGAACCAACAGCCAAAGGTTATAAGATGTTCAGGAAAGCTTTTTCCAAGAAAAGAGAGCAGCAAAGTCATGGGCAAAGATGGAAGGATCACAGGAAATGAAAAGGACAGCCTCAGCAGTATGTAGGGCTTATCGCCCCCTTCCCCGGTGTGAGGCAGCCTAGGCTCAAATTTTGGTTCTGCCATTTTGCACCATGTGTCCTAAGGCCTGCCGAGTAACCTCTCTGGGCTTCAGTTTTCTTCCCTGTAAAATGGGGTACCAACAGCTCCTACCATGTAGGGTAGTGATCAGCACTGACTGATCATGTAAAAGTTTAGCACAGTGCATGGAGCAACCCTCAGCACATTGTTGTATTGTCTACTTGGCTCCGACTCTCCCCTTCTTCTGTGAACAGTTCACCTTTCTCTCAGGGGAAATGCTGCTTTCCCAGACCATCTCGGTCTCCTACGGTAACCCAGCCACAAGGGGGAGCATGTGACCCAGTCTCGTCCTTTCCTGAAGCGCTCAATGGCTTCAGGCATGTCCAGCTCTGTGCTAGCTATGGACTGCAACCTGCCAGGCTCTCCTGTCCCTGGGATTCTCCAGGCAAGGATACTGGAGTGGGTTGCCGTGCCCTTCTCCAGGGGTTCTTCCGACCCAGGGATCAAATTCGCATCTCTTATGTCGCCTGCATTGGCAGGCAGGTTTTACCACTGAGCCACCTGGGAAGCCCCATCCTTCGCTGGGACCTTTCAAATTCCAAGTTAAAAATTTCAGCAGATGCTGGGTGAAACTCAGAAGTTCTGAGCCTGCAGGTGACGGAGCCACTTCCTTGCCAGGTGAAAGACAAGCTCCAGCACGAGAGAACAAAGACGCAGGAGGGAGAGAAGCTCTGTGGGGGCTGGGCAAGCTTGAGATTCAGCAGTGCCTTTTACCTTTTGGCTGCTTGACCCCCTCCGCCCAACTAAATTTTCATCACGTATAACCAGGGATATAGAAGAACACATAGAGTAACCCAGGTCAGCAAGGACTCAGAGTAAGAGAATCCAGAAATATGAAGATGTTTTCTCAACTGGAAAATGTGGAAACAGCTGCTATCCCCCACCCCCATGGTTGTACAAAATTAAAAACAAAACAAAACAAAAACTCCCTTCCCCCAAGACGCTGTATTTCCATCTGTTGTAAAACTGTTTTAATAGAGACTGTCAGCAAGAGATGCTTTTCTGTCATCACTGGGAAGTTGTAACAATGATAATAGTAAAAAAAAATCTAGGAGGAGGACTTTCCACGTAGTGCCCTTGTACAGTGCCCAACCTGAGCAACCATGCATGCATTCCAGCTTGTGAGTGGCCTAAGCTATAAGACTTTCCAGTGGGGGCTGCTTCTCAAATATGGGCCATCACACAGGCATTAGAACCACCTATTACCTTTATTTCCGCTCATCTCCGTTTCCCAAATGTTACCTCTGGTAACATTGATTCACTTGTCCTGTGGTGAGTCACCTCTTACATTATTCTTGGTCTAAGTGGTTCAGACAGAGTTGACGGGGTTTTCAAGCCCCACGATGGGGCACAAGACTCAGCCTTGACCAATCGGAGCTGTTCATTTTCCAGGCTCCCATTGGCCAGTCGTGGGCACGTGACCCCACCTGGGCCAATGAGAGTCAGCGCTAGGCCTTCTAGCTAGAGGGGCACTCTAGTTGCCGAGTCTGTAATTGAAACTTAGAACTAGTGGACCACTTTTGCCACTAAGAGGGGAAAAACCTCTTCAGAATGAAGATAGCAGAGCTGAGAGAGGAAGAAAGTCGTGATGGCAGTGCTTGAGCTCTTTGACCCAGCTATGCCTGACATTAGTGCCTCTGTACTTAACAAAGCATGTATTGCTAATAATTTTTTTTTTCAGTTGGGTTTTCTGAATTTTGTAACTGAAAAGCTCCTGCTCTAACATTAAGAAGATCTACGCCAAGGATAAACCCACAGGCACATTTCCCGCATCAGCCCTATGAAGGGACCTGAATCTTTATTCAGGGTCTTGGAGGGACTTCCCTGGTTGTTTAGTGGTTAAGAATCCGCCTTCCAATGTAGGGGACACAGGTTTGATCCCTGGTCGAGAAAGATCCCATATGCCTCAGAGCAGCTAAGCCCGAGGGCCACAACTATGGGGCCCAAGCACTCTAGAGCCTATGTTCCATAACAAAAGAGAAGCCCGAGTACTGCATCAAAGACCCTGTGCAACCGAGACCCAGTGCAACCAAGACACAGTGCAACCAAAATAAAATTAATTAATTAAATCAAGTTACATTAAAAAAAAAAACGGGGGGGTCCTCTGAGTCTATCAAATTTGAAAACGCTGCAAACCAGATGGTCCCTGTTGGGATGTCTGCTACAAATAAGCTTTATTACGACTCCGAGAAGTCCCAGCAGATAAAAACACGTTTAACTGAAGAGTTTCCCGAATATCTTTAACCGCAAACCAAAAAAAAAAAAAAAGGAAAAATATATTAATTCCCCAGACGGATGCTCTGAGAAACGTACTCAGGGAAATGCTGCCCTAGATGGAGAATTAAACACAACTTAAGTATGTTGCTGTTCCAGTCCCAGGTCTACCTTGCATCGTGTTCTTGTCCGTCCTCTGAGCTGTTGTTAGAAGCACCTCCGTTTCCGTTGTTTGTTGGGTCTGGGTCTCCATCTGGTTCGGTGTTGCTTCTACTCAGGGCAGAAGAGAAAGGGGGGAGGGTGAGAAAGGAGTGAATCATGGACTTGCAGAAAACAGCAAGGGTCCTTCTCCCTGAACCAGGCTGGCTAAAATCAAAGATGTCCACGGATAAATGTCACTGTGGGGGTGAGAAAGGGGGACCCTCTCGTGTGCCGCTGGTAGCAGGGCAAGTCAGTGGTCCTGTGCCCCACAGGGTCATGAGTAAACTTCAGAGCCAGGTTCCTGGACTCATCCCAGGCATGTCACTGCCTTTTGGTGGCTCCTTGGGCGAGTGACTCTGAGCCTCCTGTAAAATAAGGATAGTGCTCATTTCTTTCTCAGAGGGCTTGTGGGGGACTGGATGAGTGAATGCAGGGTAAGTGTTTAGAACCATGACTGTCCCTTCATTTGTGCTGCAAGTGCTCAAGGAGGAAGGGACAAGATTTCTCATTGTGGTGCTGTGAGCAGCAGGATGAGGTGAGCCTAGATGGAGCCATGCCTGAAGGTGCATCCCTGGACTTTTCAGTTACACACACCCCAAAACTCCCATTTTGAGATTTTTGATGCTGTGACAAGATGTTGACAGACCCATTCCTTGTTCCTCATCTGGAGCTGGAGTAGGGACATAAATGATTTCAGGCACTGGATCTGCTGGAGTTACGACCTCCTTCGATGTCTGTCCTGGAAAATCAAGGAAGAGACGTCAGTGGGGAGCCTTTGGTCCCCCTTCTCTCACCAACTCCTACCCTACCCTCCCTTCTGAAACCTTGGTGGTCTGTTGGTGGAGCAACAGTTGATCGATCAGCTTTGGTGGAAGTGTTTTAAGAAATGCTAACACCGCAGCACCCTACCTCCAGCTACCTCTCCCTATCCATCCTTGTGGGATGAGAGAGACAGTTAAGGCAAGTATGCCCAGGTGCTAGAGTCAGCCACGGGCCTGATTTCAAATTCTGTTCCCAATAACTTCCTTGCTGTGTGACCCGGAGCAAGTGAAACCCCTCCCTCTGAGCCCTGGTTGCCCCCTCTGCAAAGTGGAGATAATTCTTGAATCTACTTCTCAAGACTGTAGAGAGGGTGAAATGAGATGGAGGTGGGATTGCCTACTGCTTAACATGCAGTCAGTGCTGGATATCGGATATCTTATCTATCAATTGCCACGGCCCCCAGCCTGGCCCCACCTCCATCCTCTCCCTCTGGGACCATTGCACAGCCTCCTCCCTGGGCTCCCTGCTCCCCATACACAGCCAGAGGGAGCCTGTGAACCTGATTCAGATCAGGCTGCTGGCTGAGTGGCTCCTCTGGCTCCACCTTGCTCTGAGTAAGAGCCAAAGCCCTCAAGTGGCCCATAAGTGTGCCCCCCAACAACCCAATCTCCTGTCACCTCTCTGACCTCTCCTCTTTCCACCCCACCCCTTGTTCATCCCAACTCAGGCCCACTTGCCTGCTGTCACTCATACTCTCCAGAGAGAACTCATATTCCTCACATACCTGCTTGGCTCATCCCCTCCTCTCCTTGTGTCTGTCCAAATGTCACTTTCTGGTGAGGTCTTCTCTGATCACTCTATTTAAGCAAGCCTCATTTCTCGCTTCTACTTTCTTTCCATAGCATTTTCCACCTTGTAGCATATAATATTGGCTTGGCCCAAAAGTTCATTTGGTTTTTTTCCATAAGATGTTATGGGCCAACCCAATATAAGTTACTGAATGCATCTGGTGTCTGTCTTTCCAATTAGAATGTGAGCTCCTGTTTTATGCCTTGTTGTTTCCCCAGTGCCTAGAATAAGATCTGCTCAGTGAATGCTTGTTGAACGACTGAATGAACACACAAAAACCATTTTATCCCAGAGAAATGGGGCCACTTCAGTGCAGAGTTTGCTCTGGGTTCCGGTGTTAGAGCCCAGCCCCTCCACACACTAGCCTCTGGCACAGGGCACTTTCCTTCACTGAGCCTCAGTTTTCTCATCTGTAAAATGGCCATAATAGCCTCATAGATTAGAGCAGAAGCTGAAACAAGCACCTGCCATGTAGAAAGCACCTGCAAGGACCCCCATAGATACTGTTTTCAGAAAACACTTCATAGGCAAGGGTGAGGTGTCTTCAACTCCTGGACTGGCCTCAGCTCACCCCCTTTCCCTAATCACATACCACCCGAGGATCCAGGGAGCTCCTGTGCTGTGAGTCGAGGGTTCCTGGCTGCCAAGTAGAAAACCGACACCCATGTCCCCGCCAAATCAAACTCTGTGAGTTCTTCTTGGAAGTCAAATGGAGGATGCTCAGCAGGACAGGCTCTGGCCAGACTCACTGGAAGCAGCCACCCAGGTCTGAGGTATCTAAACAGGGTGTAACCTTGGCCCCCTTACCGGGGGCCCCACTTCCTGGTGCCAGCTCAGTAGAAGACTGAGGACATAGGAGAGAGAACCCAGATTCACCAGGCAGCCACCCAGCAACACAGGCACTCGAAGTGGGGCTGGGGACTCTGCAGCAGGGTGGAAAGAAAGGGCTGGGCCTTACCTCTGGTGGGGAGAATCAGGCCAACGGTGATAAAGAGACACAGGCGACCAGAGGGCGACATCTATAGAGCAAGTCAGAGCTGGAGTCAACCAAGATGTCAGTGAGGCAGGGACAGGGGAACCCCCGGGACCCTGCAGCTCCCTTCCTTACCCTGAGCAGGCCCCTCTGGCTTCAGAGACCCCTGCTAGGGCTGATGGCTGGCTGTGGGGAAGAGGGCCAAGGGGAGGGTCTCAGAAGTGGAGGTTCCCAGCAGTCAATCCCTCGTTCCCTCTGCAGGTCCCCAAAGATAACAAAAAGCATCAGTCTACACCAAGCTCCAAGAGGCAGCTACTGCCCAGGGCAGTCCCCCTGCCCCACAAAGTGGAGAAGCACTCACGGGCCGGCTGGGACCGACCCTGCCGGGCAAGGGGAAGGCGCTCGGGCACAGAAGAGGAGATAGGAGGGCCTCGGCCCTCCTCTGGGGCTGTCCTCAGAGCGAGGAGCCAGCAAGGAGGGGGAAAGAGGAAGAGTGAGTAATGTGCTTCTGATCTCAGAGGAAAAAGTGAGTTGGTGTGAGGGCCTCCCAGCAGGGACAATAGAGCGGGATGCTGGGCAGATCTGGGCGGGTGAGAGGGAGGTAGGCGGACTGGGGAGACTGAGGCAGGAGGAGCCGAGTGGTGACCACATGGCGGTGCCGAAGACAGTGGGACTGAGAGTGAGCATGAATGGGGGCGGAGAGGCGCCGAGAGGATGGTCTCTACCCACCTGAGCCCGGCGCCTGGGCAGAGGGGAGCGGATGGAGGAGAGTCCGAGGAGACACTCACGTCAGCGCCGGGGGTCCCGAGCCGGCAGCCTGTACCGAGAGGGCAGCGGCGGCGGCTGCGTCCAGGCGGAGGGTGTGGCCAGGGAGCGCGCTGGCGGGCGGGGACCGAGACGGGCTCAGTCATTTCCTCTCGGGTTTCCTGGCTTCGGAGCCCGGGGTGGGAGCAGGAGGGGGAGACGTTAAGGGCGATGCGGGGGCCTGGGGTGAGAGGCAGGGCGGAGGCCTCCACCCACCCCGCCTAGGGGAGGCTGGGGGGCGGGAACCGCGGGCGGGCAGGTCTAGGCGGGGTAGGGTCTGGGGAGGCAAGAGGAGCAGGGGGAGGGATCTACTCTGGGGTCTCGGGGATCGGCAGCTGGGTTTGGGGGGGTGGCATGGAGGGAAGGGAGGGGAAGTTTGAGGGGTTCCTAGAGAGGAGGAGGCCGCTAGGGAGCTGGCGGAGGGGAAGAACAGGAAGGGGGTAAGTCTGGGGAGGGGGGATAGCTCCTCAGGTTCGATTTTGCCCCCTCCCCCGTTTCCTCCCCCACAGATGAGAACACACACACAGAAGAGGGGGGAAAAACCAAATGCAGATTTATTAAGCTCAAGACATAGACACCGAGGGTGCAGGGAGCCGGGTCTCCTAAGAGGAGACAGGGCAGTCCCTGGGAGCAGCACCCCGGGATGGTGGGGGCTGAGCGTGGACTCGAGGACCCCAGGAGATGGAGGCCTGAGTCTCCGATCTGGGATGCAGACGGGCTCTTTGGGGGTCGTCATTGCCAAGGCCTAGGGAGGTGCAGCGGCTCCAGCCTTGGAGTGGGTGGGGCGGCTCATTCAGGGGAGCGCTGCCGGGGGGCGGGGCCAGGCTGGGGTCCCCACCGCCTCCACCCGATCCTCAGGCTTCCGCTCTCAGGCAGGGACTGCAGTGGAGGTGACCACAACTGGTTCTACACGCCGCCACCTCCGGGGGCTGGGGAGAGACAGAGAGACAGAGCCGGGGAGCTTCAGTCGGCGACAAGAGGGGTGGCAGTGGACCCTTCAATCCCTAGCATTGAGGTCAAGCCTGCAGATTGTCACCCCTGAGCTAGCCCTCGGATGTTGTCTTGCCTCCCTGCACCCCAATGTCTGGTCCATATAGAGACACCTTGGTGGCTTTTATCCTATCCCACAGAACACCTGTGATGAAGCTGGGGACCCCTGGCCCACCTTGGGCTCTTCTGGGGTGTCTGCCTTCCAGAAGAAGAGTCTCCATCCCTCTGCCAAGCCCCCAACCTCTTCCTACACCCCAACACCCCATCTCTGGAACTTGGTATACAACAGGAATTCTCCTGTCTCCCACCCACTTGGCACTATCATTTAACTGTCATGGGTCAAAATCTCATATATACTCAGACTGTGGTCAGGTGTCTGGGCCAACCCCTTCATCATTCACAAAGTGACCCTTTAATGTTCTTAAGTCTCACGAAATAAACATGAAACAAAACACATGAAATGCAACATCAAATCCTCCAAATGTTGATTACCCCAAGGCCCTTTTTTCCCCCTAAAACCAAAAAGAGCCAAAGAGATTCCCATCTCTGGTTTTTTAAGAGTCCCTGGAAAGGACACAGTTCCATCAAAAACAGGTCGAGATATTTTTACATAATTAAAACGAACACCCCGAAGGAGTCACAATCTTTCATCTACATGCTTATCCCTGCTCCTACATCTTACATCTCTCTCCACCTTCCTTTATAGCCTCTATGCACCTGCCCTGACTTTCCCCCTCCTCCATCCATCACCCCCTCCACTCTCCACCTCTCCATCCTCCACCCCTCTTCCACCCTCCACGCCCCACCCCCACCCCCATCCTCCACCACCCTCCACCCCACTCCCTCCTATATTCTCTTTTCTCCTCCAATATCAGTGTTTAAAATCTGCATTCTATATGTCTCTCCTTTTGTTTTTTGATACAATTATTCTTAAGCCCTTCCTTCCTTTCTGCTGCCTGCCTTCTTCCCTCCCTCTATCCCCTTTTCCCCTTGCTTCCTTCCTTCTCCCTTCCTTTTTCTCAGTCATTTCATCCTTGATTGTCCTAACTGAACAGGAAAGTCAAGAAATCGTTCTATCTTCCTACCTTCTCTAGTGCTCAACTCTGCCTTCATTTTGATTGCCAACGTTCTTTTCCCACGTGGGACCCCTCTCTTCACAGGCTGTGGCTCTCTCCTCTGGAGAATGAGTTCATCCTTGCTTTTATAAGATTAGGTACTTGTTTCTGGGCAGCTTCTAGGACTCTTTAGGAGTCCATGTCACATTCCACTAACTTTATGCTTTAACAGGTTTGATGTGTGGAATCTTGGCCACATTGTTGGCGGCCCCATTCTTAGGGAGATCCAGCACAATGTCCCCTTGGACTCCCCTCCCCACTCCCATGCACCTTCGCAGAACCACACTCTCTCACACCCTCACCTGAGGAGGGAAGCTCCGACTTACAGGATTTGCATGTTGGGCTGTGGAAGCAAAGATGAGAGAGAAAGGCATCAAGAGACTCAACTGAGCAGGCTTTCTGGGAGACACCTGGCTGGCTCTGGGATCCCTTTGGTTATGGCAGCACCCCTAAGGGCTCCCAGGCTGTTCCCACCCCTTCCCTTCTCTCCCCTCTGCTGCCAGACCTCTCAGACCTGGAGTCCGCCTTTCTGCACTTCACCTTCTTGCCTGTTAGGAGAGACAGAGAACAGAACAAGGAGACAGGACATAAGGGTCTGGACAAAAGCCAGTAGGGGGATTGTAGGTGCCTAGGGACCTTGAGGGCCCTCTTGGAGGGGCTTTGGAGCTCAGGAAAGGGTCACACTTACTGAGGATAATGAGGATGCCCAGCAGGAACAGTATGGTAGCCAGAGTCATGCCCACCGTCTGCACAGTGTCATAGTCTGGGGAAGACATTGGAAGCCATCAAAGTGGGGGTGGCTCCTCAGCTACCCCCCCAACCCTGGAGCCTTGGCCTCAGTTCAAGGCTGCAGGCTCCTCCCATGGGTTCATATGAGAATCAAAGACATGGCCCTTGACACCAAGTGCTCCCCCTTAGACCTCTCCCCACTACCCTTCTCTGGATTCTTTGGCCATAGATACAGATAGGACCTTCTTCTACTGCAACGTTCCCCAGCATTTTGGGCACCAGGGACTGATTTTGTGGAAGACTATTTGTCCACGGACAGGGGTTAAGGGATGGTTTTGGGATTATCTCATAAGGGGAAGACAACTTAGATCCCCTGCCTGCACAGTTCACAATAGCTCCTGAATCTATCAGAATCCAAGGAGGCAGAGCTCAGGCAGTAATGCCAGTGATGGGGAGCAGCTGCAAACAGAGATGAAGCTGTACTCGCTTGCTCACTGGCCATTCACCTCCTGCTGTGCGACCCGGCTCCTAACAGGTCACTGACTGCTACCAGTCCTTGGCCCAACCACTGGGGACCCTTGTTCTACTGCATATATTTACTTTTTCAGCAAACAGCCTTCTCTGTGGTCTTTCCGTCATCCATCCCCCCACTCAGCGCCTCAGCCACAGGGATCCTGTTAACACTTGAGCCCAATCAGGGTCCTCCTGAGCTCAGAGCACACCACTCCACTCTCTCTAACCTCCACCTCATAGCAAAGAAAAGCCAAAGTCCTCCCCACAGCCCATGAGGCCCTATACCATCTTGTCCTGATCCCTTCTCAGACCTCATTCCACTTCACTCTCCTCCTCAATTCTCTTGTCCAAGCACACGGGTCTCCCTGCAGTTCCTGGAGCCTATCAGGCATGGTCCTACCTCAGAGCCTTTGCACTTGCTGGGCCCTCTTCCTGAAAGCTCCTCTCTCAAATATCCCTCCCTTACCAACTTCTGGACTTTATTCAAATGTTAGTGACCCCTTCTTTGGCTGTCCAATTTAGAATTTCCCATCCTCTCCTCAACATTTCTTAACCTCAGTCTTTCTTTTATTTTCATTCATAAGAATTATTCTTATCTAATATGCCACAGTACACATCTATAGAAATATTCACTCTGGACCAGCAGCGGTCCAAGCCTCTGCCCTCAGGGAGTTGTCTTTCATTTGTGATAAACAAAATAAAACCACACACACACACAAAAAAAAACACACACACACAAAACTTAGTCATGGGACCATGCCTAGATCTATGTGTGGCTTCTCTTGTTGGGGACTCAAGAAGGCCTCTCCTGACATATGGCTCCTGACAGTCATTATTTGATCTGAGGCCTGAAGAAGAAAAGAGAGCCTTAGCTAGCTGTGTGGAGAGCTAGAGGAAGCGTATTCCAGCAGAGGGAACAGTAAGTGCAAAGGTCCTGAGGCAGGAGACAACTTAGAACATGGAGAAGAGTATGAGTGAACAAAGGGAGAGAACAGGAGGGTATATAGAGAGGGAACTGGGGTCAGGTCTCCTAGACCTGGAGGCACTTTTTGAGCTTCAGTGCTATGGAAAGATTTAATGATAATCTGAGTAAATTTTTCCCACAGTCCTTATGGGTGAAAACTTAGTGTTCTTTATTTACAGAAGGGCCCAGAGAGGCAGAGTTACTTGCTCAAGGCCACACAGCTAGTGAGTGGATCAGCCAGGATTCAACTCCAGCCAGCCTGGTGTCAGAGTGGTTGGCTTCTCTGAGGACCCCAGCAAACTAGCCCAGAGCGCTGGTGAAGCCTGAGGAGGGTCCATAGAGGGCATTCCATACCCTCCATACCCTTCCATAGAGGTCCATTCTTCCCCAAGTCTGATCCAACCCTCCATAGGCCAAGCTGATGTCAATTATATTCACATGGTCATGTGTCCAGTGACCCAGCACATAACATGTAAGCCATAGCTGAAGCCACTTCAGCAGTGACCTGTGGGGATCTACAGCCACCCCCTCCACCCAGCCCCTGGGTGCCCTAGTCGAGAATCTGCCACTCACCGTAGGAAAATGGGTCAGGATCCTGAGGAACTGTGGGGAGAAGGCAGAGAGAAAGGGAAAAACATTTCAACACTGGGCTTCTTAATTATTTGAGGATCCTAATGGGGGCCACTGGCCCAGTGGCTTCTGTGTAGAAATCAGATCATTGAGACCCCTTGCTCTGGACAATGTAGCCTCATGGTAGGACACAAAACTTAAAGACTGGAGCATAGGCTGGATTCCAGCCCCAACTCACTCCATTGCTCAGTACCCTCCCTTATATAATGCCCAACTTACCTAACCACACATGGCAGTCCTGATCCTAGACCCCTATGGAAATCTAATGCAAGCATGGACTCATTTCTTGAGAAACACATATACACTCTCTTTTGCATATGATGCTGGCATTATGAATCCCACTGGAGAACTAACTGCTCAGTGTATCAGCTTCCCCTGAACACTCCCTACAACTTCTCAGTCTTCTGAGAGCTCTCATCCACTTGTTCCTGCCACCAAATCCAGCAGAGAGGAACTGTCCAAAAATTTATATTATTCCTATATTACTTATTTCTCAGACACCATCAAATTAAAGATTCAGAATTGAGTTTGTAGTAATTTCCCCAGTGTGTACCTGTATGCATGTATATGTATGTAACTGTACCACATAGAAACATACTCATCCACTAGAAGACTCACCCTGATTTCTAAATGTTAACATGTGGATAATGTGTATGGCGCTTCCTGTGTGGCTCAGATGGTAAGGAGTCCACCTTCAATGCAGGAGACCTGGGTTCGATCCCTGGGTCAGGAAGATCCCCTGGAGAAGGGAATGGCAGCCCACTCCAGTATTCTTGTCTGGAGAATTCCATGGACAGAAGAGCCTGGCGGGCTGCAGTCCATGGGGTTGCAAAGAGTTGGACAAGACTGAGCAACTCACACTTTCACTTTCACTAAGGTGTGTATTTGTGTGTGTGTGTGTGTGTATTTACTTTTCCCTATCTCCCACTTCCCTGTCTCAAATGGTAGTCTCCTCCAGAATTCAGAACATCCTTCCCATTCATGAAACCCATCCTGCTGCTTCCTTAATATGCTGACAGCTTTTAGTACACCCTGCCTTGTTTAGAGTGGAATTCTGCAAAACATGCCCCACTAGGGGAGGGGGTGTACTGGGAGTGCCAGGGTGATGCCAGATGTTGTCATTAGTGTCCTTCCCCCATCCAGGCTCAGCAAGGATGGCTACCTTGAGGTTGGGAAGGAGAACATGTGATTAATTCTGGCCAATGAACCGTGAGTCTGGTCTGCAGCATTAACTGCCCATGCAAGAGCTCTCTTTTGCCTTTGGCTTGGTGACATGAATGTTCAAGATTGTGGCTGCTCCAGTTTCCTTTGGGAAGTAGAGACCCTAGTCAACCTGTGGTGGACACATAATCTAAGTGAGAGATCTACTTTGGTTGTCAGAAATCACTGAGATTTTGGTACTTCATTTGTTGTTGTTTAGTAGCTCAGTCGGGTCTGACACTTTTGTGACTCCATGCCCGCCAGGCTCCTCTGTCCATGAGATTTCTTCAGGCAAGAATACTGTAGTGGGTTGCCATTTCCTTCTCCAGGGGAACTTCCCGACCCAGGGATCAAACCTGTGTCTCTTGCATCTGCAGGCAGATTCTTTGCTGCTGAACCAGCAAGGAAGCCCTTGGTACTGCATACTGCTACTGCTAACTTGCTTCAGTCGTGTCCAACTCTATGTGACTCCATACACAGCAGCCCACCAGGCTCTTCTGTCCCTGGGATTCTCCAGGCAAGAACACTGGAGTGGGTTGCCATTTCCTTCTCCAATGCATGAAAGTGAAAAGTGAAAATGAAGTCGCTCAGTCATGTCCGACTCTTAGCGACCCCATGGACTGCAGCCTACCAGGCTCCTCCGCCCATGGGATTTTCCAGGCAAGAGTACTGGAGTGGGGTGCCATTGGTACTGCATACTGTAGCTTAAATTGACTGATGCAAGACCCTGAATAGCACTGATTCACCGTAAGTTCACCTTCTTCAGTTCCCTGTCCAGTCTTCAAAGAGACATTCTTAAAAAGGAGCTGATATATCTCTACACCTTCCAACCCTTGCTAATCTCTCAAGAGAAAACAGGCCTTGGGCTCAGGGTCTTCAGCCGGTAATAATATCTAAGTAGACTGTTATGACATTATTTGATTTTCTCCTTTATTTATTTATCTAAGCAGCATTTGATAGCATTGATTCCATGCCAGGTCCTCTTCTGAGCACTTGACAGATATTACCACATTTAATCTTCACAGCCGTTCTCTGATATAGGCACTATCTTCATTCTCTTTCCACTAAAGAGGAACACTGAGACCCAGAAAAGTGAAATTGGTTGTTTAATATAATTTTAATACTTGTTTTCGGTGTAAGACAAAAAAATCCTGATTTTCCATTTGTGGAGGTGATATAAAATAAAGTTAACAAAGTTTTTAAAAGTTAATCCTTTGAAGGAAAAAAATGTTAAATATCAGTGTGGGGAACATTTGGACAGGGCAAAAATGATGAAGGTGGTACCCATAAGCATCAAGATGGGAAAATATTATTTTAGAATCATCTCTGCTCTGTCCTAGCTCCCCTACCAGATACAGAGCAAATTTATTTGGCTCATCTCTGCTGTTAATCCTGGCATTTATAAAGTTGTTCAAAAAACTTTTCTAGAATGAGTGGATGAATGAACGAACCCCTGCTAGGCAGCATCAGAGATGGAAGAGTTGAATTATCCTGCCTTTGTCTCCTGTGTTTCCACACATCCTGCCTCCCAAACCATCTGAGAAGCCCTGCCCCAGAAGATGAGCACCTGCCCCAGAATCCTCCCTGGTTCCTCTCTGGTTCCACCCTCCCGGGGTGCTCCTTGCTCCATGCAGAAGTTCCTCTCTAGTTCCTGCTGTCCCAGCAATCTGGGTCCTCAAGGCGAGGCTGAGCTAAGGGTGGAGCCAGGAGGTAAGAGAAGGAATTTGCACCACTCCTGGCCAGTTGCCAGGGAGAATCAGGAAGGAGGTGGTTACTATGGCAACTGGAGCATCTTGAGAGGTGAGGAGAGGTACTGGATCCAGGTACCCCAGGCTGAATGGGGTCCTGTGTGGGACTTGAGGGTTGGGTTTCTAACTCTGGGGCCCTGATTCCCTCTGCTCCCTTTGTACTTCCTATTGTTGCCCCTGAACCACTGGCTTGTGGCCAAGCTGAGGGTCCTTCTTAAGGATAGGGACCCACGCCCAGTTGTGCCTTTCCATCTCCTTTCTGTTTGCCCCCAACACACCCTCCTGCTCTCTGACAGGATGGGGGTGGAGGCTAGGGGTTCAAGGGAGCCATTCCCCTCCCTAACGATCTGTTAATTAATTTCATTAAGCAGTTTATGACAGGCAACATGCGTTTCCTGCCCCCGGGTTTCCCAAGACCTGCGGTCCCTTCTCCTGCTGTGACTGGGGAAAGGGTGTGTGGGGGGGATGGGAGGCAGGGCATCTTCCTCCCACTTCTGCCCGTCTGCTGCCATCGATCCTGCTAACCACCATCTCTGCGAAAAGAAGCGCTGGGCTCCCGCCAGGGCTGCTGGTTCAACCCTGCCCCCTCTCCCTAGGGTGGCTTCCAGCCTCTGCAGCCGCCCCCCACTACCCCCCTCCCCGCCCTGCTTCAAATTCTGCAGATATGGTTCAGTGCAGCAGCCCCCGCCTGCCGGGAAGGGGGGCAGGGAAGGAGAGATCAGAGTGGAACTGGGGTTCCCTTCAGTGCCAGAGGCTCCTCAGCAATGATGGCCTCTTGCCTGAGCCTGCTCTCAGGGCTGGAAACCCCCTCCCTGCCCACCTCTCCCCCACCACGAAAGCATTCTTCCCCCTTGTTCTTCTGCACAAGTAAGCTCAAGAAAAGGGGAATGTTGTGGGGAGTGAGTGTTTCAGGGGTGCCTAATCGGGCTAATGGTGTGAAATGTCCATCTCTGTGTGGCTGGAGGGAGGTGGGAAGGCATCTGTGTGCACACCCAAATGCACCTTTTGGACAACACCCTTGAATGAGGGCTGGGAAGGAGGGTCCTGCTACCCATCCCCGCCCATGGGGGCTCACTGCAGTGGTGCAGGCCCCCACCCTGTGCCACCCCCTCCTTCTCTTTCCCATTTCCGTCTCACGCTGTCGGTCCTTCTCTCCCTCTCTCCCTCTGTGTCTTTACGCCTCCCTCTGTCTCTCGGTCCCTATCTCTTTCAAGCTGTCTCTGTCAGTCTCTTTCTATATTCCTTACTGCCTCCCTCTCTTGCTCTCTCCATCTCTCACTTCCTACAGCTCCTGTCTTTCCCTCTTTCTCCTCGCTTCCCTCTGAACCTGCCTGTCAGAGATTTCAGGAAACACCCACCACAGGTGCCAGCACTAGAGAGAGAGGTGGGGTTGGGGTAAGAAAAGGAGGGAAATGGACCCCATCCCCTTAAGTTCCGCAAGGACCATGAAATCTGGGAGAACCTCTGTGGCTGCAAACCCAGCGGCTCCCAACCTCGAAGCCCATTTCTCAGAGTCCACTACTACCGCTGCGCTGGACCAGCTGCACGGTTGCTATAGCTACCGGTCCGAGCATCCTTTCTCCCGGGACTGCCGCTGTCCAACCAACGGTCCCGCACAGGAACCGAGACCACCGGGAGAGGGTGCCCAATGGAGTACCGAGGGGTGCAATGCAGGGGCCTCCGCCCATGTGAGGAGGGGGACACCCCCTTCTCCATTCCCCTCCCCTTTCAGTACTGGGCTCTCCCCCAGATCCTCTGTCAAGCTCTAAGATCCCGGGCCCCGCTGCGCCCTCTCCCCAGGCGACGCTCACCCTTTGTGGGGACCTGGGTCGCCATGCCGGGCCGGAGCAAGGGGCGGCTGGATGTAGAGGCGGTGAAGGAGCGCTGGCTGCAGCAGCTGGAAGCCGGACCGACTGTTGTCAGGGGTAGATGGGGGAGGCCTTGGTGTTCGGGGGGCCGTAGCCAATGGGGGCCCCGGAGAGCCCGCCCCCGTCCCGGCCACCCCACCCCCGCCCCCCGCCCACTGCCGACGTCCCCGCCCCTTCCCCAAGGGTGGGGGCGCCCTCTGCCGGGGCCAAGGGGGCGCCCAGGCTTTCCACCGCGAAGGGACTGTCAGATTCGCACAGCGCTGTCAATAGAGAAAAGCACGTTTTATTGGAAATCTGAACGGCAGAGTCTCTGGGGGCAGGGCTAGGGAAGAGGGCAGTCCAGGTGGTGGTGGGCGTGCAGAAGGTGAGTGGGAAGCGTCAAGTGCCAGGGGAATCCTGTGGGGGTGAAAAGGGTGAGGGGCAGGAGAGCCCTCCAGGCCCGCTACCCCAGCCCTTTGCCCCCTCCTCCTCCTTTCTCCTTCCTTCCCCAGCCTAGTTAGAGCTGCGGGACCTGGCTGGGGTCCATCGCGCCAGGTGTTTCTACCGCCGGCGGGTGGACAGACCTGAGGGGGAGACAGAAAATCCGGAAGTCAAGAGGGGCACCCCAGCTCCTCTGAAAGGCTGGGGCACGGCAGGGCAGATCAAGCCCCTCCCCCGACCCCCGCGCCCAGGGAGGGGCCAGCAAAGGGCTTCTTGGAACCAACTTGCATTCCCAAACACCCGAAGTCTCCCCAAACTCACGGCGGATTGAACTGCGGAAAGTTCCCTCCTCTTCATCAGGTTCCCCAGTCCTGGGAAAGGAGATGCATCAGGAATTGGGGGTGGAAAAGGAGAGAGACAGCTACACTCGGAAGACCCCAATGCCGGCCCCATTTCACAGACCAATCCACTGAGACCCACAGATGGGCAAGGAGCAGGTTGGAGCCGCCAGAAAATCCAGTGCAACCCAGGAGCAGTTTTAAGTGTTTGGCAGGAGGCGCTCCAAGCCAATAACAGCGAGTACCTCCCAGAGTGCTGAGGAAGGAACTAGAATTTGGAAGAGGAGGTATATAGACAAAGCGACTTGAGGGCAGATTGCCTGGAGACAGCCTAGGTTAGAAACCCAGAGCCCTCATCTTCCAGTTGAATGATCTGGGGCATGTGAACACCTTCCCATGTCTCGGTTTCCTCATCTGTAAAATGAGGTTAATAACAGCACCTACTTTATAGAGATGGTGTAAGAGGTAAATAACACATAATGAAATAGCATCTTGCATGAGGGACACAATAAAATACTACCTTTATTTATAATAACATCTACAAGTATCTTAATAGGAAGAAGATATTCATATGTTGCTTGGGCTTTAAAATTTTATTTAACGATAAATCAAAGAGCTAGGAACAGGATTCTGCGCTAAACTGGGCCGCCAAGTGAGGTGATCTCATTTCACCCCGACTCTTTCACAGCACTTATCACGCTTTGTGGTTTTATATTTGTGGGTCTGTTGGAACCCATGGCCACCGCCCCCACTTGGCTGGAAGCTCAGACATACAGAGAGGGCAGTTAACTCGTGGCTTGGTGCCAAGGCCTGGCTTGGGACTGGGCACGTAGTAGGTGTTTAATACATATTTGCCGACGGGTCTGGCTGTGGATCAAGAGGACCTCTGGTCTCACCCCCAATGCTCCTTTAGAGCGGGAGAAGATGAGGGTCCAGAGAGGCTTCTTACCTCTGCTGCTGGTTGAATTTGCACCGGCATCTTCTGCCTGTGGGTGGGGGTGTGGAGAGGAGTGCGCTGAGATTCCCCTCTAAGCCGCACAGCGCACAGCGAGCCACAGATCTCGCTTACCCGGGCTGGAGTGGCTGAGGATAAGGGTGGGGCAGGGGCAGGGGCAGGGGCGGGGCCGAGGGCGGGGATAGACGTGGGGGCGTGTCCAGGGCGGGGATAGGAACGGGGCGGGGCCGGGAGCCGGAATAGAAGTGGGGGGCGGGGCCGGGGCGGGGATAGAGGCGGGGCGGGCCCGAGGGCAGGCAGGATAAGGACGGGGCGGGGCCGGAGGCGGGAATGGGGGAAGGGCAGAAACTGGGACGTGGCTGAGGGCAGGGGAAGAACAGGTGCGAGGCCGAGGGCGGAAAGTGGGGTGGACAGAAACAAAGGCGGGGCCAAGGGCACAGATAGGGCGGGGTTGAAGGCGGAGCGGGAGGTTGGGCAGGGCTGGGGCAGACACCGGAAGCGACTGAAGGCAGGGTAGGGGGACTCACTCAAGACGATGAGTATGCCCAGGATGAAGAGAATCCCGGCGATTATAAGGCCTCCGATCCGCAGGGATTGATAGTCTGTGGGCAGCAGGGAGGCGGGTGAATGCAGGGAGAAGGGTGGATGCAGGGAGGGGAGGAGGAAGGATAGGAAAGAGGCAGAATGGGGAGGAAGGGGCAAAGCGGAAGGATGGGGAAGAGGAGAGAGGGACATCAGTGAGAGGAGGAGGGAGTGATGTGGGAGAAGGGGATCAGGGACAAAAGGGAGGGGAGGTGGACGGGGCAAGGAGGAGGGGATGATGGAGAGGGGAAGGGGGGCAGGGGAGAGGGAGAAAGGCAGGTGGCAACAGAGGATGGGCCGTGGGATACTAAGAGGTAAAAGGAGAAAGAATCAGAGACAGAGAGGGACAGAGACCACAGAGAGACAGAGACAAAGGGCGATCGAGACAGAGTCAGAGAGCCAAATCAAGAGAGAAAGAATGAGAATGACAAAGATATAAACATCGAGAGTCTAGAGAATGATGGAGACAGAAACAAAGAGAGGTAGGAAGAGGGGAGGAATGAGAAGAGGGCAGGCTAACCAAGCCTAGCACCCAGAGAAAGATGCCCCTCCCTCACCGTAGGTAAATGGGTCGTGTTCCTGTGGTGCTTCTGGAAAGAGAAGAAGAAATCAGGGTTGGATGCTTCCTGGGACCCTGGACAGAGAGCAGCATCACGAGACCCTGTGGGAGTTTTGCATTCTCGGGACAGGAGTCTGGGGACTGTTGGACTCTGAGTAGGCTGCCCACCCTCTCTGGGTCTTGGCTGCCTCTCTGCACTGTCCGCAGTGGGCCAGGAGGCACCTGACTGCCTCTGCTCTCCATCTCATGTCTATGATTCCATCGTTCACGGGAGGCTGGCCTCCATCCCACCCTCCCCCTCTGCCCGACCTGGGGCGTCCTCTCCCCTCCCCCAGAAACCAGCCTGTGACTAGACCCCACGTGAGACCCCACTGAGACTCAGTTCAGGCTGGAGGCTCCAGCTTGGTTCTCTTGCAGAGTTTTCCCCTACCCTTGCCACCCCTGTGGCTGAGGTGGTAGTGGGCTGCCTACCCCAGACTCACCTGCGTTGACCATGGCAAGGAGACCCACACAAAGAACCAAGATGTGGCTGAGAGATGCCATTGTCCTGGGGAATACCAAAGGTCAGGAAATGCGTGCCCTCATTCCCCCACCACTGGGGCCTGAACCCAAGTGGTTAAGTCAGAGACAGTCCAGGGACTTAATTCCAAAAGCATCTATCATCCGGCTTGGTCACCCTGAGAAACAGAGGCGCCCCCTGCTTCACCAGGACACAGCGTCACCAAAACAACCCACACAAAGGGGGTCACCCAGCAGCAAGGACAGGGGTGAGGCCCACACAGTCCACAAGGATCTCCCACAGGCCGGGGCCTCCCCACTGCAGGCCCTGGGTTCCCAGCACCTACCCTGGCAGGGGAGAGCAGATGCCTCACCCCACCCAGGTGGAGAGACAGACACTGCCAGGGACGAGACGGCCAGGAAACGCCCAAGGGCCACCTGCCCGCACACCACAGCCTCGCTGTGTCCGTAATAGCCCGGCTCTCCTGCCCTCGGCTGCTGGCCCGCTCTCTGCCTGACCCTGGGTATAAATATCTCCCACTTCACCCTGGAGGAATTTGCCTCGCACAGGCCACCATGGCAACAGCCTTCCTCCCCCCACTTGGGGGTCATGCACAACCCTGCCTGGGTGAGGCTGGGCTGCCACACTGCCACCAGCTGCCCCCGTGGGAAAGGCCGCCCCTTCTCCTCTTCTGCAAGCAATGAGAACAGGGAAAACATCCCTGGCCTGCCTCTGGGTGACATCTTTCACCAGCGGACAGCACCAGGCGAGTGACATGAGGCTCAGGCCAGTGGGGCTAAGATAGAAGACAGATGCCAGGGGTGGGGGACGATGCACGCATGCGCACATGCATATAGACGCACAGTGGGGCTGCAACGGGGACGACGCCCGCTCCCCAAACTTCTGGTTGGAGCAAGGCATGGGGTGGAGACACAGGCACACATATTAGTCCCCATCTGGGCCTCCGGTGCCCTCAGTCAGTGAGGCAACCGACCTACACACATGAGTGTGCGAAACCCACACCCAGCCAGTGTGCTCGCGCCACAGCAGGGGCAGGGGGCGGAGCTGCACCCACACTTCCACCCCTGAGGGAACCCCAACGTCCCAACCATATTCCCTTCCTCTTGGGTCTGGCTTGCCTGGGAAGCGGCTCCTGCTCCCAAAATAGGCGGCCCAGCCAGGCCAGGGGTGAGGCCCTGGAGGGGAGGGGCAGGGGACGCTCACCCCAGTCAGACTGTCCCCTGCTGAAAGAAGGCCCCCAAACGTCCGGCTGTGCCCTGGGGGCCGAGCACTTTGGACCCCCCTGGCCCAGAGTTGGCCGCGCTGCCCTCAGCGGTCTCCCCTCCCAGCCCCACCCCACCCCTACCCTCCCCAATCCGAGGCTGTAACTGGAGCCGGGCTGGAGGGGGCCAGGGGGCGGCCCCCAGCCCAGACCGCCCTGGCCCGCTAGGTTAACTCTCTCAGCTCAGAAGGAGGAACAGTAGGCAGTCAGCGATGGGGAAAGCTGGGAGAGAGGAGGTGCTGGCAGGCAGGCTGGATTACAGGCAGGCATGCACACACACACACACACACACACACACACACACACACACACACACCCGGCCTCACAAACTGCTCAGAGAGCTGAGCTAGGGTGAGAGGATGGGTGTCAATGATTTTCTGTGCTGCTCCCTAGGAACTGGGCCCAGCCTGGGCTTAAGGTCACATGGCCTAAGAGCTTAGGAGTCCACTGAGCCTTGACCCCGGTGCCCTCCAGGGCCCTCATCAGCACCACAGGGCTGTCTGGGGGGCATTTCAGTGTGTGAGTAAGCTGTCTGCTGCTGACTATGACGTCTCGCATGGGTATACACACACACACACACACACACACACAGAAACCCAAACACCCAGATAAACAGGCACAAAACAAGACAAATACATGCATGTACATAAATACAAACTCAGAATTACACACCCAGGGAGAAGCCCAAAGACACACACACGCACCAGAACTTCTTACACCAGTCACAAAATATCAGGACAGACACATCTGTATACACACACAACACATACATATTCACTAAGGTGGTGCCCATATGGAGACACAATCAAAGACCCAGCTGGCCACACACACAGCTTTAAGCACACTTACATATGGTCACAAAGATAACACACTGTCTGTACAGAAATACACCAATGTGCACACACTACACTTGAATACATTCAAAGCCATGTTACAGCTTCTGAGCTAGGGTGAGAGGGTGGGTGCCAATGATTTTCTGCGCTGCTTCCTAGGAACTGGGCCCAGCCTGGGCTTAAGGTCACCAGGCTTAAGGTCAGCACTCCTACACAATCTCAGGCATGTGAAGGCACACAAACTGCGTCCATTTGTACACACACATATTTATGTGGGTTCAGAGAGAAGCAGAAACACTGTCAAGGACACAGCCATACAAGCAGCTATGCTGTGGCTTCATAACCATAAAAACAGACACACACACACAGATGCTTGTGTTCACATCCTCACACATGGGCAAACAGGCACACCGCTGGCCACACAGTGACACATATACAGGCTGACACACTGTGTTCACACACTCGGAGACACCACCAAACCTGCGTTGATCTGTTTAGCCCCAAAGCACCCTGTCCCTGAGATCCTGTGGCCCCCCAGGTCCCTGTGGAGGACAGGTCACCTGGCATCCTCACGGGGCGGGCTGGGCTCACAGGCTCTGGTGACCAAGAAATCCGAGATCAGCTCTGGACTCTGCCATTCCCTGTGGGTGAGAGAGCTCGAGCAGCTCAAGAGACTGCTCCATGCCTCGGTTTCCCATCCTACAAAAAGGAGACGTCACTAAGGCCACACGTATCACTCTGGGCTGGGCTCAGAGGTCTCTGAACCCAACTTTGTCTTATTATTAACCCCATTTTAGAGATCTGCAAACCAAGGGTTAGCCAAGTGGAGATCTTTCTCCTAAGGTCCCTCTGGTGGTTAAGGGTAGAAATTGCCCCTGCCTGAAAGAGACCTGGGCTCAGGTACCTCGCTCTGCAGGACGCAGATCAGCAGCAGGTAGATGTGCTCACACTCAGACACAAGTGGCCCTCTCACACACACAAATACACACATGCGTACATGCGCGCATGTGCACGTGGCCTCACAGGACCCTGGCAGCTTCAAAAAGCTCCCTCATCCCCATCTGTCTGAGCCTCTGCCCTCAATGGCCCTGTACCCCAGGGTCACCAGCAGTCCCGGTTAATGATAACCCTAATGTGTGCGTAGCCTTGGGGAGGGGGTGGTAAGGAGCCAGGGGGACAGGAAGGAGGGGGACACCTGGCCAGCTTTAGCCAGCGCGCCCGTTTTCCTCCCCTTCAGAACCTACTGCTCCAGAGAGGACAGGCCCTGCCACCTTCTAGCTGGCGATGTACCGACGACTTAACTTCTCTGTGGCTCAGTTTCTTCTTCTGTAAAATGAAAATAAAAAGTGTATTCGACTCAGAGGGAAGTCCGGATGATTATCTGAAATGACCCATGGAACACATTTAGAACACAGTTAAGTCTGGCACACAGTAAGTGATTCAAAAAAAAAAAAAAAGCTCTCACCATCATCATCCTTGTGATTCTTCTTATCGTAAACAGGAGTAAGAACCCAGCTGTGCTGAGAACTCAGTGAGTATGGATTTAAGCCTGTTTGTCTTTACTCTGTGTCTCTGGCCCTAAGGTCTTTATTTAGCTTTTCATAGACCGTGTAAAGAAGTTTCTCATCCTTGCTTTACATCTGAAGTACCAGAGATTTGAAGGGCCTTGCTCAAATCACAGAGCTCCTTGGGTGATGGATAAGCACTTGGTCCAAAATTCACCCCAACCTGTTGGGTACCCACTTTGCTCTAAACCCTCTCTATCCTCTCCCTGAATTCTCTACACATCTGAGAAGTGGGTACCACAATTGCCCCATTTGACAGATGGGCAAACTAAGGATTAGGGACCCAGATCTGAGCGGCCCCGCCAGAGCAGATTCTGCTAAGCCCCTTGTCCTCCAAGGGCTCTGGGTGTGTGCAGCAGTGCCAACAGAGACTGTGTTCTCCTCATGCCTTAGTTTTCCCATCTGTAAAGTGGGAGTTAGTAATACTACCCACCTCACGGGCTGTTGGTGGGCGGGGGGGTGTTGGAGAGCCGAGTAAATTCGTGTCAAGACTGATGCACAGCAAGCTCTCAATGAGCATTATTACTGCTATTTCACATTGATTGTTGAGTAACAAGGGTCATTTATTTCCTTTTGTTTTTTAATGGATAGAATCTATCCAGACTGCTAAAAAGCTTGGTCCAAAATGTAAACAGCCAATGTCCATAGGTTCCTGACCTCCAAAGGAAGAGAAGCCACGGAGCCAGCTGCCTGGGCTTGCTCCCTGGCTTTGCCCCAGTTAGATAACCTAGATCGCAAATGACTGGACCCCTTTCCTCAGTATTTCCATCTGTAAAATAGCCGTATGATCGTCCCAGCCTCAGAGTTTTGTTATGAAGCAGCATGAGCTAACAGATGACCTGGTAAGACAGGGCATGGTACAGAGTCAATATTAAAGAAAGGGGTGGCATCCTCATCCTTTTTTTCCTCCGTTTGTCTCCCTACCCCTAGTGGGTGGTGGGCACTCAAGGGGTTAACTTCAGGAGGGGCAAGAGAGGTTGTGGGTTTGGAGCAGGGTGGCTGTCCTGCCGAGCACTGCCACCAGAGGGAGCAGCTGGACCTGAGCTGGTGCCTTGAAGCCTGGGGCCAGTGCCCACCACACCCTCCTGGAGCCAGGGGAGGGGGCTGGATGGGAGTGGCCTGGACAGCTCCAGCCCCTAGTGCTCTCTCCTTCCACTCCCCCTCCTGCAGACAGAGCCATCCGGTCCCCACCCTGGTGACATCCTTCTCACCCTCCGTGAGTGGAGTGGAGTGGGGTGTCTGGGGAGGGGGCTGGCTGGGAGGAGCCAGGGCAGCTCAGCCCCAGTGGCCCCTCCCCCCCATGGGGCCCTCTGGCCCCTTCCCCAGGGGCTGCTCTTCCTATGGCCTCTGACCCCCGCCTCCTTTCCCCTGCTTTGCCTTGAGTGCCCGGTGCCCAGAGTCCCTTTCCCAAACCTCCCGGGAGAAGGGACGTGGGAGGAGGGGAAGAAACTTCCAGGGAGCTGGAAGGGTTGGGGGGTGGGGGGGCAGAGGGACAGAAATAAAGACACCAGACACACACACACACACACACACACACACACACACACACACACACAAGAGAGGCCAACAGACAGACAGAGACAGAGAAAAAGAAAGAGAAAGACAACTCAGATAGACAGAGATAGAGAGTGGAAAACAGACTAACAGAGTCAGAAATACAGAAAAGGAGAGAGACACAAAAACAGGGAGAAAGACATAAGCAGAAATTTAGACACCGAAGACATAGAGGAAGAAAGACAGACTGAAGAGAGACTGAGAGGAGAGAGAAGCTGGGGCAGAGCATGCCAGCTGGCGGCATGGAGGGGCACCTGGCATGGGAGATGTAGTGGCCAAGACCTGGGCCGAGCTGGGAGGGCAGAGAGAAGCTGCTGCCTCGGCGGGGGTCAGGGGGCATGGGAGGGGCGGGCATTCTGCTACTGCTGCTGCTGGCTGGGCTGGGGGTGGGGGAGGCCTGGAGACCCCCAAAGGGAAAGTGTCCTCTGAGTTGCTCCTGCTCCAAAGACAGTGCTCTGTGTGAGGGCTCCGTGGACCTGCCCGAGATCCTCTCCCCGACCCTGCTGTCGCTGTGAGTGTCAGCCCTCTGGGGGCCTGAGGCTGGGGATGGGAGTCCTGGGACCCTGGGGGCTGGAGGGCCCATCAGGATCTTGGGAGGGGGCAGCAAAGGATGTTGGGAGTCCTGGGAGGGGGCTACTGGGATCTGAAAGGGAGCAGGGGTGGGGATGGGAATTCCAGAGGGCAGGGGCATCTTGGGGGTGGGTGCTGTGAGGAGGGAGAACCATGGGGTGTGCAGTGTGCTGCCAGGATCCTTGCCAAGCGAGGAGGGCACTGCCCATCTCCCCTGGAATGCAGGGGAGATACACACACCCAGGACCAGGTTCCCTCCTGCCCTCCTCGGACAGGAGCCGGCTCTGGGATGGGAGTGGCGCACTGGAGCGGTTTTCTCCTCACCCACCATTGTGCACGTCCCCAGCTCATTCGTTAGGACCCGAATCACCCAGCTGAAGGCCGGCAGTTTCCTGAGGGTGCCGTCACTGCACCTGCTGTGAGTGGGGTCCGGCTGAGTGAAGGCCACCCGAGGGAGGGGCTGTCCACGCACATGCGTTGGGGGTGGGGGCGAGTGTGCACACTTATGTGTTTGTGCACGTCTGTGAAAGCATCTGTGTGATCCACATCCTCACACTGCATACCTGTGTGTGTGACCATGCCCACGTGGGCTGGGCTTGGGGGAGCCAAGGTTAACATGTCAGGTGGGGAGCAGTGACTCTGGAAAAATTTCTCTCTTACCTCCTTGCCAGCCTCTTCACATCCAACTCCTTCTCTGTGATTGAGGATGATGCATTTGCAGGCCTATCCCACCTGCAGTACCTGTGAGTGAGGCCGGTGGCGGGGGGGCAGGAATGGGGGCCTGGGAGAGGAAGGAGGCGCCCCTCCACGGCTCCTTGAGTGGGGGAAGGGAGGACTTGTTGCTCTGGGGAGGAAGTGTCTGGAGGGGCAAGACAGCCGGCCTCTTGAGTGGGGGTGGGGCTCCTGCTCAGCTGGGTAATCTCAGCCTGCCCCCACGGCCCTCTCTGTTTCAAGATGCACGAAGGCCCGGGTAACCCATGATTGTTTCTGGTCCTACCTGACTTTCAGGAGACTGAGAGGGTACAAAGAGGCCAGAGATAAGGAAGTGTTTCCAGTTAAGAGGCAGCGACTCTGAGCTAGTTGGTGATGGTGGTGCTGATGGCGGGGGTGCTGTTGCCGGCATGACAGGGCCAGCAGTGGAGTCGGCAGTGATGATAACGGGTATGGTGCTCACAGGGAAGCAGTGGCATTATTGTGGATGATGGAGTGGGTGGCATTATTGCGGATGATGGAGTGAGGATGATTCTGATAAAAATGGTGGAGCCAAGGGTGATGGTGCTCTTGGACCATCCGTGGGCACTGATGATGAAGTCTGGAGGCTTGGTGTTTGTAATAATTATCAGTGCTGTGGACATTGGTGATTATGATATTGGTGCTGGTGGCGGCAGGGGTTTGGGGTGGCGTGTTGGTGTAATGCAATGTTGTTGGTGTTGGGTTTGGTGGTGATGGTGAAGGTAGGTGTACGTGCAGAAATCGTGGCAGTAGGGAGGTGATGGCAGGTGATGATGTGAGCGTGAGGGCAATGATGTTGGGACTGGCAATGCTGGTGCTCGTGATAACGGAGGCAGTGTTGGTGATGATGGTGGCCATGGTTTTGGTGCTAATTATGAAGGCCGTGTTCCTGGTGATGCTTATCAGTGTTGCTGCTGTGAGGTTGGATGATTAAGCTGTTGATGTTGGTACTGATGATGGGAATAGCGGGCGGTGCTGGTGTTGGTGATGGTGATGGTGTGGTACATGGTTGGTGATGCTGGGGGTGATGATGGTGGTAGAGGCACTGGCCATAATGGATGATGGTGCAGGTATGAGTGGTCATATTGGTGTTAGTGCTGGTGTTGGTCATGGTAGCTGTGGTGGTGATGGTTCCTGGTGAAGCTGGCAAGGACCATAGGGTCAGGTTCTTGGCTCCTGGGATTGCAGGCTGGGACCTTGGTAAAGAGAGTGGCTCCTGGGAGGTGTTTCCTGGGTTTGTGCAAGGTGTTGGGAGAGAATTCCACATGTTGCCGTGGCCTGTGGCTACCATGGGGCGAGTTCCCCAATCGCTGTGGGGCTACAGCAGGGAACCGGGGACCTCCCATTGACCCCATCTTCCCTCCACAGCTTTATTGAGGACAATGAGATTGGATCCATCTCTAAGAACGCCCTCAGAGGACTTCGCTCACTCACACATCTGTGCGTGCTTCCACTGCCCCAGCCCACCCTGGGAGGCACCCCACGCCCATCACCCTGGCATCATCCTAGGAGCTGCTGATGGCTTCTCCTTCTCTCCCTCCACCAGGAGCCTGGCCAATAACCATCTCGAGACCCTCCCCAGGTTCCTGTTCCGGGGCCTGGAGACACTGACTCATGTGAGGCCCAAGGGGACTGGGAGGGTTGGGGGGTTGGGGAACATGTGGGTGGGGGAAGGGGGCATCTGTGCCCACTTCTGGTTGGGACAAGTGAGTATGACTGCAATGGTTTTTACACAGTTTCCACACCACGGTGGGGCGCTAGCCTGGGAAGGGGGTGGGGAGTGTGGCCCCCAGCGGGTTGGAAGCCGGGTCGCAGCCCCTCCCCCGGCCTCTTGCCCCAGGGACCTCCGCGGGAACCCGTTCCAGTGTGACTGCCGCGTGCTCTGGCTGCTGCAGTGGATCCCCACCGTGAACGCCAGCGTGGGGACCGGGGCCTGCGCCGGCCCCGCCGCCCTGGCCCACATGCAGCTCCGCCATGTGGACCCCAAGACGTTCAAGTGCAGAGCCATAGGTGGGGGCTTTCCTGGTGGGGTGGGAGGGAGAGGAGGGGCGGCCAGGGCTGAGGGGCTCACCTCCCTGCCCCCGCCAGTTCCTGGCTGCGAGTCTGCTGAGCAAGCATCTCCTGGAGCCTCAGTTTTCTTACCTGTGAATAGGGGTAATACACTATGACACAGGACCCCTGCAAGAGAGTTCAGTGATGTACTTGGCAGGATGCCTGGGAGGAGAGGCCCTCAGAATGTTCATTCTCATTGTTGTTGTTATTAACATGAAATTGACCATGTAAAAATATTTCCTCCGATCACTTTGCTTTTCTGCAAAAATATTCTGGTGCCTTTGTGGGTATTGGGCAAAGCAGAGAGCACAGGAGTGATGAAGCCAGCCCTGGGTCTGTCCTCACAGAGCCCACAGCCAGAGGCAAGCAGAGAGGGCTGGCCTAGAATGACCAGGGCTGAGATGGGGGTAGCACAGAAGGGTCAGGGCCAGGATTGGGGGAGAGAACCCATGGAAATGTGGGAGCCCCGAGTCACAGTGGGAGCCAGGCATAGCTGGAGGGTCTGGAAGGAGTGAAACTTTGAGTTCAGACCTGAAGATCATTACTAACATCATCACCCTCAAAATGTAAGACAAGTTTTTGGTCTTCAGAATTCATAGAACAAGGAAATTTAACTTAGTCACTCTTGGTTCAGTTATTCAACAAACACCTACTGAGGTCCACTTGGTGACCAGCTCTGTAAGAGGCAATGAGGTGCACGGTAGTGACCCAGATAACCCGGGACCTTTGCCTCATGGGGTCACAGTCCTGGAGGTGGGGAGTCAGATACTAAATAAAACATTGCACAGTAAATGCATGGTACCCATTGTGATAAACACAGAGGATGAGGAGGGAGTTTAGGGGTGGTCCTACCTTTCCTGGGGCATCGGAGAAGGCTTCTCCAAAGAGGTAGTGCCAGCTGTGGCTGTAGCGAAGTGGAGGACAGAGGATGGGGTTAGCATGTGCAGTGACCCCCCACCAAGGCAGCACAAAGCTTGTCCTGACTGAGGATGGAAGGAGGAAGGTTTGGCCTGGAGGAGTGAGGAAGGGAAGGACACAGATGAGGTGTCTCACTTGCAAGGGCCTCACTCTGCAGAACCTCGAAAGTCACAGAGAGGAATGTGGACTTTATCCAGAGGACTGTGGGAAGCCACTGAGGGATGGTTTTGAGCACAGAGTGACATGATCTGATGGCCATTTAAAAAAATATTCCCTGTTTGGTTCGTTGATTCAACCCGGGCCCCTGGAAGTAGGTCCTGGCATGTAGAATGAAGTATTGTCACCTGGAGTCCACCGCCACCACACTGGACAATCTGGGTGCATTGTTACCATCAATGCTAAGCTGCTGTAACAGAGAGGGTCTAAATACCGTGATGCAAAGAAAACAGAAGGGTCGGAGGTGAAGGCAGTGCAGGCCGGTGGGGCAGCCCCTGGGTGTTATCCTGCTTTCCATGGTTGAAACCAAGCTGTGACCCCATCCACCTGCCAGTTCAAAGGAGGAGGGGAAAGGGACCTAGTCCAGGACACGCCCTCCTCCTAGAAGCGAGGCGAGCACTAGAACCATCACTCTGCTCTGGTTCATGGCCACATGTCAGGAGGTGGCCTGGGGGCAGTGCTGGGCGAATGGTCTCCGATTAGGCTGCTTTGTGGCCAGATGCAACCCTGTGTGATGGAAAACAGGAAGGATGGATTTGGCTGGACAGTTGGCTCCCTGTGCCTCAGTTTCCTCCTATGCAAAGTGGATATAATAACAGAATATACTCCACAGGGATCTTGTGAAATTAAATGAATGATGAAAGTGCTGTTTCTAATTATTTGATGATGCCACGCAGCTTAGAAAATAGAGTATCACCGTGTGGTTGTGAGTTAATACGTCCATAGATAAAAAAGGTTCCACTGTGTATCCCCATGAGGTCAGCACCGTGGCAGTCCTCACTGTAAAGATGCGTAAGCTGAGGCTAGGTGATGAGGACCCTTGGGGGTCCCCCTGGCCTGTCTGACTCTCTCCCCTCCCCCAACCTCCAGAGCTGTCCTGGTTCCAGACGGTGGGAGAGTCAGCGCTGGGCGTAGAGGCTTTCTCCTACCAGGAGGAGCCCTACCTTGTCCTGGCACAGCCCTTTGCTGGCCGCTGCCTGATCCTGGCCTGGGACTACAGCCTGCAGCGCTTCCGTCAGGAGGAGGAGCTGTCTGGTAAGCCCCCTCCCATCCTCCCACCTGCCGGATAGCCTGCCCACCTGGTCTAACAGGGCCCCTGCTCCCCCTGCTCCCCACAGCGCCCTCGGTGGTGTCCTGCAAGCCTCTGGTGTTGGGCCCACGCCTCTTCATGCTGGCTGCCCGCCTGTGGGGAGGCTCACAGCTGTGGGCCCGGCCTGGCCCCGACCTGCGCCTAGCCCCACTGCAGGCCCTGGCCCCACGGCGGCTGCTGCGGCCCAATGACGCCGAGCTCCTGTGGCTGGACGGGCAGCCCTGCTTCGTGGTGGCTGATGCCTCCAAGGCGGGCAGCACAACCTTGCTGTGCCGGGACGGGCCCGGCTTCTACCCGCGCCAGAGCCTGCATGCCTGGCACCGGGACACGGACGTTGAGGCCCTCGAACTGGATGGCCGGCCCCATCTGCTGCTGGCCTCCGCCTCACAGCGACCCGTGCTCTTCCACTGGTTCGGGGGCCGCTTCGAGAGGCGGACGGACATCCCCGAGGCTGAGGACGTCTATGCCACGCGCCACTTCCAGGCTGGTGGGGACGTATTCCTGTGCCTGACACGCTACATCGGGGATTCCATGGTGAGGCTGGGCACAGTCCTGCAGGGTGGGCACAGGCTCCACTTGACTGGCAGCAGCTCACTCCCACTCCAGGCTGGCCTCTTAGGCACTGACCCAACCTCACACGCTGGCCTCTGAAGGCTGACCTGCCTGACAGCTGACCTTCCTAATATGCTGATCTTTGAGCTCTGACCTTATCCCAACACAGACTCCAAGACTGTGACCCCTCAAGACTGTTGTTGTTTGGTTACTCAGTCGTATCCGACTCTTTGCCCCATGGACTGCAGCACGCCAGGCTTCCCTGTCCTTCACTATCTCCTGGAGTTCGCTCAAACTCAAGTCCATTGATTTGGTGATGCCATCCAACCACTTCCTCCTCTGTTGTCCCCTTCTCCTGCCCTCAATCTTTCCGAGCAGCAGGGTCTTTTCCAATGAGTCAGCTCTTTGAATCAGGTGGCCAGAGTTTTGGAGCTTCAGCTTCAGCATCAGTCCTTCCAATGAGTATTTAGGATTGATTTGCTTTAGGATTGACTGGTTTGATCTCCTTGCTGTGCAAGGGACTCTAAAGAGTCTTCTCCAGGGCCACAGTTTGAAAGCATCAATTATTTGGTGCTCAGCCTTCTTTATGGTCCAACTCTCACATCCATACATGACTAGTGGAAAAACCACAGCTTTGACTAGGTGGACCTTTGACCCTAAACCACTCTCCATCTCCCAACACTGACACCGGCCCCAAGATTCTGATTCTACTCCCAAACTGACACACTCCAGTACCTACAACTTTTTAAAGTTTTTATTTGTGGCTGTTCTGGGTCTTCGTTGGTTTTTGCTCAGGCTTTCTCTGGTTGTGGCGAAGAAGGGCTAGTCTTCATTGCAGTGTACAGGCTTCTAATTGCAGTGGCTCCTCTTGTTGCAGAGCACAGGCTCTAGGCACGTGGGCTTCAGTAGTGGGGCACACACAATGCTTAATATTTGTGGCTTGTGGGCTCAGTAGTTGTGGCTTGCAGGCTTACTTGCTCCACAGTGTGTGGAATCTTCCCAGACCAGGGGTCGAACCCATGTCCCTTGCCTTGGCAGCTGGATTCTTATCCACTCTGCCACCAGGGAAGTCCCCAGTACTTACATTTAACCACAGCCACCACACCCTGAAGCCCCAGGGCTGATGGCCCACTCAGCACTCTCTGGAGTGAGATATAGCCACGGGCAGGGCTTTGAGCCTGAGAGGCACTGATATGACTCAGGGGTTCAGAGGGTGTCTGGGTGGGGAGCAGACTGTAGGCACAGGGACAAGAGCAAGGAGACCAAGAAGACCAGGGAGGAGGTTATGTGATGGTCCAGGAGGCAGGTAACTGTGGTTGGGCCAGAGTGCAGCCAGAGGAGATGGGAGAAGTGCATACCGTCATAGGTGAAACTAACTGACTCCAGGGCTAACTGATTCTATGTGGGGCTGAAGGAGAGAGAAGGGTCCAGAATGACTCCAAGTCTGTGGGCTGAGCAGCTGGTTCGTGACATTTAGGAAGATGAGAAAGCTGTGGGAGTTTGTGGATCTACAAGCCTCTGTTCCTGAGCTATTTCAAGTCCTCTGGAGCCTAGGGGACCACTGACCAGCGGCCTGGCCCTGGGGCCCCCGCCCTAATGAGTGGCCCCCTCCCACAGGTCATGCGCTGGGATGGCTCCATGTTTCGCCTGCTGCAGAAACTTCCCTCTCGAGGGGCCCACGTCTTCCAGCCACTGCTCATTGCCAAGGACCAGCTGGCCATCCTGGGCAGTGACTTCGCCTTCAGCCAGGTTTTCCACCTTGAGCCTGACAAGGGGCTCCTGGAACCACTGCAGGAGCTGGGGCCCCCCAGCGATAGTGGCCCCTCGGGCCTTTGCTCACATCACCATGGCCGGCAGACGCTTCCTCTTCGCTGCTTGCTTCAAGGGCCCCACACAGATCTACCAGCATCATGAGTTAGACCTCAGTGCCTGAGTCTGGAAGGGATGCCAGACATGGCTGGCAGGGGGCTGGCATGGGGATTCCTGGGCCTCAGGATGTCCCCTTTACTGGCCTCCTGGCCTTATTAAGAAGTGACAGCTGGTCCTGTGAGATGCTGACCACAAGCCAAGTTCGAGGCAAGAGCTGCCCTTTCAGTCTTAAGCAACATCTTGGCTGGGAGATGACACCCAGATGATACCCATCAAAGATGACTTGGGGGCTCAGGCTGGGGGACCACTGCATGGAGCCGGTAGACAAATCATGGTGGGAGGGTAATGTGAAGAGCTCCATGAGGTCTGGAGAAGTCTCCCTCAACCCACGCCCACCCCTTCTGTTCCCTGTAAAAGTGCTGAGAAGGCGATTGCTTTCCTTTTCCTTCTAAACTCAATCCGGCCAATCGCTTTTAGTGCCCTCCTTCATGACGTCATCAGTCGCTGGGCAGTTTTCCTGACGGGCCTGCTAACTTCCTCTACTGCTTGTGCACACGCCTGCCGCCAAGGCGGAAGCCCAGCGTGTTGTTCCTCTTGAGCGTGCGCAAGGGATAGGCGGGAAAGAGCGAGTTTAAGCCGGGAGCCAGGGATACATCTCCCGGGTCGGTGACACGATCGCGGACGGAAAGTGCATGGGCTCAATAAACGCGCTGTGCACCCGCCCCACCGGCTGTTGGGTTATTGGGAGAAGGTGTCTCCGGTGGCATGGGGTTGGGGTAGGGGAGGAGTAGTGTCCCAGGAGCTGTATTAGGAGAGGGAGGTGTCCCAGGGTCCATTCTGGCTGCCCTTGGTGAGCTTTCACGTGGTCTCTGAGGAGTGTGGGCTCATATGGGGGCCTTGTGGGGTGTGCAGGGGATATAAAGGCACTGTTAGGGGGTCAGGTCATGGGCTTATTGTTGGTCTGTGTATTCCAGGAGATATTTGGAGGTGTTTTAAAGGATTTTAGGCATTTTTGTGGCTCTTGGGGACTTTTTGAAAGTCTTATTGGGTATTGGAGACTGTGTAAGGGAGTTCAAGCCGGGTTAGAGGTTCTCACACCATGTAGCCATTATATATTATTAGGGATATTGTGGGGAGTAATTTAAAGGTCTCATAGGAACATTTGGGTGTTAGGAAGCATCTTTTATAATGAAATGGGATCTGAGGTGAGTGGGAGGGCCATGCGTGCATGCAGGCTAAGTTGCTTCAGTCGTGTCCCACTCTGTAACCCTATGGACAGCAGTCCACCAGGCTCCTCTGTTCATGGGATTCTCTAGGCATGAATACTGGAGTGGGTTGCCATTTCCCTCTCTAGGAGAGTCATACTCCTGGGTACTAGGATCATTCCACATCCTAGCTTTCCTGGGATGGTCCCAGCGTCCACTTGAGGGCCCAGTATTTCGTCTGGCTGGAGCTCCCTTTCAATCTCAAAAATATCCCCCAAGTAGAGCATTTTAAATTGCACGTATGGTTCCCATGGCCACAGAGGCAGAGGTCAGGCCCCAGGTCATGCAGAAGCAGGCCTGTGGTCTCATCCCAGTGAAGAGATTCAGCTGCCAGCTTCCGTGCCAGCCCCCATGCATATCAACCTTCTGCCCTTCCTGCCACAAACCCCAATGCAAATATAGAGAGTCTCAAGGCTGCTTGGGTATGAGACAAAAATCATTTTAGAGTAAAAATTGAACAGAGACTCCTCCAGGGAGAGGTGAGATGGAGCCCTGGCCAGGTGGTCTGAGGAGGGAGTGGAGAATTCCGTCCGGGAGGTCAGGCTCCCTTGCAGAGCCAGGACTTGGGGAAAGAGTGGTCCTTGGAGCTCTTTCTGCTGATCCATTTTCAACAGTTTTGGGCGGAGCCTGGGAGAGGTGACAAGGTCAGCTTGTGAGAGTGGATCAAGTTATTTCTCCCCAGGGTGCCTCCACCCCCCCACCTCCCCCCACACGCACTCCATCTCCTCCCTACCCCACTGTGTCCCTCTCAGCCCTACTCTGTCCCTGTCTTACCTGGAGTGATGAGAGGTGGGGCATCTCCTGAATGGTGGCTAGGGAAAGAAAAAGTGGTGAGATCTCTGATCCCTCCTGTTTCTCCTCTCCTTCACGGCTAGAGGACTCTCAGTTTGCCCTGACATAGCTCCCTAACTATTTTTTCACAGGGTTATACCATCCTGGGGACCAAAAGCATTTCAGGATTTGAGGCCCTCTGAAGATTCATGGCTCTGAAGAATGAGCCTGGAAAAATCTTAGGAGCAGGAATTTTCCAGCACAGGGCCCGGAGGCCTGGCTTTTTCCTATGAGATTTAGCTGTTTACCCTGGAAAGGCATCTCCAGCATGAGGCAGGCACGCTGCCGGGAACCCATCTTACCTGGCCTTCTGTCGGAACTTGCATTTGCATTTCCCACCTGTTAGGGGGAGAGGAGGATGTCAGGGGAGGACACCCCCAGCCCTGCCCTGCCCTGCCCGCCGCCACCCCGCCAGCCCCTGCACTCACTCATGAGGACAATGATGCCCATGGCACACAGAATCCCTGCGAAGATGAGCCCGCCAACCCGGAGGCCGTACCAGTCTAGGAGAAATCCAGAGGGGGCCCTTGGTGCCAGCCCATGTCCTCCCCATCCAAGCCCCCAGCTACTTGACAATGTCCCTTGGGCACCTCTGATGTGGGTTATAGCAGTGGAGAGAACAGACGGCTCCTCCCATCCCCCTGTGCTAATTTTCCAGTTTGCACAGAGCAAGCAACAGAGATTTAATGTGGTATTAGGTAGAGAGAAGAGGTCTGAAGACAAATAAGCAGGTCCAAGAGACAGAAAGTCAGAAGGGAGCTCTTTGAGGGAGAGTGGCCAGGGAAGACTCCTCTGAAAGGGCACATTTGAATAGAGACCTGAAGAGGGAGGGAGCATGGGGCTATGTGGAAGAAAATGTGGGGAGTCCCAAGAACCAGACTGGCACTTCTTATTCCCTTAACCCATTGTTTTTAGTGTTCAAGTGGGCATTGAACAGTATACCATTAGTCTCACCCCCAAGGTCACCCCCATCAGACCCTCACCCAACCTGTGTGGGACCCTTGGCACAAAATAGGTATGAGGGGTGGGGAGGATATGCAAAGGGAAGGGCAGAGGCTCTCACCATAGTAGAAAGGACTGTTTTTATCTGCAAGGAAAAAAATAAATAACATGAATCCAGGACAAGAGCTGGGATGCAGGGCTCGTCAGGGAGACTTTGGAGGTGGACTGGTGGAGGAGTCAGTCTGGCTCACCTTCTGGGTCATTGGCATCCAAGGCAGGCAGGCCTGGTGAGGAGAAGCAAGGAAGGAGAGAGATGGAGGTGCTGGCCTCAGCAAAGCTGGGAGCAAGGCCTCAGCAAAGGGTCCCCTGATAGACAGTTCCCCGCCTCTTGAGGGCACAGGGGTTCAACCCCAAACTAGTTATCTCTGCACATTCCACCTTGAAAGTGAGAGTTTCCCCCACTCAGCCCCACTCCTGAAGTAGGTTTCCATTTGGGTGCCTTTTGATCACCTTGTCAGCCTTTGGCCTGATGTTGCAGACACCTGACTAACCCACACCCCCTGGAGAAACAAGCAAGAGTCTCGTGGGGACGACAGATGGCCTCCACTCCCAGGTGTTCTCAGCCATCATCTCCTGGGTCTGCCACATCCACATCCCAACCCCCCATTTCCCTGAAAATGACTTACTAATTATGAACTTAATTTGTTGTTCAGTTGTTACCTCATGTCCGACTCTGTGGACCCCATGGACTGCAACACGCCAGGCTTCCCTGTCTTTCACCATCTCCCTGAATTTGCTCAAACTCATGTCCATTGAGTAAGTGATGCCATCCCAACAACTCATCCTCTGCCGCCCCCCTTCTCCTCTCGCCCTCAGTCTTTCCCAGCCTCAGGATTTGTCTTTGCATCAGGTGGCTGAGAGTATTGGAGCTTAATAAACTCCGTACACCTTAAACTTAATAAAATTAATACACTTTATTTAAAAAGAACTTTACATCACTATCCTGAATGAATACCAGTCTTGCTTGATATAATAGATAAAAACAAAGACAATGAAAGCAAAGGACTAGGACTGAATTCTGGCTAGAAGCAGTCGGCTGTTTAGCTTTGGGCCTAAGCTCTATTCACCCTTTGTTAAAGGGATATTCATATTTTTAAAACTATATTTAAAGCATAGACACATGGTGCTTATTCTGTCCCAGGCACTACGCTTGCTGCTGAGTCACTTCAGTCGTGTCCGACTCTGTGCGACCCCATAGATGGTCCCTTGGATTCTCCAGGCAAGAATACTGGAGTGGGTTCCTGCAAATTGTAACTCATTTAATCCTCATAGTGACTGTCTGAGTAGGTGCTGCTATTGTCCGGATGGGGAAACTGAGGCCCAGGGAGTTTTTGGTAATTGCCACATAACCACGAAGCTCTTCCCACTCGTAATAAAGAGTTTAGTAGTGTTAAAGATACGGTAGCCCAGGGCCGAGCCTTCTCCAAGATGTCATCAAGGAGATATCAAGACGATGATGAGCTGTGTGAGCCTTGGCTGTAAGAGGTCCTCCTTTACGTGTCCCTTGAAATCATCAGTGTGACACTCCCTACCCTCTAGGAGATACTGTCCTGAAGCTCCCCACCCCATGGGAGAGGCAGAAAGAGCATGATAGTAACATGCACAGGTGATCACCACCCAGCTGAGGGGATGTAGGAAGAGGCAGTCCAGGGATGGACACTCACCTGCCAGGAGGACGAGCAGCCTCAGGGCCACCTCTTGCATGTCGATCACTGGCCTGGTGGGATCTGGGGGGAGTGACCAGCTTCAGCAGGGACCCTGGAGGCCTCTGGTTCCCAATCTCCTGCTACTCTGCTCCCCACCCAGGGTACACAGCTCACTCCAGGGCAGAAAGCCTAGCCTTGAAACTCACTGGGCTGAGAGATAAGGAGTGGGAAAGTGCAGTGGGGGCTGGGTGAGAACTCAGACCGGAAGAGGGAGGAGCAATAATAACTCACTGGATGTGGACTTCAGGCTTTAAGCGAATCACCCTGGAAACCAAATGAGGAAGGTGCTGCCCACTGTTATCCCCATCTTACAGATGGGGACATTGAGGCTCCAGAGGTGAAAGTGGGTGCTCGAGGTCACCTTGCCAGAAGTCGGGATTTAAACCAGACCTGGCTGACTCCTCTCAGGGCCTTGGGCTGTTGTGGGGAATGGAGTGTTGGGAGCCAGGTGGCAGGAGGCCTGGTCCCCGGGGGTGTCTCCCATAGACAGTTCGGAGCCTGCCCGCCCTGCCCAGACTTTGCCGGGCCAGTGCTGGAGCCTGGGCTGGGGCCTAGGCTGCTCAGGGCAGGATGTGGGCTGGAGAGAACTCAGGGAGGGGGCGGGGCGCAGGCCTGGAAAAGAATCGCCTGGCTGCAGCCCCAGCCTTATCTTCTGTCCCACACTGCCAGCACTCCGCCATCCTGCTTCTGCCCCACCCCCGCCCATCCCACCCTGGTCTTCGGGTCCGTCTCTACCCTAGTCCCAGCCCCAACCCCTGTCCCTGCCTCTGCTCCCACCAAGCTCCTGGGGCAGCAAACACTTCCTCTTTCCCCAGGTAGGTCTGCCTAGCACGAAGAACACTCCACCGTCCCCTTCCTCATCACGTTCAGTCCCCCGTACGTCCCCCTGTCCCCTCCCCTCCCCCTGCCCCACTGCCATAGCATAGCGTAGCTTGTCTCAGTCTTGATAGCAAGAGCTAACACTTAGATCCACCTGCTGCTGGGCTCCGCCAAATGACCTTGCTGGGTTTTCACTCATGGAACCTCCCAAGAATCCTGGAGACCCCATCTCACAGATGGCAAAGCATACCCCCACCTCCCCTGAGCCTGGCAGGAAGCCCATTGCATCCCCTGCTCTGCTCCTGTGCAGGCCTGGAGACAGCACCCTGTTTATCTCTCTCTGCATGCTCAGTCGTGTCTGACTCTCTTCCACTCCATGGACTGTAGCTCGCCAGACTCCTCAGTCCATGGAATTTTCCAGGCAAGAATACTGGAGTGAGTTGCCATTTCCTTCTCCAGGTTATCTTCGCACCCCAGGAATTGAAACTGTATCTCTTGCTTGGCAGGCAAATTCTTTACCGATAAGCCACCTGGGCCACCTGGGAAGCCCGCTGCACCCCCACCCCAACACGCACACATTACTTCCTCTAGCCTCCATAGAACTCCTACCCTGAGTTTCTTTTTCTGTTTCCAGAATGTTCTACAGATGCCTTTATCTCTCTGTGCCCACCCCAGATCCTGGGAGCCTTCTTAGCCCCCTTGTGTCTGTGCTTAGTCGCTCAGTCGTCTCCAACTCTGCAACCCCATGACCGTAGCCCACCAGGCTCCTCTGTCCTTGGGATTTCCCAGGCAAGAACACTGGAGAGAGCTGCCATTTCCTTCTCCAGGGGATCTCCCCTGCCCAAGGATTGAATCCATGTGTTCTGCGTTGGCAGACGGGTTCTTTACCACTGAGTCACCTGGGAAGCCCTCTTAGCTTCCTCGTTCATCCTGTATACCAGACCCACAATGTCAGTCTGAAAATCCATTTCTTGCAAGGAAAGGGCCTGTTGCTTTGGGGAAACATTATTAAGGGGTTTAGGACCCCCCAATAGGGGGGGCAGGGGCAGAGCTGGAGTGGGTGTATGGGCAGGCCAGCTTCAGGGGCCCCAGCTCAGGTCTGTGGAAGGACACTTGTCTCAAGTGAACACACTAGGCTTTGCCCCCCATGGTAACACTAATGCTGGTGATAAGAGCTGGTCTGATTGAGTGTTTACCCCACGCCGGGCACACTTTGCAGCTCTTTGCACTTATTCATGCATATAATCTTCGCAGCTTGATGCAACTGGCACTATGATTAGCCCACGTTGCTGTCACAACCCTAGAACCCCTGTGAATTGAATTTAATGCTCCTGTCTTGCAGGACTCAGAGTCTCAGGGCTTAAGCTTCTTTCCATGGGAGCCTCCAAACCCCCCGGCTGGTGGGGGCCTCCATAGGCCCCATCTCCAGGGATCTCCCAGCATGCCTAACACAGGGGGCACTGATGGGTGGTCTCAGCCACACCCCAGCCCCTGCACATTGCTACCTGACTGTCCCACACTGCTGGCTGCTGGGAGCTGGCATCTGGACATGTGCCCTCCCTTGCCCTGTTCAGGCTGTTGTGGGAAGAAGTCTCTCCAGCTGCTCCAGAACTGACTGCAGTCAGATGAAGACTTGGAGAGGAAGGCAGCCTACAGTGGAGGCTGAACCCACCCCTCTCTGCTCTCTCCCAACCCCAGAGATCCCAGTGGTGGTGGGAGGACCATGTCCACCATCCACCCCTACTGTCTGTCCCTCTGTTTCTCCATGATGGTGGCCAGGCCCTTCAGGCATGAGCAAAATGACTCCCTTGTGTCCCTGAAATCTTCTCCCCACCCCCTGTTTTAGAGCTTCCCCAGGAAGCCTCCAGCCCCTTTCCCTAGAGGTCTTCAGGACCCGCATATTCCCAACATGAGGATACCCCGAGTCCATCATCATCCACCCATCTCCTCTGATCCCCCAATCCAGTCTGGGGTCTATGCAGACACCCCAATCTACCCAGACCCACCAGTCTTCTGGACACCCTGTCCCATCCGTGGGCCTTACCTTCACCCCAGCTGGCTCACTCAGCCCCCTGTACAGAGACTGATGGGGAGGGAAGGCGTTCTCTAATCTGCTCCCCAGAGAAGGACTTTGATATGGGAAGGTCCTCGGCGTCTTTAACAGAAAGCAGTAGAGAGAGGGGCAGAGCCAAGAAGGAGTTGGAGGGAGAGGGCCCCAGCCCCTCACCTGCGTGCTCCCAGGCTGTGAGGAGGATCGGTTCCGGGAGAGTGGGCCGCTTAGCCTGAGTCCCGCCTTTATGCACAGCCACCACGCCCTAAGCAAACCTGGGCAGGTAGAGAACTAGTCTGGCTCCCTAAAGCTCAGGGGTTCTCTCACCTCATGCCTGCTCTTAAAGAGACAGTTCCCACTCATGCCCCCCACCTCCCTTCCAGTGGCAGGGAGCTCCCCTGGGGTCTCCAAGATCATAGCAACCTTAGGCAGGGCAGAAGGAGAACAGGATAGGGGCTGGAACTCGGACCCTCACATGCAGGGAGGGTGCGTTCTCCAATCTCTTGCCCCTCAGAAAAGGACAGAGAAGGGGGAGATATTCCAGTCTTTCATAGCACAGCTGCTGCCTGGCGGGGTGATGGGAGAAGGCCATGCTTTGGTTCTAATAATGTAATCTTTCTTACTTAGACTGGGCCTTGTCCTTGGAGGAGGGATTGGTGGCCATCGTGGGAGATCTAAAGTCCTCCTCCGGGCTACTTGTTGCTGTTGACACAGTTGGAGGGTCAGCAAAATGGGCCAATAGGCCCAAGGTCATGAGGTGGGGGTGGGATGCCCAAGGGGTAAGGGTGGGAGTGGGGTGGGGGTTGTTGGGCCTTAGACCATGACCTCTCCCCTATCCTGCCCATCACGGCCTAGGGATCTGGACACTAGGTTCCCAACAAGGCAGACCTTCCCAGCCAGGGCTCTTCCCTAGGGTGCGGGGAGCCACATGTCTCTGCAGTGGGCATTGGGGTGGGGGCTGCCTGTTACCCTGGATAAGACAATTGCACTGTGCTGGCCTCCCTTTCCCCCGCCGCCCCCCCGCCCCGCCCTCCTCATGGCATTCCTTCCGGCTGGGGTCTGTGCAGGCCCCCACTTGGTTCCCATTGGGGTGCCCCCCTCCCCCAATTCCTCCTTTTTAGACAGAGGGACTTTTGTCTGGGGGCTGGATGGAGAACAAGGCGCCTTTGAGTGGCTGGCGGAGGATTGGGGTCACGGGGAGGGGCAGGGCCAGGAAAGGGGTGGCTCTGCACTGGCCACCAGCTGGACTCCAGGCGACCCCCAACACCATTGCGGGGGTGGGAAGAAGGCCACCGGAGCCAGGCCAGAGAAAGGGTATCATGGCGAGTGTTGGAGGGCAGGACAGGGACAGGAGGTTTGGAGGTCAAGGCTCTGCTGGAGCTGTCTGCTGGGGGCAGGGAGAAAGGAACTCCCTGCCCCCACTTCTCAGCAGGGAAGGATGAGGGTGGGGCAGTGAATACCCGCCCAGATACATACGTTCTTTATGTGGGTCCCTCGGGCAAATTCTCAATCCCAGGCCCTAGACTAAGACAGAGTCTCCCCCAGTTCTCAGCAAGGAGAGGCCAGTCTCAACAGAGTGGGGCTCAGTCAGGATGTGGCTCAGTCAAAGCAGGAGGTTCAGAGGGAGTTAGAAACAAAGAAGGGGAGGCCTGATTTGGGGAGGATCCCAGCCCAGCTAAGGGGGTCTTTGTGTCTGGGCAGACAGCATCTCTTTCCCAGACATCTCAAGATAGCCCTGTCCCTTTTAAGACCCCTTTGGTGGTCTTGGGAATGAAGTGGTGTCTCCCTCTGCCGGAAAGTCAGGGAACTGCATGCATCCAAACGAGTGGGGACCAGTGCAGGGTGGCTAGGAAGGATGCGCCATCCTTCACCTGTGCCAGGCTCTGCTTACTCAGTTGCCAAAAGGGCCAGACAAGAATCATGAACAAGTGAAGCAAGACAAGTGTGAGACTACAAGTCACGATGGCAACTTGGCGAACAGAACTGAAGTATCTCCTAGACATCTTGTTATGGGGGAAAAACAGCAAGGTGTTGAGAAGTATGCTACCGTTTGTAAGGGAGAGAAAGAATGTATATCCATGTACTTATGAATGAATGAGGAGAAGGCAATGGCACCCCACTCCAGTACTCTTGCCTGGAAAATCCCATGGATGGAGGAACCTGGTGGGCTGTAGTCCATGGGGTCTCTAAGAGTCAGACATGACTGAGCGACTTCACTTTCACTTCTCACTTTCATGCATTGGAGAAGGAAATGGCAACCTACTCCAGCGTTCTTGCCTGGAGAATCCCAGGGACAGGGGAGCCTGGTGGGCTACTGTCTATGGGGTCGCACAGAGTTGGACACGAGTGAAGCGACTTAGCAGCAGGAGCAGCATGAATGAATGAAGTATCTTTGGAGATTGGCACCCATGGTTGCTTCTAAAAGGAGGACCCAGAAGCTGGGAGATGCCTGGGAAGGGAGACTCACTTATCCTCATATACCCTCTTGTACCTTCTGAATTTTATATCTTGCAAATGTACTACTTTGAGGAAAAAGTTCAGTTAAAAGAATTTCAGGATAACCTGTATACAATTCTAGCAATTGCTTCTATGCTTTCAAAAGATGTCAGCAACCTGGATCTTTATGCAGCACTCTCTATATTAAAAGTTAGCTCCCATTTAAAAAAATATGCAGGTTAGACAAAACATGTCTAAGGGCCGTTGCAGCCTGAGGAGACCACCGGTTGGAGTCTTCTGCCAGCTTTGTTCCCTGAAGCTTTAATCACGTGAGCTTGCATTTGGATAGACAGATGTTTACAAGGCTACACCCAAAGCAGGCTGGTCTAGAATGCCACAATGAAAAGCAGTCCTTGTCTGCCACAACTGTAGAAAGCCCATCCAAGTGGGTGTTGGGCTGGGCCTGGGGCTTAGGGTGGGGAGAGGCAGGACTTGAGACCCCTGTGTGGTTGGAACAAGTGTGAACACTGAGAACCTGGGGAAAGTCTGCAGGGAGTGGAGTGCATGTAAGCGCTTGCATCCTTTGGGGTTTGAATTTTTGGGGGATGAGTCTTCCAAGTTGATTTGACTTCAGTCATATTTAAAGTGTGTCTGCTTATTTATATATGTGCATGCATTATGCATGTATGATTGTATACAAATACATTTATGTGTGTGTGTGTGTACTCTTTGCGATCCTATGGGCTGTAGCCCAGCAGGCTTCCCTGTCTATGGGATTTCCCAGACAAGAACACTTGAGTGGGTTGCCATTCCCTTGTCCAGCGGATCTTCCCAACCCAGGGATCGAACCTGAATCTACTGCATTGACAAGCGGACTTTTTCACCGCGCAGTCATTGGGGAAGGCTGGGATCAGAGATACCCATGGGCAGATGAATGTCACCTCCTGGGGCTTTGTGGAGCTGCTCCCTTTGACATGAGAATCAGCACCTGCGGGAGAAAAGCGGGAACTGTCAGGTCCTGTCCTGCCACTTTGGGGTGTGGCTGTGGGCATGTTGCCGTCTGCCCAGCCTCCAGGAGTCACGTGAGGTGCCAGGCAGGATGACTCATGGGCTTCCTGGTGGCTCAGTGGTAAAGAATCTTCGTGAGATACAGGAGACATAAGAGAGATGGATTCGATCCCTGGGTTGGGAAGATCTCCTGGAGAAGAGCATGGCAACCCACTCCAGTATTCTTGCCTGGAGAATCCCCATGGACAGAGGAGCCTGGCGGGCTACAGTCCATGGGGTCGCAAAGAGTCAGATATGACTGAGCAACTGAGTGCACACACACATATTGTTACCCGGAGGTTTGTGCTCTTGTGTGTGTGTGTGTGAGAGAGAGACATCTCCACTCTGAGTTTCTCGGATGTCATCTGACACCAAAAGAAGCCAGAAACACTGATTTTTAGGATGAAGCCTCTTGATTTTTAAATGTTGGTAAATGACTTTTAATTTCCCTAACACTTTGTGGAGTAAGTAAAATGTGTCCAAGGTTGGATCCGGCCCTACGGTCACTAGAGTGAGTTCCCATCTTGGGGACTAGGCAAGCTGGGGAAGGGGTCAGGGACCACCACCTGCCACCCCATCTCCCTCTCCAAGCATGTTTCTGCCTCAGGGCCTTTGTAACAACTGCTCTCTCTGCCTGGGATCCTTCTCCTGCCTGTCACTAGGTAACAGCTCATTCTGATACCTTCTTCAAATCCTGGCTGAAGACATGGACTTCCCTGACACTCTCATCACCTTTAAGATTTTTTTTTTTTAATGTGGACTGTTTTTAAAGTCTTTGTTAAATTTGTTACAATATTGATTCTGTTTTATGTTTTCAGTTTTTGGCCTCCAGGCATGTGGGATCTTAGCTTCCCGACTAGGGATTGAACTTGCACCCCCTGCGTTGGAAGGTGAAGTTCCAACCACTGGACCACCAGGGAAGTCTCCACCTTTGCCCTTTCTCTTCCCTTCTTTATTCATTTATTTGTTTCTGGCTGTGTTGGGTCTTCATTGCTTTGTGCGGGCTTTCTACAGTTGTGGCAGACAAGGACTGCTTTTCATTGTGGTGTGTGAGCTTTTCTTTGTAGTGGCTTCTTTAGTTGTGGAGCACAATCTCCAGGCCCTTGGGCTTCAGTAGTTGCTACCAGAGCACAGGCTCAGTAGTTGGGACTCACAGGCTTAGTTGCTGCTTGACGTGTGGAATCTTTCTCGGACCAGGGATCAAACCCATGTCCCCTGCACTGGCAAGCAGACTCTTATCCACTGTGCCACCAGGGAAGGCCTTCTATTCCCTCTTGACTTATCTATCCTCAAAGCATATTCTAGGAAACTTTTCTCTTTGCTTTTTGATTATCTGCCTCCCCTGCTGACACATCAGCTCCTCCCCCAAGTTTTCATCTGAATTATACATAGAGCATATACCGGTGCTTATGAAGTATTTCTTAAATAATAAGAGAAAGGAACACTTATGACTCCCCTCACCATTACAGAGGTCTTTCTGGGAGTGAGGCGGGGGCGGTGGAGGGCAGAGCTGCTAACTGAGGCAGGTGAGCAGATGGACTACATTTGCTGACGGGCCTGGATCAGTTTCCTCATCTCTGGGGATTAGGGCATGGGCCAATAGCTAGAGGTCCTGAGTGTGAGTAGGAGTTATTGTGTGAGAGCAGACTAGGTGTTCAAGGGGGGCCCCTGCAGCCTCCTTCCAGCCAGTTTCAGTCCCTGAAACGAGGATCTCAAATTGGTGTCCCCTGGGCCAACCCAACTATTTGCTTTAGTTCCAAAAGTATTGCAACTATTTATAGCTGCCAACATTTAAACAGGATATTTCAATGTAAAGCTACGTGTTAGGCTACTCGTGGAAGATCTGGCTTAACTGAACCACATCCCTCCTTGGCACTAGTTGTTGGAGGGACAAGTCTGTCTCGTCGGGGTGACCCTGGCCTATCTTCCTCTGATAGGAGGTTCCATGGGAGGAAGAGAGGCAGTGGGTGATCCATAGTTGCTCCAGCCCCAGGCCTGCTCCTATCACCTTCCATCTCAGACCCACCCTCTGCCTACGGGGCCACTATTACAGCACTGACCCTGCACACACACGTCCAGGTGGTGGATCCCTGGGGAATGTAATGGGAGTGGTCCCGCAGGAAAGATCCCCAGGGCCATTTGCCTGCTGCCATTGGAAAAGGCATGATTAGCAAAAAGCCTGGTCTTATTTTGTGACTTCCTCCTGAAAAGCCTTTGACAGGCAACTAATAGCGGAAGAAACTGAGCCTTGTGAAATGCCTGCACATGGAAGGGGCCAGAGAGGACTTCTGAGATGCAAGAACTCAGAAAGAAATCATAAACATAGGCAGAGACAGGGAGAGCTAAAGGAAATGAGGCAAACTGCTAAGAATTAGTGAATCTCTCTGAAGGGTTTTTGGGTTCATTGTACTGGTTTATGTAACTTTTCTGTAGTTAAAAATAATTCAAAAGAAAAGTTGGAGGAAATCAGCAAAAAAACTTTTGAAATAAACATTTACACAAAATAATAAAACACAAGGTCAAAAACAACAGCAGAAGAATGGAGGAAAAATAAATTCAGAATGGGGTAACCTAAGTGTCAAACAGAATTTAATTGAACTTTGGATATCATGTATTTATGCATATTTGTTCATTTTTTTGTTTGGTTGCTAAGTCATGTCCGACTCTTTTGCAACCCCATGGACTGTAGCTTGCCAGGCTCCTCCTGTCCTGGGATTTCCCAGGCAAGAATGCTGAATTGGGTTGCCATTTCCTTCTTCAGGGGATCTTCCCAACCCAGGGATTGCTTCTCCTGCATTCGTAGGTGGGTTCTATATCACTGAGCCACCAGGGAAGTCCATTTATATATATATATATAATAAAAATACACACATTTTATATATATATATACACACACACACACACATTTTCCCCTTTTAGGTATAAGCCTGTGTTCATTTTTTTGCCCTCCCCGATAGCTTCCTTTTCCTTCTTTCGGATCAGCTCCCTGACTCGTGAGTACCCTGCTCTGCCTCTCCCTAGCTGTGGGTGCCTCACCCTGCTGTGGCTGCCCAGCCCAGCCTGGTGGGACTCCTGAGGCTCTGAGGCAGATTCTAGGGCTGGTAGGCTCCTGCTTGGCTGCAGATGCAGAGAAATGAGTCTGCAGTTCTAAGAGCTTGGCCGGTGCCCGCAGCCCTGGGAAGGCATTGACCAGGCAGCCCGCTGGCAACCAGGGGCCCTGACATCTCAGCCATCCCATCCCCCTTCCCCCGCACCTTGGCATCCAAGAAGGCAGTGCGGAGAGCCAAGGGTGCGCCCCTGTACATCCCTGAGTCATCACCTACTATTGCTAACCGCCTCTCTAGTGTCAACTAACAACTCTGCAGCGTGTGCGGTTGCAGGACTCACCGCTTGCTGGGCAGGCCTTATTCTACTGGTGGAGAAAACTGGTGCAAAGGGGTTCAGTCACCTCCCGAGTTAAGGGTCAAAGTTAGGATTCCAAGGCAGGTTGGCTCCACACCCTGTGCGTGGGGGGCAGGGGAATGGTGACAAAGGGCCACAGGCCCCACATACCTTTGAGGGTCCCAAGAACAGACAGCAGGTTAGAAGAGGGAATTAGACATCAGAGAATATTGCCAGAACCAAACCCCACTCTCATCCCTGCCCCCACCCTGGCCCCACCTCTATCCTCTCCCTCCCGGACCATCACACAGCCTCCTCCCCTGGTCTCCCTGCTCCCTCCCAACCCCTACAGCCTGCTCCCCACACTCAGAGAAGGGCACCTGTGAACCCCTGAGTCAGATCAGGCCCCCCTGGCTCAGGCCCCTCCTCTGGCTGCATCTTTCTCCAGGCAAAAGCCAGATCCTCACCAGGACCCACAACTTATATAAATCACTCCCCTACCTGGCCCCCATCACCTCTCCTCCCCCTCAACCCCCTTACTCACTCACTCACTCACTCCTCAGCTCCAGTCCCATTGGCTGCCCTGTTGCAGGAAGTGGGGCTGCTTCCAGGGCCTGAGAGTGGACCTCTGTCTAACGCTTGGAAATGAATTGTCTGAGGAGACACACGTGCTCATAAAGCAAGAGACTATTGGGAAGGGGCGCCCGGCGGGGGAGGGCAGGAGGGTAAGGGAACCCAGGAGAACTGCTCTGCCACCTGACTCGCAGACTCAGGTTTTACGGTGATGGGATGAGTTTCCCGGTTGTCTCTGGCCAATCATTTCGACTCAGAGTTCTTCCTGGTGGTGCACACGTTGCTCAGCCAAGATGGATGCCAACGAGAAGGATTCTGGGAGGTGGAAGGACACATGGGGTCTTCTTTTGACCTTTCCTAAACTCTTCCAGTTGGTCGTGGCTTATTAGTTCTGAGTTCCTTACCAGGACTTCCTGTTTTAAAATAACTCACACTGAGTAGTTACTATGGTGCCCAGCCAAGGTGGGCAGTTTCAGTCTAACTCCCGCTAACAGCTCTGCTGCTCCTGAAACCGACTAGGCGCCTATCCAGCCCCAGGACCCTTGCACTTGCTGTTCTCACTACCAAACTCACTCTTCTTATGGATGTCACATGGGTCTCTCCCTCACCTCCTTCCTTCAGAACTTTGCCCAAATGTCACCATCTTCATGAAGCTTTCCATGGCTACTTGATTTAAAACCACTTACTTTTTCCATTTGGAAACCACCGCATCCCACCCTATTCTCTCTCTCTCTTCTTTTTTTTTTTTTTTTACTGTAGCACTAGCACATATCACCTCCTGCCATGCTGAATAATTACACACTTATTGGTTGTATTGATTCTCCTTCCCACTTCTGTAATGTTAGCTCTGGGAAGAAGGGACCTTCTTAGGCTGTCCCATTCCCTACAAGTCCCCAGCATCGAACACAAAGTCTGGTACATAATAGGTGCTCAATAAATATGTGCTGAGTCAATGAATGAAAACTAACTTTTTTAAGCTTGATACTTTATTTATTTATCTGTTTGGCTGTATGGGGTCTTAATTGCAGCAAGCAGAATCTTCACTGTGGCATAAGAACTCTGTAGTTGCAGGCTCAGTAGTTATCCGGCATGGGTTTAGTTGCCCCAAGGCTTGTGGGATCTTAGTTCCCCAACCAGGGATTGAACCCATGTCCCCTGCATTGCAAGGCGAATCCTTAAACACTGGACCACCAGGGAAGTCCTGAAGATTAATTGAGGCTGATTTCCCCCATTTTCTTTTCTTGTTGTTGTTTTGGCCACGTGGCTTGTGGGGTTTTGGTTGCCCAACCAGGGATCGAACCCAGGCCCTTGGCAGTGATATCACTGAGTCCTAACCAATGGACCACCTGAAAATCATTCTTAAGAGTTACTACATCCCAGACCACATAACAGATGAATCAGGTACCTCCCTTTCCTTAAGCAGGTCATGTTTAGGGGGCACACAAGCCCACAAGTGGGGAGGGAAGGAACTCAGAGCAGAGGTTCAAAGCCTAGGTTCAAATCGTAGCTCCACCTCTTTCTCCCTGCGTGACCTTGGGCAAGCAATTCTTCCTCCCCTGGGCCTCAGTTTCCCCGTCTATACAATGGGGTTAAAAATAGAATTCACCCTGTAGGCTGCCCTTTGGATTCAATGGGGTTGTTGTGTGGGATGCTGACAGCATGACTAATTCTGAAAGCGGGTTCCTTTCCTGGAAGTGGGGGGGCTAGTGGGAGGGGCGCAGCTGTGTGTTTTCCAACAGGCAACAATGGAACTCTTGTAGGCAGGGGCCCTCAGGCGTGGAAAACACATCCACCCTTGTGGGTTTCAGAAAAAGTCTCAGGTCTCAAATGGGAGGTTTTCCAGGGCATTTACATTTTTTGAAGATCGTTGTAACAAGAAATACTGGTTTGGAAATATGAGCCCACTGGGGTGGGCTTCCATAGCACCCTCCTATCTGCAAAGAGCAGCTGTGAGGGTTGGAGGGACCTCTCCTACCTATAGCTCCTGAGACTGGGACAAGAAAGGCTGAAGACAATCCCTGGGCCACAGTGATTGGCTCAGTGGGATCCCAATCAGAGTGAAGCACTGGGATTTTGTTTCATAGCTAGGGGAGGAAATACTTACCTTTAGCTGTGGACAGTGGAGGAAGCACACTTGAGACCGGGAAGTTGCAGTTGTTTGCCACCACCACAAAAGCCAGCCTGAAGACACAGCTAACACTATGGAGGACCACAAGCCGAGAAAAATGCTGATAGAGTCTGCACCCTGATCAAGCCACGCCTGCTCTCCCTCTTAAATTGTATACAATCTAAAACCTTGACCTGTTTGAGTCAGTTTTAATCATATTTCCTGTTAATTGTCAATAAAACCACCAAAACTGTTATACAGAAAAATTCTGTGGACCCAGAATCACTGCACTTTCACTAGCATATGTCACATGATTTTTACTTAGTTTGAGCCAAAGTATTTCTTTCAGCTTAATCAGTTCGAGTGTCTCTGGGGGTCAGCGAGTGCTTACCTCAACCAGGCCAATGCCCTCTCTCTATAAACAAATCTGCATCCCATTCACTTGGATAGACATCTTTGAATGGACCTGTTCTCCTTCCCAACTTCCACTTTGAAAAAGGGCAGTGAGCTGGAAGGAGCCACAGGACTTGGCAAAGACAGAAACACAAATTCCTGGGAACTCGGCAGTCCTCCCATCGAAGGTGGCGATGTTCAAGTGCTCAAAGGCCTGGCACGTGCATGGGGAGAGCCGGTAGCTCCCAAGATGCCCAGATCCTCAGGAGGACGGGGAGCAGTGCACGTGGAAAGCTCACAGCAGCAGAGCTGCTCCCAGTGCTCCCCAGCCGGGTGGTACCTGCCCCTCGCCGCCATGGAGCAGCTGCACTGCCCTGCATGAGGGGGGCAAGGGCCATGCCGTCAGTGCGGCTGAGCACGAAGCCTGTGTCACAGCTGTCAGGCAGGCGGGCTCAGCACAGGAACTGGGCCATGAGGGAGCCGCAGAGCTCAGGCGGCTGTGGGGAGGACAGGCCAGCTCTGGAGGAAGACAGATGGGGCTAACAACGAGCCCAGGCTACTACTCTGGAATACATCCAACCAGGAGAGGACCAAGGGAGCAGAGAGAGAGTTGAGGGGGACAAGAGCAGGTCATAGGGCAAGGAAGAAGGTGGAGGCATGATCAGGAGGTAATGTGATGGTGATGATGGTAGTGGCGGTGATCGTGATGACGGTGGTACCTCTGATGGTGATGATGGTAGTGGCGGTGATCGTGATGATGGTGGTACCTCTGATGGTGATGATGGTAGTGGCGGTGATCGTGATGATGGTGGTACCCATGATGATGCTGATGGTAGTGGCGGTGATCGTGATGATGGTGGTGCCTCTGATGGTGATGATGGTAGTGGCGGTGATCATGATGATGGTGGTACCTCTGATGGTGATGATGGTAGTGGCGGTGATCGTGATGATGGTGGTACCCATGATGATGCTGATGGTAGTGGCGGTGATCGTGATGATGGTGGCACCTCTGATGGTGATGATGGTAGTGGTGGTGATAGTGATGAGGTACCATAGTGATGATAATGGTACGAACAATGGTGATGATGTTGGTGATGAGGGTGGCGGTGGTGATAATGATGGTGATGATGCCCATGATGATGCTGATGGCTGTGGCGGTGATAGTGATGGTGATGGTACCCGTGATGGTGTAGATCATGGTGGAGGAGAGGAGGACGGTGGTGGTAATGATCATATTGGAGGTGATGTTGGAGATGACCATGTATATGATGATAGGGTCATTACCTCCTGAAGGTGGTCTGAAATAGCATTTCCTGAATACTTACTGTACACCACCAGGCTCTGCTCTGTGTTTCCCCATGAAAAATTAATATTACTATTCCTGAATTCACTGAAGAAAACTGAGTTAGCCAGAAATTATGCAAGGTCATTATCATCTCATTGGTCAAAAGAACTACCTATAAATGAGCAGACAGCAGGAGCTTGCTTTTTATACGGCATGCTGCTCACACCTCACAACCATCCCATGAGTCAGGACTTTCATCACCCCTTTCACAGATAAGGAAACTGAAACCAAGAGAGGTTAAATGACTTGCCCAAGGTCATATGACTACTGAGCTTCAGAGCTGGAATCTGAGGGCGATTGGGTTCCCCTGAGCCTGGACTCCCACTTAGCAACAGTCATCTGGTGAGTGCAGCACCAACCCCGTAGGAAGGACACCCTCCCACATTTGCCTGGTCTTCGCTCATCAGTACATCTGCTTCAGCCATTTGCCTGCCTGGCTCCATGGGCATTTCTGAGCCACAAAGAAGCAGCAAGAAACTTCCTGGCAGATGTAGACACACATCAAGATCCTGAAGTGTAAAGAGCGGTGACGGGCACCTGTCAGGGATCAGAAGCATCAGTCCACGTGAGGGCTCAGGCGCTCGATCAAGGGCTGGCACTTCATCCTAAGGAGAGCAGGAATCAAAGCAGCACGCATCTTGCTGACTCTGACTGACCTCACCCAAGTTACGGAAACTCCTCCTTGTGCCTCGGTTTCCTCATCCGTAAAACAGAGGTAATTCTAGCCCTCCCTCAGCAGGTTGTTATGGGGACTGAATGAGCTGATGCATATTGTAGAGTCAGTGATGGTCACTGAATGCCCACGTGCTGCCCCATCCCAGCCCCTCTCTTGTGGAGATGTGGGGTCGGGGAGGGAATCATGACAAGATCTAGCCAAAGTACTGTGACTTCCAAGGTGAGGGTTGAAGAGTTGAGGGGCGCACCTGTGACCAGGGTGGTATCACAGGATGGAAATGGACTTGAATGGTGCCCTGGATTATTCTGTGGAATTTGTAGGAGAGAGACTAACCCTTGGTCATGTTCAGGAATGTCAGGTGGCTTGATTACTGCAGCGTGACCTAGACTATCCTGGCTGATTCGATGTCACTCGGTGTCTGCCATTGTTTTTAATGAAGCAGTTTTCTTCGAGGGGACAGATACCAGCAGGGTGCACCGTGACTGTATTTGAGCGGCATTGACCTAGGAGGACTTCCTGGAGGTGGTATTGGGCCAGCTGGTGAGAGCAGGCTGAGAAGGACCCTCCCCTGGCAACCCCCACTCACTGCAGGCCACCAGGTGTGCCCAGGGCTGCACCAGGAGGCCTGGCCTCTGGCATTCCTGGGTATGGCTCCTCTGCACAGCACACAAGCTTGCCCTGACCACCGTGTGGCACAGAGCTCATGCACACAGCTCTCCACATGGACCCAAGGCTCCGTGTCCTCACTATCGGGCCCACTGTGGGTGCCGAGCAATCTGAGGAAGGCCTGGGACAGGGCTGCCTTGTCAGGTCTGTGTCTTGTGGATACAGAGGAGTATAAGCCCATGGGTGAGCTGTGGATATCAAAGAGCCACGTGCTCTTGGAGCCATGGGAGCCTCACGGAGTACCAGTGTGAAAGTCCCCGGCCAGGCCATAGAAGGTGCCGGCGGAGATCTCAGGTACTGTCACCCAGAGGATGTGGGATTCATGGAAAGCCACAGAGAGGCCAGGAGCTGCCTGGACTGTGATGGCTGAGGATGGGGAGAAGGCTCAGAGTGTACCCCCAGCCAGGGTCAGGGGGTAGGCCGGCTTGGAACCTGGGCACCCAAGTTGTGTCAGGTAGACCTGCCCAGACACCAGCCCGCCTGGACCCCCTGCTTCTGTCCCCGTGATCCACTCTCCACGTAGTATCCACTGAATCCTTTAAAAATCACAAATCAGATCCTGAAAAACGTTATACAAAAAATTACTCAAAAGTTATTTTTTGGGAACTTGCTTTCAAAAGCATTTATTGCTATGCCCAAAGTTTTCAGTTTGTACTTTGTCACAAGTCTAATTTAGACTCTTCACTAAAAATACTAAAAGATACAAAAGGTAATTTCACCTCCCTACCCTGCCATGTGTTCAGAAAATGTTTTCATAGATAACCAAATTAAGGGAATTTAATCTTAACGAGGATAAAAGCAAACTGGAAATGGAAATATATAACTGCAGTAAACTGAGACTACTGTTTTGTTCATTCACCAAATAAATTATTACTTCAGGCAAAAAAAAAAAAAAAATCAGATCCTGTCCTTTCCTTATTCCAAACCCTTCCATGGCACCCTAGTACACTCAGATAAAGTCTAAACTCTTCCCCATGGCCTGTGCAGCCCTATGAAACCAGCCTCTGGCACCCCTCTTTCATCATCGCTCACTCGCCCCCTTGCACACCCTGCCCCAGCTGCACACCAGGCAGCATTCCAACTTCTGGACCTTTATACTGGCTGTTCCCTCTGCCTGATTACCTTCCCCGCTGTGTTTACCTGACTCCCTCCCTCATCTGCTGCAGGTCTCTGCCCCAGTGCCTCCCTGCCCTCTGTCTTAAAGTATAATATCCCACTGTACATTCTTGTCTCCTTTCCTGCTTAATTTGTCTACAGGACAAACTATGTCACCTTCTGATATACTAGAAGTTTACTTTTGTGCTCGGATTTTTGTCTATTTATTCAACAAAATGAATGAAGTCCCTGCCCTTGGAGATGTCTTATCCAGTCAAGAGGAACACAGACAGGAAACAAAGAAGTGATTAATAGAAAAGATGATTTAAGATGCTGACAAATTACTTTGAAGGAAAGAAAATGGGGATTATAATAGAGAGAGACTTGGGAGAGGTGCTTCCTTTCATGGGGTAGTGAGGAAGGGCTTCTCAGAGGAGGTGACATTTGAGCTGAAACTTGAAGGATAAGAAAGCGTCAGCTATGTGAGGCTCTCAAGGAAGGGGTGTTTCAGGCAGAGGGAACACCCAGCGCAAAGGCCTTGAGGCAGGAGGCTGCCTAGGTGTTGGAGGGGCAACAGAGAGGCTGGGGGTGCTGGAGCAGAGTGAGTAAGGGGGCAAGTGGGAGAAGATAAAGTCAGAGAGGTCACAGAGGCCAGTTTTGTGGGGTCACATGGATCACAGTTATCCTCCAGGTAAGACAGTGCCATGGAGGGATTTGCAATAGGACCCTCTGTGACCTGACTTGGGAGGTTTAAAGATTGCATTTAACTCTGCCTGTGGTGGGAGGCAGGGCACCACTAGGAAGCTGGCTTGCCCTTGTAGTTATGTTTTATTTATTTATCAAACATTTTATCCCCTTTACTAAATACCATGTCCTAGGCAATTTACACCTTTTAATGCTCACATACAAGTAGGCACTCGTGACATATTCGGAAATACAGACAGTAAGTCCCTTACACACAAATGAGTTCCGTTCCAAGAGCACGTTCTTAAGACCAATTTGTTCATAGATCCGACAAAATTAGCCTCGGTACCCAATAGCATAGTGGGCTATATAGTGCCATACTGTAATAGGTTTATAATACTCCTCGCACAAATAATACATAAAAGATAATCAAGAAAATATATTTAATCTTACAGTACAGTACCTTGAACAGTTCAGTAGTGCAGTACAGCAGCTGACACACAGGGGCTGGCACTGAGTGAACAGGCAAGAAGAGATACTGACTGGAGGAGGGAGATGAAGTGGGAGATGGCAGAGCTGAAGGATCGTCAGAAAAGGAGACGGGGTGGGGGGTGGAAGCTGCAACTTCACTCACTCCTGATGCTGATGGCCCAGGTTCCGGTTCCTTGCTGGATTCAATTCTATCTACTCTCCTGAAAAAAATGACCTGGTGATGTGTGGGTAGTAACTCTTTTGTTCGAGTCATAGATGACATGACAGCACTTGATTGCATTAAATGGCATCTGCAAACTTCAAGTCCGTACTACATTCGGGTCCTATGCCTTAAAAGCAAACAGTGTCTTCTCAAATAGAACTAACTTACGTGACTGGACATACGAACGCACATTCACGTCTTTCAAAGTTCGCAACTTGAAGGTTCATATGTAGGGGACTTGCTGTATGTTATCTCTGCTCCCAGTTTCTGGCACATGGCTCCTAAAACACTTGTATTTCCTGAGTGATTGGGGTGCCAGGAGCATCTTTCGTCCTGCTCTTTTGTCCTTGACCCTTGTTCCTGGTACACAGAGCTCCTAAATCCTCTGGAATTCCCAAGGCACTGGTGGTGTCTTTTGTTCTAACGAGGCAATGCTTGGTGGGCTCCTGGATGAGTTCTGGTCACTTGAAAAATCAAACAAAGATCAGGAGCTTCTTTTGTTATAGTTAGAAGCTTGGAGCTTTCAGTCCCATCCCCACCACCTTCCCTGGGGAGAGAAGAGGGGCTAGGGATCGAGTTAATGATTGATCACGCCTACGTGGTGAAGCAGCCATAAAAATTCTCAACTACAGGCTTTGGAAGGGTGGGCCCTTCTGGGTTGCTGAACACATCCACACGCTGGAAGGACGACACAGCCCAACTCCATAAGGGCAGAAGCACCCACATTTGGGATCCTTCCACAGACCTCACCCTGCGTACCACTCCACCTCTCCATCTGGCTGTTCAGCTGTATCTTTTGTAAGAGCCTTTATAATAAACCAGTAAATGTGTTTCCCTGAGTTCTGTGAACCAGTATAACAAATTATTGAAACTGAGCAGAAGGTGGTGGGAACCCCTGATTTGTAGCCAAATCAGACAGAAGTGTGGGTAACATGGGGACTACGCTAATTTGGCATCTAAAGTGGGGATAGTCTTCAGGGGTTGAGCCTTTACCCTAGGAGTTTGCTGACCCAGGTAGAGAATGTCAGAATTGAATTGAATCAAAGACACCCAGTTGGTGTCCACAGAGAATCGTCTGGTGTGGAAAACCCCACCTCTGGCCACCAAAGTGTGCACAGCACCATCATCACTCCTTGTACAGATGAGGAGACCAAACCACAGACTGCAAAGTCACCAGACCAAGCTCAATAGCTAGTGAATGGCACCGTGGGATTTGAACTCAGGCCTCCAGGTCCAGCAGCACACGGTTCACCACTTCACTTCATTGCCTGCTAGAGCATCAGCGAGCTCCTGGTGGGCCCGAAAGGTGGACTCAGAGTGATAGTCACTCAGTCGTGTCCAACACTTTGTGACCTCATGGACTGTAGCCCACCAGGCTCCTCTGTCCATGAGATTCTCCAGGGAGGAACACTGGAGTGGGTTGCCATTCCCTTCTCCAGAGGATCTTCCCAACCCAGGGACTGAACCAGACATTGCAGGCAGATCCTTTACCTTCTGATCCACCAGGGAAGCCTGTGGACCCAGAACAGCCATATAAGTGGAGGCTTACAACTCCCTGTGTTCAGGCTGCCAAACTGCCAAATGGAATATGTTCTAGCCTCTTGCCTTGACACCAGGACCTTCCTAATGGCCAAAGGCCAGGTGACTCCTTAGGATTCATGGATAGGAATTGATGCCCGAGCATAGGCTGCCCCTGGCCCACCTCCTGTTTTCCAGCCCTGGTTTCACCCAGCTGCCAGGGGTCCTGCGTGTTCATACGATCCAGCCTGCCCCTCTCTCAGTCCAGTCTGGTCTCACCCTTCCTGCAGGGGTCTTTGGCTGTGCTCATTGCAGCTGCATGGTGCATTCTCGGGAGCAAGGTCTAGAAGGCCGTCAGGGAGGCGGTTGGGTAGCAGGCTCCAGGGGGCATATCCCACCTGGGACTCCACCATCTGTGGGGAGAGGGTGCAGTCAGAGGAGGCCAGAGTGGGATCTCTGAAGTGCAGGGCTGGGGCAGGGACTCTCTGCCCAGTTCTAAGGGCATCAGAACCCCAGTATTTCTATCTCCAAAGGGGGACACCCTTGGGCTACCTTTTGTCAGCCTCTGTCACCCATGTTTGTTACAAGTTGGCTGATGCCTACCTGGACTGCCCCTAACTGTCCCTCCAACAGTGACAGCACCATCCTGCCAGGTCCACACCCACCTGCTGAGCCCACATGGGACCCCAGGGCTCCTGATGCCTGACCTACAGCCAGATGGTGCAGGGGTGTGGTGTGGCAGCAAGCTTGCTCAGTGCCTCCTGGCCAGGCCCTCGACACTGGGGGTGGGTTCCACTGAAGGTGCATGGGTGAGGGTCTCCCTAGAGCCACAGCACTGCATAGCACATAGGGTGGCAACCCCCAACTCCTCAGACTGGTGGCACAGTTTGGGGACCCACAGGACCAGGAGTGGCTCTCAAAGGGGTGTCTACACCTGTAGCACACATACCTCTGGTCAGAGGTGGCTCTGGGTAGACCTCAGTGCCCAGAGGGCTGTGCAGGGGGCAGCCACAGTGAGGGTCCAGCGCACAGATGCCCACTTCCAGGCCAAAGCCCTCATGGCAGAAACAGTCCACTGGCAGGCTCAGGGCAAGGAGGAGTTAAGGCTGGCACAGGGGGCTGGGCACGGGGGCCCCCAGAAGTCATAATGGCTGTGGGCTAGACACATCCAGCCAGGGAGGGGTGCCACCCGGAAACCCCTGAATCAGAGGGGAAAACCTAGGATGGTTGCAGGACAGGGCCAGGGCAGGGCTGGACCTCAGGACACTTCCCAAGTCACCACTGTTTGGGGTTAGCGCTTTTCCTGCATGTGGTTTATTACCATCACATCCATGGGCTGCTTAAAAATCATGGCAGGTGATGAGCAGTGAGAAAGACCCGGGATGAAGTGCGGAGAGGAAGGAGGGGGGATTAGAACAAGGGCTGAGAGGAGCCCTGATATTTTAATATCTTGCTTTTTAAAATATATTATTTTCTATTTTTGGCTGCACTAGGCCTTCGTTGCTGTGCATGGGCTTTTCTAGTTGAGACAAGTGAGGGCTCCTCTTGAGTTTCAGGTGCTCAGGAGTCTCATGGCGGGGCTTCTCTTGTTGCTGAGCACAGGCTCTAGAATGTAGGCTCAGTTGTTGCAGAGCACGAGCTGTTGCCCCATGGAATGTGGGATCTTCCCAAACCAGGGACTAAACCCATCTCCTCTCATTGGCAGGTGGATTCTTAACCACTGGACCACCGGGAGGTCCATGAGTCTGCTTTGAGGTTTGGGTGGCCATCCCAGGGAGCAGGGCTTGGGGTCTCCTGGGTAAGACCAAGGAAGGAGATGTCGAACCTGCCCAAGGGGTGAGGTCTTCACCAGCAGTGAAGAGGCACCTAGTGCATCCCAGGGTGGCTCGCCACTCAGGCAGGCGGATGCTGCACTGGGTACAGAGCTCAGCGCAGATCTCCAGCGAGGCACACAGCATGCAGTGCCAGGGCCGTACTAGCAGAGGGCAAAGACACAGGCCTGCAGGCAGGACAGGGGGTCCTCATGCCATAGCACTGGGTGAATGGCCTGGAGCAGTTTGCCAGAATTCTGCAGAGCTGCCTTGCAGCCTTGGCAGATTTCCAGGCCCCCTGTGTCTTGCTAACAGCTGGTGGGAGGGTAGGGGTCACAGGGACTCAGCATGATCATCTCCAAACCTCACATCCTGCCCCCTGGCTGGCCGGCTCTGCCAGCCCCTCCTCCTCCAGTCCCTGTCTGCTCCTGCCAGTTTCATAAACTTAAAAACAAAACAAAACAAAACAAAAACCCAGCCTAGACTTCCCTGGTGGTCCAGTTGCTAAGACCCTGTGCTTCCTCTACAGTAGGCACAGGATCGATCCCTGGTCAGGGAAGTCCTGCGTGCAGCTCGGCGTGGCCAAAAAGAATCCCAACCTATTCATCTCAGAGTGGCTGTACATCTGTAGTCTTGTTGGTTTCAAGCCTGTGGCTACTGAGCACTTGAGATGCGGCTGGTGTGACTGGAACGAGAGGTTTGATGTAATCTAAATTAATTCACTTATTCATTATTTTTTTCCAGCCACACGTTGCAGCTTGTGTGATCTCAGTTTCCTGACCAGGGATGAACCCGTGCCCCCGCAGTGAGTGGAGTCACAGAATCTTAACCATTGGTTTGCCAGGAAAGTCCTTAAGTGAATTCACATTTAAATTAGTGGCTGCAGCATGGGGCATCTCAGGACTAAAGGTTTGGTGAGGGGAGAGGATTTTCTTTCTCCTTTCGGTGAGGTGGTTGCGTGGAGTATTTAAGATCAAGGACTCTGGAGCCAGGCTGCCTAGATTCTACTCCCTGTTCCATTGTTTACTACTGCGAGAACTTGGGCAAATACCTTCTGTGCCTCAGCCTCCTCATCTGTAAATGGGTACAACAGTTGTTCCTGGTTCTAAGGAGCACTGCGTGTTTGCTACCTGTGGCCTCTGTTTCAGCTGTCTGTCCTTGAGGCACCCGCTGCTTGCCTGCTGTTTGTCCCCAGCCCAGCATTTCCCCCAACCCAGCCCTCCCTGGCCCTGTGTGACCACTCATCCAGGCCGGCTATCCTGGGTCTGCCAGGCGCTGTCAAAGTCAGCATCGCTAGGGGCGGGCACCTCGCTAGGGAGTGCTTTGGCATCACCGCGATCACCTCTGAAGCCACGGAGTCTACAGAGATGGCCCCAGTACCTGTCTTCGGTACTCGGGCACCATCAGGAATAGCCTCAACAGTGCCCACCTGCAGCACCACGATGCCCTGCTCCACCACACGTGAGGCCCGGGGCCCGGCTACACTGGGAGGCTCACTCCCTCGCTGCCCACCTGGGCATGGGGGCGCTCCTCCTGCCACCTCCTGCCCCCCGCCCAGTGTTGCAGCTGTTGGCGAAGGGAGGAAGCAGTAAGAAAGGGACATCTCCAACTCCACGCGTCCAAATCTGAGGCCCCCCCCACCTTCTGCATCTCAGGCAGGGACCGCTCCATCTTTCAGGATACGGAGGCCCCAAACCAAGTCATCTTGGACCTTGCCTTCTCTCTCACTCCACATCTGATCCTTTCAAAATATTTCAAAATCCCACCACTTCTCCGCACCCCCTCCCTATCCTTGCTCTGATTCCAACTCCTGTCACATACCACCAGGCCTTTCACATCAACTTCCCACTCCCAATAATAGTCTTTCCCCATAGGAAGCCAGAGGGAACTTCACCCCATTTAAAACTGTAATCCCCTCTTCACACACATGGACTCTCAATCTTCCTTTCATGTTTTATTTTTCTAGGACTTATTACCATCTGATGTGTATTTATTTTTACTGTCTGTCTCCCACTGTTATAATGTGAGCCCCAGGGGGCAGGGACCTGTCTGTTTTGATCTCTGCTGTGTCCTCAGAGTCTAGAACAGGGTCTGACACAAAGTCTCTGTAAAGTTTTGTTGACTAGATGAGTGATGATTGATGGATGGATTTAAAGATGGGTGGATGGATGGAAGGATGGGTGTATAGAGGGAGGAATGAATTGAAGGATGGAGGGATGAATGAATCAATGGTGTGCTATACACTAGAGATGATTTGATGCAGGGGAGTTTCAATAAAGTTTGATGGAGGGGTAGGTAATTGAGGAGTGGAAGGATGGAGGGGTAGGGGATGAGTGGATCAATGAATGGATGAAAAGGTGGATGGATGAATGGATTGAGGAGGATTGTATGGAAGAATGGTTATATGGATTGATGGATGGATGACCACATGGACTTAAAGGCATGAAGGTGGGATGAGGGATCAGCCTGGACAGGACTGAAAGTGGGGCTCACCAGTCAACCCTCTCACCTGAACTTGCTGCCCCCGTTTCAGGGGCACACGGGTCTTCAGTCTCCAGCTGCTGAGCTCCTCCTCCCTTGCTGCACAGGAAGGACATGTGAGGGCTGCGGAGGTTCCTGTTGGAAGCCACACTGAAGGAGAACCCCCCAGGAATGGGCCAGGTGGTGGGTGCAGGTATCTTGCAAGTGAGCCACGCCCATTGAAGGGGAAGTAGTGAGGGTCTCTGGCATCCATACAGGTGCCTAGGGGGCTCTGTCAGCCCAACCGGCCACCCCAAAGACCACAGACCTCCCCAAAAGGGCACGGAGCCAGGCTGCAGCAAAGATGCCCTGATCTGTCGCAGTTGCAGTGATGGGGGCATCAGATCAGCCAGACCATGTCTCCTACTTGGGGAGGGATGCCAGGTGAGCATCCCCACCCCAGCCTAGCTGATCAGAACAGGGCACAGCGGAGGCTTGGGGCAGGCAGAAATTTAGGTCTGGCTGCTGGATCGGGAGGAGCAGAGGCTGAGGGGCTGGCTCAGCGAGGATGAGTATGAAGGAGATGCTCGGAGTCAGCGATGGGCATGTCTGATACTCAAACGGGCCCAGAGAGCAACAAACTGTGAAACCAGTGTCCCCTGGCAGAGAGCACAGCCCAGCAGTGAAGAGCACAGCTAAGGGTCAGAGAGACCTGGAGTCCAGACCTGGCTCTGCCCTTTGGTCACTCGGTGCACCTGGAAGTCTTGACTTCCTCCTCTGAATAATACAGATGATAAACTCGAGCTGATGGGGGTCAGTATGATCGTGTGCAGGAGGCACATGGCACCCAACTGGCCTACAGTAAGCTGTCCACACACGCCAACTAATATTACTATTAATAACATGCTGACTCATTGCTTGGTGTAGAAAGAGGTCTTAGAAAATATTACCTGCTATTATGAGGATAGGATTACACATGTAGTAAATGACCAGACATGTTGGTAAATGACCAGCGTGTAGTAAATGACCATTCATGTAGTCAATGGGCATTACATGTCGTGTAAATGACAACAACCATTGTTGTTATATATCATTAAACACTTAGCACAGGGACACAGCAAATGCCCAGTGCATATTGGCCTATGTTATTGTCATGATCACCTTCATTTTAATATGCCTACATACAGATAGGCACATGGGAAATACCCCAAATATATTAGCCATTGTTGTTGTTATTTTTAAAATGCTTAGCCTAGGCATGAACACAAAGTAAATACCCAATATACTTTCATTACCGTGAGCTTTAATAGTAAGGGACCTGACATATGGTCAGGACTCAAATGTTAGCCAAAAAAATAATAGCACCAGCAGGGATTCCCTGGTAGCTCAGACAGTAAAGAATCTGCTTACAATGAAGGAGACCTGGGTTCAATTCCTGGGATGGGAAGATCCCCTGGAGGAACATGGCAACCCATTCCAGTATTCTAGCCTGGAGAACCCCCATGGACAGAGGACCCTGGCAGGCTACAATCCATAGGGTTGAAAAGAGTCGGACACAAATGAAGTGACTCATCATCATCAATGCTGAATAGCTTGACTAGGCATGTTTGCTGTGGTGGCCCAGGTTCAGTCCCTGGCTGGGGAACTAAGGTCCTGCAAGCCATGCAGGAGTGATGCCCCCCAGAGAATATGCCTGTCCCCATTGTATCCCTAATGTTTGAGCCTCTGACATCCAAGCATTAGGGAGCCAGGAAGAATTGTGGTGTAGGGGAGGAGGGCAGGATATTTGGGGGACAGTCAGAAAGATCTGAATATGCACTCAGTTTTTCATATCAGGGAATTCTTGCTCATTTTGTTAAGTGTGAGCAAATAGTACATTTTTAAAAAACCGTATCTCTTATTAGAGCATCATGCTGAAATATTTACAGGCTTCCATGATATCTGGGACTTGCTTTATGAAAAGTGAATAATGAGTTCAGGAGCGGGATGGATAAAACAAAGTTGGCCACAACTTCACTTCAGTCGCTCAGTCATGTCTGACTCTTTGCAACCTCGTGGACTGCAGCATGCCAGGCCTCCCTGTCCATCACCAACTCCTGGAGTTTACCCAAACTTATGTCCATTGAATTGGTGATACCATCCAACCATCTCATCCTCTGTTGTCCCCTTCTCCTCCTGCCTTCAGTCTTTCCGAGCATCAGGGTCTTTTCCAATGAGTCAGTTCTTCACATCAGGTGGCCAAAGTATTGGAGTTTCAGCTTCAGCATCAGTCCTTCCAACGAATATTCAGGACTGATTTCCTTTAGGATGGACTGGTTGGATCTCTTTGCTATCCAAGGGACTCTCAAGAGTCTTCTCCAACACCATTGTTCAAAAGTATCAATTCTTCAGCGCTCAGCTTTCTTTATAGTCCAACTTTCACATCCATACACAACCACTGGTAAAACCAAAGCTTTGACTAGACGGACCTTTGTTGGCAAACTAATGTCTCTGCTTTCGAATATGCTATCTAGGTTGGTCATAACTTTTCTTCCAAGGGGCAAGTTTTGTCTTTTAATTTCATGGCTGCAGTCATCATCTGCAGTGATTTTGGAGTCCAAAAATAAAATACGCCACTGTTTCCATTGTTTCCCCATCTATTTGCCATGAAGTGGTGGGACCAGATGCCATGATCTTCGTTTTCTGAATGTTGAGCTTTAGGCCAACTTTTTCACTCTCCTCTTTCACTTTCATCAAGAGGCTCTTTAGTTCTTCTTTGCTTTCTGCCATAAGTGTGGGGTCATATGCATAACTGAGGTTATTGATATTTCTCCCAGCAATCTTGATTCCAGCTTGTGCTTCATCCAGTCCAGCATTTCTCATGATGTACTCTGCATTTAAGTTAAATAAGCAGGGTGAACCTGGACCTGTGCACTGGGAGCACTGAGTGAGCCACTGGACCACAGGTGAAGCTCCCAACACATACTTGAATCTGTGTATTTACCTGTACTCTTTCTGTCTTCTCCACTGGAATGTCACACTTTTTAGAGCAGGACTTTGCCTGTTTTGCTCACTGTAATGTTAGTTGCTCTGTTGTGTCTGGACTCTTTGCAATCCCATGGGCTGTAACCTGCCAAGCTCCTCTGTCCATGGGATTTCCCAGGCAAGAATACTGAAGTGGTTTGTCATTTCCTTCTCCAAGGAATCTTCCAGACCCAAGGATCAAACATGCACCTCTAGCGCCTCCTGCATTGGCAGGCAGATTCTTTACCACTAGCGCCACTTGGTGGGTCCCTAGCCAGAAGTACTGCTTGGCACTTAGTAGCTGTTCAATTAACATGAGTTATTGTTAATGTAAAGTGAGTAATGATCTCAGGGCGGCTTGTCTCTGGCTTTAAGAGGAGGGGCAGGCCAAGGAGGGTAGAATACCTAGCCATCCTCCCCAGCACCCCCACCCCCAATCCCACCAGTCTCTTCTGCTGGCCTTTGGAACATGCAATGGGCTGCTTCCTTTAGAAAGAGGGGTTTTGTTTGAGGGACACTAAACTCAAACAAAATGGGAAAGACTAGAGATCTTTACAAGAAAATTGGAGATACCAAGGGAACATTTCATGCAAAGATGGGCACAATAAAGGACAGAGACAGCAAGGACCTAACAGAAGCAGAAGAAATTAAGAAGTGGCAAGAATATGCAGAACTGTACAAAAAGGTCTTAATGACCCAGATAACCATGATGGTGTGGTCACTCACCTAGAGTCAGGCATACTGGAATGTGAAGTCAAGTGCGCCTTAGGAAGCATTACTATAAACTAGTGGAGGTGATGGAATTCCAGTTGAGTTATTTCATATCCTAAACGATGATGCTGTTAAAGTGCTGCACTCCATATGCCAACAAATTTAGAAAACAGCAGTGGCCGCAGGACTGGAAAAGGTCAGTTTTCATTCTAATCCTGAAGAAAGGCAATGCCAAAGAATATTTAAACAACTGCATAAGTGCACTTATTTCACATGCTAGCAAGGTAATGGTCAAAATCTTTCAAGTGAGACTTCAACAGTTCTTGATCTGAGAACTTCCAAACGTACAAGCTGGAGTTAGAAAAGGCAAAAGAACCAGAGATCAAATTGCCAACATCTGTTGGATCACAGAAAAATCAAGAGAATTCCAGAAAAACATCTGCTTCATTGACTATGCTAAAGCTTTTGACTGTGTGGATCACAACATACTGTGGAAAATTCTTAAAGAGATGGGAATACCAGACCACCTTACCTGCCTCCTGAGAAATCTGCATGCAGGTCAAGAAGCAATAGTTAGAACCCGATATGGACCAATGGACTAGTTCAAAATTGGGAAAGGAGTACATTAAAGCTATATATTGTCACCCTGCTTATTTAACTTATATGCAGAGTACATCATGCTAAATGCTGAGCTGGATGAATCCCAACCTGGAATCAAGATTGTTGGGAGAAAGAGTAACATGGAAACTTACATTACCATATGTAAAATAGATAGCCAATGGGAATATGCTGTATGGCTCAGGAAACCCAAACAGGGGCTTGATATCAATCTAGAGGGGTGGGGTGAGGAGGGAGATGGGAGGGAGGTTCAAAAGGGAGGGGATATATGTATACCTATGGCTGATTCATGTTGAGGTTAGACAGAAAACAACAAAATTTTGTAAAGCAATTATCCTTCAATAAAAAATTAATTTTAAAAAAATTGCTGGGAGAAATATCAACAACCTCAGATATGTAGATGATACCACCCTAATGGCAGAAAGTGAAGAGACACTAAAGAGCCTCTTGTTGAAAATGAAACAAGTGCAAAAGCTAGCTTAAAACTCAACATTCGAGAAACTAAGATTATGGCATCCAGTCCCATCACTTCATAGCAAATAGATGGGGTGGAAATGGAAACAGCAGCATATTTTATTTTCCTGGGCTCCAAAAGCACTGCAGGTGGTGATTGGAGCCATGAAATTAAAAGACGCTTGCTCCTTGGGAAAAAAGAGAGACGGCAAACCTATGAAAAACCTAGACAGCATATTTAAAAGCAGAGACATCACTTTGCCAACAAAGGTCTGTATGGTCAAAGCTATGTTTTTTTCAGTAGTCATGTATGGATGTGGGATTTGGACCATAAAGAAGGCTGAGTGTGGAAGAATTGATGCTTTTGAACTGTGGTACTGGAGAAGACTCCTGATGCTTTCGAACTGTGGTGTTGGAGAAGACTCTTGAGAGTCTCTTGGACTGCAAGGAGATCCAACCAGTCCATCCTAAAGGAAGTCAACTCTGAATATTCATTGGAAGGACTGATGCTGAGGCTGAAACTCCAATACTTTGGTCACCTGATGTGAAGAGCTGACTCATTGGAAAAGACCTTGATGCTGGGAAACTCTGAGGGCAGGAAGAGAAAGGGACGACAGAGGACGAGATGGTTGGATGGCATCACCGACTCAATGGACATGAGTTTGAACAAGCTCCAGGGGATGGTAAAAGACAGGGAGGCCTGGTGTGCTTCAGTCCATGGGGTTGCAAAGAGACAGACATGACTGAGTGACTGAATAACAAGCTCATTCCCTGTCCTGAGAAGTACATGGGACTGGGCTGGGGGAGGGGAGTCACTGGGTACCACGAGGTGGAGAGGGGGGGTCCCAGGCTGTCAGGATAAAGCCCTCACTCCATGGATGTCATTTCAGGCCCGCAGGCCTGCCCCTTGCAGCCTCATCCTTCTGCAGGCTCTCTCTGGCTCCACTGTATGCAGTCCTCTGCGCTTTAACTTTTGCCTCTAGGTTGAAAACACTGTTCCTTCTTCCTGGAACATTTGTCTTCTTGTTTACCTGTCTGACCTTATCTTGTCATTCAGGCCTCAATTCAGATGTCCCTTCCTCTGGAAATTGTCCCAGACTTCCCCGGCTGGCCCAGATCCCTCCTAAGGGCTCCCAGAGACCCTTAAGTGTCCCTCACTGAGCCCCGATTGCTCTGCCTGCCCTTCCCCCATCACAGGCCACCCCTCACCCCTGGGTTCTTGCAGTCTGAGCGCAGCTGTCTATCCCAGTGGAGTGTGGGTGCCCTGGGAGAGAGGCAGGGACCTTATCAGCCACTGCTGTGTCCCCAGCATCACCCATAACAAGGTCTGGTCTGGAGTACCTCAACCCGCTCTGTACCTGTGTGTCCTCAAGCCAGACCCCTCACTTCGGTGCCTCAGTTTCTCATCTGCAAAAGGGGTAAGAACATGGGTCGGGCCACCCCTCAGCTGCCTGCTGAACTGAAGAGGGTTTGGGTAAGGTTGACTCCAAGTTTTCCCCAGGACGAGATGACTCAGGGCTCTGGAACAACATCTATCACCTAAAGGGCCCTGGAATGCAGAGCTCTGTGGGTCTGATCTGGGGACAGAATGACATCAGTGCAGTGTCTTTCCCTAAAGTGAAAAGTATAAATAAAATTATGACAGCTAATCCTTAACAGCAGTCACCGTATTCCATGGAATTGTTAAAACACTTGATTCTCACAGCAACGCCACAAGTTAGGTACTATTAGCATCATTTGTTTTCATAAAAAGGGAAACTGAAGCGCAGAGAAAAGTTAAGTGATTTTCCCAAGAGCATCCAGTTAGGAAGTGGTGCTGCCTGAATTCTAAAGAGGGGAGGCTGACTTTGGGATCTGCGTTCTCAACCTAAAGGCTGTACAGCTATATTGGACAATCTCTACTTACATATATATATATATATATATATATATATGTATGTATTTGTTTATGTATGTATGTATATATACATACATATATATGTATGTGTATATATATATATGTGTGTGTGTGTTTATTTATTTGGCTGCCTTGGGTCTTAGTTGAGACATGTGGGATCTTCACTATATCAGTCAGGATCCTCCACTGCAGTGCACAGACTCAGGAGTATGTGAGATGTGAGCTTAGTTTCTCTGGGTGCCGCATGTAGGATCTTAATTCCCCAACCAGGGATAAAGCCCACATCCCCTGCATTGCAAGGTGGATTCTTAACCACTGAACCACTTGGGAAGTCTCAGAAATCCTTGTTTAAAAAAAAAAGCAGAAAAAGGGAATGGGAAGTAGTTGAGCGTCACCTATTTGGTGATTTTTTGTGCTATATATATGCGTATATTGGTGTGGCCAAATAATGGCCTAATCCCCAACTCCTGAGAACCTGTTACATCACATGGCAAAATGCCTATGCAGATATGATTAAGTTATGGACCTTGAGGTAAGGGAGGTTATCCTGGATTATTCACATGCGCCCAAATGTAATCACATGAGCTCTTGACAGTGGGAGTTGAAAGCAGATGGGTTAGAAAGAGACAAGAGAGATTTGAAGTATGAGAGGGATTCAGCCTGCTATTAGTGGTTTTGATGATGGAGGAATGGGCCATAAGCCAAGGAATGTGGGAGGCCTCTGGAAGCGAGGAACAGACTTCAGTTTACAGCCAGCAAAGAAATGGAAACCTCAGTCCTACAACTACCAGGAATTGAATTCAGCAACAATCTGAATGAACAAGAAGATGGCTCTCCCCTAGAGCCTCCAGGAATGTCTGCGGCCCTGCAGACACCTTGATTTTTAGCCTGATGAGAACTGTGTCCAATTTCTGACCTAAAGAATTGAATGTCATAAATTTGCGTTGTTTTAAACTATGGAGTTTATGGCACTTTGTTATAGCAGCAATATAAAATGAATATAATTGGGTCCTCAAACTAATAGTGTTTTGTACTGTGGGTCTTTCATCAAAAGTATTTGAAAGACTCCTTAATACTCCTGATGAAGGTGGCATGGCAGCAGGGCAAGGATGGGGAGAAGAGTGTATGTTTGTCCTTGCGGCACCAGCCAGCATCCATTGCCCACTGCTAACCTCACCCCAGCTTCTGCCCATTCAAACACCCAGAGCCAAAGCCTGGAGTCAGGGAGAAGCCAATTGGAGAATTATCCCACCCTGCATCCCCAAGAATGAGATAGGAAAACATCTCCTGAGAGAGACATTTAAGGTCTCCAATCTGATACCTAAAGAGATTCTCTGACAAGCAAAAGAAGTCTTCAGTGATGGAATAGCCTCAGTTAAGAATCGATGGTTTAGGGACTTCGCTGCTGGCACAGCAGACAAGAATGCCAATGCAGGGGACACGGGTTCAGTTCCTGGTCTGGGAGGATCCCACATGCTGCAGAGCAATTAAGCCATGTGCCATAACTACTGAAGCCCGCACACCTAAAGCCTGTGGTCCACAGGAGAAGCCACTGCAACGAGAAGCCCGTGCACCACCGTGAAGAGCAGCCTCCCTTGCTGCAATTAGAGAAAGCCCATATAGCAACAAACACCCAGCTCAGCCAAAAACAATAAATAAATAAATTATATTTCAAAAAGAATTCATGGTTTAGGATTTTACAGGACTACATTGACCATCAGGCTGATGATAAAGTGATGGCAAATGCAGTCCAAAATCTCCCATCAATACTCCCCAAATGAAAGAAGGCTATAACTACCATTAATTTTTTTGAACTCCAACACCTGGGACACGCCAACAGGCTGTCCCAAAACTCAGGTGGACCAGCACCACTGAACCTTCCCCCTCACTCTGACTCACTGCAAGGCCATTGGCAAATCTTAGGCACTCCGTAGTAGTGGAGTGAAAGTAAACATTTTTTCTTCCTGTGAAAAGTAGGGGGCTCGAGGACCAAAAAGGTCAACTGCCCAGATTTGCTTGAGTGTGAAAAAAGTAAGTCTTAGTTTTGAAAAGAGAGGAAAAAAAAATCAGTCACAGTGATTGGTTCAAGAAGGAGCCAATCACGGCCATGGAGACACAGTGTAACTCTGCTGGGACTTCCCCATCAAGGATTTCTCTTTCCTGCCAGGCCCCTGAGTGTCTGCAGGTCCTGAGCTACTTTGCTCAGGGTGAGCCTGGCTGGACAAGGGCCAGCGTGGCAGGAAGCAGCAAACCAGGGCTGATGACCCTGAACTCCAGGTGATCCAGGCCTGGAGTAGCTACTCTTAGATCCTTAATCACGTAAGCCAACAAAATGAGCTGCTCTCAGTTGCTGAAAAATCTGCCTGCAATGCAGGAGACACGGGTTCTGTTCCTGAGTCGGGAAGATCCACTGGAGAAGGGATAAGCTGCCCACTCCAGTATTGTGGCCTGGAGAATTCCACGGACTACAGTGGTCCTTGGAAGAAAAGTTATGACCAACCTAGGTCAGTTCAGTTCAGTCGCTCAGTGGTGTCCGACTCTTTGTGACCCCATGAATCGCAGCACTCCAGGCCTCCCTGTGTATCACCAATTCCCAGAGTTCACTCAGACTCATGTCCATCGAGTCCGTGATGCCATCCAGCCACCTCATCCTCTGTTGTCCCCTTCACTTCCTGGCCCCAATCCCTCCCAGCATCAGGGTCTTTTCCAGTGAGTCAACTCTTCGCATGAGGTGGCCAAAGTACTGGAGTTTCAGCTTCAGCATCATTCCTTCCAATGAACACCCAGATGATCTCCTTTAGAATGGACTGGTTGGATCTCCTTGCTGTCCAACGGACTCCCAAGAGTCTTCTCCAATGCCACAGTTCAACAGCATCAATTCTTCAGGCACTCAGCTTTCTTTATAGTCCAACTCTCACATCCATACATGACCACTGAAAAACCGTAGCCTTGACTAAATGGACCTTTGTTGGCAAAGTAATGTCTCCGCTTTTGAATATGCTATCTAGGTTGGTCATAACTTTCCTTCCAAGGAGTAAGCGTCTTTTAATTTCATGACTGTAATCACCATCTGCAGTGATTTTGGAGCCCAGAAAAATAAAGTCTGACACTGTTTCCCCATCTATTTGCCATGAAGTGGTGGGACCAGAGGCCATGATCTTCGTTTTCTGAATGTTGAGCTTTAGGCCAACTTTTTCACTCTCCTCTTTCACTTTCATCAAGAGGCTCTCTAGTTCCTCTTCACTTTCTGCCATAAGTCTGGTGTCATCTGCATATCTGAGATTATTGATATTTCTCCTGGCAATCTTGATTCCAGCTTGTGCTTCTTCCAGCCCAGCATTTCTCATGATGTACTCTGCATAGAAGTTAAATAAGCAGGGTGACAATATACAATATACTTGACATACTCCTTTTCCTACTTGGAACCAGTCTGTTATTCCATGTCCAGTTCTAACTGTTGCTTCCTGACCTGCATATAGGTTTCTCAAGAGGCAGGTCAAGTGGTCTGGTATTCCAATCTCTTTCAGAATTTTCCACAGTTTATTGTGATCCACACAGTCAAAGGCTTTGGCATAGTCAATAAAGCAGAAATAGATGTTTTTCTGGAACTCTCTTGCTTTTTCGATGATCCAGCGGATATTAGCAATTTGATCTTTGGTTCCTCTGCCTTTTCTAAAACCAGCTTGAAGGTCTGTAAGTTCACCATTCACATATTGCTGAAGCCTGGCTTGGAGAATTTGAGCATTACTTTGCTAGCGTGTGAGATGAGTGCAGTTGTGCGGTAGTTTGAGCATTCTTTGGCATTGCCTTTCTTTGGGATTGGAATGAAAACTGACCTTTTCCAGTCCTGTGGCCACTGCTGAGTCTTCCAAATTTGCTGACATATTGAGTGCAGCACTTTCACAGCATTGTCTGTTAGGATTTGAAATAGCTCAACTGGAATTCTATCATGTCCACCAGCTTTGTTCATAGTGATGCTTCCTAAGGCCCACTTGACTTCACATTCCAGGATGTCTGGCTCTAGGTGAGTGATCACACCATTGTGATTATCTGGGTCATGAAGATCTGTTTTGTACAGTTCTTCAGTGTATTCTTTTCTTGCCACCTCTTCTTAATATCTTCTGCTTCTGTTAGGTCCATACCATCTCTGTCCTTTATCGAGCCCATCTTTGCATGAAATGTTCCCTTGGTATCTCTAATTTTCTTGAAGAGATCTCTAGTCTTTCTCATTCTGTTGTTTTCCTCTGTTTCTTTGCATTGATCACTGAGGAAGGCTTTCTTATCTCTCCTCGCTATTCTTTGGAACTCTGCATTCAGATGTTTATATCTTTCCTTTTCTCCTTTGCTTTTGCCTCTCTTCTTTTCACAGCTATTTGTAAGGCCTCCTCAGACAGCCATTTTGCTTTTTGCATTTCTTTTTCTTGGGGATGGTCTTGATCCCTGTCTCCTGTACAACGTTACGAACCTCCATCCGTAGTTCATCAGGCACTCTATCTATCAGATCTAGTCCCTTAAATCTATTTCTCACTTCCACTGTATAATCATAAGGGATTTGATTTAGGTCATACCTGAATGGTCTAGTGGTTTTCCCTACTTTCTTCAATTTAAGTCTGAATAATAAGGAGTTCATGATCTGAGCCACAGTCAGCTCCTGGTCTTGTTTTTGCTGACTGTATAGAGCTTCTCCATCTTTGGCTGCAAAGAATATAATCAATCTGATTTCGGTATTGACCATCTGGTTATGTCCACGTGTAGAGTTGTCTCTTGTGTTGTTGGAAGAGGGTGTTTGCTATAACCAGAAAACCACAAAGATATAACCAACAAAGATCCAGTGTGTTCTCTTGGCAAAACTCTATTAGCCTTTGCCCTGCTTCATTCCGTACTCCAAGGCCAAATTTGCCAGTTACTCCAGGTGTTTCTTGATTTCCTACTTTTGCATTCCAGTCCCCTATAATAAAAAGGACATCTTTTTGGGTGTTAGTTCTAAAAGGTCTTGTAGGTCTTCATAGAACTGTTCAGCTTCAGCTTCTTCAGCATTACTGGTTGGGGCATAGGCTTGGATTACCGTGATATTGAATGGTTTGCCTTGGAAACGAACAGAGATCATGACAGCATATTAAAAAGTAGAGACATTACTTTGCCAACAAAGATCCATCTAGTCAAGGCTATGGTTTTTCCAGTAGTCATGTATGGATGTGAGAGTTGGACTATAAAGAAAGCTGAGTGCCGAAGAATTGATGATTTTGAACTGTGTTGTTGAAGAAGACTCTTGAGAGTCCCTTGGACAGCAAGGAGATCCAACTAGTCCATCCTGAAGGAAATCAGTCCTGAATATTCATTGGAAGGACTGATGCTGAAGCTGAAACCCCAGTACTTTGGCCACCTGATGTGAAGAGCTGACTCATTTGAAAAGACCCTGATGCTGGGAAATATTGAGGGCAGGAGGAAAAGGGGACGACAGAGGATGAGGTGGCTGGATGGCATCACTGACTTGATGGATGTGAGTCTGAGTGAACTCCGGGAGTTGGTGATGGGCAGGGGAGGCCTGGCGTGCTGCAGTCCATGGGGTCACAAAGAGTGGGACGTGACTGAGCAAGTTTCACTTTCACTTTTCTGTTTCTGTAGCTAGCAAGCAGAAGACCCCTGGCCAGCCTGGATAGGGAGGCAGAGCCCAGTGCCTGAGAACTGGTGGAGTGGCTCCTCACCACAGTCTACCTGGTGTCTTCACAGCTGCAGGCGGAGGCCATGAGACTGCCATCGCTGGGTGTAGCTCCCCTGCCGGGCACACAGGATCTTCCTGAGCCCCCAGGGGCATGAAGGCTGTGGACATGGTGGATTTGGGCCTCGGCTGGCTCGTCACAGGCCTAGAAGGGGCCCGTTGTGGGCTGTCAGCCCACAGAAGGCCAGGGACTGGTACCAGGAAACCCTGTTATGAGGGTACAGAGGAACGGGACCTGTGATGGAGCGGCTGACTTGGGGAGCCCAAGTCCTTCCAGCTGAGTGCAAAGTCTCTGTGTTGGGCAGCAGGGAGCCATCAGGGCCATGGAAGTCATCCTGGGGGTCCCCATTGAAGCCCCCCCACCAGGCTTCAGATCTCAGGCACATGGCAGATAGGTGGTGGGCACCAGTCATAGGCCAGCCTCGGTCTGCACTGCTGCCCAGAATCACTGATGCACACGTGCCTGGGGCTTCTAGCCAGGGGCAGGGACAAGTGGGCTGGAAACATAAATGGAGCTGTGTCCACATCAGACAAGCCTAGGTAGGCTCTCATTCCCTCAGGACCCTTGGTATGGGCCATGTCCCCTCAGCGCCCCCCGCCCCCCCCCGCCTTGGACTCTGGTCCTAGCCCTGACTGAGCTTACCTGGATCCTCCCAGGAGTCTGAGCCTCCATCATCACCTTTACCCCCTGGGCACCCACCTCGATCTGCCATGCCTCAGTCAGGCTGGCTATGGGGCTTAGGTAGTCATTATCCACCCACACGGTGAATGCCGGTGCCCCTTGGCCAACTTGACAGGCACAGCTCGGCACATAGTGGTGGGCCCCCTGGCTTTCAAAGATGACCCCATTGAAGGTGTGGTGATGAGGGTCACCTGACACGTGGTTACTGCCACTCAGGACTCCATAGCCAGATCCCCACACACAGCAAGCATATGGTCCCATCTCCACAAGCCTGGAGGATGCAGCGAGGTGGTCGCCCAGCCTCCTTATCCTTGCACAGCTCATGCAGTGGGAGCTCAGCTCTCGAGCCCCTAGGGGAAGGACATGTTTCTACCGGGGCAGCCACAGAGGGCTACTGCTGTTGCTGCTGCTGAGTCACTTCAGTCGTGTCCGACTCTGTGCGACCCCATAGACGGCAGCCCACCAGGCTCCCCCGTCCCTGGGATTCTCCAGGCAAGAACACTGGAGTGGGTTGCCATTTCCTTCTCCAATACATAAAAGTGAAAGGGAAGTCACTCAGTCGCGTCTGACTCTTTGCGACCCCATGGACTGCAGCCCACCAGGCTTCTCTGTCCATGGGATTTTCCAGGCAAGAGTACTTGAGTGGGGTGTCGCTGCCTTCTCCCACAGAGGGCTGGGTGCATGCAAGCCCCACCACTGAACACATAACCAGCATGGCATACACATCCCCTCACGACACAGGCTGCGGCAGGTCAGAGGCACCTTCTCCTGTGGGCAGATGGTCTGGCAGTTACTGGCACGTGTCTCCCAGTGGCCGTTTTCAGGGCAGGATAGCTCTGGAGCAAGGAGAGAGAGAGGGAGAGACATCAGTATCAGGTTTGGTGTTCAAAATAGTCCCTGCCCCAATATACACATAGGGTAGGTCTGTATCCTCTCAGACCCCAGAACAGGGCCAGATGTTTTTGTGCAGTCCACAGCCTATGCAACTGCACACAGCATTCCTGGTCCCAGCTTCCATACTTCTCTTAACTATCTCCCTCCAGCTTACCACAAAAGTCAGGACCATGCCAGGTGCCCACAGGGATGTCAGTAGCTTGACAGACCCGGGTGAAGGCAGCCGGTGCCTGGCAGATGACAGCACACTGCTACACACCGTTCCTCCACACAGCTTGGCCACACACTGGGAGGGTCCAGGCCCAAGCTGGAAAGGGCCTCATCAGTTCTGAAAGCTGCCCACAGGTCTTGGGGACTGCATATCTGGCCCTCAAGTAGGCTGCAGGGCCCCACCCTCCTGCCAACTGGGCTGGAATGGCCCAGGTTTCAGCTGGGGCCTTCCCAGAGAGGTCAGGGTTTTGGGCCTACACAGGCCCTTGGTGATGGTGACCTCAGTGTTCCAGATACCAAGTTCCAGATACCCGTCCTGGATCCACAGTTTGAGGCCTGCGTCTATGGCCAAGCAAGTGACTAAGCCCCATGCGTGGGCAGCGAGCCCAGCTTCGGCGATGGAGAAGGACAGAGGAAGGGGGTGTCCATTCACTGTGGGGAAAGGACACAGCACTGGGATTGGGGAGCCCCAGCACAGATTCCACTCTCGGGGAGGCTATTGGTGGGAGGAATCTGAGATAGAAATGCATGTGTCCGGTGAGGCTCAGGTTACAGTGACACTCTTGAGTGGGAAAGGGGACACAGATGGGGGTATTTACAATAGAAAACATGGAAGGGGCACCCAAGGGAGTGGGCAAAGATGGGGGTGAGAAAGGGTGGGCTGAGTCCACAGGCATTCAGTCTTCAGAGTGACGGCTGAGAAGGTGGTCTAGCTGGAGAAAGAAGAGGAAAACTAGATGCTTGGGGTCCTACAAGTGGGAAAAAAAAATGAGCTTCAGGGAGGAGACAGGTGTCGGGCATTATCTAAAGGTGCTGATGGTCAAGTAGGATATGGTCGGAGGATTAAGCACTAGACAGGGGCCGGGGAAAGCGAAAGTGAAGTCGCTTAGTCGAATCTGACTCTTAGAGACTCCATGGACAATTCTCCAGGCCAGAATACTGGAGTGGGTAGCCATTCCCTTCTCCAGAGGACCTCATCAAGAATGGTTTGGGAGAAGGAGTTCCTTGTTGGTCCAGTGGTTAAGACTCAGTGCTTTCACAACAGGGACCCAGGTTTAATCCCCAGCTGGGGAACTAGGATCCTGCAATCCTGCAAACTCAGCCAGAAAGGGGAAAAAAAAGAAGAGTGATTTTGGAGGCCTGAAGTTGAAGGATGACAAAAGCGTGATAAGAGAGGGTTCAAGAGACTGGAAAGAGAGGGTTGGAGGCCGCAGGCTTTGGGGGTATTTGCTGTAAAGGGTGTTTAAGAAAGGGGGCAGGAGCAGGGTGTGGGGAGGGGGTGCAGAGGGACCAAGGGATGTTTCTTGTTGTTCAGCCGCTAAGCTGTTTCTGATTCTTTGCGACTCCATGGACTGCAGCACACCAGGCTTCCCTGTCCCCATCTCCTGGAGTTTGTTCAAACTCATATCCATTGAAGCCATGATGCGATCAAACCATCTATCCTCTGTTGTCCCCTTCTCCTACCTTCAATCTTTCCCAGCATCAGGGTCTTTTCCAATGTGTTTGTTTTTTTGCATCAGATGTCCAAAGTATTGGAGCTTCAGCCTCAGCATCAGTCCTTCTAATGAATATTCAGGGTTGATTTCCTTTATAATTGACTGATTTGATCTCCTTGCAGTCCAAGGGACTCTCAAGAGTCTAGCACCACAGTTTGAAAGCATCAGTTCTTTGGCATTCAGTCTTCTTTATGGTCCAATTCACACATCCGTTCATGACTACTGGGAAAGAGGCTTCTTAAGATGGACAGATCAGAGCCTGTTGGAATGTAGTGAGAAGGATCCCGTAAGAAGAGGCAAATTGATATAGCAGCATTAAATCAGTGTTGCTCAAGCTTGAGCGTGCATCAGAGTCCCAGAGGGGCTGGTTAAAACAAACCACTGGCCCCACCCAGAGTGGTAGTCTTGGCTACAACCGAAGGATATCCACCCAAGTATATTCAAACAAGTTCCCAGATGCTGCTGCTGCTGGTTTGGTCCCCCTTTGAGAAGCACTGATGCAGAAGAATCTCCAGGTGAGATTCAGGAGCAATCCCGAGCAGTGCTTAGCCGGCAGCATAGACCATATTCCCTCCCCATGGCCTGGAAGGCACAGGGGCCTGGGCAGAGGGGAAGAGAGGGTCGGGGCTCACGAAGGGTTTCTGCCCCCATTTCCCAGTGAAATAGAAGCAAGACCATCACAGCCGAGAGTGAGGTGACTTGGTCTGAGGGGAGAGGGGGATAGTGAGGGGGGCAGGTGAGACGGCCCTTCAAGTTCACAATCCCAGGTATGAGGTTGGCTGTGCCGCCTATGAGCGAGAGTAAGAGGAGAGGGGTGTCTTCTGATGAGGGGCTGCCTAGGTGTGAGGGAAGGAGGGCACAGGTGGGCACAGGTGGTGAGGGTGCAGGCCAGGAGGGAACCTAAAATCCTAGAAGGAAAGGGATGAGGAAGAAGCGGCAGGGTCAGTGGGTTGGTAGGCTGCATGGCCAGTGAGGTCACCAGCGGCTAGAGCCAGGGAACCAGGGAGCAGGAGCCAGACACTGAGCTATGTAACAAAGAAAGGGGAGGGGGTGGGAAAAGAGGGGTATCAGCCTTCCTCTCGCTTTCCCTCAGTCTCTATTTTATTTTTTAAAAATATTTGTTATTTATTAAAAATACTTGTTATTTATTTATTTGACGGTGCTGGGTTTTCGGTGTGGCGCTTGGGATCTTTAGCTGTGGCGTGCAAACTCTTGGTTGGGGCATATGAGGTCTAGTTCCCTGACCAGGGATGGAACCCGGGCCCCCTGCATTGGGAGCGCAGTCTTGGCCACGAGACCACCAAGGCAGTCCCTTTAGTCTCTATTTTTTATTTCTCTTTTTCTGCCTCCACTGCTCGTCTCTTTGCCGTCTCTCTTTCCGTCTCTCTCTGTCTCTCTCTCCCCTAGTCCATGTCTATCTCCCTCTCTCCGTCACCCATTTTCTCTCCTTCTCACTGCACTTTTCTCTTTGTTTCTCCATCTCTGCCATCACCCTCCTGTTTTTAATCTTTTGCTCTTTCCCTCTGTCTCTGACTCTCCCCCTGGTGTCTCCCACTTGTCAAGGAACCAAATCCTTCTTCCCTGGGCCTGAGCCAGAGAACCCCAGCCTCGGTCCTCTCCCTTCACCCCTTTCCTCACCTGGGGACCAAGGGCCCTAAGGGTGGGAACTCGGTCCCAGGTGGCTATAAGCAGGGCACACTGGGCGGAGGCACGGGCCAGATCTTGGGCTTTCCACTGCAGCAGCTCAGGCTGGCAGCTCTCCACCTGCTCAAAGGGGATCCCACTCAGTGTGGACCCATCTGCCCAGAACAGGGCCGGGCCCGTCTCCAGGGGAAATAACCTCAGGCGTGAACAGGGCCACAGGCTTCCCAAAGGACTCCAGCCTGTTGGTGCCGACCTGGGGGAGGCAGGGAAGGAAGAGATGGGCAGAAGGGGCTCAGGTCAGGGATTGGAGAGGGTGCCGGGCCCAAGACCCAGAAGGAGGAGGGAGCAGATATAGACTGGATGAGGCAGGAGTGGAGTCGGGGGAAGAGGGGGCCCAGGGATGTACAGTTAGGGTTCGGGGCACTCACGCAGGCCATCCTGTGCGTGACCTCAAAGAGTGTAAAGGGCTTCTGCAGCTGTAGCTCCTCGAGAGGCCATCGCCCTCTGAGGGGGGCCTCACCTCCATGTTCCAGCCCCAAGGGAGTGAGGCTGGGTACACCCAGACCACTGAGGCTCCACCAGCCCCTCCAGGGTGGGGCCTGTCCCCTCAGACATCCCCCAGGTGGGGCCCTGTCCCCTCAGACATCCCCCAGGTGGGGCCCCCCCCCACCCCCAGGTGGGGCCCTGTCCCCTCAGACATCCCCCAGGTGGGGGCCCTGTCCCCTCAGACATCCCCCAGGTGGGGCCCTGTCCCCTCAGACATCCCCCAGGTGGGGCCCTGTCCCCTCAGACATCCCCCAGGTGGGGCCCTGTCCCCTCAGACATCCCCCAGGTGGGGCCCTGTCCCCTCAGACATCCCCCAGGTGGGGCCCTGTCCCCTCAGACATCCCCCGCCTCCCTCAGACATCCCCCAGGGTGGGGCCCTCTCCCCTCAGACATCCCCCAGGTGGGGCCCTGTCCCCTCAGACATCCCCCAGGGTGGGGCCCTGTCCCCTCAGACATCCCCCAGGGTGGGGCCCTGTCCCCTCAGACATCCCCCAGGTGGGGCCCTGTCCCCTCAGACATCCCCCAGGTGGGGCCCTGTCCCCTCAGACATCCCCCAGGCCTGCCCTCCCCTCAGACATCCCCCAGGTGGGGCCCTGTCCCCTCAGACATCCCCGGCCCGCCCTCAGCCCCGGTGGGGCCCTCTCCCCTTCAGACATCCCCCAGGTGGGGCCCTGTCCCCTCAGACATCCCCCAGGGTGGGGCCCTGTCCCCTCAGACATCCCCCCCGGGTGGGACCCTGTCCCCTCCTCAGACATCCCCCAGGTGGGGCCCTGTCCCCTCAGACATCCCCCAGGTGGGGCCCTGTCCCCTCAGACATCCCCCAGGGTGGGGCCCTGTCCCCTCAGACATCCCCCGGGGGCCCCCCCCTTCAGACACCCCCCCTCAGACTCCCAGGTGGAGCCCTGTCCCTTCAGACATCCCCCAGGGCCCCGCCTCAGGGTGGAGCCCTGTCCCCTCAGACATCCCCCAGGGGGGCCCTGTCCCCCTCAGATCCCTAGGCCCCTCTCTGCCTGGCCCCCAGTCCTGTTCCCTGACCATGTTGGGAGCATGTCTAGCTTTACCTCCTCACTCCTTGTTCCAGGTCACTTGGTTCTGCAGGACTGAGGGAAAAGGAAAAGGCATCAGCTAAGGGCTGGGGTGCCCCCATCACATCTGACCTTTTTCCAGGGGGTCCTCTATCCCTCTCATCCAACAGCAATGGCCAGAGAAGCCCCCAAGGTAGCCCCATGGGCTGGGTGGTCGCTCTGGCTTGTACCTGAAGGAGAAGGGACTGGATTGCCAGGGAAGTCCCATAATAGGATCGATTTATATTGAAATAAAGTATGCCACTGCCATATGAAGCCCATGGTTTCATAAATATTACTATTAATGTCAAGGTTAAGTTTAAAAGGGGGAAAGACAAGAAGAAAGATAATTATTATATTTTATTTTATTAAATAATTATATTATATTTTATTAAATAAAATAAAAATACAAATGGTACCAGAGTATTTGTTCCTGGTCTGTCTCTCCTAAAGGCAGCTCCACAGGGCAGGGAATTTTTTCTGTTTATTTTTTTGTCTCCATTTCTGCCCCTGGTGCTTAGAACAGTGCTTGACACATAATAGCTGCTGAATAAATATTAGTTGAATGAAAGAATAGTAAGAGTTAAGAAAATCACACTCAGACATCTGAATTTGGGAAAATGACTAATTAACATACATAAAACTCTCAGCAGTGCCCAACACATAGGAAGTGCTCAAACATTTTTCATGAATATGCTTATTATTATAAAAATGATTATTATTTAAAGATGCAACACATAGGCATTCTGGTCAAATGCTTATGTGCCCAAAGCTGAATATCATCATCTTAGAATGAACTTCTAAGATATTAAAAAATCTGAAAATGTATTTAAAATGTATTACTGTTATAATTTTATTATCCACAAAGGTCAAGGGCAACTCTTCTGAGCTGACACTTCAGATAATTTCTCTACTTTGTCAGCAGCCAGTGTTCAATTGCAGTCAATAAATGCCTATGACAGTTCTAAAACATAGCCCTAAATTTTCTGACTAGCCTCCCGTCATGAGGTGGGGGTCTGTCTCTGTCTCCCCTCCTTGAATCTGAGCAAGTTTGTGATTACTTCAACCAACAGAGTAGAAAAGTAGTGAGGCTGGGCTATGAAAGGCAGCATTTGCTAATATGTTTACTATGGAGCCCTGAGCACGTGAGCAGTCCACATGTCCTGAGGCAGCCATGCTGGGAGGAAGCCCAAGCCGCTGGGACAGACCAATGCGTTGCTGATTCCAGCTGAGCCCTGCCGCTGAGCCGTTCCAGCCCAGGCACCAGACCTGTGAGTAAAGCAGCCCCTTTTCACCAAGTCAGTCCACCTTTTAGGACAGTGGTCCTCAAACTTTTGGCCCAGGGACTGGGGTCAGAGGGAAGCAGTTTGGGGATAATTCAAGCACATTACACTTATTGTGCACTTTATTTCTATTATGACTACATTGTGATATATAATGAAACAATCACACAGCTCTCCATAATGTCGAATCAGTGGGAGCCCTGAGCTTGTTTTCCTGAAACTAGATGGTCCCATCCAAGGGCGATGGGAGACAGTGCCACCTAAAGTATGTTGCTTATGTCCAGTCTCCGCCATGGTCTTGTTTGGTTGCAGTCACTGCAGAAAACCCCGCTTCACAAATACAGGATGTTGGAAACAGAAGCAGGCTTTTCTGTGTTTTGTGGCAATCCTGAGATACTCTGCTTTGACTTTAATCCAGCATGTATGGAGATTTGAAGTCTTCAACATACTTTTAAGGCCACTGTCATTTGCCGTCTCAAGTGGTAATGCAAGCTACAGGGAGCGGTTGTAAATACAGATGCCGCTTCACTCTCTTACCCACTGCTCACCTCCTGGGCTGTGCAGCCCAGCTCCTACCAGGCCATGGACTGGTACTGGCACACGGCTGAGGGGGGTGGGGACCCCTGCTTCAGGACTTCTAGCTGAAGACCTGGACATCATGAAGTGGCGTTGTCCCTGCTGTTACCACTCTGACTTACTGAACCGCAGAATCTGCATAATAAAATGGTTGCTATTTTATACCACAAAGTTTGGGATGGTTTGTTATGCAGCCTAGAACTGGGACAGCTGCTCACTAAGTAACTGTAGGATTTAAATAGTATTACTTTTTCTGCAGAAACTAAAATCCATTCTCTCCTTACAGCCCTATTTGAACATTCAACAATAATTATTTCTGAATACAGAATTCATGGCCATCATAATCATTGTTAATTATGGTGGCAATTTACTTGCAGAAAAACCATGGTAGAAAAAAATAACTGTATACTTCCCCTTCAATTTGACTGGGAGAATGCCAACTTATAAACCACATATGGAGCTTTCCATTCCAAGTTACATCCAGAAGGCTTTCTATATTTGAAAGTGAATACTCAGATATAAACACTCACCATGAGTGCAAAGCCTTGCGCGTATCCCTGAGGTGGTTACATAAATTGGGCCAAAGATGAGATGGGCCAAATATTTCTGGCTCGGAGATACACAGCAATGACACGGAAGAAAGAGTTTTGATATTTGATCTTTCTGAAGACCAAGATCCCGGCAGAGCTTCAAAGCAACCCTGTGATTGTTATTAATATTTTTCTAATATCTGCGTGACTCCTTGAGTGGGTGGCAAGGTTTACTGAGAACGGAAGGAGAAACTGAGGCTTACCTACTGCTGGCCAACAAAGGAGACTGCTGATGGCTGTTGAGTAAATCAATCTCCCCAACCTCTTCTCCCCTCCAAGAGCAATGATGCAGGCAAAACCCAGAATGACCTCCTGGTTAACAACTTCCCAGAGGAGATCTATAGATTTTTAATGTCCAGACTTCCAACCAGATCCCCTAGAATCAGACTGCATCCCCTCAAGCCTCCCAGGGTGGGAGTCCTATCCTGGGACTTCAGTCCCACCCAGAACAAGATCGTGTCTTCTCTGGCCCCCTCCCAGCCAGAATGAGCTGTGTCCCCTTGGACCCCCAGGACACAGCCATATCTGCTATGGTAGACCATGTTTTCTCAGAGCTCCCAAACTTCACAAAACACATGTACAGTACATTTTCAACTGACAATGATAAAGGAAAATTTATAGTCCCATCCCTGTAGTTCAAAACATTTTTAACAAGCAGTGTGTGAGTCAAGTCTTGAATTATATCTCCAATATGATGGGTAGAACAGCAAGCACAGCCGCACACAGATGTTTGGAAAACTGTGTGGAGATGTGGGGTCAGGGCATTCCTGATGGACAAAGCCATGGTGAGGATCACCAGATCCTAAGGGTCTGATCCAGGGAGAAATGCTTGGAGCATTTTCCAAGTAAATAGTCTGTACTCATTGGAAAATACCCTGATGCTTGGAAAGATTGAGGGCAGAAGGGGGGTGACAGGATGAGATGGTTGGGTGGCATCACTGACTCAATGGACAGGAGTTTGAGCAAATTCTGGGAGATGGTAAAGAACAGGGAAGCCTGGCGTGCTGCAGTCCATGGGGTCGCAGAGTCGGATATGACTGAGCGACTGAACAACAATGTTATTTGAAAGGACTTTTCTGTGTCTATTTGTGTTTTAGGAAATTGCTTGGGGACTTGTAGTTGATGGGCAACACAGTGAATTTTTATCATGGGAAACAGGCATCTGGTGGGTGTTTTCCTGCAGAGCGTCTGGTGTCCGGCAGCACCTGGTTGAGCCTAGCCAGGAAGCCCCACAGTTTAGGAGCAGTGGTGCCCCCTGGTGACCATCTCTGTCCCCCCTGCAAGATCTGCCAATACTTTTGTGCAGTGGTACCCAGTCTTTCTGGCACCAGAGACTGGTTTTGTGGAAAATAATTTTTTCACACCCGGGATGGGGAAGCCGGTTTCAGGATGATTCCAGCGCATTGTGTACTTTAAGGAAATGGTGGTCTTCCTTGGTGGCTCAAACAGTAAAATGTCTGCCTGCAGTGCAGGAGACCTGGGTTCGATCCCTGGGTCGGGAAGATCCCCTGGAGAAGGAAATGGCACCCCACTCCAGTACTCTTGCCTGGAAAATTCTGTGGACTGAGGAGCCTGGTAGGCTACAGTCCATGGGGTCACAAAGAGTCGGACATGACTAAGTGACTTCACTTTCACTTTAAGGAAATGGCAACCCACTCCAGTACTCTTGCTTGGAAAATCCCATGGACAGAGGAGCCTGGTAAGCTACAGTCCATAGGGTCTCAAAGAGTCGGACACGACTGAGTGACTTCACTTTCACTTTAAGGAAATGGCACCCCACTCCAGTATTCTTGCCTGGAAAATCCCATGGACAGAGGAGCCTGGTAGGCTACAGTCCACAGGGTCTCAAAGAGTCGGACACGACTGAGCAACTTCACTTTACTTCTTACTATTATTATTACATTGTGATATAATCATAATGCAGAATCAGTGGGAGCCCAGGGCTTGTTTTTCTGAACTCAGGTGGTGATGCGAGCAATGGGGAGCGGCTGTAAACACAGATGAAGCTTCACCCAGCCCAAGGTTCACCTGCTGCAAGGCCTGGTTCCTAATAGGCCACGGACTGGTAATGGTCTGTGGCCTGGGGCATTGGGACCCCTGTTCTAGGGAACAAAGTGGGTCCAAGGGGAAGCTGAAACCAACCTCCAGCCCAGATGAAGAGATGAGGCAGGTGTCTCAGGCTGTGCTCACCAGGCCTGGCACACCTGTCTTCTATCCACAGGGTCCAGCGTCCTGTGGAGATCCACAGTAGATGTCTTTCTTTCTCACTGGGTATCTACAACCTTTATTTTTTTGAAACAGCACCTCATTCTCCTCTGGAGAAGCCCTCATTCTCAGGTCATTTAGTTCTCGAGGGTCAAACCTCCTCTCCACCCCATGCACAGGTGCACAGTGATCTGATTAGGGATGAGCATATGGCCCAAATCTGTCCAGGAAGAGCCAGGCCTGGGGCTTTTTTGCTACAGCTGATGGGGAAGAAGCATTCTTTCTCTCCTGAGGCTGTTAAGTGATCCACAGCATATAAGCTTAGAGTTTCAGTGGCTTGGGGGAGAACACCTCTGTCTCTAGTTGTAGAGGAGACTGCTTGAAAATGAAGCTGACACAGAGAAAAGCAGATGTGAGAGAGGAAGTGAGGCACAGTCCTGAAAAATGTTTGAGCAGCTGGATCGAGAAGAGAAGCCAGAGGCTCCAGTGCATTTTCAGTTAAGTGAACCAATTAAGATCTTTTCTGTTAAGCCAGTGGGAACTGGAGGATTATGCTCCCTGCCTTGATCTATGCCAGGCCCTAGTTCTTCTCGTCCATGCGCCCAGAATGTCCTCATTTGCTGCTTACAGCTGCAAACTCAGAGACCACATTAATCAAAACCATCTTTATTATTTAAAGAGCATCCTGTCATCAGGAGCACAAGATGGGGGGTCCCAGATGGCAGAACAATATTTACATGAGGGACAGGAGGGTGGTCCCAGGGCTAAGTGGGCCCGCCACTGTGGAGGACCTTGGAGGGAAGACTATCCTTGGACCTGTGGGCTGGGCCCAAGAAGAAAAATGTTCCATCCCTGGCCCAGGGTGAACCCCATCACGTGGGGCTGGGGCCCCTTAGATCAGCTCGGGCCCTGGAGGCGTGCACAGCGAGGAGAAGCCACAGGTCAGAGCTGGGTTACCATGCCGCTGGCTTCGGAGTGAGTCTGGGGAAAGACAACTAGGGGCTTCCCCCAACGTCCCACAAGTGCCCACCCCTTCCCAGGAGCCCCGTGAAAGCCATCTATTCCCTAGGGTGACCCCTTCTAAGCCCTATAGGTTTCCAGAAAACCCTGCCTCCCTTTCCTTCTAAGAGTCCCAAACCCTCCCGCCCTCTATCTCCCATCTGGGCTCAAATTTCACCTTTATGGCCTGGAAGATCCACTCCCGGAAGTCACTGACTTTGGTGTAGACGCCTGGCTTCTGGGCCAGGGCACAGCCGGTGCCCCAGCTCACAATGCCACACAGCCGCCAACGTGGCGTCCGAGAGATGCTATCCTCACACACAAAGGGGCCACCACTGTCGCCCTGTTGGGGGATGGAAGGCCTGGCTGGAGGCCAAGATGGCTGGCCGGGAGGCCCTCCTTGGAGGGCCGGGGCCGTGGTCATAGAGCCCTCTGGCCCTGAGATAGGGAGCCCGACCGCCCAAGGCCCTATGTTTCCATCCCTGGGGAGGCCGAGGCCCCAGCTGCCTCACAGCATCCCTCACCTGGCAGGCATCAATGCCACCCTCGGGGTAGCCGGCACAGAACATCTTGGGCTTGATCTGGTTCCCGTAGAAGTCAGGGCCGTTGCAGACATCATTGCTGATTATGGGGACTCGGGCCTCCTGGAGCACCCCAGCCTGTTGGCCTGGGGGTGTGCGGGCAAGGCTGGCCGAAGCTGGGGTGCATGCACACCCCCTCCCCCCCTCCCACCTGGGCTGCTCAGTGTCCCTACACCCCCGGGGTCCAAGAGGCACTGGCGTAGCCCAATGCCCTTCCCCAGCCCAGCTCAGAGTCTCCCTAAGGCAGCTTCCCAGCAGAGGACAAGACTCACCGTAGTACTGTGTGTTGCCCCAGCCAGTCACTGTGCAGATCTTGCCATCCACCAGGGCCTGCCCGGCAGCCGGGAGACACACGGGCTGGATGTACTCTGTGCAAGAGACCACACCGGTCTGGGCCCCTGCCAGTCTGCCTCACCCAGGACAAACCTTGCTCCAGCTGCCCCGGCCCACCTTTCCCTCTGTTCTTTCATAAACACCACAACAGAAGTTGCCTCCTATAAACAACAAGGTCCCACTGTATAGTGCTGGGAACTATATTCAGTACCCTGTGATATAACATAATGGACAAGAATATGAAAAAGATATATATTTATGTGTGTGTTTGTGGTGTGTGTGTGTGTGTGTGTGTGTGTGTGTGTGTGTAAATGAGTCACTTTACTGTATAGAGGAAATTAACACAACATTGTAAATCACTATACTCCAATACAGGGCTTCCCCAGTGGCTCAGCGGTAAAGAATCCACCTGTAATGCAGGAGACATGGGTTTGACCCCTATGTTGGGGAGATCCTCTGGAGGAAGGCATGGCAACCCATTCCAGTATTCTTGTCTGGACACAGAAGCCTGGCAGCTACAGTCCATGGGGTCACAGAGTTGAACACGACTGAAGTGACTTAGCATAGCATAGCATCCTTCAGTATATTTTTTAAAATAAAAGAAGCTGCCTTCTATTGAGAACTCACTATGTACTCACATCTTTCTGGGTGAATTCCCTTAATATCCCATCAGCTCAGAGAGGTAGGGGCTATTATCACCCCCACTTAAAGAGGGGGAAATAAAACCATGTCACTTGTCCAAAACCTTAGGCAGAGTCAATGACAGAGCCAAAATTTGAACCCAGGTTGGCCCAATTTCTAAGCCTGTGTTCTTAACCATGGCCCATGGGGCTGCCCCCTACCTAGAGAGTGACTTTGAAAGTTTTTAATTTATTTTTTCAATTTTTTGGCCACCATGGCATGTGTGATCTTAGTTCCCAGAACAGAGATCGAATCTGTGGCCCCCTGCATTGAAAGGGCCTCCCATTTAGCTACTGGACCACCAGGGAAGTCCCTTCTGTAAGCAATTTTACAAGGCACTGTCTTGAGATACTGGACTTCCACCTGTCAAAAATCATCATAATAAACACACCAGTCTATCCTGTCGACAGTAAGAATGGCATCCCTGAGACATGACATCCTTGTGCAGTGCACAGCCCATGCAAGTGCTCCTGGCAGCCCTGCTAGCAAGCCTTGCTGGTGACTTCACCTGCCTGAGCTCAGAGCTCTCAGGTGCAAAATGGAAAGAATAATCATTTCCCCCAAGAGGTGTATCATGAGAAATTGGTGAAGTGTTGAATAGCATGCCTGGCTAACGGGAAATGCTCACGTAACTAGCAATAGTAATAAACAACAACAGCAAGGATTATTAGTGTTAACTGAATGCAGGCATTGCTCTAAGCTCTTTGACTCAGATTAACCCTTTTAGCATTTCAGTAACCTTCAGGAGTCATTTAACAGATGAGGGAAACTGAGGTTTGGAGAGGTGAAGCCACATACCCAAGACCGCAGAGCTGCTGAGTATCTGACCCCAGAACCCACACCACTCCCCTCAGCCCCATGTCCAAATACAGGCCCTCACATGTATTGTTCCCTTAAATGGAGAACTAGTATCATGGACCATTCAAAAGAAAATAACCATTAAAAATAAGAATAAGGCAGCCTTCCCTGGTGACCAGTGGCTAAGACTCTGAGCTCCCAACACAGGGACCCAGGGTTCAATCCCTGGTCAAGGAACCAGATCTCACAAGCTGCAGCTAAAGATTCCCCATGCCACCACTAAGACCCAGCGCAGCCAAATAAATAAACAATTTTTTTAGAATTATAAAAACAAAGACAATAATGCAAATTACAAAACAGCACTGACTTTCCTGGCAGCTCAGCCAGGGGCTTATAGGCACAGATTCCAGAGCCATGCAACTTGGGCTCAAACCGTTGCCATTTTCCAGCTGTGGGAATGTGGGGTATTATGTATCTTCTCTATGTCGGGAATTTTCCTCTTGTAAAAACACACACACACACAGGATCATAAGAGAGCCCACCCTCCCCAGGCTGTGTGACAATGGAATGAGTGCATGCTTGGGACAAGCTGAGGCTGGTGGCTACCCACAGGAGGCACATGCAAGTGCTGGAGTTCATCCTATTATTGTATTCTTTCATTATTATTTTTTAAGATGTTTCAAAATCTTATTTATTTATTTAAGGCTGTGCTGAGTCTTTGTTGCTGTGAGGGCTTTTCACTATTTGTTGCAAACTGTAGTGGGGCTACTCTCTGGTTCTGGTGCATGGGTTTCTCATTGCAGTGACTTCTCCTGTTGTGGAACAGAGGCCTACAGCGATCAGGCTTCAGTAGTTGTGGTATCTGGGCTTAGTGGCTCTGAATCAGGGGCTGAACCCATGTCTCCTTCATTGGCAGGCAGATACTTAACCAACGAACCATCAGGGAAGCCCAAGATTTTTTATTTTTTTAATATGGACCATTTTTAAACTCTTTATTGAATATGCTACAAAATTGCTTCTACTTTATGTCTGGGTGTTTTGTGGCAGAGAGAGCATGTGGGTCTTAGCTCCCAACCAGGGATCAAACCCACACCTGCTGCATTGCAAGATACAGTCCTAACCACTGGACGGCCAGGGAAGTCCTCCCTTATCATTATTATTATCCTCATCATACTGATGCCTGCTGAAGGCTCATCATCATTGCTATGATAACTTCCTTATCAACGACATTGTTATTATTATTACTACTACCACTCGATGGCCTTCTGATAGCTGAAGCCCACAGCCTGCTCTTAATTCAACAGGCATGTGTAGATGAGGTATGAAAGACACACTGACACCAGGTGAGTCTTTCTCATTGACAGCAAGGAAATGCTCTGGAGGACTACAAAGGGAATAAATAACTCCTGCCTTTCTGATTCATTCATACACTTTTTTTTCATTTCTCTCTTTTATTTTGGTAATAGCTTTTTGGAGATATAATTCCTGTACCACACAATTCACCCACTTAAAGTACACAAGTCAGTGGGTTTTAGATTCAGGGACTAGCCTGCCTGGCAGTAGCAAGGTACCACCACCACCACAATCAATTTCAGAACATTTTCATCACCGCCTTTACCTCTGACCTCCCCACGTTTCTGTGCCACCCCCAAGCCTGGGGAACCACTAACATACTTTCTATCTCTGCAGGTTTACCTGTTCTGGACATTTTGTAGAAATGGAATCATATAGAATGTGGCTGTTTGGGTCTGACTTCTTTCTGAGCACAATGCTGTCCAGGGTCATCCATTGTGTACCATGGATCACTTCATTCCTTTCTAACCTAATATGATTCCATTGTGTGGATCTAGCACGCTTGTTGTTTATCTACATGTCAGATGGTAGGCATCTGGTGGTTCCCATCTTTTGGCTACTGTAAATAATGCTGCTGTGAACACCCATGCACTAGCTTTTGTGTAGCTATGTATCTTTTTTCTGGGTACGTACCTAGGAGTGGAACTGCGGGGCCAAATGGCAATACTCACACATGGTTTTCCAAAGTGGCTGCACTAATTGCCCCTACCTAATGAGGGTACAATGAGTGCCCCTGGAGATCACTTCCCTCATCACCATGAATTCTACGCCCCAGCCCCTCTTCTGTCCTCCTGGCCCCTGGAGTCCCCAGGCCCAGACGCACCTGTGAGGGGCAGGGTGCCGGAGAGGTGGACCAGGGCGATGTCATTGCTATTCTCCTCGCTGTTGGGGTCTCGAAAGGGGAGATAGCCCCCATGGTAGATGACAGCCTGCACCCCCAGTTGCACACCATGGGGTGAAGTCTGGGCCACAGCACCAGCAAACACTCGCCATCTTGAAAGGACCCTGTTCCGCCTACCGGGGAAAGGAGGGGAGGGTGGCCACCTGTCCGGGCACAGCCTCCCCCAGTTCGCCGCTCCCCAGCCTCTCCCCTCAGTGCCCCGGGGAAACTCACTCAGGGAAGCAGTGGGCGGCTGTCAGCACCCAGTCCCTGGAGAGCACGGACCCCCCACAGAGATGCGCTCCATCGTAGCGGAGACTGACTTGCCACGGCCACCTGCCCAGGCTGGTGTCCTGTCCGCCCACAATGCGATCGACGGGCAGTTTTCGGTGGCCACAGTCTGTGGGGAGAGGGGCAGTCAGGGGTGGGCGGGAGGCCTGGACTCCCGCCCTGGGGCTCTGAGAGGTCATGCCCCACTCTGGGGAGAGTGAGTGGTCACGATCTCAGTCTGAGGGGTCTGAGGAACATCGCTCTGATCGAGGGGGAAGGGGTCTGCCTGAGCAGACACAGCCCCATCTGTGGGGATCTAGGGGGACATGCCCCTACTTTGTGGATCTGAGGGGACGTGGACCCCCACCCTGAAGGAGCCTGAGAGGACACAGCTCCATCCTTGGAGGATCTAAGAGGATAAGGCCTATCTGGGGGTATCTGATGGGCCATGGCCCTGCCACGGTAGGGGCAGGGAGTCTCAGAAGAGGGCTCTGAGTTTTGGGGTCTCACCTTGGCAGCTGGTAGCCAGGAAACGGCCTCTGGGACAGTCGCTGTGGGAGGGACCGGGATGAAGACACAGAGACGAAAAAAGAGGCCAGTTAGGACGGAGGGAAGGCACCCGGGGGAGCGTGGGTACCCAGGGGTGGTGGGGCCTGCGGCGTGCACCCCACCTGCCCGCCGCCCTCCTCACCACACGGAGAGGACCTCGAGCAACCTCCGGGCATGCGGCAGCCTCCCTCGTCCACGCAGAAGAAGCCCGACGTGCCATTGGCGCCCGCCGTCCGCACGTCCAGCTCGGAGAAGTCCAACGCCCTGGGCAGGGCAGCGGTCAGACCTGCGCCCCCCCGCCCTCCCAGCCCCCCATCAGGGGCACCCCGGGTACCTGAGGAAGCCCATCTCCTCGCAGCTGAGCCCCCGCCACCCTGGCGTTGGAGCGCGAGGAGCAAAGCAGGCGCCACGTGCCCTCCGTCTGGTCGAACACCGTGAGCCGAGCATCCGCCGGGCCGACCTGCACTGCAGGGCAACAGGAGGACCGCCTGGGTCGCCTTCCCGCCAGAGCCCTCCCGGCCTCTTCTCTGCCCGTGCCAGTCTAGTCCTGAGTCCTGGCAGGCCCAGTCGGAGCACCCTGGGCTCCACACATCTGTGACTGCCTCTGGAAGGGCTCAGGACTCAAGCTGGACCAAAGATTGGGGGTCCTAAGACTCTGGCTGCATCGCCATGGGGAAACCGGGCAAGGTGGGGGAGGGGGTGATCCTCTTGCCACCGGGATTCCTAAAATGGTTGCCCAAGAGCTGGAAGCTAGATTTGTCAAGGTCTATCTTTGCCTGCAGGAGGGGGGATGGGGGTAGCAGTGATAAATCAATGTAAAGGAAAGCCAGGAGATTCTGATAACGTTTTTATAGCACCTTAATGGAATCAGGCTTAAAGAACCTCCAGAATCATTACTTGAGTTAATAATTTCCCTTTTATTTAGCCAGTTTCTTGGTTTTTCCTTTTCTCTTTTACAGCCTGAAGATCGTTGGCCAATACATCACATTGCCAAAATATCTAAATAGATTTCCTATACTCTTAGAAGAGTTATCTTTTTTTCTGCAGGACTTGCCAGAGCCTTGAATATGTACTAAGTTGCAGGATAATTATTCAACCAGAGGATGCAGTATTCATTCATTCATTCATTCACCAAGTGTTAACTAGACACATACTCCATGTCTGGTCCTATGTGGGGTGATGCTGGGGGACATAAAAATGACCAAGACATCTCTGGGCTGTACCCTCACCAAGCACAAAGTCCATCTATAGGGGAGACAGACAGCAAAAAAAAAAAAAATCACCCAATCAAACACAGCTTCACCAACTATGACAAGAGGCAGATACACAGCAAGGCTGCAGAGTGCTTATGGGGGATTCTTCCTGCCTGCTTAATGCACTGAAAAGTGATGCTCCCCTCAGACCCTTCCAGCCTGCTCCTCACACATGGCCAGAGGACCCTTGCCACACCTAAGCCAGGTCACAGCCCTTAGGTGTGCTTTAGCAAACACTCAGTCTGTGCCATTGCTCTATTTCGAGCGATGAACAAATCAGACAAAACCCCCAGCTGTGGGGAGCTCAAAGGCCAATGGGTGAGATGGATAACAAACAGGAGAGAGAAGTAAAATAGATGCTGTGTCACAAAAAGAAGGGGCTTTGGAGACAAGTTGAGCTTGACAGAGAAGCAGGGGAGTGCTGACATGGGGAGAGACAGGAGGTTGTACTTTCCTCTAGGTGGGCAGGGAAGGCTGCACTGAGAAGGTGGTATGCAAGCAGAGATCTGAAGGAGGTGAGAAGACAGGTGAGGGAACAGAGAACTAGGCCAAGAGAATTGCAAGTGCAAAGATCCCAAGGTGGGGGCGGGGTTGTTGTAGGAACAACAAGGGGTCTGGGCAGAGTGAGCGAGGGGAGGGAGAGCAGGAGACAAGACTGGGCTGACTTTGACTTTTACCAGGAGGGAGAAGGCGATGGCACCCACTGCAGCACTCACGCCTGGAGAATCCCAGGGATGGGGGAGCCTGGTGGGCTGCAGTCCATGGGGTCGCACAGAGTTGGACACGACTGAAGCGACTTAGCAGCAGCAGCAGGAGTGAGGGCTGAGCCAGGAGGGCCTTGATCTGACTCAGGGGTTCACAGGCACCCTCTGGCTGTGTGTAGGGAGCAGACTGTAGGGGGCAGGATGGGACCAGGGAGACCAAGAAGGAAGCTGTGTGATGGTTCAGGAGGGAGAGGATGGAGGCGGGGCCAGGGGTGGGGGCAGTGGAGGATTCTGCATAGAATTTGTGGGTGGAGCCCACAGGGTCAGCTACGATTGGATGTGGGTGGAAGGAAAAGAGGGCCCAAGGGGAATTCCAAGATGTTTGGTCTGAGCCACTAGAAGGATGAGCTGCCATTGACTGAGATGGGCAAGGTGGGAAGGAGCAGGTTTGGGGAAAGATCAGCTGTGAACCCCTTTTCTCTGGAGCCTCCTGAATGGCTGGTGTTCTGAGAGCACATTCTGGGACAGTGAATCTGGTCCAAACTCAACTTTGCATCCTTGGAGGAAGAACTTGATGAGGCCACACCCAAGCTGAGCAGTCTTCCCACAGCCCCACAGATCTGGACAAGGGGAGGCAGAACTTTCGGGGAGAACTCTGTCCTGCTGAGGACAGAGAAAGGCAAAAAGAAGATTTGCATTCAGGCCTGAGTGACTCCAAACCCCAAGATTTTAATGTTGCCTGTGACTACAGTCATGAAACTAAAATACAATTGCTCCTTGGAAGAAAAGCTATAACAAACCTAGACAGCATATTAAAAAGCAGAGGCATCATTTTGCCGACAAAGGTCCGTATAGTCAAAGCTATGGTTTTTCTAGTAGTCATGTTCAGATGTGAGAGTGGACCATAAAGAAGGCCAAGTACCAAAGAACTGATGCTTTCAAACTGTGGTGCTGGAGAAGACTCTTGAGTATCCCTTGGACATTAAGGAGATCAAACCAGTCAATCCTAAAGGAAATCAACCCTGAAAAATCAACCCTGAATATTCATTGGAAGGATTGATGCTAAAGCTCCAATACTTGGGCTGCCTGATGTGAAGAGCTGACTCATTGGAAAAGACCCTGATGCTAGGAAAGATTGAGGGCTGGAGGAGAAGGAGACAAAAGAGGATGAGATGGTTGGATGACATCACTGATTTAAAGGACATGCGTTTGAGCAAACTCTAGGTGTTGGTGAAGGACATGGAAGCCTGGCGTGCTGCAGTCCATGGGATCACAAAGAGTCAGACACGACTGAGCAACTGAACAGCCTGTCAAGCAACTTTCCTCCTAAGGGTTAAACAAAAAAGGCACAGTAATAACACTGGTGAAGGAGTGGGTGGGACAAACTGAGAGAGTAGCCCTGAAACGTATACATTACTATATACAAAATCAGTAGCTAGTGGGAAGTGATTGTGTAACAAGGAGCTCAACCTGGCGCTCTGTGATGATCTAGAGGTGTGGGATTGGGTAGGGAGTGGGAGAGAGGTTCACGAGGGAGGGGATATATAGCTGATTCATGTTCTTATACAGCAGAAACCAATACAACATTGTAAAGCAATTATCCTCCAATTAAAAAATGAGTTTTAAAATAGTAACACTGACTACATTTCCTGGGGATGGGCTGACCCCATGCTATGTGTCATATCTGGGCCGTTCTATCCCACAGTCATCCTGGGAGGGAGAGACTATCTCTATGCCCATCTTACAGACAAGAAAACTGAGCCTTAGAGAGGACATACTTGCCCCTGAGAATATAGCTAAGAACTGGCAAAGTCAGGATTTGAATCCAGACCTGCCTACCTGCATACTCCCTGCTCCTTCTGTGGCTCTCATACAGACCCTTATCAGCCCCTTTTCCCAAATATACTCATGTAGGCCTGTACTAGGAGCTTCCTGATTAACTGGCCTTAATCATGGCTTCTGGGATGGGGCCCAGAATATTTGGTACCTCCACTGGGTACCACCCCTTGAGTTCCCAGACTAAGACTTGGGGTTTGAAACACCAGCTGGGGATGGGAGTGAATTCTTATTTTTAAATGACTTCTCCATGCTCCAGAGATTGTGATTTCCAGAAAGTGTGAGGTTTTAGGAAAAAAATTATCATTTTATGGATGTATTTGGAGGGAGGAGCGGAAGGAGGAGGAGGGAAGGAGGAAGGAATATCGAATGCCCCCTCCAAGTATTTTTAAAGCTATATTCTGTGCCACTGTTTTTCACTTTTAAACTCTTTATTCTTGTTTGTGTTATTTCAAGCCATGCAGAAAGTACGTTCTGGGTCACCTGGTTTGCTTACCAAATTGTCTGATATATTTAGAGGTGTGAAAAATCCCAGAAAAGTGAGGTGGGGATATCATTTCTGGGTTGTTTCTGTTTGTTCATTTTGCAATTTCCCAGCGTTTTTGAAAAACCCAAGTGTAATGGGAGGGCACAGTGCTGGCGATGGCCAGAGTCAGGCCTGAATTGTGGCCTCATTACTTTCCAGCTGAAGCCCAGGACAAGTTAGTTCACCTCTGAGATTTTTCCTCATGCTTATTCATTAAACAAAGGTTTCCTAAGCACCTTCTATGCACCAGACACTGTCTAGGGCGGTAAACAAAATGCCCCTGCCCTTCTGAAATTCACCAGGAGTAAATCATGAGCCGTGTGAGGAAGGTCATAGAGGGGGTGGTGGGGGGCAGAGGATATGGAGCCTGGGAGCAGAAAGGTCTAGCTTGGGAAAGTTAAAGCCTAAAGCCTGAGACACAGAAGTCCATGTTAACCAGGTTGGCTGAAAGTCAAGCATTACACAGAACATCACCTCTGCTAACTCTCACCAATTTCCAGATAAGGATGCTGAAAACTAGAGAGGGCAGGCTAGGTGGGAGCCTCAGCTCAGCCACGATGGTACAGGACCCAGAAACCTGCCTCTGGGTGTGAGCATAAAGAGGAGGTGAACAAAGACTGTGGTGCTAGGAGGGTCCTTTGAGAGTGAGACAGCAGCCCATGGGCTGGGGCCTGAAGAGTGCTGGGAGCAAGCATGAGGTGAGGGTGGAGTCTGAGGAGCCTTGGAGTCCGCCAAGGGTTGGGATTTTAGCCCAGCAGCAGTAGCGAGTCATAGAGGCGCATCTGGCAGGTGCATGACCCCTCTGCCCTGCCACTTATTCAATGTGCAAGTCAGTACAAGTCACTGGGCCTCAGTTTCCCCCATGTGCAAAATGGGAGTGATGATAAACGGCCCCAACTTCACAGGGATCTTGTGCAAAGGCTGCAGCCAGGGCCTGGCATATATTAGCCATCAACACGGCAGCTCACTGGGCTGTTTCTTGAGGAACAATAGAGTATAGGAGTTCTATACTAGCTCTGGATCCAGGCTGTCTGAGTTCTGATCCCTGTGACCTGGGGCAAGTCACTTGGTCTCTCCACACCTCATTTCCCCATATTAAAATGGGCCGTGGGGAGGGTTTAATGAATTAATACTTGCAAAGCCCTGAGGCCTGTGCCTGGCACAGGTAAATGCTCTGCAAGTGCCAACTGTGGTGGTTGGCCTTGATGGCCTTCCTGTCTAGATGTTCATTTCTGCTCTGAATGTGAGCTGAGTCCTTCATGGAACTAGATAGGCCTCGTGGGAGTGAAAAATTCATCCCGTCACCCAACTTTCCCTTTCTTCCTGCTGCCCTAGCCACTGAATGGCAGCCTGGGGTTACCATTTAGAAAGATCCATTCATTCATTCATTCCACAATTAGTTTCTATATCTATTTGTTTTTCCACCTACGGAAAAACTCAAACGAACTTTTTGGCCACTCTGGTATTTATTCGTGTGACCATTCCTGCCTCCACATCTCTTCCAGTCAAGCCTAAGTGCTATTCCTGGCGCCATCACATGCCCATGGTGTGTCCTCTCCAGTCCTCACTTTCTACATCTGTAAAATGGGAATAACAACAGTAGCTACCACCAAGAAGCGACAGAAAAAGGTTGGCTGAATTCATACAGCACCTCTACCTCTCAAACATGTATTGACCATGTTTCACAGTAAGAAACTCATGTTTACATTATGATGTAGCCCCAAACTTCCGTTTCCTGGGGTGAACGATGGCATTGCTCCAAGCCTCAGTTTCCCCATCTGTAAAATGGAGGGGATAATAGTCCCACCTTCATAAAACCCAAAGGAAAGATTAACAGAACTTTTTCTTATGGAAAGAAATGCACTCTGATTTTTTTAATCAAATCTGTTTCATACTTTTTAAATGTGGTTTTTCAACTCACTGATTTCATGATGCACTTAATGGATAACATGTTTAGAGTCTGAAGAACATTGGATTAGACCAGCTACGCAGATATATAAGCACCACCAGCATTCCTGCAGGCATTCGGGCATTCATTTAAAAAAATCCTTTCACTGAGTTCCCACCAGGTGCGAGTTTCCTCCAAGGCTCCCCCAGAGGGTCTCAGCACGCTCTACTCACCTGGATACAGTGGCTCCTGATCACTCCTGAGTAGAACAGTCACTGCGGAGAAGGCAGAAGTGAGGGCAGGCAGGCTGGGGGCTGACAGGGACAGGGGAGGGTAGAGGTGCAGGGGTCTGTCCACTCTCACCAATGGCCCAGGATGCTGCCCCGATGCCTGTCAGGAGCAGGACGGTCCCCACAGTGAGAGCGGCCAGCTTGGGTCCGGAGCAGCATGGCACAGTCCGGCCACCTGCAATAGACACCATGCTGGGCCACTGCCAGGCCTGTCCTCATCGTGGCAAGAGGCCCGCTCTGCCCTGCCTCCCAGGGTTAACTCAGCACGCCTGAGCCTGCCCTGCCCTGGGTCCAGTTTCTTGGGGCAAGCAGTTGGCAGGCCTGTCCCTCCCCCGCAGGGGGAGGGTGCCCAGCCCCCCAGGGCTTCCAGCTGGGAAGGAGTGTGGCTGGGAGAGTTGCCACCCTCCCTGCCCGCATTCCTGGCACTGAAGGGACTTCTCCTTCCCAGTGACGCTGCGCTCTGTATCTCCTTCTTGGACCTCTCACTTCTACTAACTTTCCCAGAGGTTCTTGGAGCCTCTTGGGGGCTGTGACCCCTGACCTTTGCCTTCTTGGCAGCTCTCTTCCCTGCTGTTCGGCACTTCCTCACTGCCTCATTTCTTTCTGCTGTTCCAGACCCTCTGTCCCTGGGAACCCCCAAAACCAGACCTCTCCCGAAGGACTCAGCTCCAACGTCAAATTGACCCCAGAGGTTGAGAACCTACATTTGGAAATTTGTCAGCCTCACTTAAAAATATTGGTCTTGGGAATATCCTGGTGGTCCAGTGATTAGGACTCCATGCTTTCACTGCTGAGGGCACAGGGTTGATCCTTGGTTGGGGAACTAAGATCCCGCAAACCATGTGGCTCATCCAAATTAAAAATACATATATTGGCCTTACCCACTGCTATATATGGGACCTTGGGCAGGTACTATCACCTTTTAAGCCTCAACTTCCTCATCTATTTAATGGGCATCCACCTAGCACTCACCTCTAAAAATATTATTTGAAGGTTCTTTCAAACAATTAGGAGCTATACTCTTGTCAGATGCCTTCTGTGCCAAGCACTGCTCTGAATGTATTATTCAGCCCTTGTCTCAGTTATGATTCCTATTTTTCAGGCAGGGGAAACCGAGGCTCACAGAAGTGGAGCCACCTGCCCAAGATGACTCAGCTAGGAAGAGGTGGTTTGGCACTGGGATCCAGGCGTATAACCACTAAGCCTTGCCACCCTCTCTGTGCTATAATGGCTGGCAGAGAGCAGGTTCTCAATAAATGCTTTTTTTCTTTTTCATTTTTATTGGTCAATAAATGTTTTTCAATCATTATAGCTGTGTGGTCTTGAACAACTCCCTTCACCTCTCTGGGCCTCAGTTTTCTCATCAGTAAAATGGGGGTTTATTCACTCGTGGTCCTATGGAGCATCCACTGTGTAGCTGGCACCATTCCAGGCTCTGGGGACACATCCCTAAACAAGACAGCTGAGATGCTCCCACAGAGCTCACATTCTCATGTATGTAAAGTGAGGGGAAACCAAAAGAAGCAAACATGTAAATGAACTTGATCATGTTCAGAACATGGCCAAGTCTCTAAAGAAAATGATACAAGTCGGGGGCAGCAGGTTCTTCTGGGGGTATTCAAGATGGGGCTTTTGAGCTGAGACCTGAGGGCTGAGGCCAGCCAAGAAAAGAGCTCTCATGGAAGGGGCACAGTGGGCAGACAAGAGCACAGGCTAGGGCCCTGAGGCCAGAACAAGCATGGTGGGTGAGAGGGCAAGAGAGGCCACTGATGTGGCCAGAATGGCATGAACTTGGGGAAGGCGTTGGGGCCAAGGCTGGAGCCAGCTGGGGAGGCCTGGCAGCCTGAGGAGAAGAGGAACTTTATTCCCAGTGCAACAGGGACCCTGGGGCTGAAAAGCCAATCCTTTGGCTAGGGATGGGGGGAACCAAAGAGAAAAGGCAGCTGCAAACCTTCGCTGGGCCTGGCGTGCACCCGACTGCCCCTGGCATCTGCAGGACCTTCCAGTTCTGCCATCTGGGTCATGGTATGGCTGCTGGGCATGGGGCCAGACCAGCACCCAGAAAGGAGCGGGGAGTGGTCCAGGACCTTCCTGCAATGGCTATTGTCTGAGTGTCTTAAGAATTTGAGAACCCAGCCATTCTTGTCCAGGCACGCCTCCCTCCAAAGAGGCCCCGGCGGACCAGCCCAGCCCAGCTGCGGCTGGCTGACCCCTCCTTGTCTCCCTGACGGGGCCTCTCAGGTCCCGTCCCCACCTTGCTGCTGCCGCTGCTTAGTCACTTCAGTTGTGTCTGACTCTGTGTGACCCTGTGAACTGTAGCCCTCCAGGCTCCTCTGTCCATGGGATTCTCCAGGCAAGAATACTGGAGTGGTTTGACATTCCTTTCTCCAGGGGATCTTCCCAACCCAGGGATTGAACCCAGGTCTCCTGCACTGCAGGCAGATTCTTAACCACCAAGCCACCAGGGAGGACCCTGTCCCCACCTTGGTCCCCAACCAAATTCCTGGTTTCAGCGGGAGGTCTTGACTCTGGAAGCCATCAGGCTGGTCCTGGGTCCTTTGTTTTCAGACATGCCTGCAGAGCTTTGGGCCACTCAGAGCCCAGGCTATAGGCCCTGGCATGGCTGCCGGGGCAGGAAGCACGGCCACCTTGTGTCGCTTAAGCTGAGAGGAGAAGTGTGCTCCATGCCCTGTGATTCAAGAGACTTCAGACAACCCCCAAACAGTGCCTCTGGTAGGACAGGAAGCGTCCTCACCCAGGTTCTTCAGAGAGGCATCCTGATTGCATCTCTTTGCCAAGGCAGGAAGTGTCCTCACTGCACAAGAGGCAGCATCCTGGTGTGATTCCTTGGGGCAATAGAGCCTGTTAAGCCGGGACCCCTGAGCATCCCCCTGAGGCTCCGCTCCCCTGTTCCTTCAGGGGCGCTAGGCCGCCCTTATCTCCTCACAAGGCAGTTCCGCTGCCTCCACCATTTGGCTGCAAAACCCTGCCAAGTGATGTCCTTGGTTCTTTGTCTCTGAAATTCCACTCAAACAGCTCCGTGTCTGTCCTCGCATACCCAACTCCAGCTTCCCCAACAAAATTCTCTCCCCGTCTGATTTCTGGGACACTACCCTTGTCTGATTTGCTTACTACTCCTCAATCTCCTGACCCTCCACATGCTCTCTGAAATCTGGGGTTCACAGGGCAGCCCCGGCCTTATTCCCCTCATGCCTCCCTGCTCCACCCCCACAGACTGTGTTTTCTGTTCCCCAGCTCTGGACTCTGCTTAGTCCTAGGTCGGGGTCCTGCAGCCTCTTAGATGCCTCCCCCTGGATCACCACATTCTGTCACACCTCCCAGACTCCATACTGGCCTCCATGTCTCCCTAAGTCCCCAGGTCCCGTCTCAGAGGTCCTCATCCGCAGGTCTGTCCCTGTGTGCAGAACACCTCTCTCTCCCCACGGCTCAGGCCTCCCGAGTGTCTCCTGCCCACTCTCTCCTTCCCTGCCCCCACCCCCTCCAACCCCTGGGCTCAGTCTCTCCTGCTGGTCCAGCCTCCACATGGAAACCTGGGGGGTCTTCCCAAATAGCAAATCCAACCTGTCCCTAGAACCCTCCATGGCTCCCCAGTGCCTCTCAGGACAGGCTAAGGCCCTCAGCCCAAGGTGCCAGGCCCTCTAGGATGTAAACACAGCTATCAGAGATTTGAGGGTTGAACATGTTTTCTCCAATTCCCAGACAGCCATAAATGTCCTTACCAGACAATTGATAGAGCTTCCAAAAAGCAACCAAAATGACAGGACTTATACAAGGTTAACGGAGAAGGCAATGGCACCCCCACTCCAGTACTCCTGCCTGGAAAACCCCATGGGTGGAGGAGCCTGGTAGGCTATAGTCCATGGGGTCGCGAAGAGTCGGACACGACTGAGCGACTTCACTTTCCCTTTTCACTTTCATGCATTGGAGAAGGAAATGGCAACCCACTCCAGTGTTCTTGCCTGGAGAATCCCAGGGATGGGGGAGCCTGGTGGGCTGTCATCTATGGGGTCGCAGAGTCGGACACGACTGAAGCGACTTAGCAGCAGCAGCAGCAGCATACAAGGTTAAAAAAAAAAAAAAAAGAAGAAACAGCTCCATCTTGTGGAGAGAGCCGGCACTGCCCAGGCATGCGCCGGCTTCTTACCAGAGTCCTAACAAAACTTGGTGCAGCCTGCGTGTCTCATCACCTGCCCAGCTCCATTTCCAACTTTACCTCCAGAAATCCCGAATTAGCTACACGCCACCATACACCTGGCAGATTGTCACCCCCAGCTGTCTGTCTTGCTCTTCTGTCTGCCTGGCACACCTACTTACTCCTACCTCATTCTGAGTGTCAACTGAGATATCACCTCCTCTGATTCGGAGTACCCAGGGAGCACCAAGAACCTCCCCTTGGGCGCACTTCACCAGCAGAATGGTAACACAAATGTTAGCATAACTGCAGCTCTCAGAAGACACACCGACGCTAGGCCTGTCCTAACCCCATCCTGCCAATAAGTTCTTCAGTTGTGGCCCTATGGACTTCAATCCGCCAGGCTTCTCTGCCCTTGGGATTCTCCAGGCAAGAATCCTGGAGAGGGTTGCCATGCCCTCCTCCAGGGGATCTTCCCCACCCAGGGATCAAATCCGCGTCTCTTGTCTCCTGCATTGGCAGGTGTTACCACTAGCGCCACCTAGGGAGCCCAACCCCATCTTGCAGTTTCCTGAAATCCTTGCAAAATATCAAAGAACATATCATTATCACCACCCCGATGTACAGATGAGGAAAGGAAGCCCAGAGAGGTTCAGCCACCCACACCAGGTAACCCAGCAAGTAAGCCCAGGTTTGCCATGACGGTAGGACTCCCTCCAAGACTAGGACACACTCCACTTTGCTTCTCTGGTTCATTCACCAGAGAAGGGACTCACCCAGGCCTGGTGAGTCCCTTCAGTGGGCTCCAGGAAGGAAGGTTTCCGAAGGTGCAAGGCTCTGCCACCCGCCTGTTCAACAAGGGCGCAGTGCTGTCTCCCAGGCCACTGGGAGCCTGGTGGCTCAGATGGTAAATAATCTACCCACAATGCGGGAAACCCCGGTTCAGTCCCTGCATTGGGAAGATCCTCTGAAGAAGGGAATGGCTATCCACTCCAGTATTCTTTCCTGGAAAATTCCATGGACAGAGGAGCCTGGTGGGCTATAGTCCCTGGGATCGCAAAGAGCCAGACACAGCTAGCGCTTCACAGCTGGATGCTTTGGGCTCTGATTTTCTAGCTGTGCTGAGACGCAAGGAGGCCAGTGATCCATACCCATCATTTCAGCCAGCACATTCCGTGCTCCCCGCCTATCACGGCATTTAAATCCTCACACCATCCTATAGGGTGGACATTAGTACTGCCTTTTTTTTTTTTTAAACAGAGGAAGAAATGAGGCCCAGAGAGGGTGAGCCGCTTGCCCAGGGCCTCACAGCTAGAGAGTGATACTGCCTGGGACTAAGACCAGCTAGCCTGGTTCCAGGAAGAAGAGAGAGTCAGCCCCAGCTGGGGAGGGCAGGAAGAAAGAGCCACCCCTAACTGGTCTCCTCCAGCTGGCTCTCAAGTGTGGAGTATGTTAAGAGGGAGTCAGGGTGTCTGGAGCCCCTGCCAGGGGATTCCATAAGCCCTTGAGTGTCCGTCAAACCGGAGGTGTGGTTTCTCCCCACCATCCCTAGGGTGGTTTCTCTGTTGTTTCTCCTCTCTTCATCCATCCAGACCGGGTCCAAAGTCCTCCCTCTGCTCTGCCCACACAGTGAGGAGGTGGGAGGAACGTCTGGTATCAGTGGGGGTCTTGGGCCCCAGGTCTCCAAGTCGGCCGACCTCTGCCATGACAGCTCTGGGGTACCCCACATCTGGGGCACCCTGCGTGTTTTATGCACAAAGCCTCATGCTGGTGCCTTGTGCGTGTTCTATGCTCCCAACAACCTCACGTAGGTAGGTAGGTGGCATTAGAGCCCATGCTTGACCCAGGGGGAAATGAAGCCCAGAAGAACGATGACACTTCGCCGGATCACACAGTAAAAATCAGTGGCAGAGGAAGGTTCGAAGGCAGCTTGGTGGGGCTTCCCTGTTGGCTCAGTGGTAAAGAGTCTGCCTGTCAACTCAGGAGACTTGGGTTCCATGTGAGGATCCCACATACCGTAGAGCAACCAAGCCCGTGTACCAGAACTATGGAGCCTGTGCCCTGGAGCCCGGCAAGCGCAACTAATGAGCCCATGTGTCCCAGCTATGAAGCCTGAGCCGCCTAGAGCCCATGCTCTGCAACAAGAGAAGCCAACGCAACGAGAAGGCCTTGCACCACAACCAGAGGAACGCCTGCGTGCAGCAACGAAGGCCCAGCACAGCCAAAAATAAATAAATGAATAAATAAATAAAATTATATGTATATTTTAAAGGCAGGCCTGTGCATTCCATTCCAGAGTCTATGTCCTGAACAGTGATAGCTGGTTTCCCAGCCTTGACCCCAAGTAACGGACAGGTCCAGAGGTAGCTGAGAAATCACTGGGGGTGAGGGGGAAACTGAGGCAGGGAGCCAGGAAGGTCGTATGGGGTGGCCGGGAGGCAGGTGGTGTTGCAGCCCCACAGAGAATTTGGTTAATAGTTAATTAGGTGGAGGAGGCTTCAGAAGGGGGTGGGGGTGAGCCCACGAGGGGGTGCCAGAGAGAGGGGGCTCCAAGGGAGCAGAGGGTTGGGAAGACAGCACAGAGGGAGGGGAGGGGCGCCAGGCAGAGCTCAGGTCTCAGGGACAGGGGGACTCACCCTCCTTCTCCGCCATGTCACAGCCTCTAGTTAATAATTCCCCGGCTGACCTCCGGGGCCGGGGCGGGACCTGTGGGGAGATGAACGAGGGGGAGGCAGGGCCTGGGGGAGCCCAGCCCGGCCCCTGTGCCCCCAGTCCTAGGCGCCCATCCAGGGAGGCTGAGGGACTGGGCCCTGGCCAGAGCACGCCGTGATCACGGACACAGACTGGGCTGGGTTCAAGGATGGGGTCAGTGTGTGACCAGCAGCTAGGGGATGATGGGATTTATAGCGCCGGGGGACCCTGGGCCTGGGCCGGGGTGGAGAGGGGACTTGGAGGTCTGAATTCCTGAGTCTAAGGAAGGCGAGCAGGAGGCCTCAGCTCCCAGGTCCTGGGGAAAGAGAGGTCTGGGGACCAGGACTGCTTCTTATGAGGGAGGGGCAGCACAGGGGCTGGACTCCTGGGTTGGAGGGAGGAGGAGACTGGGACCAGATCTTGGGAGTCTGAAGAAGCGGGGGCTAGAACTCTGATGTCCTTGGAGAGAAGTCCGGCTGGCCCCTCTCGGAGCACCTCTAATGGGAAGTGGGCACAAGGGTGGGTAGGAGTGAGGGGACCCATGTCCTGGGGACGGGAACCTGAGGACCCTGGTCCTTACCCTGGGGTCCGGCAGGTGGGGGCGGAGCTGAGAGATGGTGCCGGTTTAGGGTCAGTCTCCAGGCCTGGGCAGGAGCATGGTGGCCCGCAGCGGCAGCGGCCCCGGAGGCAGAGGCAGCGGCAGCCAGCTCGAGGGGCCTGCTAGGCCTAGCTGCCTCACCTGAGGAGGAGGGGGCGGAGGAAGGGGCGGGGAGGGGCTGGGCCAAGGGATTGGCAGCTCTGGAGGCCACCTGGCTGGTGGGACAGGGTTTGCAAGGGGCTGGACCGGGGTGCCCAGCAACCTGCCTCCAGCCTGGACGGGCCCCAGGTGTGCCGGTGCGAGGGTATGTGGAGTTGGGACAGATGTGGCCTGAGGGCCCAGAGTCTGGGGAGACAGGCCAGGCTGGGGAGTGCTGACAGGGGAGGTATAAAGTGGAGAGGCACAGATGGAGGGTTGTCCCAGCTGCCCCAAGGCGGCCCTTCCCCTGTGTCTCCTCTGCTCCCTAATCTCCTCTGCCCCCTGCCCAGCCCCCCCCCCCCACCTCTGCCCCTGCCATTTCCTGCACCCGTTGTCCAGCTCCTGAACAAGGCATTCCCAGCTCCAGACTGGGCCTCAGCCCAGCCCTGGCCCCAGACCCCTCCTGCACCTCAACTCCTGCCCCAGCCTCTGCCCCTTCCAGTGTCCCTGGTCCACCCGGCCCCCACCTTTATTCACCCTCCCCCAGCCCCCTCCCCCAGCCGCTTTCCTACAAGTCACGGGGGCTGGTTTGCTTTGGCAGCCTCCCTGCCGCCTGCAGCGATGACCTCTGGAGCTGGGAAGTCCTAGACAAGGGGGATGGGGACTTGGCCCGGAAAAGGCAGCACGGAGTGCTGAGGCCCAGGCCAAGCGGCCGGAAGTGTCCACAGGCAGATATGCACTGTCCCGCCAGCAGCCCAGGAGGCATCGACGTCAGACCCCAGGGCCGGATAAACAGCCAGACACATAGGGTCACTACCTGTGGACAGCCGCCACCCAGACTCAGTCAGGCCACAGCTGCTTACCCCAGACAGGCCGCCCCTATGCCATCAGACCCAGCCACTGGCCTGACGCCCCCGTGCACTCAGAGCCACGGCCTCACCTGGGGGACAGGCTGGTGCAGGGTCCCCAGTCCCTCCCCCTCCATTCATTGCCCTCTTTCTCCTTCCCTAATCACCTCCCACCTCCACGGCTAGTCCGCTTCCTCCGCTCCAGTCTGGCTCCCTTGAAACTCGTGTCCCCGCTGAGCTATGACTTCCTGAACCCCAGCACTAATCAAGTATCAAGTAGCTGCACCCGCTGAGACTTCAGGCAGGTGCTGAGCCTGAGAAGCAGCTCTCGTCTGTCCTTCCCCATCCTTCCCCCACGGAACGTGTGCACAGAGGCCCTGTCACCAGGCCAGGAGGGCGGGTCCCCGGAAACACCAGAGGGCTCTCTCGGATTTGGAGGGGGTGTAGAAGGTGACTGGGCTCACGAGAGAGACTGTGAATCAAGTCCAAGAATCTTTATTTCATGAACAAAACTACTTGTGTAAAGAGAGACGAGGCTGAATGGGCCCCTTTCTAAGTGGCCACAATCCAAGGCTGGTGAGAGAGGGTGGGTTGGGCTGTGCGTCGCAGGGAGAGGGAGACCCCAGGTCCAGCCAGAGGAAGCAGGAGGGGAAATGGCACCGGGGGTCGGAGGGAAGTGGGTGGGGGTCCAGGAACCCCCTGCCCCGAACCGTTCCAGCCATCACAAGCCCCCACCGGGCGGGGAGGGGGCAGGGAGGCGCTGGGCCCATTAGTGCATGTCCGAAGCGGCCAGTGTGTGCAAATCAGCAAGAAGGAGGGGTGCGGAGCCGCTGCCCCCACCTCACCGCCCCCAAAACAGGCAGCAGGAGCAAGGGTAGGGGGCAGCGGCGGTATTGCTCTAGCCATCATGCATGGCGCGGGTGGGTGATGGGGCAGGAGGAAGAAGGCTGGATTGGGGGTGTGAGCCGAGCCCCCTGCCCCCTCCCACCCTGGAGGCTCCGTTGGCAGGATTCTGAGGCTTGTGGAGGCCCAGGAATGGCCAACCCCATCGGGGGCAGACCTCGCCTGGATGTTCCCCCGTTAGGGCTGGCTCTTCCTTGAGGCGGAGCCCAGGGCCTGAAAGGGGAGAGACAGGGCATGACGAACCTAACAGCTAGCTGGCACCTCCCAGGCTCTCCAGCCCCCTGCCCGCCCGCCCGCCTGCCCGCCCACCTTACCGGGGCTATTCGGCCACCTGGACACCCGTACAGTTCTCTTTGCTTTCTGAGGTGATGGCCAAGTATTCCGAGCTGTGGGGGCAAAAGTCAGGTGTCCAGCGACCCCATCGTCAGTCTGGCCCATGCCCCCATGGAGACTAATGAGGGTTGAGGTCTCTGTTGCTCAGGGGCACAGGGGTCAGAGAGAAGAGGAGGCGGCAGGCTGGATCCTAGGGATCCAAGAGGAGCCCAGGCTGGAGGTCTGGAGTCCTGAATGTGAGGGAGGAGGGCTTCTGGGGGCCTAGACTCCTAGGTCACCAAGGGGTTGGGGTCCGAGTCTGAGGGAGCAGCGAGTGGGGGGCTCAGACTCCTGGGTCCTGGCAGATAAAAAGGGCTAGGGCCTAGAGTCATGTATCTCTGGGGCAGATGATGCCAGGCCCGAGCTCTGGATCCTAACAGAAGTGGGAGCCAAAAGAGTCTGAGCACGGAGGGGCGGGGACCCAATCGCAGCCTCACCCAGTCTCTGGCACCAAATAGTCCCCTCTGGGGAGGACTGGCAGCTGGTGCCTGGGTCACTTCCCCACCCGCCTCCCCACTCAGCCCATGCTCCCCTCTGGGAAGCACTAGGCGTTCTGGGCTGTTTCTCCCCTCCTCAGGACCCCACTCACGCGTTCTCTTGTGCGGCAGCCTCCGTGGCAGCGGCGATCTTCTTGTAGCAGTAAACCATCTCTGCCACGAGCCAAATGGTCAACACCACGATGAGCACATACATCATGATCTCGGACACGATGGACGCCATGTCTCTATTGGCTGCAGGGGCCAGGCAGGGTCAGGGGGCAGCCTGAGTGTGTTCTGAGCTGGCTGTGCAAACCTGGGCAAGTGGCTTGACCTCCCTGGGCCTTGTCTGCAAATGAGGCCACGCTCTCCCCTAGAGGCATCATTGTTACTGTGGTTCTTAATAATTGGCCTTGGAAGAGCTTTCGGATCGCCCTGAACCTGTCTCCCTGTGTAACTCGAGGATGCCTCCATGTCATACAGGTGATTGTAAGTGCCCCAGACCTGAAGCTCTGCAATGAGAAGGCTCAGGTTCAAATCCCGGCTCTGCCACTTGTCAGCTGTGTGACCTTGGTCAAGTGACTCAGCCTCTCTGTGTCTCAATTTCTCCACCTGTAAAAGTTGATAATCACAGTATCTCCTTCATGGGAGTGTTGTGAGAATTAAGTAAGCTTTTAAAACTCTTATAATAGTGCTTGATAGATAGAGAGCACTTGATACATATTTACTATTATTAATATCATTACTGTTATTATTGGGGTGAAACAGCACAGTAGTTAATAGCAGGGCTCTGGAGCCAGACTGTTAGGGTCCAAATCTTATCTCTGCCTCTGCTGTGTGACCACAGGGAAATGACTCCACCTCTCTGAGCCTCTATTCCCCTGCCGTAAAATAAGGATGATAATACTCATGCCTTCTCACAGGGTTGCTGGGAAGAGGAAACGAGTTAACATCTGTAACATGCATGGATGTGCCCACAGTCAGCACTCCCTAAGTGCTGGCTATTCGCTGACGTTTTCCGGAAACCCTCTCTCCTTTCCACAGCTCTGGCTCTTGCCAATGTCAGCTTCCTTTCATGGAGCCTAAATTTAAACTGTAAAAGGAGCATGTTCAGCCGGGGGACCAGAACGCAAACCCATGAAGGGCGTCCTCGGCCGAATTTCGCAGGTGTCCACCCCACATCCCCAGCCCCTCCTCCTGGATGGCCAGGACCTCATTTTCCCCGCTGTTCCCACGTGGTTTTCCTCCCCTAGGTGTGTGCTCAGTTGCTTAGTCATGTCTGACTCTTTGCAACCCTATGAACTGTAGCTTGCCAGCCTCTTCTGTCCATGGGATTTTCCAGGCAAGAACACTGGAATGGGTTGCCATTTCCACCTCCCCTGGGAATGGGCACTTTCTGCTGCTCCACCCGAGGTAGATGGTACCAAGGCTTTCTGGGCCACAGGGAGGGGGGGTGCAGGGTCGGATGTTTCTCCCTGCCTCCCGGCAGGAGGAGCTGGGGACAGGACTCCACACCTCACCCGTTTGTTCGCTTGTTCTTTCACTCCAGAGATACCCTGAATGTGTCTCCTGCGGTGAAAGCATGCTCTCACCCAGGCTCTGTCCTGAGTTCTTTATCTGAACATCTCCCTGACTCTGAAACAACCCCAAGGCTACAGAGTTCAGGCTTCCCATGTCAGCTGACCTCCAGAAGCACAGAGTTGAATACATGTTGGATAAAGCTCAGTGGTAAAGAATCTGCCTCCCATCAGAGGAGACACAAGGGATGTGGGTTCGATCCCTGGGTTGGGAAGAGTCCCTAGAGTAGGAAATGGCAACCCACTCCAATATTCTTGTCTGGGAAATTTCAAGACAAGAGCCTGGTGGTTGGGCTACAGTCCATGGGGTCAAAGTCAGACATGACTGAACACACACACAAGCAAGCATGGATAAAACTCAGTCATCAGAATTCTCACCCCTGCTCCTAGAACTCACCAACCAAATGGATTAAGTAAACTGGTATCCTGCTCTCCCAATCAGACTAGGACGGTGGCAGGCATGGCTCTCTAGGCCATCTGCAAGACAAGTTTACTGAGGACTTCCCTGGTGGCTCAGACGGTAAAGAATCTGCCTGCAATACAGGAGACTTGGGCTTGATCCCTGGGACAGAAGATCTCCTGTGAATGGCTACTCACTCCAGTATTCTTGTCTGGAGAATTGCACAAACAAAGGAGCCTGGCGGGCTGCAGTTCACGGTGTCACAGTCAGACACGACTGAGCAACTTTCACTTTACTTCAGAGAGGAGAAAGTGCCAGGCAAGGATGCATAGCCAGGACTGCACTCAAAGCCAGGAATCAACTCCAGGTGGAACTGACTGCAGGGTCCGAGCTCTTATCTACTCTTAAAAGCTCCCGCAGCCAAAGAGAGACTTGGAAATGGCCGTGGTATGTCCAGGGCAGTCTCCATCAACCCACAGACATCTCAGGAGGCGGGGCTGCCATCCCCTCCACCTTGCCCCACTTCACAGATGAGAAACTGAGACAGGGCAGTCACACCCGGGAGCAGAGGCAGTTTCTCTGAGGGGACCTTTGATTTCTTCAAAATCCCTGAATCTTCTTCACCTGCCTGTCCCCAGGGGCAGATCTGAAGCCCCAGCCTGCATGTCTACGGGCCGGATGTCTCGCCAGCCTCAGTCACCACTGCACCTCTCCACCTGCTCCCCTCTTACTGGGTGTGCCCAGGCAGAATAAGCCTTCCTGTCCCCAGATGCCAGCCCCACCCCTGGTGGGAGACACCCAGATGCTTCCTACCATGTTCTGCACCCCTCCCAGCTCAGTGAAGGCCTCATCTCCAGCACCCACTGCTCCCTCCTTTGGAAAGGACTCAGTTCATTACTGAGGGTCATGACCAGGAGGCAATACCAACTGATAGGCAATGTTGAAATGGCAGTAAGACAGTGCCTTATGATAAAGAAGACAGCAATGGCTACTGATGCTAACAATACAATAATACCATGGGAATGAAACGCCACACGGTGACACATAATGTTAAAAATACTACAAAATGAGCAAGGATCCTGAGTACATACCAAATAAAAATTTTTTAAAAACTATGACTGATAATATTTTAGAACATATAGCATGGTGGCTAAGGATTAGAAAAATGATAATATGGTGGATAATATTAAAAATACTCTGGGATGATGGATTATAACTTTAAAAATATTGTTATGTTTGGTGTTTGGTAATGTGAAAACACTATAGCATGCTGCTGCTAAGTCACTTCAGTCGCGTCCAACTCTGTGCGACCCCATAGACGGCAGCCCAGCAGGCTCCCCCTGTCCCTGGGATTCTCCAGGCAAGAACACTGAAGTGGGTTGCCATTTCCTTCTCCAGTGCATGAAAATGAAAACTGAAAGTGAAGTCACTCAGTCGTGTCCAACTCTTAGTGACCCCATGGACTGCAGCCTACCAGGCTCCTCCATCCATGGGATTTTCCAGGCAAGAGTACTAGAGTGGGTTGCCATTGCCTTCTATAACATAACATACTATATCACAATGGGTAAGGTTAAAAAAGCAGTACTATAACATGGTGGATTAAAAAACACTGGGGTATGGTGGATGGTGCAAAAATACATGCTCTGTCTGGGAAGATAACAGAAATAGTCCTATATTACATAAATATAAGTCCATGCACGCTAAGTCATTTCAGTCGTGTCCAACTCTTTGTGACCCTATGGGCTGTAGTCCACCAGGCTCTCTGTCCATGGGATATCCCAGACAAGAATACTGGAGAGCATTGTTATTCTCTTCTCCAGGGGATCTTCCCAACCCAGGGATGGAACCCAAGTCTCTTGTGTCTCCTGTGTTGGCAAGCGGGTTCTTTACTATTAGCGCCACCTGCCAACTAAATATAAGTCCTGTATTACATAAATATAAGCCTCCCACATATACTGGGAAGCAGTATTATGTGGTAGATAATGTTAAAAAAAAAAATAGAGGCTCTCCTGGGACCTGGGCGTGCCTGAGCCCAGGCTCCACCATGCTGGGGAAGACAGCATCATGAGCAAGGGCTGAGCCACAAGATGGAAAGAACTTGGGTGCCCAAAGGGCATCCAGGAAACTTCCTACCCCCTGACCCTTCACAGATTTGGGAGATGGGACTGACCCAGACTTTGTTAAGCCACAATATTTGGGGGTGTCTCTTTCACAACTCCTCCACCATCACCCAACTCACCAGGGCAGGGCTCCATCATTGACGTCTGTGGGTGGCCACCCACCCAGCATCGTGACCTACACCAAAGAGTCGCTCAGACATGTCTCCTGAATTGAATTCTGCTAGATCACTTTGCTAATGCACGTAAAAATGCTAATTACCAACAGGAACCCACAGGCTCTGGCTGACAGCAGAGTATAGTGAATCATGCCAAGAATAAAAACAACAATCATACAAGTTTGGCTGGGTTCAAATCCAGGTCAGAGCTCTGTGACCTTGGCCTTGTAATCTTACCTCCCTGAGCCTCGGTTTCCCCATCTGCAAAATGGGGATAAGAAGAGCCTCTACACCAGAAGGTGGGTTGTTTTTCATTGCTAAGTCATGTCTGACTCTTTGCGACCCTGTAGACTGTGGCCTGCCAGGCTCCTCTGTCCATGGGATTTCCCAGGCAAGAATACTGGAGTGGGTTGTCATTTCCTTCTACAGGGGATCTTCCTGACCCAGGGATCGAACCTGCATCTCCTGCATTGCAGGTAGATTCTTTACTGTCTGAGCCACCAGATGGTGGATGGGAGGATTCAGTGAGGGACTTCATTCAGGACAATAAGGCCAGCCCCCCGTCTTGGGGAAGGGGGGGCACCAATGTACATGGCTCGTGATGATGGCATGTACTGATGGCCCCTCGGGACTCACCTGCCATCCTCTTTGGAAGCCCAAGGTCTAGGATATCTCCCTGACTCTCTAAGCCAGTGGCCCCTGGGGCCCTGGAAAATTCCAATTCACACCCAATCAGAAGATGGTTCAGGGAAGGAGTCCAAAGCAGTTGAAGCCGAAATGATGAAAAATGATTCAAAACACACCCTAGATCATTGCTGCTCAGCGTGGCCCCAGATCTGCAGCCTTGGCCTCATCTGAGACAGAATCCTGGGCCCAACACGGATCTGTTGAGTCAAGATCCAAACAGGACAACTGTATATGGTAGAATTTGAGGAGCCCCGCCACAGGTGACACCACTGATTTCCTGCCCCAGGTGACACAGGGGGACAGGACTAAGGCTGTTGACAATTAGAAGCACCACGCCCATGGGCCCTGTGTGCCGAGGCCCTGCTGTGACAGACACATCAGCCTCGGACACCCAGCATCTCACTCCATCCTCACCACCTCCCCCACGACATCAGAATGGCTCCTACGACACACCGAGAGAGACACCGTTATCACCTGCTTCCTACAGGATGACACTCAGGCTCAGAGACAGGGAGACCCAGCGCAGGAGGCAGAGCTCAGCTCTGCACTCCAGCACTTCCATGGGACAGGCCCGCCATGACCTCTCCATGGCTGAAGGGAAGAGGGGGCTGGAGCTGAAGTCCAGGCAGGAGGTGTTGCCTCCACCCCCTGCTGCCCAGGCGCCGAGCCAGCCTGTCCATCCGCCCCCACTTCCGCCATCTGTCCCTCCATCTGGCTGCCCGGGGGCCTGACTCACCTTTGTCCACCACCTCAAGGTGGATCTTTTGACGACGCTGGTGTTGTGCTCGTAGTTTCGAAGAAGAGCAGGCGGTACACGTGGCACTCGTAGTCGCCCGAGTGGTTGTAGGTGACATTGGTGATGAAGATGGACAGGTCCTGCAGGTCCTTGGTGCCCGGCTGCCGTTCCACACCACGCGGCCCTCAAAGCGTTCATCTTCTTCCAGTTGTAGCACCTCATTCTCATAGCGCAGGATCTGGGGGCAGTGGGCGTGGGGTCACTGCCCGCCACCCCCACCCCACCAAGACCTCTATTCTGCCCCTTGCCCTGACGCACAGACACAAAAGGATGCAGACTGTGCCCAAGCCCTGACACACACCGCTGGTGCACGCCTTCCCTGGCCATCCTCCGGAGCCCCCATTCAGCCTTTCTGGTCTTCATTCTCTACCATCTTGCCCAGCCCCCCAGACACACTCCCCAGGCAGGGCAAGAGACAGCCTGATTCTGGCTTCTGTAGACTTCAATTCTCTGGCAGGTCCTCAAAAGTTTACGGAACCCCCTCCTATGCAATTCAAAATACAGAGAGCAAAAGGAGGTCAAAAAGTTCTGTTTCGTTTCACGGTAACAATCTGAGGCATTTTTGCTGGTATAAAATAATTCTGATGACATATATTTTGTGACAACCGTGTGCCAGGTGCAGCAACTCAGTTCTCACACCAGCCTCAGAGCTGGAGACTACCTGCTCCCCTTTCTTTATAGAGGAGGCAATGAAGGTTCAGAGAGGTTCAACGGCTTGCCCAAGGTCACTAGCCGGTCCTGGTGAAGCTGGCATGTGGATCCAGGTCATCAGAAATGGCACCTGGATGCAAACAAACTCGCAACCCCAACCAGAACCCTGCTCCCTGTCACTAGCTCTCACACAGATGCCCACCCTCCTTTGCCAGGAGCCCACCCACCTTGACAAACTCCTCTGTGCCCTTCTGGCGGAAAGTCCACTCGGTGAAGGTCTCAGCGGTGGTCTCACTGCGGCGCTTGCAGGAGATGCACAGGATTTTGAAGGTCATCCCATACACGGCCTCGGTCTCCGAGTCCACCTCCACGCAGCCCCCACAGGCTGAGGACACTGCAGGGACAGTGGGCTCAGGTCAAGCCGGGCACCCACCACCCTTGGCAATGCCAGGCTCACTGGTTGACAGCTCTCAGGCCCCTTGGAAGCCATCTGGTTCCCCTGATTATGATCAGGAATAGCCAAAACCGGGCTCGGAGCTTGGCCCTGCCACCAGCTACGTGCCCTTGGTGAGTCCCTCATCCTCTCTGATTGCCCCTGTGAATAGTGAGGGAAACGACTGTCTTTCTTCTGGAGGTGGCTGGGCAGGTTCTTTACAGCAGGTAAGGCTGCAGGGGATCTGATACATTGTGTGTGCGCTCAGTTGTGTCCGACTCTTTGCAACTCCATGGACGGTAGCCCACCAGGCTCCTCTGTCCATGGGATTCTCCAGGCAAAAATACTGGAGTGGGTAGCCATGCCCTTCTCCAGGGGCTCTTCCTGACCTAGGGATCAAACCCGGGTCTCCTGCATTGCAGGCGGATTCTTTACTGTCTGAGCCACTGGGGAAGCCCATGGTACACTGGATGCCCCCACTCAACAGGGCTGTTACTGTGGTCAGTAACTTGGAGTCTGTGCTACCCAAGTACCCCTTTCTCAGGAGGCCACTTGTCCAAGGTACCGCAGTGTCTAGGTGGTGGGACCAGAATTCCAGTGGTGTTAGAAATTCAAGGTGGCAGTCTCAGTTTACCAGCACTGATTGCTCTCTAAGACCAACCAGCCCCAGACAAATGGGTTGGGAGAAGCCAAGCCCTCAGAGAAGGAGGTGGGCACTGGATCAAGGGCAGAAAAACACTTCAGCCCTGCTCCCCAGTCCCGTAAGTTCCCAACATCCACCCCCTTCTATCTTCTGCCTCAGTCCCCTCCGCTCCCAGGCTCCTCACTTCCTGAAGCCAATCCCACCCCCATCATCTTCTCAAAACTCTCTGAGCTCTTTCCCGCCACACGGCCTTCACATCCCCAGCAGATTCCAGTCCCTCTGAGTCCCTCATCTGCATTCTTACCTGCCTCCTCCTTCCTGCTCACTAGCTCGTGCTGTCTTTCCAGCTCCGAGGCTTTTCCTTTGCCCCCCACCCTTTCCTCTATTAATCGGGCTTTTCTGCCCTCCTTCTCTGCTGTCTCTTTCCATCTCCCGGAGCGCCTCAGTCTTTGTCGCCCCCTCTTTCTCTCTCTCAGGGATCTCTCCGAAGGCCCCACTTCGTATCTTTATCTCAGGCTCAGACACCCTCTCCTGGCCTCTCCATCTCGCCGGGCACCCTTCCCTGTCCTTTTAAAACTCCATCTCTCCTTGTGTCTACCCGCGTCTCTATCTCTTCCTGCCTCGCTCAAGTTTCTCTCTCCCACTGCTCAGATCCCTAACTCTCTGGCATAGTCTGCACCCCTCTGTCTGTCTTCCTTCGCACTTTCCAGCTCCCCAGTCTCCCAGCGGAGCACTCAGGAGTAGTTCTGTGTCTCTCGCCGCTGCTTCCTTCCGTCTCGATCTCTCCCCGTGTGTCTCTCTCTCTCTCTCTCTCTCTCTCTCTCTCTCTCTCGGTCTCTCCGTCTCAATCTCCGGGCGCCGCCTCCCCCCCTCCCACCTCCCGAGGCTGTAGGTGTCACATTGCAGCCTGCGGGGCTCTCCGGGAGCAGCTGACTCCGCGTTTCCTCGCCCCCGGCTGGGCACCCGCAGCCTCCGAGCCGTGCCAGCCCGGCCCTCGCCCGCTCGCGCCCACCCGCACCTCTGCGCCCTCCCGAGCCCCGCTCCCCGCGCGCACAACTTCTGAAGCGGACTTAGCCGGGCCGGGGGATGGGGTGGGGACGGCCCTCGCCCGCGGCCCAAAGTCCCGAGAGCGAATCCCGCCGCCCGGCCAGTGTGCCGGCTGTGCCCCCGCCGCGCGCGCCCCAGCGCACTCACCCAGTGCGGCGCCGACCACAAAGGCCAGCAGCGTCCCCATGGCTGCGCTGCGCACGCTGCGCCCCCCTCCCGGGCCGCCGGTATTAATAGCGGGGCGAGAGGCGGCGGGACCCGGCGGCGGTTAGAATGTCCCCGGGAGCGCGCGGGCGCAGCAGCTGCGGCTCTGGGACCGGCGAGGGGGGAGGGGGGGCGCGGCCCCCCGCTCCGGTTACCGCCGGGGGCCCAGCCCCGGGGCCTGGCGTCCGGGCATCCCCGCCGCGCGGGCGGCGGCCACTGCTCGGGCTGCTGCGTTGGCGCGCGCAGCCGGACACATCCGCCAGGTGCGCGGACCCCGGCCCCGCTCCGGCTCCGGGCGCGCTAGGGCGCGGGCCGCGGTCTCCTGCGCACTGCAGCGGCGGCGGCGGTGGCGGCCACGGCAGGGAGGAGGGGAGAGGGGAGGGGGCGGGATGAATCACCGCGGGGGAGGGCGCGGCTGCCTAGCCTTTGCCGCAGCGGCCCGGGAGGCGCCCGCCGCACCGGCCTCTCCCGGTGGTGGCGCAGGGACCGCGGCTTCGGGCGTGGGGGCGCGTGGTCTGGGCGTCGGATCCCTCCAGACTCTGGGGACCCCAGATGCGGAGTCTGGGAAAGGTGACCCCCCAGAGTCACAAGAGGGCTCGGAGGGCGTCTGAGGGCAGGGCTCCGGCCTTTCAATTATGGAGGTCATCCTCCTGGAATCTCCAGGGGGACCCGGCAGGAACCTCCTGGTGACCTCCCCCTCGGACCCCGGGCACTCGGGCCTGGAGGTCACTGTGTTGGAACCCACGTGGGCTTGAGGGGTGTCAGGCTAGGGCTACCCATAATACTCCAGACCCCTCCCAAGCAGGAGGGACACCCTGAATCCAAACCATAGAGGCTACTCTGCTCTGGGTACTAGAGGTGCCACGTTTCTAGAAGAGGACCCTTCAGTGACCCCGCTACCCTCTGTCTCTGACGTCATCTTCTACTCCTCCCCCGGCGCCCCAACTCGCCGCCCCCGCTGCCGTCGAGGCCCTGCTCTTTCCAACACACCAAGCTCACTCCCAGCTCAGAGCCTTGGTCCTTCATCACCTCTGCTTGGACCACTCTTCCCCTAGGTGACCCCAGGGCTGCCTTCCTCTCCTCCTGCAGCTCTTGACTCTAACATCAGCTTCATTAGGCCCTCTGTCCACTCAGGACAAACTGCCTCCACCGTCCCTTACTTGACCCCCTTTACCAGTTTTTTTTTTTTTTTTTCCTCACAGCAGTTGTCACTACCTGACATTATACTCTTCTTTATATGGTTCCTCCATTCACCTCTTGTCCTTCCAACCCTGGAAAACAAGCTCCCCCAAGGTGAGAACACGGTCCTGGGCACCACTGCGTCTCCAGCACCTTCAACTGTGCCTGGCACCTTGAAGTGTTGTGTTAGTTGCTCAGTTGTGTCCGACTTTGTGACCCCATGGACTGTAGCCCGCCAGACTCCTCTGTCCATGGGATTTCCCAGGCAAGAATACTGGAGTGGTTTGCCATTCCCTTCTCCAGGGGATCTTCTCAACCCAGGGGTTGAACCTGGGTCTCTTGCACTGCAGGAAGATTCTTTACCATCTGAGCCACCCAGGCAGCCCTTGTCACCTTGCAAGTGCTCAGTAAATATTTGTCAAGTGAGTAAATCACTACCAGTGCTAGAGCCCTGCTATATGCTGGGTCCACGTCCACCTCCACAAGCAGGTGTATAGCAAGTTCTGTTATTAATCTGCATTTTACGAACTGGGAAACTGAGGCTGGGAGAGGGCCATTCCCTTGCCTAGGGTTATGCAGCCAGCCTCAGGTGGGTCTGGAATTCTGCCCGAATGGCAGGTAACTTGTCTGCTAAATGAAAAGGATGAGGATAGGGGCTCTTTTGGGACCACAGTGGGGACTTTGGCTGAGGGTTGCTCTTCAGGTCCTGACCTCCAATTCTAGATAGGGTGAAGTTCCAGAATCTCCCCAGCCCAACTTTACCAGGCAAGAGGAACCAAGGGTGGGGCTGGCCCGGGGCAGAGGGAGAGGAAGCCAGGGACACCAGACACCTTTGTGGTCTGGGCCTTTGTGCCAGCACTTCCTGGGCTGTGAAATTCCCCTGCAAAAAATAACTCTCTTGCTGTTCCGGTCCCTTCTGTCAGGGGTGGCAGGCAGAGACACAGTAAGGACAGGTCTTAGGCACCACACAGGGGCACCTGCAAACTGATGTTCGCTGAGTACCTATTATGGGCTTGGTGCCATTCTAAGCACTTTACTATTAACTAATTTAATTCTTCTACAGGATGGGTGTTACCATTATTTCCATTTTACAGGTGTGGAAAACTGAGGCACAGGATGGGTAATTTGCCTCATTCGCTAGCTAGAGGGTAGGAGAGGCTGGCCCTGTCTTTTACCACTTGTGACCCATCCTACTCCATCCAGCCCCTCCTTCAGTCCTCTGCCCCAAACCATCAGTTAAGATTCTTACAGCCTGTGACCTGTCAGAGGTCTCTTTTACCCTTTGCCATTCACTCTGGAACCAGAACAGGATTTGAGTGAGACAGATCTGGGTTCTACCTGGACCAGAGGTTTTGCCTCTAGGCTTATTTCTGAATCGGTAAGATAGGGTCCAGCGGCCTTGACTTCTGGTGTGGGGGCCCTTTGTGTCTGAAGGTGGAGACACCAGGGGCTAGGCCTTGCCTCTCTGCTGAGTGGTGTCTCCATCTCATGGTGTAACTGAGAATTAAATGAACATTTGGGTTTGCTAGTGACTCAGACTGCAATGCACGAGACGGGGGTTTGATCCCTGGGTCAGAAAGAACTGCTGGAAAAGGAAATGGCAACCTACTCCAGTATTCTTGCCTGGGAAATCCAATGGACAGAGGAACCTGCTGGGCTACAGTCCCTGGGGTTGCAGAGTCACACACAACTGAGCAACTTATACTTCAGACCTTGGCACAGAGTCTGATACATACTAGGTCCTCACTATGTGACTTACTTTTTCCTCCCCTGATTTTTTTTTTTGCCATAATAGTAACCTTTATTGAATATTTACTCTGTGTGGGCCTGTTTCAAGTAGCCACCTTTGTTAATTCCTTGAATCCTTATAGAGTGGTTCTCAAAGTGAGGTCCCTGGACAATCAACATGAGCATCACCTGGGAACTTGTTGGCAGTGCACTCAGCAGACTCATGGCAGGTGGGCTGAGTCTCAAACTGAGGGTGGGGTCCAGCTTTCTGCTTTTTAAGAGTCCTCCAGGAGATTCTGATGCAGCTAAAGTTCGAGAGAACTCACTTCTAAAAGTCCTGAAAGATCGGTGCTATTGTTTTTCTTGGCCATTCTGTGAGGCACGCAGAATCTTCATTCCCTGACCTGGGCTCAAACCTGCACCCTCTGCAGTGGAAGCATGGAGTCTTAGCTACTGGACCACCAGGTAAGTCCCTGACTGGTGCTATTCTTATGTTCATTGTACAGAAGAAACTGAAGCTCAGAGAGGTTGAACTCCTCCGGGTGACATGCCTGCTAAGTATCAGAGGTAGGGTAGGGTCAGGCCACCAGTTTGTCCTTGGAGCCCCCACACTGGATCCTGATGGTGCAAAGCTGCTTAGGAATCCCAGGTCACTTCGGTGTCTGTGGCCCCAGAAAATGGATCATACGCCCCTCCTACCGCAGTGGGATCAAAGTGTAACAGGAGGCTCTCACCACTCCCAGGGCCCTGCAAGGACAATCACAGCCATTTCAACCTTTTATTGGGGCTCTATCATGCCCCAAATAAATATAATACATTAAACCCAGAGCTGAGGGAATCGTGCACCCCAGGAGGCACCCCCACAACCCCAGACGGGCACAATAAGTTAGTGGGGGGCCTGCCAAAGGCTGGGCCAGCTCCCTGGCAGGGGCAGGCGACGGCAGCTGGACTCGCACACGCTGGTCTAAAGTGCATCTCGGTTCTGTGGTCCCCATGTCTGTATGGCCCCTGGCCAGGCCACCGGGAGGGGTGGGCGGGAGGCTCCTGGTGCTCACACTGTGCCAGCAGTGGCCACCGAGCCTCTGTGTCTATCTGTCCATTTAGGAGGATGGCCGTGTGTCCTCAGGAGAAGCTGTCGTCAGGCTGTGGCTGGGAGTCGAAGGGAGGGTCTGAGACGGTGATGCCTTGATGTAGCTTCTCCAGTGAGAACTTCATCTGCGGGGAGAGGTGGGCAGGGTGGGGGATGAGTGCTGGTAGGGGTGACACACCCCCACCATCCTGCAGCAGAGGAACTGGGCAAGGTCCAGAGAGGCCAAGGTCAGCTTGTGCTGAGAGAAGAGCCTTTCCACATCCAGTCTGACTTCTCATAGGCAGAGAACGAGATGGTTGGATGGTATCACTGACTCAATGGATGTGAGTTTGAGGACACTCCGGGAGATAATGAAGGACAGGGAAGCCTGGCCTGCTGCAGTTCATGGGGTCACAAAGAGTTGGGCATGACTGAGCGACTGAACAACAGACAATAACAAAGGCAGTGCAGGGAAGGGGCCCAGATGGCCTGGGTTCAAGCCATTTTATGGGATAACCTTGGGCAAGCTCCTTAACTGTCCTGGGTCCCTCAGCTGAGACACTAGTCAGTAATATTCCTACATCACAGGATTACTTCAGGGATCTCCCGGGTGTACGCCTAGGACCTGGCACACAGAGTGCTGGGTGCATCTTAGCTAGTCTTCCTCCCGCCATGCGACCTTGGGAATGTCTCTGCCTCAAAGTTCCTGTCTGTTACACGGCAGGGGGTGGGAGGGGTGGAGTGTGTAACAAGAGCATCCCCCTCGAAGGCTTGCCATGAGAAACAACTCAGTTGGTCATTTTAGCTCTTAGAACCAGCTGGCTCAGCCAATGTCTGCTGTTACAGTTAATTTGCGCAGTCGATTCCATGCCCTTGGCAGACGAATATAATCAGAACTGAACTCACGATGGGAAGGCCCTGACCTCATATCTCTGAGTGATGGCACACCAGCCTCGATGACCCCTCGTCCCTGTCCTACACAGCCCTTCTCCTTCCTCCTAGCATGATTTTCAGGGTGCAATGAGGCCCCTAAAGGTGAACCTCGGCATTACGGTTCAGAGTGACCAGAAAGGACTTTTAGCATCACCCAGCAATGTGGGCTATGATGCCCTTGTGCACCCAGTCAAGGCCAGATGACCCAGCGCCTGGCACCTGTGCTGACCCACCACCACATTTACTGAGCACCTACTTGCCAGGATCCCACTAATAACAGCAAACACAGGCAAGGTGTTTACGTGAGCTGGGTGCTACTCACAGGATAACTCCTTTCTAGTTAACACTATTTTCTGGCCACACTCCACAGCATGTGGGGCCTTAGTTCTCTGATCAGGATTGAACCCACAGCCCCTGCGGTGGAAGCTTGGAGTCTTAACCACTGGGCCGCCAGGGAAGTCCTGGATGCTAACTCCTTCAATCCTCCTGGCAACCTTTGAAGTAACACAGATTATCATCCCATTCACAGAGGAGGAAGCCAAGGCCCCAGCAGTGAAGTCATTGGCACAAGGTCACAGGTCAGAATTTGAACCTGCCTGTCTGAATAGACACTGCCAGCAAACAACTGCCAGGGGGGTGTCTGGGGCAACCCCTCCTGGAAGTGAGATCCCTAACTCTTGGAGGACCTCTTTCCCACCCTCACATGACCCCCTTAGTCACCTTGCAGGCAGGAAGGGGTTTAGGGACCAAGTCTCGTCTACCCCTGGCTTTTGTGACTGGTTGGGGTATGGGCACGTGACCCAGTAGCCAGTGAGAATGAGCTCCTTCCTTTGGCTGCTACCTTGGAGCTGCAGGTACCATCTTGGTCAACCTGGGGTGCCCCTGAAACAAAGCCAGCCCTGGGGGTGGGCAGAGTCAACAGAAGGTAAGAGAGACTGATTCTTATTACTGTTGGGTGGCTGGATCCAGCCATGCCTGAAGTCAAGACATCCTGGACTTCTTCCCCAGGATGAGAAGTAATAAATTCTATCTTCCATCTCAGTGATTTCTCTAGCAGCCCTGGGAGGTGAGGACTATGAATGGCTTCCTCATTTAACACAGGCAGAAAGCGAGGCCCGGATGCATTATGCCACATCTCGGGACAGGACTGCAGGCCCCCGCAGCCCATGCCGCACCTCGTCCAGGAGCTCCACGGAAGCCCGCAGGATCTGCCTCCACTTGTGCACCTCGACGCTGTGGAACTGCTTCTGCAGGGCCAGGATCTCCGCCCATTCCGTGGCCGTCTGGGGGGAACTTACTGTGGGGAAGACAGGGCCCGAGTAGGGTCTTGGCCTCCCCCACACCTGTCCAAGCTCCCAACCCCCCTGGGGCTACCCACTCACCCCTTGGCCAGGGCCAGACTGTGCCAGGACTCAAAAGTGTGAGCTGTCCTCTCCAGGGACCAGAGGCGGTAAAAGAGGAGGACGTTGAGGGCAATGAGGACGATGAGGCTGGGGAGACAAAGTCAGAGGTCAGGGGTCAGGATACCAATGCTCCCACAAGTGGCGGGGGGGGGTACACACTTGACCATACCTTGAAGGGGCACCATGACTAGCCCTCTTTCTAGAGGGGGAAACCAAGAAACCAAGACTCAGACAGGGTGAGTGACATGCCTGGGGTCACACAAGCCAAAGCCAGGGTTCAAACCCAGCTGGCCTGATGCCTGAGACCTTAACTGCTGCTACAATAACCTCACTGAGGGAGCCGGGGGCACGGAGTAAGGAGAAGGGGTTGCAGCTAGGGAGCGAGACACAGGGGAAGGGAGGGCAGGAAGCAGGACCCTACCTCACACAGATCCTGAGAAGGCAGAGAGAGGAGGAGACAAAGAGATGAGAGCTGCCCAGCCTGTCCTGGCCACACCTTGACCCCCAACCCCAGCAGCCCCAAGCTGAGCATGCCACACAGCCCCTCATGGACCGCTGTTACTGGCCAACCGAGGCCCAGAGGCTGAGCATGAGGCCGATCTCTCACTGCCCATGGTCTGGCAGGAGCATGGATCTCATTTCCATCTCCTCAGAGCGCCCTGTTCCCAGCCCAGGCCTGTACATGTGGGACGCCCCTACCAGGCCAGGATACCCCCAGGCAAGGCCTGTGTGCAGGTGGGTCCCCTAGCCCAAGCCTCTGTGAAGGTGGGTCCTCCAGCCTAAACCCACTGTGGGTGGGCGGTGGTCTCAGCTCAGAGTCCTCTGCTTTCCCAGGATGCCTTCCCCAATGACCCACTGGCTGGCCTGGAGGAAGCCTTCCCCGGCCTCCCAAGGCTTCCCTGTCGGCCTTGCCCATTCCCTCCATCACAACCTCATCCCTCTGATCTGGTGCCAGACCTGTCTCACCCCAGGACTGCTGGTCACTACTGTGTCCCTCGTGTGACAACAGCTCAGGGCTGAGCACAGAAAACCTGAAACCTCCATACATAAACCTCTCCTGGCTCACCTAACTCCACCTCTCCTGGGAGCCTGCTCCTCCAGCTCCCCGGGTGAGGCCACACCACCTCTGACCACTACCCCAGAGCCCCAGGGTTTCCATCTCCCTGCGGGGACTACCTCTCCATGACAAACTGAGTGATACAAGCTGAGGAGCCCTCCTGGGCGCATCCCAAACACTGCCTCCTTAACCCTTGCTGTGGGGTGAGCTCACATTCCCATGTAAGCAGAGGCCCAGACAGGCCAAGCACTGGCCCAGGGACGCACAGCCAGGGTGCAGACCCAGGCCTGACTGATCCCCCAGCCCGGCCCCCTTACTCACACAATGCTGATGAGAACCAGGGCGCTGGGGGTGCCCGTCCCGGGCCCTGGTCAACAGACGGTTCCGAGAAGCGGGAGCTGAGGGAGCCTGTGGGGGCGCAACTCCAAGTCAGAGGGACTCATCGCTATTCACCCCAGCCAGGCCCCCAGCTCCTCCCCGGCCCCCCCGCCAGGCCTGACAGAACCCACCCGAGGTGTGCATGCCAGTCCGGGCACAGGGGTCAGGATCTGGGTGCGGGGTCCCATCACCGTGAGCCCTCCAGCTCAGGAGGCCGCTTCCGCCGGCGCAGGCCGGACAGCAAGCCCCGCGCGTCCTTCCCGCCTTCCTCCAGGGACAGCTTCTCGGCCTTGGCGAGCTCTCGCTCTGTGGACACAGGAGAGGGCTCTGCACGGCCGCCCCAGCCAGGCCCTGCCCCCGGCTGTGCCCCCTCTGGGCCCCTGCCCCCTACCCAGGTGGTGGAAGTAATCTTCGATGCCGCTCCATGAGTTCTTCTCAATGAGGGACTTCCACGAGGCTCCAGGGCTGCTTCCGGTAGCGGATCTCGGAGGACACCCTGGGGAACAGGGCCGGGGGAGGCGGTCAGGGGCTGACTGCAGCCTACTGTCCCATTCCCCAGGGAGTGCATGCCCTCTTCTAATTCAGAGAGGGCCCCGTGTCACCCACACACAAAACAGACACCCCGCAAGGGTTCCCTGTGATCCCCACACAACACCCCACTCAGCCAGCAGCCCCTTCTCTGTCCACAACCGTGACCGTGGCAGGTCTCCCACCTTCAGTGCTACCCCAGCATTGCCCACCCAGACTACCATCCTAGCCCGCACCTCACCCTTGAACCCCTTCCACCCTGCGGCTGTGTCCACCCCTATGTGGGGGTCTGAGAGACACCTCAGCATGTCCCAAGCTGAGCTCCCAGTCTCCCCCAAGCCCTCCCTGCCTTCCCCTCCTGGTCAGCGGCGACTCCACCCTTCTGGTGGCTCAGGTCAACCACCTCGGGGTGTTCCTGACTTCTGCTCATCTGCCAGGGTGGCAACCAGCTTCTGTGGCTGACTCAAGACAGGGAGAATGTGGCAGAGGGCCCTGGGACCACCCGGGTGTCAGGTGGCAGGGCCAGGGCACAGCTCACCGGGAGGCGGGCCTTGTTCCGGGCAAGGCCCAGGATGCAATAGCGGTGGGCGGTGTAGAAGTAGTCTTGGTAAGGGATGCCCTGCGTCAGCACCTCTGAGTCCACCACACACCCTCCCGCCTGGGGGCCGCGCCGGAACAGCGTCTGCAGGGTCAAGGGGGAGCCAGGAGTCAGCACCATCCTCCCTACCCCAACCCTCAGCCCCTCACCTGCTGGCCACCCTGCCTGGCTCACCTGTGTCTCCACCACAGAGGCGCTCTTGGGCCCCAGCGGGTTGTTGATGGGAATGGTGTAGGTCAGCACTCGGCGCTGGTGGCACTTGCTGTCCCCGCTCCAGGGGCTCAAGGTCACGTCTGGCGGGTGGAGGGGCAGAGTGAAGACACCATTCTCCAGTCCTCTGCCCTCAGGCAGTAGGAGACCCAGCCTTTGGGGAAGGTTCCAGTTCTCTGGAGACTGGCTCCTAAACCCGCACCTCCTCCCCTGCCCCCACCCCGGTGTCTGCCCCATCTTCCTTCTAGATGCTGATGACCCTGGAGCCAGGGCCTCTCTCCTGCCCATACTTCTCAGCCCTCCTGGGCCACTGCGTCCACTCTGCAGCCCTAGTCTCCATGCTACCAGTCCTGGTTTCTCCCCTGAGCCTGAGACCTAGGGTCTTTCGACCTCTTGAAAACCTCCCCCGGAAGTCCTCAGGACCTGCACAGCCACTGGCCTCCTCAGCCCCTGAAACATGGCCCTCTTCGCTGGGCCCCACTGTCCTTCAGGCTCCCTGTAGAGCCTTGGGTCTCATCCTGGACACTTATCTATTCACTGACTGCCTGAGCACTGTCCTCGTTCATCCCATCCTTGCCGTTCCAGGGCACCTCTCCAGCCTCCCCCTTGAGGTTGTGGCCTCCATCTCCAGCTCTGGCCCAGGGGAGCTTCTAATAGCCAAGGCCAACCCTGTCCCTCCCCCTACAACCCTTTATGACTCCCCAGTACTGCTGGACAGAGTCTGAGCTTCTCAGTCTGATGTGCCACTCTCTCCAGAATATAAGCATAGTTTGGGGGATTCGAGAGCTCCCAACCTAAGGCAGTCTTACCCATTCTGCAGAGGATGCTGCATGGTTCTTTTTCATCAGTCAAGAAAAGACACAGGCCTCTCCCCTACTTGAACCTCTTTCGTAGACTCCCGAGCTCCCTGCTGGTCTCCTGGTCAGCCCTTCCGCCTCCCCCTGGTGCTGTGGCTTTCCCCCTCCACACCTGGCCTTGGGGGCCCAACCCCAAGGACCTTCTCCCAGTGTCTGCCTCCAGTTCCAGGACCTTTGCAGGCACCCTGCTGGCCTCCCTGGACTTCCTCTCTCCCACCCCATCCCATTTCCCTAGGAAAGTTCCTTCCTCAGGCCTTAGTTTCAACTCACATCCTTCCAGCATCCTTTCCTGATACCCCTAGATCACAGCCAGCCCTCTGATACACATGCTTATCTGTGTCAGTATCTCTTCACTGATGTTCCCACTGGACTCGAGTTCATCTGTCCTGGGCTCTGCACTGGCCTGACAGAGCAGTCTTTAACTCATATTTATTAAATGGCTTCCTATCTGCTCCTGTTCTAGGCACTTCCCCAGTACTGACTCATTTAGTTCTCCAGAGAACTTGACAAGGCAGATACAGCATCACATCCGCCCCACACGGAAGAAACTGAGGCACAGAGGAGGTCTGCCCCTGGCCCAAGGCCACTCAGCTGGTAGGAGGTGGAGCCCCTCTGGTCTCACAATCGCTGCTTTTCACTCCCTGACCCACCGCACCCAATTTGCATGGCGGTTCCTGCCGGTCTCCTGGCCTGCTCCTCCCCGTGCCCTCCCCTTGTTCCCCAGCCACCTCAGCCCCTGACCTGTGAACTTGCACTGTTGCAGGAAGTCCTGCAGGAAGGGCGAGTCTGAGAAGAGCATCTGCTGGAGCCGCTCGGCACCCACGTGGAAGACGGAGTTGATGAGGAGACGGCCGGAGAGGTCAGGCAGCAGGGCCGCCAGGTCGGCTGGACGACAGAGAAGGACAGTGCACGGTGCTGCCTGCGTTCCTCGGGGTTCCTTGAGGGGGGCCGCTCCTCCCCACTCCCAGGCCTTGTGGGGCGGTCGGGCAACCCTGTCCTCCCTGGACCAGAGTGGACACTGATGTGGAGCAACTCCGCTCCCTCCACCACGGATGGCTTTAGGGTGGGTGTGTGCCCCAAGCCAGACAATCAGAGCCATCACTGTGGGTTGAAGGTGGGGCACACACCTAGGCCCACATACTTGTAGTCCCAGTGACAACGAGGGTGGAACAGTCATAAGGCCACACTCAAGTTCATAACCTTGAGCCTTTGGCCATGGTGATTGGTTCAGGATGTGTGCGTGTGGGCATGCACAAGTGTGTGTGATCCAGGCCAAGCCATCAGCCACAGTTATGGGACTCAGGGGTGGGTGTGTGTGTGCGTGCAGGCCTGTGTGTCCCAGGCCAGCCACAGTGATTGGTTCAGGGTGTGTGTATGTGTGCGTATATGTGTGTGACCCAAGCCAGGCCACTAGCCACAGTGGTGGGCTCAGCGTTAGGCCAGCTCTCTAATCAGAGCCAACCCTAGAGCTTGGTGCAATCATTGGGAAAAGCAGGCTTTCTTTCCACTAGGCTTATCTGGGGCAGGGCTGGAGCTCTCTCCACCCCAACAAGAGTAGAAGCTACCTGAGAATGAAGCTGGCATGCAGAAAATGGAAATGCTGCCGCCGCCGATGGAAATAAGCCAACACTTATGGACTGGCCCAAGCATTCTACATGTATTAAGCCATTTAATACATAATGGCTTATGTATAACAGTTGTCTCTTCGTGACAACCCTATGAAGTAGGCATTATTATTGCCAACCCATTTTTCAGATAAGGAAAATGAGGCTCAGAGGTTGAATAATTTGCCCATGTCACACAGCTGGGAAGTGGCATGGCCAGGATTTGAGCCCCAGCCATCTATGGGGCTCTATCTATGCCTTCTATCTACCTTGATAAGCTGCCTTCAAAGCAGAACGAAATACAAACAGATTTCCAACAAGAACACGTGAATGCCTTATCTGCCTGTGCTGTGGATTTTTCAGTCCCGTGAGCCAGCAACTCCCTTGGTCAGCCCGCCTGAGTAAAGTCTGTTTCGTGTAGCCAAAGCGAATGAGTCGGGCCACCTGCCTCACCTTCCTCCCCCGTGGACGAGGAGGAGTTACTTGTGTCTGTCAATAGCTCCTCACTGGGCAGCAGATCCAAGGGGCCCAGGGAGGTGGGCCCGTCAGGTGGGGTGGGCTCTGCGCTCGGGGGGTTCAGCCACCGGGGTCACTGTCTGGCTGGAGGAGGCGTCTGGCTGGCTGTCTGTCTGCTCCTCCTTGTCCTCCTCTGCCTGCAGAGAAAAGCTTAATCCAAGCTTGTCCCTTGGGCGCCCACATCCACCAGAAGGCTTCAAGACTGTAGGCAAACTAATGCTGGGGAGGTTGTGTGTACCGAGAGCTCATAGCTGAGTGTCGAGAGGCGCTGGGACCACCCGGAGGAGGACTCCTCTCAGCTTCTCAGTCAGGTGTGTCTTGGATGCCTGGGCCATAAGCTTTCTTATGCCTGTCCTGTCCATGCCTCATCTGACTGCACCCACCTCATCCATCCATCCATCCATCCATTTCTCTCTTGGCTCTTCTGTCTCTCCCCCTTTCCATCTATCTACCTGTCCCACATCTGTCTGTCTCTCTCTTTCCCTACCTGTGCTTATTTTCCATGCCCATCTTCCCAGCTCCATCCCATTCCTCCATCCATCTGCTCACTCACCCCTCCAGCCACCTCTTCTCTGTCCATTCCCTGCTGGTGCCCTCAATCTGGGAGTCTGTTCCTCTCCCCAGTCCCACCCAGCACCCTCCTCTCTCCTCTACCCGCCTGCTCACCCCATGGTCTGCATCACTGCTGGCCCGGGACAGGTTGGGGGTGATGCGGCCACGGCGTGAACCTGCGGGGCTTGGCTCCTGGCTGTGGTCAGCTGCCCCCGAAGGGGTGATGTCACTCAGGGCGATTACATCGCCCACATCCTTGGGGCTCCTGCAGAGAAAGAGAGGGAGTGAGACCACTGGTGATCTTTGAGATCCCACACACCCTCCTGGTCTCCCAAACTTTTGTACACCCACCTCGGTTCATCCAGGATTCCAGGAGCTATGGACACAGTCCCTTGTGTCTCCTCCCAACCCTCTGGAACCAGCCACCAACCATCGACTCACCCTAGACCATTCAGCTGCAAGGGGCAGACATAGTCCTCGTCCTCGCTGGTGAGCCCCAGCTCTGAGCCGTAGCACTGATGCACCAGGTGCCAGAGCTCGCGGGGACTTAGAGTCTGGATGGACAGGACATTGGGTTGGCTTCTGCCTAACAGTCAAAGCCCTGCCCTCTCACCCACACCAGCTTCAGCCTCAGCAGTTCCCCTGGTGTCCACAAGGGAGAGCATGACTTCCCATTACAGACCTCTCTCAATCCACTGGGTAGGAGCCAGTGTACTGGGGAATTTTCCCTTAGGTCCTCACAATACTTTCACAGCTACAGGTTAAACTTCCCAGTTTTATAGAGGAGACTATGAGGCCCAGAGAGGAGAAGTTGTACTTGAGGTCAGCTCTGAAGTTTAAACCCAGCCAGACTCCAGAGCCGATGCTCCCACCCGCAATGCAGTCATGCCCCCAACTATCAATACTTCTCCTAGGCGTCCTCAGGAGGTACCCACGGCTAGAGTGGCTAGATGAGACTGATGAGATGGTAATATTAATAACAGTAGCAGCAGCAGCAACTGCCATTCACTGATTGTTACCATGTGCCAGGCATTCTTCTAACTCTTCATGTGTGCCAACTCAGTGAGTCTTCAAAACAATTCTGTCCAGTAGGTGCTACTATTATCATCATTTTAAGATAATGACAATGAGGCACAAAGGTGTGTGTGTGGGTGCTCAGTCGTGACTCTTTGCCACCCCATAGATTGTAGCCCGCCAGGCTCCTCTGTCCATGGGATTCTCAAGGCAAGAAAACTGGAGTGGGCTACCATTTCTAACTCCAGGGCATATTCCTGACCCACGGATTGAACCCACATCTCTTTCATCTCCTGCACTGGCAGGTGGGTTCTTTAGCACTGGCGCCACCTAGGAAGCCCCACAGAGGTGGTGAAACATCATTCAGTTAGAAAGCTGAGGTACTGAGGTGATTCCAGAGTGTTGGGTCAGCCCTGGAGCTAACCATTGGACTGCACTGCCTCCCAAGAGCTGACGTGATGGAGCACTTATTCTGGGGCCAGCTCAGGTGCTACAAGGAAGGAATGGTCCCCATCTGATGGGTGGGGTTCAGTGACTTGCACTCAGTGATAGGGCTGAACTCCATCCCCAGTAGTCTGGCTGCCCTCAGCCTCCCTGAACTTTGATGCTGCCCTGTCCCTTCCTCAGGCTCCTGCTCCAGGACTCTTGCCTCTAAGGATGGCCACAGCTGCAGCCCCCTTGGAGGACAGATGTGAGTAAACCCTGCTAGAGGAGTGTGCTTGGGCCTTCTGAGGTGCTGCATGCCAGCAGCAGCAGACCCCATCATCTCTCCACCCTCCCTTCCTGCCAGCAGGACCCTGATAGGTCTGAGGTGAAAATCTTCCCCAGCCCTAGCAATTAAAACTGGCTTATACCAATTCCTTTTTTCATTTGCCATATAACCCATATAACTTTGCAACCACAGGTGATCATGTGACCAAGTTTTAGCCAAAGAAATGTAAGGGAAAAGTCTGCTGAAAGAGGCTTTCCCTTCCTGATAACGGAATGCCCACTTTCCATCCATCCCTTTCTTCCTTCACATTTGGGATAGTTAAGTGAGGGCACGACATTTGGAGCTGTAGCAGCCATATTGCAACCATGAGGCAATAAGCATGTGGACAAAACATCAACAGCAGAAGGATGATGGTGTGAAATAACGGATAAGAGTTTGGGTCCTGAATGACGCAGGGAACCCCCAACCACTCTCGCCTCCCAGGATTGCCTACCTCCATGCCTCTTGTTACATGGGCTTCAGTGTGATTAAGTGGACTCCAGAACCTGACTACAATGAGTCAGAACCCTGTTCAGCCACAGAAAAGCATATGTGACCATGGGCAAGGCTTTCCTTCTGTGCCTCCTTGGTGGAATAAAGATAACCATATTGCCTCGAAGGGTGGCTGTGATGACTAAGTAAGTTAATTCATGGAAAGCTCAGAACAGTTCCTGGCACCCAGTAGCTCTGTTAAGTGTTAGCTATCATTATTACTACCTGAAGTACGTTAGCATCTGTTTGCTGAAACCGTTGTCTGGTTGGGTTTTTAGCTGCTTGCTGCCAAATTCATGCTACATAAACTCATTCAATCATAATGGGCATTCCACGACAGCTCACTCAGAGTTGGCCCATAATAGACTACCAGAATGTGATAAGTAAAGGTCTAAAATCCCTTACTCAGAACCTTTGGGGGTAAAACTTGATTCAAAGTTAAGAAATTTGGGGATATAAGAAATATTTTACAGTGCCTATACTGTAATACCCAAAATATCTGTATTATATTAGTATCCAGTAAGTGCAGAGTCATCACTGGGGGGTGGCCTATAATTAAAGAGTGTAAAGGGTTCCTGAAACTCTGGTTTGAGGATCACTGGTATATTCTATACTGGATACTATAATGTTATGATGAATCACAGTTATATATAAGATTGACCCCAGTCATATACATAAATATTTTGTGGCCCATTAATTGAGACAAATACAGACCTGTGTTATATAAGAAGCACACAGGATGTTTTAAGTTTAAATTAATTCAGACTGAACTTAAATTAAAAATACAGTTCCTCAGTCACACTAGCCAAGAGTTCAACAGGCACATGTTGTCAGTAGCTGCCATATCAGACAGCATAGCACCAAGTTCTGTTAGACGGTGCCAATAGGGATTGTAAATCCCCATGTGAGCTCAAGTCAGGTTTTGCTGCCAAACATACCCCAAATCTCCCCATTTTCAGAGCTTTTTTTTTTTTTTGGCCATGCAGCATATGGGATCTTAGTTCCCTGAGCAGGGATTGAACCCACATTCCCTGCATTAGAAGCTCAGAGTCTTAACCACTGGGCTGCCAGGGAAGTCCCTTCAGAGCATTTCCGATTTGCTGGTGGTTACTAAGGGGCCGTGGGTATGCATTTCTTGTGGGCGGGCTATGGCACTGGAGCCCATGGAGGCCCTCTGGGCAGTGGGGGTTGGCCTATGGAGAAACTGCATGTACGTTGGACCTGCTGCCCATGAGGAAAAGCTGGAGGGGTCCCCCGAGTCCTAGCATCCCTGGCTCCGTGGTACCCCCTCCCGGCCCAGCCTCTAGCCCCCTTGTCCAGGACTCGCCCAGGCCCACCTTTTCAAGCAGCGCATTCTGCCAGAGGCGGAAGATGAGGAGGAAGCAGCGATCTCGGGCCCCAAAGGAGGTGAAGAAATGCTGCAGGAGGGAGAAGGGTATGAGCGGGTGGGAGACACCAGGCCAGAGGGCGGGGGAAGCTCCACCTGGGTGCGCACTGTGTTCCCGGCTCCCCAGCCCGAGGTAGCTATTCAGTCATCCCTCGCTCACCCCACAGAATGTCGGCTCTGTGGCCAGCCCAGCAACGGTCAACTCTGGAGTCCCAGTGAGGAGGAGATGACCCTGGCCCTGGCCTGGGACTCACAGTCCAGGGCGGGAGACAGGGTCAGCCTAGAGTGGCTGGGCTGCTCGGGGAAGCCCAGGGCACATACCCAGTCTCCGATGCCCACTTAGAAGTGGCTAACAGATCCCCTTTAGCCAAGAAAACACAAAGAGAAGTCTGCTGTGAAGCCTTCCCTCCCTGTTTCTTTCTCCTGTCTGGGCCACTGGTGTGAGGCAGCCTTCTTGGACCATGAGGCAACAGTCATGATAGAGCATCAGGGAAGGCTTCCTGGCAGAAAAGGCCTCTGAGCTGATAGAATTTGTCTATTAAGACTATCCCTGGGCAGCTGTGTGAGGGGAGACTGCAGGGCCTGAGTCAGGGGCAGGTGCAGGGGTCCAGGCTAGAGACGACAGGAGCCCAGGTGGGGGCTGGAGAGTAACGAGAACGGGTATTCCCTGCGAGGAGTTGGGTGCACAGTGAACAGGACTCTGGGTGGCAGGGAAGAGAGAGCAGTCGGTGAAGAGTGGGGACCTGGGACCCCTGTTTGCTGCTCCTCTCGCTCACCTTCTCATTCTCTGTGCAGATCTGGATGGCATTGGGGATCAGCTTGGCCGTCTTTTCTTTCTTCAGACATGTCACTTCCTTCAACTGGATGGATATCTGAGGATGAAAGGTGGGTCAGGAGGGGCTAGGCCATGGCCCACCCTGGGGCCCCTCCTCGTCCCGGCTGGGTCAGCTCACGGTTGTCTCCCAGCGGAAGATGTTGCTGTAGAAGCAGATCCAGTTCTCGGAGAGATAGAGGCGGCCCTGGAGGAGGATCTCACGCTGCAAGGCACAGGAGTAATCTGAGGCGGCCGAGAGGAGAGACGGGCAGACACCCGAGTCACTGGCTGGCCTGGCCAGGCTGGCGCATGTGGGGAGGGTCAGGAGGGCAGAGCTGGGGGGCTCAGGGCCTGGCTGGGGGTGGGGATGGGAGGACGACTCACCCACAATGAGGCGTTCTGCTTCAGGGAGTTTGCTGAACAGTTTCCGGAAGTCCTCGTTCCGCTGTTTGTACGTGGGGCTCAGCATCTGGGGGACGTTTGGGAGGTAAGAACTGGGATGGATTTTTCACACCCTTAAAATTCTGCCCCCAAAGCTCCTAGCACCCTCTCAGTCTCGGCCCAGGACAGCCTCTCTGAGGCTTCAGTGTCTAGCTCACTTCTGGCTCCCACTGCCCATAACACAAGAGAAACCATGATGAGAGCCATTTACTGATTGCTACAGAAGCCAGGCGCTGTGTCAGGTACCCACCAGCATCACTGGCTCCCAGGGAGTGGTCCCTTCAGTCTAGTAAGGTGGGTACTGTTTTGCAAGAACAGAGCAGCCCAGAGAGGTTAAGCAAGTCACTCAAGGTCACAGAGCATATAAGAAGCAGCCCGGGATGAGACCACCCCCTCCAGGTCTCCTGACCCCAGTGCCCACTCTCTGACAGTGGCAGCCAGCGGACCCTAGGCCCAGTACCTGTCCCCCTCCCTCTCATCCCTCCGGCAGTGCCCCCTGCCCAGATACTTACACTGTACCAGCTCTGCATCTTCTGCAAGAGAAAGGAAAGGAGTCAGAAGGAGCCCCTGAATCCCTGTCCTCCCACTCCGCCCCCACCCCACCTGAGCTGGCACCAACCTTGCTGTTGCGGATGAAGTTCCGGCTGCCCAGGCTCTGGGTGCTGGGCGTCCCAGGCACCCCACCCTTCTCTGAGGAGCTATCTGACCCCTTCTCCACCATGGTGCCCGGTTCCGGCTCAGGCGGGGGTCGGCTTGGGGGCAAGAGCTGCAGGCGCTACGGAGGGATGGAGAGCTGCTTGGCGTGCTCCGGCCAGAGTGGGGGGTTGTGCTGGGGGAGAGGAAGAGGGTTCTTATGAGGGGAGGTAGGCTGGGGGATGGCGATGGGCCTGTATGGGCGGGTCCCCCTTCAGCCCACTGATTCTCACCCACCCACCCACCCTGTTCCACCTCCTCACAGAATGATCTAGAGCAGGCCCCCAGCTCCCTGTCCTTGGTGAGTTCATCTATAACTCAGGGGTAAGAAACACATGTCGTCTTCTTGTTTGGAGGGTTAAACAAGTCCATACGTGTAAAGGGCTTCTAACAGAGCCTGGCACAAAGTGAGCTCTCAGTCATGCCTGTTGTTTTTCAAACTAACTTATTCATTCATTCATATAATAAATATTTATTGAACAAATACTTTCCACTCAGTTGCCTGAGCTAAAAACCTAAGCTGCTGCTTCTTTCCTACTTACCCTTCACTTTTAATCTGTTAGCAGATTCCCTTGCTCCAGCTCTAAGATCTATTTCCACTGTTTTTGTGTTGCCTACTTCCTCCTGCACCAGAACCCTGGCCCAGCCTCCAGGCTCTCCGTCCTGGCCATCTCAGCAGCCTCCTTCCCAGTCCGGTCAGGGCCCTCCTGTCTAAGCTCTCCCCACCGCTGCACTTCACTCCAGGGGAAGGCAAGGTCCTCACCCCATCCCCTGCTCAGGGCTTGCTTCTCTAAGACGCCTCCCCTGGCCTCTTCATGTAAAGCACATTCCTCCTCCCAAGCCCCTTCCCCTCCACCATTCTCATCTTCTCCTGCACTTCTCTATTTTCTTGTTTCAAATCCTCCCACACCAGCAGGTGCACTTCACAGGGGAGGGGTTCTTCCCCAGGTGCACCCTCCTGCAAAAAGGAGGCCTGGCACCTGGGGACAAAAGCTTCTGCCTTGTGGACTGAATGAGTGATTCAGTCCATCTACCCTCACCTACCCTACCCCCAAACTTGGATTCCACCAAGTGTATGCCTTGCTGACCGTTGGCAGCCTGAGACCACTGCAGATCTCAGTTGGGCCACTGCATTGTGTGACCTTGGGCAAGCGTCTGAACCTTTCTGGGCCTTGGTTTCTTCTCGAAGGTTGTCTGCAGGAAGACATATATACATAAAGCCCACCACCTGGAAGGCACCTTTATTAAGAACTGTCAGACTGAAATGGAGCACACAGCCCTGCTGGCAATGCAGCCCATTTGCTGCCAAAGTGCCATGTTGACTCCAGCAGGTGCCACACAAACACCTCAGCCTAGCCCAACTGACCCCAACTCCAGCCATTCACTCTCTGAGTGCACACCGGGCCCCTGCCCTGCACCAGGCGCTGGGGACATGGAAGGGGGCAAGACAGATGCACCACCTGCCCACAGGGACCTGGCATTCTGACTAGGGAGCAGGGATGATCAATAAGAGAACAGGTAAATGAGGATGATGACCTCAGACACTGGTCAGTGCTACCAAGCAGCGCTGCTCACAGGAAGTGCCCAGAGGCGGTTAGAAATGCAGAGTCCGGGACCCACTGCAGACCTCCTGAATCAGGAAGTGGGGGTGGGGCCCAGGAGACTCTAATGCAAGTTCAAGTTGGAGGACCCCAGAGATAAAGGAAAACTAAGTTGGTGGGGGTAGGGCGGTGTTCAGGACACACTTGAGCTGAGCCCCAAGGACAAGGATCTGGCAAAAGGCCAGGGAAGGCTGTTTTAGGGGCAGGAACAGTGAGTTCCAGAACAGGACTGAGCTTGGCAAGGCTGAGGAGTGAGGAGGCCAGGGGGTGCTGGGGAAGGAGGATGGGAGGCCCCAGGCCCACCCACAGGCCCTGTGGGCCCTGGGCAGGAGTCTGGGCTTCACCCTGAGAGCCATTATGGGCTGGGGGAAGGGTTTGAAGGAGGGGTGATCACATTCCCTTCTTGCCTCATCTTCCTGCCTCTTCAGCCTGAAATGACCCCCCTGGAGAAGAAAATGGCTATCCACTCCAGTATTCTTGCCCGGAGAATCCCACAGACAGAGGAGCCTGGTGGGCTAGAGTCCATGGGGTCACAAGGAGTCAGACATGACTGAAGTGACTGAGCTCAAGACCTCCACCTCTCCTAGATTCCTGCAGCCGCAGGTCTGGGGAGGGTTCCTGGAGACAGGTCCAGCACATGCAGCCAGAGCACTGCCTGCGCCCCCAGCCCCCAGATCTTGCTCTCGGCAGGACGAAGAGGAAGTGCTGACACCCTGTGGCTGCCCCACCAGGCAGGCTGCAGCAGTGGAGGGGGGCCTCGCCATGGTGACGAGGCTGGAGGGACTTGGAAGAGAATGGGGTTCTGTCACTGAAGACATCTCACCTCTGGCCTCCTGGGCCTAAACGAGCCAACAGCTCCCTCTGGGCAGAGTGGGGCAGCGGCATTTTGTGCACGGGTGTGCACAAAGGGAACCTCCACGTGGGTCACACATAGCCAGGGTCCCAGGCAAACCGCAGTTCCCCACAGTTGTAAGACGTCTCCCTACCCCTCACACCCAGCAGTAATAACACAGGTATATTACAGTCACACACGACGCCCCAGAAGTCACACACACACCTACATGCCTAACAAAGACATGAAGCTGCAGAGGGTGACAGAAACAGAAAAGTCCCAGGTAGGTTCACACATACAGCTCCAGGGACGTTTTGGAGACTTGAAAGTAACATTTCCACAGTGACAGAGAGGGCAACAGAGTGAAAGAACAGTCCTCGAGGCCCCCAGCTAACACGTGCACCACCCAGGTAAATTAAGTCCAGGCTCAGCTCAGTTCTCATGGAACTCCCCATCAGGAGCAGAAGGCAGAGCAAAGACCTGCTCTTACGTGGCACGAGATGGACGTGGCAAATGCTGTTGCCCAGTGACTGGGAGTCCTACACACACACAGCCGTGAAGGACTCAGGAACAACACAGCCCCGGCAGGCTGTGGACATACTTCGACAACACAGTGGCCAGGGATTGAATTTGAAATCATGTGTGGGACATGTCTTACACACAGAACTTTCATAATAATGTCAGCTATTATTATTGCTCCAGATTGTCACAGAGGGAGGGTCCCAGGCTCACTAAGAGCCACAAGGGGTCCCTCTCACGTTCTTCACACACCCTTCACACACACAAAGCCCCAGAGGGTCCCAGCTGCTCACATGGAAGCCAGGGGTGTAGAACAATGTCACAAAGGGACACACACAGGAACTTTGACACAAAGATGGAATCAGACGTAGATTTAAGGTACAACCCCAGAGGGTTTCACTCATATTCACCAAGGCCAGGGCCAGAAAATAATGTCACACATGGACACACTGGTAACTTACATTTGCACACTATGCTGATAGGTACAGAGGTAAATTACAAGCACACACAGAGGTGAAAGTTCACAGCAGCAAACAAAGAGCCCCCGACACAAGCACACACACACACTACAAATTCACAACTGAACACACAGGCAACTTACAGTGACACTTGGAGCCACAGATGGAATCCAAGATAATAAATTCACACACACAGGCACACGGCCAAGGAGGACCACAGCTGTTGCTGCACATTAGGAGGCTTAGACACACGTACACATACTCCAAAGTCACAACTAGACACGCAGATGTCTGATGGAATGAGGTACAGTACACACACACAACCACATAAAGTCACAGCCACACACACAAAGCCCCAGACACACACTATGATCCCAGTCAGACACACATACGGAGCTTACAATACCACATGAAGCCACACACACACACACACACAGAGCCAAAGAGGATAACAGCTGCTTGCACACCAGGAACACAGATAGGCATACACACGTCCAAGACACCTACAATGCATAATCTAGAATACTCTGGGCCCGGACAGGGACTAGGTCGATTCCGTGCTCACGACCCCAAAGGATCTGAGGCACGTGGTCGGCCGGCCACGTAGAAGACCCCATCCGAGCAACCTCGAGACTGAGACAGACCAGAACAGAGGGGCTCAGACCTGGAGAGGCTGCTCCCGGGCCGGCCCGGGACTCACGGGCCTAGGAGCCCGGTCGGCGGGGGGCTCGTCTCCGCCCAGCCTTGACCGCAGGCCTGAAGACCCGGGTCAGCCTCGCGCCCACTCCTCACCTCCCAAGCAGCTGCAAAGGAGGCCCGGGGCGCTCGCGGCAGGCCGCACTCCTGGCGCGATGAGCCCCGGACCCCCAGCCAAAGCTCCGCCAGGCTGGCGCATCGCGTCCGAGCAGTGCCGAGCAGACCCGGGGGGCTACCCCGCCGTCAACGCCCCACCACCGAGTGCACCCCTGGCCCCCGAGGCCTCCCTCCCCTCCCCTCTGGCCGACCCCGGTGCACAAGCTCCTGGACCTCGGCGGCGATCGCGCCACGCCGGGCCGAGCCCGTGGAGCCCCCGCCCCAGCGACTCCCCAGTACCTCCCCGCGCCCCCGCCCCCGCCGCGGTCCTCACTCGAACATGGATGCGGCGCGGCGGGCGCCGCCAGCCGCAGGGCAGGGCCGGGCCGGGCTGTGCGGGGCTGGGCGGCGTTGGGCGTCCCCGCCGGTCAGCCGCCTCTCCTTCTTTGGCTGCCGTGCCCCCAACCCCGCCCCAACCCCGCCGCTCTCGCCCGCACAAAAGGCCGGGGCCGCGGGACGCCGCCGCGGCGTCAGCTCCGCTTTCCTGCCTCCGCCCCGCGCGTCACGGCACCGCCCCCGCCCGCGGGAGGGGGCTAGAAGGGAGGGATCGGCCCTGGCGGGGAAGAGTGGCCGGGAGGGATCGGCCCTGGCGGGGAGGGGCGGCTGGGCCTCGAGGCAGAGACTCAGATCCCCGGAGGGAGAAAGGGACAGGAGGGGAGGCGGGAAAGCAGGAGGTGAGAACTAGAGGGAGACCTGGTGGCGGGGGGGAGGGGGGGTCGGTTGCTGGTCAGAGGCGAGGGAGGGACGGCGGGGACCGAGCGAGACCCCAGGGAGGAATCCGATGCTGGAGGGAGAATTAGAGATGGAGCGACGGGGCGCAGGAGCAGGAGGAGCGAGACGGAGGTCGAGAGGGGCCGGCGGGGTCGTCCGGGCCCAGAGAGCAAGAAGAGGAGCGAAGAGAAACAGAGAGACGGAGGATCTAAGGAGAGAGACAGAAATGGACCGGGGAGGGGGAAAGACCGAAACGGAAAAACACAGAGACAGACTCGATCAGAAACACAGCTCCGCCGTGGTAGCCTGGGCACAGGCCGGACGCGCTCGCCTGGTACCCGGAGAGGGGTCCTCCGCTCCAGTGAGGCCTCGAGGCGGGCACTCTACGTACCCCACTACCCCCACCCGGGGCGGAAACAGAGAGGAGGCGGGGCTGGGGATGGGAGGGAGATTCGGGGAAATGGAGGTGTTGGGGGCAGTGGGGACGCGGGGAAACCGCAGCTGGCGGGAAGGAGGTGGGGCCCTAGGCCACCTCCCTCTCTGCATATCTGAGCGGCGTCTCTGGGGACCCCTTTCAGTGCCAGCCCCAGTCAGCCATGACGTCGAGCAAGTCACCCCCAGTCCTGGAAACCCTACTAACTCTGTGATCAGGGTTTTCCCACAGGACAGGGTTGGGAGCGGGGAGGCGGGAGTGCTCCCCTTTATAGAAGGGGAAGCCCTGGCCTCAAAGATAGGAAGTGAGTCGCCAAGGTCACTGTTGGTGGACCAGTCCTCCACTGATGCCCTGCCGCTGCTGCTGCTGCTGCTAAGTCGCTTCAGTCCTGTCCGACTCTGTGCGACCCCATAGACAGCAGCCCATCAGGCTCCCCCGTCCCTGGGATTCTCCAGGCAAGAACACTGGAGTGGGTTGCCATTTTCTTCTCCAATGCGTGAAAGTGAAGTCTCTCAGTCGTGTTCTACTCTTAGCAACCCCAAGGACTGCAGCCTACCAGGCTCCTCAGTCCATGGGATTTTCCAGGCAAGAGTACTGGAGTGGGGGTGCCATTGCCTTCTGATGCCCTAACCCACCTGTATCTCTGCAGCAGCTGCCCGGGTCTTTCGGTGTCCTGGACTCCTCCCCCAAGAACACAGATCTGGGCGCAGAACCTCACAGCTCCTGGCCACAGGCTCCCCAACTCAGACTTGCTTCCCATCCCTCTCCAGGACAGGCTGTTCCTACCTCTTGAAAAAAAAACTCCATTCCCATGGCTCTTCCACACTTACACCCTTTCCCTCCTAAAACATCCACTGACTTCTCCATTTTGGTGGGTGTGTGTTCAGTCACTCAGTCCTGTCCAATCCTTTGCAACCCTGTGGACTGTAGCAGACAGGCTCCTCTGTCCATGGGATTCTCCAGGCAAGAACACTGGAATGGATAGCCATTCCCTTCTCCAGGGGATCTTCCCGACCTAGGGATCGAACCCACCACTCTTGCATCTCCTGCATTGGCAGGTAGAGACTTTATCAATAGCTCCGCCTGGGATGCCCATTTTGGTGGGTGGAATGCCCCAAATTTCAGCCTTTCTTGACCCCTCTCTTTCCCTCTAGTCTCTCAGCAAACCCTGTAGGCTCCTCCTACAAAATCTATCCAGTTTGATCTCTTCTCCCTCACTGCCCCAACCCTGGCCCAGCCTCCATCCTCTCCCTCCTGGACCATCACACAACCTCCTCCCTGGTCTCCCTGCTCCCTCCCAACCCCTACAGCCTGCTCCCCACACACAGCCTGAAGGAGCTGGTCAGGTCGAAGCCCTCCAGCACAGAGCCTTCTGGCTGCACCTCAGTCCAGCTAAAAGCAAAGTTGCCAAAGACTCCACTCTGAACTTCTCTGACTCTCTTTTGTTCACTGCCTCTAGCTTACCCAGCCTCCCTGCTGTTGCTCTGACTCCCAGTTCCTGTTCCTGATCCCAGGCCTTTGTACTCCCTTTCCCTCTGTAGGAAAGCTCAGTTCTTGGACAACTGCCTCTCAAGGTCAGATCTCAGGGTCAGATCCCCGTGAGGCCCTCCTCCCACCATCTTCCTCTGTCTCACTGTTCTCTTTCTTTGTATTTCTCTTGGCCTGTTTCTTCTTTTGAAATACTTAAAAATTTTAATCAGGGAATGTTTATTTCAAACAAGAAAAATACAAGAGTTATCTTGGTCCCCACCAAGCATATATAATAGATGTGGACATTTTACCATTTTTGTACATTTTTCTATCCTTTTTCTGCATCAAGATGCATCCACTAACAATATATCCTTTTGTTCAAAATCTTTTAAAAGATACACAATTAGGCTCCTACTATCATTTTGCAACCTGTTTTTCTCCATCATCTTTATTTCTGAGATTTCTCTACATTAACACACAGAGCCCTACTTCATAAACTTTAACTCTTATCCAATGTTCATTGTTGGAAAAAACCACAATGGACATTTCTGTTAAAGGCCAATGTAGTTCTTTCCTCCTACAGCCTTCAACCTCCTTGTTCCTGTCTTCTTGTGCCAGAGGTAGTGTTTCTTTGTAGAAGTTTTGTTTAAACTTTTTTTTTTTTTTGGTCCATGAGCTGCAACAGGAAATACCTTTTATACTGGTCTCCAAGTACACAATTAGAAATAGAATAGGCCCTCATATCTGCAGGTTCCACGTCCATGGATTCTACCAATCAAAGATCAAAACAATTTTTTTTTAAATTCTGGGAGGAATACACTTGAAACTAAGACAACATTGTAAATTAACTATACTTCAGTTTTTAAAAACTGGATAGATAATATTATATTAAATTCAGGTGTATAGCATAATAATTTTTGTATAAACATTTTCCAGAACAGGAAAGTGATAAATTAGGAGTCTCAGATTTCCCTGGCAGTTCAGTTAGGACTCAGCGCTTTCACTGCTGGTACTGGCTTCAGTCTTTGGTTGAGGAACTGAGATCTCAAAAGCCCTGTGGCTTAGCCAAAAGAAAAAAGATAAATGGCAAGGATGTACTGTATAGCACAAGAAACTATATTCAACATCTTACGATAAATAACCTGTAGTAGAAAATAATCTGAAAAAGAATATATATACATATATATACGTATAATTGAATCATTTTGTTGTACACCTGAAACTAACGCAACATTATAAATCAACTGTGCTTCAATTAAAGAAAAATTTTTTTCAGAAAGCAAACTTGAGTTTGCTGCCTGGCAACTGTTTACATTTTATTTGGAACTTCTTGTGGCTCAGACAGTAAAGAATCTGCCAACAAAGCAGGAGATGCAAGAGACACGGGTTCAGTCCCTTTGCTGGGAAGACTCCCCTGGAGAGTCTGGCAGCCTACTCCATAATTCTTGCCTGGAAAATTCTGTGGGCAGAGGAGCCTGGCGGGCTGCAGGCCACACAGTTGAAAGAGCTGGACACGACTGAAGCGACTAAGCACAGCACAGCACAGCACAGAAACCTGTAAGTAACCCAGAGGTATTCTAAACAGGAGAGTGTGAGTAGGTAATATGCAAATACTGCACCATCTTATGTAAGAGACTTGAGCATCTGCAGAGGTTATCCACAGGGGTCTTAGGATACTCCCATGGGTATGGAGGGTCTGCTATATATGTAATGTCACAAAATTGGTAGGAAACCACACTTGTTCACTGCCTGCTACACTGTGTTATTTTCTTGTGAGTGAGTGAGTGAAGTCGCTCAGTCGTGTCCGACTCTTTGTGACCCCGTGGACTGTAGCCCACCATGCTCCTCTGTCCATGGGATTTTCCAGGCAAGAGTACTGGAGTGGGTTGCCATTTCCTTCTCCAGAGGATCTTCCCTACCCAGGATCGAACCCAGGTCTCCCGCATTGTAAGCAAGACGCTTTACTGTCTGAGCCACCAGGGAAATCCTATTCTTTTATTTTATTATTATTTTTTACACTGTGTTATGTTCAGTTCTCTCCTGATTCTATTTGGGAAAAAAAAAGTGCTCACTGCAGTGTACTACATTAGTTTCATGGCCCTTAAATGGGTCATGACCCAAAGTTTGAAAAACACCAGTTGGTGAGTATTAGCCTCTGGTCTTAGTAAGCAGTGCTCAGCTGAGCATAGCTGATTATCCCAACACGTATTCCAGTTTTTATCTGCATATATTTCACAACTTCCAGTCAGGCCCCTGTGGGGCTAAAGCAACATTCTAACTGACCTTCAACCCCCCACCAGGACAGTGTCAGGCACAGGGAACCCACCCTCGAGCTTGAGTCCTGAGAGAGAACCCCTTTCCCATCCCACCACCTAGGTCTGACCTGTCTTGGGGGCGAACTCTCTGGGTCTGGGATCCTTGGCAGCTGCAGGCATGTGGCGAGTGGAGTGCAAGGGGGTGAGTCCTCATTGCTGGCTGGTGTTATCTGAATGGTGGGCACCTCCAGGAGCTTCCAGCGCTTAGGGACTGGGCCCTGGACTCTGCCACCCTGTGCCTCCTGGCTCGGCTCCTCGGCTGGGGGCACCCGTGAGTCCTGGGCACAGACATCCTGGGTCAGCAGGGGTGTACAAGGCAGCAGGGGCGGGAACTCAGCCATGCGGATAGCTCTGCCACCCAGCCGGGGGTCTTGGACCGTGGTGTGGCCTCTGGAGGAGAAAGAAGAGGCGAAGGGGAGAGTTCCCATGCAAGCCCTGCCCCTCACCATCTCCTGCTGGCCAGTGGGAGGAGGGGTCAGCTGAGCTTCAGAGCATAGCATGGAGGTCAGAGAGATCTGGGTGGGATTCCCATCTCAGCCAATACCCTCCCTTGTGACCCTGGTTCCTCTTCTGGAAGCTGGACAGCCTGATGGCGACCTCCGAGGGTGGCCGGGCAGTGTCAGGGAGCTCTGACAAGTGGAGGGCTAGCCCAGGGTCTGGCACACGGCAAGTGGTCAGTGAACTCTGTTCGTGCCCCTGGACTGGGGTTTATTTTTTCTAGTGTGAATGCACTGCTGTCAAGCCCTGGGTTCTCTATACACCCGCCACACCAGCTCCCTTCCCGATACACAGGGCCAGGAAGGAGCCCGGTCTGAGAGGGCCCCAGAGGCCCAGGGGCCTGAGTAACGGCTGGCTGATTAAGGCCAGGATTTCCCTTCCCTCTTTGCTCAGCAATTGCCCCTCCCAAGACAAACAAAGGGAGGGAACAGGCCAGTTCCTGCCGTTATGACTGTGATACTGGAGGCTGCATGGGTCTGGGGAGATGAGATTAGGGTCTGTCTGTCCTCACCGCAGGACACGGGGAGAGGTTCTTGGCACCCTGCTGCTGGTGGCGGGGGAGGGACAGGGAAGGATGACCCATGGGGCCCAGAGAGGGTTCCCCCTGGTTTGGGAAGAACCTGACCCTTACAGGCCAGGCTGGGACCCCAGAGTCCTTCCCAGACACCCCAGTGCCCCTACCTATGGCTTCCTCGCCCTTCTGTCCTCACAGCGTGTGCTCCGGCTCCTAGGGTTAGGGCAGGTGACCAGGCCCTATTCTCTCCCCCGTGAGTCCTGGCTGCGCCAGGGAGTCACGACCTTGTCAGGCGGAATAGAGTGTCCGGCTGGAGTCAGATTCCCCTCTGGCCAACTGTTCCTGGGAGAAAGGGCTGAGTGGGGGTGGGGGTGTTCCGACCTCAGAGGAGGCCTTTCCCTCTTGACTCTGCCCTGAGCCTCTGCGGCTCCATCTTTCCTGTTGGCTGCAGCCAGTCACAGCCTAGCTTCTGTCCCCATTTCTCCCCCAGCACTCCTCCTCCAAGCCCAGATGTCACCCCCAGGCGGCCAGGTCTGACTCTCTTCCCTAGCCTCATCCTCCCGTCCTGCTCTTAGCACCAAGAACCTTCACGACTCCAATTCCTTCCTTCTGGTAGGTTCTCTTGGCACTCCAGGGCACCCCACCGACAGCTCCTTCTCACTCTGTGCACAGCTCTGTCTTCTCCACCCGACTGGTAAAAGCTGGCATTCCCCACAGCTTAGCTCTTTTTCAATTTCGTTACATGATAATTGACACACGCTAAAGGCTGTCTGGAGCCTAGTTGTGAGGTAGCAAGTTTAACAGTAAAATGAACTCCTCAGACCCAGTTTGAGAGCCAGCATGTCACTGTGAGTTCCACCCTGCCTCCCTTCCAGAAGTCTCCATCACCCCTCATTTATCAGTTATCAGTCCCTCTTTTAATAGTTTATTTTTAAAATCAGATCGGCATGCATTCCTAACTATTATAATTTTAGCTTTACTCGATTTTGAGCTTTATAAAATGGAACATTCTTTGTTCAGTCGCCAAATCGTGACTCTTCTCGACCCCATGGACGGTGGCACGCCAGCCTTCCCTGTCCCTCACTATCTCCTGGAGTTTGCTCAAGTTCAGGTCCATTGAATTGGTGATGCCATCCAACCATCTGCGTGTCATCTTCTATGACTAGCTTTTCTCCCTCAGCTTTATTTCTAAGATTCCTCCCAGGGACGTAGATAGTTATAATTTATCCATTTTTGCTGCTGCACAAGAGTCCCTTGTGGAATTAACACCACAATATATTTATCCAGTTTTCCTGTCCATAGACCCTGGGTGGTTTCCAGCCCTCTGCTCTGAGGAGCAGCTGAGCTGCCCTGAATGTTCCTGGATCTGCTTCTTGGGTATCTTGTGGGTAGCCAGCATCCCTCCGATTGCCCGGCCATCTGTGCCTCACCTGTGCGGCTCTGCCTCTAAATGCCCAGGCTAGTTCTGTGGATCTGCCTAGCTCTGAATCTATGAGGTATTCCCTCAATTGCTTCATCTTTAAAGTAAGTCTTGATATGTAGTGAAGCAAGTCTTTCTATCTGGTCCTTCTTCTACCAGCATTGGCTTGTCAGATTCCAAGGGGGAAAAATCAGCAATGGGAGTTTAATTGCTATGCTCTAACCAACAACTGATATTTTTACAACACTGAGTTTTCCAAAATTTTCACACGGGATTACACTGAATGTATTTAGGTATATCTTAATGTCCCTCTCTGAGTGTTTAGGTTTTCTTTTTTTTTTAAGTTGTGGCAAAATGCACGTAAAAGTTACTGTCAGTCTTTTTAAATGTACAGTTCAGTATCATTTTCATTCACATTGTTCTGCAAACACAACTACCATATGTTAAAGTACTTTTGAAACATAATGTTTCTTGGGACTTCCCTGCGGCTCAGTGGTTCAGACTTCATGCTTCCACTGTAGAGGGGTGAGTTCAGTCTCTGATCGGGAAACTTAGATCTTGCATGCCATGCAGAGTGGCCAAAATAATAATGTTTCATGTAAAGTTCTTTTAAATCTTTTCCTAGATTTTTTTCCTTTGGTATTTTATGTTTTTAAAAGCTTTCTGTGACAGATATTACACACAAGAAATGGCATAAAATATAAATGACTTAATATATAATTATAAAGGAAACTCCCATGGATCCACCACCTAGGTCAAGAAAAACCATGTTATTCCCCGGCCCAATCTCACCCTTGTCGTGTAAAGACTGCCGTGTGCCCAGATTTTGCATTTTTGGGAGCGAGGTGCTGGAGCCTGCGAAGTGCTTCCCGGCCACATCTCTCTCCCCTCCAAAGATAAATATGCCCTTATTTCTACGTTAATTCCTTCCTTTTGTTTTTCTTTGCTGCTTTATTACCTGAGCACATATTCTCCAAAACCCTCACTTAGTTTTGCCTGTTTCTGAATGTCATATAAATAGAATCGCACACTTCAAAGTCTTTTGTGTTTGGCTTTTTCCTTTTAACATTTTGTCTGCAAATCATTTCCTTTAGTGTGTATGGCTAAAATTTGTTCATTTTTACTATTGTACAGTATTCCACTGATGAAAGAAATTGGAGATAAATACTACTATTTACTTATTGATTATGTTGCTGGGTATTTGAGGGCTTCCCAGTGTGTGTGTGTATGTGTGTGTGTGTGTGTGTGCTAAGTCACTTCAGTCGTATCCAACTCCATGCGAGCCTGTGGGCAAAGAGCTTAGCTAGCCAGTCTCCTCTGTCCGTAGGATTCTCCAAGCAAGAATACTGTAGTGGGTTGCCATTCCCTCCTCTAGGAGATCTTTACAACCCAGGGATTGAAACTGTGTCTCTGGGCGTCCCAGTTTGGACTGTTAAAAATAATGCTACTGGGACTTCCCTCATGGTCCAACGGCTCAGACTCCATCCATGCTCCTCATGCAGGAGGCCCCGGGGGTTCAATCCTGGGTCAGGGGAACTAGAGCCCACATGCCATAACTAAGAGTTCCCATGCTGCAACTAAGACCTGGTGCAGCCAAATAAATAAATATGTATTTTTAAATCACACTGCTGTGAATACTCTTTTACATGTGTTTTTGTGTTCCTCTCTGTCACACAGCAAGTGCCTCTCTCTCCACCCATCCCCATCTATCCAGCCATGAGCACCCCATTGGTCCATTTGTATATCCCTGTGCAAGAACCACACCATCTTAATTATATCCACCTAATTATCATATATATAAACACATACACAAATACTAAATATATATATATATGCATACGTGTATACACACACACACACATGTGTAGTTTTACAACTAGTCTTGATATCTGGGATGGTCAATCTTCCCACTTTGCTCTTCTCTAAGAGTCTCTTGGCTTTTCATGTTACAGGCTTTCCTCAAATGTGCATTATCTTTGTTTCATATTTAGAAGTGGGGTCAGCCTGTGGTTTAATAACTGAGGGGACAGAGGATGACCAAAATAAGAAAGGGCTTTGCAGAAAAACATCAAGAATTCTATTTAGGACAACTTGTTGGTGATGCCTATGGACGCTCCTAATGGGGAGGTCCAGTGGGCAGCTGACAAACAGCTCAGGGCTGGCCCAGGAGTCCACAGCATGTGATGTGATCACCCACCCCAAGACACCTGGCATCAAAATGTCCCTCCCCTCCCCTGGTGCATCTGGTCCCGGAACTCAGCCTCTCTTCCTGCACAAGGTCACTGTCTTCAGAAAACACTGAGATTGACCCAGATTCCCTCTTTGGGGTTGAGTAATGTGGGGGACCTGGGCTTTATCTTTTCTGACCTCTGCTTTTGCAGACAGGTCTCTGAGGGAAGTTCATGGCTGGTGTTAGGACTGTGGGGAGAAGGAAACTCATTAGCACCTAATGTCCTTGGAAACACAGGAAGGGCTGATGTATGGAAGTAAAATCTCAAACAGAGCAGGGTTACCTAAGAACACCCCACATGAGGCTCCCACGTGAAAGTCCCTGTGTTTCCCCATTGGAAAAACACTGTGGGTTGAAAATCACTTGTTTCTTTTTATAAAAAGTGGATTAAAAAATGTATTATTTTTTTGGCTGTGCTGGGTCTCTGTTGCAGTGTGCAGGCTTTCTCTAGTTGTAGTTCGTGGGCTTCTCTTGTTACAGAGCATGAGCTCTGGAGAATGCAGGCTTCAGTGAGCAGGCTTACCTGCTCTGAGGCTTGTGTGTTTCTGACACATAATAAGCAATAAAGTGATATTTTTGTTCCCCCAATACTTCAGGATTTCCTGACTCTTTCCAATGAACCTTGACTTCTGGTTTCTTCTCTGAGTGTATCCACAAGGGTCTAGTTAAGTTTTGACTTCTTACCAAATCTCACCCACTCCCTCTGTATATGCAGGGTATCTTCCCCCAAGTGTGTGAGATTTTAACAAATTCCTTCCCACACCCTCCACCCTGGAGAGTCCCAAATTATCTGGTCTTCTCCCCTTCAGTTCTTTATTTGCATAGGGAGAGTTCTCCCTTTGGGCTAGACTGAGCTCCATTTCAACAAAACAGGTGCTAACTGGCCGTCTGTGGGGCAGGCTGGACAGCCCCTCCCAGCCGCCCTCTGCCTGACTTCCCACACTGTCATCACGGAGCATCTCTTTCTCTTGCACTTCTGCTTTGTCTTGACACCATCTTGGGGTGTGTTGGTGCTGCTGCTGTCAGAACAGACGCCCACTCCAAGACCATTTCCTGCCCTTAAACTTGGGTTTATCTGGGAGGAAGCTTGGTGGACCTTGAGTTCCCAAGGAATCAGAACCTTGACAAGGACAAGATAGGAAGGAAGAAGATGGACTTTTTACGTTTTGTCAACTAGAGCATTAAGGACTGGGCCTCCCAAGGGTTTCTTCCTTCTCCCAACTTCCTGCCTAGCACCTATTTTTCTGTTCTGTCTTCTAATTATTTTTAGGATAGTTTCTTTCTGTTCATTTATTTTTGGAATTCTTTTCTGTTTGCTTTTTTTTTTAACTTCTTATTTTGTATTGGAGTATAGACAATTAACACTGTTGTGATAGTTTCAGGTGGACTGCAGATAGACTCAGCCATACACATACATGTATCCATTCTCCCCTTCTACCTTCTAATTTTATATACTTTATTCCCACCCTGAAAACTAGAAGGGGGACCCAAGACCTGGTGTAAGAAAAGATGCATACTAAGCCACTTCAGTTGTGTCCAACTCTGCAACCCTATGGACCATAGCCTGCCAGGCTCCTCTATGGAGTTCTCCAGGCAAGAATACTGGAGTGGGTTGCTGTGCCCTCCTCCAGGGGATCTTTCCAACCCAGGGATCGAACCCACATCTCTTACATCTCCTGCATTGACAGGTGAGTTCTTTATCTCTAGTGCCACCTGGGAAGCCTATGGCCTGTTCTAAAAACCTAATTACATTTTTTTCTGACCATTTGGTTTCATTTTTGCAAAGACTTCTTAAGACTAAATATAACATTTTCTGTAGAAAATAGTTGTTTGGTACATAAAAAGCCAACTAATGATTTCCAAGGGAGAAAGAGGGGAGGGGAGGAGGAATAAATTAGGCATTTGTGATTAACAGATACTACCATGTACAAAATAGATAAACAACAAGGACATACTGTATAGCATGGGAATCTAGATTCAATATCTGTGATAACCTCTAATGGAAAAGAATCTGAAAAAGAATACGTGTGAGTGAATCAGTTTGCTATACACCTGAAACATTGTAAATCAACTATACTTCAGTTTAATAAATAAAGCAAATAACTGTTGGAGGGAGGGCTTATAAGGCCCAGTAGACGTTCAGTTCTGTATTTCACCTAGATGGGGAAATCTTCAAGGAAACTTACAGATACTGAGGGCTTCATTTCAGCAGTGATGCCAAGGAGGCTTTTGATAAACTGCAGTGATTTTATAGGCTATCTTTCTTCCTATGGACACACACATTGTTGGCTGTTCTCCTAGAAAATGAAAATTAAGCCACTGCCAGACATGGTCCCTGTGGTCAACGTGCTTACAGCCCTCATCTATGAAGTGTGAAAAGGGTTATGACCCACCTCCAAGGGTCTGGCGTGAACTAATGAGATAATACAAGCACAGTGCTTAGCCTGGGCTTAAGCCACAGTGTATACCAGTCATGATTTCAGCTGTTACTATATGTTCACAGGTGGTGTTTGGATGAGCATATATGGTTCATGATTTCAACAACCACACTATCCAAGATGCTAGAACCCAGATGCTGGGGAAAGAGAGCTAGAAGAAGTATAGGAATTCTAGAATGGGGACTTCCCTGGTGACTCAGTGGCTAAGACTCCGCTCTTCCAATGCAGGGGGCATGGGTCCAATCCCTCATCAGGAAACTAAGATCCAGCCTAATAAATGAATAAATTTTATGGTGCAGCCTAATAAATACAGCACTTACTGAGTGCTTATAGAAAGAAAAGAAAAAGAATCCTAGCATGCTTGTCCTGTCCAAAAAAAATGTTGGTTTTGTTGTGCTGTGGGTGTTTCTTCACATCATGTACTAGACAGATCTTAAAGTGAGAAGACGATGCATGCTTGCTCACAAAGAGACCAAAGAAGGAGGAACTAGAAAGATTTCATTTTGCTCCACCGTCAGGCTTGGGAGGAAGGGGAGCCCTCCAAACAGGACAGGTTTAATATGGTTAACTTTTTTTTTTTCTATTTATGTATCAGGATGATGCATATATTTTTGCTTTTATTTTAAAACACTTAAAAAAATTAAAAAGAAAAGAGTTAAATTTTAAGCATGTCTAATTTTAATATGAAAAACTGGCCTTGCCCCTGCAAAGGTGAGTGAGGGAAAGGCAGTGGTAGGGAGTTGGCTGCCCCAGCAGGGGGAAGCACAGCTGCTCAAGGGCCAGCCAGCCATCGCTCACGGGAACCACCTCCCCCCACACACCCACACACACACACCCCCACACACACACATACGAGCGGGCTCACAGATATGCCTATAAGCCTGCTGGGCCCACCTCAACTCTTGCGTATTGAACAAATACTGCCTGTTCTCAGAAAAGGGGAAAAACAGCCTGGCTTGAGAAAGTCTGCCCTCAAAACAACTTAAAATGTTCCACTTGAGTGTGTGCACGTGACCAGCAAATGTACATGGGTATACCTAAAGTTACATTTTCAATGCCATCTGTCTAAGCTTCCTGGGTCTGCCATAACGCAGTACCATGAACTTGGTGGCTTACAACAACAGAGACGTATTATCTTGGAGTTCATTTCTGGGGTGTGGAAGCCCTAAGTGTTGGCAAGGCCAAGCTCTCCCCAGAGGCTCCAGGGGAAAATCCCTCCTTGCCTTCTCCAGCTTTCGGGGGCTTCCCACAGTCCTTGGCTTGGAGCTACATTAACACAGTCTTTGATGCCGTCTTCACATGTGTGTCCATTGTGAGGACACTTATTGGATTTAGGGCCCACCCATATGATTCAAGGGGCTTCCTAAGTAGCTCTAGTGGTCAAGAACCCGTCTGCCAATGCAAGAAAGTTAAGAGACGTGGGTTCAATCCCTGGGTTGGAGGATTACTCTGGAGGAGGGCATGGCAACCCACTCCAGTATTCTTGCCTGGAGAACACCATGGACAGAGGAGCCTGGTGGGCTACAGCCCACAGGGTTGAAAAGAGTAGGACACAACTTATGTGACTTAGCATGCATGCACATATGATCCGAGATGATCTCATCTCAAGATCCTTAATTATATCTGCAAAGACTCTCCAAACAAGGTCACACCCACGGGGTCCAGGGGTTAGGCTGTGGATATATCTGAGGGGAGACTGCCATTCTACCCACCATATCACCCAAGAAAAAAGACTGCAAATATCCACTAAAAGGCGTGTACTGAGTTGGCCACAAAGTTCATTCAGGTTTTCTCCTAAGATGTTACAGAATACCTGAACAACCTTTTGACCAACCCAATACAAGAATGACGATGACATCATTTGACATTATTCATAGTAGTCCCAAACCTGAAACCACCCAAATGTCCAACAACAATAGAATGCTCAAATAAATCGTGATAGGAGTCATGACATGGAATACTATACAAGAATGAAAATGAGCCAACTATCGGTACAAGCATCAGCATGGAGGCATTTCCATATAAAATCTGTATCCTACTGTTCAATAAAATTTGTATCCAACTGTTGTGTGAAAATTGTGTAAGTCTTAATTATGTTGAATTGGTCCACGGTGACTTTCAGGTCTGCTGTATCTTTCTATTTTTCTATATATTCATTCTATTAATTTTTGAGCATTTGATATTGAAACTCCAACTAAAAATCTTAATTTATCTACTTAGAAAACTAAGTGTAATATATGAAAATTGCTCAGTCATGTCCAACTCTTTGCAACCCCATGGACTATACAGTCCACGGAATTCTCCAGGCCAGAATACTGGAGTAGGTAGCCTTTCCCTTCTCCAGGGGATCTTCCCAACCTAGGGATCAAACCCAGGTCTCCCGCAGTGCAGGCAGATTCCTTATCAGCTGAGCCACAAGGGAAGCCCAAGAATACTGGAGTGGGTAGCCTATCCCCCTCCAGGGGATCTTCCCGATCCAGGAATCAAACCAGGGTCTCCTGAATTGTAGGCAAAGCTAATCCATGGTGCTAGAGGTTGGAATACTGCTGGCTTCTTTAGGGTAATGACTGGGAGGACACAAGGGCACTTCTGAGGTCTTGGAAGTATTCTATATTCTCATATGCATGGTGATGGTATACATGTGAAAAATGACTGATACTATACATGTAAGACCTATACACATGAGAGACACAATGAGAAATAAGTTCTTTGTATTCAAGAAACAGTGAAATCATTATCGTTATTGCTAACACACATTAAGAATTTACTCCATACTTGGTGAACCGTCTATCAAAAATGAGAAGTCATATAAATCAGTGGACATCAGGTAGAAGATAAATCAAAAATTCCAGGATGACGAAAGAAACCCTCCACTTGGGGGAGGAGAATGGAGAAGGAAAAACAAAGACAAAATCCTCAGAAGCACTCCCAGGGAGGAAGGAGGGGCCAGAAGCTGGATATTGCCGCATCCTGAAGCCACCAATAATTCTTTTTTTTTCAGTCACACAGAGAGGCATGCAGGATTTTAGTTCCCCCACCAGGGATTGAACCTGTGTCCCCTGCAGTGGAAGCATGGAGTCTTAACCACTGGACCACTGTGGAAGTCCCTGGCTATTGCCACATCCTGGAAATAGCACTTAGAAAATCAGAAAAGTTAGGAAAGCAACAGCTTTTTCTAATTCTGACTCATTCTACAAATTTCAGCATATCTGTTCAACCCCCTGTCACTCAGTTTTCCACTACTGTTTAATCGACTCTAACTTAACACAGATGGGTACTGTGAAAATGAAAGAATGTACATAAAAGTGTACTGGACTGTAAAGTTCTATGTAAATGGGGAAGAAAAAATATTTCAAGAAGTCCATCCTAACACTGCCAAGTTCCTTTAACCTCCAGGCAGCTTTCTTGAAGCTGGGCTCACCTGTTTCACCACCAGCGCAGAGATCTGCCCAGTTTCCCTTAGCAATTGTGGAGGGTGCTTCACTGAACAAACACTCCGCAGCGGGGAAATGACACACATGCTGCTCTCAAGAAGTCCCCAGTGGAGATTAGGAGGCACCATCATCACTCAGGGAGCACCCTTCAGGAATATCATCACCAAGCATGGCAGGGGGTGGGGGTGGGGGCGGGGGGAGGGTAGAATTTCTGCCTGAGAAGCCAATGGTTTGACCTGGGTTTCTGAAGCACTTTGAAAACAAGGGCCTCTTCCTGGGAGATCCCCAAGGCTGGGTATGTCCTTCTCCAACGTCTACACCCAGGTGGACTACACTGCATGCCCAGGGTTCTTAAGAGTGTGGAATGCGCTGCAGCAATTCTCAGCCTTGGCTGTGCATCCTCAAGGAACTTTCACCAGTCCAGACCCCGGGACCGTTATAGTCAGAATTCCTGGGGTTGGGGAGGGTGGTGGTACCTCTCTACCAAAGGGTTTTTAAAGCTTCTGGGGTGATTTCAACATGCAGCTGAGGTTGAGAAGCACTGAACTGGAGTGCTTCTCAAACTTCAATGTGAACACAATTTGCCTGACAGAATGCAGATTTTGATTTCAGTTCAGTTCAGTTCAGTTCAATCACTCAGTTGTGTCTAACTCTTCTCGACCCCATGAATTGCAGCACGCCAGGCCTCCCTGTCCATTACCAACTCCCGGAGTTCACTCAGACTCCCGTCCATCGAGTCAGTGATGCCATCCAGCCATCTCATCCTCTGTTGTCCCCTTTTCCTCTTGCCCCCAATCCCTACCAGCATCAGAGTCTTTCCCAATGAGTCAACCCTTCTTCGCATGAGGTGGCCAAAGTACTGGAGTTTCAGCTTCAGCATCATTCCCTCCAATGGCACCCCACTCCAGTACTCTTGCCTAGAAAATCCCATGGATGGAGGAGCCTGATGGGCTACAGTCCATGGGGTCGCTATGAGCGACTTCACTTTCACTTTTCACGTTCACGCGTTGGAGAAGGAAATGGCAACCCACTCCAGTGTTCTTGCCTGGAGAATCTCAGGGACGGGGAAGCCTGGTGGGCTACTGTCTATGGGGTCGCACAGAGTCGGACACGACTGAAGTGACTTAGTAGCTTAGCTTACCTTATCATTCCCTCCAAAGAAATCCCAGGGCTCATCTCCTTCAGAATGGACTGGTTGGATCTCCTTGCAGTCCAAGGGACTCTCAAGAGTCTTCTCCAACACCACAGTTCAAAAGCATCAATTCTACGGCGCTCAGCCTTCTTCACAGTCCAACTCTCACATCCATACATGACCACTGGAAAAACCATAGCCTTGACTAGACAGACCTCTGTTGGCAAAGTAATGTCTCTGCTTTTCAGTATGCTATCTAGGTTGGTCATAACTTTTCTTCCAAGGAATAAGCGTCTTTTAATTTCATGGCTGCAATGATTTTGATTTAGTGGGTCTGAATTTGGGGCCTGAGCTACTGACTTTCTATCAAGTTCTCAGATGCTGCTGGAAACTGTATCAAGGCGGCAGAAAGGAGCCTAGCCAGGTGGCAGAAAGGAGCCGGAACGCAGGCCCTCGCCTTTCCCGCTACCCGCTTCCATACCCCAGGAACTGTGGTTCTTGCGCCATCTGGTGGTCAGAACCCCCTAGCATCACCTAGCAAGAGAAGATTTGGAAACCTGCTGCTAAGTCGCTTCAATCGTGTTCGACTCTGTGCGACCCCACAGACGGCAGCCCACTAGGCTCCCGGACCCTGGGATTCTCCAGGCAAGAATACTGGAGTGGGTTGCCATTTCCTTCTCCAGTGCATGAAAGTGAAAAGTGAAAGTGAAGTCACTCAGTCATGTCCGACTCTTCGCAACCCCATGGACTGCAGCCTACCAGGCTCCTCCGCCCATGGGATTTTCCAACCTAACAGATACAATTTCTGGAGTTCTGCAGATTCTTCCCTAGAGCCCAGCCACTGACATTTTCATTTCAGCCTTGTAATAACTTGAATACAAACCTGCCCACACTACTCACCCTGGACTCCCGGCTTACAAAACTGAAGTGATAAATGGGTATTGTTTAAGCTGCTAAATTTGTGGTAATATGTTAGTTACAATACAGAAGTAGTACAGAGAATTTTATAGGCTTTGCAATAACAGGCCAATGAGAAACTCAAGCCCACAATTATGCACAATGCCTATTTTCTATTCCAGGCCAATGGATAAGCTCTTTTCTTTCTTTTTAAAATTTATTTTATTTGTGAAAGAGTCACAAAGAGTCACACATGACTTGGTGACTGAACAACAATTTATCCGGAGGCACAGGGTCATAGTTGCAACATGTGGGATGTTTTACTTGGGACATACAGGATCTTTAGTTGTGGCATATGGGATCAGTTCTATGACCAGGGATTGAACCCAGGCCTCTGCACTGGGAGCTCAGAGTCTTAGCCACTGGTCCACCAGGGAAGTTCCCAGATGGACTCGTTCTTAACCTCCAGTACAATGGCAGAAGAGACAGAAAGGATTGTACTTCTCATTTATCATGGTTATACCTGTTATCTTCTTTCTCCATGACTGCACACTTCTTTCCACCTTATGATGTGTGTTGTCACTGACACTCCTGAAACTCTAGGATGGGTCAGGGGGCTAGTTTGCTCTCTGTGGCAGATTGCATTTTTCCAAAGATGAATTCCATCCTAACTGCACTTCTTATGATGAGATCTTGAGGCTCCTGCATCATGATATAGGATCTAAGCTCCCTCCCTTTGAAGCTAGCAGACTTGACTAGGGTTGGGAGTGGTACTAGGTGACTTTCAAGGCTAAGTCATAAAAGGTGATGCACCCGCCTGGCTTGTTCTCTCAGGGTGCTCATCTTTGGAGCCCAGGCACCATGCTGTGAGGAAGCCCAAGCAGCCACCTGGAAGGGCCCCATCTAGGTGTCCTGGCCACTGCCCCAGCTGACAGCCAGCATCAGTTGCAGATATGTCAGTAAGAGAGTCTTCAGAAGACTCCAGCTCCGCCCCCCACCCCCCCGCCTTTTTTTGGCCATCACCATGGGCTTCCCAGGTGGTGCTAGTGGTAAAGAACCTGCCTACCAATGCAGGAGACTTAAGAGACTAGGGTTCGATCCCTGGGTCAGGAGGATCGCTTGGGGAACGGCATGGCAACCCACTCCACTATTCTTGCCTGGAGAATCCCATGGGCAGAGGAGCCTGGCGGGCTACAGTCCACGGGGTAGCAAAGAGTCAGACAGGACTGAAGCAACGTGGCATGCACGCGTGGCAGCGAAAGCAGAGTCCTATCCACTGGATTGCCAGGGGAGTCCCTTCAGCTCCCTATCTTCAAGTCACTCCAGACATGAACTGCTCCCACTGAGACCTGGGAGCGAAATTAATGTTGTTTTAAATCACTGAACTTTAGCCTACTGTTACTGGGTAACTGAAACGCCCTCAGACTCTCACTCGAGGACAATATGCTGAATTTGACTGGATGTCAGGACGGGGATGAGGACCCTTTAGCTTTGATTAACCATAGGTAAGTTACCTCTTTTCCATTAGTTACTATTTTAATCATGTTTAATTTTTAAAATAGTTTTATTTGGCTGCACTGGGTCTTTGTTGTGGTGCTCAGGCCTCTCTAGTTGCAGTGGCTGGGGGCTTCTGTCTAGTTCCAGTGTTTAGGTTTCTCTTGTTGTGGAGCATGAGCTCCAGAGCACGTGGGCTTTAGTACTTGTGACTCAATGGCTTAGCCACCCTGCAGCATGTTGGGATCTTAGTTTCCCAACCAGGGGCAGAACCTGTGTCCTCTGCACTGGAAGGTGGATTCTTAACCACCAGATAAGTCCCTGAAGTGAAAGTCGCTGAGTTGTGTTCAACTCTTTGCAACCCCATGGACTGTACAGTCCATGGAATTCTCTAGGCCAGAATACTGGAGGGGGTAGCCTTTCCATTCTCCAGGGGATCTTCCCAGCCCGGGAATTGAACTGGGGTCTCTTGCATTGCAGGTGGATTCTTTACCAACTAAGCTCTCAGGGAAGCTGTCAGAGAAGTCCCTGTTAGTTACTATTTTTAAAAGGCAGTCTCATGATAAATTAAATTAAGTGCTTATAAACTATTAGGAACTCAGCCCTAAAGTTTTTCAGAGAAGTTGGCATTTTTTGACTTTTCTTTTCTGCTATTTAATTCATTTAAAATGCTGTGGCCTTGTGTCACTTTTCAGTATGTAGAGGGACTAATGGTCCCTCCGCAGACCATGGCCAGGGCTGGCATTAGCCCAGGTGTGGCCTCTCCTGGGGACTCACAGACCTGAACCTCAATCAGGAGCTGAGGGGAGATGAGGAGGGGAGTGGTCTGATACCTTACCTCTTGGTCACCACCCAGTGCCTTCATCACAGAGGAGCCTCCCTAGCCTACCCCCAGCTCATCTTGTCTTAGCTTGGAATCAGGTCGGGTGCAAGCAAGAAGCCATGCCAGGTTGGTCAGCCCCCACCCCCCACCCCCCGACCACATGCTGCGGTGATGGTTCTCAGTGGTCCCCAGGACTCAGCCAGCCTGGGGCATCTTTCCTGGCTGCATTTTACAAATGATACTGCAATGATCTTTCAAAATGAAAGGTAGCAAAGTAAAGTGATTTTTTTGTTTTCTTAAAAAAAAAAAAAAGCTGTGTTCTTAAATATTCCTCAAGAATAGTCTAGACCCAGAGGGAAGTATAGTTTTAGATATTTTTCTGCAAGTATTTCCCCACTTGTGGGAGGCAGACTTTCTTCAAGGGCCTCCAATGACCCCCACCTCCTGTTAATGGTGCATTTGTGTAATCTCCTTCTTTGAGTGCGGGCCTGATTTCATGACTTGCTTAACAAGAGAATATGGCAAAGCTGACCGAATGATTAGGTTACAAAAAACTGTGACTTCTTACTAGCAGGCTCTCCAATGGCCCCCTTGGCTTGCATACACTGATGACGCATGCTGCCGTGGTGGGGAAGAGGAGGACCTGAGGGCAGCCTCTGGTCAACGGCCTGTGAGGAAAGACATGAACTTGCAAGTGTCTCCTTCCTGGATGAGCAAGGAGGTGAGGCACCAGGTGGCTGGCACCTTGCTTGCAGCCTCGAGAGGGACCCTGAGGAGCGGCCCCAGCTAAGCCCTTGCCTGGACGCCTGACCCACAGAAACTAGGAGATAATAGGTGTGTGTTGCTCTAAACTGCTAAGTTGAGGGATAACTTCCTATGCAGCCATTGGTAACAAATAGCCGCTCACGTGTCGTTTCTTTATTGGGATCCCCAGTCATGTGCAAGCTGCCCGTGTGCCTGTGCTACCTCGCCTCCCCGCTGACACACACACAACAGGGTTCTCAGCCCAGTGTGCCAGCCTGTGTTCACGTGAAGGCAGTATTTCTGTCCCACACTGGCTTCTGGCTTCTTTCTTGGTACCGGTATGTGTGTTTGCTGAGCCTCAGTTCAGTTTGGTCCAGTCACTCAGTGGTGTCCGACTCTTTGCGACCTCATGGACTGCAGCATGCCAGGTTTCCCTGTCCATCATCAACGGCTGGAGCTTGCTCAAACTCATGTCTGTCAAGTCGGTGATGCCATCCAACCATCTCATCGTCTTTCATCCCCTTCTTCTTCTGCCTTGAATATTTCCCAGCATCAAAGTCTTTTCCAATGAGTCAGTTCTTTGCATCAGGTGGCCAAAGTATTGGAGTTTCAGCTTCAGCATCAGTCCTTCCAATGAACAATCAGGACTGATTTCCTTTAGGATTGACTGGTTTGATCTCTGGTTTGCTGAGCCTAACTTGGAGCAACTGACTGGGTGCACCACCCCTTCAAATCTTCTCCCCAGGGCCTGGGTCAGATTCTGTCTGAAACAGGTAAGGCCTCAGACACAGGCTCCACCCTGAATACTGCAAAATGAGTCTTCTCCCTCTGGACCAGGCAGAGCTCAGGCTCTGCAAAGCCTGTGGTTTCCTCAGGATACACTGGCTCTTCCTGTGGCAGGAAGAACCACTTCCTCTGAGTCATGAACTTTCTCTCTTTCAAGTTCCTGCCTCTTCTGCTCTGGCAATTCTGAACTGGGGTCCTCAGGCCAGATGTCACTTTTGCTTCTCAGTGTTGCTATCTGAGGAGAGGTCTTATCCAGTACAAGTATGGAGGAATTGATGGAGGAGATGGCCTCCTGTTTACATTTCATGGGGCACCAGGAAGTGGGCTTCGGGCTGGATACTTAACAACTGTTTGCATTTCTTGAGCCAAGAGATAGGCGGGCTCCAGTTAAGGCATTTACAGTTAGCCTCCTGTTTGCCCTCTGAAATGGAAGTAACAACAGAAATCGGGCAAATAGCCAGTGTTTGTCTCTTGTAAACACCTTAAGGTAATAGTCCCGGCAATAGACAAGATAACAGTCATGGCAAGGACAAAGAGGGGCAAAACTCTGTTTGAGTAAAGAACTAAGGGATCTCTGCTCCCCTCTCTTTTGGGACAAGGGAGACACTACACATGCACAGAAAGGCTCCTTGTGGGTCAAACATCAGGGAATAACTCCAGGCCATAATGAGTCTTGTTCCTCCCAGAAGCCTTCACTTCGAGATCCATCTTGGCTGAGGGGTGTGTGCCCACTCCAGGGACACGTCAGTTGTGGAAAATAATTGCCCTGAAGGAGGAAGCACTGTCCTATATAAATGATGTAACCACCTCTTTACTGTGCTCCACCTCACTAGGGGAGGACTCCCACACTCTTTCTCTCTGGGTGTGTATCTCTGCCTTGCTGCTATGTTACCTAAACAAACTGCTTCTCTACGTGCTCTCCTACTTGTTGTTTTGCTATATATCTAATAATAACCTTTGTATCTGCATTTACAGGGCTGCCCTGGTGGCTCAGCTGTAAAGAATATGCCTGCAATACAGGAGTCACAGGAGACACTGATTTCTGTGTGGGGAAGATCCCCTGGAGGAGAACATGGCCACCCACTCCAGTATTTTTGCCTGGAGAATCCCACGGACACAGGAGCCTGGCAGGCTATAATCCATATTTGTCACAAAGAGCTGGACACGACTGAAATGATTGGGCGCACAGGTACGCATCAGCATTTATAGTTTCTGCCTCCATGATAAATGTATTTTTCACTAGGGGCAAAGATCTAGGGCATAATAGCTTCTAGCCTCTAGCCCTTGCAGGTCTGGTGGCTAAGATTCCTGGTTCTCATCCAGGCTACCCAGGTTCGATTCCCCGGGCAGGGAATTAAGATCTTGCTTCATTCCACTGCTCACTGTTGCCTCGCCAAGATCACAACTCTTTTATTTTTTAATTCAATTTTAATTTTATATTGGAGTATGTTGTTGCTGTTCAGTCACAAAGTCATGTCCAACTCTTTGGGACCCCAAGGAGCTAGGCTTCCCTGTCCTTCACTATCTCCTTGAGTTTACTCAAACTCATGTCCATTGAGTCAATGATGCCATCCAACCGTCTCATCCTCTCTTGCCCCCTTCTTTGGCTCTCAGGGTTTCCCAGCATCAGTGTCTCTTCCCATCAGGTGGCCAAAGTATTGGAGCTTCAGCATCCAATGAAAATTCAGGGTCGATTTCCTTTAGGACTGACTAGTCCCTTGCTGTCCAAGGGACTCTCAAGAGTCTTCTCTATGCTACAATTCAAAAGTATCAATTCTTCAGCGCTCAGCCTTCTTCACGGCCCAACTCTCATATCTGTACATGACTACTGGAAAAACCATGACTTTGACTATTGGAGTATATTATAGATGATGTACAATGCTGTGTTAGTTTCAGCTGTACAGCAAAGTGATTCAGATATGCATATAACCATTCTTTTCAGATTCTTTTCCATAGAGGTTATTATAGAATATTGAGTAGAGCTCTGAGCCATATAGTAGGTTCTTGTTGATGATCTGTTTTATATATAGTCATGTGTATGTGTTAATGCCAATATCCTAATTTATCCCTCCTCTGACTGAAGATTTTTTTGGCCCTGCCCATAGCATGTGGGATCTTCGTTACCCAATAAGGGATGTAATCCATGCCCTCTGCAGTGGAAGAGCATGGAGTCTTAATCTCTGGACCACCAGGGAATTCCCCGATTGAGGAATAGTTGATTGGAGCAGGCCAGAGGGCAGGAGGAGCAGAAGTGGATTTCTGCGCTGAGTTTTACTGGGAGAAGAACAACTTGGAGCAAAACATGAAACTGGGGCCACTTGAGTATTTCTGCCTGATCGCCCTTTGCCCTCTCTCTGGTCCCACATCTATGTACTTATAGTGTCTGACAACACAACTTGTCTTCCCTACCGTCATACCCCTGATCTTTCACATTTTCAATTTGGAGTCTGTAAACCAGAATCAAGCACTACAGACCCAGAAAAACACATTTGCTTTGGTTCTCAATACTAGAGGAAATAATATTTCTCCAGGACCTTTGGGTTCTCATGTGTGATGGTTTTAAGAACCAGACATAGAAGGTGTTTTCCATATTCTGGAGCTAGGCATACTTTAGTTACCAACTAGTTACCATCCCACATTATGAAAAAAGGATTCAGCAAGACTAGGTAGGTAACCACACTGACACAGTATTGCAGACAGTTGCAGTCAGAGCCGGGTGTCTTCCCTGCTACAGGCTCTTACCTGAAGAGATAGGATGCCAGCAGTTTGCTCATCTTCTGAGAAGTTTCAGTGCTTGTTGCTCCACAGGGAAATACTCTGAGCTTCCCTGTGAGAAATAAGAGAAATGGGGGGCATGCAGTACATAGGTCTTTGAGATGCAATAAAGCACCACAGACAATGGAAAATAATGGTTTCAGGGGAGGACATGTTGAAGGACCTGAGTGCTGATTTTTTTCACCCATTCAACAAATATTTATTGAGTATTACTATGTTTCAGACACTGTCTGAGGCAGTGGAGCTACAGAGGAGAAGACATACAGAGCCCTCATCACAAATCAGGATTCATTCCAGATGACACAAAGACCTAACTATAAGGCACAGAAACCATAAAATACCATAAGTATGGAAGAACATTTTAAAAAATTAATCTCAGCTTTGGGGTAGTTTTTGTATGATGTCATAAAAATTTTAAATGTTCACGTTTTTAAAAGAGTGAAATAATGCTATCTGAAGCAACATGGATGGGCCTAGAGATTATCATACTAAGTGAAGCAAGTCAGATAAGAAAGACAAATACCATATGATATCACTTAAATGTTGAATCTAAAATATTTTACAAATGAATGTACCTATGAAGCAGAAAGAGATTCACAGATAAAGAGATCAGATGTGTAGTTGCCCAGGGGGCAGGTGAGGGAGGGATGGAGTGGGAGTTTGGGGTTAGCAGATGCAGGAAGATATATAGGATGGATAAACGACAAGGTCCTACTGTATAGCACAGGGAACTATATTCAATATCCTGTGATATATGATAATGGAAAAGAATATAGACTTATCTGAATCACTTTCCAGTACAGTAGAAATTAGCACATTATAAATCAACTGTACTTCAATAAAATAAAAATTTTAAAAAGTCTCCCAGTTCAAAGCTCCTAAGATTAAAAACCTAAGTGAAACACCTGGATGATTTATTCACTCTGATAAGCTTTGGAGCCACCCAGATGGCCATTTGGTGTCCCCTCAACCCCTTGCCTGAAATTTAATCTATGGCTTTGGCAAAACGAGAAAGAAAAACCAGATCAGTTCCTCAACTGGCATCAGTGAGAAATTTTTATGCCTTCCCTGGAACAAATGGTATCCATTTGCCTCAGTTGCCAAAAACAGGTGGTAAAGGTGGGCATGGAAGAGAGTCACACTGGGCAGGACTTCTTTCTCCATTGGCAATTTGATTGTATTAACCCCCTTTATCTTATGTTTATAAATATGTCTTTATCATTATTCACATGTCTCTCATTGGATCAAAGCTTTCCCATGTAAAAGGACCACCATTACTTCTACTGATAAATTTTTGTTAGAATGATTTTTCCCCACCTGGGAATTTCTCCTTCTCTGTCTGTTGAGTGTGCAGGTAGACTATTAAATCTAAAATTGAATAAGGAAAAAAATTTTTAATTGAAGAAAATAAAAAGCTGCAAAACTCTTAGAGGAACCTGTCTTCCATAGCCCAAGGTGTTTCCTGGCTTTGATAACTCTGATCCTCACCAACAAGGCCACATCAGACCTTGCTCTGAGATGATTACTGGAAGATCCATGAGCATTCTGTACACATACCACTTTGGTCAGTTCAGACTTTCCTAATTATTAAAATGAACTCATTAAGTTATCCATTTACTGATACTTGTCACCAAATTAATGATGCTTTTCCACCTGTCCTCCCATCTAAACTAGCCCACACATAGAAAGATTTGATTCTCCGGAAACTGGCACTATCAAAGATGAACCTTGAGGAACTTCCTTGATGATCTAGTGGCTAAGACTCTGTGCTCCAGATGCACAGACCCAGGTTCAGTCCCTGGTCAAGGAACTGTTACTAGATCCCACATGCCGCAACTAAGACCCAGCACAGCCAAATAAAAAATGCTTAAAAAGACAACAAAACCCAAAGGTTATTCTTAAATGTCATCGAAAGGGTTCATATCTGCAAGTTTTAATTCCCCTACTAGCAAACAACAGCACTGTAAATCAGACCCTTTACCCCTTCAGTTTTCTTGGAATATCCTCTGTCCACAATCACTCTTGTAAACTCCAAGAGAGCTCTGATTCATTTGTAATTAATAATAGGCTTTATGTTTTTTAGAATAGTTTTAGATTTACAGGAAAAAAATGAGCAGTAGTACAGGAGATTTCTCTATACTTCCCTGCACACGTAACATCTTACATTATGTGGTACGCTTGTTACAGTGAATGAGCCATTACTGATACACTGTTACTAACTGAAGCCCATGGTTTACTCAGATTTCCTGTTTCTAATCCAATGCACTTTTTGTGTATCAGACTCCTATCCAGAATACCACATTACATTTAGCTGTCATGTCTCCCTAGGCTCTTCTTAGCCATGACAATAACTCACTTCTGTTGTTTTTGATGACCTTAACAGTTTTGAGTAGTACTGGGCAAGTGTAGAGTAGGGTGTGCCTCTGTGAGAATTTATCTTGTGATTTTCTCATGATTAGACTGAGGTGATGGGATTGGGAAAGAAGAACATAGAGGTAAATGGTCATTTTCCCCACATCATACCAAAGGTATTGTGGTATTATATAATAAGAAATACACTTGGTCTTTGTCTCTCGTTCCTGTAAAAAGCTTCCAGAGCCCTCGGAATTTCCTGAGTGATGGAATTATCTTTGTTATTCATCAGTTCAGTTCAGTTCCAGTTGCTCAGTCATGTTAGACTCTTTGTGACCCTATGGACTGAAGCACACCAGGCCTCCCTGTCCATCACCAACTCCTGGAGTTTACTCAAACTCATGTCCATTTAGTCAGTGATGCCATCCAACTATCTCATCCTCTGTCGTCCCCTTCTCCTTCCACCTTTAATCTTTCCCAGCATCAGGGTCTTTCCAAATGAATCAGCCCCTTAGCATCAAGTGCCCAAAGTATTGGAGTTTCAGCTTCACCATCAGTCCTTCCAATGAATATTCAGGACTGATTTCCTTTAGGATAGACTGGTTGGATCTCCTTGCAGTCCAAGGGACTCTCAAGAGTCTTCTCCAACACCACAGTTCAAAAGCATCAATTCTTCGGCACTCAGCTTTCTTTATAGTCCAACTCTCACATCCATACATAACTACTGGAAAAACCATAGCCTTGACTAGACAGACCTTTATTGGCAAAGTAATGTCTCTGCTTTTTAATATGCTGTCTAGGTTGGTCATAACTTTCCTTCCAAGGAGTAAGTGTCTTTTAATTTCATGGCTGCAATCACCATCTGCAGTGATTTTGGAGCTAAGGAGACACTTTTGAGCACACCTGAGTTTCTGCTAACAAGGTGACTTAAGGTAAGTTCCCTACAAAGGCTTAGGATGGTACTGATCACCAGAAAGATAAGTGGTTTAAGGCTGGAAATTTCAGCTTCATCCATCAACCTCTGGGAAGGAAAAATGAGGGGAAATTGTGGTGGCTTTATATGCAGAGTACATCATGAGAAACGCTGGACTGGAAGAAACACAAGCTGGAATCAAGATTGCTGGGAGAAATATCAATAACCTCAGATATGCAGATGACACCACCCTTATAGCAGAAAGTGAAGAGGAGCTAAAAAGCTTCTTGATGAAAGTGAAAGAGGAGAGCGAAAAAGTTGGCTTAAAGCTCAACATTCAGAAAACGAAGATCATGGCATCCGGTCCCATCACTTCATGGGAAATAGATGGGGAAACAGTGGAAACAGTGTCAGACTTTATCTTTTTGGGCTCCAAAATCACTGCAGATGGTGACTGCAGCCATGAAATTAAAAGATGCTTACTCCTTGGAAGAAAAGTTATGACCAACCTAGATAGCATATTCAAAAACTGAGACATTACTTTGCCGACTAAGGTCTGTCTAGTCAGGGCTATGGTTTTTCCAGTGGTCATGTATGGATGTGAGAGTTGGACTGTGAAGAAGGCTGAGCTCCAAAGAATTGATGCTTTTGAACTGTGGTGTTGGAGAAGACTCTTGAAAGTCCCTTGGACTGCAAGGAGATCCAACCAGTCCATTCTGAAGGAAATCAACCCTGGGATCTCTTTGGAAGGAATGATGCTAAAGCTGAAACTCCAGTAATTTGGCCACCTCATGCGAAGAGCTGACTCATTGGAAAAGACTCTGATGCTGGGAGGGATTGGGAGCAGGAGGAGAAGGATGACATGGCTGGATGGTATCACGGACTTGATGGACGTGAGTCTGAGTGAACTCCGGGAGATGGTGATGAACAGGGAGGCCTGGAGTGCTGCGATTCATGGGGTCGCAAGGAGTTGGACACGACTGAGTGACTGAACTGACTGGAGGGTACAGAATAAATTCTATAAAAACTCTTGAACAACAATATTTGATGAAATTCCAGGTTGGTGAACTCATCCACATGCCAGGAAGTTGTCACATTCCAATTTCATAGGAACAGAAGCTCCTGCACTTGGGACGCTTCCAGACCTCACTCTGTGTATCTCTTCATCTGACTGTTCATCTGTAGCCTTTCTAATAGCCTTTGTAATAAACTGGGACTCATAAGTAAGTTTCCCAGGTGCCACTAGTGGTAAAGAACCCACCTGTTAATGCAGGACACATGAGAAATGTGGGTTCAATCCCTGGTTCAGGAAGATCCCCTGGAGGAGGGCATGGCAACCTACTCTAGTATTCTTGCCTGGAGAATCCCATGGACAGAGGAGACTGGCAGTCTCCAGTCCATGTGTCCAAAGAGTCAAACAAAACTGAAGCAACTTGGGACACATCAGTAAATGTGTGAGTTCCATGAGTCATTCCAACAGATGCTCAAATCCAAGTAGGGAGTTGTAACTTCTGATTTATAGTCAGCTGGTTAGAAGCACAGGGGATAATTTGGACACACAAATTGGTGTCTGAAGTGGGGGCATTCTTGGGAGTCTGAACACTTAACCTGTGGGATTTGATGCTATCTCCAGGTAGACAGTGTCAGAATTGAGCTAAATGTGTACAGCACCCAATCAGAGTCTGTTGAGAACTGGGAAATGGCTTGGTGGTGTTGGAAAACACATCAGAACTCAAAGTGCATGCTATCAACTATCCTTGCTTTGCCCAACCTCAGAAAGACTGATAATGAAATAAATCATGATAAACCTAAAAAACAAATTCATGAGTAGAATACACATTGTTTTCAAGCTTCCAAACAACCAAGATAGATCACATCCTGGGCCATAAAACAGAGCTTAAAAATTTAAAGACTCAAATTTAAAAAGAAATCATGCAATGTATGCTCTCAGACCACAACATAATTTAACTAGAAGTCATAAACAGAATTTAACTAGAAGTCATCAACAGAAACATAGTTGGAAAATCCTGAAATAATTAGAGATTAAACAATGCAATTTTAAATAACATGCAGATAAGAAAGGCTATCTCAAGAGTAACTAAAATATATTTTGAACTAAATGAAAACAGAAATACATCAAAATTTGTAGGATGCATTGAAGGCAGTGCTTAAAATTTTATAACACTGAATTTATGCATTAGAAAAAAATACTTAAAAGTCAGTTTAGCTTTCACTCTAGGGGTAAAAAAAAAAAAAAAGGCAAATCAAAACCAAAGTAAGCAGAAGAATGGGACCTCCTTGGTGGTCCAGTGGTTAAGAATCTGTCTACCAATGCAGAGGATATAGGTTTGATCCCTGGTTCAGGAAGATGCCACACACAATGTAGCAGCTCAACTTGTGTACCACAGCTACTGAGCCCACGGGTCTGCATGCCTGGAGCCTGTGCTCCACAACAAGCAAAATCTGCACACCACAATGAAGACCCAGTGAAGCCAAATAAACAAATAAAATAATTTTTTTTAATAGGAGGGAAGTTCAAGAGGGAGAGGATATGGGTATACCTATGGCTGATTAATGTTGTATGGCAGAAAAGAAAGCAACACAACATTGTAAAGCAATTATCTTACAATTAAATATATTTTTAAAAAATAATTGACTGTGTCTGGCTTTAAAAAAAGCAAAGTAAGCAGAAACAAACAAACAAACAAAAAACAAACCAGAGCAGAAATCAGTGAAATTGAAAACAAAATTAATAGACAAAACCAACAAAACTAAAAGCTGATTCTTTTGAAAAGACTGACAAAATTGATAGCCGGGCAAACTTTATTAGTCTGCTCATGTTGCCGTACCAAAATAACACAGAGTGAGTGACCTAAAGAACAGAAATTTATTTTTTCAGTTCAGAACAGAGTTTATTTTCTCAGAACTAAGAGAAAGTCATTTTCTTTTAGTTTTGGAGGCTAAAAGTCCAGGATCAAGCTGCCATCAGAGTTGGTTTCTGGTGAGACTTCCTTTCCTGACTTGTAGATGGCTTTCTCCTTGCTGTTCTCTCACATGGTATTTCTTCCACGTGCTTATGGAAAGAAAGTTATCTCTGGTGTCTCTTTCTCTTCTAATAAGAACACTGATCCTATCAGGTTAGGGCTCCACCTATATGACCTCATTTAATCTTAATTATCTCCCCTAACAGCCCTGTCTCTCAATATAGTCACTTTGGGGTCTAGAACTTCAACATATAAATTTTGGGTGCAGGGGGACACCATTCTGTCCATCTCAATAAACAGACTAAAAAAAAAAAAAAGACAGATTACTAATTCAGAAATGAAGGGGAGACTATTCACTACTGATCCCATGGTCATTATAAGAATCATAAAGGAATATTATGAACAACTCTGTGTCCAAGAAAATTTGATAACCTATATGAAATGGACCAGTTCCTTGAAAGATATAATCTTTCAAAACTTTCAAAACTCACACAGTGGGCTGTGTAACTTAGATAAGTCAATTAGATCTACATCTATTATATAAACTGAATCAATAATCAATAACCTTTCAGACTTCTGTAGTAGTCCAGTGGTTAGGAAGCTGCCTGCCAGTGCAAGAGACACAGGTTTGATCCCTGGTCTGGGAAGATTCCACACGCCTTGGAGCAACTATGCCCATGCTCCACAACATGAGAAGCCGCTGCAATGAGAAGCCCTTGAACTGCAATTAGAGAGTAGCACCCCTCCTCACTGCAACTAGAGAAACCCTGAGCCACAACAAAGACCCAGCACAACCAAAAATAAATAAAGTAAATAAACGTTTTAAAGGTAATAATATTTCAAATTAGACAACAACAAAAATAAAAGCAAATCTAGATGCACTCACTGCTGAATTCTACCAAACATTTAAGGAAGAAATTATACCTGTTCTCTAAAATTTCTTCCATGAAATAGAGGTAGAGGGAATACCTCCTAACTCATCCTAAGGGTTAGCTTTACCTCAATGTCAAAATCAGACAAAGACACTACAAAACCAATTATAGACCAATGCTATGAAAACAGATATAAAACTTCTCAAAAAATTATGAAATGGGATGCAACAATATATAAAAAGAACTATATGCATGGTCAAGTGGGTCATACACTGCTGGTTCACTACTGGAAAATTAATATAATCAATCTCATCAACAGGTTAAAGGAGAAAAATCATATGATCATATCAATAGATGCAAAAAATGCACTTGATAAAAATCTAACACCTATTTGGGGTTTTTAAAAAGTCTCAGCAATCTAGGAACAGAGAGGAATTTCCTCAATTTGATAAATAACATTTTAAACATAGCTTTACCTTAATGTCAAAGCTTATAGCTAGGGCTTCCCTGGTGGGCCAGTGATTAAGAATCTGCCTTGCAATGCAGGAGATGTCAGCAGACGTTGGTTCAATCCCTGGTCCAGGCAGATCTTACATGCTACAGGGCACCTAAGCCTGTGTGCCACAACTCCTGAAACCCACATGCCCTAGAGTCTGTGCTCTGCAACAAGAGAAGCCACCACAATGAGGGCCTATGCACCACAATTAGAGAGTAGCCTCCACTCTCCAAAACTAGAGAAAGCCCTTGTGCAGCAATGAAGACCCAACACAGCCAAAAATAAATAAATGAAAAAAAAAATTTTAACTTAGCAAATAAAAAAACACCTCTCAAACCCTATAGCTAACAACTTACTTAATGGTGAGAAAATAGATTCCTTCCCACTAAGATAGGAATAAGGCAAGGATGTCCCCTCACATCAATGCTAGCAAGGCACATGGTTAATACACAAAATATAAAAAAATAAATTGCTTTCCTATAAACTTCATGGGGTCGCAAAGAGTCAGACACAACTGAGCAACTGAACTGAACTGAAACTAGAAATGAACAATTGGAATTTTAAATTAAAATGAATACCATTTATATTAGCACCAAGAAAAATGAAATAGATAAGATATCAATCTAGCAAAATATGTACAAGATCTACATGAGGAAAACTACAGAACTCTGATGAAAGAAATCAAAGAAGAAATAAACAAATGTAGAGCTACTCCATGTTCATGGATAGGAAGACTCAATTTTGTCAAGATGTCAGTTCTTCCCAACTTGATATATAAATTTGAAATTGCACATCTCAGACTGGGACATTAACTCACTGTCTTTTAATTGTTATCATACACCTGGTCTCAGGACTTAATGAAGCTCAGGTTCTGTATATCTCATCACAGAAAGAATTCAGTGAGCAACAAAGTGATAGGTAAGAAGTGGATTTATTTAGAAAGATACACATTCCAAAGACAGAATGCAGTCATCTCAAAAGGTGAGAATGGCTTTGGGAGGAACACAGTAAACAGACAGAGTGTGAGCCATCTCAGAAAGCAAGAGGCCCTCAAATGTGGGGTGATTAGTTAGTGCATAAAGGCTGGGTAATTTCATAGGCTAATGAGAGGAAATGAGTCGACATGTCCGACCAATGGGCATGAGTTTGAGCAAGCTCCAGAAGTTGGTGATGAACAGTGAAGCCTGATGTGCTGCAGTCCAAGGGGTCACAAAGAGTTGGACATGACAGTTGGACTGAATTGAATGAGTGAGAGGATTATTCCACCTCTCTGGAAATAATCCTTTCTGGGAGAAGGGGTAAAGATTTCCAGGATTTGGGCCACCACCCACTTTTTGATCTTTTACAGTCAGTCTTGGAACTGTCACAATGTTGTTGCTCAGTCACTAAGTCATGTTTGACACTTTGTGACCCCACGGACTGCAGCATTCCAGGATTCCCTGTTTTTCACTATCTCCACAAGTTTGCTCAAACTCATGTCCATTGAGTTGGTGATGCCATTCAACCATCTCATCTCCTGTCACCCCCTTTTCCTCCTGCCCTCAATCTTTCCCAGCATCAGGGTCTTTTCTAATGAGTTGTCTCTTCACATCAGGTGCCAAAGTATTGGAGCTTCAGCTTCAGCATCAGTCCTTCCAATAAATATTCAGGGTTGACTTCCCTTAGGATTGACTGGTTTGATCTTGCTGTCCAAGGGACTCTCAGGAATCTTCTCCACACCACAATTCAAAAGTATCAGTTCTTCAGTGCTCAGCCTTCTTTATGGTCCAACTCTCACATCTGTACATGACTACTGGGAAAACAAAGCTTCAACTCCATGGACATTTGTTGGCAAAGTGATGTCTCTGTTTTTTAATATGCTGTCTAGGTTTGGCATAGCTTTTCTTCCAAGGAGCAAGCATCTTTTAATTTCAAGGCTGCAGTCACCATTTGCAGTGATTTTGGAGCCCAAGAATATAAAATCTGTCACTGTTTCCACTTTTTCCCCATCTATTTGCTATGAAGTGATAGGACCAGATGCCATAATCTTAGTTTTTGAATGTTGAATTTTAAGCCAGCTTTTTCAGTCTCCTCTTTTACCCTCATCAAGAGACTCTTTAGTTCCTCTTTATTTTCTGCCATAAGGGTGGTATCATCTGCATATCTGAGATTATTGATATTTCTTCTGGCAATCTTGGTTCCAGGTTGGGATTCATCCAGCCTGGCATTTTGCATGATGTACTCTGAATATAAGTTAAATAAGTAGGGTGATAATATACAGCCTCGATGAACTCTTTTCTCAATATTGGCTCAGTCCATTGTTCCATGTCCAGTTGCAACTGTTGCTTCTTGACTTGCATGCCAGTTTCTCAGGAGACCAGTAAGGTGGTCTAGTATTCTCATTTCTTTAAAAATTTTCCAGTTTGTTGGGATCCACACAAAGGTTTTAGCATAGTCAATGAAGCAGAAGTAGATGTTTTCTGGCATTCCCTTGCTTTTTCCATGATCTAGTGGGTGTTGGCATTGTGATCTCTTGTTCCTCTGCCTTTTCTAAATCCAGCTTGGACATCTGGAAGTTCTCGGTTCATGTACTGCTGAAGCCTAGTTTGAAAGATTTTTAGTATACCTTTGGTAACATGTGAAATGAGTGCAATTATATGGTAGTTTGGACATTCTTTGGCATTGCCTTTCTATAGGATGGAAATGAAAACGGACTTTTCCAGTATTGTGGCCACTGCTGAATTTTTTAAATTTGCTGACATAGTGAGTGCAGCACTTTGATAGCATCATCTTTTAGGATTTGAAACAGCTCAGCTGGAAATTTTATCACCTCTATTAGCTTTGTCTGCAGCCATGCTTTCTAAGGCCCACTTGACTTCACACTCTAGGACGTCTGGCTGTGTTGAGTGACCACACTGTCACGGTTATCCAGGTAATTAAGTTTTTTTTTTTTGGATATTTCTTCTGTGTATTCTCGCTACCTTTTCTTAATCTCTTCTCAGCTGTGGATGTGTCTGGTGGTGAAAGTAAAGTCTAATGCTGTAAAGAACAATATTGCATAGGAACCTGGAATGTTAAGTCCAGGAATCAAGGTAAATTGAGCATGGTCAAGCAGGAGGTTGCAAGAGTGAACATTGGCATTTTAGGAATCAGTGAACTAAAATGGATGGAAATGGACAAATTTAATTCAGATGACCACATATCGACTACTCAGGGCAAGAATCCCTTAGAAGAAATGGAATAGCCTTCATAATCAACAAGAGTCTAAAATGCAGTACCTGGGTGCAATCTCAAAAATGACAGATCTTGCTGTCCAAGGGACAGCCTTGGTTCGTTTCCAAGGTAAACCATTCAATATCATAGTAATCCAAGTCTATGCCCCACCATTAATGCCAAAGAAGCTGAAGTTGAATGGTTCTATGAAGACCTACAACACCTTCTAGAATTAACACCAAAAAAGATGTCCTTTTCAGGATAGTGGATTGGAATGCAAATGTAGGAAGTCTAGAGACACCTGGAACAACAAGCAAGTTTCATTTTGGGGTACAAAATGAAGGAAGGCAAAGTCTAACAGAATTTTGCCAAGAGAACACACTGATCATAGCAAACACCCTCTTCCAATATCGTAAGAGACGACTTTACACATGGACATCACCAGATGGCCAATACCAAAATCAGACTGATTATATTCTTTGCAGCCAAAGATGGAAAAGCTCTATATAGTCAGCAAAAACAAGACCTGGAGCTGACTGTGGCTCAGATTATCAGCTCCTTATTGCAAAATTCAGGCTTAAATTGAAGGATTTAAGGCCATTCAGGTATGACCTAGATCGAGTCCCTTATGATTATATAATGGAGGTGACAGGCATATTCAAGGAATTAGATCTGGTAGATAGAGTGCCTGAAGAAATATGGAGAGGTTCATAACATTGTACAGGACGTGGCGACCAAAACCATCCCCAAGAAAAAGAAATGCAACAAGGAAAAATGGTTGTCTGAGGGGACTTTACAAATAGCTGAGAAAAGAAAGAGAAAGGAAAGGCAACGCAGAAAGGGAAAAATACATCCAACTGAATGCAGAGTTCCAGAGAATGGCAAGGAGAGATAAGAAAGCCTTCTTTAGTGAACAATGCAAAGAAATACAGGAAAACAATAGAATGGGAAAGACTAGAAATCAAGGTATAGTTTGCTGACCAAGAACTTGCATTTTTAACGAATTCCTAGGGATATTGACATTACCATTTTGAGAAGCACTGAATCGAAGCAACTTTAAATATTAATTTTGTAGGAAGGGGGACCCCTTCCAGGGCCCGAAACTGGGCTCTTGTCTAACACTCAGAAATGAATTGTCCGAGGAGACACATGTGCTGACAAAGCAAGAGATTTTATTGGGACAGGGCATCCGAGTGGACAGCAGTAGGGTAAGGGGGACCCAGAACTGCTCAGCTGCGTGGCTCGCAGTCTCCAGTTTTATGGTGATGGGCTTAGTTTCCGGGTGGTCTTTGGCCAATCATTCTTAATTCAGTCTTTCCTGGTGGCGCACGCATTGTTCAGCCAAGATGGATGCTAGCGAGAGGGATTCTGGGATGTGGACGGACTCGTGGTGTGTCCTTTAGACCTTTTCTGAACTGTTCCAGTTGGTGGTGGCTTATTAGCTCCATATTCCTTATCAGGATCTCTAGTCATAAAACAACTCATGCAAATGGTTACTATGGTACCTGGCCTGGGTGGGCGGTTTCAATCAGTGTGCTTCCCCTAACAACTCCCCCTGAGAGACTTCATACTCAAGATACTTCTTGGGAACTGAGGCAGAGGTCTCTTTCTTCTGTAACTTCTTCCTGCTGTGCATGGGCATAGGCCTGCCTAGCAGAGCAGAAGTCTCTCTCTACCTGATCTAATTCAAGGTGTTTTTTTTTGGGGGGGGGCCTGAAACCAGCATTCACCCTTGTAATAACAGCAATTTAGTTTGAAACTGTTGGCCCCTCTCAGAGATGAAATAGACAGGGGCCAAACAGGAGACCTAACAGGATGGTCATCTCTGGTCCCCAGAAACAGAAGGCAACATTTGGGTTGAGGGTTGCAGGGTTTATGACCCTTTGTGATTGGTTGGTGGTGAGGCAATAGAGCTGTGCTCCAGGAATCTGGTCTTCAGTCTGAAGTTACCATCCTCCACCTGGGTGGGGCTCAAAGACATTGTTATTCATATTTCTTTGAGTAGGAACCAGGACTCTGTCTGGAGGCCCTACCAACCTTTGATTGTTTCTTCTGTTTCTGTATCCCCTCCCTTCCCTGATTAGCAATTGTTTGAATCCACCCTTTGGAACTCAGGGAAGGTCAAGGAGGCTGAATGAAGCCTATATCCTACAGACAGGAAATGGAGAACACAGAACAGAACACAGAACAGATCTCTACTCCAGAGCCCCATCGAGTTCTACTCAGTTTTAATTTAGGGAACTAGGCAACCATGACTGTGATAACTTCCTGTCAAAATGGAGCATAGGATTCCCTCAGCTTGGAGTATAGACACTGAATTGGAAGTATTTCTGAGTTCCAAGTTCTAGATCTAAGTCTTGTATGATTAAAATCTCAATCCCTTAGTCTGCCATTTTGGTGTAACAGACCCAACGAGAAGCAGTTGGAGGAGTGATAACTGGTATTTAATAGACAAAATAAATCTCATTTCTTTTTAGAAGAATAGGGCTGAAACCCAGTCTGGACCTGGCACTTCAGGGAGACTTGTAGCCAGGTAGCCAGTTGCCTAGTTTTAAAAAAGGCAAGGTTACTAGCTTCCAGCAGACATTGTTTTGAGAATGGTGGCATCCAAGCCTGACACGACTCAGAAAACTCAAGTGTTCAGCAATACAAGGTCTAATCTGAAAATACACACATAGCATCACCTAATTATTTCCCAGGATATCTGAACCATAGGTACTCTATTTTGACTTTTTATTGTAAACTTTTCCTTAATAGCCAAAGCAGATTTCACTGTTAATGACGTCACTGTTTCTCTAGGTATGAGAAGATACAAGAATTGGGACCCATAAAATCTTCTCCTGAAAAGATATAACTATCTGAAGGTCTGTTATGTCAGTTTTTCCCAGAGCACAGAGTGCCTCATTCCTGATTTTCACCCTGAACTCCTTTCAGGGGTGTTGAAAGTCAGCAGTTGCAGCGGCCATGATTTAATCTTTGTAGAAGTAGATGGCAAGTGTCAGTCTTCAGTTGGCAGAGCCCCTTTTGCTCATAAACTTGACCATGATTTTGAGGGGGGGCATTTCATGACCATTTTATCCCATGGTGCTGAGAATGTCCATTCTCAGGTTTGGCAAAGATTTTGTTGACAGGCCACTCTGTACTGTTACTGGACTAGGCCATAAAATAGTATCCAAAAATTCTCTGGACCGCTTGTCTTACTAGCCTCTTGGTCCAGGAAAATATTCCCTCTTGCTGCTTCTTCCCATATCTAGAGTTACACTGTTACCATCATTGATCTCATATGGGACTATATATTATTCTATTAGAGGCCTCACACAAACATTTGATGGTGTAAGAAACAGTAATTTTGTAAAACAGGTGAAATACAAATAACGTAGCCAGCAGTATTAGCAAAGTCACAAATAAGACTTAAGTTAGGAAATTATATATTGGCATCGTCTATAACGCACATAGCCCCGTTTTCTCGTGTTACTAGACTGAGGAGACTTTAAACCTAAATTACCATAGCCTGGTGTTATCCATATAAATCTGTCCCATAACTGTGGGAGATTTTTTTTCCTCCTTTGGTGAAACTTTTCTTGTTGCTCTGATTGAGCTTAAGTAATAGAAAAAAGCTCAAATTTATGGCCAGAGTCACAGCAGGCATTATTAGTTGGCCCAGTGAGGAGATCCCATCTAGTAATATCACAGTAACCTGAATATGACTATAATTTTTTTTTTAAGTAAAATTTCTCAGGGCCAACCAGTTAGAGTCTTGTAGTAGAGAAATTTAACAAGGTAACACAGAACTAGACACAGGTAATTGGCCAGAAACCCAACAATTGAATTGATTTCTAAAACTAGCATAGAATCAGGCCTATGATAGAAAAGCATTGGATTTATATGCAAAGTTCTAAGAAGTCAAGAAAACATAAATGATCATACGAATCAGGTCCAGCATCTTGGGCAAGCTGTCTACCTCTGATGTCGTCGTCTTCTCATCCTGGTGTAGTGTAGTTTCTCCTGCTTGAGCATCATTTTAAGGTGAGATCAGGTCAGCTGTCTTCTCTACAGATCAATCCAGTGTAGTGGCCTTTGGAAGTGGGAATTAATCTAAGAGTTAATTTCCCTTCAGTTTCATTGTGTATGAGCTAGTTAAGAGTACCTGGTGAAAAAGTCCTTCCATCCAGGTTGGAGACAGTCCTTTAAATTATGTCTTTTTCCAGTCCTGGTTGCAGGTCATGAGGCATCTGATCTTCATCCAAAGATAGATTACTGAGATAAGCTTCAGAAACAAACTTAGGGTGTTCTTTAAGAATTCAATTAAATTTTACATTAATATCACATAACAGCAAAGAACTATCTAAGAGATGAGTCTTACTAGATGCAGACCTCCATTAACAAACTGGAATTTAACATTTTTTGAAATACCTTTTTCTCCCTAGAGTTACCCTCATTTTTATCAAATATAACCAAATTAAGGCTAGTTTGTTTGCAAAATAGGTCTGTTCTCACTAATTTTGGTCTGATGATTTATATAACCATAATTGATTATAGACTTTTTATTTTGCTGAAACATTTATAGAGTCTCAGACTGAACTTTTAAAATAAAACAGGGCTGGGAAACTCACACCAAAGGCTTATCACAGATTTTGCCTAACAAATCTAGGTGAATTCTTCCCTTTTTAAGGTCTCAAAAATTTCTTGAGATTTTTGAACTCGTGAGATAACCTTCCTAATTCATCTAATAAACTTACTGGAAACCTAAGAATTTCCAATTTTAGAGGAGCCAGAGAGAAAATATAATTGTTTTGTTTATAACGTTTAATTTTACCAAAATATTGTCATAATTAGTTTGAGAGGAAGGTTTTCCTTACTCCCTGAAAACGTAAGATTAAAACCTGTAGTTTTTCAGATAGAAACCATAAAAGTTATAAGCATGTTTGCTGGTTCATTCAGTCCTTCTGTTAACTTTTGTGTAGTCATCAGGTTTTCCATTAGAATACCAGGACATATCAGAATGTTAAGAACTCCATATAATTTCTAGGATATCTGTATTAGTAATTTTACCATACAGTATAACATGAGTGGCTTTATTACTCATTTGATAATCTTTTTCATGTAATTTAACCAACCAAATAAACACAGTTTAATATCTCTCTTTGGAATGTTTCAGGGCCCTCTGAAGCACCCTCAAGTAGCTAGAGGTCAAAGGAACTTCAAAAGAATTCGATTTAGGAAGTTTTATCAAAAAGATCAATCAAAAGCATTTAGAACATTAGGTCAGATTTAGTCAATGTTGATGGGTGTATCATTTAGCCTGTGTATATGTCACAATGGGCGTAAATACCAAGGCTCAAGGTCTAGTGAAAGTCAGCTCCACAATTCTGGACCTAATTGGCTCTAACCAGTTTTCTTATGGCTGTATCATTCCTAACAAAATCAATTTTGTAATCCAATTTTAGAAAATCCTGATCATGCATAACTCCTTTTAGTATTTTTCATGCTTTTTTTTTTTAACTGAAAACATACTTCCTACTTTCCTTTAGCAACCAACAACTAACTTTTATATTAGCATTTTATAGACTGGTGAGCATGAATACCAGTGATAATTTCTAAAACCCTTGCTTTCTTAGAACATTTTAGAATGGCACCAAAAATTATTCATTTATAGTCCCAAATCTCTTTAGTTTCTCTGTAAAAGGAAATTAGTGTTTAGTAGTAAATGTTTCAAAATCTTATTGTATTTGGAAATGACCTAACTATTCAATAGACTTCCAACACTTAGCACACTTGGCACAACCCTTAGAAATTTAAGTTATGCCAATCTGAAGAGACTATTTTAGACAGATATTTCTAAAGAATAATTATTCTTAATAGAGTTTATATAAAAGCTCATATCTCATGTACATTTTTTAGAAGTTTCTTCACTCGAGGTAATTTCCTTGTTGACAAACTTGTAACAGATACAATATTTAACTTATATTAAACCTAGTACCATGAAAATATCTACTTAATGTTAATTTCTCTAAGATATGTTCATATTAGATAGGTCAGCAAACAAACATTAATATCATGTATTTAATACTGAATATTTCCCAGTTCACATGAACCTGGAATTTATTGTTTAATTTAGAATTATTTGATTTGTAAGAGCTTACCTTTTCTTAAGCCAAATAAATAGAGCTCATTTACAAATTAACCTCAAAAATATTACCCAGAGACAAAGACATACCAAGACATATTTAGACAGACACAGTGCAAGATCTAGCTTCACTTTCTAAGTTTAGTCATGAATTAGATATTACAATATAAAATCTACTAGTTTATAAAAAAGTTGACATAAATAAAAAATTTAAAGTCTTTTTCCCCTTTTCCTGTCTCAGGAGTTAGAGATGGTCTAGATTAAGTGTTCCTGAGAGCCCTGGTTTCAAGGCACAGGGAAAGAAAATCAAGTTCTAACAAAACAGGTTTAAACCAAATGGTGGCCAGACAAAGCAAAATGGCCATCAAAAATCACAACACAGAACACAGAGTTAAAACATACACATATAAACCTGGCAGTCCTCATCAGACACTCCCTTAAATACAAGAATATAGTCTCTCAGAAAATCTCCTATAGAGACACAGAACTTCAGATCCAAGTACTAACATCAAAGATTTCAAAGGGAGGAAAGGAAGCCAGGTTGAAAAGGGGGAGGAGGCGGGAGAGGGCGAAAGGGGTGGCCTTACAGATGTCTCCTGACACCTAGAGATACCCAGGGGTTATGGGACTTTTCCCTGGGCCTCCAGAGAAGGGAGGACTGGAACTCGGCCCTACCAGAAATCAGACCAGACCAGAACCAGAATTCGAGTTCTCTGCCAAGAGGAGGTGATCAGTCTCCAATCCTCAGCTCAGGCTGAGGGCCCTTCGACCAGATTCCTGAGTCCAGGACCAGGGGACTAGAAAAACGGGGAAGGATAGGAAGGGTTAAGGAGAGGAAAGAGAAAGGGAAGGGGAGAGAGGTTAATTAAGTCTCTTGTTCCTTACCCGGTCGGGGCACTCTGGCCAGTTGTCCACGTCAGGAGGAGACCAGGGACAAAAGCTGCGGCCGCTGGGTCTGGTCCATTGGCAGGCAAGCTGGCCCCTGAGTACCCCGAGTGGTCAGGATGTCAGTCTCAGTGAAGAAGAATCCCACCAGAGTCACCATTTGTTGTAGGAAGGGGGACCCCTTCCAGGGCCCGAAACTTGGCTCTTGTCTAACATTCGGAAATGAATTGTCCAAGGAGACACATGTGCTGACAAAGCAAGAGATTTTATTGGGACAGGGCACCCGAATGAACAGCAGTAGAGTAAGGGAACCCAGGAGAACTGCTCAGCCAAGCTGCTTGCAGTCTGGGGTTTTATGGTGATGGGATTAGTTTCCGGGTGGTCTCTGGCCAATCATTCTAATTCAGCCTTTCCTGGTGGCACTGCATAGCTCAGCCAAGATGGATGCTAGCGAGAGGGATTCTGGGACGTGGACAGACTCGCGGTGTCTCCTTTAGACCTTTCCTGAACTCTTCCAGTTGGTGGTGGCTTATTAGTTCCTATTCCTTATCAAGATCTCCTGTCAAAAAACAACTCATGCAAATAGTTACTATGGTGCCTGGCTAGGGTGGGTGGTTTCAATCAGTGTGCTTCCCCTAACATTAGTGCACAAAGAACCCGTATATTAGATATTATCTTCATTTTTTAAAGTGAATCTAGGTCCTGGGGAGATGCGGGATCAAGAGATCAGCCTACACCCATTCAGGCACCTGTGGGTCTCATATTACAGACTTCTGAGGGCAGGCGGCACTTGGCCCCAGGCAGTCCCAGAGGTCTGGAGATGGCCCCTTAAGGAGGAAAAGCTCCCGGTGCCTCCCAGGCAAAGTCAGCGACTAGCCGCAAGGTCCGCTCTCCTCCCCAGCCCGCCTTCCTCCCGTTCCTCCCTGCGGCCCCTGACCCGCCCTGCCGGATGCAGAACGGAAAACACTGTCCAGGAGGCTATACCCGTGCGTCACCGGCTGGCGCTGGGCCAATGACAGCCCGGGAGAGTGTCGTTTCTTCCGGTCGGGGCGGTGGGGGCTGGAACTTCCTGCGTTTCTGCCCAGCTAGTCATTTCACCGGGCTGGATCGGTGCGCCCCGAGCCGTGGGTCCGGGGCTGGGGCTGGGCTGGGCGGGTACCGCTTCCCAGGCGGTTTTCGGGAACGGGAGGGGGAAGGACAGGGAGGCCAGGACCCTTCTCTGCGCCTTTGAACTATCAGTTGACCCCCTGGAAAGCGGTGTCTGCCAGGGTCCCGCCGCGCCGCGCGCTCTCAGTGGCACCTGGCCCCGGGCGTACTTGACCCCGAGGAGACTGAAGTCCCACCTCGCCCGGGGCCAGGGGGCTGTGGCGCTACGCTGAGCCCGCGACACCCGCCTCGGTCACCCGCCTCTGAGGGCTCCTGCGTCCAGGGGCTGCAATGGCTGCGGCGGCGCTGATGGACACGGCCCAGGTTAGTGGATGGGCTTCAGGCCCGCAGCCGCTCAGCCCTTCATCCTCACGTACTCGCAGTCGGGGGATCAAAGATGGGCATTGCTTTACGACTTGATGTCTTTTTCATCTCTCTGCTTTTGAGCCTGGGTTCCTGAGGGAGCGAGTGGTCACTTCCAGCCTCGGGTCCTGAATCCAGGGCAGGGATCACAGAGAGCGGGTCCCATTTCTAACTCTAGTGGATGAGGTGGGAAACGGTTTCCTAGGCAATAGGAACCAGCGGTGTGCAAGTACAGGATGGAGCTGGGAGTGTTCAGAGAGCAGGTGGGCTGAAGTCAGCCTGGAATGGCCGGCTGAGAAGCCTGGCGTCTATTCTGAGAGTGTTGGGAGCCACAGAAGCCACAGAGCAGAGGAGAAAGGTGATGTGACTTACATCCTAACAGGGTCACCTGGAGGCCAAGTGGAAAACTGATTGTGGGCTGAGGGTGAAGGTGGGGAGAGCAATCAGTAGCTGCTGCAATACTGCTGGCCAGATGAGGAGGGCAGGTGATTGCAGGTAGAAGAAGCTATTGGATTCTAGGTAGGTCTTCTAAGTGAGGCTGACCAGATTTTCTGAGGTGGAAACTGAGAAAGAAAAGCAGCGATTTGATGGATTTGGATTTTAGCAGCTGGAAGGATGGATGAACCATCTACTGAGAAGGGAACTTGTTTGTAGGAGGAATTTTCACTGGAAATAGCAGAAGTTACATTTGGGCCATGTTCTGATGTTCCAGGGACCCCTGAGTGGAGTTGAAGCTTGAGCAGCTAGACACACAGTTATGGTGTTTGGGGGAGGCTTAGTTTAGGTTAAGAGACAGTGAATATATAAAGGGACATTGGCAGACTATACGTAAAATAGAACTCTGACCCACAACCTGCAGCAACCTGGCCAGGAAACAAATCTCCTTATCATACAATAAACAACCCAGGAAGCCATTCTGCTGTAAATTAGACTTGCAGGAACCCAGATTGCTATCTCTAGTGACAATCCGGGAAGTTAAACAATAATGTCTGTAACAGTTGGCCTCAAATAACCAGGACTTAAAAACTGACAACTACTCTCGTTTTTGTTCCAACTTAAGACCAACCAGAAATAGCCAAATATGCACTTCTAACTGATCACCTAGAATGCTCTGCTTCTAGTTAGTTTGCCTACAGCTTTCCCAGGACAACAAGGCATACCTGAAGCCTTCCATTTATTTTTTCCACTTATAAAGCTTTCCCATTCCTCTGCCTGCCTTTGAGTCTCTGCCAACATAGGTGGTTGGAAGATGGGGATTGACACATATGCACTATTGATACTATGTATAAAATTGATAGCTAATGAGAATCTACTGTATAGCACTGGGAACTCAACTCAGTGCTCTGTAGTGACCTAAATGGAAAGGAAATCCAAATAAGAGGGGATATATGTATACATATAGCTGATTTACTTTGTTGTATGGTAGAAACTAAACATTGTAAAGCAACTATATGCCAATAAAATTATTTTTAATAAAAATATTTAAAAATAAAGGGAACACATGAATTTAAAAAAATCAAAACTTAAGTGGCTAAACTCCTTTTCTATAACAAACTCAGAATAAATAGCCTTTTGCTTTTCTTGTTTTGTTGGTCTTTATTTTCACAGTGAGAAACACCAGGGACTTCCCTGGCAGTTCAGTGGTTAGGATTCCAGGCTTTCACTGCAGGGGGCATGGATTTGATCTGGGAACTAAGATCCCACAAGCTGCACTGAGTGCTTAATTGCTCAGTTATGTCTGATTCTTTTGTGACCCCCATGAACCGTAGCCCGCCAGACTCCTCTGTCCAGGGGATTTTTCCAGACAAGAATATTGGAGTGGGTGGCCATTTCCTCCTCCAGGGGCTCTTCCCTACCCAGAGATTGAACCCACATCTCCTGTGTCTCCTGCATTGTAGGCTAATTCTTTACTGCTGAGCCACTGGCAAAACCCGTGTGGGGGGAAAAAAAAAGAAACATCCAAAATGTGGCATCTGGTGTGTGGACAAGGGGTAACTGTGTGTCTGATTGGGAGGGTGGCAGTGACCTTAGGGGGAAGGAGGAAGGAAAGTGGAGCCTGAGAACTGGCCATCTTGTTTTTGTACTTTGGCTGGCTTGTTTGGCATCATAGAGGGAGAGTTAGTGTCTGTGGTAGTAGCTAGGTGGGGAGAGGGGGTCTGTATGTAGGGAAAAGTGTATCTGGCAGCTGGCCACATTTTCCTGGGGGCATAGATATGAAAGGAGGTCTGAGGCTTGATGAAGATGGAAGTAGTTTTTCCGTGAGGCCTGGGCTGGTGCTCATTTGGCAATCTGCATTCTCAGCAGGCCTTTGTGGACCCTTGAGGGAGCCATGGGATTTTCAGTCAGGCTGGAGAACAAAGGGGCAAATGGGGCAAGCTGGGAGAGCTATTGGCAGGATGACCAGAGAGGTTGGCTTTGAATAAGTGATCGGTGAAGGGACAGAATGTGCCATACAGAGAAGCGAGGGGGTCTCCTGTAGTCCCGGGTAGCTTGGATTGAAGCCAGGATCATAGCCAGGTCGAGAGGCCTTCACCTCAAGGGTGGATGTTGCCCTTGGCAGTGGAAGTCATAGAAGGTCTGGGGCAGGTTCATATTGTGGTTGTATTTGCCTAGAATTCTCTGGATGCTGTCAGGGAGGGGGAAATTTCCCCCTTTACCTCTTGTTAGAGTTCCAATGGCTGCACTAATAAAAATAATTAGCATAAGGCACACTAACAGGAGAAAAATACATTTTAATGTAAGTGAAGTCAGAAATGGTACCTAAAAAGTGGCCAGCGTCAGCATCTTTTACTTATTAGACAAACAATACCTTTGTGAGTAATCAACTGGACAAAGGAACTTAGATTTTGGGTGCCCAATCATGAAGAATCTAAACAAAGGTTGGGCTTCAGGTAGTAAATTAAAGAAGTAACAAGGTTTATTTACATAGGTTTCTTGGTCCAAATTCCCTCCCTTTGGCAATAAAGGTGTGCTTTACCTCCAGATACAGGGGGTGCACTTTTAAATAGTTTTCTTTCTTTTTTAAAAATATCATGGCCCAGTTTATTTTATGTTTTTTTTTTTTTTTTTTTTTAACTTTTTGGCCATGTGTGACATGTGGGATCTTAGTTCCCTGACCAGGGGTCAAACCTGCTCCTCCTGCAGTGGAAGACCTCCAGGGAGTGCACTTTTTATGTAGAAATTTATTTTCTGTTTTCAGGGAGACAGAAATGTGGGTCACAGTGTCCCTCTTGTGCTGGCTGTTTCTTCAGTAACTTTAATTCAAAATAATCAGTAGGCCATTGAGGCACATTTTGGGGAGGCTTATGCTAGACCCCTGGAGAAGGCAATGGCACCCCATTCCAGTACTCTTGCCTGGAAAATTCCATGGACAGAGGAGCCTGGTGGGCTGCAGTCCATGAGGTAGTAAAGAGTTGGACATGACTGAGCGACTTCACTTTCACTTTTCACTTTCATGCATTGGAAAAGGAAATGGCAACCACTCCAGTGTTCTTGCCCAAGGACAGCAGAGTCTGGCAGGCTGCCATCGATGGGGTAGCACAGAGTCGGACACGACTGAAGTGACTTAACAGCTTAGCAGCAGCATGCTAGACCCCAGTAGTTCCCTCCTCTGGAACTTCCTCTGTGGAAAGAGAATAGGCAAGAGAAGTCCTCCAGCTTATTGAGGGCTTCCCACGTGGTGCTAATGTTAAAGAATCCACCTGCCAACATAGGAGACATAAGAGAGGTGGGTTCAGTTGCTGGGTGGGGAAGAGCCACAGGAGTAGAAAATGGCACTCCACACCAGTATTCTTGCCTTGAGAATTCCATGGACAGAGGAGACTGGCAGCCCATGGGATCACAAAGAGCTGGACACGACTGAGTGTCTGAGCACCAGTTCACTGAAGCAGATTGTTAGTTCTGAGGTCAGTTCAAGAAAACAATTATACCTCATTTCAGGAGGCAGTGATGCAGATGGGCTCCAGAAGCTAGGCCTATGGTACAAGCGATCAGGTAGTGAGACATTTCTCGGAAAACAAAAGAGAACAAAGGGTTAATGTTTGGAGTCCATTATAAACCAGTTTCTGACATCAGGATGCAGTCAAGAAGATTTCTAGCTGTCAGGGTCGAAGCATCTTTTGCAGTTTGAAATGTCTTTGATGTCACCAGGTGTTCTTTCTAAGTGGCTCATACAGCAGCAAGCATGAGGATTGTTTAAATATGAGCTGTTGTGGCAGTTTCTCTGAAATTTCTATCAAGTCATCTAGCTTCAATTTTCAAGGCATCGGGAAAAGGGCAGTTTTAGTTCTCAATGATTCCAAGTCAAAAGTAGGGGAGAAAATTGGAAACAAAGAGTTATAGCCAGATACCGGACGGAATTAGAACACTTCAGGATCTAGTCCAGATTTCAGGTAAACAACAAAACCTCAATGAAACTAACAGTACTAAAATCATACATACAAGGGTTCAATTTAGAACCAGGGTTTAATCCTGGTCAGGGAACTAAGATCCTATAAGCTATGGTGCAGCTAAAAAGAAAAACAATGAAATAAAGTCAAGTTCTTTCAAATTGTTTGGTTGTATCTGAGTCTGTGTGTATTTCTCAAATAAGACTTTCCAGTCAAAGGCCTTGATAAGATAACCAATATTTCTAATTGTGTTCTATTTAAAGGAGAACAGAGTCTTATTGAACTTTTCCAAATGTAACTATTTTGTTAAAAAAATAAGGATACTCATGAGAGTTTCTGAATTCTGGAGCAATCAGGTGGGGAGAAAAAAATGTTTTATTTTTGCTTACAAAGGTATGCTGTGCCATGTTTAGTCACTTAGTCGTGTCCGACTCTTTGCGACCCGTGGACTGTAGCCAGCCAGGCTCCTCTTTCTATGGGTATTCTCCTGGCAAAAGTACTGGAGTGGGTTGCCATTTCCTTCTCCAGGGGATCTTCCCAACCCAGGGAGGAACCCAGGTCTCCTGCATTGCAGGAGGATTCTTTACCATCTGAGCCACTAGGGAAGCCCAAGAATACTGGAGTGGGTAGCCTATCCCTTCTCCAGAGGAAATTTCTGACCCAGGAATAGGACTAGGATCTTCTGCACTGCAGGTGGATTCTTTAACAGCTGAGCTACCAAGAAGTCCAATTCACCAAACTGCTGTAAATCTTTTTAAAAGAATTCCTTGTATTTGGAAAACAAAAGATTAAAAATCAATAATATTATATTTTAAACAAACAGTCATAAAAACTGTAATCATATCCATCAGTTCATTCAATTCCATGTAATTAATTCTTATTCTGCTTTGTGTCCAGTTCTTCCATTAGTTCTGTTGACTTTACCTGATGATTAAGCTTGAGGGTAACAGTGATATTCCAAGGAGTTAGTAAGATTTTTGTTAAGGCTTGAATGATTTGCCCAGTGAGGTGGGTGCCTTGATCACTGGAGATTATGTACTGTATACCCCAAAAGAAAATACATTACAAAAAATTGTTTCTTTGCCCCTGTGATGTCATCAGTCTTGTAGCAAGGGAAGGCTTCAACCCGTCTGGCAAGCATACATGTAATAATAACATTCTGATAAACCATATTTAGTGGCAGTTGAATGATGTCCAGCTGCAGGTGCTCAAAGGGTCCAGAGGGAATCTGGGGCAAAAATAGTTTTTCCCAGGGTTATGGACCTGAAAGTTCAGACATCACTGATAGGCTGTTTTTTCAGTTTTATAGAATTCTCCCTGCCAATGTCTATTTAAGTGCACCTTAAGTGCATGATGGTGAATGAAAGAGTGCAGGGGGAAAATGTGAGCTTTGCCAGGGAGCTGGGGAGAACTTAGTAGCCATCTTGATTTTCCCATAGCCCTGACTGTTTGTTTAGTTTGCAACTATTGTTTACCTATTTTAATTTATCTTATTCAGTAGCATACTGTTGCCTTGGTACAAGGATATCAGGATGGCAAAAGTCTGGCAAGAAGGGGGTCAGGATTTTTGTAGAAGCAGAATGGATTTTGTTCACATGTGCCACAGTCTTTATAAATTCTGTTGCTACTGCCTTCGCTTGAAGGTCAGTTAGGGCATTTCTCTGATACTTGGGTTCAATTCCTTTAGTCTGAGCCTCCATCTTGATGATAGATGGCATTTTATGCCAGGACATACATGACTTCAGGAATTTCATCTAATTTCTGGAACACTTAGAACACATACCTATATAGATACAACATAAAGAAGATGATAACAGTTTCCACATAATTTAACATATCAAATATAGCTGATTAATTTAATGTCTTTTTATAAGGAGAAAGAATAAATCTTTGAGGTATTTTAGAGGGCCCCCAAACTATCTCATCTCTCAAAGTCCTAGATAAAAAGATTTCATTTACAATTTGATTTGAGGGAAGTTTGTAAAAATATTTTTAAAATTGGACTTTGTCAAATAGATCTTGACAGCAATGCTTCATTATCCATTCAATGAAACTAACAATTAAAACCTTTGGCAAATATAGGTGGTTATGTAGTTCTGAGCAATATTTAGCTCTTTTAATAGCAATAGGACTAGTTTTACTCAATGAATCAAAGAACTGATAAAGACAACAGAAAGTAAGTAATTATTTTGACAAGACAGAAGATCTTTGGTGTTTTCCTAAGTATATTATTTAAAGGTAAAGAAAAGCCTTTCATAATCTCTTATTATTAAGAGCAGACCAACAGGAAAAGAAAAACTTTGTTCTTTTAATAGAAAACCAAATTCCAATTTTTACTGCTTTACTTTGATATTAAAACTTACTTGCTTAACTAAATCTATTCCAATCTTATTCAATCATGACCACATATAAAATTCCTTTCTAAAGACTCCTTTATGCACAATCCTACAGAATTTAATTTTAGTTTATCCCTTGTTTTCTTTCCCATTTAAAACAAACTAGCTTTAGGACAAAATTACTTTCATTTTCCTTAACAAAAACATCTCCACACCTTATTTTTTCTCTTCCCAAAACACATTCTATTATTGTATCTGGCAGCTTTAACCACATATTTAATTAGAATCCTCAATCTTTTGAAATCTTAATTTTTAGTGAAAATAAAGAAGTAAACAGTTGTAAACTTTATTAACATTTTATGGCTTGGCAAATTTATAAGTACATTGTATAATTTCTAGAAACATATGTTACTTCATAGTATAGTCTTTCAATAAAACGCAAGATATATTCACCAGAGCCAAACATACTTTATCTCTCTGTAATGAGAGGCCAAAAGTACATATAAACTTAGACATTAGCAATTAATGTTTCAGTACTTTATCTTACTTGGAAATGATCTAGGTGGCCAACAAATTCCCATCATTTAATTTAACATAGCAAAACATAGGGTATAACTTACCAAATGGATTTATGGAGTTATTTAAGTGGACATACTGTAACACAATTATTGTTTAAAAATCTATCTAAAAACTGATCACATTTACATCTATTTTATATATTTATTTTTATTTATTTTTCCTGCCAATTTGCATGGTTTGCAGGATCTTAGTTCCCTGATCAAGGATTGGCCTGGGCCATGGCAACAAATCCTAATGATGGGGCCGCCAGGGAATTCCCTAATTTATTTGTTTTTAACAATCAGATTACTCATAAAAATTTCATGAGACTTTAAAGTAATCATTATTCTAAGTTTGTTTGTTTAGTGACAAACTTTGCAACAGAGACAATGAAACCATTTGACTAATAAACCCAGGTAGGAAAAAAGTTGTTTATCTACATTATATTTAATGTTAAATCTGAGATATTAATTTAACCAACAAGTTTAAAAGTAGCTCTTATTTACTAAAGATTATCCTAAATATATGAACTTGAAAGATATTTGTTATTTTTATTACATATTTGAGAATTTTTATATAAGTGCTTATTTTTATAAGCCAGTTAAATAAAGGTCTTTTACAAATTAATTTTGGCAGTACCATCAGAGGTGGCATACACATACTGACTTATAGACAGACACAACCAGAGAACTCGTAGTTCTCATTTTAAAACTTTAATCATGAATTAAGTACAATATAAAGCTTACGCATGTGTGCTCAGCCTATCAGTCATGTCTGACTCTTTGCAACTCCATGGACTGGGGTCTGCCAGGTTCCTCTGTCCATGGAATTTTCCAGGCAAGAATACTGAAAAGGGTTACCATTTCTTACTCCAGGGGATCTTCTCGATCCAGGGATCAAACCCAAGAGACTCTTGAGTCTCCTGCATTGGCAGGTAAATTCTTTACCACTGCACCACTGGGGAAGCATATAAAATTTGCTAGTTTATAAGTAACAGTTGGAATAAGTTAGATTATTTGTTCGGATTTTGTCCTTCGAGGAGAAGACAGATAAGATGTGTTTGCCCTTGGCAAACAATTTTAAGGAGGCTGTGACTTAGAGTTTCAACAAGGGAGGCTTTTTAGCAGTTGGTGTTTTAAAAGTCTCTCTCTCTTTTCAATTTCAAGTTTTACTGATTGAGCTAATGTAGGCTCAGGCTCAGTGGGCTGTGTTTACATTTAAAAAACATGATAAGGTTTATAACTTGAAGAGACAGAAAAAGAAAATATGCTTTCTCCTAGGAGTTTTGGAGTATCTTTTTCTATTACCGTATGCTTTAGGGTAATTATTAGGGGCCCTGCATTTCAGACCCAGAGCTCAACTGGTATCTCTTTGCCTACCTGCCTGTGGGCATTGCTGTGGGCTGACACAGCAGTCATAGAAGATGTGGAACCAAGGTCTGAGATCTCTGTGTTGGGGAGTTGGGGAGGAGGGTGAACCGTGAACAGAGAGAGAGTCCTGAGGAAAAAAGCTGATCATGGAATGAACTGTCCCCATCATCATGGCAGAGCTGTGTGACCTTTGAGGACGTGACCATTTACTTCTCCCCAGAGGAGTGGGGACTCCTTGATGCGGCTCAGAGACTCCTGTACTGTGATGTGATGCTGGAGAACTTTGCACTGATCGCTTCCCTTGGTAAGGCTTTTACACCCACCCAGGTGTCCTGAGCTCATCTCTGCCCATTCCCTTTTCCCAAGAGGTTGTTCTTTCCTTCCCACAGCTGGGCTATGGGCTCTGCTTCCTCCCCTCCCCCTGCCTTTGTTTTTTGGGCTATGCTGGGTATTCATTGAAATGTGCAGGCTTCTCTAGTTGCATTGAGTAGGTTTCTCTAGCTGTTGTGTGCAGCATGTGGGTTCTTAGTTCCCCGACCAAGAATTGAACCCAAGTCCTCTGCATTGGGAAGTAGATTCTTAACCACTGGACCACCAGGGAAGTCCCCCACCTCTTCAGGTATATGTGCTGTGGGTCAGAGTTGAGCTGTGTGCAGGGTCCCATGCTCTCCCAAGCAGCCTCAACACCTACTGTCTCGAAGCCTGGTGGCGAAGGGTCCTAGAAGGAGGAGTCTTGCAATTAGCCCAGCAGATTCCATCTGACTCAGCCACTGATCTCACAGGTGATTGTTCAGGTCTCTGAAAGTTCTGTTTGGCTCCTTTGCTTTAGCTAACATTGCCTAAGGCCTGACTGCCAGGAATTCTAGGCACTGATGTGGTCTCTGTTTGCCATGACCACTGGGATGTTCCTGCCAGATCTCCCTTGTGTGTTCCTTTTGTAATTATATTTCCTTTCCTGTGTTCTATTGTGAGATAATTCACCTGGGCAAGTGCTGGTCCCTTACCTGCCCCATCTTCCCCCTAGGACTTGCATCTTTCCAGGTCTCACATAGTTGCCCAGCTGGAGATGGGGGCAGAGCCCTGGGTGCCTGATCGAGTGGATATGACTTCAGCCATGGCAAGAGGGGTGTATAGAGGGCCTGGCTCAGGTAAGTGTGGGTGGGGGAGCATGTGACATCACTACTGTCTTCAAATCATACCTGCCACTTTTCTTGTATTCATCATTCTTTTGGCGCCAAGCTAGTGGGCTTATATCTCTTCTACCTTGCCTTTCCTATTTTTGGTATGTTGACCACTGGTCATTTCTTCTCTGATTGGGCCTCCGTCTGTGCCCCTCACTGTTTCCACAGCTCCCTCTGCAGCACTCTTCAGCATGGGTCTGCATTTCATGTGTCATGAGATGTGCACATTCCTCTGATAGTCCTTGAACACTAGTCAACCAGTTATAATCAGGTTTTCCCAGAACTGGATATACCCTTCTGCACAGCCATCACAGGTTATCAGCAGCTGGAGCCCCCCAAAAGACTTTGTTAAGAACAGAGCTGAAGACCTGCCTTTCCATCTGACACTGTGCCCATCTTTGTGTCCTGGCTCCTGGTATCAGTTCAGTTCAGTTCAGTCACTCAGTTGTGTCTGACTCTTTGCGACTCCATGAATTACAGCACGCCAGGCCTCCCTGTCCATCACCAACTCCTGGAGTTCACTCAAACTCATATCCATCAAGTCGGTGATGCCATCTAGCCATCTCATCCTCTGTCGTTCCCTTTCCCTCCTGCCCTCAATCCCTCCCAGCATCAGAGTCTTTTCCAATGAGTCAACTCTTCTCATGAGGTGGCCAAAGTACTGGAGTTTTGGCTTTAGCATCATTCCTTCCAAAGAACACCCAGGGCTGATCTCCTTCAGATTGGACTGGTTGGATCTTCTTGCAGTCCAAGGGACTCTCAAGAGTCTTCTCCAACACCACAGTTCAAAAGCATCAATTCTTCAGCGCTCAGCTTTCTTCACAGTCCCAACTCTCACATCCATACATGACCACTGGAAAACCATAGCCTTGACTAAGTGGACATTTGTTGGCAAAGTAATGTCTCTGCTTTTGAATATGCTGTCTAGGTTGGTCATAACTTTTCTTCCAAGGAGTAAGCGTCTTTTAATTTCATGGCTGCAGTCACCATCTGCAGTGATTTTGGAGCTCCCAAAAATAAAGTGTGACACTGTTTCCACTGGTTACCCACCTATTTCCCATGAAGTGATGGGACTAGTGCCATGATTTTCGTTTTCTGAATGTTGAGCTTTAAGCCAACTTTTTCGCTCTCCTCTTTCACTTTCATCAAGAGGCTTTTTAATTCCTCTTCACTTTCTGCCATAAGGGTGGTGTCATCTGCATATCTGAGGTTATTGATATTTCTCCCAGCAATCTTGATTCCAGCTTGTGCTTCTTCCAGCCCAGCACTTCTCATGATGTACTCTGCATATAGTTCAATAAGCAGGGAGACAATATACAGCTTTGACGTACTCCTTTTCCTATTTGGAACAAATCTGTTGTTCCATGTCCAGTTCTAACTGTTGCTTCCTGACCTGCATATAGGTTTCTCAAGAGGCAGGTCAGGTGGTCTGGTCGTCCCATCTCTTTCAGAATTTCCCACAGTTTATTGTGATCCACACAGTCAAAGGCTTTGGCATAATCAATAAAGCAGAAATAGATGTTTTCCTGGAACTCTCTTGCTTTTCCATGATCCAGCGGATGTTGGCAATTTGATTTCTGGTTCCTCTGCCTTTTCTAAAACCAGCTTGAACATCAGAAAGTTCATGGTTCATGTATTGCTGAAGCCTGGCTTGGAGAATTTTGACTATTACTTTACTAGTGTGTGAGATGAGAGCAATTGTGCGGTAGTTTGAGCCTTCTTTTGGCATTGCCTTTCTTTGGGACTGGAATAAAACTGACCTTTTCCAGTCCTGTGGCCACTGCTGAGTTTTCTAAATTTTCTGGCATATTGAATGTAGCACTTTCACAGCATCATCTTCCAGGATTTGAAATAGCTCACCTGGAATTCTGTCACCTCCACTAGCTTTGTTTGTAGTGATGCTTTCTAAGGCCCAGTTGACTTCACATTCCAGATGTCTGGCTCTAGGTGTGTGATCACACCGTTGTGATTATCTTGGTCGTGAAGATTTTTTTGTACAGTTCTGTGTATTCTTGCCACCTCTTCTTAATATCTTCTGCTTCTGTTAGGTCCATACCATTTCTGTCCTTTATTGAGCCCATCTTTGCATGAAATGTTCCCTTGATATCTCTAATTTTCTTGAAGAGATCTCTAGTCTTTCCCATTCTATTGTTTTCCTCTATTTCTTTGCATTGATCACTGAGGAAGTCTTTCTTGTTATTCTCTGGAACTCTGCATTCATATGCTTATATCTTTCCTTTTCTCCTTTGCTTTTCGCCTCTCTTCTTTTCACAGCTATTTGTAAGGCCTCCCCAGACAGCCATTTTGCATTTTTGCATATCTTTTCCATGGGGATGGTCTTGATCCCTGTCTCCTGTACAATGTCACGAACCTCATTCCATAGTTCATCAGGCACTCTATCTATCAGATCTAGGCCCTTAAATCTATTTCTCACTTCCACTGTATAATCACAACGAATTTGATTTAGGTCATACCTGAATGGTCTAGTGGTTTTCCCTACTTTCTACAGTTCAAATCTGAATTTGGCAATAAGGAGCTTATGATCTGAGCCACAGTCAGCTCCCGGTCTTTTTTTGCTGACTTTATGGAGCTTCTCCATCTTGGGCTGCAAAGAATATAATCAATCTGATTTCAGTGTTGACCGTCTGGTGATGTCCATGTGTAGAGTCTTCTCTTGTATTTTTGGAAGAGGGTGTTTGCCATGACCAATGTGTTCTCTTGGCAAAACTCTATTAGCCTTTGCCCTGCATCATTGTGTATTCCAAAGCCAAATCTGCCAGTTACTCCAGGTGTTTCTTGACTTCCTACTTTTGCATTCCAGTCCCCTATAATGAAAAGGACATCTTTTTTGGGTGTTAGTTCTAAAAGGCCTCATAGGTCTCCATAGAACCATTCAACTTCAGCTTCTTCAGTATTACTGTTTGGGGTATAGCCTTGGATTACTGTGATATTGAATGGTTTGCCTTGGAGACTATTAGAGATCATTCTGTCGTTTTTGGAGGTTGCATCCAAGTACTGCATTTCGGACTCTTTTGTTGACCATGATGGCTACTCCATTTCTTCTGAGGGATTCCTGCCTGCAGTAGTAGATATAATGGTCATCTGAGTTAAATTCACCCGTTCCAGTTCATTTTAGTTTGCTGATTACTAGAATATCCACATTCACTCTTGCCATCTCTTCTTTGACCACTTACAATTTGCCTTTATTCATGGACCTAACATTCCAGGTTCCTATGCAATATTGCTCTTTATAGCATTGGACCTTGCTTCTGTCACCACTCACATCCACAACTGGGCATTGTTTTTGCTTTGGCTCCATCCCTTCATTCTTTCTGGAGTTATTTCTCCACTGATCTCCAGTAGCATATTGGGCACCTACTGACCTGGGGAGTTCCTCTTTCAGTATCCTATCATTTTGCCTTTTCATACTGTTCATGGTGTTCTCAAGGCAAGAATGCTGAAGTTGTTTGCCATTCCCTTCTCCAGTGGACCACATTCTGTCAGACCTCTCCACCATGACTCACCCGTCTTGGGTGGCCCCACAGGGCATGGCTTTGTTTCATTGAGTTAGACAAGGCTGTGGTCCTAGTGTGATTAGATTGACTAGTTTTCTGTGATTATGGTTTCAGTGTGTCTGCCCTCTGATGCCCTCTTGCAACACCTACTGTTTTACTTGGGTTTCTCTTACCTTGGTTGTGGGGTATCTCTTCATGGCTGCTCCAGCAAAGCACAGCCACTGCTCCTTACCTTGGATGAGGGGTATCTCCTCACCGCTGCCTGTCCTGACCTTGAAAATAGAGTAGCTCCTCTAGGCACTCCTGCCCCCACGCAGCCACCGCTCCTTAGACGTGTGGTTGCTCCTCTCTGCCGCCACCCCTGACCTCGGGCTTCAGGTATGGCCTCCCTTATTTCATGAGCTTACGAGGCACAAGACTGCTGGGAAGACCATTCCTTATCTTGATCTTAGGCCTCTCATCTTGCCAACAGTCCCACTGACTGATTCCTGGGTCATACTTGCATTTGTGATTGGATTGTTTCCTTCCATGAACATTAACTTGAATATTACCAGCATTTCTCTACTTTCAGATTTTTACTGTGGAACAGAGGGTGAGGAATCACCTGCTGAGCTCAGTGTTTCTGTAGAAGTGTCAGAGAACATGAACTCCAAGGCAGTTCCATCCACCCCGAAGGGCTACCCCTGTAACCTGTGTGGCCTACACTTGAAAGACTTTCTATATCTGGCTGAACACCAGGCAACACATTCCAAGAAGAAACCACACGCGCATGAGGCACATAGGAAAGAGTTCAAGTTCAATGCTGACTTTCACCAGCCACAGATGAAGCAGAATGTGGACAAGTCTGTTGGAAGGAATGAAGGCAGGGCCTTGCTTGTGAAGAGCTTCAGAGATGACACATCAAAGAAATCTTTCACATTCAGGGGAGGATGGGAAGGCCTCTGTGGCCAGATGTGGTTTTCTGCAGCATCAGGTCACTACCAGTGTGGGGAGCCAGAGCAGAGCTCTCAAAGTGTGGTGGATTTTCCCACTGTGCAACTCCATAAGAAGTACAGTAAATTTGAGAATGCTGTCAGTGACAAACTTTCTCTTGTTCAGCAGAGAACCCACACTGGAGAAAGGTCTTATGAGTGCAACAAATGTGGGATATTCTTCAGCTATGCTGCTGGCCTCTTTCAACACCAGAGAGATCATAATCGAGGAAAGCCTTATGAGTGTGGTGAATGTGGGAAATTCTTCAGCCAGCACTCCAGTCTCATCAAACATCAGAGAGTTCACACTGGTGAAAGTCCTCACGTGTGCAGTGAGTGCGGCAAATTTTTAGTCGAAGTTCTAATCTTATTCAACATAAGAGGGTCCACACTGGAGAAAAGCCTTATGAATGCAGTGAGTGTGGGAAGTTCTTCAGGCAACGCTCGAACCTTATTCATCATAAGAGGGTTCATACTGGTAAAAGTGCTCATGAGTGCAGTGAGTGTGGAAAATCCTTCAACTGCAACTCCAGCCTAATTAAACACTGGAGAGTTCACACTGGAGAAAAACCTTACAAGTGCAATGAATGTGGTAAATTCTTTAGCCGCTTTGATGGACTTGTTCAACATCAGATAGTTCATTCAGGTGAACGACCATACAGATGCAGCGTATGTGGGAAAGCGTTCCGCCGGAGCTCTGACCTCATGAATCATCAGCGAGTCCACACTGGTGAAAGGCCTTATGAGTGCAGTGAATGTGGGAAAACCTTCAGACGAAGTTCTAATCTGAGGCAGCATCGGAAAGTTCACAAGCCAGATAAGCCATATAAATGCAATGAATGTGGAAAAACCTTCAGCCAAAGGTCTACTCTCATCCAGCATCAGAAAATTCACGCTAGAGAAAAGAGTACAGAGGATGTTCTCCCTCCTTCTTCAGCACAACAGCACCTCCTAGAGATGAACTCTGAGAGTGGTCTTTGTGAAGGAGCTGTCAGCCAGAAGTTAAACCTTGTTCACGCAAATATCTACGCTGGAAAGATTCCCAATGGATGCTAAATAAATTGGAGGCTTTCTGGAGAAAGGCTACATTTTCTGATCCCAAATTTTTTCAGAGTTTTTGTCACTGCTAGTGTCTTTGGTAAAAGTCATCTCAGCTCTACCCACTGGCAGGTCTCCAGAGTGTGTGCCAGCCACTTCCTGTTCTCAGGGAAGACAGGCCTCTGTTTCCTCTTTTGAGAGGGAATTGTGAGTAGCCTGAGGCCATAGGAAGATGTTTTCCCTTCCGCTGTGACTGCTTTAGCTGTGATCATGACCCATCTTTGCCATGAAGACATGATCTGGGTCCTACTGGCAGGGGTTTCCCTTTTCCAAAGACATTGTTGATCTTGTATGATGCTCATGATGGATTCATCCAGTTTCTACATTATCCATCCTTGACTTTACATTGCTCTGATTTGGGTGATAAGGGCCTTATTGATAAAATCACCTTTAATCTCCTGTATTCTGATAACTGTGTGGAGTGGGTTGAGAACAAAATGAAGGTCTTCCAAACCAAACAAGTCTCCAAATTTATTGCCTCAGTGAAGAGTGGGATGGCAGAGAATAGTTCTCAGTCCAGAGTTGGCCTCATTTGTGTTGCTACCTGAGGTCTCCTAGGGAAGATTGTAAGGCTTGGTGGGCCTAATGTTGTGACCTGAAGGGCATGAATTTTTGTAGATTAGAGATTACCTTGAAGAAGGGGAGGTTGTGCAATCACCAGTGCATCTGGAAACAGCTTGATTTAGGCCCTCTTTTCCCCGAGGATGCCTCCTATTCCTTAGCACTGTCTAGTAGACCTTGTTTACCTGGCCTCTGCCAAGGAGTCATATGCCTTTGATGTCTAAAATCCAGTATAAGTCACCTACTGTAAGACTTACTGGGTCCAATTGGCAGATTAGAGGGAATGTATCTGTTATAAAAGTGCATCCACAAATGTTCCCTTAAATGTAGCTATGCAGGATTCAGGACTTGCAGAAATTCTCAGAACCTCCAGACCTCTGTCCTATGACTAAGGCCACTGGCAGAGGAAATCAGCTAAAGGTTTTGTGGGTTACTGCAGGCTGTCTGCATTATTCATGTCAAAACCAGTGTTGTGTTGGCAGAGAAATGGGGACTAAGAGAAGGTATATCTTGTAAGCCAGGGAGGAGGCATTTGTGACATAGCCAACACCATTTTTGGTGTCAACACATGAGGAGAGAGGGAATAGAAGTCAAATCTTAAATTTTCTAAAATAAGTGGGAGAGTGTCGGGAGCCACGTTAGGCATTATGACAAAATGGAGGCATGGCCCTAAACCCCCTCCCTTTGTTCGTAGGCAGGGACCTGGAATGAAGGAGTTAGGCTTTGTGGTTATGACTTGTTTTTTCCTTTTCTTGGCTGAGCTGACTGAAGAGAATATTAAGGTGTTTATTGTTTTTGAGAGGAGCATGAGAAGGCATAAAGCCTTCTGCAGCTGTGCTCAAAGAATAATTCATAAAGTTAATCATTGACATTTGTTCAAGGACTTTTACAAAAGACTATTCCAGAGTGAGCACACAGGCCAGAGCTTGAGGCCATGGGAGGGATTGCTATTTGAAGCCCATTTGTGAGAAAAGTGTTTATGGCAAAGGAGTTTGCTGAATTTAGGGCTTAGGAATAATTAAAATAGAAGCTAAATATTTAAGGATTGATGTAACGTTAGCATATTTTACTATAGCTTATAGGACTTTAGAGATATTATTAGTTAGAAGCCCTGTCTAAGAAATAGTGAGCTTAGGATACTAGGGGCAAACAGGACTTAGAAAGATAAGAAATCAACCAAGGAATGTGGTATGCAGCCCAGACATTAGCATGAGTTACAGTGTATTCACAAGGACACATGAGAAAAAGTAGATAAGGGAATCACCAAGGAAGGAACTCCTTTTGAGGGGCATCAATGATTTTTGGAGAAAAATAAATCTAGGTCAATGAGAACTAAAAATAACACCCTGACCTAATGCTTTTGTAAAAGCATGAAAGGGAATCATAAGCTTGAAATAAATAGGCAGTCCAAGAAAACTGAGAGGCTGCCTCAGTTTCTCGCCAACACTGCTCACCCCTTCAGGTTGAATCTCTGGCTGCTAGAGCTGGACTCCAGCAAATGGCGCCTGAAGAGGGACACTGAAAGGTAGGTAATTTGAGATGGTAATGCGGGGCAGTTAGGATTGTACCTGTGTGTGTCTGGCACCCCTCTGCAGTTTAGGCAGGGTGAGGAGGGTACAGAATGAATAAGAATATTCTCTAGGAGAATGGGTTTCTCTACATCTAAGAATAGACAAATGTTTATTGAAATATTACTTCACATGTTAGTCCATAGAGGCATTAAAGAAAGCACAGGAAGACTGTCTAAATTTCTACTTTTGTTTTATACTTTGCATGGGCCAGAAAGGGTTCCTGTATATGATTTTGCTCTGTGGAAAATGATTAGAAATGTCCTGGACCCCTGTCATGAGGCTGTTAGACAGCCTATGGGGGAGGCTATAGCGGTGGGTGGTGGGTCTCCACCTTCTGTGCAGATCATATTTTCTGCCATTGACGAAGAAAAGGAGGGAGACTGTGCTCTACCTCCTGAGGAAGGAGAGGGCTTACAGGACGCTGTGGCCAGGCGCCCTGGTGAGCCCCCTCCCCCTCTATGCAAACCTTTAAAAACTTATCCACCACTTTCTGATTTAAGGTGATCTCCTTTTGCACCTTCCAGGGCCTAGGAGTTCCCCACTTTGCCTCAAAAGCCTCCCAAAGCGTTGCCTAAGGCTGAGGAAGATAAAATGTTTTTTGAACAAAGGAGCTTTTAAAGCAGACGCGTGCACAATACACATAGCGTGCTCCTTGGAGAAAACCCCCTCATGGGGGGCCTCACCCAGCCTAGGAGAGAAGTGGAACGATAAGGGGGCTTGGCAACAATATTAACCCCTGATGTGCCGTTACTCCGATTCCAATACCTGGGGGCATTGTAGGACTTGTGCTGGGGTATATCTGCTTTGTTTTCAAGGAATTTTGGTGGTGCCTGGTATAGAAGATTCTGATTATATTGGAGAAATTAAAGTTTTGATCTCGCCACCTACAAAAACTGCAAATTAATAAATGTCAAAGAGTAACACAGCTTTTGCTTTTACCTTATTATCAGACAGGAAAAAAATCTTGACTTCTCAAGCTAGGGGCCCCAGAGGATTTGGATCTAATGATCCACCTTTTTGGGTGTGGGAAATTACAGCTTCAAGGCCTTTGAAAGATCTTTTAATTCAAGGGAATAAAATGTCAGGGCTGTTAGATACTGGAGCAGATGTCTCTTGCATTGGTGGAAAAGATTGCCCCTCGTCCTGGCCGACCGACTTGACCAGTGCCAGCCTGGTAGGAATAGGGTCAGTGCCCTCGGTTGCTAGGAGCAACCTGGTCAGATGAGAAGAGGGTACAAGGCAACTTTTGTCTATATGTGATTCCTTCACTACATTTTTCTTTATGGGAGAGATATTATCTCAGATGGGATTGCTTTTATATAGCCCAGATAAAAAGGTTACTAGTCAAATGCTGCAAATTGGGTATAATCCTGATAACGGGCTTGGTGAAGATCAGCAGAAAATTGTTTCTCCATTAGAGACGATTCCTAACAAAAATACACAAGGTCTAGGATATTCAAATTTATCTTCAAGGCTGTTGCTCTTACTGCTGACCCTATTACCTGGAAATCTAATGATCTGGTATGGGTGGAACAGTGGCCCTTAACAGCTAAAAAGCTACAGGCAGCTGAGGATTTAGTTGTGGAACAACTGGGAGCCTGCCATACAGAGCCTTCTAATAGCCCCTGAAATACTCCTATTTTTGTTAAGAAGAAATCAAGAAAGTGGAGAATTGTTACAAAAGTTGAGAGCTATAAACGTAACTATGAAAGACATGAGTGCCCTCCAGCTGGGCCTCCCTTCCCCAGTGGCTATGCCTTTTCAATATAATGTGATAGTTATAGATCTACAGGATTGTTTCTTTGCCATTCCCCTGGCTGATCAAGATTGTAAGCGGTTTGCCTTCAGTCTCCCTTCAGCTAATTTTAAACAGCCCCATAGAAGGTTTCAATGGAAGGTTTTGCCCCAGGGAATGAAACATAGCCCCACCTTGTGTCAGAAATTTGTAGACCAAGCTGTGCAAAATGTTAGAAGAACTATAAGGATCTATATTTGATACATTATATGGATGACATTTTGGCAGCTCATAAAGACAGAGCCTTGTAGTTTGTAGCAACAAATCTCTAAATTGTTGAGGCTTTGGAAAACTGGAGTTTGAAGATAGCTCTAGATAGTTCAGTTCAGTTCAGTCGATCAGTTGTGTCTGACTCTTTGTGACCCCATGAATCGCAGCACGCCAGGCCTCCCTGTCCATCACCGACTCCCAGAGTTCACTCAGACTCACGTCCATCGAGTCCGTGATGCCATCCAGCCATCTCATCCTCTGTTGTCCCCTTCTCCTCCTGCCCTCAGTCCCTCCCAGCATCAGAGTCTTTTCCAGTGAGTCAACTCCGCATGAGGTGGCCAAAGTACTGGAGTTTCAGCTTTAGCATCATTCCTACCAAAGAAATCCCAGGGCTGATCTCCTTCAGAATGGACTGGTTGGATCTCCTTGCAGTCCAAGGGACTCTCAAGAGTCTTCTCCAACACCACAGTTCAAAAGCATCAATTCTTCGGCGCTCAGCCTTCTTCACAGTCCAACTCTCACATTCATACATGACCACAGGAAAAACCATAGCCTTGACTAGACGGACCTTAGTCAGCAAAGTAATGTCTCTGCTTTTGAATATGCTATCTAGTTTGGTCATAACTTTCCTTCCAAGGAGTAAGTGTCTTTTAATTTCTCCAGATAAGATACAAGTAAATCCTCCCTTTTCTTATTTAGGGAGGGTATTAAATACCATACTGTGAGTCATGCCCCTCTGCAGCTGCAGAGAGATCATTTACTATTTATATGATTTCCAAAAATTACTAGGAGGTATTGATTGGTACGCCAACATTCAAGACTGACTACTGCAGATTTAAAGCCTTTGTTTAATTGCTTAAGGGGCGGTCATAATCCCAATTCTAAGAGAAAATTGACTAGTGAGGCAGAGTTGGCTCTTGTTAAAGTGGATGAGGCTTTGAATGATCAGTTAATTAGGGTTAATATTACCAGAGGATGGGATTTAATTATTCTCACCACAGAACATACACCTACAGGATGCTTTTGGCAAGAAGGCCCATTGGAATGGCTCCATCTACCAGTAGACCCCCCCAATAGTTTTGTCTTATCCCAGCTTGGTGGCACAATTAATTATGAAAGGTAGAAAAGAAGTGTGGAACTTTTTGGAAAAGAAGTAGCAAATATAGTGATTCCATTCAATAAGGGTCAACTGCAATTTCTTTTACAACACAGTGATGATTGACAAGTTGCCCTGATAAATTTCAGGAGTCAAAGTTTATTTCATTTGCCCTCAAGCCCCCTTTTACCTTTTTTGAAAACATCCAGTGATTTTTCTGAAGAAATTTTCTATTCAACCTTTGGAAGGGGCAATTTTAGTTTTCACAGATGGTTCCTCTAATGGTAAAGGAAACCATTAATAGAAAATCCATGTTCAGGTAACTGAAGAGACATCTGCCCAGAGCACTGAGTTACGAACAGTTATTTGGGCTTTTCAACATTTAAGAGACCACACCTTCAATCTTTTGACTGACTCCCGATATATTGTAGGGTTGTTTCCTCATATTGAGATTTGCTAATATTCTGGAAAATAAAACTACCATCTTCTCGTTGTTACCTGATTTACAGAAAGAGATTAAACACACAGATAAGAAATATTCTGTGGGACATATTAGAGCCTATTCCAGCTTGCCTGGCCCTTTGCATGAAGGAAATGCTTTGGCAGATGCATTAACTAAAGTAATTGCTTTAAACTTACATGAAAAGCTTGACAAGGCCAAAAATTCTAGCAAAATTCACCATCAAAATGCAGCTAGGTTAAGGTATGAATTTCATATCCCTAGGGAAACAGCTAGACAGATAGTTAAGTTACGTCCAAATTGCCCAATATTTAATCCATCTCCACCATTAGGGGTAAATCCCTTAGGTCTTAGGCCTAATGCTCTCTAGCAAATGGACGTAATTCATATCCTGGCCTTTGGAAAACTGTCCTTTGTACATGTTACCGTGGATACCTTTTTTTCATGTTATAGCCTCTACTAGATCAGGTGAAGCAGCAAAAGATGTAATTCAACACTTGTTTCAGTGCTTTTCCCAAATAAGACTCCCTGAACAGATAAAAACAGATAATGCCCCAGCTTATACTTCTGCTTTTAAGAGATTTGTCAACAATTTTCCATAGTACATTCAACAGGAATACCTTATAATCCCCAAGGCCAAGCCTTAGTGGAAAGGGCACACCAGACTTTAAAAATCAGATAGTTAAATTAAAACAGAATTTAAGTATTCCTCTCCACATCATGTTTTACACCATGCTTTGTTTGTAATTAATCATTTAAACTTGGACACAGTGGCAGACTGCAATGATGAGACACTTGACTCCTGAAGGGGCTACAAATCGGCCCCTGGTTAAGTGGAAAGACCTCCTTACCAGAGAGTGGAAAGGGCTAGATGTGCTGTTAACTTATGGGAGAGGGTATGCTGTGTTTTTCCACAGAATTCCACTTCTGTCTGGATTCCTGACAGACTGATTCGACATGTCCAGTCCCATGAGATCTCCAAGATCACAAAGACCCCTGAGGTCACTGAGATCCCTGGAGTCCTGGAGTCCGGGACCAAGGGAAGATGGGGAGATCAAAAGCTCATCAAGTCCGGACCTGAGGGAAAAGGACTTTTCCGAGCTGTGCACTGCCCTCTCTGGATTCTGGTGAACAAGGACTGCAGGCCTGGTAAAACATAAGCAGAACTTCTGGCTTTCCTTGTTGAAAAGAATGCTTGTATGCCATAAGGTTATCTATTCCCATTGTTGCCACCAGACATTTTCTGACTGAATGGGGGTGCCCCTATCTTTTGAATAAATGATGGGACTTATCTTTCAAGAACCTTAAAGTCCACATGGAATAATTCATTTCTCCCTATGCCTTTAGTGATCACTAGGTGGCATGTTAATGGATGGGTTCCTCCTTTAGTGAGCTTCGATGGAACGGGTCCCATGCAACCTGAGTTATGGACAGCATTGGCTGCTATGGCACCTGTGATTTTACATAGACCTTTAAATGACCAAAGATATATTATATGGGGCTGCGTACATTCTCCCTATGCCTTTTTGTTGGCCAGAAATCAGAATGATTTGGAAGTTTCTGAAGAAGAAACTGTTTACAGTGTTATATGTATGAATTGTTTTATATCAAATTGTGTTATGGGAATGATTATAATAATTATAAGGCTGTGATGATTGTAAAGCAACCACCATATTTGATGATTCCTGTAAAATTAGAGGGACAATGGTTTAATGATTATGCATTGAAAGTTTTATATGAATTTAATGGCTTAATTTCTTGGCCTAAGAGATTTATTGCAGGTCTGGTTGTGGGAATAACTGCCTTGATTGCCATAATTTCTTCAGTTACGGTTTTTGCTGTTGCCCTGTCAAAAGAAGTGCATATGGCCTCGTTTGTCGATCAGCTGTCCAAAAATGTCTCCGTAGCTCTTACTACACAGGAAATTATAGATTAAAAAATAGAAAATAAGGTCAGTGCTTTGGAAGAAGGAGTTCTGCTTATGGGGCAAGAAATTACAAACTTAAAAATTAAATTATCTTTAAGGTGCCATGCTGAATTTAAATGGATGTACATTACCCCTCTATAAGTGAATGAGTCCATGCATTCTTGGGAACACATTAAGAATCATATTTTAGGCATCTGGAATCATTCAGATTTTAGTATTGATATTTCTAAATTACATCAGGATATTCAGAATATGAAGCAAGTGGAGTCTGACTTTCCCCCTCAGTTCAGTTCAGTTCGGTTCAGTTGCTCAGTCGTGTCCAACTCTTTGCGACCCCATGAATTGCAGCACACCAGGCCTCCCTGTTCACTCATCTCTGGAGTTCACTCAAACTCATGTGCATTGAGTCCGTGATGCCATCCAGCCATCTCATCCTCTGTTGTCCCCTTCTCCTCCTGCCCTCAATCCCTCCCAGCATCAGAGTCTTTTCCAATGAGTCAACTCTTTGCATGAGGTGGCCAAAGTACTGGAGTTTCAGCTTTAGCATCATTCCTACCAAAGAAATCTCAGGGCTGATCTCCTTCAGAATGGACTGGTTGGATCTTCTTGCAGTCCAAGGGACTCTCAAGAGTCTTCTCCAACACCACAGTTCAAAAGCATCAATTCTTTAGTTCTCAGCCTTCTTCACAGTCCAACTCTCACATCCATACATGACTACTGGAAAAACCAGTAGATGGACCTTTGTTGCCAAAGTAATGTCTCTGCTTTTGAATATGCTACCTAGGTTGGTCATAACTTTTCTTCCAAGGAGTAAGCGTCTTTTAATTTCATGGCTGCAGTCACCATCTGCAGTGATTTTGGAGCCCCCAAAATAAAGTCTGACACTGTTTCCACTGGTTACCCACCTATTTCCCATGAAGTGATGGGACCGGATGCCATGATCTTCGTTTTCTGAATGTTGAGCTTTAAGCCAACTTTTTGCTTTCCTCTTTCACTTTCATCAAGAGGCTTTTTAGTTCCTCTTCACTTTCTGCCATAGGGTGGTGTCATCTGCATATCTGAGGTTATTGATATTTCTCCCGGCAATCTTGATTCCAGCTTGTGCTTCTTCCAGCCCAGCGTTTCTCATGATGTACTCTGCATAGAAGTTAAATTAGCAGGGTGACAATATACAGCTTTGACGTACTCCTTTTCCTATTTGGAACCAGTCTGTTGTTCCATGTCCAGTTCTAACTGTTGCTTCCTGACCTGCATATAGGGTTCTCAAGAGGCAGGTCAGATGGTCTGGTAGTCCCATCTCTTTCAGAATTTCCCACAGTTTATTGTGATCCACACAGTCAAAGGCTTTGGCATTGTCAATAAAGCAGAAATAGATGTTTTTCTGGAACTCTCTAGCTTTTTCCATGATCCAGCAGATGTTGGCAATTTGATCTCTGGTTCCTCTGCCTTTTCTAAAACCAGCTTGAACATCAGGAAGTTCATGGTTCATGTATTGCTGAAGCCTGGCTTGGAGAAATTTGAGCATTACTTTACTAGCATGTGAGATGAGTGCAATTGTGTGGTAGTTTGAGCATTCTTTGGCATTGCCTTTCTTTGGAATTGGAATGAACACTGACCTTTTCCAGTCCTGTAGCCACTACTGAGTTTTCCAAATTTGCTGGCATATTGAGTGCAGCACTTTCACAGCATCATCTTTCAGGATTTGAAACAGCTCAACTGGAATTCCATCACCTTCACTAGCTTTGCTTGTAGTGATGCTTTCTAAGGCCCACTTGACTTCACATTCCAAGATGTCTGGCCATAGATGAGTGATCACATCATCATGATTATCTGGGTCTTGAAGATCTTTTTTGTACAGTTCTTCCATGTATTCTTGCCACCTCTTCTGAATATCTTCTGCTTCTGTTAGGTCCAGGTCATTTCTGTCCTTGTCATAGGTGTCTGATTTTGGTGTTAGGGATGCTGGCATCAGAGAGTGGGTTGAAGAAGTCTTTTCTCTGCTTCTGTCCTCTAAAATAGATCGTAGAGAATTGATATGATTTCTTCCTTAGATGTCTGGTAGAATTCCAAGTGAGCCCATTTGGGCTTCAGGCTCTGTGTTTTGGAAAGTAACTAACTATTGAATTCATTTCCTGAAGAGATTTAGGCTTATTCAGATGGTCTGTTTCTTCTTGTGTGAATTTTGGGAAAGCGTGTCTCTTGAATAATTGGTCCATTTCATCTAGCTTATCAAATTTGTGGGCATAGATTTGTTTATGGTATTCATTTATTATCCTTTTAATGACCATGTAATGTTAACAATGTTTCCTCTTTCATTTCTAGTATGTCTCTGGGGAGGCCTCCTTCTGAATGGGTCTCCATAGAATTGTTAACTTTTCAGACTTGTCCACACTGAGCTTCCAGAAGCTTGTCAATGATAGTTCAGGTTTTCCTTCTCTGGCACTGATTCCCACAGTGTTTCTTCTCCCAGATCTTTGTTCTGGTAAGCTGTGACGCCTCGGATTCACCTGTCTCTCCAGTCTTAGGGGTAATGGTTTGCCCTGTGTGCTCACCTCTTTCCTAGATCGAAGAAAAGTTATTGATTGTTCAGTCTGTTTAGCTCTTTCCTTGTTAGGCTCTGTGTTTTGGAAAGTAATTAACTATTGAATTCATTTCCTGAAGAGATTTAGGCTTATTCAAATGGTCTGTTTCTTCTTGTGTGAATTTTGGCAAACCGTGTCTCTTGAATAATTGGTCCATTTCATCTAGCGTCTCAAATTTGTGGGCAAATTTGTCCTTGTTAGGACAGAGTGGCAACCCCCAAGCTCCTTAAATGTGGAACTTGAAGTCTCCTTGTCTTCTTCTTCTTTTTAATATTCCATAGTCTGGCCATCCAGGTTATTTTATTCTATTTTGCTGCACCAAATTGCTTGTAGGATCTTAGTTCCCCAACCATAGATCAAACCTGGGCCATCAGCAGTGAAAGTGTGGAATCCCAAACACCCAACCATGACGGAATTTCCTCGTCTTCATTTTTGGAAGGAGTTTGTGAAGAATTGCTCGTTAATTCTAAGTTTTATCTGCTCTTTCTTTATCTGTCCTTATCTGCCCCCACATCCCTAATAAGTCCTTCAGCTTTAACATATAGTCTTTGTCTTGCCTTCTGTATTGTAAATTCCTTTGGGGCAAGAGATGTCTTTAAACTCTGTATCTCGGCCCTAGCAGAATGTTTAGTATAGAATCATCACTGGATAAATGTTTAACAAAACATGTAACAGCTGAGGAAAATGTTGGAGTTTTTCTTTTTCTCCCAGCTTTAGATAGCTCTTATAATAGATACATTGTCTTAGACAAGAAATATTTCAAGAAATAAGTCTAGTGGAGACAGCAGGATTATACAGTCAGCCAGATCTGGGTGGTGGTGTTCAGTTGCTTAGTCGTGTCCGACTCTTTGTGACCCCATGGACTGCAGCACGTCAGGCTTCCCTGTGAAATTATTACTCTTGGGATCTGCTATTTTAGTCCTTTAAAGTAATGCCAGAAACCAATTATTTGTCCAAATTGGTCTTTTCCAGTGATTTCTTTGAAAGAAGGAACTTTTCTTGGAGCACGGAAACATTTCCAGTATAATATGTGATATCCTAAACCTAAAACTGCAGTGCTTACAGAGTGGCTGTGAGAGCCTAGATGCCACATCCATCCTCTCTGGTAGAGTTATGAATGTGTGGTGGTGAACTGCCTAAGTCTAAATGAAGAGAAAGACTCAGTTGAGACATTTGATTATCTTTAAAAGGCCAGAATTGTTAAGTGTGTTTCCCTGAAATATGCATCAGTGTGATTTCACGCTTCAGTGAAATCAGAGGGATGGGAGAGGAGCACAGAGGAAAGAGGCAAAGAGAGTGAGTGGCAAGAGAGGCTCACCACTCTCTCTCTTCTCTGAGCTTCAGTTCCTCAAGGGTTGCCATCCCTCACATTCATAATATTTAGATTTCAGGGACTTCTCTGGTAGTCCAGTGGTTAAGACTTGGCACTACCAGTAGGGGACGCAGGTTGGATCCCTGGTCTGGGAACTAAGACTCTACATGCCATGCAGAGTGGCCAAACTTTTTAAATTTTCAATAAAATATGGAGATTTCAGATTCAGCATGTGCAGTTGTAGAGTATGGCTACAGCACATCTTATTTTTAGTATATAGATATATTTATATATATTTCATATATAAACTTAATATTATAGCCTTGTTCTTATTAACTGAACCTTTGCTCCTATATCGTTCCTCTTTTACCCGACTGTGGAGGAAAAATTCCCTTGTATGACTGATGATGTGTTGAGCCTGATTTGACTTTTCAGAGTTCTGTAGTTCAGCAAATAGGATGCAGTATAGCCACACCGTGTGTGTGTGTGTGTGTGTGTGTGTGTGTGTGTGTGTTTATAGGGGCTTCCCTGATAGCTCACTTGGTAAAGAATCTGCCTGCAATGCAGGAGACCCTGGTTCGATTCCTGGATTAGGAAGATTCACTGGAAAAGGGATAGGCTACCTACTCCAGTATTCTTGGGCTTCCCTTGTGGCTCAGCTGTAAAGAATCCACCTGCAATGGGGAAACCTGGGTTTAGTCCCTGTGTATTTATATAAAAGCAGTCATACATTATATATATATAATATATATTATATATACATATAGATAGATATATTATAGATTATATATTATATGACTGGTTTTATATAAGCTTTTAAAAATATATATGACTGGCTTTATATATATCTATATATAGGCTTCCTTGGTGGCTCAGTGGTAAAGAATCTACCTGCAGTGCAGGACCACAGGAGAAGTGGGTTCGATCCTTGGGTCAGGAAGATTATAATATATATATATATGTATATATGTATGTATATATATATGGGTCAGGAAGATTATAATATTTATGTGTGTGTGTGTGTGTATATATATATATATATATATATAAAATCTAAGAAAGAAAAGGGCATACTGAGGCAAATGGGTAAAGCAAGGTGGGGGCAGCTTTAAGCTGCAAGGGGATACTGTCCATCCAAGACCCGAGGAAAACTAGCCTTTAGCTTGAACTGGCCAGGCTAACAATTGAAACCAGGTATGAATGACATGTTTGATACTTACTGATCTCTTTCTTCTCTCTACAGTGGAACTTCGCAAGGCCAGTGTGTTGACTTCTGATCAGTCTCATCCGAAACCACACCCTTTTGCACATACATAAGCACTCTGCGGTACTGGGCCTCCAGCTTACTCTAGGAGGACAGAGGGCAGGTTAAGTTTGTTTGACATAACTAGAAGGGTCTGAGCCTCTTCCCAGAAGAGCAAAGTCCATTCATGGTAACTACCATCACCTACCATTTCTAGATAGCATTTGCTTCTGGTTGCTGAGACATTGTTTCTTTCAGCAGAAGAAAATGAGTGAGTTGGTGATCCAATACTTCTATCTCCAAAGAAACATGGGTGGGTGATAAAAGTGCCCTGAGGTGAGACTGCTGCTTGCTGTGGCCATTTCAGAGCTACATTTGCTCCGAAAGATGCCAGCAAAGGCACTGACGTTTGTGTTTCCTTACTGGTATTCATGCCTCCACATCAGAGGGAGTGTTCTGGGTGGGGCCCAGGTATTCCGAGTGAAGGTAAGAATAGAAGTAGCTTCCTAAAAGTGTATGGTGTGGTCCCATTAGACTGTGGTCTGACCATAGGCACCCAGCCAGTCTGAATGGTGGCGGGAACATAAATATCCAGAAGCACAGGTATGGTGTTGCCTTCTCCCATCATATAGCTTGTGCTCTGAACTGTGTGCCCCAAGTACTCTTGACAGTAGTCCTTCCAATCACAAATATGATGCTGGCCCATCAGACAGCAAAAGATGTGCTGTGTCCAGATGGGCACGAGGCGACTGGTGGAAGGCAGGAACAGCAGTGTCCTCTGGCATGTGTTTCTTCTCAGTGGTGCAGGCTTCTCCTGCAGTAACAGATTTGCTCTGACTGGGTGGGCCCAAGTATTCAGATCAGATGCAAAAAGAGAAGATGCTAAACACTGGGATGGTGTTGGCCCTTCGTGTTGCAAAACATGTGCTCTGTCCAGGTGGCAACCAGGAGTTCTCACTGTAGGTAGGGACATAAAGACCTCTAAGCATAGGTGAGGTGCTCACCCTTTCAATGGCTATAGACTATAGGCACAAAAAGAAGTGTCTCCAGCACAGTTACGGTTCTGTATCCTTATCTGCAACAGATGTACCCTGGCTGTATGGGTCCCAGGCAATCTGAACACATGGAAGGACAGAAGTGTCTTCTGGCACACATTCCTTCTCAGTGATGCTATCTTATCCTGTGGTAGCAAGTGGCTGGGCTGACTCTAGGTGTTCTTATTATAGGCAGGAAGGAAAGTGTCTCCCAAGACAGATTTTCTCTCAGTAGTGCTGGCTTCTCCAATTGTAACAGGAGTGTAGTAGGCTGACAGGATCCTGGTGCTCAGGTCTAAGCCTTCTTCCCCTAAATTAGCTGTGATTCTAGGTGTCCCACTTGGCCTTGCTCCAAAGCTGAATGTTTCAGACATGACACTGGGGCCTGGGACATACGCAATGACCCCAAAGCTGCCACTACCCCCAGGTGCCGAAAATCCCTTAAATGTAAATGGGTCTCAAGGGATGTTGGCAAAAAGTGAGCTACAGTCCTCAGTACTGTGCATTCTGGTGGCAGCTCCAGAGCAAGAAAGGGTGAAATGAGGTGAAATGCCACCAAAGGCTGGCTTGGTGCCCACAGGGATGCCAGATTTGGAACATAGGGTGTCAAACTCCCCAAAGCTGAGTTGTGCTACTTTGGGGTTCCAGGGATGCAGTAGACGCTAAGTGGGAGGATTAACTGGGGGCAGCCAGGTTTCCCAAAGACACAGAGCTCTTAAAGCTGTCAAGAGGAGGCAAGAAGATAATAGACTGGCAATTGGTTGCCAGTCCACATCAATTTCATCAGAGTCAAAGACAGGCTTGGGTGCCATGTCTGAAGAGTTGCTGGTTATTGGATTGAGGTGACTGCAGAATCAGTGGTAGGTGGGCCAGAAAGACAAGGGACACTGGGGAGAGTGTCCCCTTCTGCTGCCCGTATAGATCCCCAGCTAAATGATGGTTCCTGCCCCAAAGGGAAGGTTGAAAGTTCAGGTAAGGATGTAGACCATAAACGTAGGTGGGCAAGTGGTGACTGGCCTTTGCAGGGCATATCTGCTCCATACTGGGATAGACCTGGTAAAATGCCAGGGAGCTCACACAGGATCCTGATTGGACCTGAAAATGAAAGCTTGGGAAGGCAGAGTGGTGTCCATGTCAGTTACACTAAAGTCCAAAGGCCCCTGAGAGGTCTAGGCTGCAGATGGGCTGACGGATAGAGGAGGTGATTGCAGAAGCAGTGACGGGCTGGCTGACAAAGTCTGGGACGCTCATGAAAGGGATTTGAAGAGAAGTCTGTAAAGAGGGAGGAGAATCCACCCACCTAGGGGAAGGTGATTCATTTCTACAGAAGGTAAGCTTTGAGGAGAGAAGCGAGGTACCAGGAGGTATGGTGAGAGCAGAAGTTCCTGTGAAACTATGACTGAGGGACTGGATTGCCGATAGCATCTATTCATTCTTGTTAGTACGTGGAACTCCAAATATGGGTTGGAATCTGAAGTGAGAAACAGCAGCAACAGCAAAGGAATGAGAGTTTGAAATTGTGCATCTCATTTCATGACTGATATCTGGTGTGGGGGATAGGCGTGGGAGCAGACAGGTCAGTCAAATCAGTGGTTACTAATGGGGTAGTCTCTGGAATCTGCAAGGGGAGAGTGGCCAGTGGCAATGGAACTACAGTCCCTGGCAACTACCCGGGCAAAGGAACAGGCAGGTTGAGTGGCACCGCTCTCAGCGGTGGCCTCAGTTTTATCCTCTAACCTATGGTTCTGTGGGTGCTGCATTCTTCTCCACGCTCAGGTCTTCAGCAGTGACCATACCCTGGAAGGTAGGACACAGGGCCTCTCACTCGATCCCACGAGAGTGGTAGGAGCAGCGGTGAGGGCAGCAGCAGTGGCCTTGCTGTGTTCTGTTCACAGAGCCCGCAGCTGAGCGGTGTGGGTGGAGAATTTCTCCTCGACAGCGTATGTGAAAGCCCTCCTCTCTGAGTCTACTCTCACTTCGGTAAGGCTGAAGAACTGAGTCAGTGGTCTTCATCAAACTCTTTCTCAACCACTCCAGCTGTAGGTAGCAGACTGTGGCTGGGCCAGACAGGCCGGCTGCACTTGGATCACACTTGCAAAGAGGCCAGACGCCTCCAGTAGGGCTGTGTGAGCTGCTGATGGTAGGGCCTTTGGGAGATGAGCTCATAAACCTGCCGGTGTTATCTTACCTAAGCTCTCTTCTTGAAATAGAGGTTTCCCTTCAGAGGCTCAGGACTGCTCCCAAATATGTGACAACTTGTCAGCAGGAGCCTAGGTCCTGGTGGTATAATTTCATTGCTGTAAGGACCCCTTTTCTGAAAGTCCTGCATTTTGGAAACTTTGTGACTCCTTCCTTCTTAGATATTCCCTTCTTTCACATTCCCAGGGTCTTCAGCTCAGTCTTCTCTAAGTCAGGCTTTGGAGGGTGATTGGATAGCCCAGAAGGAGAGTAAGTTTGTGCCCCTGAGGGAGAATATTGACCATTTCTCAGTGGCTAGACTCTTTGAGATACAAGCAGATGCCAGAGGCTTCTTCAGAGAGCCCTCTCCTACCCAATTCAGGACCCTCAGAGAGGAGCACTCAGGCTGTCTCATCTGATCCTGCCTCTTGAGTAACATGGAGGGGGCAGAGGCACTGGATCCACATAGAACTGCCTAAGGAAAGGGCCAGGAGAGAGACAGGGCCGGGGATTCCCTCAGCCAGAAGGGAAACACGGGTGTAACCAGGGGAGGGGAAGGGCTGAAGTGAAGCTTGCTGAGCAGGTTGCACACAAGGGGCAGTTTGTGCACTGTCTGATCCCGGGAGCGTAGAGCTGCGACTTGGGAGAGTTTTCTTAGCGACCTGCTCCTCCAGCGTAAAGCGTGCACTGTTTGGCCTGATGCTTGAGACACAGCATTGGAACATGTGAGAGAGAAAGAGCACCAGCTGGGCACACACCAGCAAATGGCATAAGGAAAAAGTGCCAAAGGCAAAGGATGAGGCCCAGAAGCCAAACCCCAGCAAGACCTTCTAGTGCTTTCTGACTTTCTGCTGCTGGTTATGAGTGTTTGGTTTGACAAGATTGTTCAGTACTATGACTTCCAAGAGCCTGCAAACCTGTCATCCCTAGGTATGTGGCCCCCTGTCTGTGTGCACTTCAGTGCCTGACTCGAGGGCAGCAGAGGCCGCCTATGCCTGAAGGTCCAACAGCCCTTTCTCTGTCATCACTAGTGGGTAGAGTCTGCTCAAAGCCAGAGCAGGAGAGGAGCCTAGATCCTGCCAGCATGGGGGCCTTGTTGGTGGGAGGCTGGGGCAGAGAGACCAAGGTTGGGGAGATGAGGGTGGGGGCAGGGTGGGAGGGTGGGATGCTCAGCTCTAGCCTGGTCTCATGTGGTTACTGTGTACCCAGACATTGTTGGACCGCTACAGCAGGGCACATGCTGAGACGTGCGTGTGTGTTGGGGGATGGGGGCGGTGAATTTAACCCAGCCTCTTCCTTTTGGATGCCCCCAGTTAACTCCTGCAACCCTGCCTGCCCCCTCTGTGATGGTAGGTCAAGGCTCTGAATACTGCCTCCTCAAGAGGCCACTCCAGCTCCACTCCAGCTCCTGGAGTTAGGTGTGCCTTTTCTGTGGCCACCCTGGAGAGGCAAGAGTCATGAGCCTCACCAGCTGGACTATGAAGGTTTCTCACGCAGAAATGTGGCTTTTGACAACACATTCTCTCCTGGCAGGCAGTTTCTCTTAGTTTTACAAATTCGGTAAAACAGCATTTAAGCCTTAGACTGTTCCAAGTCACACAGGTGGTTAGTAGCTCAGCCGGAATTTGAGTTCAGGCAGAGCTCACAAACTTAAGCACCAGCCTATGGTACCTCCTCTGCAAGTATGCATCATATATTTCCACTTTTGATACTTAATGTACAGTTACATCCCTGTAATGAACACTGTCACTGCCTATACAAAGTCTTCTTGGGCTCACCTCTTATGTCAGCCATTGGCCACACTGAGCTCCAGTCTCAGATGTAGGACAGCTCCTGTCAGTTGATAACACATCCGCATGATGAAAGTTGTCTTTTATATGAGCCTGCCAGCAAACTCTACAACTGTGAGAGATCTTCTCCCATGTGCATAGACACTGGGCACACCAAGTGGGTGGTGGATCCACTCTGGCCATCTACAAGCCTTAATGCCCCAAGGGAACCAGTCACTCTTATAATTTATAATTCCATATGCTAGCTTTCAGGGTCTTAACTGAGATGAACAACTTAACTAACTTTTCTAGTCCACAAGAGTATGGTATAACTTTCCCTATACTTCAGTTCAGTTCGGTTCAGTCACTCAGTCATGTCCGACTCTTTGTGACTCCATGAATTGCAGCACGCCAGGCCTCCCTGTCCATCACCAACTCCTGGAGTTCACTCAGACTCACATCCATTGAGTCCATGATGCCATTGAGCCATCTCATCCTCTGTCATCCCCTTCTCCTCCTGCCCCCAATCCCTCCCAGCATCAGGGTCTTTTCCAATGAGTTAACTCTTCTTATGAGGTGGCCAAGTTTCAGCTTCAGCATCAGTCCTTCCAATGAACACCCAGGGCTGATCTCCTTCAGAATGGACTGCTTGGATCTCCTTGTAGTCCAAGAGACTCTTGAGTCTTCTCCAACACCACAGTTCAAAAGCATCAATTCATTGGCGCTCAGCTTTCTTCACAGTCCAACTCTAACACCCATGCGTGGCCACTGGAAAAACCATAGCCTTGACTAGACAGACCTTTGTTGGCAAAGTAATGTCTCTGCTTTTGCATATGCTATGTAGGTTGGTCATAACTTTCCTTCCAAGGAGTAAGCGTCTTTTAATTTCATGGCTGCAGTCACCATCTGCAGTGATTTTGGAGACCCAAAAATAAAGTCTGACACTGTTTCCACTGTTTCCCCATCTATTTCTCATGAAGTGATGGGACCAGATGCCATGATCTTCGTTTTCTGAATGTTGAGCTTTAAGCCAACTTTTTCACTCTCCTCTTTCACTTTCATCAAGAGGCTTTTTAGTTCCTACTTAGGTCTTTTAAAATACTTATTTTGCTGCATAGGGTCTTAGTTGTAGCATGTGGGACCTTAATTCCCCAACCAGGGATCGAGACCAACCTCTCTGCATTGGGAGCGTGGAATCTTAGCCACTTGACCACCAGGGAAGTCCCTCCCTATATTTAGGTCTTTTGAAAATATTTTTTCTCAGATATTTTGTAGCAGGGTTCCATAAATTACAGCTTGTGGGTCAAATTTGATCCACAGCATGTTTTGTTGTCCCAAAGAGCTTAAAATGGTATTAACAGTTTAAAAACTGTGAAAACAAAGCAAAACAGGAATGTGCAACAGAGACCATACATAAATTGCAAAGCCTATAATAATTCGTATTTGGTCCTTTAGAGCAAAAGATTGCCAACCCCTGTTTTGTATTAATAGTTTTGGGTGCATAGGTCTTGTACAGTGTTTGCTAATTTGTACTTTAGTACTTCATGAGATCTTAAAAATGCTGTTGTAAATGGTATCTTTTAAATTTTAGTTTTCAATTGTTTGCTGGTAGCGTAGAGAATATAGAATTGGTTTATATATTGCCAGAGTCCAGCTCCAGCAGCCAGGGATTCAACCTGAAAGGGTGAGTGGTGTTGGCGAGAAACTGAGGCAGTTTTTTTTGGACTGTCTCTTTATTTCAAGCTTATGATTCTCTTTTATACTTTTACAAAAGTATTAGGTCAGAGGTTTGATATTTTTAGTTCCCATAGACCCAGATTTATTTTTCTCCAAAAATCATTGTTGCCCCTCAAAAGGAGTTCCTTCCTCAGCGATTCTCTTATCTACTTTTTCTCCTGTGTCCTTGTCAATACACTGTAACTCATGCTAATGTCTGGGCTGCATAGCACATTCCTCAGTTAAATTCTTATCTTTCTAAGTCCTGTTTGCCCCTGGTGTCCTAAGCTCACTATTTCTAAGAAAGGGCTTCTAGCTATAAATATCTCTAAAGTCCCTAATCTCTATAAGCTATAGTAGAATATGCTAACATTACAGCATCCCTTAAATCTTTAGCTTCTAACTATTTTAATTATTCCTAAGCCCTAAATTCAGCAAACTCCTTTGCCATAAACACTTTCCTCACAAGTATGCTTCAGATAGGAAGCCCTCCCATGGTCTCAAGCTGCAGCCTCTGTGCTCACCCTGGAGCACTCTTTTGTAAAAGTCCTTGAACAGATGTCAGTGATTAACTTTATGAATTATTCTTTGAGCACAGCTGCAGAAGGCTTTATGCCTTCTCATGCTCCTCTCAAAAACAATAAGCACCTTAATATTCTCTTCAGTCAACTCAGGCGAGGAAAGGAAAAAACAAGTCAGAATCACAAAGCCTAACTTCTTTATTCCGGGTCCGTGCCTACAGAACAAAGGGAGGGGGTTTAGGGCCGTGCCTCCATTTTGTCAGTAATGCCTAACGCGGCTCCCGACAATACACTGATTTTTGTATGCTGGAAACTTGTTAAAATCACTCTGCACTTCTGGTAGTATTGTAAGACCTCACGGCCTTTTCTCGGGAACCGTCGCCCCAAAGACCACAGTGACTCGAATTCGATGCAATCAGCAAGAGGATTTATTAGGCCGGCGCGCCGGGGTTCAATCTCCTTAGCAGGAGCGAACCTCGAACGCCAGTCGTGAGGGACTTTTATACAAAAAAATCACAGGTAGGTGGGGATGAGGTCAGGGTATGGGATACAATGAAGCAGGGGCCATAGGTGAGGTGGAGACATTTGATTGGTGGGAAAAGTTTGCAGGTAATTAAGTTGAAACGGTTGGCTGATCACCCTGCGGCATTTGGTCAATTTTTACCCAGAAAAGTCCGACAGAGAGATACATTCTTGGGAGGGGGGTTTCCTTGACCAGGTCATAAGTTATCTGTTAAGAATCGGTCAGGAGGCTCTGAGTCACCAGATAAGGAGTAAGCTATTTTCCTTGAGGCACAGCCTGCCTTCTGGGCTTAAATTTTAACCTAAGTCCTTCAGTATCTTTGTAGATTTCTCATTATTTTCTACATACACATTCGTGACTTCTGTGAATAAAGAGAGTTTTTAAAATCTTTTAAATCTGTATTTTATTACCTTTATGGTTTTTTTCTGACACCTAGTAAAATATCAAATACTGATGGAGAACAATGGACATGCTTTCCAGGTCCCAGATCGTAAGGGAAAAGTGTTCAATATGCTGCTAGCTGGGCTTTTTGTATATTTGCTTCATCACATAAAGGAAATTCCTCCAATGTATGTCTGGCTGAGAGATCTTTTTGATAGGGGTTGGTACTACTCTGCACACACATTTTAAATAATCATATGGCTTCTTCCTCTTTATTCTCCTAATATGGTGAATTACATTGACTAGTTTTTGAATTTTAAACCAACCTTCATTCCTGAGACAAACCCCATTCAAAAGTCTGGTCATGCTAGATCACCCTCTTGTATTTGGTTGGATTTGATTTCCTAAAATTTAATTGAAGATTTTATGCCTATGTTCTTGAGAAATACTAATTTTTACATTTCTGTATTATGTTTTTATTTTAGAGTAATGCTGTCTTCATTGAATAAGATAGGAAAAATCTCTTCCATTTTCAGAGTTTGTGTAACATTGGGGAAATATCTTAACTTTGTAATAGAATTTATGGTAAAACCCTACAGAAGTGAAATTTTCTTCATGGAAAAATGTTCATAGTCACTTGTTATCTGTACAGTGACTGTCCAATCCATAGTAGTGATGCCTCCACTTATACCTGATAGTAATAATTTCAGTTTTCTCCTTTTATTTCCTGGTCAGTCTTTCTAGAATTTGTCAGTTTTGTAAATCTTTTAAAAGTCCATTTTTTTGTGTTAATTTTCCCCTACTGTATATTTCTATTTTCATTTCTTTAGTTCTGTCTACTTAAGATTTATTTTTCTATTGCTATACTCTTAAAATGGAAAATTAATTCACTGCTTTACAATGTTTTAAAAAGTTTTGTAGCCCTATTTAGTGTGAAAAAAGCCCAACACTTCCTGACAGACACAACTGGGCCTGTTCTACTTAGCTATTGATGAGGCACATTCTCTGCATCTGTTATTTGAGATTTATAATTGAAAGCAAAGAAACATACTCCTGCCAATTTAAGTAGAAAGATAATTTATTGGAAACCTATCAGAATCCCTGGAAAGCTAGAGGACTGAATTCAGCAAGTAGGAATGAGGGAGGCCAGGCAGCCAAAGCATGCTAAAAAACAACCTGTTAGGTCTCTACTGTCCTTGCTTCTCTGGGGTAAGTTCTGGGGCAAGTCTAGGGCAGAGGTATCTGGTCATTAAATATAGGTCAAGTGCCTACATCCATACCAAAGCAGAGCCTGGACATGATGAATGACTAACACTCACTTTTTAAAAGAAAAGGATAGTACTGTGATGATATTTTATTTGGACTAAACTGTGAAATCACTGATTGTTGAAATTAAAGTTTTCTGATGGTAAAACACATAGGTTGCTCAGTGCCAGGAAAGTGGACCTTGATTTTGGCATTGTGTTCTCCCTCACACTACAACTTATTTTAAACTTCTGAGAATTGTTAGTCACTCAGTTGTATCCGACTCTTTGCGACCCCATTGATTGTAGCCTGCCAGGTTTCTCTGTCCATGGGATTCTCCAGGCAAAAAATACTGGAGTGAGTTGCCAGTCCCTTCTCCAAGGGATCTTCTCAACCTAGGGGTCAAACCCAGGTCTCCTGCAATGCGGGTAGATTCTTTACCGTCTGAGCCACAGGGAAGCCCAGAAGAGGAAGGAATTTGGCTTAAAGCTGAAGACTTTTGCATCTGCTTGGCTAAGGCTGAGGCAAGTCCTGTGAGCGTCTTTGTCACAGCAGAGAGGAGACTGTGTGCCTGGGGCCACCTTCCTTGTTCTGGAGAAGATGCCATCTCTGATCCCTTGCTTGGCAGGATAGACTGAGATTGCCTGCCTCCTCCTTCCTGAAGGGTGTTAGGAGTACACTGTGAGAAGCTAAAGATGGGGGCAGCTCTGGGAACTTACCTTAAACCCAGAAACCAGGCCAGCCAAAATGGTGGTTGGTGGTGGGAGGGAGGAAGAGGGGAACGGCACTGGGCCTGAATACACTTGGGGAGGTGGTGCTAGGCTTCAACCAGACAGTAAAAGGAAGCAGAGTTATACCTTTTTTGCTAAAATTGGTTTTAATGAAGGATGGCATGCCAAGAGGGAGACTCAGGCTAGCTGAGCATGGCCCCTCTCTGAGCCATTCCTGGAAGCTTTGCTGATCAATTTTTCTTCTTCATGACCCTAAATCTATACTGATGTATAGCATTGACCAAATTCTGCACCTGAGTTGACTCCAAATAATTGAGTATTTGACTATCCCATATGTACTCAGGGGAAAGGATCTTGGTGGGTTTGTGATAAAGCAGGTATTTGTTCAGGTGGCTCTCATCATTTCACATGGCCTTGATGTGATTGGCCTGGTCAACAATCATCACCTCATGGCAGGCCTTGGCAAGTCTGTAAACCTCTGGCATGGACTCCCCAAATAAGGCCCATATGTAATAAAAGCCTTCCTTATCTTCAGCAATATGGACCTGTGATGGAGGCCGGTGTTCATATTCAAAGTATTTCTGAGTCAATCCATAGAAGCCAGGATGGAGAGTGCCGAAGAAGGAGGAGAGGATCTCCACGCCCACATCATCACTAAACTTCATGTCCATATTTGCACACACAAGGTAATCCACCTCCTGGTGGAAGCACTGCTCAATAAAATTGCTGATCACCTCCATGCGGTGTATGGAAATCTTCTGCCAGCAGGCATACCTCTGGACCTTGAAGATGACCATCTGCCGTCCTTTCTGAAGACGAATAAGAGGAATGTAGGCTGGCCGATCAGTGAAGATATAGTAGTTCACCCTGTGTCTCACCATAAAGTACATCTCTGCCATCTCTAGGAACAGCTTCAGGTGGAAATTTATTTATTTTTATGTTTTTATAATAAACACAGTTAATCCAATGGTGATGCTCTGAAGCCGGAACTTTCAGAAAGTCCCATTCCAGATGATGGGAGCTAGCCAGGGAGTCAAAAGAAGGACATCTTTCCTAGGTGGTACAAGCATATCTGACGGGGGATACACCATCCTTGATAATTTTACACTTTGTGGTGTGTGGTGTTCTTTAATAGTTATGCTCGCCTCACTTAGGATGTTTTCCAATTTCTGGTTTCTGGGTTTCAAGTAACAATAGCCAAGAAAGGCCATGATGAAAACTGTTAGAAGAAAGTTCACTCAATGAAACAAGCAACATTTTTGAGTCCCGGCCAATATTTGTAGTACCTGAGCCATGCCTGCATGGCAGAAGAATGTCACCTCTTGTCTTCTCCATGATATGGGGGCACTCATCTCTCCTGACCTTCCACCATCAGTGTTCTCCCCAGGGCAGGGTGAGGCGGAATGGCCCCCACTCCCTGCTCACTACTCCAGCAGTGCAGTCTCCCCTGAGGCCTGATGCCAGTGCAAGGGGGCACCTTGACCCAAGGGAATTTTTTGTGGTGCCCTGTGGAGAAAGATGGGGTCCTGGCAGGACCTTTATAGACTCAGTTTCTGTCTGAGGTGCTGTCAGAGCAACCAGGTGGCAGGAATTAGTCTACAGACTACTGGAACTTAATGACCTGTGTGTAGGAGAGAAGTCTGGGCATGTGAAGCAGATTCAGGGCACTGGCTGAACGCACTTCATTGAATAGGTCAAGGACAGAGATTGTGATGAAAATGGGGCAGAACAGTAGCCACCAGAGTGCCTGGCCAGGGGTTCAGGACTTGTGCACTGTCTTACCATTGACACTTACTGTCCATGAGCTAAGCACTGGGTTTCCTAAAGTCTATTAAGTCAAGATCAGACTGTCTTCATGATCACATCCACATAGGCTAACATGGGCCAGCCTTTGGGAGGCCTGACTTGGGACCCATGATTCAGGTGGAGAGGAAAGAAGACCTATAGATCGAGGACTGTTTTCCTTTATCCCCTTTATAATGACTTAAAATCCATTGAGTATTTACTTCTTTTTTGATACCTACCTTCCGCTAGTGTTAGGACTACTAAGCTTGATGCTGTAAGACCTCGCGGCCTTTTCTCAGGATCTGTCGCTCCAAAGACCACAGTGACTCGAATTCGATGCAATAAGCAAGAGGATTTATTAGGCCGGCATGCCGGGGTTCAGTCTCCTCGGGAGGAGTGAACCCCGAACGCTAATTGTGAGGGACTTTTATACAAAAAATCACAGGCAGGTGGGAATGAGGTCAGGATGTAGGAAACAATGTGATAGGGGGCCATAGGTAGGGTGGAGACACTTGATTGGTGAGAAAGGTCTACAGGTAATTAAGTTGAAACAGTTGGCTGACCACCCTGCGGCGTTTGGTCAATTTTTACCCGGAAAAGTTTGACAAGGAGATACATTCTTGGGAGGGGGTCTCCTACACTAAGTCATAAGTCATCTGTTAAGAAACAATCAGGAGGCCCTGAGTCACCAGATAAGGGGAAAGCTATTTTCCATGAGGTATGGCCTGCCTCCCGGGCTTAAATTTTAACCTAAGTTCTTCAATGCATATTATCTTGTTTAATCCTTTCAAGTCTAGAGGATAGATGCTCCATTATCCTCATCGTACCAATGGAGAAATAGGCTCAGGGAGGTGGGTCTTGGTCCACGAATACAAAGCAGCTGTACTCCAAAATATCCTGCATTTTTACCCTCTGACTCATTTGTGCCTTCTCTGAGGTTTCCTTTATTGAGGTGGTTTTTGTTTGTTTTGTTTTTGTTGGGTTCTTTTGGTTTTCTTCCTTAGGGTTTACATGCAGCTGTCCCTCAGACTCAGGCCTGAAGACAGTGAAGAGAGGCTAAGATAGTGCTCGGTGCTAACTCAGGGCTCTGCACATTGCCATTTCACACACCTCCTCCCTCTGATATCCTAGGCAGCTCCAAATATATACCTCCCAGAAAATGAAGCTTCAGACACAGACCCCTCTTACCACACTGTAGAACCAATCACAGGTTAAAAAAAATGGTCTCATGGCCAATGAGGAGTACCTGCCACCTGACCATGGAATGGGCTGGTGCTCCTATATTGTTCTGTGATACCTTGCTCCCACCTTCCTTCAGAAGTGGGTGACTGGGACTTCCCTGGTTGTCCAGTGGTTAAGAATCCACCTTCCGGTGCAGAGGATATTGGGTCAGTCCCTGGTCCAGGAAGACTGTTCATGCCACGTGGCAACTGAGCCTGAGCTCCTCAACTACTGGAGCCCATGTGCCTAGAGCCTGTCCTCCACAACAGGAGATGACACCACAACAAGAAGCTTGTGTGCCCCAACTAGAGAGTAGCCCCCACTTGATGCAACTAGAGAAAGCCCAGGCTCAGCAAATGAAGACTCAGTGCAGCCAAAAATAAATAATTTTAAAAATTAAAAAAGATAAGTAGCTGGTTGGAGATGGGAGTTGTCCAGATGTTATGAAGTCTTCTCAGTAGAGTTCTGAGCATATTGGGAGGAAGAGTGTTCTGATTAGTGTCTTTTAATGGAGTCATCTCTTTATGATATAGATTGTGACTTTTGCTTTGCTGCGCATAAAGATATAGCAGATTCCTGATGAGCACTCCTGACTGGAGGGCCCTCCCTAGGAAGTTTCAAAGATGGTGCAATGTGGCTTGTTTCTTTTATCCCTTGAGGCTTTGAAAGGTTGTTGTTGAACCACGAAAAGACACTGGGATTCCTGGGCTCCAGAGGAGAAGAATTCAATCCGGGGCCAGAGACGAGGCATGATCGCTCAGAGCTTTTGTGTAATCAAGTTTTATTAAAATACAAATGAGATAGAGAAAGCTTCTGACAGAGACATTAGAAGGGGGCAGAAAGAATACCCCTCCTGCTAGTCTTTAGCTGGAAGTTATATAGCTGCTAGCAGTCTGCTAATTAAAGGAAGGAAATGTCTCAAAACTCAGAGAATGGCACCGGGCCCTTCACCCACAAGATACATTTTGAGATTATCTTGGCACCAGGTGAGTCATCCTGGGCCATAAAGCAATTGATATGAATCTTGAAGAAAAGCAGATTCCCATACAAATATATAGTTTCATTAATATAGATTAAGAGGACAATGTATGAGTATAACATACCAGTTTGTCAAGTCAGTTCTGAGCCTTTAGGCAAATCTACCTGAAGACAAGAGTCTGGGTTAAATGCATAGTACATTAACATAGTTTAAGACAAACATTTCCATAAGAAAAATGCATTGGTTAGCTCAAAGTTTAAGAATAGTTAAGTTCAGGTGGGACCAGGTGTCATGGCAACATAGAATTTTAAGAGAAACCTCTTAAAATTTGTATAGAGAAGGGAAAAAAAAATGTATATATACATATATATATGTATATATACATATAATAAATATGTATATATACATATACATATATGTATATGTATATATACATATACATATATATATATGTATATATACATATACATACCACTAGTTTGTTTCCTCCTGCCGCTTAAGAAGGAGATAAAAATGTCTGACACTTGCAGCCTATTTCCTCCATTTGGAGACCCTTGGCCTTCCTGCTTGTTAACCTCTCAGCTTCACCAGGTTTACTAACCTCCTTTCTGAAGAATAAAAGGTACTCAAGTGCTTTTGTGTTAATAGAGCCACCCTTGCAGGCATCCCAAGGAAACCACTTGACTGAAAAGAGGTAGTCTTAGCCATGTCCACATATCTGACTAGAGGATTCCAGCAATAAAGCCTTGCAGTTCATTAGGAGAGAGCTTATTCCAGTGTGTTACAGTGTGTGCTAAAGTCATACAGATGCTGGTCAGCAGAATCTGCTCCCACTGTCCATTGCTGGGGAGACAGGCTTGGCTGATTCACCATGTGCCTGTGTACATATTACAGTCACTTTCCTCTGAATTCCTCTGAATCCTAGCTGAGGAATGGGAACAATGCCCCACACCCTTACACATATAATTATTTTAAATGAAAATGCCACTATCTGAAGTATTTAGGGACCTGATTTTTCCCCTTTCTTCTGTTGATTCTTGTTCATGGTGCCTTATTTAATTCTGTGTTTTGTGTTTTAAGTTTTTCTGAGCTCCTGCCATTGGAGAATTCCTTGATAATTCTTGGAGATTTCTCTTGAGGCTGGATTGAGAGAGATTTCTTCCAGATTTTATACATATGCTTATGTCAGGTGCTTCCAGAACCAGCGTCATCTTAAACTGAATTCTTAGCTTGAGGTTTGATTTTTTTTTGGGGGTCCTCTCAGTTAATTTATATTCAGATTCCAAATTCATCTGAAGTCCTACTGATTGAATTTCAAGGGAAATATTTTCCACTACACTTAATATTCCTTATGAAACAAAAAGATTGGGGAGTTTTTTTGCCTCTTATTTTCTTCATTTTATTCTTAGATTAAAGGTATTCCATGCTGGGATTAGAATTTTATTAGATTTTTATGTTGTTGGATTTTCTACCTTGATGAGGCCCTAAGATGTCTGGTGCTGCCCATACCCCATTAGCTAATGCAAACTCAAATCAGTTTCCCTGAAGCTTGACAAATTCTTCCTTGGAAGAAGTTATCCTACCTCTGTGGGTTCCTGCTTTCTTTAGATTTTGGCTTCCTTCCTATACGTCTTAACTTTTGCAAACTCAGTGATGTACTCAAAACATGGAGAATCTAAATAATTAGCTAAACTAATAGTTAAACTAAATTAATAGTTTTCAATGGGAACGATATTCAAGGTAACCAGATAATCATAGTGCTGAAATCCAAATTCAGTACTGAATACTCTTATGTTTTCACTGTAGATAAGCATAACTTTGTGATTAACACTAGTTTTCTTCCAAGAGTAATTTTATTTTTATCTTACTGAACTATTATAATATTGACTATAAATAGTGATGCCAACAACTTACTTTGTTTCTGATTTCAAAAGGACTGCTAATATTTTACCATCAAGTATGATGTCTGATATAGCTTTTAAATTAATTTATATTTTGTGGTAAAAACCATGTAATGTAAAAATTCCCATATTAACTACTTGTAAGTGTACTGTTTGGTAATGCTAAGTCTATTCAAACTATTGTGAAACACATCTCTATAACTTTTTCATCATGCAAAACCAAAATTCTATCCATTGAACAACAAATCCTGATTTCTCCCTCCTTCTGGTCCCCAGATAGCACCATACTATATTCTGTTTCTATGAGTTTGACTATTGGGTTCATAAAGACTGGGAGAGATGACTATTTTTTCATTGCCCAAATTTCAACAGAAGCTCACAAAGCATACAAAGAAAATACAGATCCTTGAATTACCTGACAAAGAATTAAAAATAACCACCTTAAAGGTGCTCAATGAATGAAAAGAGAACACAGAAAATTAAATGACATCAGAAAAATCGTGCATGAAAAAACAAGAATATCAACAAAGAGAAACTCTAAAAAGAACTATCAGTACTTCTGGAGCTGAAAAACAATAACTACAATGAAAAATTCACTAGGGAATTTCAACTGCAAACTTGATAAAGCAGAAGAAAGAATTTGTAAATTTGAAACAAGTCATTTGAAATTATCAAGTCAGGGGAACAAAAAGAAAAAACACTGAAGAAAAGAATTGCCTAAGGTATTTAAAAGATATCATCAAATGGAACAATACATGCATTATGGGAGTCCTAGAAGAAGAAAAGAGAAATAAAGGTGCAGAGAGTCTATCTGAAGAAATTGGCTAAAAACTTTCTAAATCTAGGGAAGAAAGGTGACTAAGGTGAAGTCACTCAGTCGTGTCTGACTCTTTGCGACCCTGTGGACTGTAACCTACTAGGCTTCTCCGTCCATGGGATTCTCCAGGAAAGAATACTGGAGTGGATTGCCATTTCCTTCTCCAGGGGATCTTCCCAACCCAGGTATCAAACCCGAGTCTCCTGCATTGGAGGCAGACGCTTTAACCTCTGAGCCACCAGGGAAGAAAACAGACATATAAATTCAAGGAGCTCAACAAATTCTAGGTAGAATTAATTCCAAAATATATGCACCAACATACATTATAACAAAACTGTCAAAAATCATATACAAAGAGAGAATCTTCAAAGCAGTATGAAAAAAAAGTGACTTTGTTAGACCTCACGGCCTTTCCCAGAGATCAGTCGCCCAAGAGATCGCCAAGACATGGACTCGATGCAAACCGCAAGAGGATTTATTAGGCCGGCGCGCTGGGGTTCGAACACCACTAGGGAAGAATGAACCCTGAACATTCGTTACAGAGCAGTTTTTAAGCACTAAAACCACAAACAGGTACAGCTAGGGTGGAGCGGCCTGATTGGTGTACAGGTCTTTGATATTTTCAGGGATAGGTCCATTTATTATCAGGCCAAAACGGCTGAATGGTTTTGAGGTAAACATCTCCCAGAAAGCCTCCCAGAGGCTGCATTCCTGAGAGATGAGCTCCTTACACATTCTTGAAATAAAGGTCTGTCTTAAGATTAACTAGAGGGCCTGTTGCCCTAAGGCTCTAGTAAATTTTAACCTTTTTTTAAAATATTTACCTTTCCTCTCATTCCCCTCTTCTTTTTGTCTGTATTTCAATCCTGAAATCATGGGCCAAGGTCCCCCTGAGGTAGCGCTGCATACTGTTGTCTTAGCATGAGCACCTGTAGTCTCACAACCCGTGTCGACAATAGAAATCATCTACGTCCCCACAATTGCTTAAGGCTTGTTCTCTATGAGGCCCCGGGCATACATATAGAGTATAAGTTCTTAGCACACTCCTTCTGATTAGATTGGCGCAACCCCCCCACAGTTTGAGCAGCCACCGCCGAAGTCATCAAACTCATCTACGTCAGGGGTGGACATCCGGGGAGCTTCGTGGAGGTCAGAGTGCCCTTTAAGGTCCCAGCCGGCAGGCGCCCCTATCGCCAGTTGACAGAGGTCTGGGTATAGGTTGGGCCACCAGGTGGTCGGTGGGGCAATATGAGTATTAGACCACACGACCCTCCCCGCCTGTGAAACTACTTGCCAAGTCAGTTGTTGAGGCTGGTGGGGGATTTGACGCACTCACAGCTGGGAGGACCAGGAAGAGGGCTGAGAGTCCAAAGATCGGCAGAGCTTGAGCTTTAAGGGGTGGGGAAGTACGGCGCACTCTCCATTTAGATGACGGTTCTGGAGCAGCTTTGATGTGGGAGGCGTGGATCCAGGAGGAGATTCTGTCGACCTTAACGGCAGTGAGGGTGGTGAGCAGGACGATGTAGGGTCCCTTCCACCGAGGCTCTAGGTTCTGTTGCTGGTGTCGACGGACATAAACTGAGTCCCCTACTTGGAATGGGTGGGCCTCTCCTGGGGTTCCGGGCTGGTAAGCCTCCGCGAGCTGGGTCCACACTGCTCTCTGGACCAACTGGAGACCTATGAGCCTAGCACATAAACTCTTGTTATTAAATTTAGCAGGATCAAATTTTTCTCTAACGGAGAGGATGGGGGTAGGCGACCCGTACAGGATCTCGAAAGGTGTTAAGCCAAAGTGGGAAGGGGTGTTTCTCACCCTGAACAGGGCGAAGGGAAGGAGCACCATCCAGTCAGTACCGCCAGTCTCCAAGGACAATTTAGTTAGGGTCTCTTTTAGAGTTCTATTCATCCTCTCTACCTGTCCTGAACTCTGGGGTCTGTATGCACAATGTAATTTCCAATTTGTCCCCAGAAACCTAGCCACTTCCTGGCTTACTTGGGCGGTGAAGGCTGGCCGATTATCTGACCCTATCACCTTCGGAGCCCCAAAATGCGGGAAGATCTCTTCTAAAATTTTCTTGGCCACCGTGAGTGCATTTTCGTTTCTGGTGGGGAAAGCCTCTACCCACCCTGAGAAGGTATCTACAAAGACCAATAAATATTTGTTGCCATACCTCACGGGGCGTACTTCGGTGAAGTCCACTTCCCAGTAAACTCCCGGTCTGTCTCCGCGCAGCCGCTTACCTTGGCCTGCTTTGTTCCGACTAACATTTACTTCTTGGCAAGGTTTGCAGTTCTGGACTATCTGTTCAGCCAGTTTGACAAGCCCCGGCACCTCATACCTTGTCTTGTTTAAAAGGGAGACCAGCTTTTAGTTCCTAAATGAGTCCATTGGTGCATTTTTTTCTAACATTTCTTTGGCCTCTTTTGCCTCCATAACCTGTTTTCTTTTTGGTTGCAGGGAGGGGCTGCTCTCGGAGTGAGTGACTAGTAGTTCTGAAATCTCGTCCCCTGTTGCCACTTCTCGCGTGACCCGATCTGCCATGTTGTTTCCCTTTGTCACTGGGGACTGATTTTTCTGATGCCCAGGGCAATGGATTATACTGACCTTCTTGGGTAGCATAAGGGCCGCTAGCAACTCTAGGATCTCGTCTTTATTTTTAATTTCTTTACCAGCCGATGTAAGGAGCCCCCTTTGCTGATATATGGCTCCATGCACATGCGCAGTAGCGAAGGCGTATCTACTGTCAGTATAGATGTTAACCCGTTTTCCTTCCGCCAGTTGGAGAGCCTTTCTGAGAGCTATTAGCTCGGCTCTTTGGGCTGATGTTCCTTGTGGGAGGGCAGTCGCCCAAACCACACTAGTCCCATCTACCACCGCGGCACCAGCCCGTTGCTTACCTTCTTCGAGGAAGCTGCTTCCGTCCATGTACTACGTCACCTCAGCATCCCGAAGCAGCTGGTCGGAAAGATCTTTGCGGGTTCCGTGGACGTCAGCCAGCACTTCTTGGCAGTTATGTGTCACCTCGGTTTGGCCAGGGTCCGGTAACAGCGTGGCAGGATTGAGCCCCGTCGCTGGTGTGAATCTGATTCGCTCAGAGTTCAGGAGCAAAGCCTGGTAGTGGGTCACTCTGGCGTTGGTCAGCCATCTCTCAGGGGGCTGTCGAATCACACTTTCTAGGGCGTGGGGCGCGGTGACAATCAAGTTCTGCCCCAGAGTCAGCTTGTCTGCAGTCCTTCACTAGAACTGCCACGGCCGCCACTATACGTAAGCAATTTGGCCAGCTGGCAGCCACAGGGTCCAGTTTCTTTGACAGATATGCCACAGGCCGGTTCCATGGCCCCAGCTTTTGAGTGAGGACCCCTTTGGCAATGCCATTATTTTCAGCCACATAGAGATGAAACGGCTTGTTCACATCTGGGAGTCCCAGGGCAGGAGCTGACAACAAGGCGCACTTAATGTTGTCAAAAGCCTTTTGCTCGCTTTCTCCCCAGACGAAGGGTGTACTGCCCTTTGTCAGGGGGTACAAGGGAGCGGCCATCTCCGCAAACCCTGGAATCCAGAGCCTGCAGAACCCTGCAGTACCCAGGAACTCCCTGACTTGCCGAGGGTTCCCAGGGGCTGGTATTCTGGCCACCGCCTCTTTTCTGGCCTCCGAGAGCCATCGCCTCCCGTCTCTGAGTTGGTACCCCAGGTAACTGACCTGTTGCCGGCAGATCTGGGCCTTCTTGGCAGAGGCATGGTAACCGAGGGTGCCGAGCTCGGTCAGCAAGGTCTCAGTCCCCTTTCTGCATTCTTCTGCAGTATCAGCGGCCAGGAGCAAGTCATCTACATATTGGAGCAAAGTTACCTGGGGGTTTGTGGCACGGAAATGCGTGAGGTCCTGGTGGAGGGCTTTGTCAAAGATTGTTGGCGAGTTTTTGAATCCTTGTGGCAGCCTGGTCCACGTTAGCCGTCTGGAGAGTCCTGTAAGGGGGTCTTTCCACTCAAAAGTGAAAATAGGCTGGCTAATGGGGCTAAGTCATAGGCAGAAGAAGGCATCTTTTAAGTCTAAGACAGTATACCACTTCCGGCTGGGGGAAGTGTACTCAGCAGGTTGTAGGGGTTAGGCACCATTGGGTGTAGGTCGGTCACCCGCTTGTTGACTTCTCTCAGGTCCTGTACAGGCCGGTAGTTGCCTGTTCCGGGTTTGCGAACTGGGAGCTTGGGGTATTCCAGGCTGACTGGCATTTTATTAGTATGCCTAATTTGAGGAGCCGCTGAATGTGAGGGTGAATCGCGTCTCTGGCCTCTCTGCTCATCGGGTACTGACGGACAGATACGGGCGTAGAGGAGGCCTTGATTTCCACCACCACTGGGGGCTGCCAGACCGCCATCCCCATGCCTGAAACTTCAGCCCAGGCTAGAGGAGTTCTAATCAGCCATTCCTGCATATCAGCGGCCTCCGGGGAGGGGCCTTCAAACAGCCTGTGTTCATCTTCTAGTTTTAAAGTCAGAACCTGTAGTGGCCTCCCCTTCCCGTCTGTCACCGTGGTGGCACCTTTGGTGTGAAAATGGATCTGGGCCCCCACTTTTGTGAGCAAGTCCCGTCCTAACAAGGGGTAAGGGCATTCGGGAATCACAAGGAACGAGTGGGATACCCAGCCCACGCCGAGGTCCACTGTTTTTCGGGTAGTCCATGGGTACTGCTGGTACCCTGTAGTGCCCTGTACCCAAGACTTCTTTGTAGACAACGTCCCTTCTGACTGTAACAGGACCGAGTGTTGGGCTCCAGTGTCTACCAGGAACTGCACAGGCTTCCCCTCCACCTTGAGAGTTACCCTAGGCTTGGGGAGGGGGTCCGAGCCCCGTCTCCCCTAATCTTCTTCCTCCAGAGCTAGGATCTTGTTGGGAGTGGAGGGCCTTCCCCTATTCTTTTGGGGCAGTCTCTGAGCCAATGTCCCTTTTCTTTGCAGTATGCACACTGGTCTTTATCTAGAGGTGGCCTAGTTCCCGCTTTACTCCCCCTGCGGTCTTTTTCTTCAGCCTTATCTCTCCCTTTTCCCTCTCTAATTACCGTGGCCAAAATCTTAGTTAAGTTTCTCTCTTGTCTCTTTTCTCTCTCTAGCTCTTGTTCATCCTGTTCTTTTCTTTTCTCTCCTCTTTTTCTTCTTCCGTCTCCCTCTTATTGAACACTTTGTCTGCTTCTCTAACCAGATCCTGAAGGGAGAATCCTTGTAACCCATCTAGTCTCTGTAATTTCTTTCTGATGTCTGAGGCTGACTGGTCAATAAAAGCCATTGCTATAGTTGCTCTATGCTCCTCAGACGTGGGGTCATAGGGAGTAAATCGTCTGAATGGCTCCATTAGTCTATCTAAAAACACAGTTGGTGACTCAGTGGATCCCTGAGTCACTTCTCTTACCTTGGCCAGATTTGTGGGGCGTCTTGCAGCCCCTCGGAGACCCGCCACCAGAGCCTGGCGATAGACCCTCAGGTGCTCCCTACCTTCCGGGGAATTGTAGTCCCAGTTGGGTCTTGTCAGTGGAAAACCAGCATCTATCTCATTGGGTAGTGCCGTGGGGCGCCCGTTGTCTCTGGGCACATTTTCCCGGGCTTCCAGCAATACCCGCTGCCTCTCCTCGGTTGTGAGGAGAGTCTGTAACAATTGTTGGCAGTCATCCCAAGTGAACTGGTGTGAGAAAACAAGGGATTCTATTAGAGAAGTTAGTGCTTGTGGGTTATTGGAGAATGAAGGGTTATGAGTCTTCCAATTATAGAGGTCTGAGGCGGAAAACGGCCAATACTGGAGCGGCCGATTTCCATGGTTATCGGGGGGGGCGTACTCCCAGAGGGGAAGGACGGCAGAGGATTCTGGGGTGGCCACTCGGCGGCTTCGCGTCCCCGCCGCTGGGCCCAACTCCCCTTGTCCGGGGCAGGCTTGGACGGTGCAGTTGGCTGAGTTGCTGGGGCCGTGAGGTGTGGGTCCAGCGAGGGGACTTATGCTGGTGGGTAGGGCAGAGGGGCGTCCAGGAGTAGGAGATCGGTCTGGGTATCTGGGTATATCTTCTTGGCAGGAGCTTTCACTTTTTCTTCTTTTTTTCTCTGCTGGTTTCAAGGCGAAAATCCCCACAGTGGGTCCCGACGCCGTTCCTGTGGAAAGAACAAAGGGCCGAACCCACACCAGGGGGAGAGGACCAGGTCCTCCCATACCATAATATAGGGCACCTGGTCCGGGTGTCCGTGGGGCCCAGGGGTAAAAACTACAGCCTTGACTAGGCTGACCTGTTCTGAGGAGAAAGAACCTTCGGGTGGCCACCCTGTCTGAAAACTGGGCCATTCTGCTGAGCACAGGGTCTGTCACTTTCCCTTCTTAACCCTTACTGAAAGGTTATGTGCCCTGGTCTTAACTTCAGTCCAATGACTTGTTGTTAATGACAAAGGGGTAGTCACCATCTGTCCCATTGTCAAGTCGTCTGGGGATGCCACAGAAAAGACAAGTTAGGAGAGAGACAAACAAAGCCAAGACAAAAAAAAGAGAGGCTGCCTGCACGTCTGACCAAAAACAGAAGAAACTACAGATGGGAGCCCCACCAGAGGCTCCGCCTGATTCGGACGAAGAGGGGGTCAAATTGAACCCTCCTTCCAGACTGACGTCTTGGGCATCCCCAAGGATCATCACGGATCTGCCTCCCAGGCAGATTTCAGAAAAATTCAGAAAACCAGAGTTGGGCATACGTGCGAGCGGTACCTTAATTCTGAGCGAAAACAGAGCCAACACGACAGGAACACACACAAGGAACACACAACAGAGCTCGAGCGTACCTCTGAATCCGGGCATCAGGGAGATCTGAGATGGGCGAGGGATCCCAGACGAGCCCCCAAAATGTTAGACCTCACGGCCTTTTCCAGAGATCAGTCGCCCAAGAGATCACCAAGACACGGACTCGATGCAAACCGCAAGAAGATTTATTAGGCCGGCGCACTGGGGTTCGAACACCACTAGGGAAGAATGAACCCTGAACATTCGTTACAGAGCAGTTTTTAAGCACAAAAAACCACAAACAGGTACAGCTAGGGTGGAGCGGCCTGATTGGTGTACAGGTCTTGACATTTTCAGGGATAGATCCATTTCTTATCAGGCCAAAACGGCTGAATGGTTTTTGAGGTAAACATCTCCCGGAAAGCCTCCCAGAGGCTGCATTCCTGAGAGATGAGCTCCTTACACATTCTTGAGATAAAGGTCTGTCTTAAGATTAACTAGAGGGCCTGTTGCCCTAAGGCTCTAGTAAATTTTAACCTTTTTTTTTTTGTATTTACCTTTCCTCTCAACTTGTCATGTACATAGGAGCTCCTATAAGATTATCAGTGGATGATAAATAAATCAAAGATGACACAAATAGATGGAAAAATATACCATGTTCGTGGATTGGAAGAATCAACATAGTGAAATTAAGTATACTACCCAAATCAATCTATAGATTCAATGCAATCCCTATCAAAGCTACAAATGGTATTTTTCATAGAACTAGAACAAATAACTTGACAATTTGTATGGAAATACTAAAAACCTCAAATAGCCAAAACAATCTTGAGAAAGAAGAATAAAACTGGAGGAATCAACCTGCCTGACTTTGTACTATACTATAAAGATAAGAAAGCCTTCCTCAACGATCAATGCAAAGAAATAGAGGAAAGCAACAAAATGGGAAAGATTAAAGTTCTCTTCAAGAAAATTAGAGACACCAAGGGAACATTTCATGCAAAGATGGGCTTGATAAAGGACAGAAGTGGTATGGATCAAACAGAAGCAGAAGATATTAAGAAGAGTTGGCAAGAATACACAGAAGAACTGTACAAAAAGATCTTCACAACCAAGATAATCACGATGGTGTGATCACTCACCTAGAGCCAGACATCCTGGAATGTAAGTCAAGTGGGCCTTAGAAAGCATCACTATGAACAAAGCTAATGGAGGTGATGGAAGTCCAGTTGAGCTATTTCAAATCCTGGAAGACGGTGCTGTGAAAGTGCTGCATTCAATATCCCAGCAAATTTGGAAAACTCAGCAGGGACCACAGGACTAGAAAAGGTCAGTTTTCATCCCAATCCCAAAGAAAGGCAATGCCAAAGAATGCTCAAACTACTGCACAATTGCACTCATCTCACAAGCTAGTAAAGTAATGCTCAAAAGTCTCCAAGCCAGGCTTCAGCAATACATGAACCATGAACTTCCAGATGTTCAAGCTGGTTTTAGAAAAGGCAGAGGAACCAGAGATCAAATTACCAACATCTGCTGGATCATTGAAAAAGCAAGAGAGTTCCAGAAAAACATCTATTTCTGCTTTATTGACAATGCCAAAGCCTTTGACTGTGTGGAAAATTCTGAAAGAGATGGGAATACCAGACCATCTGATCTGCCTCTTGAGAAATCTTTATGTGGGTCAGGAAGCAACAGTTCGAACTGGACATGGAGCAACAGACTGGTTCCAAATAGGAAAAGGAGTAATGTCAAGGCTGTATATTGTCACCCTGCTTATTTAACTTATATGCAGAGTACATCATGAGAAACATTGGGCTGGAAGAAGCACAAGCTGGAATCAAGATTGCCAGGAGAAATATCAATAACCTCAGCTATGCAGATGACACCACCCTTATGGCAGAAAGTGAAGAGGAACTAAAAAGCCTCTTGATGGAAGTGAAAGAGGAAAGCAAAAAGTTGGCTTAAAGCTCAGCATTCAGAGAACTAAGATCATGGCATCTGGGCCCATCACTTCATGGGAAATAGATGGGGAAACAGTGGAAACAGTGTCAGACTTCATTTTATTGGACTCCAAAATCACTGCAGATGGTGATTGCAGCCATGAAATTAAAAGATGACCAACCTAGAGAGCATATTCAAAAGCAGAGACATTACTTTGCCAACAAAGGTCCGTCTAGTCAAGGCTATGGTTTTTCCAGTAGTCATATGGATGTGAGAGTTGGACTGTGAAGAAAGCTGAGCACCGAAGAATTGATGCTTTTGAACTGTGGTGTTGGAGAAGACTCTTGACAGTCCCATGGACTGCAAGGAGATCCAACTAGTCCATTCTAAAGGAGACCGGTTCTGGGTATTCTTTGGAAGGAATGATGCTGAAGCTGAAACTCCAGTACTTTGTCCACCTGATGTGAATAGTTGACTCATTGGAAAAAACTCTGATACTGGGAGGGATTGGGGGCAGGAGGAGAAGGGGACGACAGAGGATGAGATGGCTGGATGGCATCACTGACTCGATGGACATGAGTTTGAGTGAACTCTGGGAGTTGGTGATGGACAGGGAGGCCAGGTGTGCTGCAGTTCATGGGGTTGCAAAGAGTTGGACACAATTGAGCGACTGAACTGAACTGAACACTATGGTACTGGCACAAAGTATCAATGGAACAAAATATAAAGCCCAGAGATAAATTCTCGCACCTATGGACACCTTATCTTTGACAAAGGAACCAAAAATATACAATGGAGAAAAGACAATATCTGTAACAAGTGGTGCTGGGAAAACTGATCAATCACCTATAAAAGAATGAAACTAGAACACTTTCTAACACCATACACAAAAATAAACTCAAAATGGATAAAAGATCTAAAGGTAAGACCAGAAAATATAAAATCTTAGAGGAAAACATAGGCAGAACACTCTCTGACATAAATTACAGCAAGATCCTCTATGACCCACCTTTCAGAGTAATGGAAATAAAAACAAAAATAAACACATGGGACCTAATTAAACTTAAAAGCTTTCTCACAACGAAGGAAACTATAAACAAGTGAAAAGGCTGGCTCCAGAATGGGAGAAAATAGGGAACTGCTTCGACGGAACCCCTGTCGCGTTTGATTGTCTCTCACTCGCCGAGGGGCTGGGTTGGCGGGCAGCAGGCTCACCTCTCCTCGGGAACCCCTCGGCTTTGCTGAGGGAAGTTCCACTGCCTCCGCTCTTTCTGCAGAGCGCCCCCGCAGAAACTGGCGCCCAACATGGGGCACGAAGCGGACGGACGGACGGAGGTGGTGTCACCGTGCGGCTCTGAAAGAGGAGCGACAAAGGACCCTAGGCTGGTCGCAGCACGGAGCTCCCTTTAGAGGAATATCACCCAAGGTAATCTGGACTTCAAGGTGGGCCCCCTCCTTTATGAGGGAAGTGCCAAAAACTCTCTTGACTTATTTTCCTTCTCCTCTTCTTTTCCGATCTGTCCTTAATTCCTCTTTCCGGAGTTTCAGTGAACAGGCAAACGGTTGTGGAGGCAACTGATGAGTCCTGGCTAGGGCCACTCTCTGGCGGACTTTGAAGGCCCCGCAACAGGTAAGCCTCAGTAACTAGAGCCCGACCGGGTGAAACTCCCTTTAATCTTTCTTAACTGAGGACGTGGCCTAGAATCTTCCCTGTGGGCACTGGTCAGGCACTTAAAGGCCATTAGGGCGCCTGCCACTTGAAGACTCCCGTGACAGGATAAGGGGGTCACGGAACGGGCTAGAAACCTCTAGGTGCCCGCCCCCAGCAAGAAAATTTCCGTGCAACGACGCAGGCACATAAACAGTTCCAAAAGCATACCATAAGCCCAACTTTCTGGCCGCCACCACTCCCGGTAGGATTTTGGTGGTTGTCCTCAGTGACTTTTCTTTCTATTCTCTTTCGGCAACATGGGAAGTAACATTAGCAAGTCTGATGAGCCTGCCCTCAAGGCACTGAGATATATGCTCAAAAGCAGGGGACTTGAGATTTCTGACGCTCAGGCTATTAAGGTCTGGGGGACCACTGTACGGTCGGCCCCCTGGGTTGCTTCAGCTAATCTGTTCTCTTGGGACACTTGGGATCGAGTACAAACCCTTGCTAGGCAGCGAGAGGCTCGATACGGTGAGGAGCCCCCCTTAGGGTTCTGTCTGATCATTTCGGCCCTCAAGCTCTGCTTTTCACGGAGCGAGGAGCATGTCACTGATACGGGTGCCCCAAAATCAAAATCAGAAAAACAATGGGAAAAATTTGATGAGGAACGAGTCATGTCAGACCAGGATATAGCAAAAGACACTGCAGAGAATAAAGACTCTAGAGCGAATAGTGAGCCATGGGAGCCTTTCGGGGATGATAACAGGGCGGAAGAGAGTAGAGACTCCTCTGATGCCTCAGGACCGGGAGCCCAGGGGAGAGAGCTGTGCCCCTCCCTGCCTCCCCCATTTGAGGAAGTTTCGGGAGCACCTTGGGTGGGAGAGACAATGAGGTCACCTTGGAAAGAGAGAACCTACCTCAGGGACCCTTGGGGATCCCCACTGCCCTTTACCTGCCTGACTCAAGCCTTTCCTGTAAATATTAACCCGGAGAGGAATAGGCCGGCAGCCTGGTACTCCTGGGAGGCCAATGATTTAAAAGAGCTCAAAAAGGCAGTGGCAGAAAATGGCCCAAACTCCCTGTGTGCAGAAACTATTCTCCAGGGCCTGGCTCATCAACCACAAGAGGGACACTTTAAGAAGGAGTGCCCTCAAGGCGGAGAAAGACCTACAGGTCGGAGACCTCCCACTATCCCATTTATGTACACCATCTTAAGGGTCATCAAGATTTACCTGGATTGCTTTCAATGGCAAATTCCCTGGCCGATAGAGCGGCCTCCCTTACAATCCAAGCTTATAACTTACAAGATGCCTATGATCTTCACGATCTTACTCATATCAATTGGAGAGGGCTACATAAAAGATTCCCACAGATCCCTATTAGAGAATTAAAGAAAAGTATACATACTTGTAAATCCTGTCTTCCTTATTTACAAGTACTGCCTTTACAGCCTCCAGAAGTAAACCCTTGAGGGCTAAAACCCAATGTGTTGTGGCAAACTGATGTAACCTATTATTCTCCTTTTGAAAAACTTAAGTGCCACCATCAAAATTTAAAGGCTCAATTACAAAAACAAAAAGGGGGAATGAGCCCTCACCAGCAACTTGGAATGGCACTCTTTACTCTAAACATTTTAAATTTTTCAAAAAATGAACCGATACCATGTTTTCAAAAACATTGGTCCAACCAAGAAATAAAACCTGAAATACAAGTGAGATGGAAAGATCCCATCACTGGTCAGTGGAAGGGGCCCGATCCACTCCTTACAATGGGGAGAGGATTCGGATGCATATTGCCCATTGGAGACCCCAGCCCTATATGGGTGCCAGCAAGGAATCTTAAATTTACACCACAAGAGAGAGGTCAAATCTCAAAATCTGACACAGATTAAAGAGACATTCACATATTGAGCCCAAGAACAAAAAGTTCTTGAGGCGATCTTTTCTTCCCTTTCAGATCATCGATGCAGCGACCCTGCTGGACACTGCTCCTGGTGATTGTCGGATTACCTAGCCTCTCCGTGCTGACCTTCCTCATTGCCGTGGCTGTACAACAGTTTTTAAAATCTTTGAAGCCTGGGTTTAACGACGAGGCCATCAACCATGAGGGTACAACAGTGTCAGCATCTGCTCAAGGATTTCAAACCAGCTTAAACACCTGAGATCCGCCATAATGGGACTTCAAAAACAGCTTGATCTCCACGCCAGAGCGATCGAGACGTTGTGTTCTGCTGCTCATAGACTGCGACATGAGATACCCCAGCTTTTGTCTGACAGCTTTTCCAGTGTTAAATGAGACTCTAACAGGTGAAAAAGGGAGCAATGGATCTATGGGACTGGATACACAGTCCATTTACCTGGTTTAAAAATGCCTTATATTTGCTTGTTTTTGTTATTCTGCTTGTTGTAGTGTTAAAAAGGTTATGCTTGCCCAGGTCATGAAAGAGGAGCCCCACGTTGGGGACCCACAAAACCCCTGGATTAATTTAGCCCTTCAAGAGATTAACCGAGACAGACAAATAAAAATAAGAGTTCTAGATGCTCATCATCTAGAGAGATTCCGCCTAGCCCCCAAGAGGTGGCTGGATAGCCAATGACGGGTAAGACCCTCAGAGGAGGGCAACCTAAGACAGGCACAGCCGCGAGAGGGGCTGGCGAGGCTGGAGGTTGGCCGCCTACAGCTTTATGCCTTGCTCTACAGAACAGCAATACAAATGTCTAGAGGGCTTAAAAAAAAGGGGGGGGGGGATATGTGGGGCCCTAAATGGGAAACCTTAAAAACAAAGGGGCTAGCTTTGAGGTCGAAAACCTAAGATGGCGCCTGGCGGAAGAGATGGGGGCAGGGTCTATGTTGTCTGTCAAAGTTTTTAATTGGCTCTCTTGATTTCTGTGCACATAGACAGTGTGTCATCTCTATAGACTCCTGTTATAATGAAGGTGACAATTTGACTTTTAATGTGATTGGTGCAACTATGGAAAGTCCCTCCTAAAACCCTCCTGTTTGTCTATATAAGTTGGGAGTTTGCAACAATAAACCGGAACTGCTTCGACGGAAAAAAAAAAAAAAAGAATGGGACAAAATAATAGCAAATGAAACCACTGACAAAGAATCTCCAAAATTACATGCAGCTCAGGCAGCTAAATAGCAGAAAAATAAACAACTCAGTAAAAAAGTGGGCCAAAGAACTAAACAGACATTTCTCCAAAGAAGACATACAGATGGATAATAAACACATGAAAAGATGCTCAACATCACTCATTATCAGAGAAATACAAATCAAAACCACAATGAGGTACCATCTCACACTGGTCAGAATGGCTGCTATCAAAAAGTCTACAAGCAATAAATGCTGGAGAGGGTGTGGAGAAAAGTGAACCCTCTTATACTGTTGGTGGGAATGCAAAATAGTACAGTCACTATGGAGAACAGTGTGGAGATTCCTTAAAAAACTGGAAATAGAACCTCCATACAACCCAGCAATCCCACTGCTGGGCACACACACCAAGGGAACCAGAACTGAAAGAGACTCATGTACCCCAGTGTTCACTGCAGCACTGTTTACAATAGCTAGAACATGGAAGCAACCTAGATGTCCATCGGAAGACAAATGGATAAGGAAGTTGTGGTATATATACACAATGGACCATTACTCAGCTATAAAAAGGACGCATTTGAGTCATTTCTAATGAGGTAGATGAAACTGGAACCTATTATACAGAGTGAAGTAAGCCAGAATGAGAAACACCAATACAGTATCTTAACACATATATATGGAATTTAGAAAGATGGTAATGATGACCCTATATGCAGGACAGCAAAAGAGACACAGATGTAAAGAACAGACATTTGGACTCTGTGGGAGAAGGTGAGGGTGCGATGATTTGAGAGAATAGCATTGAAATATGTATATTACCATATGTAAAATAGATGACCAGTGCAAGTTTGATGCATGAAGCAGGGCACTCAAAGCCAGTGCACTGGGGCAACCCAGAGGGATAGCATGGGGAGGGAGTTGGGGGGCAGTTCAGCATGGCGGGGGGTGGAGGACACATGTACACCCGTGGATAATTCACGTTGATGTATGGCAAAAGCCACCACAATATTTTAAAGAAATTAGCCTCCAATTAAAATAGATTAATTTTTATAAAAGATTATCAGTGAAATTCTCAGCAAAAATCTTTCAGATGAGAAGGAAGTGGGATGATATATTCAAAGTGCTGAATGAGAAAAAAAAAAAAGAAACCTGCCAAACACAAAAGTTATATCCAGAAAAACTGTCCTTCACAATTGAAAGAGAAACCTAGGTGTCATTGATAAACAAAACCTGAGGGAGTTAATCACACTGGACCTGAACTAAAGAAAAGTAAAGGGGACGTCTTTATATTGAAAAGAAAGTTGATGACACAGCAATAGAAAACCATACAAAAACATAAAGCTTTCTGATAAATAAAAACTCAGGCAAATATAGTCTTTTAGTATTATAATGATGTGTAAACAACTTTAATTTTGGTACAGAATTTAAGGGACAAAAGCATAAAAACTATAAACTTATATTAATAAATATACACTATAAAATATATCATTGTGACCACAATAACATAAAATGGAGATGGAGAAGCAAAGGAGTGAAGTTTTTGTGTTCAACTGAGATTGTTATCATTTCAAAATAGATCGTTATAACTTTAAAATGCTTCATCTTATCCCTGTGGTAGTGAAAAAGAGAGTATCTACAAAAGATACTTGAAACAAGGGAATGAAAGCATGTTACTATTTAAAAATCAATGAAATGCAAAAGAAGACAGTAAGAGACGAACACAGGGGAAAAATGGATGGAGATTAACAAAATGGTAATTAAATTCTCTATGAACAACTAAGTGTAAATGAATCTAACACTCCAATCAGAAGGTACAGATTGGCTGAATGAGTTTAAAAATAAAACAAACAATCCAACTATATGCTGCCTACAAGACTCTCTTTAGATCTAAGGAAACATGTAAACTGAAAGTGAAATAATAGAAAAATATATTCTATACATATAACCAATAGAGAGCAGGGTGGCCACACTATACAACACAAAATAGGTTTTAAGTAATAACAACATGGAGAACAGTGGAGAAATAACTCCAGAAAGAATGAAGAGACAGAGCCAAAGCAAAACAACACCCAGTTGTGGATGTGATTGCTGATGGAAGTAAAGTCCGAAGCTGTAAAGAACAATATTGCATAGGAACCTGGAATGTTAGGTCCATGAATCAAGGTGAATTGGAAGTGGTCAAGCAGGGGATGGCAACAGAGTGAACATCGACATTTTAGGAATCCCTGAACTAAGACTGGGATGGATGAATTTAACTCAGATGACCACTATATCTACTACTGTGGGCAAGACTCCCTTAGAAGAAATAGAGTATCCCTCATAGCCAACAAAAGAGTCCAAAATGCAGTGCTTGGGTGCAATCTCAAAAACAAGAGAATGATCTCTGTTCATTTCCAAGGCAAACCATTCAATATCATGGTAATCCAAGTCTGTGATACTGTGATATCACAGTATATACTGTGTATCACAGTATGCTGCTGCTTCTACTAAGTTGCTTCAGTTGTGTCTGACTCTGTGCGAACCCACAGATGGCAGCCTACCAGGTTCCACCATCCCTGGGATTCTTCAGGCAAGAGTATTGGAGTGGGTTGCCATTGCCTTCTCCGTATCACAGTATCCTGTATACTATATCACAGTATATATACAATATATACTGTGGTACTGCCCTGACCAGTAATGCTGAAGAAGCTGAAGTTGAATGGTTCTATGAAGGCCTACAAGACCTTCTAGAACTAACAGCCAAAAGATGTCCTTTTCATTATAGGGGACTGGAATGCAAAAGTAGGAAGTCAAGAGATACTTCGAGTAACAGGCAAATTTGGCCTTGGAGTACAGAATGATGCAGGGCAAAGGCTAATAGAGTTTTGCCAAAAGAATGCACTGGTCATAGCAAAACCCTATTCCAACAACACAAGAGAAGACTCTACACATGGACATCACCAGATAGTCAATGCCGAAATCAGATTGATTATATTCTTTGCAGCCAAAGATAGACAAGCTCTATACAGTCAGCAAAAACAAGACTGGGAGCTGACTGTGGCTCAGATCAACTCCTTATTGCCAATTTCAGACTTAAATTGAAGAAAGTAGGGAAAACCACCAGAGAAGGTGATGACACCCCACTCCAGTACTCTTGCCTGGAAAAGCCCATGGATGGAGGAGCCTGGAAGGCTGCAGTCCATGGGGTCACGAAGAGTTGGAGACGACTGAGTGACCTCACTTTCACTTTCATGCACTGGAGAAGGAAATGGCAAACCACTCCATTGTTCTTGCCTAGAGAATCCCAGAGACAGGGGGAGCCTGATGGGCTGCCGTCTATGGGGTCGCACAGAGTCAGACACGACTGAAGCGACTTAGCAGCAGCAGCAGCAGGGAAACCACTAGACCATTCAGGTATGACCTAAATCAAATCCCTTATGATTATACAGTGGAAGTGACAAATAGATTTAAGGGATTAGATCTGATAGACAGAGTGCCTGAAGAACTATGGACAGAGGTTTGTGACATTGTATAGGAAGCAGTGATCAAGACCATTCCCAAGAAAAAGAAACGCAAAAAGGCAAAATAGTTGTCTGAGGAGGCCTTACAAATAGCTGAGAAAAGAAGAGAAGTTAAAGGCAAAGGAGAAAAGGGAAGATATACCCATTTGGATGCAGAATTCCAAAGAATAGCAAGGAGAGATAAGAAAGGCTTCCTCAGGGATCAATGCAAAGAAATAGAGGAAAACAATAGAATGGGAAAGACTAGAGATTTCTTCAAGAAAATTAGAGATGTCAACGGAACATTTCATGCAACGATGAGCACAATAAAGGATAGGGACCTAACAGGAGCAGAAGATATTAAGAAGAGGTGGTGAGAATACTCAGAAGGGCTATACAAAAAAGATCTTCATGACCCAGATAACCACGATGGTATGATCACACACCTAGAGCCAGACATCCCGGAATGTGAAGTCAAGTGGGCCTTAGTAAGCATCACTAAGAATAAAGCTAGTGGAGGTGATGGAATTCCAGTTGAGCTATTTCAGATCCTGGAAGATGATCTTGTGAAAGTGCTGTACTCAATATGACAGCAAATTTGGAAAATTTCAGTGGCCAAAGGACTGGAAAAAGTCGGTTTTCATTCCAATTCCAAAGAAAGGCAATGTCAAAGAATGTTCAAACTTCCACACCATTGCACTCATCTCATATGCTAGCAAATTAATGCTCAAAATTCTCCAAGCCAGGCTTCACCTGTACATGAACAGTGAACTTGCAGATGTTCAAGGTGGATTTAGAAAAGGCAGAGGAACCAAAGATCAAATTGCCAACATCCTCTGGATCATAGAAAAAGCAAGTGAGTTCCAGAAAAATATCTATTTCTGCTTTATTGACTATGCCAAAGCCTTTAACCATGTGGATCACAACAAACTGGAACATTCTTAAAGAGATGGGAATATCAGACCACGTTAGCTGCCTCCTGAGAAATCTGTATGCAGGTCAGGAAGCAACAGCTAGAACTGGACATAGAGCAACGATTGGTTCCAAATCGGGAAAGGAGTACATCAAGGCTGTATATTATAACCCTGCTTATTTAACTTATATGCAGAGAACATCATACGAAATGCTGGACTGGATGAAGCACAAGATGGAATCAATCTTGCCAGGAGAAATATCAATAAACTCAGATATGCAGATAACACCATCCTTATGGCAGAAAGTGAAGAAGAACTAAAGAGTCTCTTGAGGTTGAAAGAGGACAGTGAAAAAGTTGGCTTAAAACTCAACATCCAGAAAACTAAGATCATGGTGTCCAATCCCATCACTACATAGAAAATAGATGGGGAAACAACGGAAACAGTAACAGATAGTGGAGACAAAAAATAACATAAGGATTAGTAAGTCAACTTACTAGGAAGATATAGCAAATATAAATATTTATGTATCTAAGAGGTCTCTAATGTGAGACAACAGACAGAAATGAAGACAGAAATAGTAATGCAGTCATAGTGAAAGTGTTAGTTGCTCAGTTGTGTCTAAGCAACTTTGAAATCCTATGGGTTGTAGCCCACCAGGCTCCTCTATCCATGGAATTCTCCAGGCAAGAATACTGGAGTGGGTTTCCATTTCTTCCTCCAGGACATCTTCCTAACCCAGGGATTAAACCTGCATCTCCTGAGTCTCCTGCATTGGCAGGAGGATTCTTTTCCACTGAGGCAGCCAGGAAGCCCAAGTCAACAGCTAGGGATTGGGTAAAATAATTTGCTTGGACCTCTGGATATTAGTCAAAGATCTATAGCAATCAAGTGAATGCCCTATCAAGAAAAAGTCACTCTCTGGGAATTCCCTGGTGGTCCAATAGTTAGGATTCTGTGCTCCCATTGCAGGGAGCACAGAGTTCGATTCCTGGTCGGGGTAGGAAGTTTTGTGCCATCTGCTTCTGACTCTTATACCATCTCCTCCCCAGCACATCGCAATGCACTTTGAGGAAGTGATGGTCAGTTCCCAGTTCCCTTGTGTGATGCACAGAGAGTAGAGTGGATCAAATAAGCAACATTCGAACCTATCTGGGAATTGCCTGACAGACTATTTTCTGGGTCACCTAACTCAGACCTCATACAGTCAAAAATGGCAGAGCTAATACCTCAGGCTAAAGGAAGCATAGGGAATCAGTGGAAATGGCTTGTGAAAACCACAGGGACTGTAGACCTGCAAATGCTTAAGGCAAGAGATTATTAATTGACGGATACAGTAGAGTAGATAAGAACCCAAGAAGAAGCAGGAGTGAGAATCTCAGGGAAATTTAGACATTGAGATGCAGCTATGTGTATGGAGCAATCAGACAAAAGCATGTAGCCGAACCCAGAGAGGGTGCAGGCTTTGAAAACGTCTGAGAAAACCTTAAATTTTTATAGCAGGCTGATTGAAGGTCTTTCCCAATATCTGACAAACTGCCAACACAAAGGGAGGTGAATATTTTTACAAATTAACATTTTTCAACAAAAGATCACAAGGCATATAAAAAATGAGGAAACACAGCTAATTCAAAGGAACAATTTAAATCTCCAGAAACAGTCCCTAAAGAAATACAGGCATCAGACTAACTATAAAAAGATTTTATAACAATCATTAAAAAAAAATAAAAGAGCTAAAGAAAGACACAAAAAACTAAAGTATATTTTTTAAATGGTATATACACACAATTGGAATACCAAGAAAGTAAAAAAAGACCTAAACAAAGTCTTGAGTTAAAAAATAAAGGCATTGAGAAAACGCACAAATGGTTTAATAGTAGACTCTTTTCTATGGTGGAGAAGGCAATGGCAGCCCACTCCAGTACTCTTGCCTAAAAATCCCATGGATGGAGGAGCCTGGTAGGCTGCAGTCCATGGGGTCGTGTAGAGTCAGACACGACTGAGCAACTTCACTTTCACTTTTCACTTTCATGCACTGGAGAAGGAAATGGCAACCCACTCCAGTGTTCTTTCCTGGAGAATCTCAGGGATGGCGAAGCCTGGCGGGCTGCTGTCTGTCTATGGGGTTGCACAGAGTCGGACACGACTGAAGTGATTTAGCAACAGCAGTAGCCTTTCTAAGGAAATAAAGAATCAGCTAACTTGAAGATAGATAATTTGGAATGAATAAGTCTGAGTTATAAAAAGAAATTTTTAAAAAATTTAAGAAGAAATTAAAAAAGAATATTTAAGTGAACAGAGCCTAAAGGTCTTATGGGACTCTGTCAAGCAGAATCATGTACATGTTATGGAAGTCCTAGAAGGAAACGAGAAAAGGACAGAGGGCTCATTTGAAGAGATAATGGCTAAAAATTTACCAAATGTGATGGAAGTCCTAGCCTACAAATTCAAAAAGCTCAACATATTCCAAATAGGATAAACCCAAAGAGAATCACACTATCATTATAATCAATTGTCACATATTATAATCAATCACACATTATAATTAAGTTGGTAAAAGACAAAGAATTTTGAAAGCAGCAAGACAAAAGAAATTTTTCTTGTACAAGGGATTAATAAAATTACAAGAGAATTTCTCAAGAGAAACCTATCCAGCAAGACTGTCCTTCAAAAATGAGAAATAAACACATTCCAAAATAAAGAGAAATTGAGAAAGTTCATTACCATTAGACCTGCCGTATGAGTAATGCTAAAGGGGGTCCTTAAACTTGAAATATAAGAATGTAAGACTACCTAGAAGACATAAAAAATATAAGGTTCTTCTATAATGATGAACAGACAAATATAAAAGCCAGTATTATTAAAATATTAGATTATAATGCCAGCTTTATTTATTTATATATTGAAGTGTAATTCATTTACAAAGTTATATTAATTTCAGGTATACAAAAGAGTGATTCAATATTTTTATAGATCATACTTCATTTAAAGTTATGAAATATTAGTTATATTTCTTGTCCGGTAACATAACTTCATTTTATCCTATGTATTTTATACCTAGTAGTGTGTACCTCTTAATTCCACTTCCCCTATCTTGCCCCTCCCCACAAATCTCCTAGACCAGTAACCGCTATTTTGTTCTCTGTATCTATAAAGTTGCTTCTGTTTTGTTATATTCATTTGTTTTATTTTTTATATTCCACATATTAGCAAAAACAGTATTTGGATTTCTCTAGCTTACGTCACTAAGTATAATACTCTTCAGGTATATCCATGAGGTTCCAAATGACAAAATTTCATTCTTCTTTATAGCTAAGTAATATTCAATCATGTGTGGTTGTTATATCTTTCTTATCTATTCATCTGCTCATGGGCCTGGTTGTCCATATCTTGGCTATTGTAAATAATGTTATGAATGTTGGGGTGCATATATCTTTTTGAATAACTATTTTAATTTTCTTAGAATATACTCAGGAGTGGAATTGCTGGATCATATGATAGTTCTGTTTTTATTTTTAAGGAACATCCATATTGTTTTCCATAGTGGCTGTACCAATTTACGTTCTCACCAATTTTGTTTCCTTCATTGTACAAAAGCTTTTAAGTTTAATTAGGTCCCCTTTGTTTATTTTTGCTTTTCTTTCCCTTGCCTGAGGACACAGATCTGGAAAAAAAAAATGTTACTAAGACTTATGTCAAAGAGTATACTGCCTATGTTGGCAGGTAAGTATTGGAGTCACATTCATTAAAACAGCTCCAAATAGTAGCAGATGCTTCTTGTAGTTTACCAGATTATACCTCTTTAGCCTATCAATTCAAGGAAAATATTCCCATTAACCTTGGGTGATGGGATGGTTGTAGGAGAGTTAGATGCCCAGTATCCCTAAAAGATGATGCTGTTACTGTGCTGTACTTAATATGGCAGCAAATTTGGAAAACCTAGCAGTGGCCACAGGATGGGAAAAGGTCAGTTTCATTCCATCACAAGGAAAGGAAATACCAAAGAATGTACAAACTAACAAACAATCGCACTCATTTCACACACTAGCAATATTCTGTTCAAAATCCTTCAGGCTAGGCTTCAGCAGTATGTGAACCAAGAACTTCCAGATGTACAAACTAGGTTCAGAAAGGGCAGAGGAACCAGAGATCAAATTGCCAATGTCTGCTGGATCATAGAGAAAGCAAGAGAGTTCCAGAAAACCATCTACTTCTGTATTACCGAGTAGGCTAAAGTCTTTGACTGTGTGGATCACAGTGAACTCTGGAAAATTCTTAGAGATGAGAATACATACCACCTTACCTATCTCCTGAGAAACCTATATGCAGGTTAAGAAGCAACAGTTAGAACCAGACCTGAAACAACAGACTGGTTCAAAATTGGGAAAAGACTACAACAAGGCTGTTTATTGTCATCGGACTTAGCAACTGAAAAACAAAAATCTCCCTCATGGCAGACACTGCACCCAACCACTAGGTGGTAGTACGGCCACACCTCTTCTCATTCCTCTTGAATAAGACAGAAGCTCAGTAACGTGTTTACATCAATGTGTTCACTGCTTACTTAACACAGTGACTTGACCAAGCCCTTCCTTTCAAACTCCACCCTTACCGAATGCCCCAGTCACATGAACCAAACTCTCGGTGGCAAATTAACATACTACACATCTCTATGAATAGATCCCATTCTCGATGTGTCATCCTTTGTGCATTTCTCTTACTTTTAGGACTCTTCCTTGGTATGCAGAGCTAATTTAAATCCTGCTCTTCTGCAAGATTCAAGCCCCGATCCATCAACCCACTCTCATGTGCCATTACCAACTAGGCTACCAAGGGAAAAAGCATGATGGTTGGCAACGCAGCCACAACACAATTATTGGACCAATAACACATGATAGAACTTTTAATGTATTAATCCTGTAAACGAAAAGTATGAATAAATATTATGGGCTATTTGAACCCAGGAACATTTCTTTAAGCATGGATATTTTGGACCAAGGACCATTTGGTATACAACAGAGATGCTCATGGACACTTTCAACAGGTCCCACTTCTGGGTATATATCCAAAGGAAGTAAAAATAGGATCTCAAAGAGCAACCTCTACTCATGTTGCAGCATTATTCCCAGTAGCCACAAATGAAAACAGCCTACACTGCTCATTACTGTACGAATGGATAAAGAAGATGTGATACACAAACACACACACATACACACACACACAATGGGATGTTATTCAGCCATGAAAAAGGGTAGTAGGGTAAAGAAACAGGTGTTTGAACAATGAAAGTGGCCAGTGGTAATGGCTTGAACAAGATGCAGGTACTTGTGTTGAACGGGCTGGAGTCAGCGGGGCTACAGCCCAGGGCCTGACACATGGGCCAGTGGAGCCATGGAGACAGGAAAGCCTGGAGGGTCTCAGATCTGTTAAGTAGTCAGGACTTACTTAAGTGGTCAAAAGCTACACTGAGTCTCTCCCTGGTTCTATACCATTGATGACTGCTCCATCCTCTCTACCTCTTCATTCTCTAATGTTCTTTAACCTCTAGGATTCCCAGAGATGTGCTATGATGAACAAACTCATGGATTCCCTCTTCCACTGCCCTGGGATAAGCATATTTCCCAGATAGTCACCAAAGCCACAGATACAGGGCTAGACCCACAAGCACTTGAAGCCCATGCTCCTTGTGACTAGAGAGTGTCATAACTAGACAGACATAGAGACGCTACAGAGTGTCATTTCTTCATCAAAGCAGTTGTTCAGTTTTCTGGCATTCACAACATCACAGTGTTTTCTACAGGTCTGCCACTACATCAGCGTTATGACTAGGCATGACAGTCAAGATTGTGCTAACATCCTTATGCACAGCTGGGCAAATGTCACAATCTGGATCACAAAGACAACGCGTCAGTCCCTTAAAAGACACTTATTAAAATTCACTCATCTTTTCCTCCTAAAATGCTAAGAACAACCCTGAGAAGGTTTCAGAAACCATGGCTCCAGCCACCTACTTCTACGGGAAGGCAGAAACAAGGTATCACAGAGTAGCACAAGAACACCAGGCAGCTTCAGGGTGCAGACGGCAGATGATCCCTACCCACCAAGGGACTTTCATACCCACTGTTAGTCTCATAGCAGGCCAGTAGGAGTGTGTTTTAGAGGAGACATATGCTTGGAGCAGCCTAGAGTCAAAAATGGCATTGGATCAAGTTCCCATACCCATCTTATGGACTCTGCCTCAACTGCTATTGGAAGCATATGGGAGAGACCCAAAGGCACTTGACTGAGAAAAGAGCCCAGAAAAAGAAAACTGCAAAGAACACAACTGAAGCCAAGGATCAGAACACAGAGGAGCCAAGAAGCCAATCCTGGAGTCTGGCTGCTTAGCTGGCTTCAGCACTTAGCAGCCGGTCATGCGCTCATGGGCTAGTCACCCACCTCTCTGAACTTGTCTTACCATCTGGACCACGAGGATAATGTAGCATCTACCTCCCAGGATCACTGTAAGGAGTCAGCAATATAATGTACACAAACTTCAGCAGCATAATCCTAACTGTAACGCAAGACCTAGGATCTCCATAGTAAATGTTCAGTGTAATTTAAAAGGATTATTAGAGTGATTATTAGAGTAAATCAAGGCTGTATACTGTCACCCTGCTTATTTAACTTATATGCAGAGTACATCAGGCAAAATGCCAGGCTGGATGAATCACAATTTGGAATCAAGATTGCCGGGAGAAATATCAACAACCTCAGGTATGTAGATGATACCACTCTAATGGCAGAAAGGGAACAGGAACAGAGCCTCTAGACGAGGGTGAAAGTGCAGAGTTAAAAAGCTAGCTTAAGACTAAACATTCAAAAAACTAAGATCATGTTATCTGGTCCCATCATTTCATGGCAAATAGAAGGGGAAAAAAGTGGAAGTGGTGACAGATTTTATTTTCTTAGCCTCCAAAATCACTGCCGATAGCGACTGTAGCCATTAAACTTAAAAGATGCTTGCTCCTTGGAAGAAAAGCCATGACAAATCTAGACAGCATATTAAAAAGCAAAGACATCACTTTGCTGACAAAGGTCTATATAGTCAAAGCTCTGATTTTTCCAGTAGTCATGTACGGATGTGAGAGCTGGACTATAAAGAAGGCTGAGTGCCAAAGAATTGATGGTTTCTAACTGTGGTGCTGAAGAAGACTCTTGAGAGTCCCTTGTACTGCAAGGAGATTAGACCATTCAATCCTAAAGGAAATCAACTCTGAATATTCATTGGAAGGACTGATGCTGAAGCTGAAGCTCCAATACTTTGGCTACCTGATGCAAAGAGTGGACTCATTGGAAAAGACCCTGATGCTGAGAAAGATTGAGGGCAGGAGGAGAAGGAAGTGACACAGAATGAGATGGTTAGATGGCATCACCAGCTCAATGGACTTGAGTTTGGGCAAACTCCGAGAGATAGTGAAGGGCAAGGAAGCCTGATGTGCTTCAGTCCATGGGGTTGCAAAGAGTCAGACATGACTTACCAACAGAACAACAAAGAGTAATACAGGAAAACAATCCTTGATCTAAAGATCTTTTATCTGTTCCACTACAATTACCAAATGAGGCCTCCTGAATGATTGCCCACAACAGCCTGTATGCAGGTGACCTTGAAGACAGTCTGTTCTCAACTTTATTGACTTTTCAGGAAATTAATGCTTATGTAAATTTCTCAGTCAGTGTCAAGAGAAGGCCAGAGCACAAGCCCTCTGAGGTCCTGGTCAGGTCCTCTGGTGGCTGCTGCCCTGCTTTCATCACAGTCTCTGTCCTTGACCTGCTCAGTGGCTGCCCTTCGGCTAGTCTCCTGAGCCTGTTTCAGGAGCCCTGCCTTCTCTCCTACAAGCTGGCCTGGAAGTTCTAGTAGACAGTCGGCTGAATCCTACCACCTGGTTACTCTGACATGATCTTATATCAAACTTGAGTTTATCAAGATTCTGCCAGTCCAGAAGTCTTACTCAGTTTGGTGTTCCTAAACACCCAACTCCCAGGAGCCCCTGGCAGGCAGAATCTCAAGAGGACCAGGCAACATAAGCACCTTGTGGCCCATGCACTCTGCCTTCTTGTGCCCAGGAGAGACCGCTGTGAGTGGAAGAGTGAGATGGGGCAGCTTCTCAGCAGCATCTAGGTGATCCTGGCTTTAACAGTCTGAAGTGGAGGCATGGCCCGGCTGGTCAAGACATTGTCAAAGAACCCAATATGTTACTTACTTCATCGAATGAACTTTCTTCTTTTAATAGCTCTTGCCTTGGCCTTCTTTGGCTATTGTTACCTGAATCCAAGAAGCCAGACATTGGAAAGCATCCTAACCTGGGCAAGCAAGGTTCTTAGAAAAACCCGTGGTGAACAAGGTGTAAGATTATCAAGCATGTTGAATCTCCAGCCAGATGTACTAACACCCCCTAGGAAAGATGTCCTTCCTGTGACCCCCTGGCTGGCTCTCATCATCTGGGACAGGACTTTCAACACCGACATCCTGAATGAAACAGTTCCAGCTTCAGAAGATCACCACTGGATTAACTGTGTTTGTTGTAAAAAATACATTTCCACCTGAAGCTGTTCCTGAAGACAGCAGAGATGTACTTCATGGTGGGACACAGGGTGTCCCACCCTTCACTGACTGGCCAGACTATGTTCTTTGCATTCCCCTTCAGAAAGGATGGCAGACTGTCATTCTCAGGGTCCAGAGCTGTCCCAGCTGGCAGGAGATCTCTATGCACCGTATGGAGGGGATCAGAAATTTTACTGAGCAGCGCTTCTACGAGGAGGTGAATTACTTTGTATGTGCAAATGTGGACATGAAGTTTAGTGATCACGTGGGCATGGAGATCCTCTCCTCCTTGTTTGGCACCCTCCATTCTGACTTCTACGAGCTTAGTCAAGAAAACTTCCCCTATGAACGCCGGCCTCATCATCAGGAATATGATGAGGGGGACTTTTATTACACAGGGGCCTTATTTGGGGGTCCGTGCCAGAGGTTTACAAACTCATCAAGGCTTGCCACGAGATGATGGTGGTTGACCAGGCCAATCACATAGAGGCCATGTGAAATGATGAGAGCCACCTGAACAAATACCTGCTTTACCACAAACCCATCAAGATCCTCTCCCTGAGTATATGTGGGCTGAACAGAAATCAAAGGGCATCTGGGATGAGCAAAAGCCAGGCTTGCCTTACAACATAAAGAGGATTAGATTTAAAACTGTCAAATAATCACCACAAAATCAGGACTTACCAAAGGAAGCTTCCAGAAAGGACTCAGAGAGAGGTGATAGCCAGGCAGTCATCTTCCTCCGGACATTAAATTAAAACCAGTTTTATAAGAAAGGGTATAACTCTACTTCCTCCCCACCACTTTTTTTTTTTTTTTTTGAGAGAAACTGCTAATGCCTCTCACCATCCCCTGCAAATTCAGACAGGCCTGTCCTCTCTCCCCAACTCTTCATACACCAAACACACACCTTTAGGCTGGCATGATTCCAGAATTAAAGCACAGTTCCTGAGTTGGCACCACCTTTAGCTTCTGTGTGCTCCTGGCACCCTTCAGGATAGAGGAGGCCGAGGTTGGAGGCTGGGGAGGGGGAGAGGGGGGAGCAGGGAGTCTTAGCCTGCCCTGGTGTTTCAGGGATCAGAGATGAGATTTTTTTTCCAGGGCAAGTAAAAATGCTCCTAGACACAAAGGCTCTTGTTTGTGTCTAGACAGCAGTCTGTTGTGGTCTGTGCGTGAGTTGGAAAAGAATTTCCAGATGTGAGGCAGAATGAGAGGAGAATAAATTTTATTAGAGTGGGAGACACAGAAGAGTGGGCCAGCTCAAAGGAGAGCTGAACCCTTTTGCAGGCTAGCAGCCAATTTTTATGGCCTCAAGACAGCCAATTTTATGGTGGCATTAGGTGCTTGGTTAGGATGCTGTAAGGTGGGTAATAAGGTAGGCATTTTACCTAGTATGGGGTCAGGGAACTGGCTGGTTTAGATCCAGAGGCTCATGGCAATGGTTGCTATGGGGCTTGTCAGTTTCAGAGATTTTTATCCTGTGAGCTTTGTATAGGGCTCCAGACACCCCTCTCTGGCTACTGCTCTGGTCCAGATCTCATGGTTACTCTTGGATACGGGCCAGCAACTTTTCTCAAGATCTCCCATTTTCACTCTCATTACCACCCCCGTGTCCACTCTACCCTACGCTGCCTTTGGGAAGCTTTTTTTTTTTTAATGCGGTTCCCCCAAAATGTTTTAATTTCTTTTATAATGAGAGCTGATTTTTACTGTATACCTTGTTGCATTTTCCTTTCTTTTTTAAAGAAAAAGAAGAGAGTGAAGTCACTCAATGGTGCTCAACTCTTTGCAACCCCATGGACTGTAGCCTGCCAGGCTCCTCTGTTCATGGGCTTCTCCAGACAAGAATACTGGAGAGGGCTGCCATTTCCTTCTCCATGGGATCTTGACCCAAGGATTGAACCAGCCTCCTGCATTACAGGCAGACTCTTTACCACCTGAGCCACCAGGGAACCTTTAAAAAATAGTGTATAAATGCATTACAACGTTGTTAGTCTCTGCCACACGACGGAGTGAATCAGCTACATATGTACATATATCCTTTCCCTTTGGGACCTCTCTCCCACCTCTGGGAACCTTTAAAGCCCTAGCTCTAAGTCCAAAAGCCTCCATGTCTACCATCACATTCAGATAAAGCCCTAACTGCTCAACCTGCCAAGCCAATCCAAATCTGTTTCCTGTAGACAGGAGACTGGCCCCAGGTTTCCCAAATACTCCACTGAAATGCACATCCAAGCCTTTGCACACCATGGTCCCTCTGCTTGTGACATTATTTCACTTTAATCACATCCAAGTATCTGAAACAGGGGACACCTCCTGCCCCCAGGACCCCCCACCCCCTGTCCCCACCACCATGTGTCAAGTCCTGCAGAAATGGCCTGACTTGAAAGTGAAGGGGCAGGGACCACCCATTTGGGTCTTTAGGATTCAGAGGTGGCAGTTCCCATGGGTGAAGGTTTGGAGAATGCAATTTCTGTGATTTCCATCAGGGAAAACACCACCAGCCAAGCCCACTGGCAGAGCTGAGCGCGGAGGGAGCGGGTCACCAGGCCTGGGTGCTCAGCCAGACTCTCATCCCCGCCTGCCTCAGCCAAGCAGCCACCACAAGTGGCACTCTCACCAAGCCTCAGAACCACCTCTGTCAGAGGGGACACACTCACTTTCATACCTCCAGTTCACTTTATCTTGGGCCCCACAAAGAATGCTCAAACTATCATACAATTGCACTCATCTCACACTCTAGTGAAGTAATGCTTGAATTCTCCAAGCCAGCCTGCAGCAATACATGAACCATGAACTTCTAGATGTTCAAGCTGGTTTTAGAAAAGGCAGAGGAACCAGAGATCAAATTGCCAACATTCACTGGATCATCAAAACAGCAAGAGAGTTCCAGAGAAAACATCTATTTCTGCTTTATTGACTATGCCAAAGCCTTTGACTGTGTGGATCATGAAAAACTGTGGAAAATTCTGAGAGATGGAAATACCAGACCACCTGACCTGCCTCTTGAGACACCTGTATGCAGGTCAGGAAGCAACTGTTAGAACTGGGCATGGAACAACAGACTGGTCCCAAATAAGAAAAGGAGTATGTCAAGGCTGTATATTGTCACCCTGCTTATTTAACTTCTATGCAGAGTACATCATGAGAAACACTGGGCTGGAAGAAGCATAAGCTGGAATCAAGATTGCCAGGAGAAATATAAATAACTTCAGATATGCAGATGACACCACCCTTATGCAGAAAGTGAAGTACTAAAGAGCCTCTTGATGAAAGTGAAAGAGGAGAGTGAAAAAGTTGTTTTAAAGCTCAACATTCAGAAAACTAAGATCATGGCATCCAGTCCCACCACTTCATGGCAGTTAGATGGGGAACCATTGGAAACAGTGGCTGACTTTATTTTGGGGGGCTCCAAAATCACTGCAGATGGTGATTGCAGCCATGAAATTAAGACGCTTACTCCTTGGAAGAAAAGTTATGAACAACCTAGACAGTATATTAAAAAGCAGAGACATTTGTCAACAAAGGTCCATCTAGTCAAGGCTATGGTTTTTCCAGTAGTCATGTATGGATGTGAGAGTTGGACTATAAAGAAAGCTGAGCACCAAAGAATTGATGCTTTTGAACTGTGGTGCTGGAGAAGACTCTTGAGAGTCCCTTGGACTGCAAGGAGATCCAACCAGTCCATCCCAAGAGAGATCAGTCCTGGGTGTTCATTGGAAGGATTGATGCTAAAGCTGAAACTCCAATATTTTGGCCACCTGATGTGAAGAACTGACTCATTTGAAAAGATCCTGATGTTGGGAAAGATTGAGGGCAGGAGGAGAAGGGGACAACAGAGGATGAGATGGTTGGATGGCATCACCGACACAATGGACATCAGTTTGAGTAAATTCCGGGAGTTGATGATGGACGCGGAGGCCTGGAGAGCTGCAGTTCATGGGGTAGCAAAGAGTCTGACATGACTGAGCGACTGAACTGACCACTTACCATATACTCAAGAATCATATCAGCTAACAGAATGAAGATCAACCAAAACCACTGCTGATAAGAAAATGCTGGAAATCCCCCCAGATGCATTTCACGTGCAGGCAGAAAGCCATCTCACCAAGGCCTTCATTGGTCCGGTGCCACAGCCCAGCGATGACAGGGCATCTGGGTAATGTAGTTCACAGCAGGCCGTGGGCCTGTGGAGACAAGCCCACCATAGGTTACTGGGCAGGCGTCAGGGGAAAGGCAGGTTGCTGGGAATGATGCTCAGAAACTGAGATCTGGAAGGGCTCTCATTTCTCTTAAAGGTATACACCCAAATTTCCAGGAAAATGTAGTATGCAAATGATGACAGAAATCTTTAGCGACCTTACTTAGATGTTTTCCAAAGCTGCAGAATCAAATAGATGCACAATACCACAGTGTCAGTCTGATAAAATATCTTCCTATTAGCTGGGAACTAATATGTTTCTTTTTGAATGTACATAGACTAAAGCGTGCAGGTCAAGAAGCAACAATTAGAACTGGACAGGAACAACAGATTGGTTCCAAATTGAGAAAGGAGTACCTCAAGGCTGTATATTGTCACCCTGCTTGTTCAACTTATGTGCAGAGTTCAGCTCCGTTCAGTCTCTAAGTTGTGTTGGACTCTTTGTGACCCCATGAACCGCAGCATGCCAGGCCTCCCTGTCCATCACCAACTCCCGGAGTTTACTCAAACTGATGTCCATTGAGTCGGTGATGCCATCCAACCATCTCATCCTCTGTTGTCCCCTTCTCCTCCTTCCCTCAATCTTTCCCAACATCAGGGTCTTTTCAAATGAGTCAGTTCTTCACATCAGGTGGCCAAAATATTGGAGTTTCCTTCCAATGTTGAGCTTTAGTATATCACGAGAGATGTTGGACTGGATGAAGCACAAGCTGGAATCAAGATTGCCGGAAGAAATATCAATAACCTCAGATATGCAGATGACACCACCCTTATGGCAGAAAGTGAAAAGGAACTAAAAAGCCTCTTGATGAAAGTGAAAGAGGAGAGTGAAAAAGTTGGCTTAAAGCTCAACATTTAGAAAATGAAGATTAGGGTATCTGGTCCCATCACTTCATGGGAAATAGATGGGGAAACAGTGGAAACAGTGACAGACTTCATATTTTGGGATTCCAGAATCACTGGAGATGGTGACTGCAGCCATGAAATGAGAAGATGCTTGCTCCTTGGAAGAAAAGCTATGACCAACCTAGACAGCATATTAAAAAGCAGAGACATTACTTTGCCAACAAAGGTCCACCTAGTCAAAGCTATGGTTTTTCCAGTAGTCATGTATGGATGTGAGAGTTGGACTATAAAGAAAGCTGAGCACTGAAGAATTGATGCTTTTGAACTGTGGTGTTGGAGAAGACTCTTGAGAGTCCCTTGGACTGCAAGGAGATCAAGCCATTCTATCCTAAAGGAAAGCCATTCAATTCTAAAGGAAATCAGTCCTGAATGTTCATTGGAAGGACTGATGCTGAAGCTGAAATTCCAATATTTTGGCCATCTGATGCAAAGAACTGACTCATTTAAAAAGACCCTGGTGCTTGGAAAGATTGAAGGCAGGAGGGGAAGGGGATGACAGAGGATGAGATATTTGGCATCACCGACTTGATGGACAAGAGTTTGAGCAAGCTCTGGGAGTTGGTAATGGACAGGAAGCCTGGTGTGCAGCAGTTCATGGTGCTGCAAAGAGATGGACATGACTGAGCAACTGAACTGAACTGAGACTAAAGCTCAGAGTCCAATTTTGTGAGCCTCAATTTATTTGGTTAATGACAAGAGAAAAAGAGCTCCAGATAATGTCAGGAAAATAATTTAAGCACACCAAATTAAAACTTGTGGGATGCAGCCCAAACACTACTTAAGGGAATGTTGCTGATTTAACCGCTCATATGAAAAAGGAAATGAGCTTGAAAAACAAGGATTTAATTTTCAATTCTAAGATTAGAGACAAGGAGAACAAATTAAATTCAAAATAGAAATAAATAATAAAGGAGTAGAAATAGAAAGAATTCCTTAGAGAAAATTAACAAAGTGGATTTTAAAAAATATTAATAAAATTGATAAAACTCCAGCAAGTTGGAACAAGAAATAAAAAGGGAAAAAATCAAATGGCCAGTATGAGGAATAAAGAAGGGAGCTTCACTACAGTTTTGACAGATAATTAAAAGGATAACAAGTGACCTTAAGTTCCTTTTGTTGATGAAAATTGCAGATCCAGATGAATTTTATCAAACATGTAAGGATGATACTTTCAGTTCAGTTCAGTTCAGTTGCTCAGTTGTGTATGACTTTTTACGACCCCATGAATTGCAGCATGCCAGGCCTCCCTGTCCATTACCATTATCCAGAGTTCACTCAAACTCATATCCATCGAGTCAGTGATGCCATCCAGCCATCTCATCCTCTGTCATCCCTTTTTCCTCCTGCCCCCAATCCCTCCCAGCATCAGAGTCTTTTCCAATGAGTCAACTCTTTGCATCAGGTGGCCAAAGTACTGGAGTTTCAGCTTTAGCATCAGATACTTTACCAGTGTAATATAAACTCTTTCAGAGAGTATAGGAGTGAACATTTTCTAACTCATTCTACAAGGCAAACATGACACTAATACCAAAGCCCAACAGTAAAGAAATTCACAGTTTAATATCCCTCATGAACACAGACATTAAAAATCTTTAACAAAATTATAGGAAATCGAATCCAACCAGAGAGCAAAGGTTGATCTAGGGGTACCAGTGGGATTTGTCCCAGGTATGCAAGGTTGGTTTAACACTCAAAAACCAATCAAAGCAATTCATCATATTAAGAAATTAAAGAAGGAAAGTCATGTGATTATCTTAAAACTGTGGGCAAGGTAATTGACAAAATGTAAGGGCCTCTTCAGAAAAATCTTTCGACAAAATAAGAATTGGAGGAAATTTCTTTGATAAAATGCCTCTATTAATATAACAAACTTCATTTAATAGCACACTGAACACTTTCCTCTAAGACCAAGAAAATGATGTCTCTTTTTCAATATTTTAGGTTGTAGCAAATGAAGATGGTAAGCAAAATAAAGGCATACAAAGTAAAGAGGAGGAAATAGAACTATCTTTATTCATTGACAATATGATTGTGTAAATACAAAATCCTAAGGATTCTGCAAAGAATCTCCTAGAAGTAAAGAATAAATTTAGTAACGTTTCCACATACAAGGTAAATAAACAAAAATCAATTGTATTTTCCATCAACGAATGACTGAAAATTAAAATTTAAAATATAAAATTTATGATACCTTATAAAATACTTAGGAATAAATTAGCCAATGTTGTATAATACCTATACACCAAAGTTACAAAAGAGTTGTTGGCAATTTTTCTGTAAAGGGCCAGATAGTAAATATTACAGGCTTTACAGGTTACATCTTGTTGTATCTTCTTCTGTTTTTATTTTTAAATTTAGTAACTGTTAATCTATTCCCAGCTCACTGGCATTACATATGCACATTTTACATCCACAAAAACAGACTGTGGACAAAACATGGCTCATGGGCTATCATTTGTCAACTCCTACTACAAAACGTTCTGAAAGAAAATTTAAAAGTCCTAAATATAAAGAAAATATATACCAATCTGGTAGAGTGGAAAAATTAGTATTGGTAAATTATCAATTGTGATCATGATCCTTAAAGTGAATCTATAGGATTATTACAAGAGATACTGTGTCCTTGAGTTAATAAGACTTTTCACCCAAGGTGAATCCTGCAATAAATCTCCTGTCCTGAACCCAGGAGAAGACAGCTCACAGCTGCTTAGTTTGCTGCATGGCTCACTTAGGAGAGATACCTGAGGGGCAATTCTGACAATTTTTGCTCTCTGTCCTCCTCTCTGGTCTCCCAGACGATTTTGAAGATACCAGAGCCCACTGTGGCCTGTGGGTACCTTGAGTTGAACCAATTCATACTTCCTACTATGCATTGCATATGCTCATCAGCAGTGTGCCATGGTGCTGAGTCCCCTAAGGACTATAAAAATGGTCACCCACAGTGCCTACATGAAGAAGAGGCACCACAGTCAAGTGGATAACGCATGAGCTCTGGAATCAGACTGAGTTCAAATCCCGGCTTCTCCACTAACACGCATGTGAGCTGAGGAAGGTTCTAAGGGTTAAATGCTGTTCGCAATTTGTAAAGTATACAAAGAGAAATGAAGAGAGTTTGCCTGCCTGGAAAGTTATGCCGCAGGGTGCAGCGTCTGTCTGGTCAGGTCAGGGCTGAGTGCCCCGTCTCAGAAAACTCCCCAGCTCGGGATGCTAGGGACTTGCTCCTTTCCAAGGTGGCCACAGAGAAGGCATGCCTGCTCCTGGACTTGGAACAGTGACAGAGAGGTCCCCCAAGGAGGCACATCTGGTAGCCTGAGCTACTAGCACGAGAAGTGGAGAGTGTGGAGTAAACTGTGGTGGGTTGTGGCCACCTGAAAGGAAAAGGCTGGGAACAGAAGCTGCTCATCCTTTCCCCTGCACCTTAGCACCCATTCTCTTGCAGCTATCCCAGGCCTCCCGGGCAATGACTGGAACAGAGCTGAACCCTGGTCCCCCAACCCCCCCTTTCTTTTACCCTGACTCCTTCCTGCAAGCCAGCCCTGACCCTGGCAGGATCCAGGTTGCTCTGGCACTTTGGCCTCTGGCTTTGGCAGGCTCTGCTCGGCAGTGACCATGGGGAAAGTGTTGGGGGACTCATAGGGACTGGTTGCTGAACCTCGGTGTGGAGGAACCTGTGCAGGCTCTGAGAGTTCACGGTCCTGAATAGTCCTCCAGACCACAGGGCGCATGTGGTGCCAAGTACTTGCAAAGGGCTGCCTTGAAGAGTTAAAACACTCCTCTGGGCCTGGGCAGCTGGGCTTCACCCTTTGCCCTCTCGTGGTTTTCCATCACTTCCCTTTGCTGGAGGGCCCTTTCTCTGTCAATGCAGTCCAGCACTATGTCACAAGCATCAGGCTGATCTGTGCACACTGTACCTTGGAGGAGCTGGTAGTGAGGAGAGCTCAGGTTGCGCACTACACTCTCAGGTTCAGCTGCCCTTCACGGGCAACTTCCTCAGCAAACTTCACACCTTCCTATGCCAGCGCAGCTCGCCCTCCCCATTCCCCCTTTTGGCAGGGATCTTTCTGGAGCACCTGTGCCCTTCCTCCACCCTGTTCCCAGCAGGTTCTACCCAGATCTAGGGCTGTTACCTCCTCAAGTTTTCTATCACCCTGAAGAGGTGTTATCCAGGCCAGTAGGCTAGGGGCTCCACTCCAAGACCTTTCCCTTGGGATCCTGGTGGCGGTGGTCTGGGGTGGTTTAGTTGCCAAGTCATGTCCAGCTCTTGTGACCCCATGGACTGAAGCCTGCCAAACTCCTCTGTCCATGGGATTCTCCAGGCAGGACTACTGGAGTGGGTTGCCATTTCCTTCTCAGGGGATCTTCCTGATCCAGGAATTGAACCTGGGTCTCCTGCTTTGCAAATTCTTCTTCTTTTTTAACTTTTATTTATTGGGCTGTATGGGGAGTCTTCTGTCTTCCCTGTGGCATTCAGGATCTTCAGTTGTAGCATGTAGTTCCCTGGCCAGGGATTGAACCCAGGCCCCCTGCACTGGGACTCAGAGTCTTAGCCTCTGCACCAACAGGGAAGTCTCTGCAGACAGATTCTTTACGGACTGAGCTGTGCCCTGGTAAGACTCTCCAAGTGACAGTATTGTGTGCTTACAGCTCAAAGATGTGTAGCCACTCAAGAATAGTAAAGAGCCCTCCTCCAGGGCCAGAGGGACTCCCCTTGCTTTGCTCCCTGAGCAAGCCTGCCAGTATGAGGCCTGGGCCATCCAATCCATCCCTAGATCCTTGCCTAAAGGAGATCAGGTTGATGGCACTAGGAGCTCACGGAAAAGGGACAGCGTAGGAGGACGAGCAAACAGTGATCAAAAGGCAGGACTGTCAGGGAGGAGCCACCACAACAGGGGGAATATCCTATCAGCATCTAGACCCCTTTGGGTGGTGGCAGCTTTGGGTGGTCACTGTATTCATTCCAAACGCCAGTACCATGTCTGGGCACCCAGCTTTGGAACTAGGCTTGGGAGAACACCCAGCACTACAGCTCACATTGTATAGGCTTAGACCTGCTACCCGTCAGCCTACAGCACCCGCCACTGAGTTTACAGCGACCAGGTTGTATGGAGTGAAAACTGTCCTGGGAGACCTTTCCTTCCTGCCTACAGTCAGAGCACCTGAGGCCCCCTCTGCCCAGTGCACCTGTTCCTACTGAAGGAGACAGCAGCCCTGAGAACAAACTCACTCCTGAGGCATGGCTGCTTCTGCTGAAGTCTGGGTCACCTGGGTGCTGGACTGCTGGAACACAGCAGATGCGGTAGGAGGGGCCGGCATATAACAGAGCTTGGGAGATGCCTCTCTTCCCACCCACAGTCAGACCATCTGGGACACACCTGACCAGAGGACATCCATGGTGCTGAAAGGTCCACAACCACACCTGTGTTGGAGGCTCTTTTGTTCCCACCTACAGTCAGAGCACCTGGCCACTACCTGTTCAGAACACACGTGTCCCAACAGGCAGGGACAGCACAATACCCTTGCTGGAGGATGATCAAATAAATGACCAAAAGGCAGGACTATCAGAGGGTGGGGCACCCCATCAGCATCTAAGCCCCTTTAGGTAGCAGTAGTTTTGGGGTCATTGTACCTGTCCCCAGACCCACTTCCATCTTTGAGGCACCTGGTTCTCTTCCTACAAATGGACAGAGCACTTGGGGCCCATTGAGCCAATAAACACTTCCAGCCTTCTGTGAGACACCTAGGGGAGCGTGGCTGTTACTATCAGAGGGGCTGACACTAAACCTGGGGCTGGAGATACTGCTCTTCATGAATCCAGTCAGAGCACGCGGGGCTTTCCAGTCCAGAGTATAGGTGCTGCAGTGGGAGGAGACAGCATCATACCTGTGTTCAGAAACACTTCTGGTTCCACCAATATTCAGAGCACCTAAGGTGCTGATGGCCAGAGCATGTCTGTTACAGCCAGAAGGGACAATACCGTACATTTTAAGGAAGATTCTTCTATTCTCACCTTCAGTCAGAACACCTGGGGCCTAGCCAGCCAGGGTACCCACTTTTGACTTTGTAGGAGCTGACACCACTGAGAAAATACCCATAATTCAGGCATGCTTGTTCCTACCTAAGTGTGCCTCTGAGGTGGGCAGAGTCAACAGCAGCCTGCCTTTGAGGCTTCCTCGTCACCTGCCCAGGTCTTCACTGGAGATGCAAAGTGTTGAATCACCAACCTATTCATTTTCTTCTAGTGAAAGAGTCAGGAACTCAACAACCAAGAGGCCAAAGCTTCCTCTAGAAAAGGCAGCAGACGATCACTGTCCACCATGAGCAAACCTCCCTCTGCTGGGAAGAGGCTCAGCACAGACAGTGCCAGTGATGATGGCAAACACATGGAACCACCGGCTCTTTTTCCTCCTACAGAAAGCTGGAGGCTCATTGCCTCTAGGTGCTTTTGTACAAGTCATAACGTATGGATTCAGATGAGCCAGGTCAGAGGTCAATTCTGGCTTGAGAAGTTCACTGGGGAAGAGGAGAGAGAGATCTGTAAATTTCAATTATGCTGCATTCCACTGTTAGCCTGGAAGATAAAAGCCCTGGGCCAGTTTTCCTCTAGTCTTGATCCTGGTGAGACAACCCCTTCCCCTGCTGCCTATAGCTGTCCCCTTTCCCTTTGCCCATTTTGCTTCATGGTTCTTCCACTTTTCTTTCCAGATTAAATATATTTAAAACTTATTTTTTTTAATAGGAATATAATTGCTTTACAATGTTGGGTTAGTTTCCGTTGTGCAACTATGTGAATCAATTATAAGTGTATACTTATCCTCTTCCTCTTGTGCCTCCCCTCCCGCCCACCCCCATCCCACCACTCTAGGTCATCACAGAGCACCGAGCTGAGTAAAGCCTTCTTCATATTAATTTATCCCATGTCTATGAGTCTTTGTTCTTTGACTAGTCTGTGGAAGAACTGACTTGTATAAGTGGCAACAGGTGGAGCCTGACTTAACTTTTTCAAGTTTTCTGGGTCTCAGCAAATATAGCTACGTTTCTGACTTAATGTGCTGACTTCTGAAGTCCCAAGGGGAAGACAGGGTGACTCACCCTTGCTTCTTCCCTCTATGCTTTTCCCTAACATTTGGCCTGTTTGCCAGATCATCCTCACTGTGCAAAGCACATTTTACAATTCTAGTCTTTTTAAAACGTTTGAATATCTCTTTAGTATCTTTTTCTTTAAATTAGATTTAGGCCAGGCATTCCACCACATTCAGACTGCTCGGAGAGGATGGGCTTGGCGGCTACCTTCTTGGGGCTGGAATGGAAGAAGGAATTCACGCCACTCTGTAATTACTGAAAATGTTAAGTCTAGGATAAAATATGTGACTCATCAATGATTTCTGGTCACTGGAACTATGGAAACTAGCGAGAAATTCATAGAAGGGGAAGATAACAATGGAGAATATAGAGGGATGATGGAATCCTCAGTGCATATGGTTGAGATCGTTGGCTCTGTGCATGGGGGTAAATGCTGACATCCTCACCTCAGATCATCACAAAAAACAGATTCTAGAAGGATCCTAGATACCAGATATTAAAAGTGAAGTTATGAATGTTTTAGGACAAAATGTAAGAGACCCAGATCATAGCCTTGGGATATCAAGGAGTTCCTTTTTAAAATAGTTTTTCAATTTTTAATTGAAGGATAATTTTTACATTTGTGTTGGTTTCTGCCATACAACAGCAAGAATCAGCCACGAGTGTATGTATGTCTCCTCCCTCTTGAACCTCCCTCCCACCTCCCATCCAACCCTCTAGTTTGTCACAGAGCACTAACTTGAGATCCCTGTCTTATACACAAATTCCCACCAGTGATCTATTTCACATATGCTAGTGTATATGTTTCCACGTTACTCTTTCCAGAAGTTCTTCTAAAACATTTTTTTTTTTAATGTATTTACTTTTTTTGGTGACGTGAGCAGCAGATGGGATCTTAGTTCCCTGACCAGGGATCAAACCTGAGCCCTCTGCACTGTAACCTCAGAGCCTTAACCACTGAATCACTTCAGGGAAGTCTTGAAGGAGTTCTTATGAATAAAAAGATCATAAAATAAACCAAGAAATAAAATTTAACCAAAAAACAAAAACCTTTTATTTAAAAACCATGTGTTGTTGTTGTTTAGTGGCTAAGTTGTATCTAACTCTTTTATGACCACCTAGACTATAAAATCCTCTGTCCATGGGATTTCCCAGGCAAGTATACTGGAGTGCGTTGCTACTTCCTTCTCCAGGGGATCTTCTCAATCCAGGGATTCAACCTGTGTCTCCTGCATTGGCAGGAGCCACTGGGGAAGGCCTTTGAAAACCACACACAAAACTAAAAGACAAAACATAGACTTAAAACTACTTCTCCAAAAAGATATAATTCAAAAGATAAAAAGCAGGGCACGGATCAGGGGAAATATTTGTAAAATATATATCTAACAAAGGATTGGTATGAATAAGCATATGAAAAGATGTTCAACATCACTTATTATTAGGGAAATTCAAGCCAAAACCAGAATGAGATATTTCATACCTATTAGGATGGCTATAACCAATGAAGCAGAAAATAACAAATGGTGGCAAAAATGTGGAGAAATTGGAATGCTTGTACCTTGCTTGTGGGAGGGTAAAATGGTGCAGCTGCTATAGAAAACATAACGGAAGTTCCTCAAAAATTTAAACATATAGTTACCTATGATTTGATAACTCAGTTGGTAAAGAATCTGCCTGCAATGCAGGAGACCCCAGTTTGATTCCTGGGTCAGGAAGATCCCCTGGAGAAGGGAAAGGCTACCCACTCTGGTATTCTGGCCTGGAGAATTCCATGGACTGCACGGGGTTGCAAAGAGTTGGACTCAACTGAGTGACTTTCACTTTCTTTCAGCAGTTTCATTCCTAGATATATACTCAAAACAATTGAAAGCTGGGACTGAAACAGGTATTTGCACACCCATGTTCACGTGGCAGTAGTCACAATAATCAAAAGGTGGAAGCAATCCATGTCCATCAACTGATGAATGGGTAAATAAAATGTGGCATATACATCCAATGGCATATCAGTCAGTCTCAAAAAGAAATTCTGATACATGCTACAACATAGATAAACCCTGAACACCTCATGCTAAGTGAAATAAGCCAGACAGAAGGACAAATAATGTACAATTCTACTTATATCAGGTAGCTAGAATAGGCAAATTCATAGACAAAATAAAAGTGGTTGCCACGGGCTTGAGGGAGTAATGGGGAACTATTATTCAGCAGGGACAGTCTCTGTTTGGGATGATGAAATAATTCTAAAGATGGATAGTGGTAATGGTTGTACAACAATGTGAATGCACTAAGTGTATTATGATTTGTTAAAATGATAAAATTTGTTATTAACATATAAATGCTGCAGCTGCTAAGTCGCTCCAGTCATGCCAGGCTCTGCCGTCTCTGGGATTCTCCAGGCAAGAATACTGGAGTGGGTTGCCATTTCATTCTCCAATGCAAGAAAGTGAAAGTGAAGTCACTTAGTCGTGTCTGACTCTTAGCAACCCCATGGACTATAGCCCACCAGGCTCCTCCGTCCATGGGATTTTCCAGGCAAGAGTACTGGAGTGGGGGTGCCATTGCCTTCTCCAACATATATATATATATATGTTAGTACAATTTTTAAAAAGCTTTATGGTAAATGAGAGAATTCAAATACAAAGAACCACATATTCTATGATTCCATTTACATGAAATGTCCAGAATTGGTAAATCCATAGAGGTTTTCATCCAGAAAGTATGTTAGTGTTTTTTGGGGTCAGGATCATTGGGAGATAATAGGGGTACAAGGTTTCTTGGGGTGATGAAAATGTTCTAAAACTGATTCTGTTGATATTTCCACACCTGTGGATACCCTTATAGCCCTTGAATTCTACACTTCAGTGGATGAATTTTTGGTACATAGTTATATATTTAAAAGCTATGACAAAAATCAATGTAATTCATCATGCTCAGAAATTAAAGGAGGAAAGCCATGCAATCATCTCAATAGCTGTGGACAAGTTTAACATTCTTTTCAAAAATCTTTTAACAAAGCTGGAATTTGGAGTGAATTTCCTTCCAATGGTAATGTGTACATCAAAACAAAACACAACAACCTCAAGTAACAGCATACTGCTCACATTTCCCCAGAGACCAGAACTGGAAAATTGTCTACTATATTTTATGGGAGGTTGTGGCAAATGTAGCATGTAAGAAAAGTAAATAAAATCATACAGATTAAAAAATAAGAAGTAAAATTGCCTTAGATTCAGATAAGTCATGATTATGTATGTAGAAAATCTTATGGAATCTAAAAAGAAACCAGAGGAAGAAAGGTGTGAATTTAGCAAAGCTCTGGCATAGAAGATATATACATATATAAAACATTTTTTTTCTGCCTACTACCATATGCCAGTACATGTATGTGTTTGTGTTATCTGTGTGTACATGAGTATATGTGGGCTAGTGGAGTGGAAAACTAATATTGGTAAACTGTCATTTCTGATTATGACTCTGAAAGCTGGTCTATTATATTATTCAAAGAGATATTGGTACCCTTTGGGCATAAGACTTTTCAGCCAGGGTGAACCTTGCACCCACCTGATATGCATCTCCTGTTCTTGCACCTGGGAGAAAAATCACTCACAGACAGCTATGTGGTCTGCAGCAAGACAGCAAGACTCGATCACCTAATGGTGCTATGCTGACAACTGGTGCCTGAAAATGTAAAGGTAAGGAAGAGAAATTCAAAGACATGCAGATTAAAACAGAAGAAATTAAAATGACTTTAATTCTATGAATGCAATTCATAGAAAACCTTCTTGTGGGTGTAGAAAATCCTAAAGAATCAAAGAAGAAGCTATCAGAAGTCAAAAGAGAATTTACCAAGTTCTCAGCATGCAAGTCAATATATTTTTAATGTATTTTCTATATACCATCAAAGAACTACTGAAAGCTAAAATTGAAAAGATATAGTATTTGCAAATCTCATAAATTTCTTGAAGATAAATTAACAAAATCTCTGCAAGATCTAGTTACAGAAAACTACAAAACAGTGGTTGCAAATTTTCTCTTCAAGGGCCAGATAGTAAACATAGGTTTTGTGGAACTGATGGCACCTTTCAAATATTCTGTCATTTTTTAAAACCTCTTTAAAAATGTTAGCATTATACTTAGTCACTTGCCTTATTAAAACAAATGGGGGCCTAATTGAGTCTGTAGGTCATAGCTTGTGGACACTGCTACAAAACATTGCTGAGAGAAATATATATATATATGTGTGTGTATATATATATATATATATGTGTGTGTGTGTGTGTATATATATATATATATATATATATATTGTATGTATGTATGTATATATATCTACCAGCCTCCTCCCTCCTTGGGATTCTCCAGGCAAGTGTACTGGAGTGGGTTGCCATTTCCTTCTCCAATACACACACACACACACACACACACACACACACACACACACACACACACATCATGGTGCTATGCTGTGCTTAGTCACTCAGTCATGTCTGATTCTTTGTGACCCCATGGACTGCAGCATGCCAGGCTCCTCTGTCCATGGGGATTGTTCAGGAGAGAATACTGGAGTGAGTTGCCATGCCCTCCTCCAGGGAAGCTTCCTAACCCAGGTCCCCACACTGCAGGTGGATTCTTCACTGACTGAGCCACCAGGAAGCCCCCGTATATCGTGGTACTCTACTGTAAAAGTTAATATTAATAAATTATACATTTTGGCCAGAACCCTGAACAACAAGAGATACTGGTGCCCTTAGGGCACAAGACTTTTAGGGCAAGATGGACCCTGGACCTACCTCATGTACCATCTCCTGTCCTTGGCCTTAGAAGAAGATAGGTCATAGAGATATTCACTGTTTGCAGAGCAAACACTTAGAAATGTCCTAAGGAAAGGTACCAACAACAATGATGCCGATTCTACATCTTCTGGGGAGACTGAGGTCCCCTTGTAGCCAATGGTGACATTTGAGTTGAACTAAAAGAAAGACTTCCTAGTAAACTCTGTGTGTGTGTGTATTCAGTCATGTCTGATTCCTTGATATCCCATGGACTGTAGCCCGCCAAGCTCCCCTCTCCATGGGATTTTCCAGGCAAGAGTACTGGAACAGGTTACCATTTCCTGCTCCAAGGGATCTTCCCAGCCCAGGGATTGAACCTGTGTCTCTTGGGTCTTCTGCACTGGCAGGTGGATTCTTTACAACTGGACCACCTGGGAAGCCCAGGAGACAGTGTGTGTGCTCATTACATTAGTAAGTGTGCCATGGGGCTAAGATTCCTATTGGTTATGAAAAATGGTTATGAAAAGGCCTCCATGATAAGAGTGCACCACAGTCTGGCCACTCCACCTGTGTGAGAGAAGAAGGTTATAGAACTAAATGCTGTTTTACTAAATTTGTAAAAACAAGCAAAGAAATCCTGCTTCCCAGAAAGGAATGGTGTGTCATTCAGGCAGGTCAGAACTCAGTTCCTCACCTCAGAGAGCCAGAAAGCCTAGCTGGTGAGGCTCCAGGCTCAAGTCTCTCCAGGGCAGCCTCAGAGAAGTTGCCTGACTCCAGGATTTCAGGAGTTGACTTCAGAGGAGGGAAGAGAACAGGGTGCAGGACAAGGAGAGCAAAAGATGACATCAGTGGCAACTGCCAAAAAGAAAAAGGCTCCAGCTTCTTGTGCCCCATGAGACTGGGTGTCTGGTGTCTCCTTCCTCAGCACCTGTCCCGCAGAAGCCTCCCTGGCCCTCTGGGTGGATAGTCACCCTAGGAGACAGCACAGCCTTCCTACTCTCCATCATCGAGCTTCTCATACTCACCTATCCCAGTGAGCTGGGTCGCCATCTCGATCTGGGCTGCTCCTCAGACTCGGGGGCATCTTCTGCTTTCCCCGGTGACCCCGGAGAAAGAGCTGCAGGAAGGTCCGCCACTGACTACAGAAGCCACTGTCCCCAGGCCAGGAGCTACGGGCCTGCAAACCCGCGCACCGACGCAGGATGAACGGACGCTCGCCCGATCGGTTCCTACGGTTCCTCCCGGTGCGCGGGCACGTCTGAGTCTGCACACCCCCAGCACTTCCTACCTGCGCGGAGTTCCAGAGGGGCAGAGGCCCGTTGGGGTTGGGCCGTTGGACCTGGCCTTTGCCCTTTGTCGCTACTTCACGCCCTTCCCTCGTGGACCTTCCTCTGTCACGTGTCCCGGGGTGTTACCCTCGTTGTCGAGCAGACCTCTCTGAGCTTCCCAGGCTGCTCGGAGGACCTCTCAGCGCACAAACTTCTCTTCCCGGGCAACTTCCTCAACTAGCTCCACTCCCCGCTCCCCACTCCCCACTCAGACGTCCCGCCCCCAATCTCCCTGTCTGGTCTGAATAAATCTCCTCCACCCGGGCTGTTGACTGAGATTGCCACCCCAGTTTGACATCACAACTGAGAGGCTAAGCTAACACCTGATCTGGCAGGCTCAGTGTTCCTCTCAATAGATCCGTACCTGGGTGTGGTGTGTGTGTGTCTGTTCTGGTCTCAGAAGCCATCACTGTCTGCTTGCTCTTCCAACACGTTCCTCCACTCAGGAACGTTAACGACTCCTCCTGCAGGGTGCAAAGTAGCTCTTGTGCAGGCCTCTGTGAAGCCTGGCCATCCAGTTAGCCCTAGATCTCTGCCTGAAGGAAACGGAACTGAATGCCCTAGAAAAGGAAGGGCGGAGGAGGACACAAAAGCAGCACAGGACAGATGATCAGAGAAGGGCTCCCGCCCTGGCCCAAAGCAGTGGGAGTGTACCAGCACCACGCAGGGCCCTGGAGAACAAGAGGGTCCTCACCCACTTCTGGTAAAGTCCTGGGCTTCCTAAGGGAAACCTCTATTCCCAGAGCCCAGAAGACAAATTGAGTAAGAAAGTGAAGACAGGGACTTCCCTGCTCATCCAGTGGTTAAGAATCCACCTTGCAATGCAGGGGCTGCGAGTTTAATCCCTGGTCAGAGAACCAAGAACCAACATGTCATGAGGCAAACTCAGCTGCATGCTGCAACCAGTGAGCCCAGGCTCTGAAATGAAAGATCCTGCATGATGTAAGGCGGATCCTGCATGCCTCAACTAAGACCAGATGCAGCCATATAAGAAAAAAAAAAAAAAAAAAGTGAAAACACCTTCTATGGGTCCATCACCAGAGGCCATCTCCAGCTCTTACAGCCCTGCTGAAGACTTTATCTGTCTTTGGAGGACTGATATGGGTACAGCAGGGCTGTCTGGCCCATTTTCATCCTGCCCCTGCTGCCAAAGAGGTCAGCAAAGAAAGAGCTTGATGAAAGCCTTACACCCAGATGTCCAGGCTTTCTGGAGTCAGAGAAGACACAGGGAGGAAAGCTTCCAGATGCTCCATCCAAACAAACCTCTCTGCTCATATCTGCCAGTTTTAGGCTCTGTACACAAAAATTCCCACACCCCCTGCTGATGCCACTGGCACTGTTTTTGGAAGAAGGAGCACTGTCTCTCCCTCCCAGGTTCCTTGCATACTCATTGGTGAGGTCCTAGGATTTTAGGAGAAAGCTGAGCTCCAATAGAACCACACATGGTGTCTGGAGATAAATCTGAGGCCACTGCAGACTGTAGTGCCACCCAGCCTGCCTGTTCTCTCTTCCTTTCAGTGGCAACTGCAGACACGCCTGCTGTTGGTCACTTTCACCTTGCAGATTCTAGCTATTGCCTTATTAGGAGACACTGACCTACTGTCCCAACTGCCAGGCTTCCACCTGTCTACCCCTATATCTGTCGTCACACAAAGTGCTGATCATGAAATGAGATGCCTAAATCCTAACTCTCATTTTACTTTTCCTGCTGAATCTCTTTTCCCCTTAAGGATAATAATTAAAAAAAAATAATAAGACAAACCACTCACTATAAAATGGACAACCATTTGAACAATCTCTTTCCAAAAGGTGATTCACAAATGTTCAATAAACCCTTTAAAAAATTGCTCAACACCATTAGTCATCAGAAAAATTAAAATTAAACCACAGTGAGAAATACCATTACACAATCATCAGAAAGGATAAAGGTTACAAGTTGAATACCTCCAAGTGTGCTCAGGGGTGTGGAGCAACTGAAACCTTTCTCAATTCTAATCAGAATATAAAATGGTACAACCACTTTGAAAAAAAAGTCATGTAGTTTCTCATAAAACTAAACATACACCTATTCTGACACCACACTTTCACATCTAATAATTTAACAAAAAGAAAGGAAAACATGTGTGCACAAAAATGCTCGCACCTTTGCAAAGAGCTTTGTTTTTAATAAAATCTGGAAATACCTCTGGTGCCAACCCACAAGAGGACAGAAAAGCAAATCATAAAGAATTCATGCTGCTCAACTATCAAGCAAAGAACTTCTGATAACAGGCAACAAACAACAGGGATGAATCAAAGTAACAGTTTACTAAATGGAAGAAGCCTTACTGCATGTCCCCATTCATGTGGAAATCTAGAGCAGCTGAAACTAACTTAGTGAAAGTGAAGTCGCTCAGTCCTGTCCGACTCTTTGCGACCCGTGGACTGTAGCCCACAAAGCTCCTCCATCCATGGGATTCTCCAGGCAAGAATACTGCAGTGGGTTGCCATTTTGTTCTCCAGGGGATCTTCCCAACCCAGGGATTGAACTCAGGTCTTCCACATTGCAGGCAGACGCTTTAACCTCTGTGCCACCAGGGAAGCCCAAAACTAGCTAACTTATATTGGAGCAATTTCTGAAGGACTAGGATGGGGAGGGGTTGATTCAATCCAGAGACACAGCAGTGAGCAGATCGGGGAACTGCCAGCCATGGGGGAGCCAGGATAACCCACCCATAAGTGATCCTCCCCAAGGGCTGAACTGCTCTTTCTCTGTGCTGACCTGCTTGCTGGTAGGGGGAGGGGTGTGTGTGTGTGTGTGTGTGTGTGTGTGTGTGTGTGTGTGTGTGTGTGTTTCTGATTGACCTGGCTGAGATCAGATTCCCAAAGGCCAGACATGGGTCCTAGGAGTTGCGGGTCTCATGGCCCATGAATTTTTATTAGAGGATGTTGGCATTGCTCTAAAAAGAGCCTGTGGCTCTTGCCTGTATAGTCATTCACCAAGTCCTTCATCCACTCAAGATTGCTTGCTGATTTGCTTCTTTCTTGCCTTGTTTTCCCCTGCTTTCCATCTTCCTATTCTCTGCTACACCTCTACATTAACATTATTAACTTCATTGCCTCAATAATTTTTTGTTTGAAAACTTTTGTAAAAGTTATGAAGAAAATTTAGCATTCTCTGCCACGACAATGGTCGATTTCATCTGTGTAGTAAAAATCTACTCATAAAACAATGACTTTACAATGATACTCCTTACTCTTTCTTCAATTTTTTTTCAGTAAAGTCTTTGAGGTAAAATGTATATAAAATAAAATGTAGTTATTTTAAATATAGAGTATGGTAAGTTTTGACAAATATATTCACTGGGGTAAATAATGGAGTATTTAAGATACAGATCTAGTAATGTTTCATCTTCTTAAAAATTCTCTTTTGCTTTCTTGTTATCAGTCCCTCCACATATCTAGCTCACCAAATGGAATGATCTGATTTCTGACATTATAGTTAGTTTTTCCATTTCCACTTCATACAAATGGAAGCATACGTTAGGTAGCCTTCTGTGTGCCTCTCTTTTGGGTCAGTATAATGATTTTTAGATCAATCTAAGTTGTTACCTAAGTGCATCATTCATTCCATTTTATTTTGTTCTGGTGACTCATTGTATGGATATACCAGAGTTTGTTTATCCATTTTCCTGGGAGGAGGAACCAACTGCCACAGAGTCTGTGAGGAGTCCCAGCCCTGGAATCACAAAGCAGATTATAGAAAGGAAAGTTGGGAGGCCCACAATAAATAACTAAATAATTAATACGACAACTTTAGAGGTTTCTTGTAACCTCATTTTTGTGAGGTGTTTTCCTTTGCATTATTTTGTGTTTGGTTTGCACAAAAATTTAATTTAGGAATTTCCCCTTTGATCTGGAGGTTGTTCATGAGTGTTTAAAAATTTCCAGCTGTGTAGATCACAACAAACTGTGGAAAATTCTTAAAGTGCTGGGAATACCAGACCACCTTATCTGCCTCCCGAGAAACCTGTATGCGGTCAAGAAGTAGCACTTAGAACTGGACATGAAACAACAGAATAGCTCAAAATTGGGAAGGGGAGTATGTCAAGGCTGTATATTGTCACCCTGCCTATTTAACATATATATATATATATATATATACATACATATATATATATATATATATATATATATATATATACAGAGTACATCATGCCAAATACCAGGTTGGATGAATCACAAGCTGGAATCAAGATGGCTGGCAGAACTATAAACAACCTCAGATATTCAGAAGACACAACTCTAAAGGCAGAAAGTAAAGAGAACTAAAGAGCCTCTTGATGAGGGTATAAGTGGAGAGTGAAAAAGCTGGCTTAAAACTCAACATTCAAAAAACTAAGATCATGGCATCTGGTCCCATCACTTCATGGCAAATAGAAGGGGAAAAAGTGGAAGCAGTGACAGATTTTGTGTTTTTGGGCTCCAAAATCTCTGTGGAAGGTGACTGCATCCATGAAACTAAAAGACACTTGCTTCTTGGAAGAAAAGCTATGACAAACCTAGACGGTGTATTAAAAGGAGAGATATCACTTTGCTGACAAAGGTCTGTCTAGTCAAAGCTATGGTAGTCATGTACAGATGTGAGAGTTGGACCTTAAAGAAGGCTGAGTATGGAAGAATTGATGCTGTTGAAATACGGTGCTGGAGAAGACTCTTCAGAGTCCCTTGAACAGCAAGGAGATCAAAGCAGTCAATCCTAAAGGAAATCGACCCTGAATGTTCATTGGAAGGACTGATGCTAAAGCTGAAGCTCCTGATACTTTAGCCATCTGATGGGAAGAGCCAACTCATTGGAAAAGACCCTGATGCTGGGAAAGATTAAGGGCAGGAGGTAAAGGGGGCAACAGAGAATGAGATGCTTGGATAGCACCACCAAACAGAAAAACAAAACAGTAGCAGTGACAGCAGTAGAGGCAGCGGGATTTTTGTTTACAGAGCTAACAACTGGCAGATGTGGCAGAAAAGTTCCTTCTTAACAAAGCATCTGGAAGCTTTCCTCCCTGTGTCTTCTTCTGACTTCAGGGAGGTGGGAGAGCTGGGTGGCCTTCACCAAAACTTTTAAAAATACCTGTTTAGCAGTATGGACAGGATGCACGTGTGCTCAGTTGTGTCCGGCTCTTTACAACCCGATGAACTGTAGCCCACCAGGCTCCTCTTTTCATGGGATTATTCCAGCAAGAATACTGGAGTGGGTTGCCATTCCCTTCTCCAGGGGATCTTCCCAACACAGGAATTGGAAAAGCATCTCCTGAGTATCCTGGGCTACAGGCAGATTCCTTAGCACTGAGCCACCTGGGAGGCTGAGGGCAGGCCAAACAACCCTGCTACATTCAGATTGTTACTGACTAGGGTTCTTGGCCTTCTTCAACCAATAGAAATTGACTAGAGGCCAGACAAGTAATTCAGGCAAGGCTTTACTGGGGCTACGATTGTAGCAGAGTGGAGTGAGAACAGCAGGTCCCCTTACTTGCTTGCTCCCTGAATTTGTTCCTTATATGGGGTGCAGGGGACCTGGGTTCAATCCTTGGGTGGGGAAGATTCCCTAGAGAAGGGAATGGCTACCCACTCTGGTATTCTTGCCTAGAGAATTCCACGGACAGAGGAGCGTGGCAGGCTGCAGTCCATGGGGTTGCAAAGGACATGACTGAGCAACTAACACTTTCAGTTTCACTGAAAGTACCCTGCTTTTGCTACTGACTCCCTGCTTTTGTTCTAGGCTCTTCAAAAGTGGCGAATTTTCTTGGCTCTCTTTATCTTTTGCTGATAATTTGTCCCAAAGGTGCATGCATGAAGTTGTTTTTAGTCCCATACTGTTTCTTTGTATTTTGTTGCTTGAAGAGAGCAGTGTCTAAGTTCAAGTATTTCAGCAAAGAGTCCCAAGTCCTAGCCTGTCTCAAGATCAGTCCTCTAAAGGAGAGGGCAAGCCTGCAGCAGGGCTATAAGAGCTAGGGATGGCATGACCTTTTGTGATGGGCTCAGAGAAGATATTTTCACTCTCTTACTCAGTGTCTTCTGGGTGCTAGGAATGGAGGTTTCTCTTAGGAGGTGCAGGACTCTACCAGAGAGAAATGGTCTCCAGTCTCCAAGGCCTTAGATGCTGATGGTACTCCTGCTTTTGGGCGGGGACGCTTCTCTCACCAAGCTTCTCTGTCATTTTCACTCTCCTCCTTATACACTCCTTTCCTCCCCTATCCCTGGGCTCTCAGGTCAGTCTCATTTGGACAAGGTCTGGAAGGGTAACTGGATTGCAAAGACTTCACCTGCTCAGGTGGCAAACAGGAGAGGATTTGCCCCTTTCTGGAAGGATCTTTATCCCTCCCATGTGACTGAACCTGTGGGTGTGCAAGTAGACAGCGGCTGCTTCTTCTGAGAGTCCGGACCCGGAGGAAAGGGCTCCAGGGAGGAGCACTGAGGCTGTGGAATCGGACACGGCCTCCTAGGGGTGATGAAATACCAAGAGGTGAACACCTGAAATTGCCATAGATGAATCTGCAAGCAGAGCCGATGTGAGAGACAGGGATGCGGTGGGGGTAGGAGGGTTGATCCAGGCCAGATGCGAAACACTGGTGAGCAGTGAGGGTAGGCGGGGAGCGAGGCTGGCTAAAGTTGCCCTGAAGAGCACTGTGGCTGTCGGAAAATCCTTGGGGTGGAATAAAGAACTGCGAGAGGTTTCCTAGCTTCAAACCTCTCCTCGTGCCAGGCACGTGCCCAATGCTTATGAGACACCACTGGAAAGCGTGATAGCAGCGCGGGCGGAGCGCGCACGAGCCACGGGCTCGCAGAAAAGATGACAAAGGGCAAACGGCGAGGCCCAACGGCCCCAGAGGGACTCTCCGTCGCGTCAGAGTTCCAGTACGTGCTTGCAGGTCTCTGGCACTAGATGTACCCCGGCGCTATATGGGGACTGTTCAGGACCGTGGATGCTCCGACACCAGCAGAACTGGGCCCGCCCATCTACCGGGGCCCGGGGTTCGCAGCCTCAGCGACTGGCCAGGCGCATCATTGCCTCTGGATCTTCCAGCTCTTTCCCCTCCGGGTAGCTGGAGGGCAGTGTCAGCTCCAGGTCTGGAGCCGCCCAGACCCTCCTGGAGTCGGGGACCAGGCTCACGGGGAGGGGCTAGGTATGGGTGCCCGGATGGGGAGGGGGAAAGGGCCGCGTTGTCTCCCTTTGACTGATGAAAGCAGGGGGCAGGGGAGGCTGCCTCAGGGCAAGTGCTCAGGCCTTGAGAGACGCTGGACAGAGCAGCACCGGGCGAGAGTCCCCCTACCCCGGCCCCCAGCCTCCTCATTGCAGTCAACCGCCATAGAAAATCCCAGTTTATATCAACATCCCACACACCGCCCCCAAGCCTGCCCCCCACCCACATGCAGGTAGCTTGTGGCTCAGGACACCAACCTCTAGGAACCTCTGTATGCATATGTTAGTCACTCAGTCATGTCTGACTCTTTGCCACGCTATGGACCAGAAGCCAGCCAGGCTCCTCTCTGTCCGTGGAATTCTCCAGGCAAGAATACTGGAGTGGGTAGCCATTTCCTTCTCTGGGGATCTTTCCCACCCAGGGATCGAACCTGAGTCTCCTGCATTGCAGGCAGATTCTTTACAGTCTTTCCCCACCAGGGAAGCCCTAGGAACCTCTGTAGTGCCCCTCCACACCCTGAAGGTGAGCACCTATGTGGCCACCCTGGAAAGGTTCCAGCCTAGGGTAGCATCAGCTGGGCTGGGATGGTTTCTGAGGTAGGAACCGGGTACTCTGACCTGCCGGGATGCCGCACTCCACACCAGCCCTTCCTGGAGGGCAGGGTCTCTTATTTTTACAAATTGGATAAAACTATTTAAATCCTAGAACTTTCTTCAGCTCACATAGATGGCAGTAACCCTGGTAGGACTTCACACAAGCTGACTCATTCTATAGATCATAATACCAACCATCAGATTAGGGTGCCTCCTTGTCATGTACGTGTCATGTATTACTTTTCACTTTTTAAAATACTTTTCTGAGACTTATTTATTTTTGGTTGGACTGTGAGGCATGTGGGATCTTAAATTGCTGACCAGGGATTGAACCCGTACACCCCTGCATTGGAAGGCAGAGTGGTAACTACTGGACTGCTGAGGATATCCCATATTTTATTTTTTAAGTAGTCCTTTGAATGCTTAGCCCTATGATTCACCTGTAACAAGCACATGCACTACCCACTAGGAGGTCAAATTTGGTTCAACTTGTGAGTGAACCATTGGCTACACTGGGCCTCAGTCTCAGATGATGTAGTGAGGGACTACCAATTGTCAGCGTCTCTCCATGACAAATTATTTCTTCTAATTGACTCTTGCAGGAAATCACACAGCTGTCTGGGAGTTATCTTCTTCCAGGAGATGCACATTAGGTAGGTACAGGATCTACTTGTCTTAAAAACCCTTATGTCCCAAGGGCACCAATATTTCTTGCAATAATTCCATAGACTAGGTTTCAGAGTCTTTGTCAAAATTGGCAACTTATCAATATTAACTTTCCCAGGGCACAAGGATGGGTATATATCTCCATATATTTAAGTCTTTTATCTTTCCTCTCAGCAACATTTTGTACTAGGGGCTTACACCAAGGCCATTGGGCCAATTCAACACATAGCCTGTTTTGAAAAGAGCTAAGGATCGTGTCAAAATTTGAAAGAGTTTCAATACACACAGAGAGGAGATAATGTGACAGAGAACATGTGACCCATGAAGCCTATAATATTTACTATCTGGCCTTTGAAGAATAAGTTTGCAACCACTGTTTTATAGTTTTCTGTCTATAGCTCTTCCATGGTGGTTGTTTAGCCACTCAGTCGTGTCTGACTCTTTGCGACCCCATGGACTGTAGCCCACCAGGCTCCTCTGTCCATGGGGATTCTCCAGGCCAGAATACTGGAGTGGGTTGCCATGCTCTTCTCCAGGGGATCTTCCCAACCCAGGGATGGAACCCCAGTCTCCCGCATTGCAGGTGGATTCTTTATTGTCTGAGCCAGACATGTATATGATCTTGTATACTGAGACCTTGCTAAAATCACCTCACTTCTGTAGTTTCTTTGTGGATTTCTTAGGATTTTCTACAAACCCTACAACTTTTCTATGAATGAAGCTAGTTTCACTCATGCTTTAATCTCCATGCCTTTTATTTCTCTTTTTACCTTCACATTTGTAGAGGCCAACAGCTGTCAGCATGGTACCATCAGGCATTTTTTTTTTTTCTAATTAAGACATGCAGCCAACCCTGTGAGTGATCTTCTCCCAGGTACTTGGACAGGAGACACACATGACGTAGGTATGGGGTCTAGCACAGGATCATTGCAGGCAGATTCTTTACCATCTGAGCCACCAGGGAACCCCGGATAAATATGATTACATATAACTGATTCACATTGTTGTATAGCAGAAACCAACACAACCTTGTAAAGCAATTATACTCCAATTTTTAAAAAGAGCAAGAACACTTGAGCTGAGAACCAATTAACAAGAACAATTTATGAATAACATTATATCTGGGAAAGAAAGATAACAACGCATTGAAGCCAATAGGTAAGAGGAGAGGGGGACAGTTGTAGGTAACAATGGCTGTCCTGTCAGTTCCAAGACTAGAGGAAAACTGACCTAGAGCTTAAGTCTTCCAGGCTAACATTTGAAACCATTGTTGCATAGTTGATACATACAGATCTGTCTCTTTTTTTCTAGAGTGGAACTTCTCAAGCCAGTGTGCTGACTTGTAACCAGTACACCTGGATCCACAAACCTTTGATGCAGACACAGACATCACCCTGAGATGTCTGGCCTCTAGCTGGTTCTTGGAGAACACAGAACAGGTTAAGTTTGTTTGATATAACTAGAAGGACTGAACCCACTCCAGTGTTCTTGCCTGGAGAATCCCAGGGATGGAAGAGCCTGGTGGGTTTCCGTCTGTGGAGTCACACAGAGTTGGACATGACTGAAGCAACTTAGCAGCAGCAGCAGAAGGACTGAGACTGTTCCCGGCAAAGCAAGATCCATTTATGGGGCACAGAGTTCACCTGCCATTCTAGAGGAAACTTTCACTTCCTAGTTGCTGAGATTTCTTGCACAAGAAGAAATGGCTTTGTCCACCACACTTCTGTTCCCAGAGATCCCTGGGTAGGTGATTAAGATGCCCCATAGGCAAAGCGACTGCTTGCTGGATCCACCAAAGAGTCACATTTGATCTGGTCAAAGGTAGGTGAAAAAACTGCCTGAAATTGGTATCTTCTCTGTGATTTCAGCTCCTACAAAGTCAAAGGGGGTACCCTGGCTGGATAGACCCCTGGTGTTCTGACTGAGGGCAAGACTAGAGGTGTCTTTCTGAAGGTGTATGATGCTGTCCCATCTGATTGCAACAGATATACTCTGGTCAGGAGTATATCACCCTCTCTCCTCCACGCCCCCCCCCCCCCCGCCCACAGCTCTGAATGATGGTGGAACTAGAAGTGTGTCCAAGTGCAGGTATGGTGCTGTCTCCTCCCATTACGCCACCTATACCCTGGACTCATGCACCCCAGATGCTCTGACTATATTCATGAACAGTGGTTTCTTCAGCTACAGATGTGGCACCAGCCCCTCACATTGCAATGGATATTCCGTGCCATTGGCCCTAAGATATATGACAGAAGGCATGAAGAGAAGAACCTCCGGGTATGTGTTTCTGCTCAGTGGTGCAGGCTTCTCCAGGAGTAACAGGTTTGCTCTGGCCTATGGGTCCCAAGCACTCTGACCAGACACAGCAAGAGAAGGCTGACTGCATCTCAGTTACTGTCCTGGCCTCTTCCATTGCAACGCCTGTGTTCTGGACAAGTGGAACACAGGTGTTCTCATTGTAGGGAAATGTAGGGCCTCTAAATACAGGCAAGGTTCTGACCCCACCCACTGCAACTAATGTACTTTGGCTACATGGTTTCTGGGTGACTGGAACACAGGAAGGAGGCTGATACATGCTCCTTCTCAGTGATGCTATCTCCTCTAACAAGAACAGGTGTTCTTTGGCTGGGTGAATCCCAGGTGGTCTGACTTTAGGCAAAAAGAAAAGTGTCTCCCAGGAAAGTTTTGCTTTCAGTAGTGCTGGCCTCTCTAATTGTAACAGAGGCACTATAGGCTGGTAGAACTCTGGTGTTCAGGTCCTAAGCCTCCCCAACAAGAGTGGTGGTGCTCAGCTCTGTCCTAAAGCTGACATGGAGTTTCAGACATGGAGCTGGGGCCTGGGGCAAACACACTGACCCCTGAGCTGTCATTTCCCAAAAGAGCGGTATGTGCCATGAATAGATTTGAGTCTGGAGTGGTGTTAACTACAGGTGAGCTGTGCCTGGTGCTGGGCATCCTGATGATGGCTTGGGGCAAGAAGTAGCAGGTGGGCAAATGGGGAAAAACACCAGATGTACCAGCAAAGTTTGGCTGAGTGATGACAGTGATGCCACAGGTGGAACATAGGGATGTCATATATGCAAAAACTGAGTTGAGTCCCCATGGGATACCTGGGCTGCAGTAGAGGTTAAGTTGTACAGGGATTTCCATGTTTCCTAAAGGGGAAATGATATCAAAACTGTTCAGGGGCAGTCTGTCAGGAGGAGCCTGGGAAGGGGGCATTGTAGCCATACCAATTTCATCAGAGTCAAAGGTAGGCTTGGATACCCAGTTGGCTAACTCCTTGTCTGCTGGAAGAGCAACTGCAAAAGCAGTGATGGATAGGCTAGTAAAGTCAGAGCCAATGGGGAGAGAGACTCCCTGCTGTAGCCTGTCAGGGACTTCAGATGTGAACGAGGTGACTCCTGAGCTAAAGGAAAGGTTCAAAGTTGGGGGCAGGGGTCCTGGTGGAAATGCAGGTGAACTGGTGGGGGCTAGAACTGGTTCCACACTGGGTTGGGCCTGGTCAAACGAGAGGGAGCTGGCACTGGATCCTGGGGGCATCCAGGTGATAAAAGCCTGGAAGAGGAGAGTGGTGCCCTTGTCAGTTACACCCAATCCCAGAGCAGGCTGAGTCTGCAGAATGGCTGACTCCAGCGGAGGAAGTGATGAAGCAATGAGTGGCTGGCCAGTGGAAGTGAGGGAGGAACATGGTCAGCTGGGTGACAGCTAGTCTGGGACAGGAGTTGGCAAGGGGGAGGGCAGAGCCATGCTAAGAACGTTACTCTTGGGAAGCACTGGGTTTGCTGTCTGATCCTGGGAGTGCAGGACTCAGTTTGGAGCTGCCTGCTAGATACTTTCCCTACCAAGGCAAACCATGCAACGCTGGCCTTGATGCTGTGACACAGCACTGGAATGGGTAACTAACTGGGGTCATGCCAGCAGAGGGCGGGGAAAAGGTGCCAGAGGGCAAAGGGCAGGACCCAATGGCCCTTCCCTTGTCCTTTGGAGATTCCCATGCCTGGTTGCAGTTGTTTGGCACCAGATGCCCCCTGTGCTAAGTGGGAACTGCTCAGGACTGCTGATGCTTGATGCCAGTAGAGCGGGGACCACCAGGGCACGGGGTCTTCACCCTCCTCAGCACTTGACCTGGGACAGTAGTAGCTGCAGCAGTCACTGCCTCTAGGTCTGCTGGCCTTTTCTCTGTGAATCACAGGAAGGCAAAGTTTGTGTAGAGCCAAGTGCTGGAGCAACCTGGATCTTGCTAAAGTGGGGCCTGGGTTACTCGAGGTCAGTGTAAGAGATACAGTGATGGACAAGACAGGGGTGGGCTCTGTTTCCTGCGGATACTGCAGCACCCAGGTGGCCTAGGATGGCTGCAGCAGGGCACGTGCTAAGATGGGGAAGGACTGACCAAGCAGCATGGGGTGCAATTAACCCCAGTCTCTTCCTTTCAGGTGGCCACCACTAACCACATGGTTTACCTCCACACCCTCCCAGTCTCATGCTAGTAGATCAGGTCTGCCAAATACCACCCCTTCTTGGGACCTCTCTAGACCTCCATGGTCACCCTGGAAAGCCACAAATCCCTAGCATCCCCAGCCTGGGAGTTTTCTGAGCTGGGGCTATAGCACCCAGACCTGACCTGACCAGATGCTACACCCCACAACATCCTTTCCAGGTAGTCAGGTTGTCTTCAATTCTTTTGTACAGTTTACAAATTAAAACAGCATTTAACCCTTAGAACTTTCCTCAGGTCACATGCATGGTAGCAGAGAAGCCAGGATTTGAACTCTGTCTGATCCCAGAGAGACGGTGGTGCCTCATCTTCATGTAGGCACCGTGAGAGACCATTTTTATAGTCTTTAAGGGACTCAGCACCATGGCACACCTCTGATGAGCACATGCAATGCACAGTAGGAGGTCTGAATTGGTTCAACTCATAAGACACCCACTGGCCACCTCTTCTCTGCTCTTCTCAGATGTAGGACAGAGATCAACAATTGTCAGAATAACCCCATCAGGCCTTGTCTTCTGTTTGAGTCCTTTGGCCTACCACACAGCTATCTGTGAGTGATCTTCTCTCACATGCAAGGATAAGATGCACAGCAGTTTAAAAGTTTTATGTTTCAAGGCATAATCTCTTGAAATTTGTGATAACTCCACAGCCCTGCTTTGCTCTGGGACAAAGGAAATCCTTCCAATTGCTACCTTCCTAAGAGATTTTTTTTTTTTTTGCAAAGGATGTTAAACTTTGTCAGTCACTTTACACATATTTGAGATATTCACTTGGCTTTTCTCCTTTATTCTCTTAAGATGGTAAACTACACTGATTTTAAATATTAAACTAACCTTGCATTCCTGCTACAAATTTCATTTGGCCATGGTAGATCATCTTTTCATTTTTGGTTACATTTGATTTCCAAAAATGTTAAAGATTTTTTTATATCTATGTTCATAATGTACATTAATCTGTATGTTTTGTTACTATGTTGTAGTATTAGTCTAATGCTAACCGCATAGATTGAGTTAGGAAAAGCTGCCCCTTTCCTATTTCCTGAGAATTTATGTAACACTGGTAAAATATCTTCCTTATATATTTGATGAAATTCACCAGGAAAATTATGTGGACCTGTAAATTTCTTCCTGGAATAATCGTTTGTTATGCTTTTAATTCTCTAGATTGTTAGCTATGCCCCCACCCTTTCTTGCTTGATATTGGTAATTTGAATTTTCTTTTTATTTCTTGATCAATTTTAGTAAATTTTTATCAATTTTATTAATCTTCAAAAAAATCCAGCTTTGCTTGTTAATTCTCTCTAGGTTTTCTTCTACTTTTATGTGTGTTATTTCTTTATTTCTACTTTGGATTTAACTTGATTTTCTGTTTTTAAAATGGAAAACTAAATAATTGTTTTTAGATCTTATTTTTAATATAAACACTTAAAGCTTCAACATTCCCAGGACTTCTCTGGTGGTCCAATGGTTAAGACTCTGCATTTCCAATGCAGGGGGTGCAGGTTCCCTATTTTGGGGAACTGAGATCCCACAGGAAGCGTGGGTGGCCAAAAAAAGAAAAAAGCTGCAACATTCCTTTAAGCACTGCTTTAGCCACACTCCACAAATTTTGATATGCTGTTTTTAATTATCATTCATTTCTAATTTCCTAATTTTCCTTGTTGTTTCTTTGATCCATTGGTTATGTAAAAGCATGTTTTGCTTATAAAGGACTTTCTAGATATGTTAGCTTTTGGTTTCTACTTTCATTCCATTGTATGTATTCTGTCTTTTGAAATTTGCTGACTTATTTTTTCACCTCATATGTGCCTACCTTTGTGAACATTCTATCTTTACTTGAAAAAGAATGTATGTTCAGGTAATGTTGATGAATTGTTTATATAACCCATTAAGTCAAGATAAAATTTTTGTACTTTTTTTTGTCCACTTGTTATTACTGTTCATGAGAAAGAAATGTTAGCATCTCCAATTATGGTTGTAATTTGTATATCATCCTTTGGTTTGGTCAGTTCTTGCCTGATTATATTTTGAAGTTCTGCTGCTGCTGCTGCTGCTGCTAAGTCGCTTCAGTCGTGTCTGACTCTGTGCGACCCCATAGACGGCAGCCCACCAGGCTTCCCCGTCCCTGGGATTCTCCAGGCAAGAGTACTGGAGTGGGGTGCCATTGTCTTCTCCGGAAGTTCTGCTATTAAGTTCATAAATATTTAAGATATTTATATCTTCCGTATGAAGATATAAACTGCTATAAAATACATTTTGTAAACTAGAGAGTTTGTAAAATGCTATAAAAATACATTTTTATATGCATCAGAATTCATGGACAGAAACTTTCACAGCAGCATCATTATGATTACTGGTAACTGAAAGCAATACAAAGGTGCATCAGCAGCAGAATGGATAGTTACTTGCTTGCTCAACAGCAGTGAAAATGGATGATACACAGATACATGGAATAACATGGACAAAGCTTACAAGCATTTATTTTGAAGAAGATATAGGGCCAAACAGAGCACATAATACGTGATTCCAGTCATACAATGATCAATAATAGCTACAACCAAATTCTACTTTGGGGACTCATAAACCATAGGAAAATCTATTCAAATGTCAGATAATACTGACTTTTAAGATTAGGATATTAGATTCCTCTTGGTGTTGGGGGAGGACCCCATGGTGAGTTGGATGGACCACTCAGGACAATGTGCACGCTCAGTTGCTTCAGTTGTGTCCAACTCTTTGTGACCCTGTGGACTGCAGCCCACCAGGTTCCTTTGTCCATGGGATTCTCCAGGCAAGAATACTGGAGTGGGTTGCCATGCCCTCCTCTAGGGGATCTTCTTGACCTGGGGATCGAACCCACGACTCCTGCTTCTCTTGCATTGCAGGCAGATTCTTTACCCACTGAATCACCTGGGAAGCCCACTCAGGACAATGGGTACTGCTGATGTTCTTTTGTATTGCCTTTAGCGCTAGTTAGTTACATAGGTATCAACTTCAGAAAGATTCATTAAAATCTAAATATTTTAAAATTTCCTATGTGCATGTCACATTTCCCTAGGTTATGGGTGAAACTGTGTTTCTCCAAAATTCATATGTTGAAGCTCTAACCCCTAGTGTCTCAGAATGTGACTGTGTTTCGAGATAGGGCTTTTAAAGAGATAATTATGGTAAAATGAGGTCATATGGGTGGGCCCTAATCCAATAAGAAGAGGATATTGGGACACAGACAGCATGGACTGAAGGATACCCAAGTGAGGATACAGCAAGCCAAGGAGAGAGGCCAATCTGCCAATATCTTACTATTGGACTTCCAGGCTCCAAAACTGTGAGAAAATAAATTTGTGTTGGTTAAACCACCCAATCTGTGGTACTTTATCATAGCAGCTCTAGCAAACTAATGCACAGACAGTAAGTCCTCTACATATGAACCCTCAAGTTGCAGACTTTCAAAGATGCAAATGTGCATGCCAGCCCCTTATGCCAACTGTTGTACTGAACCTACTGTACTTCTCAAGGCACTGTAAGATTAAAAATGGTTCCTTTATTTTTGTGCTTGTTTATTTTTTATGTACATATTTGTGTGAAAAGTATTATAAAACCTATTACAGTATAGTACTATCTAGCCGATTGTGTTAGTTAGGTATGTAGGCTAACTGTTGGATTTATGAACAAACTAGACATGAATGAGCTCTTAGAATAGAACTCATTCATATGTAGCAGACTTTCTTTAAGGGAAAAATTGGTATGAATAGAAATGTGATTCTTACCTTAAGTGCAACCACTCTATGAAAACAAAAGATGTAAATTTTAATGCAGTTTAAAAATACCTGACTTAATGCAATGAAAACAGGAAGAAAAAGAATTATGTAAATGAAATATTGATTAAAAAACAAAAGGTTATATAAGGTCTGGTGAGAACAGTTGCTGGGGGCTGAGTGTTGAATGGAGGTTGTAGAGGCCTACAGTGTGCAATTCATTTGAATCCTGACCAGCCAGAGGGGAAAGACCTCCTCTCTGAACACCCTGAGCATTCCGTGGAGACCCCAGCGAGACCACCCCTTAGAAGTAACACTGTGCCTTAGCATGCATGCCCTTTCTCCAGAGGGCCAGCAGCTGAGAGTTGCTGGTAGAAGGATTCTGAGCGACTAGCCGCAGGCACATCGGGCCCACAGAAGACTTTAAGGTTCTTTTCAACTCTCCCTATCAGCTAGTAGGGGTACCGACAGGCCCCTGAGAGGGCACTGAACTCTCTCAAGGGTGCCCTCCCAGGATAGGGTGCCATCCTATGTCCCTGGCTCCTCTGGGCACCAGGCCTAACTCGCCCAGTGCTGGTTTCAATAGCTGAGCTCCCAGCACTCCCTCAAGAGCTGCGTCCTGAGACTAAGTCTTGACCTTTGGCTCCAGAGGTTAAGCCTCCACATCTCCCTTCACAGGTCAAATGCTCCAGGCTAGCTCCTAGACCGAATCCCAATCCCGACCTTGATCAGCGGCAGCCGGGAGGCGACCAAGGAGCGGCCAGCCAGCCAGAGACAGCCATCCCGCCTCGTGACTTTTCCAACAGATTCTAGCAGTGAATTTCGCTCTAAGACTCCAGAGAAAAGCAGAAGAATATTAGAAAGGGACTTCCAGCGCATAGGCCCCAGCACGGTCAGGTCAGAGCCGCGAAAGACCTTCCTTGGGGACCTGTGACAGCCTGGCCACTCCCTGCCAGTAGAGGGCGCCCCCCGAGCGCGTATCGAGCGGCCCCTTCGCCCTCACACCTGTCCGCGCATCCTCGGGGAAACCTGGCCAGGACCGCAGGGCGCAGCCGCAGTGAGGTGACGCGACGTCACTGCCAGGCTCCTGGGCGTGGAGATGGGGACCACAAAGGAACACGAAACCAGTAGGCCAGACCCGGATGCGTCTGAGCGCTGAGACCCGAAAGGCGTCCCAACCGGCCTCTCCCACTCTCTCAAACCGCGTTCCCCACACCTTGGGGTCGGAGAACACCCGCCATTCACAGGACCTCCTGTTTCATGGCTTTGGCAGAGCGGTCCAGCGAATTTAAGCCACTGTCGCAAAACCCCAACCAGCTGACTCCACCACTTCTGGGTAGCCATGGTGCATCCTGGCAATGACACGAGGCAGCTTTTAAAAGGAGGAGGCGGCTTGAGGCGCACAAGGTGTTCGTAAGGAGATTTGGGGAATTAAATAAAGAAGTAGCTTTAGGTTGACCAAGATAAATGGAGAAACGCGAACTGCAAATCAGCATTCAAAGTATAACTTTAGTTTTACTAAGAAAAACAACGTGTATAGAATATATCTGAACGTACATACACACGCATAGAGCAAGACTTACATATGAAGACTCAGTTCTAAAAGTATAATAGAAGCTTGGAAACATTGCTCCAGAAGCTAAAATTATCAGACTTTTCACGTTGTATTTTAGAAATGTGTATAGGGTTGACATTTTATATGTTAAAGTATTAGGAAAAATAACATTCACAACTGCATTTTGCAATCTCAGTTCAAAACTCCTGTGCCTTTAGAAGTGATTCCTGTTAGTAGCAAAAAACAAACACCGCATGATTCCCATTCATAGCAATCACAGCAGAAGGATACAATGTTGTTAAACTTGCACGAAATTACCTAAAGCCCCTTTAAGGCAGATTTTTGGACTTTAACCCTAGAACGTCTGATTCAGTAGGTCTAGATTCAGACAACTGAGAGTTTGCACTTCCTTAAGTATTCTCATGTGGGACTTCCCTGGTGGCTCAGTGGTAAAAATCTGCCTGCCAGTGCAGGAGACAGAAGTTTGATCCCTGGTCTGGGAAGATCCAACAAGCCTCAGAGCAAGTAAGCTCCTCTGCCACAACTACTGAGCTTGTGCTCTAGAGCCCAGGGAATCACAACTACTGAAGCCCGAGTGTCCTAGTGCCTGTTTGAAGCAACAAAAGAAGCCACCTCAATGAGAAGCCCGTGCACTTCAATAAGGAGTAGCCCCCGCTCTCCACAACTAGAGGAAAAACTCAAGAAGCAGTGAAGATCCAGCATAGCCCCAAATTATTAAGTAAATAAAATAATAATTTAAAAAAATCCTTTAAAAAAAAAGTGTTATCATGTGATGCTCTTGCTGCTGGTTCACAGATCAAACTCAGAGAAGTGGTGTTCTAGGAAAGGCAATGGTGTCTCACGCCCCAGACAACAGGGCTGGAGGTTTGCAGACTCCACAGAGCAGATCCCAGAGTTCTCACTGACATCCCTGGAGGTCTCAGCAGTGAGCAAAACAGAGAAATGTCCCTCTGGATGTCCTAGTCCCTCCACTGCTAAGGAATCCAGTGAGGAAGCCCCAGGATGCAGGTACCCACAAACCTCCACCAGGCTCCACCCACTGAAGCCCCCAAATCACTTGTTTCTTCTGCCGGGAACTGCCTGAAACAATAAACCCAACATGAATCATTCCTCACCTCCTTTAAGTGTTTACTCAGTTATCTTCTTACTAAGGAGATCTCCCTTACTGCACAAATCTGCATAAAAACAAAACCCTGAGTTGTTAAAAACCAAATAAAAAAAAAAATCCCCGTTGGCGTCAGAAGGTCCTATTCCTAAAAACCAGCAGGTGGAGCAGGTGGGAGAGGGGTGTGGCCAGGCTGGTGGTTTCAGTCCTGCTCCTCCTTGTGGTAATATTACAGACTACCTCCCTACTTCTCATCACATAAACACTTCTCTCCATTCTGCCTACAACATTCTACTTATATAATTTAGTATTTCTTCTCTGTCTTAAAAAAAAATTATGTATGTGTTTAGCTGTGTCTGGTCTTAGTTGCAGCATGTGCAATCTTCTTAGCAAAGCTCAGGTTTCTCTAGTTGTGTCACATGAGTTGCAGAGTGTGTGGGCCTGAGGCATGTGGGATCTTAGTTCCCCAACCAGGAATCAAACCCATGTCCACCACATTGGAAACTGGATTCTTAACCACTGGATCCCCAGGGAAGTCCTCAAGTACTTCTTTCCTGTTGTCTGTCTGTCTTCCTTGAATATAGCATAAGCTCCGTTGAAGGCAAGCGTTTTTGTCTCAACTGTTTCATGATGTCTCCCATGCACCTACAATACATCTTCAGTGAACATTTGTTAGATCAGTGAATAAACATAACACTACAGATCTCTGTTCACTTTCACTGTTCTCTTTACAATATTTTCAAGAATGAAAAAGAATCACTTTTGGAAATACCATCCTCAGTGTGGCTATTTCTTTGAAAGGCCTCCAAACATCCCTATTGCATTTGACTTGATCTGGCTTTTTTTTCCCTTTAGTTCCTGACAGAACATACTGAAATGCACAAAGCTGATTAACACTTTAGGGTACATGCATGTGAAGAGCAACAAGTTAAGTTTATTAGCTCCCAGCTACGTGTGGAAGCACTCTGAGTCTCAGTGACACCATGGAATGATCATTTGGATTTGCAGTCTTTGGAACATCGGGAAAAACGCTTAGCCTCTAAGAGCACGGTGACCTTGATGAACTGTGAAATAATCTTTATCAACAGTTTGGTGGTCGACTGTAGACAACACTGCTCACAAATCCATGTGCCTTTCTCTTGAGAGAAAGCAAAGCGCCTTTTCCACGGCCTGGAACGGATGGGACACGCCCTCTTCGCTGCGTGCGGAGAGGTGACTGTATTACCCAGAGTGCTCTGCGCTGAACAGCGGCAGTGCTGACCCAATGAAGGCGCGGGAGAGGGGTGAGCCATGTTTGGCAAAAGATAGGGGCGGGACTTCCGGTCTCTTCGTGGCCATCGTTTTGGCTGGCTCGGGGCAGGTTCACTAGCTCCATAGCTCTTGATCGCTGAGTTGGGTCTGAGGCAACCAGAGACTGAAAGGTCGAGAGAAACTGTTGTCCTCACTGCACAGAGGTGAATCTGAGGCTTGGAGTGGGGGCCACCTGAGAGGACCTCATGTTAGGGCTGGGCTGGAAGGGATGATGGAGTTCCCACACTGGTTACCTGTCATAACCGTCCCTGTTCACCACAGGCTCAGAGCACAGAGGCCTCACTGATGGACCTGGCATGAGTTGGTGCTGAGGTCTTCAGGCCCTCACTTGAACCACTCCCACTTTTGAATCCTAAAGCCCCACATATGGGGAGCATGTTCAAATTACCGCAGCCTAGGTCAGAGGATCCAGCACTGCAGGGGTGTGAGAAGGGAGGGCCCATTTCCGAAAGTCAGTGTGATGAGATGTGGGAGTGTTACAAGCAGAGAGATCGCGTGGAGAAGCTTCTGGTCCAGGATTGTTGGGGAAACCTGGGCTTCATGTCCTGTCTGTATAGAACAGAGTGTGACTGGGGAGTGGACCTTGGAATGGCAAGTGGAGGAGGTGTACCTGGGTTCTTATGGTGCTTGGAACCGTGGAGGGTTGTGAACAGAGAAGGAACACAGTCTGAGTTAGAGTTTTTAAAGTTTTCCCCCAACTGGAAAAGGGGTGATGAGGACAGTGAGTCACCTGAAGGTTGAGCCCTTCTCCAAAGTCACACAGCTGGTAAGAGATATTACTGAAAACTAGGATACAGAAGTTAAGAATAAGGCTTCCCTGGTGGCTCAGGGTAAACAATCCATCCAGGAAGTTACCACATGCCTCAGAGCAACTAAGCCCATTTGCTGCAACTTTTGAGCCTGTGCTTTGGAGCCCCTGTTCTGCAACAAGAGAAGCCACCACAATGAGAAGCCCTTGCTCTGCAATGAAGAGTAGACCCTGCTCTCTGCAACTAGAGAGAAGCCCACACAGCAGGAAGACCCAGCACAGCCAAAAATAAATAAAATTTTTAAAAAGAGAAGTTAACAGTAAGCCTAGTACACTTGGCCCCAGAACTAGGCAAGGGTACAGTGGCGGTTTGAGCCCATGGGGCCGTTCCATGGTGACTTGCTTCTCACAGCCTCCCTCTTCCCACAGGTTCCATGGCCACAGAAATGCTTAAGGACCCTAGCGAGGTGAGTGGGATCTCACCAATCCCAACTTCCTCACACAAAACACACAGGTTCTCTGAGACTGTGATGCTCTAGGATGCAGACTGTCACTCTCCTAGCTCTTGAGAAACCCCAAGCCGTAGGTCATTGTTTATGTGGAATAGTTCCTATGTCTGGCAACCAAGGGAATGAGGTGGGGCAGGTTATTCCAGGCACAAGTAGCAGTAGGTCCAAATGCTTGAAGGTAAGGTTGAGCTGGGAGTGTTCAGAAAAACCACATTTCTCTTTCCTCTGGTGATCAGGAAAGAAACATTCAGACCTGAAATGGCAGCCTGAAAAGTTGAATGTTTTCCTGGAGAGGATAGGAGCAATGGTATAGGAACAAGGAAGTTATGTGACTCAGGTCTTAGAAGGCTCTGTCAGACTTCACAGGAGTGAGGGAGGAGGCAGGAAGACCAGGGATGATGTTACTGTAGTAGTCCAGATGAGTATTGGTGGTAACTGGACAGTCTGGTGGCCATGGAAGTAGGAGAAGTGGTTGGATTCTGGATCTGTGTTTTATATATATATATATATGTGAGTGAGTGAGAGGGATGTGTTAGTCACTCATTTGTGTTCGACTCTTCGACCCCATGGGCCATATAGCCACCCCACCCCACCCCCCAGGCTCCTCTGGCCATAGAATTCTTCAAGCAAGAATACTGAAGTGAGTAGCCATTCCCTTCTCCAGGGCATCTTCCTGACCCAGAGACTGAAGCCAGGTCTCCTGCATTGCAGGCAGATTCTTTACTCTCTGAGCCACCAGGAAAGCCCCTTTAATGTATGACTGACTGGATGTTCTAATGTTAAAGATGAGAGAGAAAAAGATAGGAGTTGGGGATTACTCTGAGGTTTTGGAAGGAAGAAAAGAAAGCTGGCAGTAATTTTCAATGGGAATATCAGAGTTTTTGTTTTATGTTTTTGGTGAGAGGCAAGCCATGTTAAGAATCTGAGATGTTTCAGAAAATACTGCTTGAAGGCATTAAATTGGCGGTTGGACTTAAATATCTGAAACTCTGGGGAATGATTCAAGGTGGAGACATCAAAATGGTAGTGGTTACTCTGTGTATCCAAGATGAGGTGGAGATGTGGGTCACATTTGGGAGGAGGTTATGGTGATAATGCTATTAGCAGGCCAGGAAGGGGAAGGTGGCGCCCCAGGACTGGGTCTCTTGTTTGAGTACCTGGTTAGGGGTAACGTGCAATCATAAGCATTGTTGAGGGAGAGAACTGGCCATGAACGGGGGCTTGGGAAGAGGATGGTCTGGCAGGTGGTCAAGGCTCCCAAGGGAAGAGCAGACACTGAAACGATGTAGAAGCTTAGATATAACTGAGGAAACATGACGCTAAGGCTGAGGCTGATTCATATGCTCAGGTCCATGGACTTACTAGGATTTGGGGTGACCCTGGAATGTTTCAGTCAGGCTGGTGGATTCGGTCAGGGAAATGTGGTTGTTTCATCGAGTTACTAAGCTGTAGGAGGAGAGCCATGAGGTTGGGCTTTGAATAAGTGTTAGGTTGAGAGAAGAGGGTTGTAACTAACAAGGGGACAGTAAAAGCCACGCGGAAGTGGAAGAGGACCAGTGGGATCTGAATGCACGTGGCTCTGAGTGGCTGAGGGTGACACAAGCAATAAGCCAGGAAGTGAGGATGGGACAGCAGGATTCAAGGCTGCCCCTGGCAGTGGGAGCCAATGAGGGTCTGGGTAGTGCTGAATCCTGTTTGCATTTGCATAATCTTGACACCATGAGGTAAGTAACGCATGGGGAAGCCAGGGAGAGGTTTACAGCGTGGGACAGAGAGGTGGTGGTGGTGGCAGTAGGGTCTGGAGATAGAAGAGAGGTACAGTCTAAAGTATGATATGCCCATGAAGAAGAAGTATGAAGTGATGTCACCAGTGTCCTGGTAATAGGGACTGAAGGATGAAAGGTGGGCCCAAGTTTGGTTGTGCTTGGGAGGCACCATCTGGGAGACTTACCAGGAATTGCCTGGCAGGACAGGTGGCGCCCTGCATGGGAGGCCTGGATCTTAATGGCATCTTTGCACCCACCTGCCTAATGTTGCTGAGGGCTAGACACAGTAACTAATGGGACCACTAGGAGGGAACAGACAAATGGCACTAGGGTCCGATACTTCATCTGAGTTGTGGAGCTGGGGAGAAGTATGAGCATGAAATACATATGGGGGTATGGATTGGGGATCCTTGACTGAGAGGCTGTTCATGATTTCCTCTCTCCTCATCATGGCAGGGCAGCATAACCTTTGAGGATGTGGCAGTGTACTTTTCCGGGGAGGAATGGGCTCTCCTTGATGAGGCCCAGAAACTCCTATACTGCAATGCGATGCTGGAGAACTTTGCACTTATGGCCTCTCTAGGTAAGACCCTCATTCCTGCCCCGGTATATTTTCCTTTTCCCCATGGATAGATCAAATCTTTCTCACATCAGGACCACAGGCATTGATTCCTTCCCCAGTTCCCTGAGTAGGTACTCTGGTTGCTAGGACTGAGCTGTCTGCAGTGTCCCATCTTTTTCTCACTCAGTCCCAGTACCTGCTGCCCCAAAGCCTTTCAGGGAAGGAGTCAGAAGTCTCTCAGTTAGCCTTTGGATCTCATCTTGCTTTCCGTTTCTCTGGCCAGGTGTCACCTCTGCCCTAGGTTCTACTCCCTTCCTCTAGCTTATGTATCCTCGTTTCTGCCTATGCTAGGAATTGTAGTCACTGATATACTGATATAGTCACTACTTACGTGGCCCATAGGCTCTTCTTGCAAGATCCTCCTCTGAGGTTGATTTTGGTAATGTTGAATTTTCTTTCCTATGTCTGTCACTCTGAGTTGCTCCAGGCCAGTGCTGGCCACTCACCTGTCCAGTCTTTTCCTTAGAGCTTGTATCATCTGGGCACTATATTTACATGGGGGGTCAGGGGAGACCTGTGGATGCTTCTCAGGGTGGGCATGACTCCAGCTCCACAAAATGGGCTCAGAGGGTCCCTGGCACTACTCTCAGGACTGTGTGTTCAGTTCATACCATGATTCTGTTCTGTTTCCTCTACATTTCGGTGCCAGTACCAGTGGCCACACTTTATTTCTACCTTTCCTCCTCCATTCTCGACACTTTGCTAACTTGTCATTTCTTTTTTTTTTTTTTTAACTTGTCATTTCTACACTGACTCTCTGTCAGGGTGAGTCCTAACTCTCACAATGGATTCCACCCATTCTTCTCCACTGCTTTTTCTCACAGTGTCCTCCATCACTGCCCCACACATATTGTGTTGTGAGATGTGCACATATCTCTAAATAGTCTTTGAACAAGAACTACTCTGATGCTATTGGATTTTCTTGGGCCCAGACACATCCTTCTGCATAGCTCTCCTGTGTCATCAGCAGAGAAGTGCTAGAAACCATTCAGAGTAAGTTGTAGACCTGCATCTCCTCTTTATGCTGTACCCACCCTTTCTCCTGCACATGGTTCGTCACTGTGTCTTTTATGTCCCCCATGCTGTGACCTTTAGAGGACCATTGCTGCACAGCAGCTGCTTCCTCAACCTGAATCCAACTCCCTCCTCCTTTGGACTCATGTGTACTCATTCATTAGTGTGTCAGGTGCACTTTTGTAATGGAAGTTGCTCCTTCCCACCAGAGTCAGCCGTCCTTCAGCTGTTTTTCTTTGTTTCCAGGTTATTGGCACGGAGGGGAAGACGAGGAGGCACCTTTTGGGCAGAGTGTTTCTGTAGAAGGAATGTCACAGGTCAGAGTCCCAAAGCAGGTCCCTTTCCCTATGAAGCCCACTCCTGTGAGATATGTGTCTCTGTCTTAAAAGACATTTTGCACTTGGGCTGAGGAAAGGGGCACACATCCCAAGCAAAAGCCGTTTACTTATGGGGCATGTGGGAAACCATTCTAGTATAAAAGACTTCCCTGGTGGCTCAGATGATAAAGCATCTGTCTACAATGCGGGAGACCCGGGTTCGATCCCTGAGTCGGGAAGATCCCCTGGAGAAGGAAATGGCAATCCACTCCAGTACTATTGCCTGGAAAATCCCATGGACAGAGGAGCCTGGTAGGCTACAGTCCATGGGGTCACAAAGAGTTGGACACGACTGAGCGACTTCACTTTCACTTTCACTAGAAGCAGCACAGTAGAGAAAAATTTTCAGAAGGGATGTGGCAGGGCCTTATTTGTGAAGAGCTACAAACTCCCTATACCAAAAAATTCCTTTACCTCAAACAAAGTTGGGAAGTGCTTCCTGGTCAGTTCAAGCTTCCCGTAGCACCAGTCCACTCACAACAGAAGAAGCCGTGCAGCAGCACCGAGTGTGGGGTGACCAGTCATAGTAGGGAAATTCATTAGAAGTGTGACGGATGCAGGGAAGCCTTCAACCACAAATACCAGAGACTCCACAAAAGGAAAAAGTACTTAAACTTTCCACAAATGTGGCAAAATCTTCAGCTGCAAATACAGACCTGTTCTCACCAGTGAATTTACACTGAAGAAAGACCTTATTAATGCAGTGAATATGGGAAATTCTTTATCCAGCTTTCTTGAACATCAGAGATTTCATCCTGGAAAAGACCTTCCTGAATGCAGTGGGTATGAGAGAGCCTCTAGGAAAGCTTCAACCTCATTAAATATTGGATAGTTCACATTAGAGGAAGGTTTTATGAGTGTAAAGAATGTGGGGAATTCTTTAGCTGAAGCACCCACCTTATTTAGCGCTGGAGACTGTACACTAGGAAAAAGACTCATGAAGTAGAGAAACTTTCACTTCAAGGTCTGCTCTGATTTATCACTGAAAGCTTTCCTGAAGAGAAAACTTTAGGCCAAAGTCTATCCTTATTTAGCAAGAGGAAATCCACAGTGGGGAAAGGTGTTACAAGTGCCATGAATGTGGGAAAGTCTTCAGTCAAAGGTCTTCTCTGATTCAGCACCAAATATTCAATCATATAGGCCTTATGAGTACAGTGAATTAAGAAAGTCTTCATCCAAAGATCTAACTTCATTCAACACCAGGAAAGCCCATACTACAGGAGACTTTATGAGTGTAGTGAACATAGGAAAGCCTTCAGGTGATAGTTTAACCTCATTGAAAAAGCAGGAAATTCACACAAAGAGTCACCATAGACGTACAGGGGCGGTGTAGTCTACTTGCTCAGTATAACAACACTAGAGGAGAGCCTTTGTGATGAAGACATCTGCCTAAAGTTGAACCTTTTATATACGAACATCCACAGTGAGGAGATTCTCCATAAGTTACAAATTTGTGGCAAGCTTTCTTGTGCTTTCTGGCCTATCCAAGGCTCTCGCCAGATATGTCATTGTATGTTTCTGTTGTAGAAGCCATCTTACCTTTACATCTGGCAGGTCCCCACAGTGGCCAGTTTCAAGATGCCAAAATGATGTCACTGAACGTGGAATAAGAAGAGATGCACAGTAGCTCATCATTGTATTTTTTTCCACCATAACTGATAGAATTTTCATAAGTAAACCCAAGAACATACATAATAGTAAAATGACTAGGAAAGACAAGTTTTGGGTATTTAGTACCTTTGGTTTTTTAATAGCCTTATTGAGGTATGATTCACTTAAACTACACTAAGAGTGTATAATTTGATGTTTTTGATATATGCTTGCACTTCTGAAACCAAAATATTTCCTCCTACTCTTTTAAATCTATCTTATTAACATAAAATTATTATTGCAAGGACATAATCTTCCTTTTGTAATAGATATTTTTCATATATATGTGTATATATACACACACACATACACACATGTTCATATAACTGGAGAAAACTGTTATGAAGCTCCATGAATTATTCCTCAATCTTCCATTATTTATCATTTCATGGCCATTCTTTTTTAAAATTAATTAATTTTAATTGGAGGCTAGTTACTTTACCATATTGTGGTGTTTTTTGCCATATATTGACAGAAACCAGCCACAGGTGTACCTGTGTCCCCCACCTGCCACATCCCGAACCCCCTCCCACCTCCCTCTCAATCCCACCCCTCTGGGTTGTCACAGTGCACTGGCTTTGAGTGCCCTGCTTCATGCATCAAACTTGGACTGGTCATCTATTTCGCATATGGTAATATACATGTTTCAATGCTGTTCTCCAAAATCATCCCACCCTCACTGTCTCCCGCAGAGTCCAAAAGTCTGTTCTTGACATCTGTGTCTCTTTTGCTGTCTTGCATATAGGGTCATCGTTACCATCTTTCTAAATTACATATATATGCATTATATACTGTATTGGTGTTTCTCTTTCTTACTTACTTCACTGTGTATAATAGGCTCTAGTTTCATCCACCTCATTAGAGGTGACTCAAATGTGTTCTTTTTTATAGCTGAGTAATATTCCATTGTATATTTGTACCACAACTTTCTTATCCATTCATCTGTCATTGGACATCTAGGTTGCTTCCATGTCCTAGCTATTGTAAACAGTGCTGAAATGAACATCGGGGTATACAGGTCTCTTTCACTTCTGGTTTCCTCAGTGTGTATGCCACCAGTGGGATTGCTGGGTCATAAGGCAGTTCTATTTTCAGTTTTTAAGGAATCTCCACACTGTTTTCCGTAGTGGCTGTACTAGTTTGCATTCCCACCAACACTGTAAGAGGGTTCCCTTTTCTCCACACCCTTTCCAGCATTTATTGTTTGTAGACTTTTGATGGCAGTCATTCTGAGATGGTGTGAGATGGTACCAGTGTGAGATGGTACCTCACTGTGGTTTTGATATACATTTTTCTGATAATGAGTGATGTTGAGCATCTTTTCAAGTATTTACTAGTTCATGGCCCTTCTTGATTCATCTATACCCTCTATACTCATGCTTATTACTGAGTTATTTATAAGCATACACATAATGTCATTTAATCGTAGTCTCTTCAAGATGCACTTCTAAGGACTTCCCTGGTGGTCCAGTGATTAAGAATCCACATTCCAGTGCAGGGGACGCAGGTTTGATCCTTGGTTGGGGAGCTAATATTCCACATGCTGCAGGGAAACTAAGCCAGCACACCACAACTAGAGAGTTCATGCGCCACAACTAGAGAAGCTAGCGTGCCACAACTACTGAGCCCTTGCACTCTAGACCTGTGCTCCACAATAAGAGAAGCCCATGTACCACAAAAAGAAAGCCCAGGCACCAAAACAGAGCCTGTGCGCCACAACAAAGACCTAACATAGCCAGAAAAAAAGGAGGCATTTCTAAAATGTAAGGGCTATATAACACAAAATAAAAATACTTTAAAATCTTATATGTTATCAGTACTCAGTTTTCTCAGTTGTTTCCAAAATATGTTTGTTTTTAAGGTGGTGAAATGTAATCAATATCTAAAACATACCCATATTACTTTTAATAGGTATGTTTCATAAGTCTCTTAACAAATAGGTGCCACTTACCTCCTTTTATTCTGATTTATTTGTTGAATTTGCTGGGTCACTAGTTTATTAGAATTGATCTCATTCTAGATTTGTTTTTTGCACCTTTTTGATTTAACATGCTTAACCTTCTCCCATCTTCCCTATAAACTAAATATTGAAGAGATGGATAATTGGGGTCTGCTCCTGGCTGATAGATGTGTAATAGTAACAGTTGGGGATACAACTAGACAGCATATTAAAAAGCAGAGACATCACTTTGCTAACAAAAGTCCATCTAGTCAAGGCTATGGTTTTTCCAGTAGTCATGTATGGAAGTGAGAGTTGGACTATAAAGAAAGCTGAGTGCTAAAGAATTGATGCTTTTGAACTGTGGTGTTGGAGAAGACTCTTGAGAGTCCCTTGCACTGCAAGGAGATCCAACCAGTCTATCCTAAAGGAAATCAATCCTGAATATTCACTGAAAGGACTGATGTTGAAGCTGAAACTCCGATCAACTTTGGCTACCTGATGTGAAGAGCTGACTCATTTGAAAAGACCCTGATGTTGCGAAAGATTAAAGGCAGGAGGAGAAAGGGATGACAGAGAATGAGATGGTTGGATGGCATCACCGACTCAATGGACACGAGTTTGAGTAAACTCCAGGAATTGGTGATGGACAGGGAGGTCTAGTGTGCTGCAGTCCATGGGGTCTCAAAGAGTTGGACACGACTCATCGACTGAATTGAACTGAACTGAACTGGAGATACAAGAATAGGGCAGGTGAGATGTTCATACACCTGGAAACATGGTATGACAGTGTGTTTTGCTAGCACACTGAAGCACAGTCTAGAAACACAAATATTTGAGGTACTAAATGTGCCAGATGCGTAGTGATACTGCAGCAGAGCCAAAAGTCATACAGATATATTTGGGGGTCATGCGTGATGGGTTTGTGATGTACCTGAGTACAACCTTGGAATCCTTGGGACGCTGTATGAAGGTGCTGGATGTTAACATTCTACAAAACAGACAGGACCCAGACACAATTACCATACTGGTAGAGGAAAGATGGGTGATAGACATGAGACACATTCAACTGAAATGTAAAATGTACCAGTGATCCAAGAGACAGGATGGAAGTACTGACACATGACAGCAAGTGTGATGACACAGATACTCCATGGAGACTCTAGAGACAGGCATATGATAGGAATGCCACGTGCTGTGATCACACAGTTCCCACAGACTGATGAGACAGGAACCCCCTAGCTTGGAGAGAACAAAACTTCCTCCTTCCCTGAAGATTTGATGATGCACTGATGGGGGTTAGAACAGGAACCAGGGCTTCCCTGGTGGTACAGTGGATAAGAATCCAGCTGCCAATGCAGTGACATGGGTTTGATCCCTGGTCCAGGAAAATTCCACATGCCTCAGGGAAACTAGGCCCGTGCACCACACCTACTGAGCCCAGGTGCTGCAACTACTGAAGCCCTTACACCTAGAGGCTGTCCACCACAACAAGAGAAGTCACTGCAATGAGGAGCCTGTGCACCACAACAAAGAGTAGCCCCTACTCACTGCAACTAGAGAAAGCTTGCAAGCAGCAACAAAGATCTAGTCCAGCAAAGAATTTTAAAAAGAAAGAAGGAACCATGGTGCACATCATGGCACAACCCAGAGACTCACCCATAGTTGATGTCTGAATGTGAGTGTAATAGGACGCATGGTGGGAAGAGAATAGCTTGACCCTGATAGCAGAAGTCTTTACTTTGAAATGCCATCTGAGAAGGCCTGGAAGTAGCAATCTGATCAGGACAATAGGACAGGGATGTCACTGGTTTTCCTGGAGAGGTCAGTCTACATTCAGCCAGTTTGGGAATCACTGGTCAAAGGTGGTTCTAAGATAGAGGCAAGGGAATGTTTTTTACAGATTAAAAGTCATTTTGGGCATTTTGCATCCTACCCAGAAGGATAAGTATGAGCACTAAGGGGTAAAGTCACATAAAACAAGGTACATGAAGGAACCAACACATGTCAGGGCCACATCAAAAATTCTCAGTCCTTCAGAGTTTCTCCCAACATCCACAATGTTAACAGTGATAATGAGAAGTGACTGCTGGGTACTGAGACCTGTGGGGTAAGGTTCCCTAAACTAGCATTTGTGGGATGACCAATAGGACTTTAGAAATGAATCATTGCATGTGACAGAGCAAAGAATCCATTTGGGTGACATCAGTGGCCCTGTTAGGAATGCCCTGGAGGTAGTGACACCATTCATGGAAATAGTTTTCAAGAGAGGGTAGAAAGTTTTCAGAAAGACTCATAGAAGAGGAGCTAGAGAGCCCTAGCTGGAGATATTGCAATATGACTAGTTAATGGTCTGAGGTTCAGCAGATAATCTGAATAGGAGAAGAATCTGGGAGTCCCAGTCTCGATGGGAAGCAAACAGGTCCTGGGGAAGAGAAGCAAGTGCGTTTATAGCTCAAGGGCCCTCCTGGGACTCTGGGTTTCCCACTTCCTCTCCATCATGCTCTTCCCTCCATTCTAACCCAGTTGGACCCAAGCCTGGTGGGCAGTGGGCATGCAGTTGGCTGCATGGCCAGCTGACACCTGAGTGTCACCCTTTGTATCCTAGGTGAGGGGCAGCCTCATCTAATCCTTGAGATTAGGTCCAGTTTTGCACCATAGCTGCAACCACATTTTCTGTCCTCCATGCCCCTGGCCCCTTGTGTTCCGCATATTTCTCCCAGTCCCCTGTCCTCTGTGCTGCCTCAGCCCCCTCATTTTGCTGGACCCCGCTCATCCCCAGGGTACCAGAGAGAAAAATGGGCCTCCTCAGAATCCTCTGACTACACAGTCTTCTGGGGATGAGCTGCAGAGAAAGAGCACAAGCAGTGGTCTGGAAAATGCAGTGTAGATTCTGGCTATGCCCCATTCCTGGCCTGTGATCTTGAAAAGCTCCCCTCTTTGTACTTGGCCTCCATTTCCTCAGGTCTAAATGGGCATATTAACTCTTCCCCTGGGGCGAGGAGACCAGAGCGGTCATGCGTGTGGCGTGTGTTGTGTGCCCCCTGTGGCAGGTGTCAGCCCCCTCAGATGCCTTTCCTGTGAGGGATGTGATGGCAGGTCTACTCCTTCGCTCATGCCCTTAGGAATGTGCTCAAGGGCGGCTGAAATAAATAGGAGAGCAACAGATACTGACATGCTTCACATGCTTAGTTTGAGGAGTCATGGAATTTACACACACAGACCATGGACCAGAGAGACCTGGCTTCAAGTATTGTCTCTGCTAATCAGACTAGGGACACAGGATAACTTGCTAAGGTTGTGATATGGAAAAGATGCTGAGTGTTTATCCCAGAACTGTGGAGGATTGATAAAAGTAGCACAGACAACGTATAAAAACAGATGGGTAATAGAATCAGAGAGATGGAAATGCTGAAAATCAAAAGGGAATGCCTCAAATCAAGAACATTGTAACAGATGAAGAATGCCTTTGATGGACTCATCAGTAGGCTGGGCATGGCTGAAGAAAGAATCAATGAGCTTGAAGATATGTCAACAGAAATTTCCCCAATGGATCTGCAAAAAGAGTAAAGAATGAAAATGCAGAATGAAACATCCAGGAGCTATGAAACAATTATCAAAGATGTAAATGACACCTAATGGAAATACCAGATGGAGAAGAGAGAGGAGCAGAAGAAGTACTTCAAGTAAAGGGCTGAGAATTTTCCAAAATTAATGATGTACACTAAACCACAGATCCAGGAAGCTCAGAAAACCTGTAGCAAGATAAATACTAAACAATCTACACGTGCATGTCACATTTGAATTGTAGAAAATCCATTTTAAAAAGAATAGGATAAGAATTACACTGGAAACTGCATATAAGAAATGACTGGAGTGAAATGTCTAAGAAAGAAAAACACATTAATAACTTTGTTCAAAATAATTTTTTTAATGTATTGGGTATTTATAACACATGGGTAAGTGGGAAAATGTTAGCAGTGTCGTAAGGTAGATAGAGGATTTGAGAATACTCTATTATAAGGTACCTACACTACCCATGGACTAATATAGTGTAATTTAAGATGGATTTAGATTAGAAGGAAATACATATTGTAAATTCTGAGGAAATCACTACAATTTTTTTAAAGAAATATCATCAACATATCAAGAGAGGAGAGAAAATAGAATGATATAAAATGCTCAGTTAAAATCAGAGAAGAAAGAGGAAATAAGAAAGTACAACAAACAAAACAGTTATAAACATGTTTTTAATCCAACTATATCAATAACTAAATATCCTAAATACACCAACTATAGACTCGGAAACTGAAGAGTGGATTAAAAAAATAAGATCCAGTTGTATACTATTTATAAAAACACACTTTAAGTATAAAGACCCTGATAGATAAAAAGTTAAGGGGTAAAGATATACCATGCTATCACTAATCAAAAGAAAGCAGGAGTTGCTATATTAAATCAGACTTCAGAACAAGGGAATTTTCTTTAGAGGGGTATTACATAATGATAATGGAGTCAAATCTCTAAGAAGATATAAATAATCCTTAGTCTGGATTTTACTAGCAACAGAGGTTCAAACTATGTGAGGTAAGGAACATTTAAACTCAACTGTAAGAAAACAACACAGTTGAAAAATGGGCCAAAGATCTGAACAAAGAAGGTATAGATAGAGCAAACAAGCATATAAAAAGATGCACATCATATGTCATTGGGGAATTGCAAACTAAAATATTAATAAGGTACCCACACACATCTTTTAGGCTGAATACATGGTTTAAACCTGATAATACCAAAGTTTGGCAAGTACATAGAGCAACAGGGACTCTCATTCATTGCTACTGGGAATGCAAAATGGTATAGCCAATTTTATGGGTTCCCCAACTCATATGTTGAAGCCCCAACTCTCAGTGTGACTGTATTTGGAGATAGGGCCTTTAAGGAGCTAAATAATTAAAGTTAAGCGAGGACAGAATAGAGCACCATTCCCATAGGACTGGTGTCCACATTATAAGAGGAAGAGACACCACATCTCTCTCTCCCTCCCTCCTCTGTGCTCACACAGAGGAAGGCCATGTGAGCACAGGGTGAGAAGTTGGCCATCTGAAGCCAGGAAGAGAGTGCTTACAGAAACTGAATTTTCTGACATCCTGATCTTGAATTTCTAGCCCCCAGGGCTGTGAGAAAATAAATTTTTGTTCTTTAAGCCACTCAGTCTGCGGTATTTTGATACGGTAGCCCAAGCAGACTAATGCAGCCACTTTGCAAGACAGTTTGGCAATTTCTTAAAACATTGCAATAGTCTTGCCATACAATCCAGCAGTCATGCTGCTATGTATTTACTGTACTGAGTTGAAAACTTATGTCCACACAAAAACTTGCACATGAATGTTTATTGTAGCTTTATTCATAATTTCCCCAAGCCAAAAGCAAAGAAGATGTCATTCTGTATGTGACTGAACTAAAATAGCAACAATAATAATGCACACATGCAAAATGAATAAACACCACTGCAGTACAGTACATACAATGGATTTGGTGGTTTTTCAAAAAAAATGAATTATCAAGGCACAGCAGACATGGAGGTATTTGTCTGGTTTTTTCACTTAGCATAATAATACCATTCATGTTGTTGCAAATGACAGGATCAGATTCTTTTATGGCTGAGTAGTATTCCATTGTATTCTTTATCCATTCACCCATTGATGAACATGTAGGTTGTTTTCATGGCTTGGCTATTGTCCATAATGTTGCCGTGAACATATGGGTGCATTTATCTTTTCAAATTAGTGTGTTTATTTTTTTCTGATAAATACCCAAAAGTGGAATAGCTGAGTTATATGGTACCTCTGTTTTTAAGGGGAATCCACATACTGTTGAGAGGATTAGCAGTCAGGTAGGAAGGCCAGAGGTCCCCAAGAGGCATGAGGAAATAAACTGCAAGTGGCTGATTTTTTTTTCTTCTACAAAATTAAAGGAGGCTTCTTTTAATTCTGTGTTGTCATGATGGCACGTGGTTCTGCCTGAACTTAACATTAAGGGGCTACTGGCTCAACAAACCTGAGGGGGCGCTCCGCAGAAAGAGTAGAGGCAGTGGAACTTCCCTCAGCAAAGCCGAGGGGTTCCCGAGGAGAGGTGAGCCTGCTGTCCGCCAACCCAGCCCCTGGCCGAGCGAGAGACAATCAGACGCGACAGGGGTTCCATCGAAGCAGTTCCGGTTTATTGTTGCAAACTCCCAACTTATATAGACAAACAGGAGGGTTTTAGGAGGGACTTTCCATAGTTGCACCAGTCACATTAAAGGTCAAATCATCATGTGCCTTCATTATAACAGGAGTCTATGGAGATCACACACTGTCTACGTGCACAGAGATCAACAGAGCCAATCAAAAACTTTGACAGACAACACAGACCCTGCCCCCATCTCTTCCGCCAGGCGCCATCTTAGGTTTTCCACCGCAAAGCTAGCCCCTTTGTTTTTAAGGTTTCCCATTTAGGGCCCCACACAAACCAATGTGTTTTTCTTATGGAAATGTTTTTCTTAAGCTATGTTAATGAAATTATGTATTTGCTTTGGAATCTGCCTTTCTTCAGATTGGTTCTGCCTAAGACTAACCTTTTTCCGCAAACCTTGAGCTGATAATGGTTCAGCAAACCAGTGCATCTTACTTATGGAAATGTTTTCTTAAGTTATGTTAATAAAACTATGTATTTGCTTGGAAATCTGTCTTTCTTCAAGATGCACATCAGTTGTTTTCTGGCTGGAGATGACTGCTTGTGCCATTCTATCTCAAAGTGTATGTTGTGGGAGAGGGGCCTGGTGCAGCTCTCTCAGTCTTGAGGCATTTCTTTTATCTGATTAGCAACTTGCTAACAGGTATATAATGTCTTGCTAAAAACTAGCAAAGGGTATCTTTTCTGCCCCCTTCGGATGTCTTTGTCAGAAGCTTTCTCATCTCTTTTATACTTTAATAAAACTTTGCTATACAAAAGCTCCGAGGGATCAAGCCTTGTCTCTGGCCTGGGGTCAAAATCCTCTCCTCTGGAGGTCACAATCCCAGCACAGCTCACAGCTCACAGCCACAACCTTTTCTGTTTTCCTTTTCTGTTTTCCATAGTGGCTACATAGTAGCCCACTAACAGTGTACAAGGGTTTCCCTTTCTCACATCCTCTTTAACATTTGTTATTTCTTGTCTTTTCAATAATAGCCATTCTAACAGTATAAGATGATGTCTCATGCTTTTGATTTACATTTTCCTTATAATTAGTGATGTACATCTTTTCATGTGCCTGTTGGCCATCTGTTTGTTCTTTTTATTTATTTATTTTATTTATTTATTTATTTTACTTTACAATACTGTATTGGTTTTGCCATACATCAACATGAATCCACCACGGCTGTACGTGAGTTCCCAATCCTGAACCCTCTCCCCCTCTCTCCCCATACCATCTCTCTGGGTCATCCCAGTGCACTAGCCCCAAGCATCCTGTATCCTGCATCGAACCTAGACTGGCGATTCATTTCTTACACGATATTATACATGTTTCAATGCCATTCTCCCAAATCATCCCACCCTCTCCCTCTCCCACAGAGTCCAAAAGTCTGTGTGTGTTCTTTTTAGAAGAATATTCAGATCCTCTGTCCATGTTTTAAGTAGGTTGTTTGTTTTCCTGTTGTTGATGTGTATGAATTCTTCACATATTTTGGATGTTAACCCTTTATCAGATCACTGTATGATTTCACTTGTATGCGGACTCTAAAAACAAACAAGTGAACAAAATAAAAGTCAAATGCAGAAATAAAAGTAGTAGTTAGCACAGGGGAATGGGAATGTGGAATGGGCAAAATGGATGAAGAGAGTCAGCTGTATGGTCATGGATGGCAACTGGACTTGTGGTGTGATCACTTTGCAGTTTGTATAGATATTGAATTATAATGCTGTACACCTGAAGCTTATTATTATTATTTTTAAAAGAACCACCTGGAGGGCTTGTTAACACAGAGATTGCTGAGCTCCATCACCAGAGTTTTGGCTTCAATAGGCCTGGGGTGGGAACCAAGAAATTACATTTCAAACAAGTTCCTGTGTTATGCTGATGCTTTTGGCTCAGGACCACACTGAGCATGGCTTCTGCAGGCCAAGCTATATGCATATTTTCTGCACAGATTGTAGTGTTGAGTGAATATGATGCACTAATAATGCAACACCAGGACAAAACAAAACAAAATTCAGTTTGTTTTGCTACACTTTTATTCTAAATAACATCTACTCTGTCTTATGATGACGAGATTTGTGTTCTTTCCCTGAGAGAGATTTAAGAGGCATAACAATTAAATGTAATTTTCGGACTTGTTTGGATGATGAACTGAACAAATTGACAATATATTCCTATCCTTGATATAATCAGGAAATTTTAAGTATGGACTGAGTATTTATTAGGAATCTTTTTTATTTTTAGGTATAATAATGGTATTGTGGTTATATTTTAAAAATGCTCTTACTTATAGAGATGCATACAATTTTCCTTAAACTGCTTCAACCAGGGAAAAAAATGGAGGTGACAGATGAAACAAGGGTAGCAAAAATTAGGATAAATGTTGAAACTGAGTGATGTGTACATATGGACTCATTAAATTCTGTTCTTTTGTAAAATTTCGACCCCATGGACCGCAGCCCACCAGGTTCCTCCATCCATGGGATTTTCCAGGAAGGAATACTGGAGTGGGTTGCCATTTCCTTCTCCAGAAAATCTTCTGGACCTAGGGATTGAACCTGGGTATCCAGGGAAGCCCATGTAATATATTCCTATATTCAGGTTGCTAAGTGGAAGAAGCTGTTCTGAAAAGACAACTTTATGATTCTAATTCTGTGACATTTGGTAAAAGATAGAACTATAGATACAGTAAGGTCAGTGACTGCTGGGAGTTGAGGGGAAGGTGGGAGGGATGAATATATAAAGCACAGGGATTTTTATAGCTATAAATCTATTCTGTGTCATACTGTCATATATTTGTCAAAACCCATAGAACTGTACAGCACAAGGAGTAAATCTTAATGTGTGCAAACTAAAAATAACAATTTAGCAGATTGAGGGATCTCAGAAAATAATACAGAGTGCAATCGGAGAATCTAACCATGTTATGACACAACCTCATGGGAGGAAATGGGGGAAAGGTGCTGACCTAAGTAAGTGTGGAAATGAGTGAGATTATAAGAGTAAAGACAAAATGAACTGCAAATACGCACTTTAGATGATAAAGTTGTTCCCACAGGAGTACAGGTTAACATTTCCAATACTGCTATATATATATGTACTGGAATTGAGCTGTTAAGTAAATGAGTGCTGAATGATAGGAGCCAGGAGTGTCACTGTGTAAGCAAGAATTTACATATGAACAAAGGAAGGAGATTAGAATGATCCATGATCTGTGTGGTAGTGGATTACAGTGGAGATGTCAGTAAGAACTCATGTTTAATTTAATATAGATACAGATGGTGTATACAGATACAGATTAGTATATACACATATTTCTTTGTTTTTTTGGCTGAGAGCGCCTAAGTAATGACATCCCAGCAACAGTTAGAATACCTAGTAGCCAGATCTTGATTCTAATACAATAAATTCTATAATAAAATGAATCAAGGCTTCTTGGAGAAATGGCTGAATCTAGGACTGGGGCAAGATGCATGGAGCTCCTAGTAATGCCAGAAAGTAAGAAAGTACTCCAAAAACCTCCGTAATTATGGGAGCATATCAAAGAGACACAGGAAACCAATGAAAGAGCTCCCATTTGCCAGAGAGGGAACAATCTGAGCAATTATAGAGTCTGTGTGTGTATATATATATATATACATATATTATTTTATCAAATTTTCCTCTATTTCTTTGCATTGTTCACTTAAGAAGGCTTTCTTATCTCTCCTTGCTGTTCTCAGGAACTCTGCATTCAGTTGGGTATATCTTTCTCTTTCTCCTTTGCCTTTCTTAATGACCTGGATAACCACAATGGTGTGGTCACTCATCTAGAACCAGACATCCTGGAGTGTGAAGTCAAGGGGGCCTTAGGAAGCATCACTAATAACAAAGCTAGTGGAGGTGATGGAATTCCAGCTGAGCTATTTCAAATCCTAAAAGATAATGCTGTTAAAGTGCTGCACTCAATATGTCAGCAAATTTGGAAAACTCAGCAATGGCCCCAGGACTGGAAGAGATCAGTTTTCATTCCAATCTCAAAGAAGGGAAATATCAAAGAATGTTCAGACTACTGTACACTTGTGATTGTCTCACATGCTGGCAAGATAATGCTCAAAATCCTTCAGGCTAGGCTTCAGAAGTACATGAATCAAGAACTTCCAGATGTACAATCTGGATTTAGAAAAGGAAGAGGAACCAGAGATCGAATTGCCAACATCTGTTGGCTCTTAGAAAAAGCAAGAGAATTCCAGAAAAACATCTAATTCTGCTTTATTCATTTGTTGTGACAGTGTACATCACAATAAACTGTGGAAAATTCTTAAAGAGATGGAAATACCAGACCACCTTACCTGCCTCCTGAGAAACCTGTATGCAGGTCAAGAAGCAAAAGCTAAAACTGGACATGGAACAATGGACTGGTTCAAAATTGGGAAGGGAGTATGTCAAGGCTGCATATTGTCACTGTGCTTACTAACTTATATGCAGAATACATCATATGGAATGCTGGGCTGGATGAATCACAGGCTAAAATCAAGATTGATAGGAAAAATATCAACAACCTCAGATATGCAGGTGATACCAATCTAATGGCAGAAAGCAAAGAGGAACTAAAGAGCTTCTTGATGAGGGTGTAAGAGGAGAGTGAGAAATCTGGCTTAAAACTCAATATTCAAAAACCTAAAATTATGGCATCTGGTCCCACCAATTCATGGCAAATAGATGGGGGAAAGCGGAAACAGTGACAGACTTTATTTTCTTGGGTTCCAAAATCACTGTGGACAGTGACTGCAGCCATTAAATTAAAAGACACTTGCTCCTTGGAAGAAAAGCTATGACAAACCTAGACAGTGTATATAAAAAGCAGAGGTATCACCTTGCTGACAAAGGCCCATATAGTCCAAGCTATTGTTTTTCCAGTAGTCATATACAGATTTGAGAACTGGACTGTAAAGAAGGCTGAGTGCCAAAGAATTAACGCTTTCAAGCTGCGGTGTTGGAGAAAACTGTTAAGAGTCCCTTGGACTGCAAAGAGATCAAACCAGTCAATTCTAAAGGAAATCAACCCTGAATATTCATTGGAAAGACTGATGCTGAAGCTCCAGTACTTTGGCCACCTGATCTGAAAAGCCCATTCATTGGAAAAGACCCCAATGCTGGGAAAGACTGAGAGCAGGAGGAGCAGGGGGGTGACAGAGTATGAGATGGTTGGATGGCACCACTGCCTTAATGGACAGAAGTTGAGCAAACTCCAGGAGATAGTGAAGGACAGAGAAGCCTGGCATGCTGCAATCCATGGGGTTCCTAAGAGTTGGACATGATTTAGCGACTAAACAACAACGAACAACAATATACATACAATTATACCTCAAAGTACAAAGGTATATGAATACATATTTATATAAATAGATTATTGAATAAGTTAATAAATGGAGAATAAAAGACATATCTTCAGTGCTGAAGAATTTCAAAAATCTTGGTAGATATTCCACACTAAAGGAGAGGGAATATAATTTCCATAGAGAGTACAGTATGGACAGTAGGGAAAACAGTAACTACAGTGGAGAGCCCTGACAAACGCTGCTTCAGCCAAGTAATCAGTCAGGTTCAACGGGGAGTCATAAATCATGTTGATAGTTTGCATCCTTCTGTGATCTTCACCCTCCATCCATAAGGCCATGAGAATAATCCCACAATCATGACAAAAACAATTAAGTTCCAGTAGAGAGGCATTGTACAACATACCTGACCAGTACTCAAAACTCAAGATCATCTAAAATAAGCATAGTTTCTGAGAAACTGTCACAAGCAAGAGGAGAGCCTGAGATACTAATGCAGTGTGGTATCTTGGATAGGGTTCTAGAACAGAAAAATGACATTCAGTTCAGTTCAGTCGCTCAGTCGTGTCCGACTCTTCGTGACCCCATGAACTGCAGCACGCCAGGCCTCCCTGTCCATCACCAGCTCCTGGAGTTCACTCAGACTCACGTCCATCGAGTCAGTGATGCCATCCAGCCATCTCATCCTCTGTCGTCCCCTTCTCCTCCTGTCCCCAATCCCTCCCAGCATCAGAGTCTTTTCCAGTGAGTCAACTCTTCGCATGAGGTGGCCAAAGTACTGGAGTTTCAGCTTTAGCATCATTCCTTCCAAAGAAATCCCAGGGTTGATCTCCTTCAGAATGGACTGGTTGGATCTCCTTGCAGTCCAAGGGACTCTCAAGAGTCTTCTCCAACACCACAGCTCAAAAGCATCAATTCTTTGGCGCTCAGCCTTCTTCACAGTCCAACTCTCACATCCATACATGACCACTGGAAAAACCATAGCCTTGACTAGACGGACCTTAGTCGGCAAGGTAATGTCTCTGCTTTTGAATATACTATTGACATTAGATAACTACTATGATAGAATGAACTATGGACTTTAGTTAATAATAATATATCAAATTGGTTCATTAATAGTAACAAATGTTCCAACTAGTGTAAAATGTTAATAATAGGGGAAACAGGAGGGAGGTGGTAAATGTGGGAATTTTCTATTATCTGCTGACTATTTCTGCAAGTCTGATATGGTTCTAAGAAATATAGTTATTACTAATTGCAAAAAAAGAAAGAAAGAAACTTCCGTACTCTTCAACACACACACAAACACTCATATTGAGTCCTTACATAAGCCATTCACTCCAGTGTTTATATTTACAACATTTTTTCTTTAATTCTCACAACAGCCTTGTGAAGTCGGAACTATTACTATAATTATGGGTAAGTTGAGGCTCAAAGAAATGAAGTGCTTTCCCCAAGATCATGTATCTGGCAACCTTTTTGTTTCTAGAGGCTGGACTGAAAACCTAGGAATGTGGGTCCAGACCTGGGACTTCAGGTACTTTAACACAGCACGTGAACCGTCAGCATGGTGCTGACGCACAGTGAAGACCAGAGAGGCTCAGCTGCTGCTGCCGTTATTGCTGGAATTTTTATCTTATTTTCCCATGCTCTGACATGCCAGAGCACTTGCTGTCTGCCCCTTAGAGTCCTATGGACTTGCCTGAAACTTGTGTCGTTCTCCAACATCTCCCCCTGATGGACGGCTTTTCTCTCCGACACATTTGCATTATGTCCAGAGGAGCTTCTGCCTCCACGTTGAACAGTGCATAGCTTGGCTCACTAGTGTGCTTGGTGTTTAAGGCCTTGAGTCTCTCCGCAGCTTTAGCGGTGACTAAGAAATAGGTTCTAATCTCATCCCAAAGTTTCAAAGTCAGTGTGGCTGTCTCTGTTTGACTTTCCAGATATTGATGATCTTCAAGTATTTGGCCATGACCTTCACTTGGGAGGAGTGGGGGCAATGGATCTGGCACAGAGGACTCTGTATTGGGAGGTCATGCTGGAGACTTGCGGACTCCTGGTTTCACTGGGTAAGGCTCACCTCCCTCCTGTGTTTGGAATCCACAGCCTCTTTCTTCATTTTACCCTCTCACTTCAGTCCTGACTGGTAGACAAGGCCTCTGAAGTCCACCCTCCCTCCTTCCCACCCATAACTCCTGCTGCATTCCTGTTCCACTTCCTCTTTCCTGGTCTCCTTGTGTCTAGCCAGATACCACAAAGGGCCAAAAATCAGGAAGCAAAATCAAGAACTAAGCCAAGCCCATCCTCACTCCAATACCTAGCCCAGGCTGAGGCCCTTATTCCAGATTCTCACTGGAACAAAACTGAATGATCAAGCTTTGTTGGGTTAGGGGTCCCCATAACCCAGTAAGCAGGGGCTGGAGATGCAAGGCTGTTCCCAAAGAGTCCACAAGTCAGGCAAGCCACACCTGCACATAACATTGAGTAGAGTTCCATGTGCTATCCAATAGGTCCTTGTTGGTTATCCATTTTGAATATAGCAGAAGGTACATGACTTTCCCAAACTCCCTAACTATCCCTTCCCCATGGCAACCATACGTTCATTTTCTAAGACAATGAGTTTCTTTCTGTTTTGTAAGTAAGTTCACTTGTATCATTTCTTTTTAGATTCCACATATAAGAGATGTTATATAATATCTCTGAGTGAGAAGTCGTTGATGCCTTCTCTAACTTTGGCTAATTTTCTTTTTAACACAAGGAGCAACCCCTGACTCAAAATGCCTGGCAGGACACAAAAGTTATGGAACTCATAACATTTTCTGTTTTCATTGTTATATTTTGATGCTAACTATTCATGGAAAGTGAAACTAGTTTTGCCATTTACACGTGATACAAGATTCCCCTTCTGAAGAAGTCAATTGAAATAAACAAAATATGGGCCAACTTTTTAACAAAAGCAATTGTTGATAGTGGATACAACTAATGCTCCCTGAGCACTCACAACCCTTGTCAGGCCCCGTCTCTGAGAAGATGCTCTCTACCCCACTAACTTAATTCTCACGGTACCTTTTGCTCACTCTGAACCCAATTCCCTCCCCTCCAGGAAGCTGCTGCCAAAGACAACTGTAACAGTTTTTAGCATGAATTATTACTTGAATATGTTTATTTATTTGAGGTATAATTATATTCAAGAAAGTGTACCATCTCCAGTGTCTAACTCAATTGTATTAATATATTTTTCTGTATACCCACTCATATGACTGCCACCTAGATCAAGTTGTGGAGTATTTTTCACTCCCAAGCAGGTTTTCCCCACTGTCTCTCAGTTGGTTCCCCACCAAAGACACTGCTCTTTAGGGTCAGATTTGGCGTTGCTGACTTCCACACCAAGAAGTTGGGTTGACCTGTTCTGGATCATTACATAAATGGAATCACACAGTGTGCATTGCCTTGTGTCCAGGGTCTTTCACTCAACGTGCTTTTTGTGAGATTCATAATATAAGGATTAATTTATGCCCTGAGACTGTTGATGCAAATGTCTTCTGGTTTATATGGAGTCCCTTTGCCTCACTTTACACCATCACAAATCATAACTTCTGAATAGCAAAACTTTCAACATTTTCCAAATAAAACTGAAAGTGGTCAGACAGACAGTCAGGCATCAGTTGACTTATACAGTGTTTTACAGTTCTCCCTGGGTACCTGAATCACTTGGAGAGCTTTTAAACATTCACATCCGGGCTTCTTCCCCAGAGATTTGGTTCCATTTGGTTAATGATCAAAACCAGGCATCGCCAACTGGTTCTGATACCCAGGGAGGTTGAAACACTGACTTAGGTTAATGAGAAAATAACTCCCAAGAAAAAGGTGTCACCTTCCTGGGGTCCCGTGGCTGTGTGTAAAGGAAAGGGACCGCTTGAATTGGCTCCTGTGGGATGGAGATCAAGGGGAATGGGTGTCAGGTGGATAGCTATCACTACCCTCTGCAGCATTTTGGTCCAAGGATGGTGTCTGTATTCTTGGTTTCCAGGTCAGCAGTTTCTTTACATATGTGGGAGCAAGCTCATTCCAAGCTCTCATCCTTGAATAGCATACTGAATAGAGAGGACCATTTATACCTTTCCCCTGGAGAAGGGAATGGCAACCTTTTCTAGTATTCTGGCCTGGAGAGTTCCATGGACAGAGGACCCTGGCAGGCTACAATCCATGGGCTCACAAAGAGTTGGACACAACTGAGCGACTAACAGTTTTGTACATTTACTCGAACACTGTTGTCCTATTTTTCCAAGATCAGGGTATCCTGTTCCCAAACCAGAACTGACCCATCTGCTGGAGAATGAGCAAAATCTATACGTGGTGAAGAGAGGCTTCTCCTAAAGTTCCTGTCGAGGTGAGTGACCAATGGTCAGCAGGTGAGGGGGTCAATAGAGGGTCACTGGGAAGCCTCTTATTGTGACCTGCCTGGGGACCTGGCAGCCATGGAGACCTTTGACCTGCCCTCACCCGGTTACACTCATTACTTGAGGAGGACTAGGTTGTATTTTCATTCCAATCCCAAAGAAAAGCAATGCCAAAGAATGCTCAAACTACTGCACAATTGCAGTCATCTCACACGCTAGTAAAGTAATGCTCGAAATTCTCCAAGCCAGGCTTCAACAGTATATGAATCATAAACTTCCAGATGTTCAAGCTGGATTTAGAAAAGGCAGAGGAACCAGAGATCAAATTGCCAACATCCATTGGATTATCAAAAAAGCAAGACAGTTCCAGAAAACCATCTATTTCTGCTTTATTGTCTATACCAAAGCCTTTGAATGTGTTCAGTTCAATTGCTAAGTCGTATCCGACTCTTTGGGACCCCATGAAACATAGCACGCCAGGCCTCTCTGTCCATCACCAAATCCTGGAGTTCACTCAAACTCATGTCCATTGAGTCAGTGATGCCATCCAGCCATCTTATCCTCTGTCATCCCCTTCTCCTCCTGCCCTCAATCCCTCCCAGCATCAGGGTCTTTTCCAAAGAGTCAACTCTTCTCATGAGGTGGTCAGACTATTGGAGTTGCAGCTTTAGCATCAGTCCTTCCATTGAACACCCAGGACTGATTTCCTGTAGAATGGACTAGTTGGATCTCCTTGCAGTCCAAGGAACTCTCAAGAGTTCTTCTCTAACACTACAGTTCAAAAGCATCAATTATTTGGTGCACAGCCTTCTTCACAGTCCAACTCTCACATCCATACATGACCACAGGAAAAACTAGCCTTGACTAGACAGACCTTTGTTGGCAAAGTAATGTCTCTGCTTTTGAATATGCTATCTAGGTTGGTCATAACTTTTCTTCCAAGGAGTAAGCGTCTTTTAATTTCATGGCTGCAGTCACCATCTGCAGTGATTTTGGAGCTCCCCCAAAATAAAGTCTGACACTGTTTCCACTGTTTCCCCACCTATTTCCCATGAAGTGATGGGACCAGATGTCATGATCTTTGTTTTCTGAATGTTGAGCTTTAAGTCAGCTTTTTCACTCTCCTCTTTCACTTTCATCAAGAGGCTTTTTAGTTCCTCTTCACTTTCTGCCATAAGGGTGGTGTCATCTGTATATCTGAGGTTATTGATATTTCTCCCGGCAATCTTGATTCCAGCTTGTGCTTTCAGCCCAGCGTTTCTCATGATGTACTCTGCATATAAGTTAAATAAGCAGGGTGACAGTATACAGCCTTGACATACTCCTTTCCCAATTCGGAACAGTCTGTTGTTCCACGTCCAGTTCTACCTGTTGCTTCTTGACTGGCATACATATTTCTCAGGAGGCAAGTCAGGTGGTCTGGTATTCACATCTCTTTGAGAATTTTCCACAGTTTGTGGTGATCCACACAGTCAAAGGCTTTGGCATAGTCAATAAAGCAGAAATAGATGTTTTGCTGGAACTCTCTTGCTTTTTCGATGATCCAACAGATGTTGGCAACTTGATCTCAGGTTCATCTGTCTTTTCTAAATCCAGCTTGAACATCTGGAATTTCATGGTTCACTTACTGTTGAAGTCTGGCTTAGAGAATTTTACTTATTACTTTACTAGCATGTGAGATGAGTGCAATTGTGCAATAGTTTGAGCATTCTTTGGCATTGCCTTTCTTTGCGATTGGAATGAAAACTGACCTTTTCCAGTCCTGTGGCCAGTGCTGAGTTTTCCAAATTTCCTGGCCTATTTAGTGCTGCACTTTCACAGCATCATCTTTTAGGATTTGAAATAGCTCAACTGGAATTCTATCATCTCCACTAGCTTTGTTATTAGTGATGCTTTCTAAGGCTCACTTGACTCCACATTCCAGGATGTCTGGCTCTAGGTGTGTGATCACACCATCTGGATCATGAAGATCTTTTTGTACAGTTCTTCTGTATATTCTTGCCACCTCTTCTTAATGTCTTCTGCTTCTGTTAGGTCCATACCATTTCTGTCTTTTATTTTGCCCATCTTTGCATGAAAATTTCCCTTGGTATCTCTAATTTTCTTGAAGAGATCTCTATTCTTTCCCATTCTATTGTTTTCCTCTATGTCTACGCACTGATCACTGAGGAAGGCTTTCTTATCTCTCCTTGCTATTCTTTGGAACTCTGCATTCAAATGGGTATATCTTTCCTTCTCTCCTTTGCCTTTAACTTCTCTTCTTTTCATAGCTATTTGTGAGGCCTCCTCAGACAACCATTTTGCCTTTTGCATTTCTTTTCTTGGGGATGGTCTTGATCCCTGCCTCATGTACAATGTCATGAACTTCTGTCCATAGTTCTTCAGGCACTCTATCAGATCTTGAATCTATTTGTCACTCCACTGTATAATCATAAGGGATTTGATTTAGGTCATACCTGAATGGTCTAGTGGTTTTCCATACTTTCTTTAATTTAAGTTCTGAATTTGGCAATAAGGAATTCATGATCTGAGCCACAGTCAGCTCCCAGTCTTGTTTGTGCTGACTGTATAGAGCGTCTCTATCTTTGGCTGCAAAGAATATAATCAATCTGATTTAAGTGTTGACCATCTGGTGATGTCCATTGGTAGAGTTTTCTCTTGTGTTGTTGGGAGAGGGTGTTTGCTACAACCAGTGCATTCTCTTGGCAAAATTCTGTTAGGCTTTGCCCTGCTTCATTCTGTACTCCAAGGACAAATTTGCCTGTTACTCCAGGTACTTCTTGACTTCCTACTTTTGCACTCCAGTCCCCTATAATGAAAAGGACATCTTTTGGGGGTGTTAGTTCTAGAAGCTCTTTTAGGTCTTCATAGACCCTTTCAACTTCAGCTTCTTCAGCATTACTGGTAATATTGAATTGCTTGCCTTGGAAACCGAGATCATTCTGTCGTTTTTCAGATTGCATCCAAGTGCTACGTTTTGGATTCTTTTGTTGACTGTGATGGCTACTCCATATCTTCTAAGGGACTCCTGTCCACAGTAGTAGATATAATGGTTATCTGAGTTAAATTCACCCTTTCCAGTCCATCTTAGTTCGCTGATTCCTAAAATGCCATGTTCACTCTTGCCATCTCCTGTTTGACCACTTCCAGTTGGCCTTGATTCATGGACCTAACATTCCAGGTTCCTATGCAATATTGCTCTTTACAGCATTGGACTTTATGTCCATCATCAGTCACATCCACAATTGGATGTTGTTTTTGCTTTGGCTCCATCTCTTCATTCTTTCTGGAGTTATTTCTTCACTGATCTCCTGTAGCATATTGGGCATCTACCAACCTGGGGAGATCATCTTTCAGTGTCCTATCTTTTTGCCTTTTCATACTGTTCATGGGGTTCTCAAGGCAAGAATGCTGTAGCAGGGCCCCCACAAAAGCACGAGACTCCATTTTCCTCAGCAGGAGTGATGTACAGCCCAGCAGAGGAAGGATATCCTGGAGTTGGTTCCTCCATTATTCAGTTCTCTCATTCAGTCTTCACATCTGTCTTCAAAGGACTCTGGTGTGTTCTTGCTGGTATGATGAGCGAGAGTCATGAGTCATCCTTCATCCACATTATCACACACTGTGTCCTTGACACATCACATGGGAGTAAATACACATGGGTGACTAAGACTTGGCTCTTGAGCAAGAGGACAACTCACCGTATAGCATTGGAAACACGCATGAAAACAGGTACTGTAAAACTACTCTGCTGCTACAGTAGAAACGTGTCCAGGGCCTCCAAGGGCATAAAGAAGAGTAGGTTCAAAACTGGGGTCTTGGAGGAAAGATGTACAAAGGAAAGAGCAGTCTAGTTGCTGGTGGCTAAGAGCCTGGATACTGTGTATAGATTGCTCTGCTAGCACTTCCAAGTTATTCCCATCACCAGACTTGGACAAGTCTCTTCTCCCCAGGCCTTAGCATCCTTGTCTGTAAACATAGGTCAATAAATTGTAAAGCACAATAAGGAGAGCAGACACTAAAGAACGGGTTTCATGCAGACTTCTTAGTAGGCACTGAAGCCAGGTCCGAAAGATAGGGAATAGTATTCCTGTGAAAGAAAATAGCATGGGCCAAGATCTTGAGGCCCAAGGGCTGGGACAGTGAGGCTAGAGTAGGAGGCAGAGACTGATGCACAGAGTTTTGAAGGCAAAGTGAAAAGTGTAGATGTTGTCCTAATTGTTTACAGAGGTTGTGGGAGGGTTTCACTAGGACAAAGACACAATCTCATTTGTCTTTAAATCCCCCTCTAACTAGTGTGAGGGGCTCCCCTCGTGGCTCAGAAGTAAAGAATCCACCTACCAATGCAGGAGACACAGGTTCCATCCCTGGCTTGGAAAGATCCCCTGGAGAAGGAAATAGCAACCGACTCAAGTATTCTTGACGTGGAAGTCTCATGGATAGAAGAGCCTGGCAGGCTACAGTCCATGGGTTCATGAAAGAGTCAGACATGACTAACTGACTAAACAACAACAATTACTAATGTGTGAGGAATGTACTCAGTAGAGTCAAGAACTGAGACAGGGGATGTGGCGAAGCTGCCATATGATCCATGAGTGTGTTGACAGTGGACTGACCCAGGACTCTAGTGTTAAGCTGGAGGGTAGAGTATGACCAGGCTCATGTTAGGAAGCAGAGCTAACAGGATGTATGGATGGTTGGGATAAGGGGCTGAGCCCCAGGGGATGACTTTTCTCATCTCTGAAAAACCCACTGCATACATGAGATTGCCGATCATGTCCTGTTCTTGTGTTTATATTTCTTGGTCAGTACACAGTAATCTACTGGAGCCAAAGGCTGCCATTTCTGGGGCTTGGAAAAGGCTAGATTCTTCCCTGTCCCCATGAGGGTTACTTAGGCAGTTCATTTTTCTATGGCCTCATTTCTCTGACACACAGGGACCCTGGCTCAGCCCAGATTAGATAATACTGGGAAGGAGACTGTGTGGGTGTTGGGCAGAACTGTAGCTCTATGGGGCACATTCCCAGCCACTTACCAAGTATTACCAAAGGCAACACAGGGATCTCTGGACTTTGATCTCCTTCTCTGTAAACTGGGCAGATTCACCTTTCCAGACTGCTTTGTAGGTTAAAGGGCACAGCATATGTACATGTATGTATGCTTGATATATGAACATGTTTTTAAAAGGGCAGATATTTTTGTAATTATGATCATACACCTTTCCCAACTCCTATCTCCCCCATCAGAGAATGCTGCTGACCTAGTGATTTTCTGAATAAAAGCTCATGTACTACAGTTTCCCATGGACATCTCAGCTGGCTTTAGGCCTTGGTCGTGACCCTCATGACCTTCAATATAAGATCTTGGCTCCCCACTAGCCAAACCTAGGACATCTCTGCTCAACATCTGGCTCCTTTCCACTGGTGGTAACTGAGGATATACCATGGAATTAGTTGTGCTTTGAATAAAAATTTAAATTCACTAATGAAAATTAAATTCCTCATAAAAGGTATGTTGGTCTCAATAAAGATCACTGACCACTAATTTGTAAAGCCCAGATGAGTGAGTGAGATTCACTCTGACTCTTTGCAATCCCATGGACTATAGCCCAACAGGCTCCTTTGTCCATGGAATTCTCCAGACAAGATTACTGGAGTGGATAGCCATTCCCTTCTCTCCAAGGGGACTTCCCAACCCAGAGATCGAACCTGGGTCTCCTGCATTGCAGGCAGATTCTTTACCATCCAAGCCACCCGGGAAGCATGCTGCTGCTGCTAAGTCACTTCAGTCGTGTCCAACTCTGTGCGACGCCAGAGATGGCAGCCCACCAGGCTCCCCCGTCCCTGGGATTCTCCAGGCAAGGACACTGCATGCTGCTGTTGCTGCTAAGTCACTTCAGTCGTGTCTGACTCTGTGCGACCCCATAGACACCAGGCTCCTCTGGCCCTAGGATTCTCCAGGCAAGAACACCGGAGTGGGCTGCCATTTCCTTCTCCAGTGCATGAAAGTGAACAGTGAAAGTGAAGTAGCTCAGTCGTGTCCAACTCTTAGCGACCCCATGGACTGCAGCCTACCAGGCTCCTCCAGCAAGAGTACTGGAAAATCCCATGGATGGAGGAGCCTGGTAGGCTGCAGTCCATGAGGTCGCTAAGAGTCGGACACGACTGAGTGACTTCACTTTCACTGTTCACTTTCATGCATGGACACTGCATAGTGACAGCTAATTTGAACATCTCTCATATATTCACTTAATGTAATAGTTAATGTATTTTACTTTAACTATATTCTTTTATTATGTAAATTTCTTTGCCTCACTCTTCTTTAGGTGGTCATTTTTAAAATTTTGACTGATTATTTATTTACAGTCCAAATTTTCTGTCTTCTAGTTTGGAATTGTATATTCTGATTCCTAGTATTAAGCTAACAATTACAAACACTTATTTAACAAAACAGAACAAAGAGTTTCAAATACCTTACCTCCCTCATCCACAATATTGAGAGACTTAGAACACTAACCAGTTTGTCCCATCTCAGTATGAACATGTTATTAAAAATAAAATATTTATATTAGTTTTCAGTTGAGTATATGTTTATGTTATTGAGGCTGCACATGGTAATGGCTGTCATTCTGACTTCATAATGGAATATTATTCATGTTTTACACAGATAATGAACTTTTTTTTTAATCCACAGATGCATCTCTCTCTTGAAGCCTCATTTCTTCTATCATCACAGATCTTTCACCTGGGATCACTTTTCATCATCATTAAATAGAAGATACTTAAAAAGAATTTTGTTTTATGCAGGTTAATTCTACATTAACTTTCTCATTTGTGATGTGAAGTAGTTTATTCTATACTTTTACTTCAAAGACACTATCAATGTGTTTAGAAAGTTAGATAAGCAATTATTTCTTCAGCAGTTTGAATAGGTCCCTTTCACTGTGTCCCTGAACCTGGAGGATAGCCTCCAGGTTTGAGGTTAGGTTGGGAACAGAAATTCTATCATTGATGGAGGCAGTGATTGAATGAGCTTTGGAATTGTCACATAAAAAGGTTGAGAATGTTGAGCATGTGGGAGAAATAATATAACAGATAATCTGGTGGCCAAAGTGACTTATCGTGCTAGAAACTGACTAGCATGATGCTCAGCAATCCCTTTTCCTCTCCCCGGACATACACTTAATTGGTGCTCACCTGTGGATGGCAGGTGCAGGTGATGAAGTGATTAAGTCTTGATGAGGGCAGTCCCTGGTGACTGAGTCACCAGTCTGTGCCATCTCAATTTGGACCTGGGTGTGGCTGCTCTGAGATCCAGAGGGGAGGCAGAAGCAGGGTGAAATTCCTGAGAATTAGAGGTGAACAATGTCTTGTCAACTGCCATCACCTTCTTGAAATCATGTCATTTCCACTTCAGCTTTGGCCTAAGGGCAGTTTGACGTGATGTTCTCAAGTGTTGAATCAGTTGGCTTGTCAGAATCGTCTGTTAGGCAGTAGGCCTGCCTATAGTTATGAAACCCTTCTGCATGATCTATTTTCAAGAATAAAAAGTTTTAGAGCGGTTGAGAGGAAGACTCAAGAGAGAGGGAGTATATGTAAACATATGACTAATTCACGTTGTTGTACAGCAGAAACTAACATAATATTGTAAAGTAATTATACTCCAATTAAAAAAACAGAATAACATTTTAAAGGAGACAAATGGTGCAATGTTGAGTCTGATGTTTCAGAGACCTCTTGAGTGGAGGTTATGAATAGGCAGAACTAGACACACAATTAGGGTGTGCTTGGGAGGCTTGCAGGTTCAGTTCCAGTCACTCAGTCGTGTCCGACTCTTTGGCGACCCCGTGAATTGCAGCACGCCAGGCCTCCCTGTCCATCACCATCTCCTGGAGTTCACTCAGATTCACGTCCATCGAATCAGTGATGCCATCCAGCCATCTCATCCTCGGTCGTCCCCTTCTCCTCCTGCCCCCAATCCCTCCCAGCATCAGAGTCTTTTCCAGTGAGTCAACTCTTCGTATGAGGTGGCCAAAGTACTGGAGTTTCAGCTTTAGCATCATTCCTTCCAAAGAAATCCCAGGGTTGATCTCCTTCAGAATGGACTGGTTGGATCTCCTTGCAGTCCAAGGGACTCTCAAGAGTCTTCTCTAACACCACAGTTCAAAAGCATCAATTCTTTGGCTCTCAGCTTTCTTCACAGTCCAACTCTCACATCCATACATGACCACAGGAAAAACCATAGGCTTGATTAGACGGACCTTCGTCTGCAACGTAATGTCTCTGCTTTTGAATATGCTATCTAGGTTGGTCATAACTTTTCTTCCAAGGAGTAAGCGTCTTTTAATTTCATGGCTGCAGTCACCATCTGCAGTGATTTTGGAGCCCCCAAAATAAAGTCTGACACTGTTTCCACTGTTTCCCCATCTATCTCCCATGAAGTGATGGGACCGGATGCCATGATCTCATTTTCTGAATGTTGAGCTTTAAGCCAACTTTTTCACTCTCCACTTTCACTTCAGGTTATAAGCATCCAAAACGTAGCATCTGGTGTATGGATGAGTGTGGAACTGTGGGTTAGATTTAGGAGGTGAAATCTTCTGGTCATGGTGGCAACAAAAATGCAAAGAAAGAAAGGAGAAGGTGGGACCCGAGGTCTGTTTTATCTTACCAGGCCAATGGGTGAGGATGGTGGGCATCACAAGGACAGTGGAGGAAATATAGTGGCGTTGAAGGGTGTTTGTAGGAAGATCAGGGTCTGGCAGGGGGAAGTAGATTTTTTTTTAACTTTTTATTTTATATGGGAGTGTAGCCCATTAACAATGTTGTGATAGTTTCAGGCAGAAAACAAAGGGACTCAGCCATACATATACATGTATCCATTCTCTGCCAAATTCCTCTCCCATCCAGGCTGCCACATCACACAGAGCAGAGTTCCCTGTGCTATTATACAGTCAATCCCTGCTGATTATCCATTTTAAATATAGCAGTGTGTACATATCCATCCCAAACTCCCTAAATATCCCTTCCTACCATCCTTCCCCCAAGGGAGAGTGGATTTTTGGATGCTGGGGTTTAGCAGGAATGGAAATAAGATTACAGTAAGACCTGGCCTGATGCTTATTCACCCCTCTGTGGACATACTGGGCTTGCTTTTAACCCAGTGACCATCGGTGATGAAGGGACAGATTGTGCAACTCAGATGAGAAAAGTATCGAGGACATCAGACATCTGTGTGTAGTTATGACTGAAGGTGCAGTTATGAAATCAGGAACAGAGCCTGGAGGGAAGCCAACAGAGCAGGACTGAATGGCCCTTGCCAGTAGGTTTAATCATGTCTCCTCTAAAAGATACGCTGAAGTGCTAACATACAGCCCTCAGGATGTGATCTTACTTGTTTTTATAGAGGTAATTAAGCTAAAATGAGGTCATCAGAATGGATCTTAATCCAATATGACTGGTGTCCTCAGAAAAGGGTGGGGGGATGGACACAGAGACATATACTCACAAAGAGAAAATGATGTGAAGACACACACAAGATGGCCAGGTGACTGGAGCAGTAAATACAAGCCAAAGAATACCAGGGACAGCCAGAAGCTAGACAAGTAAGGAAGGATTCTCCCCTAGAGCCATCAGGGAGCATGGTACTGCCAACTCTGTGATTTCAGACTTCTTACCTCCAGACCTGGGAGATAATGAATTTCTATTGTTCAGTGTGTGGTACTCTGTTAAGCAGCACTAGGAAGCTAATACAGAAGGTCTGGGCCAGATGAGACCCTGGTTACATTTGCCAAGTGCTCTCTGAACACCATGTGCAGAGTGACTTGTGGAGAGTCTATGGAGAAGGCTGGGGTGTAGGCCAGGAGTTGGGTAGCAGTGGTGCTGGGGGTTCATGGGGGTCTAGAGTTGTGAGAGAAGTGTAGTCTTAAGAGTGATATCCATGTGGGGAGGAAGTGTTAACTGGTGACTCCAGGGCCCTAGTGTTGGGGATCAAGGAAGAAGACTGAGTTATGTTCTCAGTGACACAAGGAGATGGGGTTGTACTCATCATGTTTTTTTATTTTCTGTATTCATGAGGCTTTGATGTCTTGGAGGCCTTGCTGATTCTGGTGAGACTACCCCTCCTAGAGCTAGCTAGTTCCTAGAGGCAGTAAGCAAGTTACCTGTGAGCAACTCTTTGATATGCAAACCAACAATCTAAGTTGATACCCCCCACCTTTGTTTATCAGGCTCCAGCAGCCTGAGACACTATCCCCTGTCCTCCAAGTTGCCCCAGGGCCAAGTACTGGACAACTAGATGCCACCTAGCCCACTCCCTCCTGCAAAAACCACAGTGGTCTCTGGTTTGTTTCCTCCTCACTCTTTCTGCCTCCTGACCAACCCTGGTGTCTCCTCATGTGGCCTTGCATGGCTTGCCATGTTCCTTCCTCTTGGGAACTGTAAGTCATAAACTGCTCTTTCAAAGAACGTTTTCTCCATGTCTGTCATTTTACCATACCTGATTAAAACAAACCCCAGGTAACATCTTAAAATACCCTGCCTATCAGGCCCAGAGCTTTGTTGCTGTGTGTCTACCTGCCTGTCTGTCTCTACTGTGGGTTAACAGTCACTGGAATATGAGTTGAGAGTGAGCACGAGTGTCTGGTAATTCCTCTGAATTGGGAAGTTGGGAAAGAGGTTGAGTATGGGATGGATGTGTGGGAGGATGGACAGTGACCTGCTGCTCACGGAATCAATTGCTCCCACACAAAGGGCCATGTGACCTTTGAGGATAGTGCCATTTCATTTTCCCTGGGGGCAGTGGGGATAGCTTGATAAGGCTGAGAATCCCGTACTGTGAAGTGGTGCTGGACAACTCTGCACTTACTAGCTTTACTGTGTGAAACCTTCACATCTACCCTGGTGACCTGAGCTGGTTTCTGCCTATCCCCTTCTCCCACAGCTGGAGCATACGCACCTCCTCCTTCCCCACTTTTCTGGCATAGTGCCAGTATTCCAGGGGCGAGCCTATGTACTGCTTTAAGCAGTTCAGTCCTCTGTCAGTCTCCAAACTGCCATCCTGAAGTCCTGCAGATAAGGGGCCGAGAGTCTTTAGTCTTGAGATCAACCCAGTGGATCCCAATCCCTCTTCAGATGGTTGTCCAGTTCTGGAACAGTTATGTAATTTGGGTTCTGCCCCCTTTTCAGTGGATATTTCCTGGGTTCTGACTGTGCCAGTAATTATAGGCACTGACATAGATACTGCTTGGCTGGGACCACTAGATTGTTCCCACAAGACATTCCTCATAGGAATTTGTTTGTTTTGTTTCATTTAGATTTTCTTTTCCTGTAGTCTGTGGTAGAGTAGTTCACAGGGGCAACTTCACCTGCCATATCTTTCCCTTAGAACTCGCCACATCTTCTAGGTCCCCAACTGCAGTCAAGGGAAGAGCTCTGTGTGCCTGAGCAGAGCAGACATTACTACAACTGTGAGAAGAGGTGCTCAGAGGGGGTTTAGCCTTGCTAAGTGGGACCTGGGGGACAGCATAGCATCAGGACTAGGTTCAAATCACACCAGCACTCTGTCCCCTGTTCACCATTGTTTGTGTTCTAATGCTGATGACCATACCTCTTCTATATCATTCCTTCCGCATTCTTGAAACTTGGCCACTTGTTACTTCTATGCTGGGCTGTGGATCCTTGGTTGCAGTCTCCATGTCTCACTCTCTCCACTACTTACTCTTCAGGGCACTCCAACATCGGCCTACGATTAATGCGTTGTATGTATGACAAACATAGCTTATTAAAAAGCAGAGATATCACATCACTTTTCCAACAAAGGTCTGTATAGTCAAGGCTATAGTTTTTCCAATAGTCATGTATGGAGGTGAGAGCTGGAGCATAAAGAAGGCTGAGCACACAAAAATGGATGCTTTTGAACTGTGGTGTTGGAGAAGGCTCTTGAGAGTCCCTTGCACTGCAAGGAGATCTAACCAGTAAAGGAAATTAACTCTAAATATTCATTAGAAGGACTGATGCTAAAGCAGAAGCTCCAATACTTCAGCCACCTGATGGGAAGAGGTGGAAAAGACCTCTTTTGCTGGGAAACACTGAAGACAAAAGGAGAAGAGGACAGCAGAGGAGGAGATGTTTAGATAGCATCACTGACTCAGTGGACATGAATTTGAGCAAACTCCAGGAGATTGTGGAGGACAGAGGAGCCTAGCATGCTGCAGTCCATGGGGGTGCAAAGAGTAGGACATGATTTACCAACTGAACAATGATGCACATTTCTATTGATAGTCCTTGAATACCAGCAACTCAGCTCTAATCAGATTTTTCTGGGCTTGGACACATTGTTCTGCACAGGGTTTGTGTGTTACCAGCCGCCAAGATCCTGCTGAAAAAGCACTTACAGAGAAGTAAGTTAAGACCCTGCCTTTCCATCCACTTCCATGCTCCATCCTCAGATCCTTTACTTTGGTGAGGATGTGGCACTGTTAAAGCTGAACTCTAGATTCTATGACCTCTAGAGGCTGACTAGTGCACAGCATCCCTTCCTTATCCTGACCTCAATGCCTTCATCTTCCCAACAACCCCATGCAGTCTGTTAGGTAAAGATGACCAGGACCCCAAGAGTTTTTAACAGGCTTTACTGGGGAAGCCCTCCTGGGCGGGTTTCCGAGACCCAAAGGAGGCAGGTCCACAGACAGCACTAGAAGTTTGTTTATATATGCACGCTGCGGAGAGGGGAATGGCCAGGTTAGCGGAAGGTTTTGGATAGGTTGCCCATTCGCGCGGCGAGGGCTGATAGGTCTTTCTATGTGGCTGGGGCGGGGCAGCTTTGGCAGCGAAGTGTGCTGTCCTTGGTCCCCGGGATCCGGGAGCCTCCCTCCGTTAGGGGATTCCCCCGGCCAGCGAGAGGGAGGAGGGGCGGCTCGTCATGGCAACTGGCAAAGTGTGCTGTCATTGGGGAACTTCTCGCCCGGGGGGTGAGGGGGGTGAGGGGGGTGGGGGGGGGGGGGTGGGGGTGGGGGGTGGGGGTGGGGGGTGGGGGGGGGGGGGTGGGGTGGGGGTGGGGGGGTGAGGGGGCGGCCCATCATGGCCCCCCAGGGTCTGGCCTTACACAGTCATTCCTGGGTCAGGCATACATTTGTGATGGGCTACTTCCTCCCATCAAAGTCAACAAGAATTTCTCCAGCGTTTTCTCAGCTTTCATCAGCAGACCTACCCCTATATATGCATGATCTACTCTTGAAAAACATTTTGCACCTGGCTGGATACAAAGGCAGACACCCAGGGCAGAGACCACACACTGGTCTGATAAGTGGAGAGTGTTCTGATTTAGTGCAAACCTTCACCAGCAACAGATGCAGCAGAATGTCAAGAAGTCCATCAGAGGACTTCCCTGGTGGCGCACTGGATAAGAATCTGCCTGCCAGTGCAGGGTACACGGGTTTGATCCCTGGTCCAGGAAGATTCCACATGCTGCGGAGCAGTTAAGCCCACGCACTACAACTACTGAGCATGTGCTCTAGAGTCTGCATGCTGCAGTTACTGAAGCCCATGTGCCTAGAGCCTGTGCTCTGCAATAAGAGAAGCCACCACAATGAGAAGCCTGGGCACCACAACTAGAGAGTAGCCCTGCTCACTGCAACTAGAGAAAGTCCATGCTTAGCAACACAGACCCAGTACAGCCAAAATAAGTAAGTAAATAAACAAGAATACTTTAAAAAAGAAGTCCATCAGAAGGGAAAGGGAAAAGCCTCTCTTCTAAAGAACTACAGAGACAACACATCAGGGAAGTTGTTCAGATGCAGGAAGGCTGGGAAGGACTGCTTGGTCATGTCAGGCTTTCTCCAGCATCAGGTCACTTACAGGGAATGACCTGCCAGAGGGGAATAATTTGTGTATTCTCTATTTCTTGATAAAATTTGGCTAGAGTTTAATCATTTTTATTTATCTTAAGACTTTTGGGTTCAGTGATTTTTCTCTACTTTTTCGATTTGTTTCATTGGTTTCCATTTTCATGTTCATTATATCCTTTTCCTGGTTTCTCTGTGTTTCTCTTCTTCTTCTGATTTTGTAATATGAAGACTAAGATCCATGATTTAAGACCTTTTTTTTAATGTGTAAATGTTATACATTACCCTTTAAATACTGTTTAATGTGTTTCTGACAAATTTTGATATGTTGTGTCTTCATTTCCACTCAGTTCAAAATACTTTCACAGAACAAATGTCTTTAAAATGGATGAAGTCTCAGTATTCAGTCTTTTCCCTTTTGTGCTATGTGATTATATCTAAGGATGCTTTATCTAGGCTTCACCATTTTCTCTATTTCTTTATAAACCTTTCATAGTTTTCCAGGTTGATCCACATTGTAGAATTCTTTGTATTATTCCTTTTTATAGCTGAATAATATTCCGTTGTATGTTTATAGCACAATTTGTTTATCCATCCATTGATAAAAATTTTAATTGTTTCCACCTTTTGTTTATCAAGAATAGTGTTGCTGTTAACATTATGTGCAAGTATTTATTGAAATACTTGTTTTCAGTTCTCTAAAGTATCTACACAGCTGTGAAATCATATGCCATGTGATAATTCTACACTTAACTTTTTGAGGAACCACCAAACTTTTTTCACAGAAGCAGATTCATTTTATATTCCCACCATCAATGTACTGATTTTTGCATGTTGTTATTGTTCCCTGAAACTTTTCTGAATATGTGTAGTTTTTCTGGTAGATTCTGATACTTTCTATATTTAGAATTGAAAAGTTGTTGCTGAACCATGAAAGACGCCGAGATTTTTGGCCTCTGGAAAAGAATTCAATCTGGGGCCAGAGACGAGGCTTGATCTCTCAGAGCTTTTGTGTAATAAAGTTTTATTAAAGTATAAAGGGGATAGAGAAAGTTTCTGACAGACATCAGAAGGGGACAGAAAGAATACCCGCCTGCTAGTCTTTAGCTGGATGTTACATAGTTACTAGCAGTCTGTTAATGAAAGAAAGGAATGTCTTAAAACTCAGAGAATGGCATCGGGACCCTCACCCACAAAATGTATTTTGGGATAATCTTGGCACCAGGCAAGTAAGTCATCCCACGCGTAAAGTGATTGACTTGAATCTTGTAGAAAGGCAGATTACCATACAAATAGTTTTATTTACATTAATTAGGAGAACAATGTCTGAGTATAACATACTGGTTTGTCAAGTCAGTTCTGAGCCTAAATCTCAGCTTTTAGGCTGAACGGACTTGAAGACAGAGTCTGGGGTAAATGTATAGTGCATTAACATAGCTTAAGACAAACATTTCTGTAAGAAAAATATATTGGTTCACTCAAAATTTGAGAAAAGTTCAGGTGGAATCAGGTGTCATTATGGCAACACAGTATTTTAAGAGAAACCTCTTTTAAAATTTGCATAGAGAAGAGAAAAAATATACCATTATTTCCTGCTGTTTAAGAGAGAGATTTAAAAAATATCTGACACTTGCAGCCTATTTCCTCCGTTTGGAGACCCCTGGCCTTCCTACCTGTTACCCTCTCAGAATCATGTCAACTGTGAAAAAAGTAAAAAAACTGCGAATAAGTAAAAGTAAAACTGTGAATAGAGGCAGTTTCACTTTTTTCCTTTCCAAATGTAATGCTTTTTCTTTCTTTCTTTTTTTTTTTTGCGTCTGGCTGAAGCTTCTAGTACAGTGTTGAATGGTAGTGGTTAGAGCAGGTATTCTTGTTTTGTTCCTGATATTGCAGGGAAAGCTTTCAGTCTTTCATTATCAAGTATAATTTTAACAGTGGCTTTTTCAAGAATACCGTTTATCACACTGGGGAAAATGCTTTCTATTTCTAGTTTTCTGAATATTTTACTATTATTGTTATTATAAAAGTGTGTTGGACTTTATCAAATTCATTTTCTTTGTCAATTGAGATTATCATGTCTTTTTCCTCTTTATTTTATTAATGTGTTCTATTAGTTGATTTTCTTATACAGAACCACTCATGCATTCCTGGGATAAATCCACGATTATATATAATCCTTTAAAAATTGAAATGATGTTGGAATGGTTTTCTAATATATCATTTTGGGCTTCCTAGGTGGCACTAATGATAAAGAATCCTCCTGCCAATGCAGGTAGATGTAAGAGACACAGGTTCAGTCCCTGGGTGGGGACGATTCCCTGGAGGAGAGCATGGCAACCCATACCAATATTCTTGTCTGGAGAATCCTATGGACAGAGGAGTCTGGCAAGCTATGGGCCCATAGGGTCTCAAAGAGTCAGACATGACTGAAGCGATTTAGCACACATTTATTATTATGTCCCAGGTCTAGTGCTAAGCACTTTTTAGCTACCTCTTCTAACATAGGTAATTTTGTCTTGTTCACTGGAGAGTCCGGTTCTCAACTGTGTTGGAGGATTAAAACCTCTTGCAGAGCTTAGGCACAGGTACGTGGGCCTCACTCAAGAGTATGTGATTTGGTAGCTCTGAAGTGGGGCCTGATGATGTGTAACAAATTCCAGGTAATGCTGATGTGGTCTATGAATTGAAAACCGCAGATTAGGGGGAATCTTCATTTTCATCATAAATCCTGGCTCAGAGAGGTGAAATGCTGGGCAAGAATACATTGTGTAAGGTCAAGGAATAGGGCATGTGTTAGAGCCCTTTAAGGGTGGGGCATTGCCTAAAGGGCCAAGGAAATCAGTGTGCCTTGCCTTCAAGAGGAAGTGAGGCTGTGTCCTCCTTTGGAACCTTGTTCAGAGGCTCAGTAATATCTGACTCTTTGTGACCCCATGGATTGCAGCATGCTAGGCTTCCCTGTCCTTCAGCATCTCCCAGAGTTTGCTCAAACTCATGTCCATTGAGTTGGTGATGCCATCCCACCATTTTGTCCTCTGTCATCCCCTTCTCCTGCCTTCAATCTTTCCTAGCATCAGGGTCTTTTCCAGTGAGTTAGGTCTTCCCATCAGTGGCCAAAGTACTAAAGTTTCAGCTTCAGTATCTGTCCTTCCAATGAATATTCAGGGTTGATTTGATCTCCTTTCAGTCCAAAGGACTCTTAAGAGTCTTCCGCAACACCACAGTTCCAAAGCATCAATTCTTTGGTTCTTGCCCTTCTTTATGGTCCAATTCTCACATCCCATACATGACTACTGGAAAAACCATAGCTTTGACTATAGGGACCTTTGTTGGCAAAATGATATCTCTACTATTTATATACGTTGTCTAGGTTTGTCTTAATTTTCTTTCAAGGAGCAAGTGTCTTTTAATTTCATGGCTGCAGTTACCATCTGCAGTGATTTTGTAGCGCAAGAAAATAAAGTCTGTCACTATTTCCATTATTTTTCCATCTATTTGCCATGGAGTGATAGGATCAGATGCCATGGAACCTTAAGACACAGTTTCCATAGAAAACCGGAAGTGAGCTCCTTGGGGCACCAGGATGAAGTCAGAAACTACATTACCCAGAAGGCAGTGTCTCCAATGACGGCCTTGGGCGCTGAGCCAATGACGTAAAGCGGAGGTGGGCAGTGGTGGCAGCTTGGGCGGGGCTTGTTGGTCTAGTATTAGGATGTCGTTTACAAGGGGTCTGTCTAGCTTTACGGGCTTCCTCTTCTGGAGCATTGAGTATTGACCACTCCATGGAAAAAGGCCTTCTATACTGAGCAAAGAGCCGTGAGGAGACTACAACCCACCGTCACACTTTTGTGTGAACAGTGACCCCGCTTGGAACGGGTTGTCAGCCGAGCATTCGAGCTCCCAGCCCTCCGTCCCCACAGCTCCCAGAGGCGGCTCCCCGGGCCTTATGCGCGTTCCACACCGCGGACACTCAGGTCCCAGATACTTCCGTGCAGGGCTGGCCTCGGGTCGGCTGAGTCCGCTCTACCTGCTTTTGTCACCGCCTCCCGCCGTCCCGCTTTGCCCACGGGCCCCATGGCGGCGCCGGCGCTGGTGAGTGGAGGGTGCCCAAGTGCGCTGGGGTCGCGGCCGGCATAGTGCCACTCTGTGATATAGGGAATTCCGGCCCTCTCCACCTTTCCGTCTTAATACACTTGGATCTGGAGGTTCGGTGAAAATGGGGTGTGGGAACGACAGTGCTCATCAGTTCCAACCCAGGGCTCTGAATCCAGGCCAAATGTTGTAAAGAGAGGCACCCATAACTGGCTCTAAGCTTATCGATTCACGGCCCTTGGCCTCTATTCCCTTGGGTTTAAAATTGAAGTATCAACAACTTTTGTCTCTCCGTCGGAGGAACTGGAGGAAGGCTGTGACGTGTGTCCTTGAGTGCTCAGCACAACCCACAGAGCATCACTCTGGATATTATTTCTGGAGAAGGACTCTCCTGGTCCTGCTGTTATCTCAGGCTCACCCCAGGTGGAGTTTGACCCTCAGACATCCCTGCCTCCGGCCTCAGCGCAGCTGAGAACTGGGAGACAGCTGAGACACCCTGGAGAGCAGAAGTGGGGTGGGAGCAGTGTTTCTGGAATTGGCTGCTCCTCTAATAGGAGTAGAAGTTCCCTGGACAGAGCAGAAGACAAGCCTGTCACTGGATTTCTCTTTGTAGGTACCATCTGGGTGCAAGTCCATTGGCTTGCCACTGACGGTATCCATTTCCCCAACACATTTACTTATATTTCAAAAGTGAATCCATTACAATTTTCATTAATGACAGTGCATAGGAATGTTGTGTCTCAAGGGATGTAAACACATGGACAGGCCCTATGTTATTCTTCAGCACGCCACTTTGTTTGCTGTCAACATAGCTCTGATGACCTTCAGAACTTTGCTTGTTTATCCATTTTTCCTGGCTTGCTCCCTAATTCATTCCAGCCTTGTTCCACATCTGCTCAGAGAGGTCTTCCTGATTGACCCATCTAAAGTCTCCTGTAATCTCTGTAGTCATCTTATTTTTCTTCATTTTGGAGCCCCTAAGGCCATATGACTTTATCTTGCTTATTTATTTAGTTCCTTGTGAGGGATGTGGCAGCTCCTGTCCCCAGGCTTAGAAGAATGCAGGACCTGTACCAAGTGTTCAGTAAGTGGTTGATGAATGAAAGATTCTACCTTCTGGAGCTGCCATGATACCTAGATCAAATCTAAATCCCCTATCATGGCTGGACCACAGGGACCTGGGTTCAAATCTTGTCCCTTCTCATTAGACATGTTACTCTGGGCAGCTTGACTTTGAGCCCCCAATTGCTGATTGTGAAATGGAGACAGTGATGGTGTTTACCTTATGGGCTGTGAGAAGATTAATGAAATTCACAAATACACATTGAGCACTGACAAGTGCTGGGCACTGCACTTGTTTGCTTTATGAACATTTTCACTTTAATCTTTGCAAGAACCTGGTGAAGTTGGAACTATTGTATTGATGTGGAAATTGAGGCTCAAAGAAATTAGCATGTTTTGGTTCAAAAGGTTGAATTTAAATCCCAAAAAGTTTAGGTGCAGACCTAGATACTTTTAGTTGCTTAACACAGCATCTAAATGGCACCCCACTCCAGTACTTTTACCTGGAAAATCCCATGGATGGAGGAGCCTGGAAGGCTGCAGTCCATGGGGTCGCTGAGGGTTGGACACAACTGAGCCACTTCACTTTCAGGCATTGGAGAAAGAAATGGCAACCCACTCTAGTGTTCTTGCATGGAGAATCCCAGGGATGGGGGAGCCTGGTAGGCTGCCATCTATAGGGTCGCACAGAGTCAGACACAACTGAAGCGACTTAGCAGCAGCAGCAAAGCCCTCAGGTGCAGGCATAGAGGGCAGACCAGTGAGGCTCAGCTGCCACTGCTCTTATCCTTGCTTGAATTACAGTAACGGACTCACAGTCCACACAAGATTACTTTTGTTTCGCATCACTCTCCAGTGAATTCCCATATAGGTGGCTTTTCTCTCTCACACTATTTGTATTCCATCTACAGCACCATCTACCTCCCTCTTGAACCCAGCATAGAGCTAGATTCTCAGGAGATACTCAGGGATTCAGGCCTTGGGTCTCTCTGGGTTTCTGTTACTAACAAAGCAGTAGGCTCTAATTTAATAGCCATACAGTCACCCCACCATCTCTGTTTGACTTTGCAGGCATTGATATCATTTGAAGATGTGGCCATAACCTTCACTGGGGAGGAATGGAGACATCTAGATCTGGCCCAGAGGACCTTGTACCAGGAGGTGACGTTGGAGACTTGTGGCCTCCTGGTCTCACTGGGTAAGGCCTCACCTCACATGTGGTACCCAGAGCCTCTTTTGTTCCACCCTCTCTCTGAGCATGATTGGTTAAAAAGACCTGAGGAACCTGCCTTTGCTTCTCCCCTCCAGCCTCAGCCTGTTCTGGTCTGACCACCTCATGATTATTTTTATTTTATCATTTTAGTAGTAACCCTTTCACTTAGCCCCAGCGAACTAATATCTTTAAAGTGTGTAGAGTAGAACTGGGAACTTAGAAAATGCCATATAGGTATTTGTTATGTATAATAAATTATATGTAATAATATACAAAATTATACAAGTTACATACAAATATAATCATATACAAATTGCACAATAAAATTATACAAAATAATAAATCCCAGATGTTCTTCCATCTAAAGCTTAGTTGGCCACTTTACCCAGAAATGGTTGCCTCTAACTGAGCTTTCCCTGCCTCATGTCCATATAGTCTCTCCCAGGAGGTCAGTCTTCAGGGAAGTATCTACAGTGTTTGTGACAATTGTGAATACTTATTGAAAGGAGGCATCTGAGGAACAGTATTCCAAGTGGAGGGACAAATACAAGCCAATTCCCTGAGTGGGCAGGGAGCTCAGGTCCAGCAGAGACAAAGGAAGATCTGGTTCACCTTTTCCCCTGCCTCCTTACTGGCCTCGGTGCCAGATATAGAGCAGACCTCAGTGAACATTTGCTAAGTGACAGCTGGGTGCACTCTGGCTTGCAGTACAGGATTTTCTAATCAGAGTTTCTGTGGTCCTGCTGCCTAAGTCATTGACTTCTCTTCAGAATCCGCCTATCTTTAAAACTTCACATTTGGCAAAATATATTTGGCTGCATGTGCCAGAAAACCACATCATACAAATTTCACCCTGAAGAAAGTTTATTACTTCACCTAATGAGAAGCCCTGTGGTGGTGCTGGCTCCTGGGATGGTACCTCCCAACCCAATTCTCTGTTTGTCTGCTTTCTCGCTTTGGTCCAGGTCATTGGGCCAGCATTTCTGAAGTGCCCACAGGATGGTGTAGCAACAAATAGGGTAGCAAGTCCCCACATTCAGCCCCATCTTCCCAAACTGGATTTTTCTTCAGATGGGTAGCAATTTTAGGTCATGCCCTTCCTCAGACAACTGAGTATCAGTTGATTTAGTCTAGTGTTTTCAGCCATCCTTGGGCACCAGAATCACCTGGTGAAGTTTGAAAACAACCAGTACTATCTTTATGCCCAGAGATTTGGTTTAATTTGTTCTGTGTTTAGAACCAGGTGTGTCTAAGTAGTTCTGAAGCATGGGAAGGTTGAATCTTGCTGATTTAATTAGGGAAAGACTTCTGGAAGGAGGTGTCCCCTTTGGGGTTGCATAGTGGTATGTTCAAAGTGTTCACTCCTATATATGTGAGATTTTCCTTTTGTCTTTACCTATATACCCATGCCCCATTTATTTCTCCATGTACAGGGCATCCTGTTCCTGAGGCAGAGCTGATTCAGCTACTGGAGTATGGGCCAGAACTGTGGACAGTAAAGAGAGGCCTATCTAGAAACACCTGTACAGGTGAGTGGCATGGCAGCTGGCAGACTGCTGGGGAGTGACTGGCAGTCTGCCAGTCAGCCCCATTGAGTGGGCAGTGCCCCTTTCCATGGGCAGTTTCTTTCTGTGGCTTTCTGGGGGTCTTGGGTGATCATGGAGTCCTTTTAACTGTATTTCCTCTGTCTTCCTAATCCCATCACATTCTTTGCCTTTACTGGGGTTGAAATGTGCTATCCTGAGTAAGAGACAGACTCTATACTTGGCCATTCAGAAGCATCAGGACCCTGGGGAAGTTGTATGATCTTCCTGTGCCTTTGACATACAAGTTAGGCTAAGTGGATGATGCCTGCTGTAAGAGATAAACTCCAAAATCTTGGTGGCTCGGCAAGAGTTGTTTTTCTCATTTGTGCCATGGTATAAGGTGGTCAGGATTCCCAAGTGGCACAGTTGTAAAGAATCTGTGTGCTGATGCAGAAGACACGTGAGACACTGGTTTGATCCCTGGGTTGGGAAGATCCCTTGGAGTAGGAAATAACAACCTGTTCCAGTATTCTTGCCTGGAAAATTCCATAGGCAGAAGAGCCTGGCGGACTATAGTTCATAGGGTTGCAAAGAGTCAGACACGATTGAGCAACTGAGCACATACACATAATGTGGGTCTGAAGGCAGATTCTGTACCACATTTTCATTTAGGGACCAGGTGTATTCTATTGTCAGTATGTGGCTGTAAGATTGCCCTGACATCATCCAGCTGGCCAAAAGGAATAGGAGAGAAGGGGAGTAGTCATACCCACTTGTTCACATAGTCACTTCCATTCACCTTCCATTGCCTGACCCAAAGTAAGTGACTTAACAATATTCATGTATTATTATTCATAATGAATAGTGACTAATGGTATCTCAAACTACCTTCTGGATTCAGAAGAGTCATTTATTTTTCTGCAGATTACTACCTCCAACTCTACTTTGCATCTCACTCTTTTCCACCTCTAGCCAATCATTTATCTGTACTGTACATCCCTGCAGGCATCCATGCTTCCATTTGTAAATGAGATATTCAGAAGCAATCCCTAGCTTTGTCATTCTCTTGCTCTCCTGTCTTGTGAAATCTTAAGAGGATGTTTGCCTTTGTCAGCCCCACATCAAATGTGTGGCTAGCATCAATGTAGATTTGTGATCGCTCCCCTCTTGGGTTCCCTCAGGTTGCTCAGCCAGCCAGTGAGTATCTCTGGCCAGCCCCTCCTTAGTCCACTGAGTCTGTCTCAAATCTTCACCCCTTTCTACAGTTTTACATCTTCACTTGGAGGTTTCAAAGGCACTTCATACCCATCATGCCTAAGAAGGATCTCAAGATCTTGCCCACTCCTCTTATCTCCCCATTTCAATCAATAGTCTTGCTGTTCAAGAAACTGAGAAAACCAAAACCAAACTTGAACAACACCTCCATTTTCATCATGCCCGTGATGCAGCCATTCCTGAATCTTGATCATATTTCATCATATGTTTCTTCTGAATCTGTCCCCTCCACCAGTTCCATCATCATCACCCTAGCCCAGGCTGTAATCATCTTTTGCCTGCATGATGCTAACATAATCCCCCATGATCAGCGCTATGTCTCACATCCACTCCCCTGTCCACTTTTACCTTATTCCAAACATCACCACCTCCCCAGTCATTGCGATCTCAACATATGACCCAGTTCATTCAGAAAATAAGGGCTGTTCCCTTGTTTTCTTTTCTTTTTTTTTTTTTTTTTGCTTTTTAACCCTTACTGACTCATCCCTGCAGCTTCTTTCTCACCTCTACAGAAGAGTTCTCATCCCTGGCCATGGCTGATCCCCCTAGCAGAGTCTAGGTCATACCTTCACCTACCTTCTCAGGTGTCTTAGTTATCTATTGCCAGATTGCAATGAGTGAGTAAAAATCACTCATTTAATATTAAAATATCACTCATTTATTATCTCATCTGTGGATCAGAAATCTAGGCACAGCTTAGCTTGATCCCCTGCAAAGCTGTAGTTGTAGGCAGTTTACAACACATCAGCTTACTTCTCCAGATCAAGTAATGGTGTAACAGATTCCAGCAAGAGAGGTTCCACACATATACTTTATCTGTTACATCTTACATTCTACTGCCTTTGTTATATTCTATTCTTTAGAAGAAAATTTTGCTAGGATTCAGCATGTGTGCATGCTAAGTCACTTCAGTTGTGTCCAGCTCTTTGTGACCCCATGGATTATAGCCCACCAGGCCCCTCTGTCCATGGGATTTTCCAGGCAAGAATATTGGAGCAGGTTGCCATTTCCTTCTCCATGGGATCTTCCTGACTCAGGATTGAATCCATGTTTCTTATGTCTCTTGCATTGGTAGGCAGGTTCATTACCACTAGTGCCACCTGGGAACCCCCAGGATTCAGGCAGAAGGTATCAAGCTGTGGGAACACCATGAGGAAGGGATTGTGGGAAACCACACAGGAGTCTGTCCACTGTGTCAGAGAACATGCTTCTTCATTTATTTCCTCCCTCTTCTATATCTCCATCTTCTCTCTGCTCAACAGAAAAAACATGCTGAAGTTTCTTGCAATTGTGGGAAACATTTTAAAAAAATGCTCTTGGCTCTTCAACAACATCCAAAAGTTGTTGACTCTGTTTCAGCTGAACAACCAAGCTTTTTAGAGGACTTTTCTCATTCTCAGAAGAGACATCTACACAGACCTCTCCTTTACTAGTCAATATTTCCTTGAATTTTTGTACTGAGGTGTAATTTATACATAGTGAATGTATAAATCTTAAAGGTCCATCATTCCGAAATTTTACATATATATAAACCAGCATATCCACTGCAAGTATCAAGAAATGCAGTATTTCCAGCACCTCTCAGGCTTCTTGTGCTTCCCTCCTTGTTAATATCCCCTTCTACAAAATTAACCAGTATTTAGACTCTGTCATCATAGATTTAGGGTTTTTTTTTGGGCGGCGGCCCGGGGGTTTTTTTGGGGTTTTTTGCCCCCCCCCCGCCCGCCTCCATATGGTCGGAATATTCAATATTTAATATTTGAATATTAGGAGAATTTTAATATTCAATATTCAATATTCAATATTATTGCCTATAAGCACACATTTCTGTTGGGAGTATACATATGAGTGGACTGGCTGGATCATGGTGTAGTTATATGATTAGCTTTAATAGAAACGACCAGTCAGTTTCAGAGTGACTGCACCATGTCACATTCCCACCAGCTATATGTAAGATCCCTCATTGTTTCACATACTTGTGAGGAGATGGTATCTGCCCCTTTACTCTTTGAGGCCCAGTAGTGGTATTTCTCAGCCCTGCAGCACTAAAAAAATGTTCTCACAGGTTATTGCTGACATTCTGATTAACCAATGTAACAACTATAATAATGATAAGAGATAGGGGTCTACAATTTACAGAACATTTGCCATGTACTTTTTTTCATGTCACCTTGTTGTGAACTGAACGCCCGTGTCCTCCCAAAATCTGTATGTTGAATCCCTAATGCCCCAGTGTGATGATTCTGGCCCTTTGGGTGGTGATTGGGTTTAGATGAGGTCATGAGAATGGAGCACCCATGATGGGATTAGTGTTCTTATATGAAGACAGGGACCACAGCCTTTCCTAAGTGTGGTGTGTGGTGGTGGGGAAGAGAGGGAGAAGTCTTTACTGTCTCTTATTATAAGGATGTGGTCCTCTCAGGTCTACTTTTATGACGTCACTTAACCTTAATTATTTCTGTAAGGCCAGGCCCTACCTCCAAATACATTGGCAGTTAGGGTTTCAATACACGAATTTTGGGGAACACAAACATTCAGTCCATCACAGAATTTGTCTTTTGAATAAATAAAGGGCTATTCAGATAGTCTGTTTTTTCTTGTGTCAGTTTTGGTAATTTGAGTCTTTTAAGGAATTCATCTACTTTATCTAATTATTCTATCCATTACTTTTTAAGATTGTTTCATTTCAAAATGGTACATTTTATGTTTATTTTACCACAATTAAAAATTGCTAAAAAATAAGTTTAAGATACATACATATCATTTTTATAATGCCATGAAAAACTGACATTCTCAAAAAAATTGTTTCATTGTACTCCTGTGTATATTTTGCTTTTTTATTTGAACATTATAAAATGTATCTGTTTATGTTGTCTTATAGGATTTGTACTTTTCATTCAATAGTATGTTACTGAGATTCATGATACATGTAACTATAGTTCAGTTTCCTGATGGTTCAGCAGTAAAGAACCTGCCTGCCAATGCAGGAGACATGGGTTCGGAAGATCCCTTGCCTGGGTCAGGAAGATCCCCTGGAGAAGGAAACGGCAACCCACTCCAGTATACTTAGCTGGGAAATCCCATGGACAGAGGAGCCGGGCAGGCTATGGTCCATGGGGTTGCAAAGAGGCAAGACACAGCTTAGCAAATGAGCATGCACACAGCTATAGTTCACTCATTTTTTTCCTCCAGTAGTCATTTATATAACACTGTGTATTCATCCATTTTCATGGAAATTTTCTTGTTTCTAATTTTTGTATCCATACACAGTGGAGCCATGAAAATTCACATGTGTGTATTCTCACAAACAAGAGTAGGAATTTCTCTTAGAATATGCCTAGGACTGGAATTTGGGAATCATAAATTAAGCAAAAGGAGAACTTTACCAAATGATGCCTTGTTGTGTTCTAACATGATTATTTACCCACTTACACTTCACTTCCCCTGTATGAACAATTCCATGGATCTCCAACACTTGAAAATATTCACCTGATTGTGGTCTTAATTTGCCCTTCCCTCATATTTAAGAAATTTGAGTACCTCTTCATATGTTGATTAGTCAGTACATATCTTCTGTGAAATGTCAGTTCATAGCATGGTTCAGTTTTCATTTTGGGTATGAAGTGTTGGAAGTCTCCAGTTGTAATTGTAATTTTGGATATTTCTCAGTTTTAGTTTCTATGTTTTGAGGCTCTGATATTTGGTACAATCAGATTTAGGGTTATTATGTCTTCCTGGTGGCTTGATCTTTTTGTCATTTATATAATGTCCCTTTTGGTCCCATTTTCTTTGCTCTGTCATCTATGTTATCTGGTGTTAAGGTAGGTGTGATGTTAACATAGCCATTTTTCTTGAATTGCCTTTTAAAACATTAGTCATGTTGATTAGTCTTTCATAGTGGATGTTTCTGTATCTTGTTTTTGAATTCTTCCTTTTCCCCAAGATCTAAAAGATAGTCATTTTCACTATTTATTAAAAGTTTTTAATCTTTAGCTTCTGACAAGTCGTAATCAATCTGGAATTAATTTTTGCTTTGTGCAAGGTAGAAATACAACTTCATTTTCCTTCATTGTGGCAAATGATTTTTCTACAGCCATTTATTAAATAGTCTTTTCTTATTCCCACTGGCCTCTCTGCTGCTTCTGTCATATATCAAAATTGTGTGAATCCTCATGTGTTGAGCAAATTCAATATACACATTTCAGAGCTCCTAACTCTGTTTTTACCTTTGACACTTTGACAGCTTATATTATATCTAGGCTGCATCACACTACTTTGTTATATATGATTTCATCATCATCCTAATTCCTCAAAGAGCAAGTCCTTTTGCTTTATTCTTCTTCAGAGATATCCTGGTCTCTGTTCTTTTATATAAATTCCACAATCAGCTTGCTTGTAACCATGAAAAACCCTATTGAGATTTATCCCAAGTTGTACTAAATTTATAATGAATTTGAGGGAAATTGGCAACTTTATATTATTAGTCTTTCAAATAAATTTTTATTAATGTGATATGTTTTCTAGTTATCTAAATGTTATCTATTTCAGTCTGTTCACCGAGTCTTTACTCAGGTATAGTAGACTGAATATATCCACCCAGTTGCTTATCTCTGACTCCCCACAACTTTTGCACAGTCCAGAATCCTAAGATTTTATTTCTCCTCTGTCTCTGCCTCCCTCTTCACCATCCTGTCATTCTTTTCTTTTTGCCTGGCATTCAGTATTCTTTTAAGACCCTGACCCTTTGAACTTTTAGTTGTCTAATACAGTTTTTCTCCTAATTCCTCTGTCAGGGAATTCCTGTACACCTTTGGAGATAAGCATAGGTAGCACCTTGTCCTTGTAGCCTCCACTGACCTCTTTCTGTCTGCCATCTGAGCCAAGTTAGGTTCACCTCTGTGCTGTCACAGTAGCATGAGATATTGGAACACAGTCATTATCATTACTCTGCCCACGCTTCCCCACTCTGGAGAGTGAGGTGGAGTTTCCACTACAGATTTTCTGTTCCTTGCTACAGCTTTTCTCCTTGGGTTACCTTTAAAGATGTCAAGAGCCCAAGGATTAGTAAAGAAAGAGATTTTAAACCAGAGTTTAAGAGATGTAAAAATGTCATAGATGGTAGAGGCTTTATTTTCATCTTCATTCTTCCACTTAAGTGGTCATTTATTTTGTTCTGTGTTGACATCACTAATAGGCACTTTTGTTATATTGGATTTCCTTCAGGTGAAAAATCAAACCCCAAGACCACAGAGCTTACTGCTTCTCAGCTGGCCCTCACTGAGGAAGCCCCTTTGAGGAACAAGTGACACATGGCACCTCAGGGGATTCCTGGCTGGGGCAAGCAAAGTATCAGGAAAAACTGTCAGAAATGCAAGAAGGGAACTGGAAGCCAGGAGCAGACCCCCACAAGGAGACATACTTGGGGAAGTTGAGCCATAAACACGATGACTTTGAGACAGATGATAGTCTTTGTTTAGGGATTTTACAGGAGCAAGTCACTATACAAGATGCTCTGTATGAATGTGATTCCCAAGAACCAGGAAAAGACCTGGTTGTTGATGCAAGGAATAACCTCTATAAGTGCAAGGAATGTGGAAAAGATTTTAGCAAGAATTGGGCCCTTATTCGGCATCAACAGATTCACGCTGGAGTGAAGCCTTATGAATGCAGTGAATGTGGGAAAGCCTCTTGTTATATGGCAGACTTCATTCGACATATGAGGTTTCATACTGGGGAAAAGCCATACAAGTGTATTGAGTGTGGAAAGGCCTTCAAACGCGGGTCTCACCTCACAGAGCACCAGCGTGTTCACAGTGGAGATAAACCCTATGAGTGCAAAGAATGTGGTAAAGCTTTCACCCATCGCTCCTCTTTCATCCAGCATAATATGACTCACACTAGAGAAAAGCCCTTTTTATGCAAGGAATGTGGGAAAGCCTTTAACTACAGCTCCTCCTTTGCTCAACACATGAGGATTCACACTGGAAAGAAACTGTATGAGTGCAGCAAATGTGGAAAGGCCTTCACTCACCGGTCCACTTTTATCCAGCATAATATGACCCACACGGGAGAAAAACCCTTTTGTGCAAAGAATGTGGAAAAGCTTTCTGCCTCAACTCATCCTTCACTCAACACATGAGGATTCACACTGGAGAGAAACCCTATGACTGCAGTGAGTGTGGAAAAGCCTTTACTCATGGATCTACTTTCATCCGGCATAAGAGGGCACATAGTGGAGAGAAGCCCTTTGAGTGCAAAGAATGTGGGAAAACATTTTGTGACAGCTCTTCCTTAATTCAACACATGAGGACTCACACTGACGAGAGACCCTATGAATGCAGTGAATGTGGAAAGGCCTTTACACACCATTCTGTTTTTATCAGACACAATAGGACCTTTAGTGGGAAAAACCTTTGGAGTGTAAAGAATGTGCAAAAGCCTTTTACTATAGCTCTTCCTTTACTCGACACATGAGGATTCACACTGGGGAAAAGCCTTATGTATGCAGAGAATGTGGAAAGGCCTTTACCCAACCTGCAAATTTTGTTCGGCATAATAGGATCCACACTGGAGAAAAGCCCTATGAGTGTAAAGAATGCGAGAAGGCCTTTTGTGACAATTTTGCCTTAACTCAACATGTGAGAACTCACACTGGAGAGAAACCTTTTGAATGTGGTGAATGTGGGAAGGCCTTCAGCTACAGTTCATCCTTCACTCACCATCAAAAGATTCACACCAGAGTTTAGAAGATGGAGGAAGGCCTTGTGCAAGTTTGCTCACTTTAGGCAATTTAGGTGAACTCATACAGGTGAAGTACCTTTCCTTTTGAATATAAGTATTCAGGGAAGTCTTTTGGCCAGAGAAATATCTTACTCAGTGTCAGAAGAGAAACACTAATTATCATCTCTGTGAAAGCTTTCTGTGGCAGGTCATCTGAAGGGTCATACTAGAAATTGACACTGGCCACAGCTTTACACTACATCTGAGAATCCATAAGGGAGACTCAGTGGTTGTCATGCATTTGAGGAAAATGTCAGCAACAGTTCTTCCTATGTTTATTACAAATCCATCTCAAAAGCATTTAAAGAGATGTAGAAAAGAAAGAGAAATGCACTTGTGTCTTTTTTTCCAATCTCCCTGCCAAGCTTATGACAATTTGTCATTTGTGTGGGGGCAGGGGAGGGCGTGAAAGGGGAGAGATCTAAGGCCTCATCCCCTTTATGTATTTTTTATCCCCTTTATGTCAGGAGAGTTGGACCATTGGGATATTAGCTCTGCTAACATTTATTGAAAGTTATTTGTTACAAGACATTGACATGTAACATGTGAATATCATGTCTACCATTGAACATAAGGCCTGAGTCTTGAGATACATATACATACATCATATGCAATCAGTTCTTGTTAATCATGGTGGTTATAGTCTATAGTTCAATTCAGTTCAGTGGCTCAGTCGTGTCCGACTCTCTGCGACCCCATGAATCGCAGCACACCAGGCCTCCCTGTCCATCAACAACTCCCGGAGTTCACTCAAACTCATGTCCATCGAGTCCGTGATACCATCCAGCCATCTCATCCTCTGTCGTCCCCTTTTCCTCCTGCCCCCAATCCCTCCGAGCATCAGAGTCTTTTCCAGTGAGTCAACTCTTCGCATGATGTGGCCAAAGTACTGGAGTTTCAGCTTTAGCATCATTCCCTCCAAAGAAATCCCCGGGCTGATCTCCTTCAGAATGGACTGGTTGGATCTCCTTGCAGTCCAAGGGACTCTCAAGAGTCTTCTCCAACACCACAGTTCAAAAGCATCAATTCTTTGGCCCTCAGCTTTCTTCACAGTCCAACTCTCACATCCATACATGACCACTGGAAAAACCATAGCCTTGACTAGACAGACCTTTGTTGACAAAGCAATATCTCTGCTTTTGAATATGCTATCTAGGTTGGTCATAACTTTTCTTCCAAGGAGTAAGCGTTTTATAATTTCATGGCTGCAATCACCATCTGCAGTGATTTGGAGCCCAAACAAAGTCTGACACTGTCTCCACTGTTTCCCCATCTATTTCCCATGAAGTGATGGGACCAGATGCCATGACCTTCATTTTCTGAATGTTGAGCTTTAAGCCAACTTTTTCACTCTCCTCTTTCACTTTCATCAAGAGGCTTTTTGGGGGCGGTGGAGGGGGCTTCCCTGGTGGCTCAGAGGTTAAAGCGTCTGCCTGCTATGTGGGAGACCTGGGTTTGATCGTTGGGTTGGGAAGATTCCCTGGAGAAGCCAATGGCAACTCACTCCAGTATTCTTGCCTGGAGAATCCCATGGATGGAGGAGCCTGGTAGGCTGCAGTCCATGGGATCGCAAAGAGTCGGACACAACTGAGCGACTTCACTTGGTCATAACTTTCCTTCCAAGGAGTAAGCGTCTTATAATTTCATGGCTGCAATCACCATCTGCAGTGATTTTGGAGCCCCTCCCCAAATAAATTCTGACACTGTTTTCACTGTTTCCCCATCTATTTCCCATTAAGTGATGGGACCAGATGCCATGACCTTCATTTTCTGAATGTTGAGCTTTAAGCCAACTTTTTCACTCTCCTCTTTCACTTTCATCAAGAGGCTTTTTAGTTCCTCTTCACTTTCTGCCGTAAGGGTGGTGTCATCTGCATAGCTGAGGTTATTGATATTTCTCCTCTATAAGTTCACCATAAACACTGAATTAGTGAATACTGAACCATTGCTTTTAGTGGCAATACAGATTTAGGTACCTGTGAGCATCTGTTCACATTTTCATCAACCAATCAATACGTAATCCTCTATGGAATTTTTTTTGTTTGTTTTAGAACACCTTATTTAATAAATGTTTCTGAGAAGTTACATCCAATATTTCATTGTATTAAAAATACTTCAATGACATCATTTTTGTATATTCTGTTGTTACTGTACTGCTTTTACTCTTTTCACTCCAACATAAACAATACATATATGCAGTACTCTTATACAGAAAACACATAAACACTGTATAGTATACTATGTTGTACAGTAGATCATGCAAAGAAAGTTCTAGAAAAAACATATTAACATTAATTTTAACATTAACTAAGACTCTAATTTTGATAGAACTGCAGGATGTGTGATAGGGAGTGCACTGAAGTGGGTAAATCTCTTGACCTTGGCTTGACCCAGGAAAACCAAAGGAGGGGACGATGCTTTGTTTTGCCTTCTCTTCCAGGTCTTAGTTGGTGGTTTCTACTTACTTCTCCACCAAAGTTTCTTCCACATCTTCCATCATATCATTTGAAGTCTTTTTACATATATGCTTTGTGATATGCATTATGTGTTTGACACTGTCCTTTATATTTTCTGTAACACCTTTAAGTCAGAAAATTTTCAGGCAGTCTAGCAAACATTTTCCCAACAGTTAATGATAGCAGTCTGCTTATTAATTATCCCAGGTTGTGCCAACACAGTTACAGTGCCTATACTAACAGATACCCAGTAGTCCATCCTTGTGGTTTCTTTATTGGTGTTGAGAGTTTTGCTAAAAAGCTCCCTTATGTTAAACTCTTATTATACTCTGATTGAGTGGTTGGATAACAGAATTTAGGGGCATGAAAAGAACATCTAGGTTGGAGGGGGCATTTTCAACTTCATGGCAATGGATTGGGGCATTCTCCAAAATTAATTAAACCTTGGAGGCAAGGTTTTTGCACTGGAAATAGCATTCAGTTTCTTGGATGAGCAGCTGTAGAACAAGTCCCAGAGTGTTTCTGCTATTACTCAAACTTTTTATTCCACCTACAATGGACTGTCATATGCTTCAGATTTTTCTCTTCAAGTCTAGACATGGGCTCTTTACAACACTAGGGGTTTGTACTTAGTTGCCCTTGGCATTCACACAATAGCACATTTGTGTGTAATACTTGAATAATTCAAAGTCAGGCTTTGAAAGCCATTTGCATTATATAGGTTCATTTGCCAACAGCCTTGTAAGCAAGCCTGTCTCATTAGCATTTAAATCTGTTCTTCTATATAGCATTTATTTTTTGTTGACATTTTAGTGATAGCCATTGTGACAGGTGTGAGGTGTTACCACATTGTATTTTTTATTTGCATTTCTCTGTGGTGTTGGAGAAGACTCTTGAGAGTCCCTTGGACTGCAAGGAGATCCAAACAGTCCATTCTGAAGGAGATCAGATTTCTTTGGAAGGAATGATGCTAAAGAGTACTTTGGCCACCTCATGTGAAGAGTTGACTCACTGGAAAAGACTTTGATGCTGGGAGGGATTGGGAGCAGGAGGAGAAGGGGATGACAGAGGATGAGAGGCTGGATGGCATCACTGACTCGATGGATGTGAATCTGACTGAACTCCGGGAGTTGGTGATGGACAGGGAGGCCTGGCATGCTGCGATTCATGGGGTCGCAGAGTTGGACACGACTGAGTGACTGAACTGAACTGAACTGAACTGAACTGAACTGAATAATTAGCAGTGAAGTGAAGTGAAAGTTGCTCAGTCGTGTCCGACTCTTTGCTACCCTCATGGACTATACAGTCCATGGAATTCTCTAGGTCAGAATACTGGAGTGGGTAGCCTTTCCCTTTTCCAGTGGATCTTCTCAACCCAGGGATCAAACCCAGGTCTCCCACATTGCAGATGGATTCTTTACCAGCTGAGCCACAAGGGAAGCCCAATAGTTAGCAGTGATGAGTATCTTTTGTGTTTTGTGTCTGTTTAAAAGAATTTTTTAATTGGGGTATAATTGCTTCATCTGTGCCTTGTTTTAAGTGTGATTTTTCTTCTCATTTTAGGTTATATTTTCCTGCTTCTGTGTGTCACTGTTTATTTTTAATTGGATGTCAGACATTGTGATTTGGAAATATTTTTGAGTTTCTGTAAGTATTTTAGTAGGGACACTGACATTCTTACCAAAAAAGTTACATAAATTGACAACTCTGGCAATGCCTATGAAAGGTGAAATCCTCAGAAGGGCCATCAAGATCTCTCTTATTTCTCTGCATTTTGGCGCCTGTGGGTCTGTCCTCGTACATGTCTCCTAGGTGCTCAAGTGATCACTGTGATCAGCTTTTATGTTTTAATAAAATGAAACTTTATCAAGGCTACCTTATCTGTACAATTACAAATAATAATCTCTATCCTTCCTTCTTCTATTTGTGTTGGTCTGATAGGTGGAAATATAACTGGATTGCCTATAGCACCAAGCCCTCAGTTCTGTCTTTAACCAGGTACTACCTGGGAGTCTACATCTGGCCTAGAGGTGTAGGTTAAAGCTCCCCAAAGGGTTTTTTATGTTTGTTTGTTTTTTTAAATATGAATCACTTTCCTCCATGGGAATCTGTGCAGTTTTACACAGATTCTGAAATCTCTGGTTCTGGGCTCCTGTGGAGAAACTGGAAGACCTTGCAGTACAAGCTGGATGCCTGCAACACTAACTCCTGGAGGTGGGATCCACTCTTCAGTGTACTATAGCCATGCCCAGCATTTGTTCCCTTTTAATGACCCGTCTGTCCCTGGGGCATTGGGAGGGTTCCTGTTTGCTCTTAAGAAATCCAAACCCCTATTATATCCAGAAAGATATCTTAGGCTCCATTTCCTCCCTCTCTGTTGTGAATGCTCTCCCAGCCATCCCAAACTAGCTCTACCCAACAGACCTTCTTTCCCTCCCTAGAGCCCAGTCTGTCCAGTTATCAGGACTTTGTTCAGATATTTCTCCCTGCCAGGTACAATCGCCTGAGAATTTGTTTTTCTCATAGATTTCCAGGTGGTGCTGAAGTTGCTGGTCAAGGGGCCACATATTGTAAACTACTGATTCATTCACTAATTTAAAAATTCAGATATTCTCTGAACATTTCTGGTGTCTATGTCTTGAGTCTTATTTTATTGCCTCAATTCCCATAATGTTTACAACCAGGAAATGGGTTGTAATTTTCCATATCAATTACAAAATTTAAATGATTACATAATATAACAAACTAAGGTCAACAAATGATTGTAGACTTGATTATTTTCTCATATAAATACCAATTACTGAGTAATCCCTGTATGAGACTATTATTCTTACAAAGACAACTTTAAAGGAGAAATAAAATTATAAACAATGAAGCAATTCTTTACATATTGGAACCTCCACCCTTCCAGAAAGTCAGATTTTTCTCAATGTAATCTGTGAGCACTTAGAAATTTTGTGCAATTTCCATTAACTTGTCTACTAGTGGGTCCTAATAGAGATGGGTTAGCTCAGTTCTAGAACTATCTCTTTTGGAGATTAAAGCTAGCAGGTATGCTTTGTGGCAGTCTGAAAATCACCCTGAAATATACATGATCTTACATGGGATTTAGATAATTTTCTTAGGATTCTCCTTGTTGCCATACTTCTGTTAGAATCAAAGACGTAGCCTAATTTCACAAGAATAAGGAAGGCTAACTGGAAAAGGTCAGTTTTCATTCCAGTTCCAAAGAAAGGCAATGCCAAAGAATGCTCAAAATACTGCACAATTGCACTCATCTCACACGCTAGTAAAGTAATGCTCAAAATTCTCCAAGCCAGGCTTCAGCAACACATGAACTGTGAACTTCCAGATGTTCAAGCTGGTTTTAGAAAAGGCAGAGGAACCAGAGATCAAATTGCCAACATCCGCTGGATCATGGAAAAAGCAAGAGAGTTCCAGAAAAACATCTATTTCTGCTTTATTGACTATGCCAAAGCCTTTGACTGTGTGTATCACAATCAACTGTGGAAAATTCTGAGAAAGATGGGAATACCAGACAGAACACCTGACCTGCCTCTTGAGAAACCTATATGTAGGTCAGGAAGCAACAGTTAGAACTGGACATGGAACAACGGACTGGTTCCAAATAGGGAAAGGAAAATGTCAAGGCTGTATATTATCACCCTGCTTATTTAACTTCTATGGAGAGTACACCATGAGAAATGCTGGGCTGGAAGAAGCACAAGCTGGAATCAAGATTTCCAGCAGAAATATCAATAACCTCAGCTATGCAGATGACACCACCCTTATGGCAGAAAGTGAAGAGGAATTCAAAAGCCTCTTGATGAAAGTGAAAGAGGAGAGTGAAAAAGTTGGCTTAAAGCTCAACATTCAGAAAATGAAGGTCATGGCATCTGGCCCCATCACTTCATGGAAATAGATGGGGAAACAGTGGAAACAGTATCAGACTTTATTTTGGGGGGCTCCAAAGTCACTGCAGATGGTGATTGCAGCCATTAAATTAAAAGACGCTTACTCCTTGGAAGAAAAGTTATGACCAACCTAGATAGCATATTCAAAAGCAGAGACATTACTTTGTCAACAAAGGTCCGTCTAGTCAAGGCTATGGTTTTTCAGTGTTCATGTATGGATGTGAGAGTTGGACTGTGAAGAAAGCTGAGCGCTGAAGAATTGATGCTTTTGAACTGTGGTGTTAGAGAAGACTCTTGAGAGTCCCTTGGACTGCAAGGAGATCCAACCAGTCCATTCTGAAGGAGATAAGTCCTGGGATTTCTTTGGAGGGAATGGTGCTGAAGCTGAAACTCCAGTACTTTGGCCATCTCATGAGAAGAGTTGACTCACTGGAAAAGACTGATGTTGGGAGGGATTGGGGGCAGGAGGAGAAGGGGATGACAGAGGATGAGATGTCTGGATGGCATTACTGACTTGATGGACATAAGTCCGAGTGAACTCCGGGAGTTGGTGATGGACAGGGAGGCCTGGCATGCTGTGATTCATGGGGTTGCAAAGAGTTGGGCGTGACTGAGCGACTGAACTGAACTGATTAATAAATTTTTCGGTTGTTTTCTGCCTTTATGGCTATTGCAAATAATACTGGTAGAAACATCTGTGAACAATTATCTGAAAGCAATTTAGTCCCTGCTTTCAAGTATTTTGAATGTATATTTGGAATTGACAGAAAATATTCTATATATAACCTTTTGAGGAACCACCATACTTTTTCCTACAATGGTTATACCATTTTATATTCCCATAAGCAATGCAATGGGTTTCAATTTCTCCACAACCTCACCAACACTTGTTTGCCTCCTGCACCATTTTTTCTACTATAGCCATCCTGGTAGTCGTTTTGCATTTAGTCTTAGCCAAAAAGCCAAGAAGCAATTCATTATCGGTTTGATTTGTACTTCCCTAATGACTAATTCGGAGAAGGTAATGGCAACCCACTCCAGTACTCTTGCCTGGAAAATCCCAGGGATGGAGGAGCCTGATAGTCCATGGGGTTGCTAGGAGTAAAAGGACACTTGACTGAGCGACTTCACTTTGACTTTTCACTTTCATGCACTGGAGAAGGAAATGGCAACCCACTCCAGTGTTCTTGCCTGGAGAATCCCAGGGACAGGGAGCCTGGTGGGCTGCCATCTATGGGGTTGCACAGAGTCGGACACGACTGAAGCGACTTAGCAGCAGCAGCAGCAGCAGAGAGCAATGACTAATTATGCCAACCATTCTTCCATGGTTAGTCGTTTATATATATATTTTGGAGAAGTGTCTTTGCTGGTATTCTGAGTATGTATGCATCCATATTCACAAGGGATATTGGTCTATAGTTTTTGTTTCTGTTTTTTTTTTTTCCTTGTAGTGTCTTTGTCTGATTTTGGTGTCAGGGCAATTCTGGCATCATAGAATGAGGTAGTATTTCCTCTTCTGCAGTTTATTCAAAGATTATCTTTCCCCCTTGAATGGTCTTATTATCTGTGTTGAAAATTGACTGTATATATGAGAGTTTATTTCCGGGCTCTCTCTTCTATTTCTTTAGTCTGTATGTCTGTCCTTATGTCAGTGCCATACTGTTGTTTTTTTTTTTTTTCTCATGTGTACTGTGTTATCACTTCTTTTTATTTATTTATTTTTCGTTGCTCTGGGTCTTCACTGCTGTGCATGGGCTTTCTCTAGTTGTGGTGAGTGGGGGCTACTCTTCATTGCTCTGCCCAGGCTTCTCATTGTGGTGATTTCTCTTGTTGTGAGGCACAGGCTCTAGGGCACACAGGCCTCAGCAGTTGTGGTGCATGTGAGTTCAGTAATTGCAGCTTGTGGACTCTAGAGTGTGGGCTCAGTAGTTGTGGTTGCAAGGGCTTAGTTTCTCTGTGTCATGTGGAATCTTCCCAGACCAGGGATCCAACCAGTGTCCCCTGCATTGACAAGCGGATTTCCTATCCACTGTACCACCAGGGAATTTTAAGTTGTGAAGTTTTAATTTTTTTAAATGTAAATTTATTTATTTTAATTGGAGGCTAATTGTATTATTGTATTGGTTTTGCTGTATATCAACATGAATTTGCCACGGGTATACACATTTTTAAAGGATTGTTTTTAGTTATTTGGGCCCTTTGAAATTCCATATGAATTTGGAAATTCTTTCCCATTTCTGCAAAAATGGGCTTTTGATAAAAATTGCATTAAATCTGTGTTATCTTGGGTAATATTGATATCTTAACAATGTTAAGACTTCCTATTTTATTTTGAACATGAGACATTTTTCCATTTATTTATGTCTTTATTTTCATTCAACTATTTTTCCCCCAGCATTCACATCTTTCACCTTCTTGGTCAGATTTATTACTAAGTATCTTATTCTTGTAGGTATGGTTGTAAAATACAAGAAGCTTCCTAATTTTCTTTTGGGGTTGTTCATTGCTGTTCTATAGATACAGTAGTGATTCTGGGGTGTTACTTTTCCCTGCAACTTTGCTGAATTCATTTATTAGCTTTATTAGTCACTGTGCATTCTTTGGGATTTTTAATGTATAGGATTCATGTCATCTGCAAAAAAAAAAAGAGAGAGAGAGAGATCATTTTACAACTTCCTTTCCACTTTAGATGACTTTTTTTCCCCCTTGTCTTATAGCTCTGGGTAGAACTTCAAGTACAATGCTTAATAGCAACTGTGAAAGCAGGTCTCCTTCCTTGTGTTTTTCCGGGTCTTAGGGGAAAGCTTTCAGTCTTTTACCTTTGAGTGTGATTTTAGCTGAGTATGATAAATAACTTTATCATGTTGGAAGACATTTTCCTCTATTTTGAGTTTTCTGAGCATTTTCATCATGAAAGGTTATTGGGTTTTCCAGATGTCTTCTCACATAAATCATGATAAGTGGGGTGTTTTTTCCATTCATTTTATTAATGGGAAGGATTACATTGATTAATTTTCTTATGTTGAACCACCCTTGCATTGCTGAGGTAAATTCCATTTGCTCACGGTGAGTAAACCTTTAATATGCTGTTGGATTTAATTTGCTAATATTTTGTTGAGGATTTTTGCATCTGTATTCATAAAGGATATTCATCTGTAATTACCTTTTCCTGTGAAGTCTTTATCTGTCTTTGGTATCAGAATAATACTGGCATCATAGAACAAGTTAAGGAGTGTTTCCCCTCTTCAGTTTTTTTTTAGTTTGAGAAGGATTGGTGTTAATTCTTCATTAAAAGCTTGGTAGAATTCTGGTTCAAAGCTTTCTTTGTCAGGATGTTTTTGACTATGATTCAATCTCTTTACTTCTTATAGGCCTGTGGAAATCTTATATTTCTTCTTGAGTCAGTTTAATTTCTTTTCCAAGGAATTTTCTTATTTTTTCTTATTTATGTAATATTTTGGTATATAATTGTTCATATTTTGTCCTATAGTTCTTTTTATCTCTGTAAAGTTGGTGGTAATATCTCCATTTTCATTTCAGATTTTAGTTATTTGTATTTTCTCTTTGTCAGTTTTGGTAAAGGTTTATCAATTCATTGAACTTTTCAAAGAGCCAACATTTGGTTTTGTTGATTTTCTGTATTGTCTTTCTATTTCTAGAAATAGAAATAGAAAGTCTATTGTCTATTGTCTATTGTCTATCGTCACCCTATTTTTTGTTATTTTCTTCCTTTTGTAGCTTTTGGTTTTAGTTCAGTCGCTCAGTCGTGTCTGACCCTTTGTGACCCCATGAATTGCAGCATGCCAGGCCTCCCTGTCCATCACCAGCTCCCAGAGTTCACTCAAACTCACATCCATTGAGTCGGTGATGCCATCCTGTCATCTCATCCTCTGTTGTCCCCTTCTCCTCCTGCCCCCATTCCCTCCCAGCATAAGAGTCTTTTCCAGTGAGTCAACTCTTCGCATGAGGTGGCCAAAGTTTGTCTTTTTATAGTCCTTGAAGGCAGAAGTTGGGTTATTGATTTTTGATTGCTTTTTTATGTAGGTGATTACTGCTACAAATTTCCCTCCTAGCACTGTTTTTGCTCTGTACCTTAAATGTTGGTATGTTGTGTTTTCATTTTCATTAGTCTTAAAGTATTTTCTGATTTAATTTCTGGTTTCTTCTTTGACCCATGGATTGTTGTCTTAGTCCATTCAAACTGCTGTACAAAAATACAAAAGATTGGATAGCTTATAAGCAAATTTACTTTTACAGTTCTTGAGGCTGAAAGCCTAAGATCAGGGTGCCAGGATTGTCAGCTCCTTCTGGTTGCAGACTTCTCAATGAGTCCTCTAGTGGCAAAATGGGCTAGAGAGTTGTCCAGTCACTGCATTGTTGCAGCATGCCAGGCTTCCCTATCCTTCACTAACTCCCAGAGTTTGCTCAAATTCATGTCCATTGAGTTGATGATGCCATCCAATCATCTCATCTTCTGCTCCCTCCTTCTCCTCCTGGCCTCAATCTTTTGCAGCATCTGGGTCTTTTCCAGTGAGTCAGCTCTATGCATCAGGTGGCCAAAGGACTGGAACTTCAGCATCAGTCCTTCCAATGAATATTCAAGGTTGATTTCCTTTAGGAATGACTGATTTAACATCCTTGCTGTCCAAGGGACTCTCAAGAGTCTTTTCCAGCACCTCAGTTTGAAAGTATCAGTTCTTTAGTGCTCAGCCTTCGTTATGGTCCAACTCTCACATCCATACATGACTACTGGAAAAACCATAGCTTTGATTATATGGACCTTTGTTGGCAAAGTAACATCTTTGCTTTTTAATACACTATGTTTGTCATAGCTTTTCTTCCAAGGAGCAAGCATTTTTAATTTCATGGGTGCAGTCACCATCTGCAGTGATTTTGGAGCCTAAGAAAATAAAGTCTGTCACTGTTTCCATTGTTTCCCCATCTATTTGCCATGGAGTGATGGGACTGGATGCCATGGTCTTAGTTTTTGAATGTTGAGTTTTAAGCCAGCTTTTTCTCTCTCCTCTTTCATTTTCATTGGGCTTCCCTGGTGGCTCAGACAGTAGAGAATTTGTCTGTAATGCAGGAGGCCTAGGTTCGATCCCTGGGTTGGGAAGATCCCCTGAGAAGGAAACGGCAACCCACTCCAGTATTCTTGCCTTGAAAATTCCATGGACAGAGAATTCTGGTGGAGTACAGTCCATGGGGTTGCAAAGAGTTGGACATGACTGGGCGACCAACACACTTTACTTTCATCAAAAGACTCTAGTTCCTCTTCACTTTCTGCCATTAGGGTGGTATCATCTGCATATCTGAGGTTATTGATATTTCTCCCAGGAATCTCGATTCTAGCTTGTGCTTCATCCAGCCCAGCATTTCGCATGGTGTACTCTGTAGATAAGTTAAATAAATAGAGTGACAATATGCAGCCTTGACATACACCTTTCCCAATTTTGAATGAGTTAATTGTTCCATGTCTTCTTCTAATTGTTGCTTCTTGGCCTGCATACAGCTTTCTCAGGAGGCAGGTAAGGTGGTCTGGTATTTCTGTCTCTGAAAGAATTTTCTTCAGTCTGTTGTGATCTACACAGTCACAACAAACTGAATGAAGCAGAAGTAGATGTTTTCCTGGAATTCTCTTGCTTTTTTCTATGATGCAACAGATGTTGGCAATTTGATCTCTGGTTCCTCTGCCTTTTCTAAATTGAGCTTGTACATCTGGAAGTTCTCGGTTCACATACCGTTGAAGCATAGTTTGAAGGATTTTGAGCATTGCCTTGCTAGCATGTGAAATGAGTGCAATTGTGTGGTAAGTTTGAACATTCTTTGGCATTGCCCTTCTTTGGATTGGAATGAAAAAATCTTTTCCAGTCCTGTGGCCACTGATGATTTTTCCAGATTTGCTGGCATATCGAGTGCAGCACTTCCACAGCATCATCTTTTAGAATTTGAAATAGCTCAGCTGGAATTCCATCCCCTCCACTAGCTTTGTTCTTAGTGATGCTTCCTAAGGCCCACTTGACTTCACACTCCAGGATGTCTGGTGATGTGGATGTAGGTGAGTGATCACACCATCATGGTTATCTGGGTCATTAAGACCTTTTTGGTACAGTTCTTCTGTGTATTCTTGCCACCTCTTCTTAATGTCTTCTGTGAGATCTCATTTATAAGAGAACTAATCCGATTCATGAGAGTTCCACCCTTCTGACCTAAGCACCTCCCCAAAGCCCCATCTCCTAATACCATCCAGTTGGCTAGTAGGATTTCATCATACAAATTTTTAGGACATAGCAGTTTTTTAAGAGTGTGTACTTTAATTTCCATGTATTTGTGATTTTTCCAGTTTTCCTTATTCATTTCTAATTTCATCCTATTGCAGTCACTTAAGTTACTTTGTGTGATGATATCAATAATTTAGGGAGAATGTTTCATATTCACTTGAGAAAAATGTATATTTTGCAGTTTTCAGGTAGAGTGTTATTTGTTAGATTTTTTTAAATTGACTTGTTCAAGTCCCCTCTTTCTTTACTTATCTTCTGTGTGGTTGATCTATCCATTACTGAAAGTAGGGTATTGAAATCTCCCACTCTCTCTTTTGACTGGTGAGTTTAACCCATTTACATTTAACTACTGGAAAGGAGAAACTTCTGCCAATTTACTCATCATTTTCCAAATGCCTTATAACTTCCTTACCCCCATTTTCTTCATTATTGTCTGAGGAATTGTTGTCTGACACTAAAGTGAACTTTGTAAGGTAGACATTAGTCTCTCTGGCTGGAATATATTGGAGACATTCTAGGCTGAATGAATCAAAGGGAATACTTGGTTAAGGGAATATTTTTTGTTCAAGGAGGCATGAGAAGATCTGTGTGATTGCCAAAAGAATTTTGATCTTCTGAGACACAGTACTGCCAAGGAGGCATGCCTTTCACTAGATCTTCAAATTCAGCCTATGTTCCTGAGATGTGTGACTCTGGGATATTTGCTAGTACTGCCTGAGTTTCAGGTTGCTGACTGTGTCATAAAAATCATTATAACATTTACATAATAGTCTGTGGGAGGATTAATAAAAGTAAGAAAAACATACTGAATGACTTACATGTGCCAGGCACTCCATTGTTTGCTTTATGCATAAATTCTCAAAACCATCTGATAAAATGGAAACTATTTCTGTTTTGGTGCAGATGTCAAAACTTGAGAAGTAAATTTCCTTAGATCAATGGAAAGCTAGTACCAGTATCAATAGGTGGATTCAGACCTGGAAATTTGGGTCCAGAACTGGGAAATTTAATTGCTTGAATGCTGCAAAGTCCTTAGCATCCAGTGCAGGTATAGAGTGTGCTATATATAGCCATGAAACTAACTGCTGCTAATAACAGTGTTGTTTGTTGCCATTATATTTTTTCCTGGTTAATCTCTAATGCCAGAGCTTACTTTCTGTGTCTTTCAAGCCACACAACTTTGTCATTGCTATCAGTGAAATCATAGACATTTCTTTTCTCTAACATAATTGCATCCTGTTTAAAAGACAGTGTATGACTCTCCTTTGGTGTCAGACGCAAAGCTAGCCTCCCACAAAGTGCTGTGATGTGTGCCTTAGTTCTTTCAGGATCTTTATGAATGACTGCACAACATCTCTAGCAACATCTGACAAGCCCAAGGTTATTGAAGCTACTTTCACTTTCCAGGCATCAATGATCTTCAATAACATGGAAGGTCCATCTAGTCAAAGCTATGGTTTTTCCAGTAGTTGGGTATGGATGTGACAGGTGGACCATAAAGCTGAGCACCAAAGAACTGATGCTTTTGAACTGTGGTGTTGGAGAAGACTCTTGAGAGTCCGTTGGACTACAAGGAGATCAAACCTGTCCATCCTAAAGGAAATCAGTCCAAAATATCCATTGAAGCACTGATGCTGAAGCTGAAGCTTCAATATTTTGGCCACCTGATGCAAAGAATTGACTCGTTGGAAAAGACCCTGGTGCTGGGAAAGACTGAAGGCAGGAGAAGGGGACGACAGAGGATGAGATGGTTGGATGGCATCACTGACTCGATGGACATGAGTTTGAGCAAGCTCTGGGAGTTGGTGATGGACAAGAAAGCCTAGTGTGCTGCAGTCCATGGGGTCACAGTCAGACATGACTGAGCTGAACTGAACTGAACCTCCATTCAGGAACAGTGAGGGCAGTTGCACTTAACCCAGAGGACCCTGTATTGTGAGGTCATGCTCAAGTCTTTTAGGGTTCTGATACTGGGTAAAGCCTTACTTTCCTCCATACAGGGATCTGAAGCCTCTTTCATTCTGCTCTTTCTCCAAAACACATGTGTAGTATACCCTCCCACCTACCAGTAGCCATGCTGTGTTCTTGTCTCCTCAGAGTATTTTGGATAATAAACATATTTTCCTGCAAGATGGTTAAGTTACCAAAGGAGGATTTGTTGGAAGGAAATGGGAGTGTCTTGTAAAAGCCACCAAAAGGTGAATCAATAAGTAAGTGACAATTGATTATGAAAACTCACTAGAAGATGTGACATTTGAGACCAGAATGATGCAGTCATGTGAAGAAAATGATGAAAGCAATAGATAATATTTATTTAAATGCTTTTGAGGTACCAAGCATTTTATACCAATTAACCTAGTCTTCATCATAATCCAGAGATACCATTTTACAGAGAAAATAATTTTACAGATGGTATAGCAAGGTAAATTGTCCAAGGTTGTACAAATTCAGTATACACACAACTTGGATTTATACCCAGGTAACATGACTCCAGGGTTTATGCTCTTTATACACACACACTTCTTATTTACCTTGACTGCAGTAGATGCTCAACCAATTCAGGATGGGGAACACGTGTATACCTGTGGCAGATTCATATTGATGTATGGCAAAACCAATGCAATACTGTAATTAACCTTCAATTAAAATAAATAAATTTATATTTTTTAAAAAGAAATGGTTGAGTAAGACTGAGCATGATTCTCCACTAGTGATATTATAACACCAGTACAATCTCAGCTCAATCTTATTGTAACAAGGTATATACTCTTATTGCTTTCTTAAAACCTTCACTATCTTTAAGTCTCTGGCTTTCTTTTCCTTGTTCAGTACCACTGTGAAGGCACTTTAAGAATTGCACAACATTATATGTATGCTCATGCTTTTTAAATGAAAAGTATGAGTATCTGGATGAATCTTATAACAAAGTAACAAGATGGCATGAACCTGTATGTAATGAAAGCAAATAAAATCTGGGCGATTAAAGGACTGGTTTATCTCTTTGGCATCAGTGCTTGGGAGAATAGAGGGCAGAGCACGGGAGAAACAAAAAGCTACTACCACTATCTCACAACTAAATATACATGTAGGGGCCAGTCCATCCATAATTATAAATGTTCTTATCCTTGTTTGATACCATCCTGTGCTCCTTTAGTTATAAACCTCTCAAAGATTCTTCAACATTCCATAGAATGTCAAAATAAATCTTAACTAAATCAGATGAAATATAAATCTCTGCTTAATATTAAAAAGCCCATTCCAAACCCACTCTATCTGCTGAGAATTGATATGGAATGTGCCTTCACCTATTGGCTTTCCATTAAAGTAGCACATACCAGAGTAGAAGAGTATTTTATTTAAAGTTGGAAACCCTATCATTCATCCCACACCAGACTTGTATCAATGATATATCCTTTCTTAAAATAATTTACTTATAACTATCAAATGCCATAGAGAATAAAACCTGAAACATAAACTGCATTTAACTGCCTTTTACTTGCAACAGTGTCCATAAAATCCCAGTCACTGATCTGTATAACCTCTCCAGTCACAATATAAGAAATTGTGGAGCCAGTAAGGCTATTCCATTTAGAATATTTGAAGCCACCCTGCTTATAGAAACTATATTTATCTGTCAAGCTTCAGTGTAAAAAACAAGTGCTCTTAAATATTTCAAGAAGCTATGATACAGGATACTAGTGCTATCAAAATTGGTGAGCAGGCTGCAGAAGTTGTGGGAATGGCTCTGGATTATTCAATTTCAACCCTCCATAACAATCATCAAGGGATGGGGAAATGACTCATGCTTTATTAGTATTACTGCCAACAGTAATAATACCTAAGCCACAAAACTAGAAACTAGACACTACATAATGGATTTCAACTGCATCAAACATGATAAAACTTGCTGGTCTGCTTTACCTAGAATGATCCTTGAGAGCACATATGCTTTACCTACAGTTGTCCTTTATCTGCAAGGGACTGGCTACAGGACCAACATACTCCCTCACCTCCAGATACCAAAACCTGCAGGTGCTCCAAGTCCATTTAATAAAATGGCATAGTTGCTATAACCTAGGTACATCCTCCTGTATACTTTAAAATCATCACCTAATATGATGTATTCCCTGAGCCACTACAAAAGCCAATATAATGTAAATGGTTGTAAACATAATGTAAATGATATGTAAATAATTGCCTACAGCTGGTAAGTCCAAGTTTTCTTTTTAGAACTTTTTGGATGAAAACTTTTCAAAAACACTTCCAACTGTGAGTGGTTGAATCTACAGATGCAGAATCTGCAGTTATGGATGGTCACTGTAATTAGGACTAATCCTTTAGGATTTGGACTAAAAGCACATCCACTCTGCTCTAATCCCTCACTGTATATAACTTCTTGGTTGGGTTCTCATAGCACTTGTAAAAATAAAAATACATCATTTAAGTCAACAGGAAATAGACTGTATATTAACCTCACCAAAATAGCCACATTCTTAGTAGAGATCAGGCCACTTTTTTTCTAGGTTTGCTGGTCTTCCACTGAAGGCTATACAGGAAAGCTGATCCTCATTCATCAAGAGGAAAATAGTGGAAAACTCTAAGAAATATCAGTGTGTCAAAGGAGTTCAACATATACAAAACCACTTTATTGAGATGAAAAATTTTATTCATACCACTTTTTTTCTTCTATTGCAATGTTCATTTATTACATTTACTGGATTCACTGAGTGACTATGTATCTTCACATACCCATTAGCTAATTTTTATGTGGAACCTGGAGTAAAATGCATGCTGCTGCTTTATGATATGCATGTTGATTTATGCTTGTTTGCTCTCCTGTAGAACTGTTTACAAATTAGCATCATTGCAAAGAAAGACTTACACATATTTCCTACATCCTTCAGGTGGTTCTAGCATTAATCTTCTGATGCTTGTAAGTTTAGTAAATGAACACTTTGCTACATTCCTTACATCAACTTTCTTTTCAGTGTGAGTTCTCTAATGTAGAGAATGAAGGAAGTATTTTAATTGAAGGACTTCCCACAATCTCTGTATTCATACTGCTTCTTTCCTGTATGTGTCTAGTGTTTCTTAAGAGATTCATGTTTGCCTAATGTCTTTCCCAATTAGTTACATATAAAGGATTTTTCTTCAGTGTGGATTTACTTATGTCAACTAAGGGATTAATGCTGGCTAAAGTCTTTCCCACACTTATTGCCATCAAAGTCTCTCTACAGTGTGAATTGTGATAAACAATAAGGCTTATATCATTGCTAGAGACTTTCCCATATGCATTACATTCTTAAGAATTTTCTCCAGTATAGATTTTCTGATTTTGAATTTGGGAAGATCTACAGCTATAGTATAGTATGAAGAACACTGACTTTATGCAGTTTCTCTATTATGTGATCTTTCATACACACAGTGACTCATATGGCCTAAAGACTTTTCCACACTTATTGTACTAGTGGGTTTCTCTCCATTATGTACTCGCTGATGGGCAGTAAGATTTGAGCCTTTGCTAAATGCCTTCCCACATTCACTACATTTATATGGCTTTTCTCCAGTATGAATTCTCTGATGTACAGTAAGGTTTGAACTACAGCTGAAGGTCTTCCCACATTTAATGCATTCATAGGGTTTCTCTCCAGTATGAATTCTGTGATGTTGAAACAGAGATGACCTGTGACTGAAGGCTTTCCCACATATACTGCATTCATAAGGTTTCAATCTAGTGTGGTTTCTCAAATGCATATTCAGTGATTCAGGTTGGTTGAAGGACTTTCCACATTTTTGACACTCAAAGGGCTTTTCTTCAGTATGAATACTCTGATGCTGAATAAGAAATGAGAGGCTGCTAAAGACTTTCAGACATTTGTTACATTCAAATTGTTTCTCAATAGCATGAATTCTTTGATGTCGAGTAAGGTGTGAGCTACAGCAAAAGGCTTTTCCACATTCTCTACATTCATAAGGTTTCTCTCCAGTATGAATTTTCTGATGGTGAATGAGAGATGACCTGTGAATGAATGCCTTCCCACATATTCGACATTCATAGAGTTTTTCTTGAGTATGAATTCTCAGATGTTCAATGAGATGTGAAACACGACTAAACGCCTTTCCACAGTTCATACATTCGTATGGTTTCTCTCCAGTGTGAGTGCTTTGATGATTAGTAAGCGATGAGACATGGCTAAAGGCTTTTCCACATTCAATACATTTGTAAGGTTTCTCTCCACTGTGGCTTATTTGATGTCGAGTAAGGGATGAGCCATGGCTAAAAGTCTTCCCACATTCATGACATTCATAGGGTTTCTCTCCTGTATGAATTCTCCAATGCCGATTAAGGATTGATTGTTTGCCAAAGGCTTTCCCACATTCACTGCAGGTATAGATTTTCTCTCTATTCAAAGTCTGGTGAAGGGTAAGAGATTTGCTTTGGCTGAAGGCTGCTACACTTTCATTAGAATTCAGAAGTTTCTTTCCATCATTGATATTCTCATTTTTTATAACTGAATTTGTTGGTAAGTTCTTCTTAAGTATATCACATTTATGTGACTTCCCTTCAGCAGAAATTCTCTGTGGTTCAGAAAAAATAGACTTTAAATGGAAGATGCTTTTAAATGCATTACATTTGTAAACACTTTCCCCAATGGGACTTTCTCTAAAGGTGAGGGTCACTGGTCTGAAATGCTCTACTTGATTTTCATACTTCCCTCCAACTTTTTGATATAATACAAGTCCTTGTTAAAATTTGAAAATTCATGATTTTGTTGTATAGTTTTTTCCTTTATTACCATTTGGGGTAAGTCTTCATCATAAACATCCTCCTTCATTGATAATTCTTTGTTTTCCCATCTTGATTTACAATCTGTTAATATATAAGATAAAAAGAGCAAAAAAATGCTTTATCTGAACTTTGTAAAAGGAAACTTCTATGTCAGAAACAGGAAAATTGGATGAAAACTAAAGTCATTCCCCCCAGTACCAAGAAAACACATAGCTCTGACAACTCTCATATATTCAATGATTTCTGAACAAAGTTAAAATGGAGCACAGAGAATACAAACAGCTCACAGAGGCAGGAACAGAGTGTAATAAAGGAAATGAATTAATACATAGACAGTCTGTGGGGAAAAAAATGAAACTATCAGATAACGCAAAAGGCATTCTGGATCCCAAGCCAACATTTTGTGTCTATACTTATATGAATGACTACATTTTATCTTAGCCTTGGTTCTCCAAACTTTGATTAATCTCAATTTGCTGTATGCTTAATATGGAGAATGTACAGCACTGCACTAAATAGCTACAATGACAACAAAATAATGTAAATACTCTTCATGGCTCAGAAAGATTTGTGAGTTTAGGTAGGATCTATGTGAACTCATAATATTTACTGACAGAAAATACTGTTGTTAGAAACCTTCTTAGATATCCTTTACTTCCTTTAACATTTATGTTCACTCTTGATCTTTGAAGTTCTGCCTCAGCACTAAAGAGGTTTTCCATTTAGTTATCAGCTTTTTTAGCCTAAAACCATTTGTATATTTTTCCTTACATGGACGTATAAAAATAATTTGCCTTATTTCACTTCAAATAAATGACAATTTGGATTATAATGATGGCAAAACCCTCCACTTTTGATCAGACAAGTAATACAGAAAGATAATAATTTAGGATAGAGGATTTGTCATTTAGAAATCTAAGCATCCCTCAGTTTTGTTACATCTGGAATCTCTGATAACAGTATCCCTAAAATATACTAAAATGCCTTTCTACTTTTTACATAAGCATCTTTAAACAAAGATCTGTTTCCTGATTCACCATGACTTACCTGAAAACATATCTTTTGACAGCTTTTCCTCCACCATCCAAGGTTCTTTGCCATCCTCCAATAAAGCAATCACATATGGCTTAGGTATGGAAAGACCTGCTTGCATGAAAAATATTAGAAAAAACACTAAGTTGTGGTCTTCATGGAGAGACCATCACCATAAAAGGGACCAAAGAAAGATCTGAAGGATGTTCACTGAAATGGGATGATAAGCTTCAGGCAGGACAAAACAAAACTATACAAGTCCTTAGGACTATGAAACAAAAATTCAGCCATTTACTAAAGAGGATCTCTAGCAATTCACAGTGGCAGATGTAAGATATCCATTGAGGGGAAGGAAGAGATATACTTACCTAGGGATACCAGGTTCTCATAATTCTGGACCATCACATCCTTGTATAAATCCCTCTGAGCAGAACTGAGCCATCTCCACTCTTCATGAGAGAAGTCTATGGCCACATCACTAAATGTCACCTGAAACAGCAAACATGTTTAGGCTCAATCATAGCCCAGGCCTCTTCTGTCACTGATTAAAGGATAAAATTACCCTGGTGTGGAAGAAAGGGAAAAAGATTCCAGCAGTTGTCACAATGATCAAGAATCTGATCTAAGTAATAATTGGATAACTATGTGCTTGGCACTGTTATACAATAAGGGTAAGAGACAAATACAAGAACTCTGTTTCAGGAGAGTAGGGAACAGAATTATGAAAATTTTTAAATTCAGCATTCAACATTTGAAAGCATTTAGTCAAGTGCTCAGTTTTGTTTTTCATAGCTTATGTGCCAAGTAATAAAACATGAATTAAGTTTTAAAAAAAAGAATCCAATAGGCTCAAAAAAGACATCTTTATATTAAAGATAAACACATAATCATATATATAACCAAGCAAAAACATTTATGGTACATAATTAACCCTTATAATCTATAATTAAAATAATTTGAGACTCCTGGGCAAAAGAACTGAAGGATGGTTTCATGCCTTTTGGTAGTCCTTAAATAGAACCTTAAAGGAAGAGCAAAGAAAAAAATAAGACACATCCTAAGGAAAATATCCTAGAAAACATTTCTTCCCAACAGTATTCATTCATGGTATTATTTAAAGTTGAAAAATTTTAGAAAAAGTTTAAATGTTAATCATAACTTATTGGCTAATCAAATTAAAATATGTGAAAAAACATGTATACATTTGTTGTTGTTTAGCTCCTAAGTTGTATCCAACCCTTTTGTGACTCCCATGGACTGCAGCCCCCAGGTTCCTCTGTCCAAGGGCTTTCCTTTTTTTTTTTTCTGTCCAAGGCAAAAATGAGCTGGTTGAATTTCTTTCAGTGCATTTAAAATGTCATTATTACTACGTTTCATTGGTGAGACATTGTTTGGCTACTGTAAATTTTTCATTCCAACTATAGATTCAATACTATATTACTTCATTTGGATGTTTTACATGTGTGTTCACCAGTGATACTGGTCTTTGGTTTTAAAGAGAGAATTTACCTTTGTCTGGTGTTGGGGAAATTAAAAATCAATCAAATCTACCAAGCAGAAAATCCTCTCTATAGTGTAAAAAGAGAACAGTTTTATTACTGAGAAAGCATTAAACCAGACTGTAATGCACTTCATAATAATAGCTAATAACTAATGAGACTGCAAGGACAGAAAGAACTCTCACCCTTTTATAAAGTCAATCAGATACAACCCATTACAGGGTCGCACAGTCGAACATGACTAAAGCAACTTAGCATGCATGCACAAGGGCCTTGGAGACATCACTTTGCAATTACAGGTGAATTTAGGATGAACTATTGCAACAACACATAGTTCATCCTAAATTCACCTGGTAATTGGGGTAGTCCTCTGTGTTAGGTGCCTTTACTCCAAAGAAAAAATTTAAAATTCATTATCTTTATGACAAGCAGGTAGTTAGCAGCCCCCCAGGCTTCTCTATCCAAGGGCTTTCCTTTTTTTTTTTCTCCTGTCCAAGGCAAGAATATGGAGCTGGTTCAATTTCCTTCAGTACATTTAAAATGTCATTATTACTACATTTCATTGGTAAAACAGACATTGTTTGGCTACTGTAAATTTTTCAGCTTATTTAGACCTGAAGCCAGAAGTCTAGGCTAAACTCCCATACAGATAGGGAGACAGAGGTGCATCTTCCTTCATGTTTTCATTTCAAAGGGATGTCTCCAGGGCCCTTGCACAGGCATACTAAGTCTCTTCAGTCATGTCCAACTCTGTGCAACCCTATGGACCATAGCCTGCCAGGCTCCTCTGTCCATGGGATTCTCCAGGCAAGAACACCGGAGTAGGTTGCCATGCCCTCCTCCCAGGGGATTTTCCCAACTCAGGAATCGAACCCACATCTCTTATGTCTCCTGCATTGGCAGGCAGGTTGTTTCCCACTAGTGCCACCAATGCCCTTAAGAAAGACTTTAATGCTCTGTAAAACTGGCAGAGGCTTATTTAGCTTTGAAAAGATTTACAAACATCTCAAAGGGACAGCGGAAAGGATATAGAGTTACATATTTTTCTCAAGGAAACACTCTTAAGAAAAGGAAAGGGGAGAAGGTCTCCCTTGGCACCAGGGAAAATATTTTCCCCATCTGTATTTGCTCTTAGCTAGATATGGGGGTTATACTAGCCTTATCACATGAACTGAGAAAATGTCCACCTTTTCCTGTTTTCCACAGTGATCTTTAAAATGATCAGCTTTTACAAATCTCACCTGATAAGCCAAACTGAAAAGTCAACATAAAACACCATGTTTTATTCTACCAATGCAAAGATATTTCATATTTTAAGTTTTGATATCAATTAATATCAATACCCAGGTGGAGCGGGTTGCCCTTTCCTCCTCCAGGGTATCTTCCCTACCCAGCGATTGAACTTGCATCGCCCACGTCTTCTGTGTCTCCTGAGTGGCAGACGATTCTTTATCCTCCGAGCCTTTGGGAAGCCCAAAGGCAAGTAACAGGCGCAGCTTCTAATGCCTTGGAATCTTGGAAACTGTGTTCATCCTACGACTGGGCTGCGCCAGCTGCCTGAAGCTTCATGTGCCTTTGGTTCAGTGAGGCCAGAATAGCCAGGACCTGGGAACAGATTTCAGCCTGTCCAGCTGAGTGACCTTGGGCAAATGAGTTGACCTCTTTGCCTCCTTGCTTCAATTTTCCTTGTCTGTAAAGTGGGCATATGAATCATATCTACCATGAAGGAATGTTGTGAGGATTGAGTAGGGTGATACAGGTAAAGAGCTTACGGGAGCAGAAGTGCTCAATAAATGTTAGTTATTATTGTTGATAATAGGATGTTGCTGGAACTTTGAGTAGGTGAGGCTGGAAACTTAAGACAGTTATGGTTGACTTGAATGCATAAAACTGAAAAATGAACAAATTATTGCTGAGTCTATATTGTGTGGTTGACAAAGCATTTTAAAATACAGATGAGTAATGAAAAAGGGTGTAAGCTGGCTGTCTGCCTAGCATGGGGGCTGGAGGGATCAAGGACAGGGGAAGGGTAGTCCTAGGCCCCTCAGACCCTTCAAGCTGGGTCTGCTGAGAGTTTAGGCTCCCCTTCCTTAAACTCGAAAGAATGACTGCTCCTCGAACTGCCTCCTCATTGGGTCGGCATCAGCTCTGTGCCAGGGATCAGGGACTGCCTTGGAGAGACCGTGCCTGAGTGGTCAGCCAGGGCCAGGGTTTACCTAATGAGCTACCCAGGACTCAGCCCCTCGAATAAGAATACAGGAAGCCACTTGTTCTCCGTGAGGTCCATTCTCACTGTTTCATGGGATGAGTCATTTCCCTGACAAGTACTGTGCTGTCGCTTCAGTCAGGTCTAACTCTGCGACTCTGTGGACCCGTACCCCACCAGGCTGCTCTGTCAATGGGATTTTCCAGGCAAGAGTACTGGAGTGGGTTGCTATACTCTCTTCCGGAGGATAGTCCCGACCCAGGGAATGAATTCGCATCTCTTACATCTCCTGTGTTGGCAGGCGGGTTCTTTACCACTACCACTACCTGGGAAGCCCTGAATAATCTTACCCATCTCTATCAACCTCAGAAAACTTTAACTGGCAACCTCACAATTAATCCAGCCATAATTTTCCCCTTCTTGTCCAAGGGGAGAAAACATATTCTTGCATTTGGGGCTTGTAAATGATTGTTTACTTTACCATGAACACATCTGGAGGAAGAAAACACTTGATTTTGGTGAGAAAAACATTCTCTCTAGGCTGATGTGGTCGTTCTACAGATGGAGACAGTTACTTAACAAGATTCATTTAATTCAGGTATCTGTTGAGTTGGTTGTTCAACAGGTATTTTTTGAGTGCCAGATGTGCGGACTAGAGTTTGTCAAGACGTTTCCCTGTGTGTGATGCAGATACTGTATAATGGTGGAGGCTGCCGTACATCCACATTTGGCAATGCTTTGTGAAAAGCAGCCGAATTATTAGGAGTAGTTCAGGGGCTTCCCTTGTGGCTCAGCTGGTAAGGAATCTGCCTGCAATGCAGGAGACCTGGGTTTGATCCCTGGGTTGGGAAGACCCCCTGGAGAAGGGAAAGGCTACCCACTCTAGTATTCTGGCCTGGAGAATACCATGGACTGTATAGTCCATGGGGTCACAAAGAGTTGGACACAACTGAGCGACTTTCACAGAATATAATATTAATAATAGTCCAGAGAAGAAACCCCATATACTCTAACATATTCTTTGATCTTTATTTAAATAAAAGTTTCTCAGTCTTGGCACTACTGACATTTTAATCTAAACAACTCTTTGTTGTGGGGGCTATCCTGAGAATTATAGGATGTTTAATAGCATCCCTAGCCTCGACCCTTCAGATACTAGTAGCAACTCCCCTTAACTACTCCCTACCCCCATTTTAACAGCTGAAAATGTCCCTGCTGCTGCTGCTGCTGCTGCTAAGTTGCTTCAGTCGTGTCAGACTCTGTGCAATCCCATAGACCTCAGCCCACTAGGCTCGCCTGTCCCTGGGATTTTCCAGGTAAGAATACTGGAGTGGGGGTGCCACTGCCTTCTCCAGAAAATATCTCTAGACATTATCAAATGTCTCTTATGAATGGGATTAAGGGGAACAAAGTCAACTCTGTTTGAAAACCACTGCTGCACAAAATTTTTGCATTTCCTTGAAAGACTCTCTTAGGCCTCTCTACCTATACTCAAGGTGTTCTCTCAGTTTGGTATAACTTCACTTTCACCTCTGCCTCCCTGGTATTATGGGCCACCTAGACAACTCCAGGAAGGGATGCTTCAACTCTCTCTTCCCCTTCAGTGTCCCAGCAGCCTGGGATGCTATTTCACCTCTGTCTCTAGAACTTAGATATTAAATAAATACCTTATTTTTTTTTTAGTTTTTTATTTATTTTTTAAAAATTAAAATTTTTTTTTAACTTTACAATATTGTATTGGTTCTGCCACACATCAACATGAATCCTCCACGGGCGTACACATGTTCCCCCTCCCTCTTCCCTCCCCGTACCATCCCTCCAAGTCATCCCAGTGCACCAGCTCCAAGCATCCTGTATCGAACCTGGACTGGTGATTCATTTCTTATATGATATTATACATGTTTCAGTGCCATTCCCCCAAATTGTCCTCCCCTTTCCCTCTCCCATAGAGTCCAAAAGACTGTTCTATACATCTATGTCTCTTTTGCTGTCTTGCATACAGGGTTATTGGTACCATCTTTCTAAATTCCATATATATGCGTTAGTATACTGTATTGGTGTTTCTCTTTCTGGCTTACTTCACTCTGTATAATAGTCTCCAGTTTCATCCATACTAGTCCTGTATTGTTCAATACAGTAGCCACTGTATTGGCTATAAAATTTAATTAAAATTAAATTTAAATAAAATAAAAATCCAGTTCCTTAGTCACTCCAGTTATAATTCAAGTGCTTAACAGTCATAAGGGGGCTGGTGGCTGCCACAATGGACAGGACACAAGTAGGATACTTCCCCCACTACAGAAAGTTCTCTTTGACAGTACTGCATGAGATCATGAAATCTTGCATACCAATGACAGAAACCTATGTAAGAATCTCCTAACAGTTATTTGTTAAAGTGTTTAGAAAATAAGTCAATGAATGATTTCGGCAATTAGTTCACGTTAGCTTTTATCTAAAAAAAAAAAAAGACTTATTTCAATTCTAATTGTCTAACATTCCCAAGAAACAGACAGTCGAACATGCATATATGCCACTCATACCTTCTCCTATACAGGTTTCATTTCTACTCCATGATTCTTTCCCATCATTTTCTTATCACTCCTTCATTCAACAACTGTTTACCAAGTATCTGGCTATACCAGATACCACTCTGGCCACTAAAGATAAAACAGTCAACAAAAAAATATCCTTTCCAGTACGAGGAGATAAACAATGAGCATATGCATATAGCAAACACACAGTGTAGCAGCTAGTGAGTGATGTGTGTGCATGCATGCTCAGTCGTATCTGATTCTTTGAGACCCTATGGACTACAGACCACCAAGCTCCTCTGTCCATGGTATTTCCCAGGCAAGAACACTGGAGTGGGTTGCCATTTCTTCCTCCAGGGAATCTTCCTGACTCAGGGATCAAACTGTAACTCCCGTGTCTCCTGCACTGGCAGGCGGGTTCTTTACTGCTGAGCCATTAGGAAAGTGCTATGAAAAACAACACAATGATGGAGGAGTAGAAGTGATAGTCAAGAGAAGGTGACTACAGTTTTACATAGGTGTTCAGGGAAGTTTTACTGAGAAAGTAACTACAGAGCAAAGATACAAAGGAGGTCAGAATGCAAGCTTGTATATATCTAGGTAAAGAATATTCCATGCAGATGGTACAGCAACTTCCAAGGCCTGGAGGCAGGTAGCCAGTGTGGCTGTTGCTCCCAGAGAACAAATAAACAGATCGAAGATGAAATCAAGGAAGTAATAAGACAGCCTAACTGGGCAAAGTTTTTTGTCATTACACAGTTCTGATTTCTGAGTTAGGGCCACCAAAGAGTTTTAAGCTGAGGAATGACAGGATTTTATATAACAAAAGGATCACTGTGACAGCTGTATTGTGAAGACTGAAGAGGGTCAAGGGCAGAAGCAGGAAATCCAGCAAGGTGACTACTGCAATAACCTAAGTGGCTTGGACCAGGGAGGCAGTGGTAGTGGCAGTGATGTGGTAACCGATGGTCAGATTGTGTAGATATACTATGTATATTTTAGATCTAACTACAGTGTCTGAATGTGAATTATAAGAGAAAGGGAGGTCTCAAGGATGACTCCAAACATCTCGACTTGAATAACTGAAAAGACTGACATATATCATTAATAGAGACCACATGATACAGCTTAAACAACCATAAAGCAAATACCTAAAATTCCAAACTTGAATTCTGAATCATAATTTTAAAAAGTTTTGCTCAAGACTCTTCAGAGGCTTCTAGCAGAAAACTGATAGAAAAGAGGAGCACTGAGAGAAAATACTTTGGAGTTTTGCAGGCTCCATGCTTTGTTTTAATGAAAGGAATCAAAGATCCAATCCCTAAGTGAACTTTGTGAGATGGGAACTGGTAGGAGAGGCAAAGCAAACACTCAAGAGTCCTGATATGTAGGTGTTTTAGGAAGATTTGGGGATAAATCAACTTACCTGAAACATGACTCTGCAATTTCCAATAGTCGACACCGTCCTCTTTCCAGCTTGTCTTCTTATAGAAGAGGAGTGCCTGAAAAGGCAGATCAAAACAGGAAAAAGCAGTCATGACAAATCAGGCTTATCTCACAATCTCGCAGCTCAGGACACACCTGCATGGAGGATCCCACTGGGAATCACTTTCTAGGGTTCCAACCTTTCCCTGAATTAACAATTCAACTATCATATATACATGAGAGTGTGAGTGTGTGTGTGTGTGTGTGTGTGTGTGTGTGTGTGTATGTGCGCGCTCAGTCGTGTCCAACTCTGGGACCCCATAGGCTCGCCAGGCTCCTCTATGAAAATTTTCAGGCAAGAATATTGGCGCAGGTTGCCGTTTCCTTCTCTAGGGGATCTTCCCTATCCAGGGATCGAAGGGGGTCTCCTGCTTCTCCCGCACTGGCAGGTGGATTCTTTACCGCTGAGCCACCTGGGCAGCCCATATATAAGTGACTGACTCATAAAACAACAGTAATAATAATGTTAAATAAGAGCTCTTTCGATCTTTACCACTATGCATGGTGGGCATTCACATTATTCCAGATTTCTTTTTAAATAAACGATGAGAAAAACTGAAACTCGGCAACACTGAAGCAATTTAGGGTTTACACAATTTTTTTCTTTCAATGCGTATAACGCACACTCGCTCTCCCATTTCCTTTTTCACAAGAGCTCTTAGAGGTAAGCGCCATCCTTATTCCCCTTTTACAAAGCAGGACAGAGGCCCAGAGGAGCCAGGGGCCTGCCTGGGCTCACACCGCGGGGTAGACGCTGGGACCTGAGAGGTTATGGCGGCCGTGCCCACCCTCCCCGCACCCACACTTGCCTGACCCCTCAGCAGACCCCCACCAGCACGGAAGCCGCCCATTGCGGGCACCTCCGCGTACCTGACGCGCCGTGTAGCTGTAGCGAACAAAGGCCGCTTGCCTCGCCGGAACGGCGCTGGCCAGAGTCCTGCGCGATTTCAGGACCGAGAATACTGCTGCTGGGTCGGAGACAAACGCCGGGCAGCCCTAAGCGGAGCCCGGGTCCGGAAGGCACTTCTCAGACTCCGCTTCCCGAAGAAAAGTTACCAGTGAGCGTGCCCTCCAGAAAACCACACTTCCCAGGAGGCCCAGCGGCCGCGCGATCTCGGAGCACCGCGAGACCACGGGTTGAGCTTTGTGAGAAATTACATCGCTTGGAGACTCTACTGGGATAGACCCCCTCGGAAGAATGCAGGGGGCAACAGTAGTCTCTGGCGAACTTCGCTTCCCGAAACCAACGGCAGCGCCTACAAGCGCTGTGAAGAAAATGAGAACCCAAACCGGGAACCTATGTTTCCCAGAAGATTATGAAGCCGTGAAACGTCTTTTGGGTCGTTTTTGTGCTCGCACAGACGTTTTCCTCTTTGAACAAGGGCAGACTTGCTGGTGCGGGACAAGAAGTGGCCTCTGCCAGCCGAAGATCCGTCATGCAAAACTTTGCTGCCACTCTGCTCGGCTTGTACTGCTCTTGAGTATTTAGCTTCACTTGTCCAGGACTGTATTTTCTAAAATAGCCTATATCCGAGCTGTCACAACATTAGCTGAATGGGGACCAACTGCACTTCCCGGGAGTTCGTGGGGTCTGTCTTCCCTTGGACACTGACTACCATGGTGATGTGCATTACATGTCCTCGAAGGACTCAGGATTATCGGACTCAAGTGAGGGTTTTGAGGATAAAGACCCTCAATCGTGGGAAAACCACTCCTCTGACCCTCTTCTGTCCTTGAGACTTTGTCCAGCCCACCCACACGGGCGCTGGACAGATGTATCAAAGCCAGAGCATTCTACTCTTGGTATTAATTTGGGTTGTCGCCTTTATTTTCTTTTTTATTAAATTAATTTTACCTGTTTTTTAAAAAATTATAAATAGCATAAGAGAATTTTCTCATGCTTTTTATGAAATTCTTTGCCTTTTCTTCTGCTTGGGATTGTTGAGCAGATTGAATCTGTTAAGTGGTATCTTCCCGTCCTCAAAAAAATTTCCTTCTCCATGTATTGGGCTCTTCTCCATTTTTTTCTCCTCTTCTTGTGAATTTCACTTAGCTGTTAGGTGGATTTTTCCACTGTATTTTCCTCTAATTCCCATCTTTCTATCTCTGTATTGCAGTCTGAATGATTTATTATTTATCTAAGATAATTCCCTTTCCAGTGGATTTTTTTGTTTTCAAATTTTCAAAAATTTTTGTAACACGGTAGGCACAGTTGATTCATAATATGATAATACCAATATTGAACATATGTGTGCTAAGTTGCTTCAGTCGTGTCTGACTCTTTGCAACCCCATGGACTGTAGCTCACCAGGCTCCTCTGTCCATGGGATTCTCCAGGCAAGAAGACTGGAGTGCGTTGCCATGCCTTCCTCCAGGGGATCTCCCTGACCCAGGGATCAAACTTACATCTCTATGTCTCCTGGCAGATGCATTCTTTACCACTAGCACCACCTAGGAAATCTGAAGATTTTATGAATCTTTGTAAATTTTTAAATTTCTGTACTCAATTTGCGCTGTTTTCTTTTTTGGTTGGTTACCTTTGTGTGCCGCTCAGTCCCTGAAAAGAGATTTTACTGGTCTCCCCAATATCCTTGGATGAAAGTGCCTCTCTTTTCTACAGATTATATAGTTTGATTTTCAGACAAAATCTGGGATTGCTACCACTCGGGAAACACTTTAAAACACAAAGTCTCTACTCAGTCCTTTCAGAAAATCTTACATAGAAATTCTTCATTGTTGCTGGTTTTCCTTACGAGTGTTTTGGAAGAATTGTGAAGACTTCTCATTATGGGTCCTCAGATATTTGAGACATAAATTAAGTTCGTGGGGAAGCAGGGTTAACATTAAAGGACTAGATGTGATTAGGAGGCAGAGGTGAGAAGAACTTTACATGTAGGGCTAGTCCTGTTTCAATAGCAATTTATGACCAGTACTTAAAAGAACAAATTACTTCAAAGCTAAACTGCTAAAGTGTGAATGCTACATGATTTGAGTTTTTGACAGAAAGGATAGAGGCACTCTGATGAGTAGAGACTAAGGAGGAGAAATTCAGGGGCAGATGGAGTGGGGACTTAGGCATAGGTAAACCAGTTTAAAACAAATATGCCAGTCACTTGAGAAAGAAAATGGGGCTGAGAGAGATCAATAAGGAAACAGGAAAACACTTCACATGCCATACTGAACCCATTCCCTTCTGCTAACCCTAAGTTGCCTTCATTCCCTTTTATATTAGGCAATATTTATTTAACGGCACATTTTAAAATATGAACTAGGAGAAGAAAAAGTTCTGCTCTCTTCCATTTTTCTTGCTCACAAAGATATACATGTTAATTCAGTGCTCACATTTATGCACCATTAAGCCTTTAAATGGTGGCTCAGCTGATAAAGAATCCGCCTGCAGTGTGAAGATGTGGATTCCATCCCTGGGCTGGGAAGATCCTTTGGAAAAGGGAACAGCTACCCACTCCAGTACTCTTGCCTGGAAAATCCCATGGATGGAGGAGCCTGGTGGGCTGCAGTCCATGGGGTCATTGAGAGTTGGACACGACTCAGTGACTTCACTTTCACTTTTCACTTTCATGCATTGGAGAAGGAAATGGCAACCCACTCTAGTATTCTTGCCTGGAGAATCCCAGGGATGGCGGAGCCTGGTGGGCTGCCATCTATCTGTGGGGTTGCACAGAGTCAGACACGACTGAAGCAACTTAGCAGCAGCAAGCCTTTAAACAGTGGCTCAGCTGGTAAAAAATCCGCCTGTAGTATGAAGACGTGAGTTCCATCCCTGGGTTGGGAATATCCTTTGGAAAAGGGAACGGCTACTCACTCCATTATTCTGGCCTGGAGAATTCCATGGAGTGTGTATCCATGGAGTCACAAAGAGACAAACATGACTGAGCAACTTTTCACTTTCAAGCCTTTAAACAGGCTTCTCAGATGGCACTCAGTGGTAAAGAACCCTCCTGCCAATGCAGGAGACACAAGAGTTGTGGTTTTGATTACTGAGTCAGGAAGATCCCCAGGAGGACAGCATGGCAATGCACTCCAATGCTCTTGCCTGCCTGGAGAATCCCATGGACAGAGGAGTTTGGAGGGCTACAGTCCATGGAGTCACAAAGAGTCACAACTGAAATGACTTAGCACACGCATACCAGCCTTTAAATAGACTTTTGCCTAGAGGTTCCTCCTCATGACTTCACTGCTGTTCTATCTTGTCTTCTAGATTCTTGCTCTATTTTCACCTTCTTAAATGGGTCATTCCTCCCAGTCTTTCTACAGGTGCCATCTATCCCTCTATATTACCATCCTGTTTTAATTATTCACCCAGCACTCACTAGTTTTTGTTACTCATGGTAATTCACCAGTTTGTTTATTATTAGACAGCAAGCACTTGACTGAAACTTACTGAAACAAAGTATAGGTCTCTTTTCAACACTGCATTTCCAACATTAAGATCCATGCTGGAGTACTGAAGGTACTTTATAAGGAAGGAAGGAAGGGAAACAAAGAAAGAAAAAGATAGGAAAACATCGTATATGCTTTATCACTTTTCACTCTACCCAGTCTTCCCATCCTCCCTATTCCAAACTGCTTTTATGCTTCTGTAGGGTTGTCTGTTCTGGGAACTTCATATAACTGCAATCCTTTATTTTCCATTTGTTCCCATACGTTGATCCCTTTACCAGTTTTATCCTCTCTCCCCACTGTGCCTTCTCCTCTGGTAACTACTACTATGTTCTCTAAGTATCTATGTATTTGTTTTTGGTTTTTATTAGTTTTTAAAAATTCCACCTATGAGTGAAGACATAGAATATTTATCTTTTCTCTGTCTGACACTTTTCACTTAGCATAATACCCCCAGGGTTCATCCATGTTGTTCCAAATGAGAAGATTTCATCTTTATTATGGCTGAGTAGTATTAGTATATCATTATGTGTGTGCATGTATCTTACATCTTCTTTATCCATTCATCCTTTTATAGGTACTTAGTCTGTTTCCATGTCTTGGCTATTGTAAGTAATGCTGCAATGAACATGGGGGTTCATATATTTCTCTGAATAGTGTTCTCACATTCTTTGGATAAATATCCATAAGTGAGATAGATGACTCATACAGTAGTACTCTAGTTTAAAAAAACAGTTTAAAATGCAGTACTTGCGTGCAATCTCAAAAATCACAACATGCTCTCAGGGCGTTTCCAAGGCAAATCATTCAACATCATGTAATCCAAGTCTATGCCCCAACCACTCATGCCAAAGAAGCTGAACAGTTCTACAAAAACCTACAAGATCTTCTAGAACACACACATACACACACACACACACACAAAGGATGTCCTTTTCATCACAGGGGACTGGAATGCAAAAGTTGGAAGAAGTAGAGTAAAAGGCAAGTTTGGCCTTGGAGTTCAAAATGAAGCAGGGTAAAGGCTAACATAGTTTTTCCCAAGAGAATGCACTGGTCACAGAAAATACCCACTTCCAACAACACAAGAGATGACTCTACACGTGGACATCACCGGATGGTCAATACTGAAATCAGATTGATTATATTCTTTGCAGCAGAAGATGGAGAAGCTCTATACAATCAGCAAAAACAAGACAGGGGCTGAGTGTGACTCCGATCATGAACTCCTTATTACTAAGTTCAGACTTAAATTGAAGAAAGTAGAGAAAACCACTAGGCCATTCAGGTATGACCTAAATCAAATCCCTTACAATTATGCAGTGGAAGTGACAAATAGATTCAAGGGTAGAGTGCCTGAAGAGCTATGAAAAGAGGTTTGTAACATTGTATGAAGGCAGTGATCAAAACCATCCCCAATAAAAAGCAATGCAAAAAGGTAAGATGGTTGTCTGAGGAGGCCTTACAAATAGCTGAGAAAAGAAGAGAAGCAAAAGGCAAAGGAGAAAACGGAAGATATACCCATCTGAATCAGTCAGTTCAGGCCCTCAGTTGTGTCTGACTCTTGGTAACCCCATGGACTGAAGCATGCCAGGCTTCTCTGTTCTTCAGTAACTCCCAGAGCTTGCTCAAACTCATGTCCATTGAACCAGTGATGCCATCCAACCATCTCATCCTCTGTTGTCACATTCTCCTCCTGCCTTCAATCTTTCCCAGCATCAGGGTCTTTTCCAATGAGTTAGTGCTTCACATCAGGTGGCCAAAGTCAGCATCAGTCCTTCCAATGAATATTAAGGACTAATTTCCTTTAGGATTGACTGGTTCGATCTCCGTGTAGTGCAAAGGACTAAGAGTCTTCTCGAACACCACAGTTCAAAAGCATCAATTCTTCAAGGCTCAGCTTTCTTTATAGTCCATCTCTCACATCCGTCACGACTACTGGACAAAACCAAAGCTTTGACTAGATGGACCTTTGTCAGCAAAGTAATGTCTCTGCATTTTAATATGCCATCTAGGTTGGTCATAGCTTTTCTTCCAAGGAGTAAGCATCTTTTAATTTCATAGCTGCTGCAGTTACCATCTGCAGTGATTTTGGAGCCCAAGAAAATAAAGTCTGTCACTGTTTCCATTACCCCATCTATTTGCTATGAAGTGATGGGACCAGATGCCATGGTCTTAGTTTTTTGAATGTTGAGTTTTAAACCAGTTTTTTCACTTTCATCAAGAGGTTCTTTAGCTCCTCTTCACTTTCTATCTTAAGTGTGGTGTCATCTGCACATCTGAGGTTATTGATATTTCTCCCAGAAACCTTGATTCCAGCTTGTGCTTCATCCAGCCCAGCATTTTGCATAATGTACTCTGCATATAAGTTAAATAAACGGGGTCACAATGTACAGTCTTGATGTACTCAACCAATTTTGAACCAGCCCATTGTTCCATGTCCATTTCTAACTGTTTCTTCTTGACCTGCATATAGTTTTCTCAGGAGTCAGGTAAAAAGGTCTGGTATTCCCATTTCTTTAAGAATTTTCCACAGTTTGTTGTGATCCACACAGTCAAAGGCTTTAGTATAATCAATGAAACAAAAATGTCTAACTCTTTGTGACTCCATGAACTGTAGTCCACCAGGCTCTTCAGTCCATTGAATTCTCCATACAAGGATGTTAAACTGGGTGGCCATTTCCTTCTCCAGGGGATCTTCCTAACCCAGGGATCAAACCCAGACCTCCTACATTGCAGGCAGATTCTTTACCACCTTAGTCACCAGAGGAGCCCACCTATCTGAATGCAGAGTTCCAAAGAATAGTAAGGAGAAATAAGAAAGGCTTCCTAAGTGAACAATGTAAAGAAATAGAGGAAAACAATAGACTGGGAAAAGCTATAGATCTCTTCAAGAAAATGAGAGATACCAAGGGAATATTTGATGCAAAGATGGGCACAATAAAGGACAGAAACAGCATGGACCTACCAGAAGCAGAAGATATTAAGAAGAGGTGGCAAGAATACACAGAATAACTGTACAAAAAGATCTTCATGACCTGGATAACCACAATGGTGTGATCACTCACCTAGAGGCAGACATCCTGGAGTGTGAAGTCAAGTGGGCCTTAGGAAGCATCACTATAAACAAAGCTAGTCGAGGAGGAAAAAAGATGGCGGAGGGAATAGGATGGGGAGAACACTTTCTCCCTCTCTACCTCATCAAAAGAACACTTCAACGCTGAGCAAATTCCACAAAATAACTTCTGACTGCTGGCAGAGGACATCAGGCATCCAGCCAAGCAGATCATTGGCTTCAAAGCCAGGTAGGAAATACTTTATTTTATTTTAAAGAAGGGAGATATAGACAAAGGAGGTAGGGAGGGAATCCCGGCACAGGAAGGGAATCCCGTCCCAGGAAGAGACTCTTAAGAGAGAGGTTCCCTAAAATTGGGGAACTTTCTCACAGCTGTGCATGGGACGAGCCCTGGAAGCACAGAGGGCAACATAACAGGAAGGAAGAATAAATAAACAATTAAAACCAACAGATTACGAATTCAACAGTATAACCCCCAGCGGATAAGCAGCGCAAACGCCTGTGTCCGACAGCAGTGGGGGCTGGGCAGGGAGGAGCATGCCCACGACAGTGCTTTCTAAGAATTGGGCCGTGGGAGACGTAGGCTGCAGGGCTTATCTCGAGAATCCAGGAGTAACGGGGCCAGAATCGGGTCCGCGCGTGGATAGAACGATTTATCCCGGACTAGCAAACCAGACTGGGGGATAACTAACACGCGAAACGCTCGAACATAAGACACATTCAGGCCCGCGCACAGAACAAAGGACAGATCGGAAATAGCCGGCTGCAGACCATCCCCCACCGGCGACAGGCAGCCAGAGCCTTAAGCGCTGGAAGAGGGCAGTCGCAGCTCAAGAGAGACATTACCTACCAAATTGCAAGCAAACTTCTTTATTGAGACTTCTGCAACAATAGTCCATGCCAAACTCCCTACCACTCGGACTTGGAACCAAACCCGGCACCCGGAGGGGACTTACTGAGCGCCAATCCTGAGCGGCTTAAACCGGGGAACTGCATGAAACATAGGTCAGGCCCCACACGGTTATCCCGCGGATTGGGAAGGGGCAAGCCCAGTGCAGAGCTCATCACCACCCTCCCTGTGGCAGGACAGAAATCAGACACGGAAGAGACCAGCAAACAGAGGAAGTCAAACAGAGGGAACTGCCTTGGTAGTGACCCCACACAGTCCTCAACGACAGAGAAAGCTCCAGATACGCCATTTCTACTTTTATGATCAAAAAAAAAATTTTTTTGGGGGATGATGTGGAAGCGTGATTTTTTTTTTTAAGAATTTTGTTTTCTTTCTTTAAAAATTATTTTTTTCCTTTTTAAATTTGTTTATCCTTTTCTTTTTCATCCTTTTTTCCCCTAAACTTCCTTAAATTTTTAAGTCTTCTATATTTCTAGTTATTAATTTTAGAACCTAATATTACTTAAAAAAAAAAACCCTATCGTTTAAGCAAATGCCATATATAGTCTTATTGGTGAAGGAAGTTGTCTTTTAATAATTCTGGAGTCTTTTATTATATTTTACTTTTTTTTCTTTTCTTTTTTTCTCTATTTTTTTAAAAAATTTCTCTCTCCTCCTTCTTCTTCTCTTCAATAATCTATCTTTGAAAATCCAATCTATACTCCAGATTTTTAATCTTGGCATTTTGGTATTTGTTGCCAATTTTGTACTTTTAAAAACCTAATCCTCAGTACCCAGATTTACATGACTAGTGGCTTGACCACTCGCTCCACCTCTGGAATCTCCCTTTCACCATCAGGTGGCTTTTGTCTCCCTCCCTCCCCCCCCTCTCTCTACCCAACTCTATGAACCTCTGTGTGTTCCAGAAGGAGGAGAACTCTAAGGGAACTGGTCACTGACCGGATCTGTATCCCTCCTTCCCATCTCCCTCTTTTATCCTCCTGTCCACCTCTATCTACTTCCTCCCTCTCCTCTTCCATGTATAACTCTGTGACCACCTCTGAGCGGTCCAGACTTCGGAGCAGACACAAGAAAGTGGTTACGGGCTAACTTGCTTTTCCCTCTTATGATTCCACCTAATCCCATTCCACTCACCTCTAACTACTCCCTCCCTCTTCTCTCCTCCAAGTAACTCACCGATCCTCTAGGGACAACCCTCAAGGTGGAGAAACCTATCATCACTAACCTAGATATTTTAACATTAGTGCTGAATAGATGGAGAAATCATGAGGTTATTCTAAAAATAAATCTGAAAACCAGAATCAGGAGGCGTAATTCCAAATCCTGAGATCATCAAAGAATTCCTGAATACAGGAAACATTATCCAATTAGAGCTCATCAAACGCCTTCATACCTATACTAAAACTGAGCACTGCCCAAGGGCCAACAAGCTCCAGAGCAAGACATACCACGCAAATTCTCCAGCAACACAAGGACAAGCCCCTGAGCTTCAATACACAGGCAACTCAAAATACTTCAAAACCATTGACGTCTCATAACCCATTACTTCACACGTCACAGCACTCCAGAGAGAGGAAATCCAGCTCCACCCACCAGAACTCCAACACAAGCCTCCCTGATCAAGAAACTTTGACAAGCCACTGATATAACCCCAAACACAGAGAGGAAACTCTATAATAAAGAGAACTCCACAAATTCCCAGAATATAGCAAAGCCACTCCAAACGCAGCAATATAACCAGGATGAAGAGACAGAGGAATACCCAGCAGGTAAAGGAACAGGAGACATTCCCACCAAACCAAACAAAAGAGGAAGAGATAGGGAATCTACCTGAGAAAGAAGTCCGAATACTGATAGTGAAAATGATCCAAAATCTTGAAATCAAAATGGAATCACAGATAAATAGCCTGGGGTCAAGGATTGAGAAGATACAAGAAAGGTTTAACAAGGACCTAGAAGAAATAAAAAAGAGTCAACATATAATGAATAATGCAATAAATGAGATCAGAAACACTCTGGAGGCTACAAATAGTAGAATATCGGAGGCAGAAGATAGGATTAGTGAAATAGAAGATAGAATGGTAGAAATAAATGAATCAGCGAGGGAAAAAGAAAGGCGAATTAAAAGAAATGAGGACAACCTCAGAGAGCTCCAAGACAATATGAAACACTCCAACATTCGAATTATAGGAGTCCCAGAAGAAGAAGACAAAAAGAAAGACCATGAGAAAATACTTGAGGAGATAATAGTTGAAAACTTCCCTAAAATGGGGAAGGAAATAATCACCCAAGTCCAAGAAACCCAGAGAGTGCCAAACAGGATAAACCCAAGGCGAAACACCCCAAGACATATTTTAATCAAACTAACAAAGACCAAACACAAAGAACAATTACTAAAAGCAGCAAGGGAAAAACAACAAATAACACACAAGGGGATCCCCATAAGAATAACTGCAGATCTTTCAATAGAAACTCTTCAGGCCAGGAGGGAATGGCAAGACATACTTAAAGTGATGAAAGATAATAACCTTCAGCCAAGACTACTGTACCCAGAAAGGATCTCATTCAAATATGAAGGAGAAATCAAAAGCTTTACAGACAAGCAAAAGCTGAGAGAATTCAGCACCACCAAACCAGCTCTCCAACAAATACTAAAGGATAGACTTTAGAAAGGAAACACAAAAAGGACGTATAAACCCGAACCCAAAACAATAAAGTAAATGGCAACAGGAGCATACTTATCAATAATTACCTTAAATGTAAATGGGTTGAATGCCCCAACCAAAAGGCAAAGACTGGCTGAATGGATACAAAAACAAGATCCCTATATATGCTGCCTACAAGAGACCCACCTCAAAACAACGGACACACACAGACTAAAAGTGAAGGGCTGGAAAAGATGTTCCATGCAAATAAAGACCAAAATAAAGCAGGAGTAGCAATACTCATATCCGATAAAATAGACTTTAAAACAAAGGCTGTGAAAAGGGACAAAGAAGGCCACTACATAATGATTAAAGGATCAATCCAAGAAGAAGATATAACAATTATAAATATATATGCACCCAACATAGGAGCACCGCAATATGTAAGACAATTGCTAACAAGCATGAAAGGGGAAATTAACAATAACACAATAATAGTGGGAGACTTTAATACCCCACTCACACCTATGGACAGATCAACTAAGCAGAAAATTAACAAAGAAATGCAAACGTTAAACGATACAATTGACCAGTTAGACCTAATTGATATCTATAGGACATTTCACCCCAAAACAATGAATTTCACCTTTTACTCAAGTGCACACGGAACCTTTTCCAGGATAGATCACATTCTGGGTCATAAATCTAACCCTGATAAATTCAAAAAAATCGAAATTATTCCAAGCATCTTCTCTGACCATAATGCACTAAGGTTAGATCTCAATTATAGGAGAAAAACTATTAAAAATTCCAACATTTGGAGGCTGAACAACACCCTACTGAATAATCAACAAATCACAGAAGAAATCAAAAAGAAATCAAAATATGCATCAAAACGAATGAAAAGGAAAACACAACAACACAGAACCTTTGGGACACTTTAAAAGCAGTCCTAAGAGGAAAGTTCATAGCAATACAGGCATACCTCAAGAAACAAGAAAAAAGTCAAATAAATAACCTAACTCTACACCTAAAGCAACTAGAAAAGGAAGAAATAGAGAACCCCAGAGTTAGCAGAAGGAAAGAAATCCTAAAAACTAGGGCAGAAATAAATGCAAAAGAAACAAAAGAGACCATAGCAAAAATCAACAAAGCCAAAAGCTGGTTCTTTGAAAGGATAAATAAAATTGACAAACCATTAGCCAGACTCATCAAGAAACAAAGAGAAAAAAATCAAATCAACAAAATTAGAAATGAAAATGGAGAGATCATGACAGACAACTCAGAAATACAAAGAATCATAAGAGACTACTATCAGCAATTATATGCCAATAAAATGGACAACTTGGAAGAAATGGACAAATTCTTAGAAAAGTACAATTTTCCAAAACTGAACCAGGAAGAAATAGAAAATCTTAACAGACCCATCACAAGCACGGAAATTGAAACTGTAATCAGAAATCTTCCAGCAAACAAAAGCCCAGGTCTAGACGGCTTCACAGCTGAATTCTACCAAAAATTCCGAGAAGAGCTAACACCTATCTTACTGAAGCTATTCCAGAAAATTGCAGAGGAAGGTAAACTTCCAAACTCATTCTATGAGGCCACCATCACCCTAATACCAAAACCTGACAAAGACACCACAAAAAAAGAAAACTACAGGCCAATATCACTGATGAACATAGATGCAAAAATCCTCAACAAAATCCTAGCAATCAGAATCCAGCAACACATTAAAAAGATCATACACCATGACCAAGTGGACTTTATCCCAGGGATGCAAGGATTCTTCAATATCCGCAAGTCAATCAATGTAATTCATCACATTAACAAACTGAGAAATAAAAATCATATGATTATCTCAATAGATGCAGAAAAAGCCTTTGACAAAATTCAACGTCCATTTATGATAAAAACTCTCCAGAAAGCAGGAATAGAAGGAACATACCTCAACATAATAAAAGCTATATATGACAAACCCACAGCTAACATTATCCTCAATGGCGAAAATTGAAACCATTTCCCCTAAAGTCAGGAACAAGACAAGGGTGTCCACTTTCACCACTACTCTTCAACATCGTACTGGAAGTTTTGGCCACAGCAATCAGAGCAGAAAAAGAAATACAAGGAATCCACATTGGAAAAGAAGAAGTAAAACTCTCACTGTTTGCAGGTGACATGATCCTCTACATAGAAAATCCTAAAGACTCGACCAGAAAACTACTAGAGCTAATCAATGAATATAGTAAAGTTGCAGGATATAAAATCAACACTCAGAAATCCCTTGCATTCCTATACACTAACAATGAGAAAGTAGAAAAAGAAGTTAAGGAAACAATTCCATTCACCATTACAACGAAAAGAATAAAATACTTAGGAATATTCCTACCTAAAGAAACTAAAGACCTATATATCGAAAACTATAAAACACTGATGAAAGAAATCAAAGAGGACACTAATAGATGGAGAAATATACCATGCTCATGGGTTGGAAGAATCAATATAGTGAAAATGAGTATACTACCCAAAGTAATCTACAGATTCAATGCAATTCCCATCAAGCTACCAGCAGTATTTTTCACAGAACTAGATCAAATAATCTCAAGATTTGTATGGAAATACAAAAACCTCGAATAGCCAAAGCAATCTTGAGAAAGAAGAATGGAACTGGAGGAATCAACTTGCCTGACTTCAGGCTCTACTACAAAGCCACAGTCATTAAGACAGTATGGTACTGGCACAAAGACAGAAATATAGATCAATGGAACAAAATAGAAAGCCCTGAGATTAACCCACACACCTATGGACACCTTATCTTCGACAAAAGAGGCAAGAATATACAATGGAGTAAAGACAGTCTCTTTAGCAGGTGGTGCTGGGAAAACTGGTCAACCACTTGTAAAAGAATGAAACTAGACCCCTTTCTAACACCATACACAAAAATAAACTCAAAATGGATTAAAGATCTAAATGTAAGACCAGAAACTATAAAACTCCTAGAGGAGAACATAGGCAAAACACTCTCCGACATAAATCACAGCAGGATCCTCTATGATCCAACTCCCAGTATACTGGAAATAAAAGCAAAGATAAACAAATGGGATCTAATTAAAATTAAAAGCTTCTGCACAACAAAGGAAACTACAAGCAAGGTGAAAAGACAGCCTTCTGAATGGGAGAAAACAATAGCAACTGAAACAACTGACAAACAACTAATCTCAAAGATATATAAGCAACTTATGCAGCTCAACTCCAGAAAAATAAATGATCCAATTAAAAAAATGAGCCAAAGAACTAAATAGGCATTTCTCCAAAGAAGACATACGGATGGCTAACAAACACATGAAAAGATGTTCAACATCACTCATTATCAGAGAAATGCAAATCAAGACCACAATGAGGTACCATTTCACACCAGTCAGAATGGCTGCGATCCAAAAGTCTACAAGCAATAAATGCTGGAGAGGATGTGGAGAAAAGGGAACCCTCTTTCACTGCTGGTGGGAATGCAAACTAGTACAGCCATTATGGAAAACAGTGTGGAGATTCCTTAAAAAATTGCAAATAGAACTGCCTTATGACCCAGCAATCCCACTGCTGGGCATTCACACCGAGGAAACCAGAATTGAAAGAGACACATGTACCCCAATGTTCATTGCAGCACTGTTTATAATAGCCAGGACATGGAAGCAACCTAGATGTCCATTAGCAGATGAATGGATAAGAAAGCTGTGGTACATATACACAATGGAGTATTACTCAGCCCTTAAAAAGAATAAATTTGACTCAGTTCTAATGAGATGGATGAAATTGGAACCGATTATACAGAGTGAAGTAAGCCAGAAAGAAAAACACCAATACAGTATACTGACACATATATATGGAATTTAGAAGACAGTAATGATGACCCTATATATGAGACAACAAAGAGACACAGAGGTATAGAGCGGACTTTTGGACTCTGAGGGAGAGTGAAAGGGTGGGATGGTTTGGGAGAATGGCAATGAAACATGTATATTTTCCTGTAAGAAACGAAGTGCCAATCTATGTTCAATGTAGGATGCAGGATGCATGGGGCTGATGCACAGGATGATTCAAGTAGAGGATGTGGGGTGGGAGGTGGGAGGGGGCTTCGGTATTGGGAGATTGTGTTCACCTATGGCTGATTCGTGTCAATGTATGGCAAAACAAATACAGTATTGTAATTTAAAAAAAATAAATAAATAAATAAATTTAAAAATAAAAAATAAAAATAAACAAAGCTACTGGAAATGATGGAATTCCAGGTGAGCTATTTCAAATCCTAAAAGATGATGCTGTTAAAGTGCTGCACTAACGTGCTTAGTCCCTCAGTTGTGTCTGACTCTTGGCGACCCCATGGACTGTAGCCCACCAGGCTCCTCTGTCCATGGTGATTCTCCAGGCAAAATACTTGAGTGGGTTGCCATGACTTCCTCCAGGGGATTTTCCCATCCCAGGGATCAAACCCAGGTATCTCACATTGCAGGCGAATTCTTTACTGGCTAAGCCACCAGGGAAGCCCAAGAGTACTGGAGTGGGTAGCCTATCCCTTCTCCAGGAGATCTTCCTGACCCAAGAATTGAACTGGTGTCTCTTGCATTGCAGGTGGGTTCTTTACAAGCTGAGATTCCAGGAAAGCCCCTGATCATGCATAACTCATTCATTTCAGTAGTTTTTCATTTTTCATACCTTCTTTTTTCAATATGCCAGCAAAGTTGGAAAATTCAGCAGTGGTTACTGCTTCCCAGGTGGCTTTCTAGGTGACGCTAGTAGTAAAGAACCCGCCTGCCAATGCAGGAGACGTAAGAGTCACAGGTTTGATCCCCCAGTCAGAAAGATACCCTTGAGAAGGGGATAGCAACCCACTCCAGTGTTCTTCACTGGAGAATCCAATTAACAGAGGCGCCTGGTGGGCTACAGTCCATGGGGTTGCAATAGTTGGACATGACAGAAGCGACTTAACACTCACCCATGCAGTGGTCACAGGACTGAAAAAGGTCAGTTTTCATTCCAATCCCAAAGAAGGGCAATACCAAAGAATATTCAAAGTATGGTTCAGTTGTACTCATTTCACATGCGAGCAAGGTAATGCACAAAATCCTTCAAGCTAGGCTTCAACAGTATATTAACCGAGAACTTCCAGATCTGCAAGCTGGATTTAGAAAAGGCAGAGTAACCAGAGATCAAATTGCCAACATCCATTGCATCATAGAAAAGCAAGGGGATTTCATAAAAACATATACTTCTGCTTCATTGCCTACACTAAAGCCTTTGAGTGTGTAGATCACAGCAAACTATGGAAAATTCTAAAAATTTTCTTAAAACCAGACCACTTTACTTTGCTCCTGAGAAACCTGTATACAGGTCAAGAGGCAACAGTTAGAACCAGACATGGGACAATGGACGGGTTCAAAATTGGGAAAGGAGAATGTCAAGGCTGCATATTGTCACCCTGCTTATTTAATTTATATGCAGAGTACATCATGTGAAATACCGGGCTGGATGAAGCACAAGTGGGAATTGAGATTGCCAGGAGAAATATCAATTACCTCAGATATGCAGATGACATCACCTTAATGGCAGAAAGTGAAAAGGAACTAAAGAGCCTCTTGATGAAAGTGAAAGAGGAGAGTGAAAAAGCTGGCCTTAAAACTCAACATTCAAAAAACTAAGATCATGGCATCTGGTCCCACCACTTCAGATGCAAATAGATGGGGAAATGGAAACAGTGACAGATTTTATTTTCTTGGGCTTCAAAACCACTGTGGATTGTGACTGTAGCCATGAAATTTGGAAGAAAAGCTATGACAAACCTAGAAAGTATATTAAAAAGCAGGACATTACTTTGCCTACAAAGGTGCATATAATCAAAGCTATGTTTTTTTTTCTGGAAGTCATCTATAGATGTGAGAGTTGGGCCATAAAGAAAGCTGATCATGAAAGTGTTGATGATTTCTACCTGCAATGTTGAGGACAACTCTTGAGAGTCCCTTGGACTGCAAAGAAATCAAACAGGTAAATCCTAAAGGAAATCAAACCTGAATATTCATTGGAAGAACTGATGCTGAAGCTCAAGTTCCTATACTTTTGCCACCTGATGCAAATAACTGACTCATTGGAAAAGACCCTGATTGTTGGGGGCCAGTGTGAGGAACTCCACCCTTGGCAAATGTCATGAGGAAGGGGGCTTCGGCATACGCAAAGGCGTGACCAAGTCTCAGGAAATTCCCCTGCTCCGGAGCATCTAACCCCAAAATCAGAGCCTATCTTGTACTCTCACCTACGGGGGGCTCTCCCCCATAACCATTTCTCTTGGAGAAGGAGTTAACATGCAGCTCCAAGGCAGTAAAAATTCCTGGGCGTGACTAGAGTGTTTCAACTTACGGGACTCTTCTGAAGGTTATCTAGCCTGCCTGTATAGTTTCCTCCGGCCACAACAGCCCTCCAACCATGAGAGGCACGAGATGTTTTTGACTTACTAAAGGCACATTCTTGTGAGAAGTTAGAAATTCTTAGTATAGTGGGTTGGTTGAGAATTATATTGATAAAGGGTTTCTTCATTTGTTGTGTCAATAATTGCTGCTAATTCCCTGCCCTAGGTGGGACAAGGGTGTCTCAGGTTAAACCTCTCTTCAGACACATGATGGTTTACTACCTCTCAACCATAAACAGCACAGAGAGTTTTGGAGTATTTTGAGAGTCTTAATTAACATAGGACATTTTCTTGTTGTTGAGTCAATGATTGCCGCCAGGCCTCCATATCCTTTAGGTACCTGGGAATATATTAATCAACGTATTTGGAATATAGAAAAGGAAATATAGTCGTTTTTGATGTTAGAGAAATAAGTATTAACCTCAATATTAGACTTTTGAGTTAATGCATTTTCTCTCTTGTAATAGATCACTGTACTTTGTTATAAATCATTGTGTCCTTGCTATGTAAAAATGTAACTTTGTCACTATCTTAAGACTAAGTAGATCTTAAGAGGAACATTGGTGAAAGGATTTTCATTTGTTGGACTGATGTTTGCTGCTAAAATCCCCATATTCCCTGCCCTTAGAAATAAGTATTAACCTTTAAGCACATAGGAGAAATAAGTATTACCCTATAGGAGAAATAAGTATTAACCTTTAAGATTAATCATGTTAACCTTGGGATTAAATAAATTCCTTTCTTGATTGTAACTCATTACACCCTCACCCTATAGGAGGGTGGTGCTTGGTTTAAGGAAAAACACCCTTGGAAAAAATAAGTTTTCTGGTTATCAGAAAGAAAGGGTTGTAAATGTCAGCAGGCAGAAATGGCTTGAAGATGATGTAAAACCCCTAAAACTTTTTTATGTAAAGCACCTGATTTTGATAAGGTTAGGACTGCTGACCCCCACGTGACTCTGTATTCATCCCTATGTGTAACAAAAGGTATATAAGCAAACCCCCAAAATAAAGGATCGGATCAGTTCCGGAAAGACGTTCCTTTCTGCTTCCCAACTTTCTGGCTGAATTCCCATCTGGAGCGTGGGTGCCCGCCATTCAGATGGTGCAAATTCCTTGTCCAGAATTTTATTGGTACCCCACGTAAGCCAAGTTATTCAGCCCCTTTCTCTCTCTCTTACTATTTTCTGGCTGAATTCCCATCTGGTGCATAGGACCCACCAAGCCTACTAACTTTGCCTGGGCTTCTAAGATCAGACCGAGGTGGGCCTCAGTGCCTCCTCTCATTCGGGAGAATGGGAAGATGCCTGCGGCCTACGTAGGTGGTGATTGGTACCCTGTTTTAACCAAGTTATTCGGCCTCTTTTTCTCTGCTAAATTCCTAATCCCTCTTTATCTGTAATTAAATAAGTTTTTCCTAGGATGCCTACTCTGCCCCCACCTTTGAATTACCCTGGATCCACCGGTGCTGGACCCCAGCACCTGATACTGGGAAAGACTGAGGTCAAGGAGAAAGGCATGACAGAGGATGAGATGGTTGGATGGCATCACTGACTCAATGGACATAATTTGAATGAAATCTGGGAGATGGTGAGGGACAGGGAAGACTGGCATGCTGCAGTCCATGGGGTTGCAAAGACTCAAGACAGGAGGATTGAGTGACTGAACAACAGCAGCAATTAATTTATTCTGAGGAGTGTCTGTGCTGTTTTCTGTAGTTGTTGGAGCAATTTAAATTCCTACAAAATGTGCTGAAGTGTGCCCTGTTTCCCACATCCTCACCAATACTTGTCATTTTTTGTGTTTCTGGTAATAGTCATTCTGACAGGTATGAGGTAATAGCTCATTGTGGTTTTGACTTGCATTTCCCTAGTGATTAGTGATGCTGAACATCTTTTTATGTGCCTGTTGGCCATCTGTATGTCTTCTTTGGAAAAATGTCTAATCAACTCCTCTGCCCAATTTTTGAGTTGTCTTGGGGATTTCATTGTTTTTTATTTATATGAGTTATTTATATATTTTGGATATTAGCCTCTTTTTGGATATATCATTTGCAAATATCTTCTACCATGCAGTAGACTGTCTTATAGTTTTATTTATGGTTTCTTTTATGTGAGAAAGCTTTTAGTTTGACATAGCCCCAGGTGTTTACCATTTTGTTTTTATTTTCTGCGCCTGAGGAAACAGAAAAAATATCGCTAAGACAAACTGTAAAAAAGCATACCGCCTATGTTTTGTTTTAGAAGTTTTGTGGTTTCAGCCTTTACTCCATTTTGAGTTTATTTTTCATATGTTGTGAGAAAGTAGACCAGTTTGATTCTTTCACATGGTAGCTGTCCAGTTTTCCTAACACCACTTGTTAAAGAGTCTATCTTTTCCCTATTGTATATTCCTGCTTCTGTCATTCATTAATTGCCCTTATAAGGGTAGGTTCATTTCCAGGCTCTCTATCATGTTTCACTGATCTCAGTGTCTGTTTTTGTGCCAGGATTTTACTGTTTAGATTACTGCAGTTTTGTAGTACAGTTGGATATCAGGAAGTCTGATACCTTCAGGTTCTGTCTTCTTAAGATTGTTCTGGCTATTTGAGTTCTTTTGTGTTTCCATACAAATTTTAGAATATTTTCTAGTTCTGTGAAAAACACCATTGGTATTTTGATAGGGTTGCATTATATCTGTATATTGCCTTGGGTAGTATGGAAATTTTAACAACCTCATATCTTCCAATCCATTAGCACAATGTATCTTTCCATTTGCATTTCTAAATTTCATCAGTGTCTTATTTTTTTCTGAGTACATGTATTTTACCTCCTTAGCTATATTTATTCCCAGGTAGTTTATTCTTTTTTATGTGATTGTGAATGGCATTGTTTTTTAAATTTCTCTTTTTGATAGTTCATTATTAGTATATACAAGCACAGCATTTATATATATATATATATATATAAATTTTGTATCCTACAAATGTACCAAATTAATTGAGAAGTTCTAGTAGTATTTTGGTGGAATATTTAGGATTTTCTATGTATAGTATTGTGTCTACAGTTACGATTTTGCTTCTTTGTTTTCAATTTGAATGCCTTTTATCTGTTTTTCTTGTCTGATTGTTATGGCTAGAACTTCTAATACATTCTGTATTCCAAGGCCAAATTTGCCTGTTACTCCAGGTGTTTCTTGACTTCCTACTTTTGCATTCCAGTCCCCTATAATAAAAAGGACATCTTTTTTGAGTGTTAGCTCTACCAGGTCTCGTAGGTCTTCATAGAACCGTTCAACTTCAGCTTCTTCAGCATTACTGGTTGGGGCATAGACTTGGATTACTATGATATTGAATGGTTTGCCTTGGAAATGAATGGAGATCATTCTGTCATTTTTTGAGATTGCATCCAAGTACTGCATTTTGGACTCTTCTGTTGACCATGAGGGCTACTCCATTTCTTCTGAGGGATTCCTGCCTGCAGTAGTAGATATAATGGTCATCTGAGTTAAATTCACCCATTCCAGTCCATTTTAGTTCACTGATTCCTAGAATGTCGATGTTCACTCTTGCCATCTCCTGTTTGACCACCTCCATTTTGCCTTGATTCATGGACATTGTACAGGAGACAGGGATCAAGACCATCCCCATGGAAAAGAAATGCAAAAAAGCAAAATGGCTATCTGGGGAAGCCTTACAAATAGCTGTGAAAAGAAGAGAAGCAAAAAGCCAAGGAGAAAAGGAAAGATATAATCATCTGAATGCAGAGTTCCAAAGAAGAGCAAGAAGAGATAATAAAGCCTTCTTCAGCAATCAATGCAAAGAAATAGAGGAAAAGAACAGAATGGGAAAGACTAGAGATCTCTTCAAGAAAATTAGAGATACCAAGGGAACATTTCATGCAACGATGGGCTCGATAAAGGACAGAAATAGTATGGACCTAACAGAAGCAGAAGATATTAAGAAGAGATGGCAAGAATACACAGAAGAACTGTACAAAAAGGATCTTCACGACCTGGATAATCATGATGGTGTGATCACTCACCTAGAGCCAGACATCCTGTAATGTGAAGTCAAGTGGGCCTTAGAAAGCACCACTATGAACAAAGCTAGTGGAGGTGATGGAATTCCAGTGGAGCTGTTTCAAATCCTGAAAGGTGATGCTGTGAAAGTGCTGCACTCAATATGCCAGGAAATTTGGAAAACTCAGCAGTGGCCACAGGACTGGAAAAGATCAGTTTTCATTCCAATCCCAAAGAAAGGCAATGCCAAAGAATGCTCAAACTACTGCACAATTGCACTCATCTCACGTGCTAGTAAAGTAGTGCTCAAAATTCTCCAAGCCAGGCTTCAGCAGTACGTGAACCGTGAACTCCCTGATGTCCAAGCTGGTTTTAGAAAAGGCAGAGGAACCAGAGATTAAATTGCCAACATCCACTGGATCATGGAAAAAGCAAGAGAGTTCCAGAAAAACATCTATTTCTGCTTTATTGACTATGCCAAGCTTTTGACTGTGTGGATCACAATAAACTGGAAAATTCTGAAAGAGATGGGAATACCAGACCACCTGACCTGCCTCTTGAGAAATCTGTATGCAAGCCAGGAAGCAACAGTTAGAACTGTACATAGAACAACAGACTGGTTCCAAATAGGAAAAGGAGTACGTCAAGGCTGTATATTGTCACCCTGATTATTTAACTTCTATGCAGAGTACATCATGAGAAAGGCTGGGCTGGAAGAAACACAAGCTGGAATCAAGGTTGCCAGGAGAAATATCAATAACCACAGATATGCAGATGACACCACCCTTATAGCAGGAAGTGAAGAGGAATTAAAAAGCCTCTGGATGAAAGTAGAAGAGGAGAGCAAAAAGTTGGCTTAAAAGCTCAACATTCAGAAAACGAAGGTCATGGCATCCGGTCCCATCACTCCATGGGAAATAGATGGAGAAACAGTGGAAACACTGTCAGACTTTATTTTGGGGGTTCCAAAATCACTGCAGATGTTAATTGCAGCCATGAAATTAAAAGACGCTTGCTCCTTGGAAGAAAAGTTATGACCACACTAGATAGCATATTCAAAAGCAGAGATATTACTGTACCGACTAAGGTCCGTCTAGTCAAGGCTATGGTTTTTCCTGTGGTCATATATGGATGTGAAAGTTGAACTGTGAAGAAGGCTGAGCCCCAAATAATTGATGCTTTTGAACTGTGGTGTTGGAGAAGACTCTTGAGAGTCCGTTGGACTGCAAGGAGATCCAACCAGTCCATTCTGAGGAGATCAGCCCTGGGATTTCTTTGGAAGGAATGATGCTAAAGCTGAAACTCCAGTACTCTGGCCACCTCATGCGAAGAGTTGACTCATTGGAAAAGACTCTGATGCTGGGAGGGATTGGGGGCAGAAGGAGAAAGGGACGACCAAGGATGAGATGGCTGGATGGCATCACTGACTCAATGGACGTGAGTCTGAGTGAACTCCGGGAGTTGGTGATTGATAGGGGAGGCCTGGCGTGCTGCGATTCATGGGGTTGCAGAGTTGGACACGACTGAGCGACTGAACTGAACTGAACTGAGGGAAGTTTTTGGCTACGTTATCTTCACATATCTGCTCTGCCACTTTCTCTCTTTCTTTTCCTTCGGGGACTCCTCTAATGAGAAAGTTAGTATGTTTGTTGTTCAAGAGGTCTCTTAAACTGTCCTCATTTCTTTTTATTCTCATTTCATTTTCTGTTGAGCATCACTGATTTCCACTATTTTGTCTTCCTGCTCATTGATCTATTCCTCTATGTATTTAATCTACTGTTTACTCCTTCTAGTGTATTTTTTAAAATATTTATTTGGTCATGCTAGGTCTTAGTTGTGGCATGTAAAATCTAGTCCCTTGACCAGGGATTGAATTTGAGACCCCCTTCACTGGGACCACAGAGTCTTGGCCCTTGGACCACCAGCGAAGTTCCAATTCCTTCTGGTGTATTTTTAATATTAGTTGTATTTTTCATCTTTGCTTGGTTCTTTATATTTAACTTTGTTGGTGATTTAGTCACTAAGTTGTGTCTAATTCTTGTGACCCCATGGGCTGTAGCCTCCCAGGTTCCTGTGTTCATGGGATTCCCCAGGCAAGAATACTGGAGTGAGTTGCCATTTCCTTCTCAAGGGGATCTTCCTGACCCGGGGATCAAACCCAGGGCTCCTGTATTGCAGGCAGACTCTTTACCAACTGATTTACAAGGGAAGCCTTTACCTTTGTTAAAGCCTCCTAACTTCTCACTCTGTTCATTCAACCTTCCTCCCAGTTCTTTAAACATGTTTACCACCATTACTTTGAACTCTCTATTGAGTAGATTACCTAGATCCAACTTCAGTAATTTCTTCTAGGGTTTTATCTTCTACCTTTTGTCATTTTGCTGTTTGGTTTCCACATAATTTAAAGAAAACAAAGATGTAATTATCCCTAATTCCCTGCATTACTGTATTCCTTTGTATTTTGTCAATTTTTTTTGTAGTGAAACATCTACATTCTTGGGCTTCCCTGGTGGCTCTTTTGTTGTGGTTATTTGTTGTGGTTACTATGGGATTACATTTAACATACTAAAGTCATTACATTCTAATTTGAATTTATCCAGCTTAACCAATAACATACAAGACTCTTCTCCTTTAAAACTTCATCCCATGTCTGGTATTTGGTATCACAAGATTATATCTTTATGCATTAGGTGACTAAAAATATAAACTAATAAAGTACACTAGGATCTTAAGATATGTAGAATACAAAATGCAGAGTTACAAACCAAAGTCACAATAGTACTAGTTTTAGACAAAATTTTAAAAAGTGATGTAGAAAACAAAAAGTGGAGTTAGAAACTGCTATTACAGTAATACTAGACTTTATAATTTCCCATGTATTTACCTTTATTGTGAATTTTATTTTTTCAAGTGGCTGCAAGTTACTGTCTAATTTCCTTTTATTTCACATGCAGGATTGCCTTGAACATTTCTCACAGGACAGGCCTAGTAACAGGCTCCCACAGTTTTGACTTATGTAGGAAGATCTTATTTCCTTGCTCACTTTTGAAGGAACATTTTGCTGAATAGAGGATTCTTGGTTGATGGTGTGGGAGTATTGTTTGCTTTGTTTTGGTACTTCAGTGTATTGGTCCACTGTCTTCCATCCCTTAAAATTTCTAAAGAGAAATAGGCTGATGATACTATTGTTGATGCCTCGCCTGTGATAAGTTAAAATTTCCTCCTTTATCTTTGACTTTCACAATTTTCTTATATACTGTATCTTGTAATGGGTCTCCTTCCTTCATCTTACTTGGAGTTTATTGAACTCTTGGGATATTTATATTTATGTCTTTTATCAAATAAGGGAATATTTCAGCAACTGTTTCTTCAGATATTCTCTGTACCCCTTTCTCGCTCTCTTTTTCAGGGAACCCCACAATGTGTGTATCTTCTTAGTGGTATCTGACAGTTCTCTTTGGTTCTTTTTTTTTCTCATAGTTTTGTTGTTGTTGTTGAACTCTGGACATTTAAAATCTCATAATCTGGTAGTGCTGGAATCATACTCTCCCCTTTTGCCAGGGCTTGTTGTTTTTGCTTATTTTATTTTGATTCTTTAGGCTATCTCTGTGGATAGGATCACATGAGGTTTTAAACTTTCAGTCTTTTCAGATCTTTACTGGACCTGCACCTTTCCCTCATCACATATAATCACTTACTAATTTTTCCCAAACATGAAAGCTGGTGTTCACTGTCCTAATCCTTGATTTCCAGCTCCCAGAATGAGAAAGTAAGAAACAAGGAGAATGAGATTGGGAGCTGACTGAGGCTCAGATCACGAACTCTTTATTGCCAAATTCAGACTAAAATTGAAAAAAGTAGGGAAAACCACTAGACTATTCAGGTATGACCTAAATCAACTCCCTTATGATTATACAGTGGAAGTGAGAAATAGACTTAAGGGACTAGATCTGGTAGACAGAATGCGTGATGAACTATGGATGGAGATTCATGACATTGTACAGGAGGCAGGGCTCAAGACCATCCCCAAGGAAAAGAAAGGCAAAAAGCAAAACAGCTGTCTGAGGAGGGCTTACAAATAGCTGTGAAAAAAAGAGAAATGAAAAGCAAAGGAAAGATATACCCATTTGAATGCAGAGTTCCAAAGAATAGCAAGGAGAGATAAGAAAGCCTTCTTCAGTGATCAGTGCAAAGAAATAGAGGAAAACAATAGAATGGGAAAGACTAGAGATCTTTAGAAAATTAGAGATATCAAGAGAACATTTCATACAAAGATGGGCTCAATAAAGGACAGAAATGGTATGTACCTAACAGAAGCAGAAGATATTAAGAAGAGGTGGCAAGAATACACAGAAGAACTATACAAAAAAGATCTTCATGACCCAGATAATCATGATGGTGTGATCACTCACCTAGAGCTACACCTCCTGGAATGTGAAGTCAAATGGGCCTCAAGAAGCATCACTATGAACAAAGCTAGTGGAGGCTGTGGAATTCCAGTTGAGCTATTTCAAATCCTGGAAAATGATGCTGTGGAAGTGCTGCACTCAATATGCCAGCAAATTTGGAAAACTCAGCGGTGGCCACAGGACTGGAAAAGATCAGTTTTCATTCCAATTCCAAAGAAAGGCAATGCCAAAGAATGCTCAAACTACTGCACAATTGCACGCATCTCACATGCTAGTAAAGTAATGCTCAAAATTCTCCAAGTCAGGCTTCAGCAATATGTGAATCATGAACTTCTTGATGTTCAAGCAGGTTTTAGAAAAGGTAGAGGAACCAGAGATGAAATTGCCAACATCTGCTGGATCATGGAAAAAGCAAGAAATTCCAGAAAAAACATCTATTTCTGATTTATTGACTATGCCAAAGCCTTTGACTGCATGGATCACAATAAACTGTGGAAAATATTGAAAGAGATGGGAATACCAGACCACCTGACCTGTCTCTTGAGAAATCTGTATGCAAGTCATGAAGCAACAGTTAGAACTGGACATGGAACAACAGACTGGTTCCAAATAGGAAAAGAAGTATGTCAAGGCTGTATATTGTCACCCTGCTTATTTAACTTATATGCAGAGTACATCATGAGAAAGGCTGGGCTGGAAGAAACACAAGCTGGAATCAAGATTGCTGCGAGAAATATCAATAACCTCAGATATGCAGATGATGCTACCCTTATGGCAGAATGTGAAGAGGACCTAAAAAGCCTCTTGATGAAAGTGAAAGAGGAGAATGAAAAAGTTGGCTTAAAGCTCAACATTCAGAAAACAAAGATCATGGCATCCGGTCCCATCACTTCATGGGAAATAGATGGGGAAACAGTGTCATACTTTATTTTGGGGGCTCCAAAATCACTGCAGATGGTGACTGCAGCCATGAAATTAAAAGACACTTACTCCTTGGAAGGAAAGTTACGACCAACCTAGATAGTATATTCAAAAGCAGAGACATTACTGTGCCGACTAAGGTCTGTCTAGTCAAGGCTATGGTTTTTCCTGTGGTCATGTATGGATGTGAGAGTTGGACTGTGAAGAAGGCTGAGCGTCGAAGAATTGATGCTTTTGAACTGTGGTGTTGGAGAAGACTCTTGAGAGTCCCTTGGACTGCAAGGAGATCCAACCAGTCAATTCTGTAGGAGATCAGTCCTGGGATTTTTTTGGAAGAGATTATGCTGAAGCTGAAACTCCAGTACTTTGGCCACGTCATGCGAAGAGTTGACTCATTGGAATGATGCTGGGAGGGATTGGGGGCAGGAGGAGAAGGGGACGACAGAAGATGAGATGGCTGGATGGCATCACTGACTTGATGGATGTGAGTCTGAGTGAACTCCAGGATCTGGTGATGGACAAAGAGGCCTGGCATACTGCGATTTATGGGGTCACAAAGAGTCAGACATGACTGAGCGACTGCACTGAACTGAACTGAAAGGCCCATTAAAAGATGAATAGAAAAACAAATTGTGATATGTCCAAACAAGCAAATACTACCATCCAATAAAGCAATGCGATGGAAGAAATCTGAAAATGATTATGATGTTTGAAGTGAAAAAAAGCAAAAATGAATTTGTTATTTAATGTTAAGTGTTAAACATTTTGTTGTTCCATTTGTACAAAAGTCTAGAATTGGAAGTTTTTAGTGAAAGACAGTAAATCAAAGATCATGGGAACAGAGTGCAAGGGATGGAGGACAAGAGGGATTATAAAGGAGGATGAGGTAACTTACAGGGTGATGAATTTATTAAATATCATATTATATGTGTACAAATATAGATACTGTGCATGCATGCATGCTAAGCTGCTTCAGTTTTGTCCACTTCTTTTTAACTCCATGGACTGTAGCCCCCTAGGCTCCTCTGTCCATGGGACTCTCCAGACAAGGATACTGGAGTGGGTTGCCATGCCCTCCTCCAGAGGATCCTCACAAGCCAGGGATCGAAACTGCATCTCTTATGTTTCCTGCATTGGCAGGTGGGTTCTTTACCACTAGTGCCAACTGGAAAGCCCTATGTATATGCCTATAAATATGATAAAACATCACACTTTACACCTTAAATGTTTGCAGTTTACTGACCACCAGTTGTATCAGTAGAACTTTCAAAAAATTATTTGACATAAAAATCTGGATCTCCTGCTTCTCTTGAAGAACTGGAAGATTTGACAAACATATTTACTTGACCATAACTATTCTCATCCCTTTTGTGGGAGAGTTACTTCAATAAAAGGAAAGAATGACAAGCAACAAACACTGTGAGTTACAAAAGTCACATTCTTGAGCTACTATATTTCTCTTCTTTCAGTCTCCATTTTCTTGCCTAACAGTGTCTTTGAAGTAAACAGTCTAAGTAGTCCCAGGAATCCAGAAAGCTTTAAGATTTTTTTGCTTTGCCAGTGACATTTTCCATAGGAAAAATGTAAATCTTGAACTCTGAGAGCATCTATTCATGCTCATCCCTCATAGCTTTAGTGACCAGAATATTTCTGGAAGCACTTTATATGGGGTATCCTCTTTAGCTCTCTGTGTGAATCTAATCTAATCACAGCCAGTGTGTGAATATAATTATGATGGATTCCAGTGACCTTAGAATACTCATGATTTCCTCCAGGGAAGAGGGGAATATAGAAGTGTGCCTTTCCTGGGTACACTGGGTTAGCTGATGCACACTTGGATTGGGAAGATCCCCTGGAGAAGGAAATGGCAGCCCACTTCAGTACTCTTGTCTGGAGAATTCCTTGGATAGAGGAGCCAGCAGGCTACAAACCACAAGGTTGCAAAGAGCCGGACATGACTTACTGACTGAGCACACTCAGAAGAGAGAAGACTTCTGCCACAGTACTGGCAGTGATTTAACTCAGGCAAGGGCCTTGGGCAGGTCAAACTGCAGTACAGGTCTCAGAGTTTCCCACATAATTGGTACTCACAGGGAATCTCCCCACTGTGGATGTTCAGATGTATGATACAATTTTTGGTTGATGGCTACTTTATAAAGACTACTCTCAGAAATTCTCCTGCTGTCATTTTCACTGACTAAGCAGAGAGCAAACATCCTGCACGGCAGAGGCCTTTCTCCAGTTTGAACTTTCTGGTAACAAATGAAGAAAGGCCATTAGCTAAAGGCTTTTCTGCAGTGTGACTTCTCTGATATTTAATGAGCTGGACTTGTGGCTAAAGAATGTCCTACATTCATGGCATCCATAAGGCCGTTCTCCACTGTGTATTCTATGATGTTAAACAAGGCTGAAGGCTTGTCCACACTTGCTGCTCTCATAATGCTTTTCACCAATGTGAACTCTCTGGTGTATGATAAGACTAGACTTATGGCTAAAGATTTTTCCACATTCAAGGCACTAATATGGTGTTTTTCCCATGTGAGCTTTTTGGTATTCAACAAGCATCAGTTCAGTTCAGTTCAGTCGCTCAGTCGTGTCGGACTCTTTGCAACCCCATGAATTGCAGCACGCCAGGCCTTCCTGTCCATCACCAACTCCCGGAGTTCACTCAGACTCACATCCATCGAGTCAGTGATGCCATCCAGCATCTCATCCTCGGTCGTCCCCTTCTCATCCTGCCCCCAATCCCTCCCAGCATCAAAGTCTTTTCCAATGAGTCAACTCTTCACATGAGATAGCCAAAGTACTGGAGGTTCAGCTTTAGCATCATTCCTTCCAAAGAAATCCCAGGGTTGATCTCCCTCAGAATGGACTGGTTGGATCTCCTTGCAGTCCAAGGGACTCTCAAGAGTCTTCTCCAACACCACAGTTCAAAAGCATCAATTCTTCGGCGCTCAGCCTTCTTCACAGTCCAACTTTCACATCCATACATGACTAATGGAAAAACCATAGCCTTGACTAGATGGACCTTAGTCAGCAAAGTAATGTCTCTGCTTTTGAATATGCTATCTAGGTTGGTCATAACTTTTCTTCCAATTAGTAAGCGTCTTTTAATTTCATGGCTGCAATTACCATCTGCAGTGATTTTGGAGCCCCCCAAAATAAAGTCTGACACTGTTTCCACTGTTTCTCCATCTATTTCCCATGGAGTGATGGGACCGGATGCCATGATCTTTGTTTTCTGAATGTTGAGCTTTAAGCCAGTATAAGCGATAGCAAAAGAGATGGTGAAGGGCTGGCCAGTGAGGCAAAAGTGATTTTATCCTTGAGTTATTAGGGCCAGTCCTTCCAGTTCATTCTCACAGATTCCACAGAAAGAATATCTAAGGATTTGGGACAAAAGCCACTGCAGAGCCTTCCCTGGTCCACCAAGAACTAGTGTTACCAAAGGAAGAAGGCCACTGTACTTCCTATCTGAGTAACCTTTAACCTAAGAGATGCTCTTGGAGCTAGAGCTCCAGCTAGCTTATGAACTCCATCTAGCTTATGGCTCCTAGTGAGGCTAGGCACTTTCTGACTACTATTTCAAGTTTGAGAACTGAGTAACAATACACAGTAACAGCATAGATCACAAGTCCCTTGAACGTTTATGATCTGACAGATTAGGTTACTAGTTCTAATTCCCAGGAAGTTATGAAATGGTCACAGAGACCATGAAAGGAGAGTTCAGTCCACATTCTTCATCCATCTCTCTCCATTTCACAAAGGTGACATTAGGTGCCTCTTGATATTAGGTCCATATAATCCCCCGACAGGGTTTCTGCCATAAGCTGTATGAGGTCACCATGGAATCGCAGATTAGGACCCAGCTCTTGGTTCACACATGTGTGTCTCTTACAATAAGTCACACACACAAGCACACCGTAGAGTTAGTAAAGTACAGTAGAAAATGTGTTTGATAAGAGAACAAAGAAATACATCTCCAAGCATCCTTACCTTGCCATGAAGAATCCCAGACAAGCCAAGATGAAAGATTGTTGCTGAGCCGTGAAAGACACCACGATTCTTGGCCTGATTCAAAAGCTGTTGTTATATCTTAAATTATCTTTGACTCTATCCATATGTTTTCTGTCACAAAAACCAGACTTATAATTTTGTTGAAATAACTGGTGAGAACAAGCCTATTTTTACTTCCTGTTTCTTGAAATTTCCTTGAAGGCTACCCTAGGGGCTTCAGTAAAGAATCTGCCTGCAATGCAAGATATCCGGCTTCAATCCCTGGGTTGGGAAGAGCCTCTGGAGAAGAGAATCACTACCCATTCCAGCATTCTTGCTTGGCAAATTCCATGGACACGGGAGCCTGGCAGGATATGGACATGAGTGAGCAACTAACAGCTGCACTTTTGGTTGATGTCAAGAATTTAGTTTGGGGGAGTAAACAAAGATAAATGTAGATGAAATTCGGAATAGTTGACATTTCTACAATGTCAATTCATCTCATACAAGGATATGATTTAACTCTTTATCTATTAAAATTTTATTTTGTACTTTTCAAAAAAGTTTAGACCTTTTTAGTATGACTTGAACACTTTAATACAAGGTCTAGCAGACCATCCAGCACTTGATAGATGTAAAGCCAAGGTGTAGAAGAGTGAATGGGTGAATTTAAATACCTAAGTCCAGCCAGCATGTCAAAGAAGAGCCAGAACTCAAGGTCCTGGCCAATTAGCCCCAAGTACCAAGTTCAGCTCTCAGTATGTGATTTTATTATGCCTACCTGGCCAGAAGGTAGAGAGATTTTACCAGTTATGCCACTCTTTATATGGGTCATGCTGACTGTAGCCTGACATTGCACTAGACCCTAGGAAACAGACAAAACCTAGGCCCTTTCTTGGAGCCTAACAAATTTCCTATGGTAATGCAACTACCCATTCATGCTCTTAGAAGTAGCCTGGAGGGTTCAGGACGCATTCCCACGTGGCACATTCTGCAATTCGCACTTACAGCATGAGATGTTTCCATGGTAACAACATTCCCACTGAGGTAGCTTCTTCCATCTACTCCCTTCTTCCTGGTTCAACACTTCAAGGGGATCCTGATCCCCATGGCAGGACCAAAAACACCAGTGGTACTAAGTGTTCCTGAAGAAATGCTGGCTCCTCAGAAGTCACCCACCTAAGATGTAGAAAATAGCAAATTCCACTGGGAGGGAGAAGGGATCTGTAATGAAGCTGCTCAGTCTTTGCCTGAGACACCTGTCAATAACCAGAGGGACAGTTAAAGGATTAGAGGCTCTGCCACTGTGCTAAAGGTCAGAGTGGGAGACATGCTCTCTGTGGCCATGGACAACACTTGAATTCTTCCAGGCTGCCAAAGTAGGGGGTTGTGTACGTGTTATCTTGCTTAATGTTGATGCATAATCCCCATTCAACAGATGACAGAATGACTTGATAAAGTTGCAGCAAAGTTGCCTAGGGTCCCGCAGCTTGTCAGCGACAGGGCCTAGGTTTACTTTGTTCTGTCTGACTCTAGTCCCCATGCTCTCAATGATCACATGTGTCACTTCTCACCATCTCCCAAGACCTACTGGCTCACATCCTCCCCACAGCACAAACACACACACTGGGCACACTGAGCAATGCTGCAGTTATTTTATTAGAGTCAGACTGATACAGACCACACCAGGTGGGACAGGTGTCTGGATTCCAGCTTCAGATGAGAAGGAAAACAGGGTAGGAAGCACGAGTGCAGGCTGGCATCCTGGGCAAAGATTATTTCAGCAAAGACGTCAGACTGAGACCTAATCCTAAACCAGTGTTCACCACCGAGGACAACTTATAGCCAGTGCAATCTTTACTGAAGATGACGGAAAGCTGGAAAGGAGGAGGAGGGACAGGATATGAGCCCATACCCAGGCTATCCTGTCTCCCTAGGATCACCTCACGCCTCACCCTCAGGGGATTCAGCCCCATCCCCAGCAAGAACCTCCGCCCACAGATCCACCACTGGAGAGGGGGCTGCCAGCAGGCACCAGAGGAAGGATGGCTCCCTAACAGCCAAGACACAGGCATCAGGAAGGAGACAGAGCCACCAGCCATGTCAGGAAGGGGAGGAGATGGCAAGGGTCAGCAGGGCACAGCTGGGACAGGTCCTGAGGGAGGAGCAAGGTGCTGGAGTCTGGGTTTGGGTTATATCTCCTGCACCTTGAGCCTCTTCTGTCAGGAGTGCTGCATGGACAGAATGTGCATGCATGTGTCATAAACAACCTCGTGTATCCTGTGAGTTTCTATTAATGATTGAAACTGCTCATGGAAAACTTCTCATTTTAAACACTTCATTACAGAGAAATATGCAGAGACAGACTATTCACAATCTCCAGTACTATCTGATGAGAACAAGAAAGAAAAGATTGGCCATCAGTAAATACATTGCTAACTCAGGTGAGCAGTCACAGGTACCTAGAAGCCTCCTCAGGAGCCAGGCACCAAAACACCACAGTGGAAAGTCAGGCTTGTAGACATGGAGCCTATGTCAGTGGAAATGGGGCTCTCAGCCCAAGCAATGGCCAACAGAGTGGGAACAAAAGGAGGTGACAGGATCACAGGCCAGAAACTTCACAAAGCCAGAGAGTCCCATGCTGGAAAGAGACTCTAAAGGCAGGGGCTCCTTTTCAATATTCCTAAAATAGAGCTGGGGGCTTCCTAGATGGCTCAGTGGTAAAGAATCTGCCTGCCAAGCAGGAGACATGGGTTTGATCCCTGGGTTGGAAAGATCTGCTGGAAAAAGAAATAGCAACCCATTTCAGGATTCTTTCCTGGAGAATCCCATAGACACAGGAACCTGGGAGGTGACAGGCCATGGGATTGCAAAGAGTTCGGCATGACTTAGGGAGTAAATTACCTACACCAAAATAGAGCTGACAAAACTACACGTGTGTGAGCTGAATGCGTCCTTTCCTGCCAAAGATTACAATTCTACTCCTCCAATGCTGGCTCCCAAACTGAAGGAAACACACACACACACACACACACACACACACACACACACACACACGAATCAACACACTTGGCCCATTGCACTGATATTAGTTCTCTTTCTGTGACCCGATTGGCATGATGCAGACGTATTCAGTAACAAGAGGCTGGATGTGCAGGCAGACTGCACTTGCATATTATAGGTGCTGTGGGGGCGTGAGAGCTCAGTCATTTCAGTCTGACTTTGGAATCTGCCAGGCTCCTCTGTCCATGGGATTTTCTGGGCAAGAATACTGGAATGGGTTGCCATTCCCTACTCCAGGGCATCTAAATGACCCAGAGATGGAACCCATGTCTCCTGCATTGCATGTGATTCTTCAACACTGAGCCACTGGAGAAGCCCATTACAGGTGCTGTAGGGTGGACCAAAGGTTTATGTAGTTCTCTGTTAATAGCTCTTGTCTGTCAAACATCCCAAGACTGCATAATCTATTACCGCGTGGCATACTGCACTATGCATACGAGTTCTCAGAGGGAGGGTTAGGGGAGAGTAGATTACCGTGATTCTCAGATGATTCAGCCTGTTCACAAGTCCGTTCTCAGTGAAGCAATCCTGGGTTTTTTCTAGTGCTACTTTTTCTGCATCAGTAGCTTCAACCAAATCGAGGGTTTTGTTCAACAATGGCGGTGGTAATGCAAGGCTTACAGTGGTAAGGACTCCATAAAAAACAGGGCAGGCTTCGGCTGAAGGCACAACAGAAAACACCTTGTCACAAAAATAACCAAGGTAGAAGACTCCTGTTTCCCACTGTCTGATTGGGAACTCACTCATCCAAAGCTTCAGACTCACCTCCCACAGGGACCCCCTCTTCCAGGACTGCTTACATCCCAGAAAGAAACCCTTCTCTATGAGGCACTCCCAGCAGAGGAAGCAGCAAGAGGAGCTAGGCCTGGAAATCCTTCCTCCCTTGACCACGGACCGCAGGTATACCACCCTACTTCCTCCCTTCCAAAGAGCACCATTACCCTAAACAAACTATCCCCCAGGGTATGTGCAGATAATGACCCGTCCAACTCCACACCACCCCCGTCCATTCAAAGACTGAAAACCTCAGGAGTTTGTGCCAGACTCCTGGGCACTGATCTGCCAGCTGCCCTCAGGATCTGCCCCTTGAAGTGGCTTGGACAGGACTGGGAAGGATGCAGTGAGACAGCACCAGGCAAGGATCAGCAGGGCCATCTGGGACCCTCCTTCCTACCCTCAGGCGTCTGGAAGCTCAGCTCTCTGGTCACCAGCAAGGCCAGCAAAAGCAGTGCTCCCTTCATCGTGGCGGCGGCGGGAGTGCTCTGCTCAGGGCAGGGTTTCTGCGGCTTTATAAACCACAAGCTTCCTGAGCCCAGCCCACATACCTCCCAGGAAGACCAAAGGCCTGTGGTCACACAGCTGGGCACAGGTGGCTCCCTAGGTCCTTGGGGGTGTTTACTGTGGGAAGCCTTTCCTACTCTGAGAGCAGAGCTCCTGGAGAATATGTGGGGATATCTTTGCCAAAGTCTAAGTGGAGCTGACATTTCTGACTCCATTTGGAGCCAAGTGCTTTGTTGCCCCAGCCCAACCATCATCTGTTTTTCTGAGCATCCATCCGCCAGCCTATCCTGGTTCCAAGGGCAGCACTCTCTCAAACTGAGCAGATGGAATTACAGGAGGGCCAAGGACAGCTCTACACCACTGTCAGGTGGAAAAAGCTCATCCAGAATCCTTCCTTTTTTTCCCAAATTTAAGTCCTCGAGAAAAGAATACCACACTGGGCCTTATTGAAGCCCCTGAATATCCTAACATCTTAATGAAGCCCCCAAATGTCTCTAGACAGGGCCCTGATGACTGGTGGACAGTAGCATTGGGCTCTGAATCATTCCGATCTGGGAACTCTCAGGACTTAAGTCATGTGGGTTTTTTCAGGGGCTGGTAATTCTGTAATTTTGAATCATGCCACCAACTTTTCTCAAATATTCAAGAGAGAAAGTTCCTATGTCCTAGACCCCTAGTGGCTCCAGTCTTTCCCCTTCTTCTGGCTGTCCCACCCTCCTCCATCTGTGAACCTGGTCTCAAGAGATGTTTGGACTACAGTCTATCCAGAGGCATCAGGGAGTAGCTGTGGGGTTGTAGAGTTTATCTCCTGGGACAGAGGCTCTGAGGTCTACCCAGAGGGCTGGGTCCACCAAGAGGGCTGGGTCCACCACAGGGGGCAGTGCATGTGTGCAAACTCTCTCAAGAGACAAACTCAACCTTCCACGCTACCAAAGCAGTTTGTTGGGACAAACAAATTGAGACAGTCCTTAAAAAATCTAGAAGCAAAGTCTGAGAAGCTCCCAATGGCAAAACTGCAAACAGTTTGAAGACAAAATAAATAAAACAGAATTAGATGATAACCCAAAATATAAAGTAATCTGTATCAGTCCATACTGATACACATATCAGTTCAGCTCAGTCACTCAGTTGTGTGTGACTCTTTGTGACCCCATGGACTGTAGTACGCCAGGCCTCTCTGTCCATTGCCAACTCCTAGAGTTTACTCAAACTCATGTCCATTGAGTAAGTGATGCCATTCAACCATCTCTCATCCTCTGTTCTCCCCTTCTCCTGCCTTTAATCTTTCCCAGCATGAGGGTCTCTTCCAATGAGTCAGTTCTTCACATCAGGTGGCCAAAGTACTGGAGTTTCAGCTTTAGCATCAGTCCTTCCAATGAACACCCAGGACTGATTTCCTTTAGGATGGACTGGTTGGATCCCCTTGCAGTCCAAGGGACTCTCAAGCGTCTTCTCTAACACCACAGTTCAAAAGCATCAGTTCTTCGGTGCTCAGCTTTCTTCACAGTCCAACTCTCACATCCATACATGACCACTGGAAAAACCATAGCCTTGACTAGACGGACCTTTGTCGGCAAAGTAATATCTCTGCTTTTGAATATGCTATCTAGTGTGGTCATAACTTTCCTTCCAAGGAGTAAGCATCTTTTAATTTCATGGCTGCAGTCACCATCTGCAGTGATTTTGGAGCCTCCCCAAGATAAAGTCTGACACTGTTTCCACTGTTTCCCCATCTATTTCCCATGAAGTGATGGGACCGGATGCCATGATCTTTGTTTTCTGAATGTTGAGCTTTAAGCCAGCTTTTTCACTCTCCTCTTTCACTTTCATCAACAAGCTTTTTAGTTCCTCTTCACTTTCTGCCATAAGGGTGGTGTCATCTGCATATCTGAGATTATTGATATTTCTCCCGGCAATCTTGATTCCAGCTTGTGTTTCTTCCAGCCCAGCCTTTCTCATGATGTACTCTGCATATAAGTTAAATAAGCAGGGTGACAATATACAGATTCATTTTCCTATTTGGAACCAGTCTATTGTTCCAGGTCCAGTACTAACTCTTGCTTCCTGACCTGCATATAGGTTTCTCAAGAGGCAGGTCAGGTGGTATGGTATTCCCATCTCTTGAAGAATTGTCCACAGTTTATGGTGATCCATACATTCAAAGGCATTGGCATAGTCAGTAAAACAGAAATAGATAATTTTCTGGAACTCTCTTGATTTTTTGATGATCCAGCAGATGTTGGCAATTTGATCTCTGGTTCCTCTGCCTTTTCTAAAACCAGCTTGAACATCTGGAAGTTCACAGTTCATGTATTGCTGAAGCCTGGCTTGGAGAATTTTGAGCATTACTTTACTAGCATGTGAGATGAGTGCAATTGTGTGATAGTTTTGCATTGCCTTTCTTTGAGATTGGAATGAAAGCTGACCTTTTCCATCCTGTGGCCATTGCTGAGTTTTCCAAATTTGCTGGCATATTGAGTGCAGCACTTTCACAGCATCATCTTTCAGGATTTGAAATAGCTCAACTGTAATTCCATCATCTCTACTAGCTTTGTTCATAGTGATGCTTTTTAAGGCCCACTTGACTTCACATTCCAGGATGTGTGGCTCTAGGTGAGTGATCACACCATCTTGATTATCTGGGTTGTGAAGATCTTTTTGTACAATTTTTCTGTGTATTCTTGCCACCTCTTCTTAATATCTTCTGCTTCTGTTAGGCAAATTTGGCCTCAGAGTATGGAATGAAGCAGGGCAAAGACTACTAGAGTTTTGCCAAGAGAACACATTGGTGATAGCAAACACCCTCTTCTAACAATACAAGAGAAGACTCTACACATGGACATCACCAGATGGTCAACACCAAAATCAGACTGATTATATTCTTTGCAGCCAAAGATGAAGAAGCTCTATACAGTCAGCAAAAACAAGACCGGGAGCTGGCTATAGCTCAGATCATGAACTCCTTATTGCCAAATTCAGACCTAAAGAAAGTAGAGAAAACCACTAGACCATTCAGATATGACCTCAATCAAATCCCTCATGATTATACAGTGGAAGCGAGAAATAGATTTAAGGGACTAGATCTGATAGACAGAGTGCCTGATGAACTATGGATGGAGGTTGGTGACACTGTACAGGAGACAGGGATCAAGGCCATCCCCATGGAAAAGAAATGCAAAAAAGCAAAATGGCTGTCTGGGAAGGCCTTAAAAATAGCTGTGAAAAGAAGAGAAGTGAAAAGCAAAGGAGAAAAGGAAAGATGTAAGCATCTGAATGCAGAGTTCCAAAGAATAGCAAGGAGAGATAGAAAGCCTTCCTCAGCAATCAATGCAGAGAAATAGAGGAAAACAACAGAATGGGAAAGACTAGAGATCTCTTCAAGAAAATTAGAGATACCAAGGGAACATTTCATCCAAAGATGGGCTTGATAAAGGTCAGAGATGGTATGGACCCTGCTGTTTACCTGGTGCCAAACTGTGTTGGAGGTAATGAAGATAATGGTGACCTCCTTCAAAGATCTGTTGAATGATTACATTACTATATGATTACATAAATGTGGGAGAGGAGACCACCAATCCTTACAAAAACATCCTGAATAAGAGTCATAGATTATCCCATCCAGGAGAAATTACTGCCCTGCCCTCTCTGAGCATAGGCTAGACTTAGGAACTCATTTTCAAAGAGATGGAGAAGGAAATGGCAACCCACTCCAGTATTCTTGCCTGGAATTCCCCATGGATGGAGGAGCCTGGTGGGGTACTGTCCATGGAGTCACAGAGTTGGACACGACTGAGCGACTTCTCCTTCCAAAGAGAAGAGGAGTGGAAGGGGAAAGTAGTTCAGAAACTTGGCGAACATATAATCAACTAATCAAGGCTGATATTTCCAGGGGTAAGACACATTGCTGTCATGTGTACCCTGATGAAAGGGGATGAAAGGGCACTTCTCCTGTGTGGAGTCTTCTTCAAAACCCAAAGTCTGAACCCACTGTACATTATGAGACTAACAGCACACAAACTCAGCTTGAGGATCCCTCTAACATCCTTGGCGAGTCCCCTTGAGACTATCCAGGCAAAACAGAGTAGGGGATAATGAGTAATCCACAGAGGAGAGGATACTGGGGACACATGACGATGAATGCAGTGTGCGTAGTTGCAGGTTGGATCCTGGAACCCAAAGCGACATTAATGGGCAATCCAGTGAAATCCAAATGAAGTATGAGGTTCAGTTAGCTGTAATGTTCCAGTGTTGTTTCTCAGGTTTGACAAATATTTGCAACTACTCTATACATCAGAGATTGTTTCAAATGTAATGTTATTAATAGCAACTTGACACAAGAAGCTCAATGTGGTACTGTGTGACAAGCTAAAAGGATAGGGTGGGATGGGAGGTGGGGGGTAGGTTAAAGAGGCAGGAGACGTACCTATGCTTACAGCGGAGTCATGTTTTATGGCAAAAGACCACACAGTATTGTAAAGTAATTATCCTCCAAATAAAAACACATTAAAAAAAATCTGCATTGGGAAATGGCCACATCAATGGCATTCCTCCATTGACTGACCCTGACCAGCTCTTCACCTTGATGTCACCAAATGTCCCCACGATTCGGGGACGTCTCAGAGGATCCTGTAGAACCTTCAGAAGGGCACTTGGCTGGATTTATAGCAGCCACCTGTGTTATTCAGCATTCTAAGCCCTGGCTCTTCTCCTCACAGAGCTGCAGAGGGCACTGGGGGCAGTGTCTTCTGAAGGACAGGAGGCATGGGACCCACGGGCAGGGGTCCCACCACATAGAAATCCTGCCCCCACAGACAAAGTGCCAGCATGTGCAGCCTGGGCCATGTGGTGTTCACCTTTTGCCCAGGAACCTCTGAGACACATCTGCAGCCACCTGAGCCCCTCATGGGGTGCCCTTCAGAGCAGTGGCCCCTAGGCAGCAGGAGCCATGGCGAGGAGGGGTTCCACAGAAATCAGCTGACACTGCAGCTCAGTGCTTGGTGCCTCTTTGCCAAGAGCAGTTACCGGATGTGAATCCTATTTGGCATAGGGTTCTGAGTGTGGTCACACCTTTGTGTCCCAAATTCAGATCAGGCATTCAGTAAACTTAAATCCACTGCAGGTCACTCAGAAATAACAGCCAGGTGCCTCCAGCCAAAAGCTACTTGATTCTGACTTATGAAATATTTAACATCTTTATTTTATTTATTTTCTCCCAAGAAATATTCATAAGCACATCCTATAGTAAATAAAACTAAAAATATTCTCATTATTGACTCCAGAGAAATGGAATATTACTGTCATTATTCTAACACTGTGCAGCATCTACCGAATGCTGGCCCCTCTCCTAGTCCTGGGATGCAGCAGCACACAGCACAGCTCTCGCTCTCCTGCAGCTCTTCATCACCTAAGGGGGAGTGAAAGACAGTGACCCCATGGGAAGAAGTGCTCTGGGCGAAGATGAAGCAGGGAGAGAAGACAGAGGGCTGTGGGGGGATGAGCAGAGGGCAGCATGCTTTGATATGAGGCCTCAGTAGTCCGGGGAAATCTGTGCCCTGTGATACTTGAAGACACCTGAGGATGAGGGAATGAATCATGCAGCCACTGGAGGAAGAGCCTTCCAGGCCAGGAGGGCTCCCCGTGCAGAGTCCCTGCTGCAGGAGCACACTTGGTCAGGTCAAGGAGCAGACAGAAGGCACTGAGGGAGGAGAGAAAGGCAGGGATAAGTTCACAGAGGCAGCAGCAGTGCAGAGCTGGTTGTGCAACCGGCCCAGAGATTGTGGCCTAGAGTGGGCCTGGCTTAGATGGAGGGAACAGTACAGAGACACTCAAGAGTAGAAAGAGGCTGCAGAAAATGGTTGTACCTAGAGACAGTCATACTGAGTGAAGAAAGTCAGAGAAGCAGAAACATTTTATGACAACTTTTATATGTGGCATCTAAAAATACATAATATAAATGAAGTTATTTATAAAACAAAAGCAGACTCACAGACTTGGAAAACAAACATTATGGTTGCCAGGAGAAAGGTGAGAGAGAGTGAGGAAGTTTGGGATGGACGATGCTGTATTTAAAATGGATGGCCACAGCAGATGATTGGATAAGAAAGCTGTGGTACATATACACAATGGAATACTACTCAGCCCTTAAAAATAATAAATTTGACTCAGTTCTAATGAGATGGATGAAATTGGAACCGATTATACAGAGTGAAGTAAGCCAGAAAGAAAAACACCAATACAGTATACTGACACATATATATGGAATTTAGAAGACAGTAATGATGACCCTATATGTGAGACAACAAAGAGACACAGAGGTATAGAGCGGACTTTTGGACTCTGAGGGAGAGGGAAAGGGTGGGAGGGTTTGGGAGAATGGCAATGAAACGTGTATATTTTCTTGTAAGAAACGAAGCACCAATCTATGTTCAATGTAGGATGCAGGATGCATGGGGCTGATGCACAGGATGATTCAAGTAGAGGATGTGGGGTGGGAGGTGGGAGGGGGCTTCGGCATTGGGAGATTGTGTTCACCTATGGCTGATTCATGTCAATGTATGGCAAAACAAATATAGTATTGTAATTAAAAAAATAAATAAATTTAATAATAAAAAATAAAATAAAATAAAATGGATGGCCAACGATGACCTACTATTGCACAGGGAACTCTGCTCAGTGTTATGAGGCAGCATGGATAGGAGGAGAGTTTGTGAAAGAATGGATACATGTGCATATATATGGCTCAGTCCCTTTGTTGTCTTCCTGAAACTCTCATAACCTTCTTAATTGTCTATAATCCAATACAAAAAAAAATCTCAAAAGAAAAAAAGAAAGAAGTTGCAGAAAATATTTCTGTGTAGAATGAGATACTATCAAAGTTGCCAAGTGGAAGGACTTGGTCAAGAGAAAACTAGAAATTTCTCGGCCAGCACATAGAAGAGGTTTCCAGCCTCCAGAAACTGATTCAGGGAAGTGGCCCAGCAGAGGCCACTGACAAGATCAAGGACACAGTGATAACAGCAGGGCAGGGCAGGATCCACCAGAGAGCCTGACCAAGGGGTCAGGACTTTTGCTCTGGCTTGCCTGGCACTTACTCCCTGTGAGACCATTCCTAAGCTCAAAGTCCACACCAGCCTGACTTCAAGATCACATGTTGTTCTGACGGGCTGTCATAGGGCAGCATTCAGGAGGCCTGATTTTTGAGCATTTTTGCCCTGTTTAGTCAACCTGGGGATTTTCAGTTGTTAAGCTTCCTGAGTCAGCTGTCCCTCCCACAGAGCCCTCCAAGGGGAAGGAGGCTGAGCCAGTGCCCTCTGTGGACTCAAGGACTAGCATCTTGCCAACACACACAGCCCTTCCTGTGCAGCCTTGGGAAACATAAGGCTGTGGCCTGGCAGAATCTTCGGGAAAAGGAAGCATCCGACACAAGGTCCCTTGGGGTGAGGACAAGCACAGGTATAAAAGGGCTCCAGGTGAGTCGGGCTGGAGCGCTCCTGCTGCTCTGCGCTGCCTTGCTCCTCATCGCGGGCGGAAGTGAGTGGCTGCGACCTGGGCTCCGCAAGGGTTCCGACACCTTCCCAGGACAGCACTGAGCATGTCCAGAGGAGAAGGGAAGAGTTTGTTCTGATAAATGCCTTTCAGGGCGTGACCCCTTATCTTTCTGTTTAAGACTGTGACATCTGCCCGGCAGTGAGGGAGGATGTTTACCTGTTTGTGAGGGGGACCCCTGAAGAATACGTTGCTAAAGTGAAAGAATGCAACACAAACAGTGCGACAGTGGCCAACGCCAGGAGGCTGAAATTGATGAGAAGTTGATGGAAGAGGATAAGCAGAATGCTCTCAGCATCCTGGTGGGTCAAGCTGTGTGTGGATGTGCCTGTGTGTGGGCAGGGGTGTCAGGGGCCTGCTCAGGGCACTGAGAGGTGGTGGGGGTGGGGTGGGAGGTGGGGAATCATTTCCTCCCCACCCTGGCTCTTCCCTGAGAACCTGAGAGCAGAAAAAAACCTCATGAATGAGGAGGTAGAGAGGATGTGGCGCGCCCACGGGGTGGGGGAAGGATCCTGCAGGAAGACTCAGTCCAGCCCTGGAGCTCCTGAGCTAGCCCTGAGTGCTCAGCTCTGCCTGGTCACAAGCCTGGGACCCTGCAGGCCCTCCTGGCTCTGAGATGCCTCCTGCCTTTGGAGTTAGGCCCTCAGCACTGGCCTCCTTGACTCCAGCCTCTCCAGCAGAAAAACGTGAATCTTCTGTAATCCATTCACATTGAGTCCTTCCTTTCTCCAAACATCAATTCTTTCCCTTCTCCTTTTAAGTTCCTACTCCATCTCACCTAAACCCTACATTTCTCCTTGTTCCCTAGACCCCAAAGGGACATTTATGCCTCACATGCCCTAAGAGGAGGCTGCTTCCAAAAGCCATCCTCCTGCCTCCCCCAGGCCTGGGATGCCCAGAATCAAGGATAAGGGTGAATCCTCTCTCTGCTGCCCTAGGGGTGGTGGGATAAGCAGCTGTTTCAGCTCGTAAGTGTACAAGGGCCAGAGGGAGGAAGCAGGCAGGGTTTACCTCATCCCTGAAGACTCCCAGGTGTCACTCCAGAGCTCTGCCAGGTGGTCCTCAACAGTGTCCTCCATTCTATCCCAGAAGACTGCCCTCAGCCCTGCAGGGAGATCCTACAATCTCTGTCCCATTGGAGGAAAATTCCCTGGGACATATCCTCTTTTACCTGCTCACATCCAGAGGCCTCCCTCCAAAGCCTCCCAAGCTTCACAAGCCTACCGGTCCCTCCCCTGTGTTCAGGGCAGCTTCACATCTCGTCCACCTCTGAGGCCTCACCTCTGAGATTTCTGCACCTTCTCTTACAGAATAAAATATACTCAAGTTCTCTCTGCTGATGGAGCTGTCCCTGCCAGGAGCCCAAGGAAGTCACTTGGCTGATCACTAAGTAGTGTCAGCAACCCACCATGTCCAAGTGTCTGAGTAGGTAATACTAGAAATAAAAGGCCTTGCAATTCACAACAGAGTGCTTACTCACTGGAGATTGCGCTTTGGGGGTTGGGGAGAGGGAGGACATGGCCACAGTGGAGACCACCAGTGTGCCTTCCATCTGCAGCTGGATTTCAGTGATGTGAGATGCTGAAAGATAGTGAAAGTGTTAGTCGCTTATTCATGTCCAGTTCTTTGTGACCACCATGGATTGTAGCCCAACAGGCTTCCCTGTCAATGGAATTATGCAGGTAGGAAAGAATACTGAAATGGGTTGCCATTCCATTCTCCTGGAGATTTTCTGGACTCATGGATCTTGCTTTGCAGGCAGATTCTTTACTGTCTGAGCCACTAAATGTTGATCCTCCCCCAAATTCAATAGGTGCAGGAAGGTTAATGATCATTAAATCAGTCAGAGTGTCTGATCACTTCTGTCAACAGGACCCACAGGTCATGAGCATCATCCACCAAATTTCTTCTTCCCAGCAGTCTCAAGGGGTAGGAGTAATCATCCTCATCTTACAAGGGAGAATCTGAGGCTCAGAGGAGGTAAAGCATCTGCTGAAGAGACATAGTTTCCCTCACCCATCCATGCTGGGGAGATGACCTCAGCTAACTCACCCGGTGCTGTGCACATATTATAGTCCTTCTTTGGGCCTCTAGTTTCCATTAACAAAATTGAACTACAACCAAAGTAAAATAATGGGTGATAAGGGACCCCTCTCCTAAGCTCCAGACAGGAGAGGAAGAACAAAGGGTCAAGGTTCATGTGCTGAACTACGTCACTCGGTGGGCCTCAGTTCAGTTCAGTTCAGTTGCTCAGTCGTGTCCGACTCTTTGCAACCCCATGAATCGCAGCACGCCAGGCCTCCCTGTCCATCACCAACTCCTGGAGTTCACTCAGACTCACGTCTATCAAGTCAGTGATGCCATCCAGCCATCTCATCCTCTGTCGTCCCCTTTTCCTCCTGCCCCCAATCCCTCCCAGCATCAGAGTCTTTTCCAATGAGTCAGCTCTTTGCATGAGGTGGCCAAAGTACTGGAGTTTCAGCTTTAGCATCATTCCTTCCAAAGAAATCCCAGACTGATCTTCAGAACTGACTGGTTAGATCTCCTTGCAGTCCAAGGGACTCTCAAGAGTCTTCTCCAACACCACAGTTCAGAAGCGTCAATTCTTCGGTGCTCACCCTTTTTCACAGTCCAACTCTCACATCCATACATGACTACTGGAAAAACCATAGCCTTAACTAGACGGGCCTTTGTTGGCAAAGTAATGTCTCTGCTTCCCTGGTGGCTTAGAGGATAAAACGTCTGCCTACAATGCAGGAGACCCGGGTTTGATCCCTGCATAGGGAAGATCCCCTGGAGAAGGAAATGGCAACCCACTCCAGTACTCTTGCCTGGAAAATCCCATGGATGGAGGAGCCTGATAGGCTATAGTCCATGGGGTCGCAAAGAGTTGGACATGACTGAACCACTTCACTTCACTTCAATGTCTCTGCTTTTGAATATGCTATATAGGTTGGTCATAACTTTTCTTCCAAGGAGTAAGCGTCTTTTAATTTCATGGCTGCAATCACCATCTACAGTGACTTTGGAGCCCCCCAAAATAAAGTCTGACATTGTTTCCACTGTTTCCCCATCTATTTCCCATGAAGTGACGGGACCAGATGCTATGATCTTCATTTTCTGAATGTTGAGCTTTAAGCCAACTTTTTCACTCTCCACTTTCACTTTCATCAAGAGGCTTTTGAGTTCCTCTTCACTTTCTGCCATAAGGGTGGTATCATCTGCATATCTGAGGTTACTGATATTTCTCCCAGCAGCCTTGATCCTAAATCCAACCCCCAGCTGTGGACTCAGCTGCTTCCACATAAACACACTGAGTTGGGTCTCACACTCAGAGTGGATGTCCAGGGGTCTGGGGCTTCTTGCTTCTTCTGTACCTCTGCTGCCTGCCTGTGAACTTGGCCCCATGCTCACACTGTCTGATTCTTATTCACCTGATCCCACCTGCTCTCTAAGAGCTTCTTCCCACCCAACAGCCCCCTCCAGAAAAGAGTCTGCTAGGCTTACCCCACAGGGCTGGGTCTAAGATGGGGAATCTCTAAGGTTCTCATAGTTAGCAGGCTTAGGACAGGTCCCCAAGGTGATCCAGAGCTGCTGCTTCTCCCTGTGGAGGGGACGCAGGGGATCCCCTGCAGGGGCCTTGTCTCTGCCCAACACTCCACCCCCACCAGGCTCTGTCTGGGTGCTCTTCTAAGAGAAGAGACCTGCGTCTGTGGGAGCTAAGGTGAGTTGAGCTGCTGTGAGAAGGTCCTGGGGCAGGGACCCTTCTCATTATCTGACCCAGGATGTGTATTCCACCCCACCCCCAGCAAACTGATGTAAAAGCTCCAGAGCTCCTGAAAGGACAGTTGCCTCCCTGGTAAGTTAGGTGATTCTTATAATGTCTTGAATATAGACTCACCCTGTTCTGCAGTGAGTATACAGGTGTTATGGGGATCTATCCAAGGATGTGGCAAAGACAATTGAGGGGTAGATGGTCCTCCTGGCTCTTGCTCAGCTGCACAGAGCTCCCTGGGGCTGCTGGGGAAACGCCTCTATATTGCCCACTTGTCCCCTCCCCTCTCCTTGCCTTTCTCCAATCTACAGCACACTTATCTATCTGAAGTTAGTAGAAAAGGGAGCATCTGATTTCACCCAAATCCTTCTCTGTCTGACATCCAAACCTCAGATGGGTGGGAAAGTAACTGTCAAAACCTGTGGCATTTGTTCTCTGATTCTCACATGAATTCCCATCTGAGATCATAGAAACCCCACTCATTTCCACCTAGGCCACCCTGAATTCACCAGCAGCTGTGTGAATCATCCCTCACTTCATGTAATCTCAGGAAAAATATTGTACTGTAAAACTGTGGATTGATACCATTCATAAACAAATATACATAAAAAGTTAACACAACCTTAGGATATCAAATCCAGCAGCACCTAAAAGAACTGGCACATAAAGACAAAGTGATGTTTCTCTTGGGAATGCATGTTTGGCTTACAGTTCAAAGTCAATCAAGTCCCCATATTAACAGAATACTGGATAAAAGTCATAAAATCATCACAACAGATGCAGAAAATATATTTTTAAAATGGAAACATTCACCTAGAGGTGTGGGATGGGGTGGGAGGTGGGAAGGAGGTTCCAGAGAGGGGGGAGATGTGTACACTTATGGTTGATTCATGTAGATGTATGGTAGAAACCAATATTGTAAAGCTATTATGCTAGAATTAAAAGTAAGTAAAAATTTAAAATATTAAAACATTCATAATTGCAATTTTCAGGCTTAAACTGAAGAAAGTAGGGAAAACCCATAGACCTAAATCAAACCCATAGACCTAAAACCCATATGACCTAAATCAAATCCCTAATGATTCATTAAACAGTGGAGGGATTCAAGGGATTAGATCTGGTAGACAGAATGCCTGAAGAAGTATGGATGGAGGTTTGCAACACTGAGTACACCATGAGAAATGCTGGGCTAGAAGAAGCACAAGATGGAATTAAGATTGCTGGCAGAAGTATCAATAAACTCACATATGCAGATGATACCACCCTTATGGCAGAAAGTGAAGAGGAACTAAAAAGCCTCTTGATGAAAGTGGAGAGTGAAAAAGTTGGCTTAAAGTTCAACATTCAGAAAATGAAGATCTGGTCCCATCACTCCATGGGAAATAGATGGGGAAACAGTGGAAACAATGTCAGACTTTATTTTTGGGGGCTCCAAAGTCACTGCAGATGGTGACTGCAGCCATGAAATTAAAAGACACTTACTCCTTGGAAGAAAAGTTATGACCAACCTAGATAGCGTATTCAAAAGCAGAGACATTACTTTGCCAATAAAGGTCCGTCTAGTCAAGGCTATGGTTTTTTCAGTGGTCATGTATGGATGTGAGAGTTGGACTGTGAAGAAAGCTGAGCACCAAAGATTTGATGCTTTTGAACTGTTGTGTTGGAGAAGACTCTTGAGAGTCCCTTAGACTGCAAGGATATCCAACCAGTCCATTCTGGAAGGAGATTAGCCCTGGGATTTCTTTGGAAGGAATGATGCTAAAGCTGAAACTCCAGTACTTTGGCCACCTCATGCGAAGAGTTGACTCACTGAAAAAGACTCTGATGCTGGGAGGAATTGGGGGCAGGAGAAGAAAGGGACGACCGAGGATGAGATGGGTGGATGGCATCACTGACTCGATGGACATGAGTCTGAGTGAACTCCAGGAGTTGATGATGGGCAGGGGGGCCTGGCGTGCTGCGATTCATGGGGTCGCAAAGAGTCAAACACGACTGAGTGACTGAACTGAACTGACAGGAGGGATTAGATCTGGTAGACAGACACTCTGAAGAAGCATGGATGGAGGTTTGTAACATTGTACAGGAGGCAGTGATCAAAACCATCCCAAAGAAAAAGAAATGCAAGAAGGCAAAGTGGTTGTCTGAGGAGGCTTTACAAATAGCTGAGGAAAGAAGGGACATGAAAGATATAGCCAACAAGATCCAGAGAATAACAACGAGAGAAGAGAATGCCTTCTTCGATGAGCAATGCAAATAAACAGGAAACAATAGAATGGGAAAGACTAGAAATCTCCTCAAAAAATTGGAGATATCAAGGGAACATTTCATGCAAGGATGAGCATAATAATGGACAGAAACAGTAAGAACCTAACAGAAGAAGAAGAGATTAAGAAGAGGTGGCAAGAATACACAGAATGATTAAAAAAAAATCTTAATGACCCGGACAACCACGATGGTGTGGTCACTCACCTAGAGGCAGACATCCTGGAGTGTGAAGTCAAGGGGGCTTTAGGAAGCATTACTTTGAACAAAGCTAGTGGAGGTGATTGAATATTTAAAATCCGAAATGATACTGTTAAAGGTCAGTAAATTTAGAAAACTCAGTAGATGCCTCAGGACTGGAAAAGGTCAGTTTTCATTCCAATCCCAAAGAAGGGCAATGTCAAAGAATCTTCAGATGATGGTACAATTGCACTCATTTCCCATGCTAGTAAGGTTATGCTCAAAACCTTCAAGCTAGGCTCTAGCAGTACATGAACTGAGAACTTCCAGATGTATGAGCTGGGTTTAGAAAGGGCAGAGGAACCAGAGATCAAATTGGCAACATATGTTGGCTCATAGAAAAATTAAGGGAATTGCAGAAAAAATCTGCTTCTTTGACTATACTAAAGCCTTTGTGTAAATCACAACAAACTGTGGAAAATTCTTAAAGAGATTGGAATATCAGCCCATTTTATCCATCTCCTGAGAAACCTGTATGCAGGTCAAGAAGAAACAGAACCACACATGAAACAATGGACTGGGTCAGTAATGAGAAAGAAGTTCATCAAGGCTGTATAATGTCACCCTGCTTATTTAACTTTTATGCAGAGAAAATCATTCGAAATGTCCAGGTGGATGAATCACAAGCTGGAATTAAGATTGCTGCGAGGAATATCAACAACCTCAGATATGTAGATGATATCACTCTAATGGCAGAAAGTGAAGAGGAACTAAAGAACCTCTTGATGAAAGAGGAAAGTGAAAAAGCTGGCTTAAAACTCAACATTCAGAAAACTAAAATCATGGCATCCAATCCCATCACTTCATGGCAAATAGAAAAAGAGTGGAAACAGTAGCTAATTTTATTTTCTTGGGGTTCAAAATCACTGCAGATGGTGACATAGCCTTGAAATTAAAAGATGCTTGCTCCTTGGGGAAAAAAAAAGCTCTGACAAACCTAGGCAAGGTATTTAAAAGCAAAGGCATCACTTTGCTGACCAAGGTTCATATAGTCAAAGCTATTATTTTTCCAGTAATCATGTACAGATGTGAGAGTTGGACCATAAGGAAGGCTGAGCTCTGAAGAACTGATGCTTTCAAATTGTGGTGCAATGCAGGAGACCCCAATTCGATCTTTGGGTCAGGACTCTCCCCTGGAGAAGGGTTAGGCTACCCACTCCAGTATTCTTGGGCTTCCCTGGTGTCTCAGACAGTAAAGAATCTGCCTTTAGTGTGGGGTCCCAAGTTTGATCCATGGGTTTGGAAGATTCCCTGGAGGAGGGCATGGCAACCTACTCCAGTATTCTTGCCTGAAGAATTCCCATGAACAGAGGAGCCTGGTGGGCTACAGTCCATGGGTCACACAGAGTCGGACACCACTGGGTGACTAAGCACATCACAGTGACTAAACAACAGCAGCAACATTATACCTGAATTCTTATTGAATATTTTTGAAGAGACTCAACAGTCCCATTGTGCTTAGTCACCCAGTGGTGTCCAACTCTTTGTGACCCCATGGACTGTAGCCCATCAGGCTCCTCTGTCCATTGGAATTCTCCAGGCAAGAATACTGGAGTGGGTTGCCATGCCCTCCTCCAGGGATCTTCTCATTACCAAAAACAAAAAGAAAAATGAACAACAAAAAACATCTTACACAAAAAAGTAACTGCAAACATTCAAAAATGTAAAATAGGCCAAATATGAATAAAAATTGTGATTTTAACTGTTCTTAAAATACCTTATTTTTTAAAATTTTACTTAAAAATATATGACTATGTCAACACATCACTATGTCCTTTTCTAGTAATTGAAACTGTCCCAGGAAGGTGAGTGGCCCTAAAGCTTACAGTTTTATGGTCAAAATGTATCTGGTTGGAGGCTGAAGAAAGAATGGGAAATATTTGGCACCAAAAAATGGAGTAAGATGAAAATCAACACAGAAGTTAAAAGAGATGGTTGAGGAGAAATGTGAAGTGAACTGAGATTAGATGTCATAAAAGTATAGAGAAGTCATTCAACTCTATTGTCTGACTTTCCTTAACAATGCTCCCAGTTCAGTGAACATGTAGGACTTGTCACGAAATGAGAATGTTCCAAGCATGTGTTGTGAGAGTACAATAAACAGGTACATGTGGGCTGATTAGGGAGGTGAATGATGTCAGCAAAAATAGGATGATGTGTAAACAGGAATGGGTTCCAGGAAGAGTTAGCTTTCAGCTGGTTATTTCCAGTGTGTTTGTTTTGGTTTGAAAAATGCTTAAATATTTGTTGTACATGTTTGAATAATAATTGCTGTTGCAAACATTCTAAGAGTCTCTCCACCACTGTTGTCTCAGGTATTGCAAGTTCCATGCCTCCTGTGCCTGCCAAACCAACTGCTGACTTCTCAACTGAATCTATACCAAGTAGAACCCTGGGGTGCTTCCAGGACTCTGCAACAGATGATTGTAGTTTTATCACTCTAAGTCAACACACTCACTCCTGTAAAGAATATATGGTACAGGTCTAGTGGTTAAGAATCCACCTTCTGAAACAGGGGACTTGGGTTGGATCCCTGGTCAGGGAATTAAGATTCCACCTGCAGTGCAGCAACTAAGCCTACACCCTGTAACTACTCAGCACACAAAATGTAAGAAAAGGTCCTACACACTGCAGTGAAGATCCTGCATGCTGACGCTAAGACCCCACACAGCCAAAACAGAAATGAATGTATTGGAAAAAATGCTATACATATGTATAATGTAATATTCAGTTCAGTTCAGTTCAGTCTCTCAGTCGTGTCCGACTCTGCGACCCCATGAATCACAGCACACCAGGCCTCCCTGTCCATCACCAACTCCCGGACTTCACTCAGATTCACGTCCATCCAGTCAGTGATGCCATCCAGCCATCTCATCCTTTGTCATCCCCTTCTCCTCCTGCCCCCAATCCCTCCCAGCATCAAAGTCTTTTCCAATGACACAACTCTTCTCGTGAGGTGGCCAAAGTACTGCCCTGCTTATTTAACTTATATGCAGAGTACATCATGAGAAACGCTGGACTGGAAGAAACACAAGCTGGAATCAAGATTGCCAGGAGAAATATAAATAACCTCAGATATGCAGATGACATCACCCTATGGCAGAAAGTGAAGAGGAACTAAAAAGCCTCTTGATGAAAGTGAAAGAGGAGAGTGAAAAAGTTGGCTTAAAGCTCAACATTCAGAAAATGAAGGTCATGGCATCTGGTCCCATCACTTTATGGGAAATAGATGGGGAAACAGTGGAAACAGTATCAGACTTTATCCTTTTGGGGGACTCTAAAGTCACTGCAGATGGTGACTGCAGCCATGAAATTAAAAGACACGTACTCCTTGGAAGAAAAGTTATGACCAACCTAGATAGCATATTCAAAAGCAGAGACATTACTTTGCTGACTAAGATCCGTCTAGTCAAGGCTATTGGTTTTCCAGTAGTCATGTATGGATGTGAGAGTTGGACTGTGAAGAAGGCTGAGCACTGAAGAACTGATGCTTTTGAACTGTGGTGTTGGAGAAGACTCTTGAGAGTCCCTTGGACTGCAAGGAGATCCAACCAGTCCGTTCTAAAGGAGATCAGCCCTGGGTGTTCTTTGGAAGGAATGTAATATTACTCAGCCATAAAAGGAACAAAATTGTGTCATTTACAGAGATGTAGATTGACTTAGAGACTGTCATACAGAGTTAAGTAAGGCAGAAAGAGAAAAACAAATATTGTATAGTAACAAATGTATGTGAAATCTAGAAAAATGGTATTGATGATCTTACTGCAAGCAGAAATAAAACATAGACACAGAACAAATTTATGTATACCAAGGAGGGGGTGGAATGAATCGGGAGGTTTGACTTGACATACACTGATACTATATGTATAAAAAACATAACTAATGAGAACCTACTGTATAGCACCTACTATATACTGTATAGGAACTCTAAGAGTGTTCTGTGGTGACCTAAAAGGGGAGGAAATCCAAACTGAGGGAGGGGGGATATGTGTAAATATACAGCTAATTCCCTCCTCTCTGGTGATGCCAAGTGGTAAAGAATCTGCCCTACAATGCCAGAGACTCAAGGAAATGGCAACCCACTTCAGTATTCTTGCCTGGAAAGTTTCACAGAAAGGGGAGCCTGATGGGCTACAGTCTATGGGGTCACACAGACTTAGACACGACTGAGCTCACGTGCCACAGCTGAGCTCACGTGCCACAGCTGATTGACTTTGCTGTGCAGCAGGAACTAACCCAACACTGCAGAACAATTGTACTCCAATTTTTTTTTTTTTAAGAACACTCTCTCCTGACACAGCTAAGGATTTGTTTTGATGTCCAGGAGGCTGGCTAATATCTCATCCAGGCAACCCCACTCGGCTTTGCTGGTACAGCCCAATCTAGGTATTGCCAGAGGATTGCCCTCAGGAGCTCACTGAGTGTCCTCTGCTTTGGTCCCTCCAGCCAGAGCCATCCTTGAGACAAGCAGGGCAGAAAGCAACACGAGCAGCAGTGCTGACTGCCCAGTGTGCTGAGGCCAGCATCCTAACCTACTCCACGCCCACAGCTGTGGGCTCACACACTGCTCCCTGGGAGTCATCCTGTCAGTCAGCTCTAGGCAGGAGACAGGACTCCTACCAGTAATTTCAATATCTACTTACAAAGGGTCTTTTCACTGTGTCCCATATTACCTCTTACACACTTTTCCATATTTTATTACATTTTTGTCTCTCTGTTTTATTTGGGGTACTTTTCTTTGAGTTAAATTACAATTTACTGATTTTCTCAACAACTATAATTAATTTGCTCTTGAATGTATTACTTGAATATTTTAGTCCAAGAAAACGCACTGTGAATGTATTAAATTCCCTCTAAATTAGGGATAGAGCTAGAAATATAAAAAGATATGGATACATATCCTCAAACTGACCATCCTCCATGTTCTCCCTCCTCTGGTACAGTTTTAGATATCCACCTTGCACCACCTCATTCCTCCTGCAGGCCTTCCCCTAATATTTTCTATAGTGCAGGTATGCTGCTGCTGAATGCTTTCAAGCTTTTGCCTCTGTGAAAAAGTGTTCTTTTTCCTTTATTTTTAAAAGATCATTTCACCAGGTGGAGAATTAGAGCTTCACAGTGTATCTTTTTTAAATACTTGACTAAATTGCCTAGTTTCCTAAGAGAAATGTCCTGTCATTCTTCTCTTTGTTCCAGAGGATAGAGACATTTTACCACTTACGCCACACTTCATATGGGCCATGCTGACTGTAGTCTGACAATAACCTAGACCCTAGGAAACAGGGATAAAACCTTGTCCTGTCCTTGTAATTTCACAAGTCTCCTAAGGTAATGCAAACTACTCATTTCATGCTTTTAGAAGTAGGCTGGGGGTGTGGTCCCAAGATGGCAGAGGAATAGGACAGGGTGACCACTTTCTCCCCCACAAATTCATCAAAAGATCATTTGAATGCTGAGCAGCTTCCACAAAACAACTTCTGAACACTGGCAGAGGACACCAGACATCCAGAAAGGCAGGCCATTCTCTTCAAAAGGAGGTAGGACAAAATAGACAAAAACGAGAGACAAAAGACTTAGGGATGGAGACCCGTCCTGGGGAGGGAGTAGTGAAGGAGAAGTTTCCAAACAGTAGGAAACCCTCTGACAGGCAGGTCTGTGGGGGAGTTTAGGAATCTCAGAGGGCAACATAACCGGCAGGAAAAAAAAAACAACCCACAGAATAGACACCTAACTGCAACTGCCAGTGGAGAAGCAGCCCAGATGCTTGCATCTACCACCAGCGAGCAAACTGTGGAATCACCATAGAGAGAGAAAAAAAGACAGCTTTCTCATGAAAGGCTCTAACATGCAGCCTGGCCTTCTCACAGAACAGAGGATTGAGTGAATGCCAAAGGAGAGCTAGCTGGCTCCGAAGAGGCCCCCTCCCCGGCCAGAGGCTGGGAGGCAGGCTAGGACAGCCAGAGCTGGAAGGCAAGGGGCTGCTCCAATCTCAGCCCCAGAGACCAGAATCCTCCACCCAACTGTGAGTAGGGTCCCAGTTGCTAATCATGTCTTCCTGGGATCCTGGACGATTGACATCCGTCAGGAGGGTTGCAGCCTGAGATCAGCTCCCCAGAAGAGACACATGGCACATCTGAGAGGGTGCTCTTATGGTGCACCCAGGAAACCGAGTGGCTGGGACCAGGGAGATGATTAAGATGCTCAGCCCACCTGGGACAGTACACTAGCCAAACACCTGGTCTCCTGAGCTGCTCAGAGCTGGGAAGGGCACAAAACGCACGTCCAACTGAGTCTGTGCAGAGTACCTGAGAACCTGAGTGGCTTAGACCTGGGAAGTGCATGAAATGCAGGGCCCACTCTGGACAGTGCCCCAGCAGAATACTTGGGAGCCTGAGCAGTGCAGATCCAGGAAGTGCACACTGCCTTGAGCTGGGGCAAACCCAGTGTGGCCCATACACTGCGAGCACTCCCACACACGGCCAGTGATATTTGTTTGCAGTGTCCCTCCCTCCCCAAACACAACTGAAAAAGTGAGCCTAAATAAGTGATCACCTTGTGTCAGGGCAGAAATTAGACGTTGAAGAGACTTGCAAACAGAGGAAGCCAAAATAAACATAGAAGAGGGGACTGCTCTGGAAGTGCAGAGCAGTTTTAATCTGGTGCAACAGATTAACAGCCTGTAGTTAACATTGACTAAGCATTGGAGGGGGCCTATAGACCTTGAGAACAAGTACAAGCTGGAACAACGAACTATCTGAAACTAAACTGACCCCACACTGCCTACAACAACTCCAGAGAAATCCCTCTATATATTTTTACTATAATCATTTTTAAATTTAAGTTCTTTATTACTTGCTTAATTTTCATTTTTATAATCTAGTATTACCTGAGTCAGACACGACTGAGCGACTTCACTTTCACTCTTCACTTTCATGCATTGGAGAAGGAAATAGCAACCCACTCCAGTGTTCTTGCCTTGAGAATCCCAGGGACAGGGGAGCCTAATGGGCTGCCATCTATGGGGTCACACAGAGTCAGACATGACTGAAGTGACTTAGCAGCAGCAGCAGCAGCACCTTGCAAAAAGACCCTATTTTTAAAGCAAATTTCATATACATATATTTTATAATTTTTGTGATTTTGCTTTGTATTTTAATATTGTTTTTTAAGAGTCTAACCTCTACATTAGATTTTTAATCTTTGCTTTTTGGTATTTGTTATCAATTTTGTACCTTTAAGAATCTAATCTTCAGTATCCATTTTCACTTGTGGGTGTGATTACTGACTTGATTGCTCTCTCCCCTTTTGACTTTCTCTTTTCTCCCCCAGGTTAACTTTATCGCCTCCCTCCCCTTTCTCTTCTCTCACTTAAAAAAAAAATACATAAATTTATTTTAATTGGAGGCTAATTACTTTACAATATTGAATTGGTTTTGCCATACATTGACATGAATCTGCCATGGGTGTACACGTGTTCCCCATCCTGAACCCTCTCCCACCTCTCTCCCCATCCCCATCCTTCTGAGTCATTCTAGTGCACCAGCCCTGAGCACCCTGTATCATGCATTGAACCTGGACTGGCGATTCGTTTCACATATGATAATATACATGTTTCAATGCCATTCTCCTAAATCATCCCACCCTCTACCTCTCCCTCTCACACAGAGTTCAAAAGACTGTTCTATACATCTGTGTCTCTTTTGCTGTCTCGCACACAGGGTTATCATTACCATCTTTCTAAATTCCATATATATGTGTTAGTATACTGTATTGGTATTTTCCTTTCTGGCTCACTTCACTCTGTATAATAGGCTCCAGTTGCATCCACTTCATTAGAACTGATTCAAATGTATTCAAAAAAGCCACTAAAAAGCGGCTGAGTAATATTCCATTGTGTATATGTACCACAGCTTTCTTATCCATTCGTCTGCTGATGGACACCTAGGTTGTTTCCATCTCCTGGCCATTATACAGTGCTGCGATGAACACTGGGATACACGTGTCTCTTTCAATTCTGGTTTCTTCAGTGTTGGATTGCTGGGTCATATGGCAGTTCTGTTTCCAGTTTTTAAGGAATCTCCACACTGTTCTCCATAGCGGCTGTACTAATTTGCATTCCCACTAACAGTGTAAGAGGGTTCCCTTTTCTCCACACCGTGTCCAGCATTTATTGCTTGTAGACTTTTGGATCGCAGCCATTCTGACTGGCAAAATATGCACCTCACTGTGGTTTTAATTTGCATTTCTCTGATAATGAGTGATGTTGAGCATCTTTTCATGTGTTTGTTAGCCATCTCGATGTCTTCTTTGGAGAAATGTCTGTTTATTTCTTTGGCCCATTTTTTGATTGGGTCCTTTATTTTTCTGGAATTAAGCTGCAGGAGTTGCTTGTATATTTTTTAGATTAATTCTTTGTCAGTGATTCGTTTGCTATTATTTTCTTCCATTCTGAAGGCTGTCTTATAGTTTCCTTTGTTGTGCAAAAGCTTTTAATTTTAATTAGGTCCCATTTGTTCATTTTTGCTTTTATTTCCAATATTCTCGAGGTGGGTCAAGTAGGATCTGCTGTGATGTATGTCGGAGAGTGTTTTGCCTATCTTCTCTAGGAATTGCATAGTTTCTGGTTTTACATTTAGATCTTTAATCCATTTTGAGTTTATTTTTGTGTATGGTGTTAGAAAGTGTTCTAGTTTTATTCTTTTACAAGTGGTTAACCAGTTTTTCCAGCACCACTTATTAAAGAAATTGTCTTTTCTCCACTGTATATTCTTGCCTCCTTTGTCAAAGATAAGGTGTCCATAGGTGCATGGATTTATCACTGGGCTTTCTATTTTGTTCCATTGATCTATATTTCTGTCTTTGTGCCAGTACCATACTGTCTTGATGACTGTGGCTTTGTAGTAGAGCCTGAAGTCAGGCAGGTTGATTCCTCTAGTTCCATTCTTCTTTCTCAAGATTGCCTTGGCTACTCGAAGTTTTTTGTATTTCCATACGAATTGTGAAATTATTTGTTCTAGCTCTGTGAAAAATACCGTTGGTAGCTTGATAGGGATTGCATTGAATCTAAGATTGCCTTGGGTAGTATACCCATTTTCACTACACTGATTCTTCCGATCCATGAACCCGGTATATTTCTCCATCTATTAGTGTCCTCTTTGATTTCTTAAGCCAGTGTTTCATAGTTTTCTATGCATAGGTCTTATGTTTCTATAAGTAGATATATTCCTAAGTATTTTATTCTTTTCGTTGCAATGGTGAATGGAATTGTTTCCTTACTTTCTCTTTCTGTTTTCTCATTGTTAGTGTACAGGAATGCAAGGGATTTCTGTGGGTTGATTTTGTATCCTGCCACTTTACTGTATTCATTGATTAGCTCTAGTGATTTTCTGGTGGAGTCTTTAGGGTTTTCTTTGTAGAGGATCATGTCACCTGCAAACAGTGAGAGTTTTACTTCTTCTTTTCTGGATTCCTTTTATTTCTTTTTCTTCTCTGACTGCTGTGGCCAAAACTTCCAAAACTATGTTGATTAGTAATGTTGAGAGTGGGCACCCTTGTCTTGTTCCTGGCTTTAGGGGAAATGCTTTCAATTTTTCACCATTGAGGATAATGTTTGCTGTGGGTTTGTCATATACAGCTTTTATTATGTTGAGGTATGTTCCTTCTAGTCCTGCTTTCTGGAGGGTTTTTATCATAAATGGATGTTGAATTTTTTCAAAGGTTCACTGCATCTATTGAGATAATTATGTCTTTTATTTTTCAATTTGTTAATGTGGTGTATTACATTGATTGATTTGCAGATATTGAAGAATCCTTGCACCCTTGGGTTAAAGCCTACTTGGTCATGGTGTATGATTTTTTTAATACATTGTTGGATTCTATTTGCTAGAATTTTGTTAAGGATTTTTGCATCTATGTTCACCAGTGATAGTTTTCTTTTGGGGGCATCTTTGTCAGGTTTTGGTGTTAGGGTGATAGTGGCCTCATAGAATGAGTTTGGAAGTTTACCTTCCTCTGCAAGTTTCTGGAAGAGTTTGAGTAGGATAGGTGTTAACTCTTCTCTAAATTTTTGGTGGAATTCAGCTGTGAAGCCATCTTGTCCTGGGCTTTTGTTTGCTGGAAGATTTCTGATTACAGTTTCAACTTCCGTGCTGGTGATGAGTCGGTTAAGATTTTTCATTTCTTCCTGGTTCAGTTTTGGAAAGTTGTACTTTTCTAAGAATTTGTCCATTTCTTCCAAGTTGTCCATCTTATTGGCATATAGTTGCTGATAGTAGTCGCTTATGATCCTTTGTATTTCTGTGTTGCCTGCTGTGATCTCTCTATTTTCATTTCTAATTTTGTTGATTTGATTTTTCTCCCTTGTTTCTTGATGAGTCTGGCTAATGGTCTGTCATTTTTATTTATCTTCTCAAAGAATCAGCTTTTAGCTTTGTTGGTTTTTGCTATGGTCTCTTTTGTTTCTTCTGCATTTATTTCTGCCCTAATTTTTAAGATTTCTTTCCTTATACTAACCCTGGGGTTCTTCATTTCTTCCTTTTCTAGTTGCTTTAGGTGTAGAGTTAGGTTATTTATTTGACTTTTTCTTGTTTCTTGAGGTAAGCCTGTATTGCTATGAACCTTCCCCTTAGCACTGCTTTTACAGTGTCCCACAGGTTTTGGGTTGTTATGTTTTCACTTTCATTCGTTTCTATGCATATTTTCATTTCCTTTTATTTATTTTTTTCTTCTGTGATTTGTTGGTTATCCAGCAGCATGTTGTTCAGCCTCCATATGATGAGATTTTCAATAGTTTTTTCCTGTAACTGACATCTAATCTTACTGCATTGTGGTCAAAAAAGATGCTTGGAACGATTTCAATTTTTTTGAATTTACCAAAGCTAGATTTATGGCCCAGGATGTGATCTATCCTGGAGAAGGTTCCATGTGCACTTGAGAAAAAGGTGAAATTCATTGTTTTGGGGGTGAAATGTCCTATAGATATCAATTAGGTCTAACTGGTCTATTGTATCATTTAAAGTTTGTGTTTCCTTGTTAACTTTCTGTTTAGTTGATCTATCCATAGGTGTGAGTGGAGGATTAAAGTCTCCCACTATTATTATGTTACTGTTAATTTCCCCTTTCATACTTGTTAGCATTTGCCTTACATATTGCAGAGCTCCTAAGTTGGGTGCATATATATTTATAATGGTTATATCTTCTTGGATTGATCTTTGATCATCATGTAGTGTCCTTCTTTGCCTCTTTTCACAGCCTTTATTTCAAAGTCTATTTTATGTGACTATTGCTACTCCTGCTTTCTTTTGATCTCCATTTGCGTGGAATATCTTTTTCCAGCCCTTCACTTTCAGTCTGTAAGTGTTCCTTGTTTTGAGGTGGGTCTCTTGTAGACAACATATATATAGGGGCCTTGTTTTTGTATCCATTCAGCCAGTCTTTGTCTTTTGGTTGGGACATTCAACCCATTTACATTTAAGGTAATTATTGATAAGTATGATCCCATTGCCATTTACTTTATTATTTTGGGTTTGAATGTATACACCCTTTCTGTGTTTCCTGTCTAGAGAAGATCCTTTAGTATTTGTTGGAGAGCTGGTTTAGTGGTGCTGAATTCTCTCAGCTTTTGTTTGCCTGTAAAGCTTTTGATTTCTCCTTCATATTTGAATGAGATCCTTGCTGGGTACAGTAATCTGGGCTGTAGGTTATTTTCTTTCATCAGTTTAAGTATGTCTTGCCATTCCCTTCTGACCTGAAAAGTTTCTATTGAAAGATCAGCTGTTATCCTTATGAGAATCCCCTTGTGTGTTATTTGTTGTTTTTTCCTTGCTGCTTTTAATATTTGTTCTTTGTGTTTGATCTTTGTTAATTTGATTATTATGTGTCTTGGAGTGTTTCACCTGGACTGTCTGGGTTTCTTGGACCTGGGTGATTATTTCCTCCATTTTCAGGAAGTTTTCAACTATCATCTCCTCAAGTATTTTCTCATGGTCTTTCTTTTTGTCTTCTTCTTCTGGGACTCCTATGATTCGAATATTGGGGCATTTAACATTTTTCCAGAGGTCTCTAATGTTGTCCTGATTTCTTTTAATTCTTTTTTCTTCTCTATTTCATTTATTTCTAGCATTCTGTCTTTTACTTCACTTATCCTCTCTTCTGTCTCCATTATTCTACTGTTGGTTCTCTCCAGAGTGTTTTCTCTATCATTTGTTGCATTATTCATTATTGAGTGACTATTTTTTATTTATTCTAGGTCTTTTTAAACATTTCTTGCATCTTCTCAATCCTTGTTTCCAGGCTATTTATCTGTAACTCCATTTTGTTTTTAAGATTTTGGATCATTTTCACTATCATTATTTGGAATTCGTTATCAAGTAGATTCCCTATCTCTTCCCCTTTTGTTTGGTTTGGCGGGCATTTATCCTGTTCTTTACCTGCTGGGTATTTCTCTGCCTTTTCATTTTATTTATATTGCTGTTTTGGGGGTGGCCTTTACATATTCTGGCAGTTTGTGGTTCCTCTTTATTGTGGAGGTTCCTCACTGTGGATGGGGTTGGATGGGTGGCTTGTCAAGGTTTCCTGGTTAGGGAAGCTTGTGTCGGTGTTCTTGTGGGTGGAGCTGGATTTCTTCTCTCTGGAGTGAAATGAAGTGTCCAGTAATGAGTTATGAGATGTCAATGGGTTTGGAGTGACTTTGGGCAGCCTATATATTGGAGCTCAGGGCTATGTTCCTGTGTTGTTGGAGAATTTGCATGGTATATCTTTCTCTGGAACTTGTTGGCTCTTGGGTGATGCTAGGTTTCAGTGTAGGTATGGAGGCGTTTGTTGAGCTCCTATCGATTAATGTTCCCTGGAGTCAGGAGTTCTCTGGTGTTCTCAGGATTTGAACTTAAGCCTCCTGCCTCTGGTTTTCAGTCTTATTCTTACAGCAGGCTCAAGACTTCTCCTTCTATACAACACCAGTGATAAAACATATAGGTTAATGATGAAATGTTTCACCACAGTGAGGGACACTCAGAGAGGTTCACAGAGTTACATGGAGAAGAGATGAGGGAGAAGGGAAATAGAGGTGAGCAGGAGGAGAAGAGGAGGAATCAAAAGGGGGAGAGAGCAAGCTAGCCAGTAATCACTTCCCTATGTGCTCTCCACAGTCTAGATCCCTCAGAGATGTTCATGAAGTTACACAGAGAAGAGAAAAGGGATGAAGGAGACAGAGGTGGCCAGGAGGAGAAAAGTGGGAATCAAAATGAGAGAGATAGATCCAGCCAGTAATCAATTCCCTAAGTGTTCTCCACAGTCTGGAACACACAAAGAGATTCACAGAGTTGGGTAGAGAAGAGAAGGGGGAGGGAGGAGATAGAGGCGACCTGGTGGAGAGAAAGGAGAGTCCAAAGGAGGAGAGAAAGCAGTCAAGCCAGTAATCTCGCTCCCAAGTAAAAATTGGTACTGAAGATTGGGTTCTTAAAGGTACAAAATTGATAACAAGTACCAAAAAGCAAAGATTAAAAATCTAGAGTAGACATTGGATTTTCAAAAATACAATATTAAAGAAAAAAGTCACAAAAAGTATATATATATATATATATATATATATATATATATATATATATATATATAAAGCTTGCTTTAAAAAATAGGGTCTATTTTTTTTTTTTTGCAAAGTAATAGTAGGTTATAAAAATGTCAATTAAAGGCATAATAGTGGACTCAAAATTTAAAAAATAAAAATAAAGAATGATAGTAAACATATATCTAGGACTTTCTCTAGTGTTGTTGTGGGCAGTGTGGGGTCAGTTCATTTTTGGATAGTTCCTTGGTCTGGCTTATATTTCTAAGATCTATAGGCCCCTTTTGGAGAAGGCAGTGGCACCCCACTCCAGTACTCTTGCCTGGAAAATCCCATGGACAGAGGAGCCTGGTGGGCTGCAGTCCATGGGATCGCTAAGAGTGGGACACGACTAAGCGACTTCACTTTCACTTTTCACTTTCACGCACTGGAGAAGGAAATGGCAACCCACTCCAGTGTTCTTGCCTGGAGAATCCCAGGGATGGGGGAGCCTGATGGGCTACCATCTATGGGGTCACACAGAGTCAGACATGACTGAAGCGACTTAGACTTATAGGCCCCTTTCTATGTAGTCAGTACTAACTACAGGGTTTTAATCTACTGCACCTGTCATTTCCAAGGCGGTTCCCTCTGTTTTAGCTTCTTCTGTTTGCTGGTCTCTTCAGTGTCTAATTTCCACGCTGATGCAAGGGGGCGGTGGTGGACACTTTTTAGGCTCACTTGTTCAGTCACACCATAGGGAGGGAGGGACGCTGCAAACAAATAACACTGGTGTGTGCTTACAGTGTCTCAGCTACACTGGGCCTGCCCCCGCTCATGGCGTGTGGTGTGCCCTCCTGACCACAGTGCTCAGGTCTAGGTTGCTCTGCCGGGAACCATCCAAGGCCGGCCCTGGGCTGCATGCACCTCCCAGGTCTAAGTCGCTCAGGTTCAGGCACTTGGGTAGTCCTCAGAGGTGCAGAGTGGTTGGGCCTGCGTTTTGTGCCCTTCCTAGGTCTGAACAGCTCAGGTGATCAGGTTTGGCAAGCACGGTAGCTGCGACTTATTGCCTCCCTCGCCCCTGCCTCTCGGTTTTCTGGGTGTACAACTGGCGCACCTTCTCAGGTGGATGTTGACCATCCAGAACCCCAAGAAGTCTTAGTTAGCAAAGAAGCCTGCTTGCAGTTTGGTAGATAATGCCTCTCTGGAGCCGCGATTGCCCCCCTTCCAGCTCTGGCTGCCTGTCACCCGAGGGAAATGGTCTGCAGCCGGCTAGCTCTGCTCAGTCCTTTGTTCTGTGAGTGGGCCTGATGATGTCTTAGGTCAGGGCTTTTCATGTAGCTCTAGTCATTTCTTTGATCTGTGAGCGGGCCTGGTGGTGTCTTAGGTTAGGGCTTCTTGCGTGGTAGCTATCTCACAGTCTGGTTTGCTAGCCCAGGTTAGTTCCCTCAGATTGCCCTTGGGTCATTCAGGCCTGGTCCTTACTCTAAGCAATGAAGCCCGCGCCTCCCTGCCCAGCCCCCGCTTGCTAGTGGCGGGTGCAGGCGTCTGCGCTGCTTCTCCACTGGAGGAGTTACTGTTGGGCACGTAATCTGTGGGTTTAAATTATGTATTTTTTCTCCCAGTTATGTTGCCCTCTGTGGTTCCAAGGCTCACCACAGACTCGGCAGTGAGAGTGTTTCCTGATATTTGGAAACTTCTCTCTTTTAAAGACTCCTTTCCTGGGAGGGAGCTCTGTCCCTACCTCTTTTGTCTCTCTTTTGTCTTTTATATTTTTTCCTACCTCCTTTTGAAGACAATGGGCTACTTTTCTGGGTGCCTGATGTCCTCTGCCAGCATTCAGAAGTTGTTTTGTGGAATTTACTCCGTGTTTAAATGTTCTTTTGATGAATTTGTGGGGGAGAAAATGGTCTCCCAGTCCTATTCCTCTGCCATCTTAGGACTACGTCCCCATTCCCATCCATTTTACTTCACCGATACCTCAAAAATCAATGTTCATTATTCCTTCTCCTGGTTGACTGCTTCCAATTCACCTGAATTCATAGACCGAACATTAATGTTCCTATGCAATATTGTGCTTCACAGTATCAGACATTACTTTTGCCACTAGACACGTCCACAACTGAGTGTCATTTCTGTTTTGGTTCAGTCTCTTCATTCTTTCTGAAGGAATTAGTAATTGCCCTCCACTCTTTCCCAGTACCACACTAAATACCTTCTGACCTGGAAGGCTCCTCATCTGGTGTCATTTCTTTTCCCCTTTTCATACTGTTTATGGATTCTTGTGGTAAGAACTGGAGTGATTTGCCATTTCCTCCTCCAGTGGATCACGTTTTGTTGGAACTCTTCACTATGACTCATCCATCTTGGGTGGCCGTGCATTGCATAGCTCATGTCTACACTGAGTTACACAAGCCTGTTCACCATAACAGGGCTGTGATCCTTGAAGGCAGTCATGTACAATAAATGTACTTAATTTTAGTATACATTTTGATGAAAATTTTGATACTGATAAATACATATGATCAGGATATTCAATATTTCCATAATTTTACCCATGTAAATGAAATCATGAAGATACCATCTTTTATATCTAATCCTGTTGTTGAGTTATGTTGTTGTGAGTTCTTCATATTGGTATACCAAAGTTTCTTACTCCAACTACTTGTTGGTAGACATTTCTATTATTTTTCAGAATTATATACTTATTTTCACTATAATGGAAAATCATATGAAATATACAACTTGTTTTTTTCTTTTACTTTTGACTCATTTAAATTTCTATAAACTACTTATTTATTTATATGAATCATACACTCACATCCATGGAAGCCTCTCCAAGATCTCTACTGTCAGATGGACAGAAACAGTTTCTCAGGTGAGGTGAGGAAGTTGGTGGCTTTCAATAACACCTCCAAAAATGGCCCCTTTATTGAATTATATATTGACCTTTGTCTTCTGTACCCTTGCTTTCTCAGCTCTGTTCTTATAACTAAATGAGCGAAACAGCCTTTTCCATCAGTCAGAGTTCAATTACCTTCAATATCAGACTTATGGAAGTGGAGACAGGATGGCGGAGGAATAGGAGGGGGAGACCACTTTCTCCCTCACTAATTCATCAAAAGAACATTTCAACGCTGAGTAAATTCCACAAAACATCTTCTGAATGCTGGCAGAGGACATCAGGCATCTAGCAAAGCAGATCATTGACTTCAAAAACAGGTAGGAAAAAATATAAAAGACGAAAAAAGAGACAAAGGAGGTAGGGAGGGAGCTCCGTCCCTGGAAGGGAATCCCGTCCCAGGAAGAGATTCTTAAAAGAGAGGTTTCCAAACACCAGGAAACATTCTCACAGCCTCTGCGGCGAGCCTTGGAAGCACAGAGGGCAACATAACATGAAGGAAAAATAAATAATTAAAACCAACAGATTACGAGCCCAACAGTAAATCCCCAGTGGAAAGAGCAGCGCAGACGCCTGCATCCACCACTAGCAAGTGGGGGTTGGGCAGGGAGGAGCGGGAGGCACAAGCGGCAGTGCTTTCTAAGAATCAGGCCACGGGAGACGCGGGCTGCAGTGCCTTTTTCAAGAATTGGGCCATAACGCCCCACTCGTAGTCAGAGCAAACTAACTTGGGCTAGCAAACCAGACTGTAGGATAGCTACCACGCAAAATGCTCAAACATAAGACACCGCCAGGACCATGCACAGAACAAAAGACGGATTGGAAATAGCCGGCTGCAGACCATCCCCCCTCTGGTGACAGGCAGCCAGAGCCTTAAGGGCTGGAAGGGGGCAATCGCAGCCCAAGAGAGACATTACCTACCAAATTGCAAGCAGGTTTCTTTGCTAACTAAGACTTCTGGGGAACTCTGGACAGTCATCATCTGCCTGAGAAGGAACCCCAGTGGTACACCCAGAAAACTGAGCAGCACGGAAAGGCCAGAAATCGAAGCAATTGCGCTCGCCAAACTCTCTAGCTACTCGGACCTGGGAAGGGCACAAAACGCACTCCCAACCAAATCTGCGCCTCAGAGTGCTTCCTGAGCGCCGAGCCTGAGTGGCTTAGACCGGGAGGTGCATGAAGCTTAGGGCAGGCCTCAGACGGTTACCTGGTGGAGCAACATAGAGCCTGAGCGGTGTGCGCCATGAGCAGGGGCAAGCCCAGCATAGAGTCCACCACTGCCCTCCCTGTGTCGAGAAGGAAATCAGACACTGAAGAGACCAGCAAACAGAGGAAGTTAAACAGAGGGAATTGCCTTGGTAGTGACCCCACACAGCCCACAACACCAGAGAAAGGACCAGATATACCTTTACTACTTTTATGATCAACTCCCCTCCCACCCCTTTGAGTTGATGTGGATGTGTGATTGTTTTTTTTTTTTTTTTTAATGTTATTTTTCTTTTCTTTTTCAAAATTTTTTAAACTTTCTTAAATTTTTAAGTCCTCTGTTTCTCTAATTATTATTTTTATAACCTATTATTACTTTTCAAAAAAACCCCATTTTTAAAGCAAATGCTGTATATAGTCTTTTGTGGTGGATGTTGTTTTTAATAATTCTTGTGGCTTTTTTGTTTGTTTGTTTTTTCTCCTTCTTCTTCTTTTCTTTAATATTGTATTTTTGAAAATACAATCTCTACTCCACAATTTTAATCTTTGCATTTGGTATTTGTTGTCAATTTTGTACATTTAAAAACCCAGTCTTTAGTACCCAATTTTACCTGAGAGCAAGATTACTGGCTTGACCACTTTCTCCTCCTTTGGACTCTCCTTTTTCTCCAACAGGTGGCCTCTGTCTCCTCCCTCTCCCTTCTCTTCTCTACCCAACTCTGTGAATCTCTGTGCGTTCCAGAAGGTGGAGAACACTCAGGGAATTGGTTACTGGCCGGATCTGTCTCCCTCCTTTTCATCTCCCTCTTTTATCCCCCTGGCTACCTCTGTCTACTACCTCCCTCTCCTCTTCCCTGTATAACTCCATGAACACCTCTGAGAGGTCCAGACTGTGGAGCACACATAAGGAACTGATTACTGGCTAGCCTGCTCTCTCCTCTTTTGATTCCATCTCATCTCATTCCAGTCACCTCTAACTACCTCCTCCCTCTTCTCTTCTCCATGTAACTCAATGAACCTCGATGGGTGACCCTCAATGTGGAGAAACCTTTCATCTTTAACCTAGATGTTTTAACATCAGTGCTGTATAGATGGAGAAGTCTTGAGGCTATTGTAAAAATAAAACTGAAAACCAGAATCAGGAGGCTTAAGTCCAAATCCTGAGAACATCAGGGAAATCCTGAATACAGGGAACATTATCCAATAGGAGCTTATCAAGCGCCTCCATACCTACACTGAAACCGAGCACCACCCAAGGGCCAACAAGTTCCAGAGCAAGACATACCATGCAAATTCTCCAGCAACACAAGAACACACCCCTGAGCTTCAATATACAGGCAGCTCAAAACTACTCCAAAACCACTGATGTCTCATAACCCATTACTGGACACTTCACAGCACTCCAGAGAGAAGAAATCCAGTTCCACCCACCAGAACTCCAACACAAGCCTCCCTAATTAAGAAACCTTGACAAGCCACTGATACAACCCCACACACAGTGAGGAAGCTCCATAATAAAGAGAACTCCACAAATTCCCAGAATATAGAAAGGCTACCCCAAACGCAGCAATATAACCAAGATGAAGAGACCGAGGAATACCCAGCAGGTAAAGGAACAGGAGAAATGCCCACCAAACCAAACAAAAGGGGAAGAGATAGGGAATCTACCTGAGAAAGAATTCTGAATATTGATAGTGAAAATGATCCAAAATCTTGAAATCAAAATGGAATCACAGATAAATAGGCTGGAGACAAGGATTGAGAAGACGCAAGAAAGGTTTAACAAGGACCTAGAAGAGATAAAAAAAGGGTCAACATATAATGAATAATGCAATAAATGAGATCAGAAACACTCTGGAGGCAACAAATAGTAGAATAACAGAGGCAGAAGATAGGATTAGTGAAATAGAAGATAGAATGGTAGACATAAATGAATCAGTGAGGAAAAAAGAAAAACGAATTAAAAGAAATGAGGACAACCTCAGAGACTTCCAGGACAATATGAAATACTCCAACATTCGAATTATAGGAGTCCCAGAAGAAGAAGACAAAAAGAAAGACCATGAGAAAATACTTGAGGAGATAATAGTTGAAAACGTCCCTAAAATGGGGAAGGAAATAATCACCCAAGTCCAAGAAACCCAGAGAGTTCCAAACAGGATAAACCCAAGGTGAAACACCCCAAGACATATATTAATCAAATTAACAAAGATCAAACACAAAGAACAAATATTAAAAGCGGCAAAGGAAAAGCAACAAATAACACACAAGGGGATCCCCATAAGAATAACTGCAGATCTTTCAAAAGAAACTCTTCAGGCCAGGAGGGAATGGCAAGACATACTTAAACTGATGAAAGAAAATAACCTACAGTCCAGACTACTATACCCAGCAAAGATCTCATTCAAATATGAAGGAGAAATAAAAAGCTTTACAGACAAGCAAAAGCTGAGAGAATTCAGCACCACTAAACCAGCTCTCCAACAAATGCTAAAGGATAGACTTTAGACAGGAAACACGAAAAGGGCGTATAAACCCAAACCCAAAACAATAAAGTAAATGGCAATGGGATCATACTTATCAATAATTACCTTAAATGTAAATGGGTTGAATGCCCCAACCAAAAAGCAAAGACCGGCTGAATGGATACAAAAACAAGATCCCTATATATGCCGCCTACAAGAGACCCACCTCAAAACAACGGACACATACAGACTGAAAGTGAAGGGCTGGAAAAAGATATTCCACGCAAATGGAGATCAAAAGAAAGCAGGAATAGCAATAGTCACATAAAATAGACTTTGAAATAAAGGCTGTGAAAAGAGACAAAGAAGGACACTACATAATGATTAAAGGATCAATCCAAGAAGAAGATATAACAATTATAAATATATATGCACCCAACATAGGAGCACTGCAATATGTAAGACAAATGCTAACAAGCATGAAAGGGGAAATTAATAATAACACAATAATAGTAGGAGACTTTAATACCCCACTCACACCTATGGGCAGATCAACTAAACAGAAAGTTAACAAAGAAACGCAACTTTAAATGATACAATAGACCAGTTAGACCTAATTGATATCTATAGGACATTTCACCCCAAAACAATGAATTTCGCCTTTTTCTCAAGTGCTCACGGAACATTTTCCAGGATAGATCACATCCTGGGTCATAAATCTAACCTTGATAAATTTGAAAAGAATTGAAATCATTCCATGCATCTTTTCTGACCATAATGCACTAAGGTTAGATCTCAATTACAGGAGAAAAACTATTAAAAATTCCAACATTTGGAGGCTGAACAACACCCTTCTGAATAACCAACAAATCACAGAAGAAAGCAAAAAGAAATCAAAATATGCATAGAAACGAATGAAAACGAAAACACAACTACCCAAAACATGTGGGACACTATAAAATCAGTGCTAAGAGGAAAATTCATAGCAATACAGGCATACCTCAAGAAACAAGAAAAAAGTCAAATAAATAACCTAACTCTGCAACTAGAAAAGGAAGAAAGGGAGAACCCCAGAGTTAGTAGAAGGAAAGAAATCCTAAAAATTAGGGCAGAAATAAATGCAAAAGAAACAAAAGAGACCATAGCAAAAATCAACAATGCAAAAAGCTGGTTCTTTGAAAGGATAAATAAAATCGACAAACCATTAGCCAGACTCATCAAAAACAAAGAGAAAAAAATCAAATCAATAAAATTAGAAATGAAAATGGAGAGATCACAAAAGACAACACAGAAATACAAAGGATCATAAAAGACTACTATCAGCAATTATATGCCAATAAAATGGACAATATGGAAGAAATGGACAAATTCTTAGAAAAGTACAACTTTCCAAAACTGAACCAGGAAGAAAGAGAAAATCTTAACAGACCCTTCACAAGCATGGAAATTGAAACTGTAATCAGCAATCTTCCAGCAAATAAAAGCCCAGGTCCAGACGGCTTCACAGCTGAATTCTACCAAAAATTTAGAGAAGAGCTAACACCAATCTTACTGAAACTCTTCCAGAAAATTGCAGAGGAAGGTAAACTTCCAAACTCATTCTATGAGGCCACCATCACCCTAATACCAAAACCTGACAAAGACACCACAAAACAAACTACAGGCCAATATCACTGACGAACATAGATGCAAAAATCCTTAACAAAATTCTAGCAATCAGAATCCAGCAACACATTAAAAAAATCATACACCATGACCAAGTGGACTTTATCCCAGGGATGCAAGGATTCTTCAATATCCGCAAATCAATCAATGTAATTCACCACATTAACAAATTGAAAAATAAAAGTCAAATGATTATCTCAATAAATGCAGAGAAGGCCCTTGACAAAATTCAACATCCATTTATGATAAAAACTCTCCAGAAAGCAGGAATAGAAGGAACATACCTCAACATAATAAAAGCTATATATGACAAACACACAACAAATATTATCCTCAATGGTGAAAAATTGAAAGCATTTCCCCTAAAGTCAGGAACAAGACAAGGGTGCCCACTTTCACCACTGCTATTCAATATAGTTCTGGAGGTTTTGGCCACAGCAATCAGAGCAGAAAAAGAAATACAAGGAATCCAAATTGGAAAAGAAGAAGTAAAACTCTCACTGTTTGCAGATGACATGATCCTCTACATAGAAAATCCTAAAGACTCGACCAGAAAACTACTAGAGCTAATCAATGAATATAGTAAAGTTGCAGGATATAAAATCAACACTCAGAAATCCCTTGCATTCCTATACACTAATAATGAGAAAGTAGAAAAAGAAGTTAGGAAACAATTCCATTCACCATTGCAATGAAAAGAATAAAATACTTAGGAATATGTCTACCTAAAGAAACTGAAGACCTATATATCAAAAACTATAAAACACTGATGAAATATATCAAAGAGGACACTAATAGATGGAGAAATATACCACGTTCATGGATTGGAAGAGTCAATATAGTGAAAATGAGTATACTACCCAAAGCAATCTACAGATTCAATGCAATCCCTATCAAGCTACCAGCGGTATTTTTCACAGAACTAGAACAAATAATTTCAAGATTTGTATGAAAATACAAAAAAACCTCGAATAGCAAAAGCAATCTTGAGAAAGAAGGATGGAACTGGAGGGATCAACTTGCCTGACTTCAGGCTCTACTACAAAGCCACAGTCATTAAGACAATATGGTACTGGCACAAAGACAGAAGATCAATGGAACAAAATAGAAAGTCCCGAGATAAATCCACACACCTATGGACACCTTATCTTTGACAAAGGAGGCAAGAATATACAATGGAGTAAAGACAATCTGTTTAGCAAGTGGTGCTGGGACAACTGGTCAACCACTTGTAAAAGAATGAAACTAGATCACTTTCTAACACCACACACAAAAATAAACTCAAAATGGATTAAAGATCTAAATGTAAGACCAGAAACTCCTATAAAACTCCTAGAGGAGAACATAGGCAAAACACTCTCTGACATAAATCACAGCAGGATCCTCTTTGATCCACCTCCCAGAATACTGAAAATAAAAGCAAAATAAACGGGATCTAATTAAACTTAAAAGTTTCTGCACAACAAAGGAAACTATAAGCAAGGTGAAAAGACAGCCTTCTGAATGGGAGAAAACAATAGCAAATGAAGCAACTGACAAAGAACTAATCTCAAAAATATACAAGCAACTTATGCCGCTCAACTCCAGAAAAATAAACAACCCAATCAAAAAATAAGAAGACATACGGATGGCTAACAAACACATGAAAAGATGCTCAACATCACTCATTATCAGAGAAATGCAAATCAAGACCATAGTGAGGTACCATTTCACACCAGTCAGAATGGCTGTGATCCAAAAGTCTACAAGCAATAAATGCTGGAGAGGATGTGGAGAAAAGGGAACCCTCTTACACTGTTGGTGGGATGCAAACTAGTACAGCCACTATGGAAAACAGTGTGGAGATTCCTTAAAAATTGCAAATAGAACTGCCTTATGACCCAGCAATCCCACTGCTGGGCATACACACCGAGGAAACCAGAATTGAAAGAGACACATGTACCCCAATGTTCATTGCAGCATTGCTTATAATAGCCAGGACATGGAAACAACCTAGATGTCCATCAGTAAATGAATGGATAAGAAAGCTGTGGTACATATACACAATGGAGTATTACTCAGCCCTTAAAAAGAATAAATTTGAATCAGTTCTAATGAGATGGGTGAAACGGGTGCCGATTATACAGAGTGAAGTAAGCCAGAAAGAAAAACACCAATACAGTATACTGACACATATAAATGGAATTTAGAAAGATAGTAATGATGACCCTCTATGTGACACAACAAAAGAGACACAGAGGTATAGAACGGACTTTTGGCCTCTGAGGGAGAGGGAGAGGGTGGGATGATTTGGGAGAATGGCATTGAAACATGTATACTATCATGTAAGAAACGAAGCGCCAGCCTATGTTTGATACAGGATACAGGATGCTTGGGGCTGGCGCACGGGGATGATCCAGAGAGATGAAATGGGGTGGGAGGTGGGAGGGGGTTTCAGGATTGGGAGCTCATGTACACCTGTGGCTGATTCATGTCAATGTATGGCAAAACCAATAACAGTATTTTAAAATAGAATAAAGTAAAAATAAAATTTTTAAAAAATATCAGACTTATGTGCTGGGCTCATGTAGTCTCATTAGCTAAGTGAACTCAAATATAGGAAGCGACACCTTAAGAAAACTCAGTCACAGTAGTATGCCTTGTAGAAAATGACAGACACCACCCCAAAGGAACATAAAAATGAAGCTTCTTTATAGTCCCATAAATGGGACTATAAATCCCAGTTTAGACATGTTGTGTTCATGTCCCAACAGCCCAATGCCTCCCTCAAAAAAATCTACGTTTTTAATGACTTTGTATGTCTTGATAACTGTAAGCACAATATTGTATGTTAGTTCTCTAGAAGCCTTGGATTTTACACATTGCCTAAGTGTCAACAGAAATTCCCATTTCAGTTTCAAGATAGCAGAGTAGAGATCATATGCTCATCTTCTCTTTTTCCAAAGGCGGGCAATCCACAAACTGAAGAACAATTATACCAAAGAAGTTCTCACACTGTTGTGAAGGTTCTAGACTTCCCAACCTGGGGATCTGGCAAACGGTCTGGGAATGCCCACGGAATCTGACATTGAAGGTCAATGGGATTTGATAATAGAATTTCCACAGGACTGGGGAAACGGAGACTCTTGGAGGGCACAAACACAACTTTGTGTGCAGCAGGACTCAGGAGTAAGGTGCAGTGACCCCAAAAGAGACTGAGCCATGCTTAGCTGTGAGTGTTCGGAAGTCTCTGATGAAGGCGTGGCTTTATGGTGTGCCGCAGAGTCGCAGAGCTGGGGCATTGGCAGCACCATTCCTAGAAGGTGTGATTTGTTGGAATAAGTCTTCTTGGAGGAGGTTGCCATTAGGCCTAACAGAGCCCTTCCATAGAGATTTCAGGACCCCAGGACTGGGCTGCCTCAAGCCAAACTACAGGGGAGGGACCATAGCCACACCCATCAGCAGATAATTGGATTTCAGATTTACTGAGCATGGGCCTCTCCACCACAGTAAGACCTAGTTTTCTCCACAGCCAGTCTCCCCATCAGGAAACTTCACAAGTCTCTTCTCCACATCCATCAGAGGGCTGACAGAATGTAAATCACCATCAGAGAAAACTAACCAAAATATTCACATGGACCACAGCCTGTCTAACTCAATGAAACTATGAGCCATGCCCTGTAGGACCACTCAAGACAGACGGGTCATGGTTGAGAGCTCTGACAAAACATGGTCCACTGGAGAAGAGAATGGCAAACTACTTCAGCATTCTTCCCTTGAGAACCCCATGAACCACATGAAAAGGCAAAAAGATATGACACTGAGAGACGATCACCCCCCCCAAAATAGTGGGGAATATCTGTAAATATACAGCTTATTTCCTCCTCTGGTGGCTCTAGTGGTAAAGAATCTGCCTGCCAATGCAAGAGACACAAGACACGTGAGCCCTTGACTCAAGAAGATTCCCTGGAGAAGGAAATGGCAACTCTTTCGAGTATTCTTGCCTGTAAAATCCTATGGACACAGGAGCCTGGCAGGCTACAGTCCACGTGGTCACAAAGGGTTAGACACGACTGTGCACATATGCCAGAGTTGATTTACTTTGCTGTAAGGCAGAGACTAACACAACACTGTAACACAACTATACTCCAATAAAGAAAACAAGGACACCCTCTCCTGTACTGCTAAGGAGTTCTCCTGATGCCCAAGAGCCGGGCAAATATCTCACCCAGGCAACCCCACACAGCTTTGCTGGTACAGCCCAATCTAGGAACTGCCAGAGGATCACCCTTTACTTTCCAAGGAGCCCTGAGGGATATTTACTTTGGCCCATGTACCTTAGGTCCCTTCAGCCAGAACCATCCTTGAGACAAGTAGGGCAGAAAGCAACACAAGCAGCAGCACTGGCTGCCCAGTGTGCTGAGGCCAGCATCCGCGCTGACCTACTCCACGCCCACAGCTGGGGGGCTCACACGCTGCAGCTTCTGCTCCCTGGGAGTCCTCCTACCAGTCAACTCTAGGCAGGAGACAGGACTCCTAACAGCAATTTCAGTATCTATTTATAGAGGGTCCCATATAATGTGTCCCATATTACCTCTTAAGCACTTTTCCATATTTTATTACATTTTTGGTCTCTCTGTTTTATTCTGGATATTTTTGAGCTAAATTACAATTTACTACTTTTCTCAACAGCTGTACCTAATCTACCCTTAAATGCATTATTGGAAAACTTCAGTCCAAGAAAATCCACTATGGAAGTTTAATATTCTCTCTTTATTAGGGGTAGAGATACAGATATAGAGAGATATAGGTTTATATCCTCACATTGACAAGTTTCTGCGCTCTCCCTTTCTTAGTAAAGTTTTAGATTTCCATGTTGTATCATGTCTGTCCCTCCTGCAGGCCTTCCTCTAATATTTCCTACAGTGCAGGTATGCTGGGGATGAATCCTTTAAGCTTACACAAAAAGGAAAAGGGTAGTTTTCCCTTTATCTTGAAAGGTAGTTTCAACAGGTGGAGAATTAGAGATTTACAGCATTATTTCTTCTAATACTTTCAATACTTAAGTAAATTGTATTGTTTCCAAAGAGAAGTATAATATTAAGGGATTTGATTTAGATCATACCTGAACTGCCTGGTGGTTTTCCCTGTTTTCTTCCATTTAACTCTAAATTTTCCAATAAGGAGCTCATGATCAGAGCTATGGTCAGGTCCACGTTTTACTTTTATTCATTGTATAGAGTTTCTCCCTCTTCGGCTGAAGAGAATATATATGAAAGTCGCTCAGTCGTGTCCGACTCTTTGCGACCCCATGGACTGTAACCTAGCAGGCTCCTCTGTCCATGGGATTTTCCAGGCAATAGTACTAGAGTGGATTGCCATTTCCTTCTGCAGCGGATCTTCCCGACCCAGGGAATGAACCCAGGTCTCCCGCATTGTAGACAGACGCTTTACCATCTGAGCCACCAGGGAAGTCCGAAGAGAATATAATCAATCTGATTTCTGTATTGACCATCTGGTGATGTTCATGTATAGAATCATCACTTGTTTTGTTGGAAAAGGGTGTGTGCTATGACCAGTGTTGGCAAAACTCTGTTAGTCTTTGATCTGCTTAATTTTGTATTCCAAGGCCCAACTTGCCTGCTACTCCAGGTATCTCTTGACTTCCTACTTTGTATTCCAGTCATCTGTGATGAAGAGGACTTATTCTTTGGTGTTAGTCCTAGGAGGTCTTATAGTCCTTCAAGGAACCATTCAGCTTCTTTGGCAACAGTGCTTGGAGCATAGACTTAGTTTATTGTGATATAGAATGGTTTGCCTTGAAAATGAACTGAGATCATTCTGTTGTTTTTGAGATTGCACCCAAGTACTGCATATTGGATTCTTTTGTTGATGATGAAGGCTATTAGATTTTTTCTAAGGGATTCTTGCTCACAGTAGTAGATATAATGGTCATCTGAATTAAATTTACCCATTCCTGTCCATTTAGTTCACTGATTCTTCAAATGTCAATGTTCACTCATCATCTCCTGTTTGACCACACTCAATTTGCCCTGACTCATGGATGTAACATTCCAGGTTCCTATGCAATATTGTTCTTTATAGTGTCAGACTTTATTTTCACCACCAGACACATCCATTACTGTGTGCCATCTCCACAACAGCTCAGCCTTTTCACTATTTCTAGATCCATTAGTAATTGTATCCACTGTTCTCCAGTAGCATATTTCACACCAATTTTAGTGACTACTGGAAAAACCATAATCTTAACTAGACGGAATTTGTTGGGAAAGTAATGTGTCTGCTTTTTACTATGCTGTCTAGGCTGGTCAAAACTTTCCTTCCAAGGAGTAAGCATCTTTTAATTTCATGTCTACAGTCACCATCTGCAGTGATTCTGGAGCCCATGCCAGGTTCCTCTGTCCATGGAGATTCTCCAGGCAAGAATATTGGTGTGGGTAGCTGTTCCCATCTCCAACGGGTCTTCCCAACCCAGAGATCAAACCCCAGTGTCCCTGATAATATAGTGTAAATGACATAGATTCAAGGGATTAGATCTGACAGACACAGTGCCTGAAGAATGATGGACAGAGCTATGTAACATATAGGAGGGAGTGACCAAATCCATCCTTAAGAAAAAGAAATGTAACAGGACAAAGTGGTTGTCTGAGGAAGACTTACAAATAGGTGAGAAAAGAAAAGAAGTGAAAGGTAAAAGAAGAAAGGGAAAGATATACCCATTCAAATGCAAAATTCCAAAGAATAGCAAGGAGAGATGAGAAAGTCTTTTAAGTCAACAATGCAAAGAAATGGAGGAAAACAATAGAATGGGAAAGTCCAGAGATCACTTCAAGCAAATTAGAGCCACTAAGGGAAGATTTCATGCAAAGATGGGCACAATAAAACACAGAAAAAGTAAGGACTTAACAGAAGGAGAAGAGATTAAGAAGAGATAACAATGATACGCAGAGAAAACTGTACCAAAAAAAAAAAGTCTTATGAACCCATATAACCATGATGGTGTTATCACTCACCAGAAGCAGATATCATATAGTGGGATGTCAAGTGGGCCTTAGGAAGCATTGCTAAAAACAAAGCTAGTGGAGGTGATGGATAAAAAATTATGCCATTAAAATGCTATACTCAACAAGCCAGAAAATTTGGAAAACTCAGCAGTGGCCACAGGACTGGAAAAGCTCAGTTTTCATTCCAGTCCCAAAGAAGGGTAATGCCAAAGAATGTTCAAACTACTCTACAATTGCACTCATTTCACATGCTAGCAAGGCAATGCTCAAAATTCTTCAAGCTAGGCTTCAACAGTATGTGAACGGAAAACTTCCAGATGGACAAGCTGGGTTCAGAAAAGACAGTGCATCCAGAGATCAAATTGCCAGCATCCATTGGATCATAGAAAAAGTAAGGGAATTTCAAAAAATCTACTTCCTTATTGACTCCATTAAAGATTTAACTGTGTGGATCACAACAAACTATGGAAAATGCTTCAAAAGATGGGAATAGCAGACCAGCTTACTTGGCTCCTGAGAAACCTGCATGTCAAGAAGCAACAGTTAGAACTGGACATGGAACGACAGAAATAAAATTGGGAAAGGGGTACATCAAGTCTGTATATTGTCAGCATGCTTATTTCACTCATATGCAGAGTCAGGTCAGTTTAGTTCAGTTGCTCAGTCGTGTCCAACTCTTTGGGCCCCCATGGACTGGAGCATGCTAAGCCTCCCTGTCCATTGCCAACTTCCAGTGTTTATCCAGACTCATGTCCATTGAGTCGGTGATGCTAACCAACCATCTCATCCTCTGTCATCCCATTTCCTTCCCACCTTCAATCTTTCCCAGCATCAGCGTCTTTTCCAATGAGTCAGCTCTTCACATCAGGTGGCCAAAGTATTGGAGTTTCAGTTTCAACATCAGTCCTTCCAATGTATATTCAGGACTGATTTCCTTTAGGATGGACTGGTTGGATCTTCTTGAAGTCCAAGGAACTCTCAAAAGTCTCCTCCAACACCACAGTTCAAAAGCATCAATTCTTCTGGGCTCAGCTTTCTTTACAGTCCAACTCTTACATCCATACATGACTACTGGAAAAACCATAATCTTAACTAGACGGACCTTTGTTGGGAAAGTAATGTCTCTGCTTTTTACTATGCTGTCTAGGTTGGTCAAAACTTTCTTTCCAAGGAGTAAGCATCTTTTAATTTCATGGCTGCAGTCACCATCTGCAGTGATTCTGGAGCCCAAGAAAATAAAGTCTGCCATTGTTTCCACTGTTTCTCTATCTATTTGCCATGAAGTGATGGGACCGGATGCCATGATCTTTGTTTTCTGAATTTTTAGCTTTAAGCCTACTTTTTCACTCTCCTCTTTCACTTTCATCAAGAGACTCTTTAGTTCTTCTTCACTTTCTGCCATAAAGGTGGTGTCATCTGCATATCTGAGGTTATTGATATTTCTCCTGGAAATCTTGATTTCAGCTTGTCCTTCATCTAGTCCAGCATTTCTCATGAGGTACTCTGCATGTAAGTTAAAAATCAGGGTGACAATACATAGCCTTGACATACCCCTTTTCCTATTTGGAGCTGGTCTGTTGTTCCATGTTCAGTCCTAACTGTTGCTTCCTGACCTGCATACAGATTTCTCAAGAGGCAGGTCAGGTGGTCTGCTATTCCCATCTCTTTCAGAATTTTCCAGAGTTTATTGTGATCTACACAATCAGGCTTTGCATAGTCAACAAAATAGAAAGATATTTTTCTTGAATGCTCTTGATTTTTTGATGATCCAGTGGATGTTGCCAATTTGATCTCTGGTTCCTCATATGCAGAGTGTGTCATGTGAAATGCCAGGTTAGATGAATCAAAAGGAGGAATCAAGATTGGTGGGAGATGTTCAATTACCACAGGTAATTGACATTTATGATATGAGGTAAATAGATGGCAAATCATGGCAAATAGATGAGGGGAAAAAATGGAAGGAGTGACAGACTTTACCTTCTAGGGCCTCTAAATCACCGCAGATGGTGACTCCAGCCATGAAATCAAATGACACTAGTCCGTGGAATAAAAGGCATGACAAACCTAGACAGCATATTATAGAGCAGAGACATCACTGCTGACAAAGGTCCATATAGTCAAACCTATGGTTTTTCCGTAGTCACATATGGATGTGTGAGTTGGACCATAAAGAAGGCTGAATTCCAAAGAACTTAAGCTTTCAAACTGTGGTGCTGGAGAAGACTTTTGAGAGTCCCTTGGATGCAAGGAAATAAAACCAGTCAATTCTAAAGGAAGTCAACCCTGAATATTCATTAGAAGGACTGATGCTGAAACTGAAGCTCCAATACTAGGCCATCTGATGTGAAGAACCAATTATTGGAAAAGATCCTGATGGTGGGGAAAACTGAGGACAGGAGGAGAAGGGAGCAACAGTGGATGAGAGGGTTGGATGGCATCATTGGCTCAATGGACATGAGTTTTGAGCAAACTCTGGAGATAGTGAATGACAGAGAAGCCTGGCACCTGCAGTCCATGGGGTCACAAAGAGTCGGACATGACTGAGTGAATGAACGACAACAATAACAACAAGGTCAATTTTAATAAGAACAAAATACTGCTTTTAAAAAAATTTGCAACTGCTCTGGTGGTCCTGTAGTTAAGATTCCATTCTCCTACTGCCAAAGGCTAGGGTTCAATCCCTGGTTAGGGAACTAAGATTCTGCATGCTGCACAGTGGAACCGATAATAAATTCATAAATAAATGACATGCAAAGACAAACACAGACTCTCAAATGAAACCACTCAAAAAAAAATCTTGTCATTATTTTATTGGGATTACATTCAACTACCTGCTTTTTGTATGTTTCTGGCTAGGGACAATGCAGGATACTAGTTCTTTACCAGGCATTGAATCTGTGCGCCTATAGTGGAAGCTCAGAGTTATAAACCTGAACCATCAAGGAAGTCACAAACTAGCTCCTATTTCTAAGGAAAACATTATTTTGCTGAAAATTTCCTTTGAATAATGTATTCATAATATAAATGTGTGTATATTTGTCCCTCATGAAAATTTTAGTGCTTATTAAAAAGATCCATTAAATAAATAAATATTAAGTGAGGATCAATTCTGTGCTTTTCAATATTTTAGTTTTGGACTTGAAATTTAAATTCAAATGTTATGAATAAAGTTAAAATGAAGCTGGATGATATCACTAACAAACTGAACATATATACAGAAGGAAAGATATGCAGAGATTGATCCCTGTTATAGAACTCAATCATAAAGACCTGAGAAGGATCGTCAAGTAAAGCAGGAAGGGGGGTGGGGAACAAAACAAAACTGTGATATCATGAAAGTCAAACTGAAAGAGTGGGGGGGTAAAGGAAAAATGAGCTGAGACAAATGAATAATTAACTATTGGAATGATGGCAATTAAATAATTACTCCACATAAATCCACAGGAAAAGACTTGGGAGATCCATCTAGACTGTTCTAATGTTTGTTCATTTTTCTCAATGTTATTTTTTAAAAGGCCATTCCTTCTTGATTCAATAAATTGTTATTGTTATACATCAATAACCTCAGATATGTAGATGACACCACCCTTATGGCAGAAAGCGAAGAGGAACTAAAAAGCCTCTTGATGAAAGTGAAAGAAGAGAGTGAAAAAGTTGGCTTAAAAGCTCAACATTCAGAAAACTAAGATCATGGAATCTTGTCCCATCACTTCATGGGAAATAGATGGGGAAACTGTGTCAGACTTTATTATTTTGGGCTCCAAAATCACTGCAAATGGTGACTGCAGCCATGAAATTAGACAACCCTTACTCCTTGGAAGAAAAGTTATGACCAACCTAGATACCATATTAAAAAGCAGAGATTCTACTTTGCCAGCAAAGGTCCATCTAGTCAAGGCTATGGTTTTTCCAGTGGTCATGTGTGGATGTGAGAGTTGGACTGTGAAGAAAACTGAGCCCAGAAGAATTGATGCTTTTGAACTGTGGTGTTGGAGAAGACTCTCCAACTGTGGTGTTGGAGAGTTCCTTGCACTGCAAGGAGATCCAACCAGTCCATCCTAAAGGAGACTCGTCCTGGTTGTTCATTGGAAGGACTGATGCTGAGGCTGAAACTCCAATACTTTGGCTATCTCATGCAAAAAGTTGACTCATTGGAAAAGACCCTGATGCAGGGAGGGATTGGGGGAAGAAGAAGAAGGGGGCAACAGGAAAGGAGATGGCTGGATGGCATCACTGACTCAATGCACATGAGTTTGGGTGAACTCCGGGAGTCGGTGTTGGACAGGGAGGCCTGGCGTGCTGCGATTAATGGGGTCGCAAAGAGTCAGACACGACTGAGCAGCTGAACTGAACTGAACTGAACTGAACTGAAACTATCTTTGATTCTATCTGTGGGTTTTGTCTTCTGTCACAATGACCAGATATTTATCTCTTTCTCCACTAAAACTAGATTATTTATGGAGACAGACTTCTATTGTAATACTTGGTGAAAACAATCCTCTTTGTATTTCCTATTTATCACAATTTTCTTGGTTGACTTGAGAAATTTAGTTTTGGAGGTAAACCTTAAGTCAACCTTAATTAGAACAAAAATTTATTTATGGGGAGGTGAGTCAGAGCCTTCCTTGGTGGCTCAGACACTAAAGAATCTGCCCAAAAGGCAGGAGACCCAGATCAATCCATGGGTCGGGAACATCCCCTGAAGGAGGACACGGCAACCCATTCCAATATTCTTGACTGGAGAATCCCACAGACAGAGGAGCCTGGTGGGGATAATAACCTATAAAGATGCAAAGAGTCAGACACAACTGGAGCCACTGAGCTGCACAAACACATAATACTAAATAGCAGAGCTTACAGAGGTGTAGAAGAGTGATTCAGTGTATTTAATACCTAATTTCACACAGCAGGTCAGAGAAGAGCCGAGACTCAAAGCCCTAGCTACCAGCTCCAAGTCCCAAGTTCAGTTCCCAGTATGTAAACTTATGCCTGCCTGATCAGAAGGTAGAGATATCTTACCAGTTATGCCACTGTTTACGTGGGTCATGCTGACTGTAGCCTGACATTGTAGCCTAGGACTGTAGCCTAGGAGACTGGACTAAATTCTACTCCTTCCCTTGTAGCCTCATAAATCTATGGTAATCTCAGAAGTAGGCAGAGGATTTGGGACATGAGACCATGGGACACATCCTGCAATTCACGCTTCACAGCGTGAGCTGTTTCCATGGAAACAACGTTCCCACTAGGATAGCTTCTCCCATCCACTCCCTTCCTCCTGGTTCAACACTTCTTGGGGTTCCTGGTCCCCAGTGCAGGACCAAGAACAGCAGTGGCACTAAGTGTCCCTGAAGAAACGCTGGCTCCTCAGAAGACACCCACCTAAGAAGCAGAAAATGGCGAATGCCACTGGGAGAAAGAGGGGACCAGTGATGACCCTCTTAGGTCATCTCTGATGTCACCTGTCAATAACCAGAGGGATTGGAGATTCTGTTCCTGTGCTGAAGGCCAGTGAGACATATGTTATCTGTGCCCCCAAACAACTATTTTATCCTGCCAGGCTGGTGACATCACGGGTTACACATTTGTTATTTTGCTTAACTTCACACAAAATCCCCGTGTAGCAGATGACAGAATGACTTGGAAAGTTACAAGAAACTTGCCCATACTCCCACAGCTTGCCAGGGACGGGGGTGTAAGTTCTGTCTTACACCTGGTCCCCCAGCTCTCAGTGACCACACGTGTCACTTCTCACCATCACTCAAGACCTCCTGCCTCACATCCTCCCTGCACAGAACACAGACACTGGGCACAATGAGCAGTGTTGCAGTGATTTTATTAGATTCAGCCTAATAGAGACCACATCAGGTGGGAAAGATGTATGGATTCCAGCTTCAAGAACAGAAGGGGAACAGGGCAGGAAGATCAAGTGCAGACCCAGCACAACTGGCAAAGTTTATCACACCAAAGAGAGCAGACTGGAGACCAATCCTATAACAGCATTCACCACCGAGGACAATTTATAGCCGGTGCAGTCATTACTGAAGATGACGGATGCCTGCAAGGGGGAAGGAGGTAGAAGGACAGGACCTGAGACCACAGCCAGGCTATCCTGTCTCCCCAGGAAAACCTCAGGCCTCACTCTTAGGGATTCAGCCCCATCCCTACCAAGAACCTCTGCCCACAGTCCCACCACTGGAAAGGGGGCTGCAAGCAGGCACCAGGGGGAGGATGGCTCCCTAGTAGACCAGGCACAGGTGTCAGGAGGGAGACAGAGCCACCAGTCACACCAAGGAGGGGAGGAGATGACAAGGGTCAGCAGAGAACAGCCGGGGCTGGTCCTGAAGGGAGGAGTATGGTGCTGGAGACCGGGTTTGGGTCACACCTGAGCCTCCTCGGTCAGGTGTGCTGGGTGGATGGAAGGTGCATGCAAGTGTCATAAACAACTCCATGTGCCAAGGGAGCTTCTATTAGTGCATGATATTCTGGATCATGGCAAACCACTTGTTTTGAACAGTTAACAATTTGAGGAAAATATGCAGAGACAGGCTATTCAGATCTCAAATACTATATCAGAAGAAAAACAACCACAGCAAAAAGATGGTTCTTCAAGAAATACACTATTAGCCCAAGTGAGTGGTTGTATGTACCTAGAAGCTGCCCCAGGATATTAGGCTCCAAAACCCCAGAGTGGAAATTCTGGCTTGTAGGCACTGAGAACATGTCTGTGGAAATGGGGCTCTGAGCCAGAGCAATGGCCATCAAAAAGGGATAAAGAGGAGGTGATGTGACCACAGGTCAGAAAGCATATAAGCCAGGGAGTCCCATGCTGGAAGGAGACCTAAAAGCTGGGGCTCCTTTTAAATATTCTTAAAGTAGAGATGACAGACTGCTACACGTACGAGAGCTGAAAGCGTCACTTCCTGCAAAATTTAAAATGTTACTTCTCTAATGCTACTTCATCTCAGTGAGAAAAAAAAATTATAGGAGTCAGTACACTTGTCCTACTATATTGACACTAGTCCCCTATTCTGTGTGAGCTGATTGACATGATATGGACATATTTGGTAACAAGAGGCTGGGTGTGCAGGTAGACTGTGCTTGCATATTACAGGTGCTACAGGGGCAAAAGGTTTATGTGCTTCTCTGTTTTTGGCTCTATCACACATTCCATGATCGAATGATCTGTTACCATGTGGCATACTGAACTATACTGCAAGTGAATTCTCAAGATCAGTGTGGGTAAAGGTAAGTTACCTTATATTTCAAATGATTAAACCTGTTCTCAGGTCCTGCATCAATGAAGCAATCCCAGATTTTTCCAATGGCTGCTTTTTCATCTTCATTAGCATCGATCGAATCCAAGGTTTCATTCACTGCTTTACTTGGGAGTCCAAGGCCCACAGCACTAATGACTTCAAAAACACAGGGCACGCTTCCACTGAAGGCAGAGACAGAAAACACCTTGTCAAAAGAATCACCAAGTTAGGAGGTTCTGTTTCCCAACACTTGGTAGGAACTCATACATTCAGACTCACCTCCCACCGAGACCCACCCTCTCTCAGGACTGCTTACACTGCAGACAAAACCTTCCCTATGAGGAACTCCCAACAGAGGGAGCAGCAAGAGGGACTAGGCCTGGAGACCCGTCTTCCCTTCACCACTGCCCCCAGGCATACCAGCCTGTTTCCTCCATCTCACTAAGCACCACTACCCCCAACAAATTATCTCCCAGGGTTTTCACAGATAATGACCCTTCCAGCTCCATACCACCAGCCCCATTCAAAGACTGAAAGCCTCAGGAAATTTGTGCAGGACTCCTAGGCACCGATCTGCCCCTAGAAGCGGCTTGGACAGGACTGGGGAGGATGCAGAGAGACGGCAAGGGGCGAGGGTCAGCAGGGCCATCTGGGCCCTCCTTCCCTACCCTCAGGCGTCTGGAAGCTCAGCTCTCTGGTCACCAGCAAGGCCAGCAAAAGCAGTGCTCCCTTCATCGTGGCGGCGGCGGGAGTGCTCTGCTCAGGGCAGGGTTTTGCCTGCTTTATACACCACTAGCTCCCCAAGCCCAGGCCTCATCCCTCCCAGGAAAATTACAGACTCCTGGCACAGGTGGCTCCTATGGCCCTTGGGGTGTTTATTGTGGAAGACCATCCTACTCTGAGACCAGAGCTCTTGGAAGACATGTGGGGATATCTTTGCCAAAAATCAAGTGGAGCTGAGGTGTCTAAGTCATTCCTCCTGCTGCTGCTGCTAAGTCACTTCAGTCATGTCCGACTCTGTGCGATCCTATGGACAGCAGCCCACCAGGCTCCTCTACCCACAGGATTCTCTAGGCAAGAATACTGGAGTGGGTTGCCATTTCCTTCTCCCTAAGTGACTCCATTTGGAGCCAAATACTCTGTTCTCCCAGCCCCAATCATCACCTGTTTTCCTGATCAACATTCCCCCAACCAATCCTGGCTCTGAGTTCATTACTCTCCCATATTGAGCAAATGGAATCACAGGAGGGCCAAGGACAGATCTACACCACTATCAGGTAGAAAAAAGGACATAAAGAATCCTTCCTTTCTCCCCAAGTTGAAGTCATTGAGATAAGAACGTGGAACTGGACCTTACTGAAGCCCCCTGATGTCTTAACATCTGCAGTCTCTAGGCAGGGCCCTGACACTGCTGGTCAGCAGCCTTGGGCTCCTGATTCATACCCAACAAGGAATTCGCAGGACTTAAGGCCACGTGGCTTTTCTCAGCCATTGGTAATTCTGTACTTTTGCGTCATGCCACCAGCTTTCCTCATGCCCTTCAGCCCGCTGGTTCCTGAGCAGGCTCCAGCCTTGCCCATTCTCCTGGCTTTCCTTCCTCCTCCACAGCGAGCCTGATCTCGGGAGGTGCTTGCACTGTGCAGTCTATCCAGGAACATCAGGGAGAAGCTGTGGGGTTGTCTCCTGGGGCAGAGACTCTGCAATGCACAGCCCTACAGGCCACTGTGGATGGGAGCTCTAAGGCCCAGAGGGCTGAGTTGATCACAGGTGACAGTCTGTATGCGAAAACTCTTTCAGAGCCAAACTCAACCTTCCACATTAGGAAAGCAGTTTGTTGAGACAAAGCTTTTGAGATGGCCCTTGAAAACACTAGAAGGAAGCCTGATAATTTCCTAATGGCCAAACTGGAAAGGGTTTGACAGACAAAATAAGCAACAGAGTATTCAATGATAAACCAATGTAAAAAGTAATATGTGTGAATCCATACTGATATAAATTACTGTCTAAATAAATGAATGTGGGAAAGGAGACATCCATTCCTTACAGAAACATCCTAAATAATAGACATAGACTATTCCATCCAGGAGGATGAACCTACTGCCCTGCCCTCTCTGAGTGTGGGCTAGACTTAGGAACCTGTCTCCAAAGAAAAGAGGAGGAGAGGAAAGCACTGCAGAAACCTGGCAAATTCAAATAATCAGCTAATCAAGGCTGATTATTCCCAGTGGTAAGACACACTGCTGTCACATGTACCCTGATGTAAGGGGACTGGAAGGGAGCTTCACCTGTGTGGTGCCTTCCTCAAAACCCGAAGTCTGAACCCCACTCGACAGTATCAGGACAAAACAGCTAAACGTAGCTTGAGGGCCTTCTACCATCCCTGGTCCCTGATGGTTCTCCCCAGGACTGTCAAGGCCATGACAGACCAGGAGAGAATGAGTAACTCCACAGAGCAGAGAACACTAGGGACACATGACAGGGAATGCAGTGAGTTTGGGTCTGGATAGGACCACGGAATGCAAGATTAATGAGCAAGCAGCTGAAATTCAGATAAACTGTGACATTTATTTAGTCATACGGTTCCAATGTTGTCTCTCAGATTCGACAAATATTTGCCCTTTTTCTATAAAACTAAAATTATTCCAACTTAAAATTTTACTAATAACAAATTGAGACAAGAAGCTCCACTCTGTACTCTGTGACAACCTAGAGGTGTAAGATGTGGTGGAGGATGGGGATTATGCAAAACAGAACAGATATATGTTTATTTATGGCTGAGTCATGTTGTTGTATGGCAGAAGGCAACACACTATTGTAAAGTAATATCTTCTAAATTAAAATACATTAAAAACGACAACAACGACCTGCATTAGGACCTGCACCAGCTCTTCACTCTGATGTCACCAAATGTCCCCATGATCGGGGGACGTCTCATAGGACCCTGTGGCACCCTTGAATGGGCACTGGGCTGGATCCATAGTAGCCACCTGTGTTACTCAGGACTCCAGGCCCTGGTTCCTCTCCTCATAGAGCTGTGGAGGGCATTTGGGGGCAGTCTCTTCTCAAGGACAGGAGGCATGGGATCCATGGGCAGCTGTCTCACCACACAGAAGTCCTGCCACCACAGACAAAGAGCCCACATGTGCAACCTGGGCCATGTGGTCTTCACCTTCCTGCCCTGGAAACTCTAACTCACACCTGCAGCCACTTGAGGCCCTCCTGGGGTGACCTTCAGAGGGGTGGACCCCAGAGAGCAGGAGCCATGGTGAAGAGGGTCCCCACGGAGGTCAGCTGACACTGCAGCTCAGTACTTGGTGCCTCTTTGCCAAGAGCAGTTACCGGATGCGAATCCTATTTGGCACAAGGTTCTGCCTAAGGTCACACCGTATGTCCAAACTTCAGATTAGATCTTCAGCAAACATTAATCTGCCACAGGTGGCTTAGACAAGGGACAGCCAGGTGCCTCCAGCGAAAGGTTACTTGATTCTGACTTATCAAACATTTTAAACCTTTACCTTATTAATAGTACTTACTTATTTACAGTAAGTACTATGAAAGATATCCCTGCCTATCAGTTCCAGAGAAATGGAGTATTTCTGCCATTATTCTAACAAACAGTGTACAACATCTAATGAATGCAGGGCCCTCTCCTAGTCCTGGGATGCAGCAGCACACAGCACAGCTCTCGCTCTCCTGCAGCTCTCATCACCTAAGAGGGAGCGAAAGACAGTGACCCCATGGGATGAAGTGCTCTGGGGGAAGATGAAGCAGGGGGAGAAGACAGACAGCCATTGGGGCAGGACAGGGGCAGACTGCTTTGATATTAGAGCTCAGTAGTTGGGGAAAACTGTGCTGTGTGTTACCTGAAGACACCTGAGGATGAAGGAACAAATCATGCAGCCACTGGAGGAAGAGCCTTCCAGGCTGGGAGGGCTCCCCGTGCAGAGTCCCTGATGCAGGAGCACACTTGGTCAGGTCAAGGAGCAGACAGGAGGCACTGAGGGAGGAGAGAAAGGCAGGGATAAGTTCATAGAGGCAGCAGCAGTGTGGGGCTGGTTGTGCAACTGGCCCAGAGGTTGTGACCTAGAAGGGGCTTGGCTTTTCCTCAAGTGGAGAGGTGATCGTGGGAACAGTACAGAGACACTCAAGAGGTGAAAGAGGTTGCAAAAGTGATGGACCTAAGCACTGTCATGCTGACTGAAATAAGTCAGAGAAGCAGAAACGTCTCGTGACATCCCTTATATGCAGAATCTAAAAAGACAAGATACAAACAAATTTATTTACAACTCAGAAACATAACAGACTTAGAGAACAAACTTATTATGATTGCTAGAGGGAAGGATGAGAGTAAGGGACAGTTATGGAGTTTGGGATGCTAATGTACACACCGTGATATTGAAAATAGATAAGGATCGTATGCCATGATCAAGTCAGGTATATTCAAGGGATACAAAGATTCTTCAGTATATTCAACCAATCAATGTGATGCACCATGTTAACAAATTAAAACATAAAATTCACATGATGATTTCCATAACTTCAATAAAACTTTCAACAAAATTCAGCACCCATTTATGAAAGAAACTCTCATGAAAATTGGCATAGAAGGGATCTATCTGAACATAATAAAACTCATGTACCATAATCCCACAGGAAACATTGTTCTCACTGGTGAAAAACAGAAAGCATTTCCTCCAAGATCAGAAGCAAGACAAGGGTACCCACTCTGACCACTACTATTCAATATAATTTTGGAAATCCAGCCATGGCAACAGAGAAGAAAAAGAAATAGAGGAATGCAGACTGGAAAGGAAGCAGTAAAACTCTCAGTATTTGCAGATGACATGATATTATACATAGAAAAAAGTAAAGATGCTAAAGATACTAGAGATAACAGTAAAGATAACTAGAGCTAATCAGTGAATTTATTTGTATAGTCATGGGATACAAAATCATTATACATGAATTCCTTGCAATCCTTTACACTAACAGAGAATACTCAGAAAGAGAAATTAAGGAATCAATTCTGTTCACCATTGACATAAAAAGAAAAAAATACCTAGCAATACCTACCTAAGGAGACAAAAGGGCTGTATACACAAATCTTTAAGACACTGATGAAAGAAATTAAAGATAACATAAACAGATGGAAAGATATACCATGTTCTTGGAAGGGAAGAATCAATATGGTGAAAATGACTATACTACTCAAAGCAATCTACATATTCAATGCAATCTACAGATTCAATGCAATCTATATAAAATTACCAATGGTATTTTTCACAGAACAAGAAAAAAAATTTCAAAATTCATATGGAAACATAAAAGACCCCTTATAGGCAAAGTGACCTTACAAAAAGAATGGAGCTGGAGGAATCAGTCTTCCTGATTTCAGACTACACTGCAAAGCTACAATCATCAAGACAGTATGAAACAGGCAGAAAAACAGAAATATAGACTAATGGAACAAGATTGAAAGCCAGAAAAAAACCCACCACCTATGGGAATCTTATCTTTACAAGGGAGAAAAGACTATGTGAAAGTGAAAGTTGCTCAGTTGTGTCCAACTGTTTGCGACCCCATGCACTATACAGTACATGCAATTCTCCAGGCCAGAATACTGGAGTGGGTAGCCTTTCCCTTTTCCAGGGGATCTTCCCAACCCAGAGATCAAACCCAGGTCTCTTTCAATGCAGGCAGAATCTTTACCAGGTGAGCCACAAGGAAAGCCCAAGAATACTGGACTTGGTAGCCTATCCTTTCTCCAGCAGATCTTCCAAACCCAGTAATCGAACTGGGTGTCCTGCATTGGAGGTGGATTCTTTACCAACTGACCTATGAGGGAAGCTACAATGGAGAAAACACAGTCTCTTTAATAAGTGATGTTAGGGAAATTGGTCAACTACACGTGTTATAGAAAATGAAATTAGAGCACTGCCTAGCACCACACAAAAGATAAACTCAAAATGGATTAAAAACCTAAATGTAAGATCAGAAACTACAAAACTCTTCAAGGAAAACACGGGCAAAACACTTTTTAAAATAAATCACAGAAAGATCCTCTATGACCCACGTCCTAGAGTAATGGAAATAAAAACAAAAATAAACAAATGGGAACGAATCAAACTTAAGAGCTTTTGCACAGTAAAAGAAACCACAAACAAGATAAAAGGATAGCATTCGGAATGGGACAAAATAATTGCAATTGAGCAAGTGACAAAGGATTAATCTCCAAAATATTCAAGCAACTCATGCAGCTCAACATCAGGAGAAAAAATTTTTGATGGGCAGAGGACCTAAACAGATATTTCTCCAAAGAAGGCATCCTAATGGCTAATCAACCCATGAAAGAATGCTCAACATCACTTATTATTAGAGAAATGCAAATCAAAACTACATTGAGGTATCACCTCACATCGGTCAGAATGGACATCATCAATAAATCTACAAACAATAAATGCTGGAGAGGATGTGGAGAAAAGGGAACCCTCTAGCACTGTTGGTAGGAATGTAAATTGACATATCCATGGTGGACATGCCTTAAAAAACTAGAAACTATTATATGACCCAACAATCCCACTACTGGGCTTATACACTAAGGAAATTACAATTGAAAAAGACACATGTACTCCAGTGTTCATTGCAGCACTATTCACAATAGCTAGGACATAGAAGCAACTGAAACTTCCATCAGCAGATCAATGGATAAAGAAATCATGGTACCCATATACAATGGAATACTATGAACCCATAGAAAGGGATGCATTTGAGTTAATTTTAATGAAATGGGTGAAACTAGTGCCTATTATACAGAGTGAAGTAAGTAAGAAAGTAAAAAACAAATGTTGTGTATTAATGCATATATATGAAATCTAGAAAAATAGTACTGATGAACCTATGGGCAGGAATAGAGATGTGGATGTACAGAACAGACTTATGGACATGGTGGGGGAAGGAGAGGGCAGAATGAATTGAGAGAGAAGCATGGAAATACATACGTTACCATGTGTCAAATAAATAGCTAATGGAAAGTTGTTGCATAGAGCAGGTAGCTCAGCTTGGTGCTCATGAAACCTACAGGGATGGGATGGGTTGGGAGATAGGAGAGAGATAGAAGAGGGAGGAGATATGTGCATATCTCTGACTGATACATGTTGACGTATGGTAGAAACTGACACAACACTGGAAAGCATTTATTCTCCAACTAAAATTGTGGAAAATTCTGAAAGAGATGGGAATGCCAGACCACCTAACCTGCCTCTTGAGAAACCTATATGCAGGTCAGGAAGCAAGAGTTAGTACTGGACATGGGATAACAGACTGGTTCCAAATAGGAAAAGGAGTATGTCAAGGCTGTATATTATCACCTTGCTTATTTAACTTATATGCAGAGTACATCGTGAGAAACGCTGGGTAGGAAGAAACACAAGCTGGAATCAAGATTGCTGGGAGAAATATCAATAACCTCAGATATGCAAGTGACACCACCCTTATGGCAGAAAGTGAAGAGGAACTAAAAGCCTCTTGATGAAAGTGAAAGAGGAGAGTGAAAAAGTTGGCTTAAAGCTCAACATTCAGAAAACAAAGATCATGGCATCCAGTCCCATCACTTCATGGCTAATAGATGGGGAAACAATGGAAACAATGTCAGACTTTATTTTGGGGGGCTCCAAAATCACTGCAGATGGTGACTGCAGCCATGAAATTAAAAGATGCTTACTCCTTGGAAGGAAAGTTATGACCAACCTAGATAGCATATTCAAAAGCAGAGACATTACTTTGCCAATAAAGGTCCGTCTAGTCAAGGCTATGGATTTTCCAAGTCATGTATGGAGGTGAGAGTTGGACTGTGAAGAAAGGTGAGCCCAGAAGAATTGATGTTTTTGAACTGTGTTGTTGGAGAAGACTCTTGAGAGTCCCTTGGAGTGCAAGGAGATCCAACCAGTCCATTCTGAAGGAGATCAGCCATGGGTTTTCTTTGGAAGGAATGATGCTAAAGCTGAAACTCCAGTACTTTGGCCTCCTCATGCGAAGAGTTGACTCATTGGAAAAGACTGATGCTGGGAAGGATTGGGGGCAGGAGGAAAGGGGGACAACAGAGGATGAGATGGCTGGATGGCATCACCGACTCGATGGATGTGACTTTGAGTGAACTCCAGGAGTGGTGATGGACAGGGAGGCCTGGCGTGCTGAAATTCATGGGGTCACAAAGAGTCGGACATGACTGAGTAACTGAACTGAACTGAAATGAAAAATTAATAAATTTTAAATGCATAGATAACCAACAAGGATAACTGTATAGCCCAGGGAACTCTGCTCATTGTTTTGTGGCAGCCTACATGAGAGGAGACTATGGGAAAGAGTGGATAATGTGCACACATATGGAAGAGCCCTTTGTTGTCTACCTGGAAATATCATAACATTCTTAACTGGCTATAATCCAATACAAAAAAAAAGAAGAAGAAGAGGCTTCAGAAATATTCCTGTGTAGAACAAGGTACTATCAAAGTCACCAGGTGGCAAGTCTAGGTCAACAGAAAACTAGAAACTTCTGTGGCAGAGATTTCAGGGCTCTATAACTGATTTGGGAAAGTGGCCCAACAGAGGCCACTGACGAGATCAAGGACAGTGATAACAGCAGGGCGGGAGCCCCCAGAGAGCCTGAAAAAGGACTCGGGGCTCATGTTCTGGCCTGCCTGGCGCTTACTCCCTGTGAGACCATTCCTAAGCATGAGCTTCCCAAAAACCCATAAGTCCACATCAAACTTTCTTCAAGGTCACATGTTCTAATACGCTCCCCCTGGCCATCATTCAGGAGGCATAATAGGGAGCATTTTTGTCCTTTTGGTCAACCTGGGGATTTTCAGTTGTTAAGCTTCCTGAGTCAGCTGCCCCTCCCACAGAGCCCTCCAGCGGGGAGGAGGCTGAGCCAGTGCCCTCTGTGGACTCAAGGACTAGCATCTTGCCAACACACACAGCTTCTCCTGTGCAGCCCCGGGCACTTTCACACTGTGGCCTGGCATATCTCCTGAAAAAGGAAGCATGCGACACAGTCCCCTGGGGTGAGGACAAACACAGATATAAAAGGGCTCCAGGAGCGTAGGGAGCACCTGCCACCAGCACCATGACGCAGGCTGGAGCTCTCCTGCTGCTCTGTGCTGCCTTGCTCCTCATCACGGGCGGAAGTGAGTGGCCGCAACCTGGCTCCCCAAGGGTTCTGATGCCTTCCCAGGGCAGCACGGAGCATGTTGGGAGCAGGAAGGGAATAGGGCGTTCTAATGAGTGCCTTCGGAGAAGGCAATGGCACCCCACTCCAGTACTCTTGCCTGGAAAATCCCATGGACAGAGGAGCCTGGTAGGCTGCAGTCCATGGGGTCGCTACTAGTTGGACACGACTAGCGACTACACTTTCACTTTTCACTTTCATGCATTGGAGAAGGAAATGGCAACGACTCCAGTGTTCTTGCCTGGAGAATCCCAGGGAAGGGGGAGCCTGGTGGGCTGCCGTCTATGGGGTCGCACAGAGTCGGACATGACTGAAGCGACTTAACAGCAGCAGCAGCAATGAGTGCCTTACAGGGAGTTACCCCATATCTTTCTGTTTCAGAGTGTGATGACATCTGCCCAGCCTTGAGGGACACTGTTGACCTGTTCATATCAGGAAGCCATGAGGACTATATTGAGCAGGTTGAAAAGTATAACCAAAACCCTGCTGTACTGGAAACAGCCGATACCCTGAAGAGCTGTGTTGATGAGAGGTTGACACCACAGGATAAGCAGGATGCTCTGACCGCTCTGGTGGGTCAGGCTGTGTGTGATGTGCCTCTGGGGTGTGTGTTGGGAGGGGTGGGTGGGGATGCCAGGGGCCTATTCAGGGCACTGGGAGGGTGGGGAGATCATATCCTCTTACCTGGAAACCTGGGAGGATAAAGATCCTCATGAATGAGGAGGTAGAGAGGATGTGGCCAACACACACAGGGTGGGCAAGGATCGTGGAGGGAGACTCAGTCCAGCCCTGGAGCTCCTGAGCTGGCCCTGACTGCTCAGCTCTGCCTGGTCACAGGCCTGGGACCCTCCAGGCCCTCCTGACTCTGTGGTGCCACCTGCTTTGGAGTTAGGGCCTCAGCTCTGGCCTCCCTGAGTCCAGCCTCTCCAGCACAGGAACCTGACTCTGCTGAAATCCATTCCTATTGAGACCTTCTCTTCTACAAACATCCGTTTTTCCCTAGTGCCTCAAGGACCTACTCCATTCCACCAAACACCCACATATTTCCTTGGTCCCTGGATGCCAAAGGGCCATTAAGCCACACATGCCCTAAGAGGTGACTGCTTCCAAAAGCTGCCCTCCTGCCCTCCCCAGGCTTGGGATGCTGAATCGAGGGTCAGGGTGAATCTTTTCTCCGTTGCCATAGAGGTGCTGGGACAAGCAGCTGTTTCAGCTCTAAGTGTCCAAGGGCCAGAGGGAGGAAGCAGACAGGGATCAACTCACCCCTGAAGATTTCCAGGAGTCACTCCTGAGCCCCCATTCAGGAGTGATCTTCAGCAGTGTCCCCCATTCTATCCCAGGAGACTGCCCTCAGCCCCCCCAGGGAAACCACACAATCTCTGTTCTGTTGGAGGAAGACTCTTTGGGACGTATCCACCTTTACCCACTCATATTTAGAGGCCTCTCTCCACAGACACTTCCCTTGTATTCAGTGCAGCTTCATGTCTCTTGGAACCCTGAAGCCTCACCAGGTTTCTGCATCTTCTCTTACAGAATAAAATATACTCAAGTTCTCTCTGCTGATGGAACTGTCCCTGACAAGCACCCAAGGAAGCCATTTGCCTGATCTCTAAGTCATGGCAGCGGCCTGCCACATCCAGGTGTCTGATTATACAGGATTCCAGCAATAAAAAGCCTTGCAGTTCACAGGAGAGTGCTTACTCATTGACTTCAGAGAGGGGGCGGGGAGGGAACGCAACCCCAGTGGAGACCATCAGTGTGCCTTCCCACTGCAGCTGGATTTCAGTGCTGTCAGATGCTGCTCCACACACTCAACAGGTGGAGCCTGGGTAATGATCATTACATCAGCTGGAGGATCTGATCATTTCTGTCACATCTGCTAGAGTGTGTGTTCACTTCTGTCACCAAGACCCACAGGTCATGAGCATATTCCACCAAATTTCAGCCTTGCAGCAACCTTGAGGCATAAGAGTAATCATCCTCGTCTTACAAGGGAGAATCTGAGGCTCAGAGAGGGTAAAGCATCTGCTGAAGAGACACAGCCTTCCCCACCCATCCATGCTCTGGAGATGAGCTCAGCTAAATCACCCTATGACTGTCCACATATTACAGTCCTTCTTTGGGCCTCTGATTTCTATTTAAAAATCGAACTCCCTCCAGTCTCCAAGTCTGGGGTAAGGCCAAACTAAAATAATGACTGACAAATGGCCCTCGTTCTAAGTGCCTGACAGGAGAGGAAGAACAAAGGGTCAAGGTCCACGTGCTGAATTCTGTCACCCCTTGGGCCTCAGTTTATCCTAATGCCAACCCCCAGTTGTGGACTCATCTTCTTCTACCTAAACACACTCTGAGTTGAGTCTCACACTCAGACTGGACATCCAGGGGACTGGGGTTTCTTGCTCCTCCTGTGTCTTTGCTGCATGCCCATGAACAGGGCCCTGTGCTCACACTGTCTCATTTTTTTGCTTGACCCCACCCCATCTCCCACCCAACAGCTCCCCTACAGGTCAGAGTCTGCTGGGTGAACCTCACAGAGCTGGGCTTAGGACGGGGAATCTCTAAGGTCCTCATGATGAGGAGGCTTAGGACAGGTCCCCAAGGTGATCCAGAGCACTGCTTGTCCCTGTTTAGGGAGCCCTGGGGGATGCGGGAGAGGTCTCTTTGCCCAAAGTGACACCAGGCTCTTGTCTCTGCCCACCACTCAACCCCCACCAAGGTCTCTGGGGGCACTTCTAAGATGGAGACCTGCCTCTGTTGGAGCTAAGTAGAGCAGATGTGAACAGGTCTTGGAGCAGGGACCCTTCTCCTCATCTGACACAGGATGTGTATTCCATCCCATCCCCACCCAAATGATGTTAAAGTTCCAGGCGTTCAGAAAGGAGAGATGTCACCCTGATAAATTAGGTGCCTCTTACGATGTCTTGGATATAAACTCACCCTGCTATATAGTGAGTAACAGGTGTGATGCGACACGTCCAAAGATTCAGTGGAGATGAGTGATGGGCATTTGGTCCTCCTGGGACAGACACAATCTGTATCCTGACTCTTGCTCAGCTGCACAGAACTCCTGGATCTGCTAGGGAAGACACTCCCTTATTGCCCACTGCCCCCTCCCCTCTCCCTGCCTTCTTATAATCTACAGCACCCTTATCTAATCTGAGGTTAGTAGAAAAGGCAGCATCTGATTTCTCCCAAATTCTTTTCTGTCTGACATCCAAACCTCAGATAGCTGTGAAGGTAACTGTCAAAAACCTGTGGCTTTTGATTTCTGATTCTCACATGGCTTCCCTCTGAGATCATAGGAGCCCTGTTTCGTTTCCACCTAGGCCAATCTGAGTTCACTTGCAGCTGTGGGATAATCCCCCACTGCAGACACTCCCCTCCTCAAACTCCTGCATCTCCCCTACCTGCTTGGTGGATTTCTCCAGCACCTGGGAGCTTGTTGAACTACTGGTACTTGTGTGCTCAGTTGCTGCCAGGAGCCAACGTGAGTAACTCTGCCCGTGGCAAAGGTCATGAGGAAGGAGGCTTTGGCATATGCAAAGGCAGGATCGAACCTCAGGAAACCCCCTGTTCCCAAGCATCTATCCCCAAAACCAGAGTCTGCCTACTTTACTGCTTTATGCTCTCACCTATACACCTCTGACTTTACGGGGGCCGTCCCCACTACCTCTCTCACAGAAAGAGTTAATCTACAGCTCCAGTTAATAAAAATTGCTGACAAGGGTGTCTCAGGTCAAACCTCTCTGCTGGCAGAATAGCTGTGTGACAGGATTATCCACACTCTTGCTACTATGTACATGATTGTTTACAACCTCTCAACCATAAACAGCACAGAGAGTTTGGAGTATTTTGAAAGTCTTAGTTAGCATTGGGTTTTTCTAAAGATAAAAATCATGTTGGTGAAGGGTTTTTCATTTATTGGGCCAATGTTTGCTGCTAAATCCCCTGCCCTTATACATGTTAATGAATATATAACTAGCATATAGGAGAAATAAGTATTAATCTTTAAGATTAATCATGCTAAACCTTAGGCTAAGTAAATTCCTTTCTTAATTGTAACCCACTATGCCTTCACCCTATAGGTACCTTTATCTGGTACCTTCAGAGGGTGGTGCCTGGTTTAAGAAAAATAACCCCCAGAAAATAAGTTTTCTAGTTGACTGACCATTATCAGAAAGAAAGGATCATAAAATGTTAGCAGGCCCCCTGGCCAGAAGATGATGTAAAACCCTAAAGACCTTTTTGTATACATTTATATGAAGCACCTGATTTGATAAAGGTCAGGACTGCTGACCCCTGCGTGACTTTAAAATTTCCATTTGTCTCTACGTGTAACAAAAGGTATATAAGCAAACCTGAAAATAAAGAAAATGGATCAGTTTCTGGAAAGACTGATTCCCCGTGTCATTCTTTCTTGTTCTCCGTTTTTCTGGCTGAATTCCCATCTGGACCGTGGGTGCTTGCCAAGCCTGCTAATTTTGTCCTGGCTTTTCAGTTCCACGTGAGAAGGAGCCCAAGGCAGGGCACCCTCGGATACTCAAGTGGGCGCTGGTGGCCTACATAGGTGGTGCAAGCTTCTTGTCTCGAAGCTTTATTGGTATCCCACATAAACCAAGTTATTCAGCCTCTTTTTCTCCACTAATTTTCCTACTACACTATTTCTTTCTAATCTCCACCTATATCTTTAATTAAGCAATTAATTCCTAGGACACTGACTCCGTCCCCCCTTCGAATTACCCTGGATCCACCAGGGCTGGACCCTGACGAGTTGCTTCAGTTGTCTCTGATTCTTTGCAGCCTTATGGACTGGAGCCCACTAGGTTCTGCTGTCCATGGGATCCTTCTGGTAAGAGTACTAGACTGGGTGTCCCTGCCTTCCTTCAAACCACTGGGAGGCTCAGTGGGAGGTTCCTCACTTAGGCACCTGACATCACCTTCCCAATTACATACCTGCTCCCAAGTCCCTGTGTCTGGGTCACCTTTGTTGGGAACACAAATCTCATAGTATCCTATTTCCATCTCCCTGATCAGGAAAGCCAGGAATTCAAGTGAAAGATAGCCAGTATAGACAGAATGTAAAAGGGAGAGGGACACCATAGTTGAAGCTTCAGAGGCATCCCAGAGAACAGGAGCATCCCTACACAAAGAAGAGTGCTGGCGACGGAATGAAACACCAACACGGCCGAGTGGTTGGAATCTTTCTCTTTGCCTGCTGCTTCTTGCAGCTGCTTTATTTTATATGCTTTGCACAACAACCAGCAGGGCAAGTTGCCAAACACTCTGATTCAGCGACTATACAGTGTGCAGGCGCGGGCGAGATAACCTTTACCTTATTTACTGCAGCTAAGACTTTGTTTTGAGAACTTCCTTTTCAGCCTAGAATCCACTTTGTCCCCGGGTCTGTTCCTTTTGAGGAATCAGAGAAACATCCTCGTATGCAAGAAATGTTCTTTTCACACGGGATCAAAGGATTCTTGGCCGAACATCTCGTTTGCAAGAATGTTCAGCCCTGACTGGGAGCCTTATTTGCAAGCGTCTTCCCAGCCTCCCTTATACTTTGTAACCTACACCTGGTTGAGAGTCTTGTTTGCAAGCATCTTCCCAACCTTCCTTATTCTTTGTTCCCTACATCTCCCCCTTTCTTTTCTTGCAGGTGCTAAATAAGTGCTAGAATATGCACAGCTTCTTCTTTCAATTGTTTCCCAGCTCACCAGCACCGGTAGATTATAAAAGCAATGAAATATGAAACAATAATTAACAAAGTATTCACAAAGGATGTTGTTAACATTGTAGACACATGCCTTAAAGGATTGAGGTTATCTAATCCTTCTTGAAGATTCTTCAGTATATCAGAACCAATAAAATCAGGCAGCGTCTTACTAAAAGTTGACAATATAGTTTGTTCCAATTCCATAATTTCAGCAGTTAAATTCTGGTGTCCCACCAAAGACCTTTTCACTTTTTCCCGTCCCTCACTCATATTAAAGGGAACAGGGGTTACACATAGGTGGGATGTATTCCAACCACATTTTAACACACTCTTTGAAGCTAACGTTGATCGCTGAAGAAGGCTTTCTTATCTCTTCTTCCTATTCTTTGGAACTCTGCATTCAGATGCTTATATCTTTCCTTCTCTCCTTTGTTTTTCGCCTCTCTTCTTTTCACAGCTATTTGTAAGGCCTCCCAGACAGCCATTTTGCTTTTCTGCATTTCTTTTCCAGGGGGATGGTCTTGATCCCTGTTTCCTGTACAGTGTTACGAACCTCTGTCCATAGTTCATCAGGCACTCTATCAGATCTAGGCCCTTAAATCTATTTCTCACTTCCACTGTATAATCATAAGGGATTTGATTTAGGTCATACTGGAATGGTCTAGCGGTTTTCCCTACTTTCTTCAACTTGAGTCTGAATTTGGTAATAAGGAGTTCATGATCTGAGCCACAGTCAGCTCCTGGTCTTGTTTTTGCTGACTGTATAGAGCTTCTCCATCTTTGGCTGCATAGAATATAATCAGTCTGATTTTGGTGTTGACCATCTGGTGATGTCCATGTATAGAGTCTTCTCTTGTGTTGTTGGAAGAGGGTGTTTGCTATGACCAGTGCATTTTCTTGGCAAAACTCTATTAGTCTTTGCCCTGCTTCATTCTGCATTCCAAGGCCAAATTTGCCTGTTACTCCAGGTGTTTCTTAACTTCCTACTTTAGCATTCCTGTCCCCTATAATGAAAAGGGCATCTATTTTGGGTGTTCTAAAAGGTTTTGTAGGTCTCCATAAAACCGTTCAACTTCAGCTTCTTCAGCATTACTGGTTGGGGCATAGACTTGGATAACTGTGATATTGAATGGTTTGCCTTGGAGACGAACAGAGATCATTATGTCATTTTTGAGACTGCATCCAAGTACTGCATTTCGGACTCTTTGTTGACCATGATGGCTACTCCATTTCTTCTGAGGGATTCCTGCCAACAGTAGTAGATATAACGGTCATCTGAGTTAAATTCACCCATTCCAGTCCATTTTAGTTCACTGATTCCTAGAATGTTGACGTTCACCCTTGCCATCTCTTGTTTGACCACTTCCAATTTGCCTTGATTCATGGACCTGACATTCCAGGTTCCTATGCAATATTGCTCTTTACAGCATCGGATCTTGCTTCTATCACCAGTCATAGCCACAGCTGTGTACTGTTTTTGCTTTGGCTCCATCCCTTTGTTTTTTCTGGAGTTATTTCTCCACTGATCTCCAGTAGCATATTGGGCACCTAATAACCTAGGGAGTTCCTCTTTTGGTATCCTATCATTTTGCCTTTTTATATTGTTCATGGGGTTCTCAAACAAGAATACTGAAGTGGCTTGCCATTCCCTTCTCCAGTGGACCACATTCTGTCAGACCTCTCCACCATGACCCACCCATCTTGGGTTGCCCCGCAGGCAAGGCTTGGTTTCACTGAGTTAGACAAGGCTGTGGTCCTAGTGTGATTAGATTGACTAGTTTTCTGTGAGTATGGTTTCAGTGTGTCTGCCCTCGATGCCCTCTTGCAACTCCTACCATCTTACTTGGGTTTCTCTTACCTTAGGCGTGGGGTATCTCTACACGGCTGCTCCAGCAAAGCACAGCCCCTGCTTTTTACCTTGGAAGAGGGGTATCTCCTTACCACCGCCGTTCCTGACCTTCAATGTTGGATAGCTCCTCTAGGCAACAGAATGGGAAAGACTAGAGATCTCTTCAAGAAAATTAGAGATACCAAGGGAACATTTCATGCAAAGATGGCCTCGATAAAGGACAGAAATGGTCTGGACCTAACAGAAGCAGAAGATATTAAGAAGAGATGGCAAGAATACACGGAAGAACTGTACAAAAAGATCTTCATGACCCAGATAATCATGATGATGTGATCACTAATCTAGAGCCAGAAATCTTGGAATGTGAAGTCAAGCGGGCCTTAGAAAGCATCACTACAAACAAAGCTAGTGGAGGTGATGGAATTCCAGTGGAGCTGTTTCAAATCCTGAAAGATGATATTGTGAAAGTGCTGTTCTCAATATGCCAGGAAATTTGGAAAACTCAGCAGTGGCCACAGGACTGGAAAAGGTCAGTTTTCATTCCAATTCCAAAGAAAGGCAATGCCAAACAATGCTCAAACTACCACACAATTGCACTCATCTCACGTGCTAGTAAAGTAATACTCAAAATTCTCCAAGCCAGACTTCAGCAATACTTGAAGCGTGAACTCCCTGATGTTCAAGCTGGTTTTAGAAAAGGCAGAGGAACCAGAGATCAAATTGCCAACATCTGCTGGATCATGGAAAAAGCAAGAGAGTTCCAGAAAAACATCTACTTCTGCTTTATTGACTATGCCAAAGCCTTTGACTGTGTGGATCACAATAAACTGTGGAAAATTCTGAAAGAGATGGGAATACCAGAACACCTAACCTGCCTTTTGAGAAATCTGTATGCAGTTCAGGAAGCAACAGTTAGAACTAGACATGGAGTAACAGACTGATTCCAAATAGGAAATGGAGTATGTCAAGGCTGTATACTGTCACCCTGTTTTTTTTTAACTTATATGCAGAGTACCATGAGAAATGCTGGGCTGGAAGAAGCACAAGCTGTAATCAAGATTGCTGGGAGAAATATCAATAACCTCAGATATGCAGATGACACTACCCTTATGGCAGAAAGTGAAGAAGAACTAAAGAGCCTCTTGATGAAAGTGAAAGAGGAAAGCGAAAAAGTTGGTTTAAAGCTCAACATTCAGAAAACAAAGATCATGGCATCCGGTCCCATCACTTCATAGGAAATAGATGGGGAAACAGTGTCAGACTTTATTTGGGGGGGGCTCCAAAATCACTGCAGATGGTGACTGCAGCCATGAAATTAGACAACCCTTACCCCTTGGAAGAAAAGTTATGATCACACTACATAGCATGTTCAAAAGCAGAGCCATTACTTTGCCGACTAAGGTCCGTCTAGTCAAGGCTATGGTTTTCCCGTGGTCATGTATGGATGTGAGAGTTGGACTGTGAAGAAGGCTGAGCACTGAAGAATTGATGCTTTTGAACTGTGGTGTTGGAGAAGACTCTTGAGAGTCCCTTGGACTGCAAGGAGTTCCAACCAGTCCATTCTAAAGGAGATCAGCCTTGGGATTTCTTTGGAAGGAATGATGCTAAAGCTGAAACTCCAGTACTTTGGCCACCTCATTCGAAGAGTTGACTCATTGGAAAAAACTCTGATGCTGGGAAGGACTGGGGGCAGAAGGAGAAGGGGACGACAGAGGATGAGATGGGCGGATGGCATCACTGACTTGATGAACATGAATCTGAGTGAACTCCAGGAGTTGGTGATGGACAGGGAGGCCTGGCATGCTGCAATTCATGGGGTAGTGAAGAGTCAGACACGACTGAGTGACTGAACTAACTGAACTTGAAGCTAACATAGTCACTTGATCTCCTAACCAGGAAACAGTGTGTCGTAAATTCAATACATCAGTAGCCAATTGAGCGTCCAAATCATGCTGTTGTTGCCACAATAAATGAGCATCCTTATGCCACTCCCTGACAAAATCAGCAGTCTGTATGCCCTGATGCAAAGCAAGACCTGCTACAGTTGCTGTTGCTGTTACTGAAGACAAGGCGAGAATTGATGCGATGATGATGCCAAGCATTCTTCAGGATCGATGGAGAAGAGTTTGTACAGCATTCACAGGATGAGTGACACCAAAAGAGTCTGACCAAGATCGAATAAGATTAACAGGTAACCAGAGTTCAGTCCGTGCTTTTACAATAACCAAAGAGTAATTACTGGAATGAACCATCCTGTTTTTAACATTTTCCCACCAGGAACGGTTTTTACATTGAATCAAGTTACAATCAGAACATGATATAACTCCCAAAATTTCATTCCAAATCCATTGCCCATACAGTAAAGAGTACGGAAATTTTACACATGCTATAGCAGAGTAAGATTTATTAATATGCAAATGCACTTGAACTGGTCCTCTAGGATCATTAACATTCAAAGTAAAGTTTCCCGTCCACATAGTAAGGTTACTGACACTGCCCATAATTATACACTGGAATAGTAAAAGCAAATTAATTTCTATCCTTTATTTGCAAAGGAATATTAAAAAAGCAATCCTTCAGATCTAAAACCATCAAAGTCCAATTCTGTGGAATCAAAATAGGAGAAGGGAGACCTAATTGCAAAGCCCCCATAGGTTCTATACATTTGTTAATTTATCTTAAATCAGTCAACATTCCCCATTTACCAGATTTTTTTCTTAATGACAAAAACAGGGGAATTCCAAGGAGACATGGAAGGTTCGATATGGCCAGACTGAAGTTGTTCTTCTACTAAGCCTCGAACTTCACTTTTGGAAGTGGCCACTGCTCAACCCATTTAGGGACATCAGTTAACCATTTCAATGGGAGAGCTCGAAGAATCTGAGCAGTGGCTACAAGTTTTCCGACGAGATGGTGAACGTTGTTCCTGAAAGAAGATAAAAGATCCCTTCCCCAAATATTAATAGGTATATTAACAATATAAAAAGAAACAAATACTTTTTTTTAATTAAACAATTGGCATGACAAAGGTTGAGTGCTTCTCCACACATCTGCTATAGATCCTAAGCCTGTTAAAATAAGAGGACTTTTTTCTTTTTTCCAGTCATTGGGCCACTGGAAATAAAAATGCATAAAGTGGTGCAGAAGGGTTAACAGCCTTGGAAGTTCGTTTTCTATTTAATAAAAACCTTCTGAAAGGCAGCAGTCATTGCTTCTACAGAATCTGAATCCTCCCCTAAACTCACTTCTCCATCTGTCTCGGTGGATGAATCTGTACTATCATCCGGAGGTTTGGGCGGAGGCCGAGGTGAAGCCCCCCCCCCCCAATTCGCCTTCCTTCTTAAGAGGACGTGAGGCGGCCTCACTGTCAGCAGCCATTAATTTTAAAGCCTGCGTTATAGCGCTACATAGAATCCACAGCTTTAACGTAATCACATTTCCTTTTTGAAGCTGCCTTCTTAACTCCTTTTGTACCTTTTTCCATTCCTTCAAATTCAGCTGTACTTCTGTTTGATATTGAAACCAATAACAATATTGCTCTATGAGGCGAAACAACTCACTCAAGCGGCGAGTAGACGTTTTAACTCCTATAGAATGCAGGAGCCCCTTAACCAGCTCCATATATTGTGACCTTAAAGACGGGGAATTCCTCATAGTTTTTCTTTTTTCTTCCCCCCCGCCCCGAAAGTCCCCCTTTCAGCGTCCTACCCCAGGGTGCTTACTCTTTCGGTTCCAGCGTGCCCCACGTTGGGCGCCAGATGCTGGCGACGGAATGAAACACCAACACGGCCGAGTGGTTGGAATCTTTCTCTTTGTCTGCTGCTTCTTGCAGCTGCTTTATTTTATATGCTTTGCACAACAACCAGCAGGGCAAGTTGCCAAACACTCTGATTCAGCGACTATACAGTGTGCAGGCGCGGGCGAGATAACCTTTACCTTAACTTATTTACTGCAGCTAAGACTTTGTTTTGAGAACTTCCTTATCAGCCTAGAATCCACTTTGTCCCCGGGTCTGTTCCTTCTGAGGAATCAGAGAAACATCCTTGTATGCAAGAAATGTTCTTTTCACACGGGATCAAAGGATTCTTGGCTGAACATCTCGTTTGCAAGAATGTTCAGCCCTGACCGGGAGCCTTGTTTGCAAGCGTCTTCCCACTGACCGGGAGCCTTGTTTGCAAGCGTCTTCCCAGCCTCCCTTAAACTTTGTTCCCTACACCTGGTTGAGAGTCTTGTTTGCAAGCATCTTCCCAACCTTCCTTATTTGTTCCCTACAGAAGAGTAACCTATTTGGTGAAGGAGATGCTCTCTGGCCTTGTATTTCTCTGTGAACTGTGCAATGAGATATTCTCAGTCTGCTGGGACAAGGTGTTTTGAGGGTGCACCCTGACCCTAGGCCAAAGGAATCAATGGGGGAATTCAGGCAGAAGCATACACTGCTCCATGGATCAAGACCTGGGAACCCAGAAAGTCGAAGAGAAATAGGAGCAAGATCTGGGTGGCAGGATAGAGGCTGCAAGACTGAGACAAGCCTCCAACAAGGAAAAGGCCAGAATCAGGCCATAGTTGAGGACAGGGCTTGCTTTCATAACTGCAATATGAAGACCTGCAAGGTACATCCACTGCTTCAGTGTTACCATCATACCTTGAAGTTTCCTTGAAAATACTTTCAAAATATATTCTACTATGTTGAATATAGCTCCAATGGTATAACATATTTACACTCATCTTTAGGCTGGCATGCTCATGGAATCAGAATACAGGATACCCATCTGGGGCTTCAAACCCAGGTTTCTGAAGGGGTTTACATGGAAGGATCAGATGTTCTTTCATGTGCCCCAAGCAGGTACCTGATGAAGCCACAGAGCTCAGCAGATCCTAAGCAGGCAAACAAGATAGATGACAGAAACACATCTTCTACTTGGAAAGACACCATAGAAAACACACACATGGATTCATCATGTCCATTTCCAGATTACTGAGGTAACAGCAAACTCACTACTTAATAGACAAATAAGCCCCGGTTGTAAAGCCTGCAGAGCTGCACAGAGGCCTGTGTATCTGGGCAGCCGGGGCACAGAAACTAGCATGGTCAACACAACACAGCCAGGTGAAGAGGCCCTGGAGATGAGAGCAGGACAAGCCCAGCTTCACATCTTCACCAGTTCTACCACAGAGGCAGCTCTGAGCAAACACACAGGGCTGGCCCAGTCTCAGGAGCATCTTCCATGCTCAGTCCGTGAAGGGTTTGCCCATTCTACAGTCCTTCAGACAGGTGTGGAAGGAATAATAAATAAATCACAGAAATACCTAAATGATTTTGGTCTAGTGTCCAAGAGAAAAAAAATTAGAGCAAAGTCCAAGATAACTGAAGAAGGCCCAAATGAAAAGAGACCCTGATGAGACTTTCCTGGTGATCCAGTGGTTAAGACTCTTCCTTCCAATGTTGAGGATGTTGGTGTGACCCCTGATCAATGAACTTAGATACCACTTGCCATGGGACATCAGAGACTTTTGTGCCACAGCTAGAGCAAAACCTGCAGGCTGCAAAGAAAGATCCTACATCTGCCACAAGAAGACCCCGCGTCCTAGCATTGGAATGCAGACTCTTAGCCACAGGATCAACAACATTGTAAAACAATTATCCTCTAATTAAAAACTTAAGTTTAATTTGAAAATACTTTTTAAAACTTCAAAAGAAGGAGACAGAGAAAGACCCTGAGAAGAGGCCAGAAAGAGTAAGTCAAGGCAGGATTTAGGTTGATGATCCAAGTTCAGGGAGACTTCACACAATGGGGCGTTATGGTGCACAGCTATGTGGTTGCAATACAGGCTGACAAAACATTCTACCCCTGAGCCTTCTAATTGCTTTGGAGTGGAAAATAAAAAGTGACATAAATGACTCATTCTTCTCTCCTACTCAATATGCCATGAAAAAGATAGTAATGGAAATTCAAACTATGATCCCATAAGGACAAAAAGTACAATATGGGGTTATCACCTAATGATGGAATAGAACACATTTTCAGAGAAGAGAAGGCACAGAGAGATGGGCTGACTATGGGCAGAGAAAGCCATATCTAACAAATAAGACAGAGAAAGTTTTTCCTACTTAATTCCAAAGAGCTGTGGGCTACAGAGACATGGGCACTGCAGTGGGTAAGTGTAAATATGGCCACAGAACTGAAAAGAGGTAACTGATAAAAAGAGGTAAGTATTATCTATGTGGAATCACTGAAACCCCCTAACCCTACTCCCCACTTCTTTCATGCACAGAACACATGCATTCAGGTAAACATCCTCCAAGAAGGAAGCTGGACAGCCAGCTTGATGTAATGGTTAAGATCAGGGACTCTGGAGTTGCAGTTCATGGTTCCAAATTATTTGCATCAAAATGTGCACTTTCAATGGCACCCCTGTAAGCTAGAACAAAACAGAGGAGGGTATTCAAATTTCTAAAGCAAATTTAGATTTCTATCGTGAGGAAGGTATCAATCCAAATATGTAACAATCAAATAATTCTCCTTCCTTACATCTTCTCTCAGGAATGTACAAGAGGAGTACTTCAATAACACAAGAGAACAGACTGAGAAAGAGGAAGATGTCTGAATTCCCAAGATGAACCGAGGGAAATTTGGGACAACCACTGCATTGGGTTTGGAAAGTCATCATTACAGACTGGAGTCTAGCAGGAGGGCCGGCTCCAGGTGATATCATTCTAAAGAGGGGAAAGGAAGATCAATACATTGTTTTATGTGTCCAATCACAGAAGAAGAGCTTTCATTTTTTCTTAAGGATTTGGAACATGCAGAGGTTTTAGGTACACGCAGATAATAACAAAGTATGAGCAAAGCGAATATAATATTAACAAAATACAAAAATACATATTTTCTAGGACTTTTGGCCTCTGAAGGAGAGGAAAAGGGTGGGATGATTTGGGAGAATGGCATTGAAACATGTATACTATCATATAAGAAACGAAGCGCCAGTCTATGTTTAATACAGGATATAGGATGCTTGGGGCTGGTGCACTGGATGATCCAGAGAGATGATATGGGGTGGGAGGTGGGAGGGGGCTTCGGGATTGGGAGATCGTGTACACCTGTGGCTGATTTATGTCAATGTATGGCAAAACCAATACAGTATTGTAACATAGAATAAAGTATTAAAAAAAAATAAAAATAAAGTCTGTCTGGTAATACAAAAAAAACAAACATATTTTCCCTTTAAAAGTTTATTTTATTCGAAGAATGCACACATACCTCAGCTTTACAAATATATATAATAAATGGCATAAATACAACTGAGCAGGACCCTGAGAGGTTTCCCCACAACAGACCACCTCCCAACCATGTCCTCCATATGCCTTTGTCTGTAGAAACACTTTCATCTTCTAGGCCTTTCCCAAGTTCCAAAGAGTACACTGGATCAGATACTTGAGAAGATGCAGAAAGAAAAACAGTCAAGCGAGAAAATATAATAATAGTTGAGCCATTAAATAATGCCAAGGACCTTTTGAACCATATCCTTGGAGGTTTTTTGAAGATACTGAAACCCCCATTAGGTGGAAGCAGTTAACTGTATGTTTCCCACAGAACGTAGACTCCAGTCCTTTTGGAAACAGAAGGTTGACGATGTTGACTCCCGATTCCCTGATCCACCAGCCAATCACAAGAAACTCCACCAGGTGATCACATATCTCACAAACCACACTCCCTCACCCTGTCTGTAAAAGCCTTTCCCTGAAAGCCTCTGGGGAATTCAGACCCCTCAAGTACTACCTACCTGGACTCCTTGCTTGGCAATGAACTCCTCGCTTCCTTCACCACAGCCCGATGTCAATAGATCGGCTTTACTATGCATGAGCATGTTGACACAGGCCAAGATTAGGAACATAATGAGACTGAAGTGAAAAACTGAGTGACCATCTTAACTGAGGAAGAAAAAGAGTTTATGAAACTAAGCAATTATTTGTGATTTAGAAAAAAACAAAATGGAAAAAAGAGTTCTCCATAATCATGATAAAGTGCATTTATAAAAAAACCCTCAGTAAACATCATATTTGATGGTCAAATGTTATGAGCAGTCCATTTAAAATGGGAAACAAAGTAATGATGCTTGAATGACTGTACTAAACATTTACTCTATTTATTAACCAAAGCAGTACAAAAGAAAGTTTGATGATATCAAAGAAAACAACAGATAAACGAGAATATCAGGCTTCCCTGGTGGTCCTGTTGGTCGGGAATCCACCTGCCAGTGCAGAGGACATGCGTTTGACCCCTGGTTTGGGACTATCCCACATGCTGCAGGACAACTAAGCGTGCACTCCACAACTACTGAGCCGGCGCTCTAGAGCACAGGAGCTGCAAAGACTGAAGCCCGCGCACCCTACAGCCCACATGATGCAACTACTGAAGCCCGCAGATCCTAGGGTCCATCCTGTACAAGCAGACAGCTCCCACTTGCTGAAACTAGAGAAAGCCCACACGCAGTGATAAAAATCCAGCCCAGCCCAGCCAAGGAAAAAAAAAATCAATAACCATCCAAACCATGATCTTTGAAAAAGCAAAAAAATTGATAAATCTCTATTACTTATCTGAAAAGCAGCAAGGCACAAATTATCATAATAAATAAAAGAAAAGATGATGTTATAGATCTACATACATAAAAATACGAAAACATGAGAAACTAATTATGCCAATTAGCTAGATAGCTTAGATGAAGCATATACCTTTCTTGAAGACAAAAATTACACAAAGTGAATCAATACAAAAGAGAAAACCTGAATAGCTCTATATCTGTTAGAAAAGATAAACTTTAATCAAACCATCACACTTAGAAAATTCCAGGCCTATAGATATAGAGGTGAATTTTATAAACTATGCAAAGAAGAAATTATATCAATTCTATATAAATGCTTTAAGAAAACAGAGGACAAATGAACCTTCCCAACCCATCTCTTGAGGCCAGGATTTTCTCATATATTTTCAGGAATAAGTATTACCAGAAAATGATGAACTAACACAAACATATACCCTCCCAAAATTTACATAACTTTAGCAAATAAAATCTGGACACACAGAAAAGAATTGGCACATGAACACAAGTGATGTTTATCCTGGGACTGCAAGTTTGGTTTAATATTCAAAGTCAATCAATGTAATTCACCATATTAACAGAATAATGGGGAAAAGTCATATGATCCTCATAACAGATGTAGAAAATATATTTCAAAAATCAAAACATTCACCTGGGGCGGGGGATGAGCTGGGAGGTGGAAAGGAGGTTCAAGAGGGAGGGGACATGTGTACACCTGTGGATGATTCATGTTGATTATGGCAGAAACCAACAAATATTGTAAAGCAATTATCCTCCAATTAAAAATAAGTTTTAAAAATAAAAACATTCATAATAAAACACATCAATAAACTAAGAGAAAAGTATACTTCATAACATTATGAGTTACATCTACATAACTACCCACAACTGACAATATCTAATGGGGAAAGAGTGAATGCTTTTCTCCTAAAATCAAGCAGAAGGCAAAGATGCCCACTTGCATGATTTTTTGAAACATTTTACTGGCAGTTCTGACCAGTATAACGAAAGAAATACAGACTGGAAAGGAAGAGGTAAAACTATATATCAAAACATGCAGGAAAAAAATAAACACCCATTAAATTTTTTGAGTGCAATCGTAATAGAAGAACACAGATTCAATCTAATAATTGGCATCAGAAATAGAAAAGAAGACTTCAGCTGACACTGCATTTAATGAACAAAGGCTGAATTGTTTCTCCTAAGATCAAGGATAAGGGAAAGGTGCCTACTCTTTCCATTTCTCTTCTACATTGGACTGGAAGCTCTCACAAGTGCAATAAGGCAAGAAATAATTAAAACAAGCTACAGTTAGAAGGGGAAAATTCAAACTCTCTTCAGAGTAAATTATACAGAGAAAAACCTAAGGAATCTACAAGAACACCACTAGTACATATAAGTGTGTGTATTAGTCACTTAGTCATGTCCAGTGCTTTTGACCTCATGGACTAAAACCTGCCTGGCTCCTCTGTTATTGGAATTGTCCAGGCAAGAATATTGGAGTGGGTTGCCACTTCTTTCTCTAAGGGACATATAAATGAAGTTAGCATATTTGTAAAATACAAGTCAATATATAAAAACTCAAGTGTATTCTACATAGAGACAACAAACAATCCAAAATTGAAGTTAAATGTCATTCATAATAGCACCAGAAACAAAATATTTTGACAGGGAATTAATAAAATATGTACAAGACCTGTAAAATGGAAACTTTGCAAACTATTAATTTCTGAGTGAAGTAAAAGTTGTAATTAAATGGAGACATGTACTAGATTTACATATTTGAAAACTCAATAATGATAAGATTTCAATTCTAGTCTCAAAGAGTCTGACACGACTGAAGCAACTTAGCTTGCAAGCACATGTACCAACATCTCCATATAAAGACACAAATATCTCAATTAAAAATAAGCATTTGACCTGAACCGACAATTCTCCCAAGATAAAAAAGCAGCCAGCCTGTGGCTGATTCATGTCAACGTATGGCAAAACAAATACAGTATTGTAATGTAGAATAAAGTATTAAAAAAAAAAAAAAGCAGCCAACCTGCATATAAAGGTGCTCAATATCAATAATTATCAGGGAAATATAAAGCAAAACCACACTGAGATATCACTATCACTTCATGGTTATTATAAAGGCCATTTAAAACAAAATACTCAAGTACTGGCATGGATATTGAGAAACTGAGAATGGAAGCTGGTACTGGCATTATAGATAACGGTATGGGGGTGTCCTCAAAAGCTGAAAAATGCAATTGCCGTATGATCCATCAACCCAACTTCTGGGTATTTATCTTAAAGAATTAAACTCAAGATCTCAAATAGATTTTGCAGTCCCAGGTTCATGTAACATTATTCACAAGAGCCAAGACAAGGAGATAAGCCAAATATCCCACAATAGATATATACCTAAAGAAAATGTGATATATACACAAATATACATAGTGGAATGTTGTTCAGTCTTTAAAAAGAAAAAAAAACTATATACAGTCACCATCAGCAGTGATTTTGGAGCTCAAAAAAATAAAGTCTGTCACCATTTCCCCCTTTTCCCCATTTATTTGCCATGAACTGATGGGACTGTATGCTATGATTTTAGTTTTTTAATGCTGAGTTTTAAGCCAGCTTTTACACTCTTCCCTTTCACCTTCAAGAGTTTCTTTAGTTCCTCTTTGCTTTCTGCCATCTTCTACATATCTGAAATTGTTTATATTTCCTCGGCAGTCATGACTTCTGATTGTGATTTATCCAGTTGGCATTTCCCGTGATATAGTTGGCATATAAGTTAAAGAAACAGGCTTGTTCATTCTCCTTTCCTAATTTTGAACCACTCCATTGTTCCCTGACCAGTTGTAACTGTTGCTTCTTGACCTGTATACAGGTTTCTCAGAAGGCAGGTAAAGTGATCTGATATTCCCATCTCTATAAGTATTTTCCACAGTTTGTTGTGATCCACACAGTCATAGGCGTTAGTGTAGTCAATGAAGCAGAAGTAGATGTTTTTCTGGAATTCTGTTGGTTTTTCTTTGATCCAACGGATGTTGGCAATTTGATCTCTGGTACCTCTGCCTTTTCAAAACGCAGCTTGTCCATCTGGAAGTTTTCAGTTCACATACTGCTGAAGCCTATGGGAGCATTTTTAGCATAACCTTACCAGCATGGGAAATGAGCACAACTGTATGGTAGCATGAGCATCCTTTGGCTTTGCCTTTCCTTGAGATTGGAATGAAGACTGACTTTTTCCAGTCCTGTGGCCACTACTGAGTTTTCCAAATTTGCTGACATATTGAGTGCAGCACTTTAACAGCATCATTAGGATTTTAAATAGTGCAGCTGGAACAAAGCTAGCTAATTCCAAACTAGCTATGTTCAGAGAAATGCTTCCTAAGGCCCACTTGACCTCACACTCCAGGATGTCTGGCTCTAGGTAAGTGACCGCACTATCATGAGCATTTGTGTTATTAAGATTTTTATAGTTCTGGGTATTCTTGCCACTTTTCAATCTCTTCTGCTCCTGGTAGGTCCTTACTGTTTGTTATTTATCATGCTCATTCATGCATGAAATAGTCCCTTGATCTCTCCAATTTTTGAAGAGATTTGTAATGTTTTTCCATCTATTATTTTCCTTTATTTTTTTGCATTGTTAAAGAAGGGCTTCTTTTCTCTCCTTGCTATTCTCAGGAACTCTGCATTCAGTTGGCTATGTTTTCTCTTTCTCCCTTGCCTTTCTCTTGTCATCTTTCCTCAGGTGTTTCTAAAGCCCCCTTGCTGCTGTTGCTGCTGGTAAGTCACTTCAGTCGTGTCCGACTCTGTGCGACCCCATAGACAGCAGCCCACTAGGCTCCCCCGTCCCTGGGATTCTCCAGGCAAGAACACTGGAGTGGGTTGCCATTTGCTTCTCCAATGCATGAAAGTGAAAAGTGAAAGTGAAGTCACTTAGTCGTGTCCGACTCTTAGCAACCCCATGGACTGCAGCCCACCAGTCTCCTCCGTCCATGGGATTTTCCAGGCAAAAATACTGGAGTGGAGTGCCATTGTTTTCTCCGAAAGCCCCCTTAGACAACCACTTTTCCTTGTTGCATTTCTATTTCTTGGGGATGGTTATGGTAACTGCCTCCTGTACAGTGTTATGAACCCCTGTCCATTGTTTTTCAGGCACTATCAGATCTAATCCCTCAAAACGTTTGTTCCCCTCTGTATAGTTATAAGAGATTTTTCAATTTAAGTCTGCATTTCCCAATAAAGTGTCATGATCTGAGCCACAGTCAGCTCCATGTCTTGTTTTTACTGACTGTACAGTGCTTCTCCATCTTTGGCTACAAAACAATATAATCATTCTGATTTTGTTATTGACCATCTGGTGATATCCATGTGTAGACTTGTCCCTTGTGTTATTAGAAGAGAGTGTTAGCTATGGCCAGTGCATCCTCTTGGCAAAACTCTGTTAGCCTTTGGCCTGCTTCATTTTGTACTCCAGGGTCAAACTTGCCTGTTATTACAGGTCATCTCTGTTTTTTTAATTAATTTTTTAATTGAAGGATAATTGCTTTACAGAATTTTGTTGTTTTCCATTCAACCTCAACAAGAATCACTCATAGGTATACATATATCCTTTCCTTTTTGAACCTCCCATCTCCCTCCTTATCCCACCCCTCTAGGTTGATACAGAGCCCCTGTTTGAGTTTCCTGAGCCATACAGGAAATTCCTGTTTTTAAAACGTTTTCTCATCATTTTATTTTTATTTTATTTTTGTTTTTTCAAATATAATTTTATTTTATTTTGATTTATTTTAATTTATTTTAATTAAATTTATTTTATTTTATTTCTAATTATTTACTATATTGTATTGGTTTTGCCATACATCAACATGAATAAACCACATGTACACATGTTCCCATCCTGACCCGCTCCCACCTCCCTCCCCATCCCATCACTCTGGGTCATCCCAGTGCACCAGCCCCAAACATCCTGTATCATACATCAAACCTGGACTGGCGATTCTTTTCACATATAATAATATACATGTTTCAATGCTATTCTCCCAAATCATCCCACCCTCATCCTCTCCTACAGAGCCCCAAAGACTGTTCTATACATCTGTGTCTCTTTTGCTGTCTCACATACAGGATTATTGTTACCATCTTCTAAATTCCATATATATGCATTAGTATACTGTATTGGTGTTTTTCTTTCTGGCTTACTTCACTCTGTATAATAGGCTCCAGTTTCACTCACCTCATTAGGACTGATTTCAATGTATTCTTTTTAATGGCTGAGTAATATTCCATTGTGTATATGTACCACAGCTTTCTTATCCATTCATCTGCTGATGGACGTCTAGGTTGTTTCCATGTCCTGGCTATTATAAACAGTGCTGCGATGAACATTGGGGTACACGTGTCTCTTTCAATTCTGGTTTCCTTGGTGTGTATGCCCAGCAGTGGGATTGCTGGGTCATATGGCAGTTTTATTTCCAGTTTTCTAAGGAATCTCCACACTGTTCTCCACAGTGGCTGTACTAGTTTTCATTCTCACCAACAGTGTAAGAGGTCATCTCTTGACTTCCTACTTTTAAATTCCAGTCCCCTATGAGGAAAAGAACATCCTCTTTTTTTTGGTGTTAGTTCTAGAAGATCTTGTAGGTCTTCATAGAACCATTCAACTTCATCTTCTCCTGCATTATGGTTGGGGCATAGACTTGGATTACTGTGGTGTTGAATAATTTGCCTTGGAAATGAAAAGAGATCATTCTTTCATGTCTGAGATTGCACCCAAGTACTGCATTATGGACTTTTTGTTGACTTTAAGGTTTACTCCATTTCTTCTAAGGGATTCTTGCCCACAGTAACAGGTACAATGGCTATCTGAATTGAATTTGCCCATTCCCATCCATTTTACTTGACTGATTCCTCAAATGTCAATGTTCACTGTTCCTTCTCCTGGTTGACTACTCCCCAATTCACCTGGATTCATGGACCTAACATTAAGGTTCCTATGCAATACTGTGTTTTATAGCATCAGACATTATTTTTGCCGCCAGACACATCCACAACTGAGTGTCATTTCTGCTTTGGTTCAGTATCTTCATTCTTTCTGGAGGAATTAGTGATTGGTCTCCATGCTTCCCCAGTGGCACACTGAGTACCTTCTGACCTGGAAGGCTCCTCATCTGTGTCATATCTTTTTCCCTTTCATATTGTTTATGGGATTCTTGTGGTAAGAACTGGAGTGATATACCATTTCCTCCTTGAGTGGATCTCGTTTTGTTGGAACTCTTCACTATGACCCGTCTGGCTTGGGTGGCCGTGCATGGCATGGCTCATTGCTACATTGAGGTGCACAAGCCTGTTCACCATGACAGATGAAGATGGTCATGTACAGTAGATGTACTCAATTTTAGTATACATTTTGATGCATTTTGAAAATTTTTGGTACTGATAAATACATATGATCAAGATATTCAATATTTCCATCATTACTAGATACTATCATTTATATCTAGTCCTGCTGTTGAATTATGTTGTGTGCGGCAATAGGTTTGGTTTTACCAAGTAGTACTTCTTCATATTGGTATACCAAATAGTTAATCCAACTACTTTTTGGTAGACTTTTCTATTCCTTTTTCAGAATTATAAACTTATTTTCATTATAATGGAAAGTCATATAAATCTACATTTTTATTTTTTACTTTTTGACTCTTCATTTAAATGTCTATTAACTATTTATTTATTTATATAAATCATACACTTACAGCCATGGAAGCTCCTCCGAGATCACTACTGTTAAAAGGACAGACATAGTTTCTCAGGTGAGGTGAGGAAGTTGGTGGCTTTCAATAATACCTCCAACAATGGCCCCTTTATTGAAATATTTATTGACCAGATAGCATATGCTTTGTCTTCTGTCCCCTGGCTTGCTCAGCTCTGTTCTTATAACTAAAGGACCAAAACAGCCTAGTCCATCAGGCAGAGTTAAATTACTTTCAGTGGCAAAGGAAATCGATGGATGGACACATAGCCATAGATATCAGACTTATGTGCTGGGCTTATGTATTCTCATTAGCTAAGTGAACTCAAACCTAGGAAACAACAACTTAAGAAAACTCAGTCATAGTAGTATACTTGGTAGAAAAATTACAAACACCATCCCCAAAGGAATATAAAAATGAAGTTTCTTTATTTTCCCATAAATGGGAAAATCCAGTTTAGACCTGTTGTGTCCATGACCCAACAGCCCAATACCTCCCTCAGGAAATCTACATTTTTATGATTTTGTATGTCTTGTTAACTGTAAGCACAATATTGTACATTAGTTCTCTAGAAGTGTTGGATTTCACACATTGCATAAGTGTCAACAGAAATTCCCATTTCAGTTTCAAGATGGCAGAGTAGATCATGTGCTCATCTTCTCCTGCGTCAACACCAAAATAGCAACTAGCTGCCAAACAGCTATCAACAGGAGAATGTTGGAACCCAACCAAAAAGATACCCCAATCCAAGGACAAAGAAGAAGCCACAACAAGATGGTAGGAGGGGCACAATCACATTTAAAACCAAACCTTATACCTGCCAGAGGCTGCTGGAGGGCACAAACAAAACCTTGTGTACACAAGGGTCCAGGAAAAGGATAGTGACCTCTACAAAAGACTGAGTCAGACCCGCTAAGTGAGGATGTCCTACGGAGGCATAGGTCAGCAGAGGTTTGCTGTGGGGACAGGGGCACTGGTAGGAGCAGTCCTAGGAGGCACAGCATATGGCACTAGTCCTCTTGGAGGAGGCAGCAAGAGTTCCACCATAGAGCCACCAGGCTGGTGATCCACGAACTGGAGAACAATTACACGAAAGAAGTTCTCACACTGTTGTGAAGGTTTTAGATTTCCCAACCTGGGGATCCAGCAAATGGCCTGGGGATGACCAGGGAATGTGACTTTGAAGGTCAGTGGGATTTGCTAACAGAATTTCCACAGGGCTGGGGAAACAGAGACTCTTGCAGGGCACAATCACAACTTTGTGCACAGCAGGACCCAGGAGTAAGCTGCAGTGACCCCACAAAGGACTGAGCCACACTTCCCTGTGAGTGTTTGGGAGTCTCCGATGAAGGAGTGGCTTGACAGTGGTGTGCTGCGGAGTCACAGAGTTGGGGCATTGGCAGGGCCATTCCAAGGAGGAGCGACTTGTTGGAATTAGTCCTCTTGGAGTGCCGGAGTCCAGCTCCAGCAGCCAGGGAATCAGCCTGAGGGGGTGAGCTGTGTTGGCGGACGATGATGTAGCCTCGGCCTCATAGTACAGAACTACATGTTTATTTCAAGCTTCAGGTTTTCTTTTATACTTTGACAAAAGCATTAGGTCAGAGGTTTGACATTTTTAGTTTCCCCACCCAGATTTACTGTCTCCAGAAATCATTGTTGTCTTACAAAGAGAATTCCTGCTTCAGCAATTCTCTCAGAATCAGCTTTACTATCTATCATCTACTTCTTCTTATGTGTCCTATACTTAATTTGTGATTACATTGTAACTCATGCTAAATTCCTCAGTTTATGGAATTGCCAGTTTGGTTTTGCCATACATCAACATGAATTTGCCACGGGTGTACACATGATTCCAATCCTGAACCTCCCTCCCACCTCCCACCCCATACCATCTCTCTGGGTCATCCCAGTGCACCAGCCCCAAGCATCCTGTATCCCACATCGAACCTAGACTGGCGATTCATTTCTTATATGATATTATACATGTTTCGATGCCATTCTCCCAAATCATCCCTCCCTCTCCCTCTCCCACAGAATCCAAAAGACTGTTCAATACATCTGTGTCTCTTTTGCTGTCTTGCATACAGGGTTATCGTTACCATCTTTCTAAATTCCATATATATGTGCTAGTATACTGTATTGGTGTTTTTGTTTCTGGCTTACTTCACTCTGTATAATCAGCTCCAGTTTCATCCACCTTATTAGAACTGATTCAAATATTCTTTTTAATGGCTGAGTAATACTATGCTGGAGAGGGTGTGGAGAAAAGGAACCCGCAGTTGATTTCTTATCTTTCTAAACCCTGTTTGCCCCTAGCATCTTAAGATCACTATCTCCTAAAAAGGCTTCTAGCTATTCTTAATTATTCCTAAACCCTAAACTCAGCAAACTTCTTTTCTTCTTTTGCCATAAATATTTCCCTCACAAACAGGTATCAGATAACAATGCTTCCCATGGCCTCAAGCTGCAGCCTACATGCTCATCTTGGGACATTATTTGTAAGGATCCTTGAACCAATGTCAATAGTTATTTTATAGATTATTTTCTGGGCACACTGCAGAAGGCTTTGTGCTTTCTCATGCTTTTCTCAAGCAATAACATTCTTTCCAGTCAACTTAACTGAAGAAAGGAAAGAACAAGTCAGAATCACGAGGCTTAACTCCTTCATCCTGGGGCTGTGCCTGCGAGATGAGGAGAGGGGTTGGGGCTGTGCCTGCATTTTGACAGTAATGCCTAACTTGGCTCCTAACATCTCCCCCTTTCTTATTATTTAGAGCATAAGTATGAAACTCAGTAAATAAAGCAGAAACACTTTGGTTGAGTATTCTGAAAAGGCACGGGGCTAATACACAAATCTCCAATATGCTACTGGAGATCAGTGGAGAAATAACTCCAGAAAGAATGAAGGGATAGAGCCAAAGCAAAAACAATACCCAGCTGTGGATGTGACTGGTGATAGAAGCAAGGTCCAATGCTGTAAAGAGCAATATTGCATAGGAACCTGGAATGTCAGGCCCATGAATCAAGGCAAATTGGAAGTGATCAAACAAGAGGTGGCAAGAGTGAACGTCAACATTCTAGGAATAGCGAGCTAAAATGGACTGGAATGGGTGAATTTAACTCAGATGACCATTATATCTACTACTGTTGGCAGGAATCCCTCAGAAGAAATGGAGTAGCCATCATGGTCAATAAAAGTCCAAAATGCAGTACTTGGATGCAATCTCAAAAACAACACAATGATCTCTGTTCGTTTCCAAGGCAAACCATTCAATATCACCATAATCCAAGTCTATGCCCCAACCAGTAATGCTGAAGAAGCTAAAGTTGAATGGTTCTATGAAGACCTACAAGACCTTTTAGAACTAAAACCCAAAAAAGATGTCCTTTTCATTATAGGGGACTGGAATGCAAAAGTAGGAAGTCAAGAAACACCTGGAGTAACAGTCAAATTTGGCTTTGGAACGCAGAATGAAGCAGGGCAAAGACTAATAGAGTTTTGCCAAGAAAATGCACTGGTCATAGCAAATACTCTCTTCCAACAACACAAGAGAAGACTCTACACATGGACATCACCAGATGGTCAACACCAAAATCAGACTGATTATATTCTATGCAGCCAAAGATGGAGAAGCTCTATACAGTCAGCAAAAACAAGACCAAAAGCTGATCATGAAACAAGACAGAGAGCTCAGATCATGGACTCCTTACTGCCAAATTCAGACTTAAATTGAAGAAAGTAGGGAAAACCGCTAGACCATTCCAGTATGACCTAAATCGAATCCCTTATGATTATACAGTGGAAGTGAGAAATAGATTTAAGGCCTAGATCTGATAGATAGAGTGCCTGATGAACTATAAAATGAGGTTCATGACATTGTACAGGAGACAGGGATCAAGACCATCCCCATGGAAAAGAAATGCAAAAAGAAAATGTCTGTCTGGGGAGGCCTTACAAATAGCTGTGAACAGAAGAGAAGCGAAAAACCAAGGAGAAAAGGAAAGATATAAGCATCTGCATGCAGAGTTCCAAAGAATAGCAAGAAGAGATAAGAAAGCCTTCCTCAGCAATCAATGCAAAGAAATAGAGGAAAAGAACAGAATGGAAAAGACTAGAGATTTCTTCAAGAAAATTAGAGATACCAAGGGAACATTTCATGTAAAGATGGGCTCGATAAAGGACAGAAATGGTCTGGACCTAACAGAAGCAGAAGATATTAAGAAGAGGTGGCAAGAATACACAGAAGAACTGTACAAAAAAGATCTTCATGACCCGGATAATCACGATGGTGTGATCACTCACCTAGAGCCAGACATCCTGGAATGTGAAGTCAAGTGGGCCTTAGAAAGCATCACTATGAACAAAGCTAGTGGAGGTGATGGAATTCCAGTGGAGCTATTTCAAATCCTGAAAAAGATGATGCCGTGAAAGTGCTGCTATCAATATGTCAGCAAATTTGGAAAACTCAGCAGTGGCCACAGGACTGGAAAAGGTCAGTTTTCATTCCAATCCCAAAGAAAGGCAATGCCAAAGAATGCTCAAACTACTGCACAATTGCGCTCATCTCACAAGCTAGTAAAGTAATGCTCAAAATTCTCCAAGCCAGGCTTCAGCAATACGTGAACCGTGAACTCCCTGATGTTCAAGCTGGTTTTAGAAAAAGCAGAGGAACCAGAGATCATATTGCCAATATCTGCTGGATCATGGAAAAAGCAAGAGAGTTCCAGAAGAACATTTATTTCCGCTTTACTGACTATGCCAAAGCCTTTGACTGTGTGGATCACAATAAACTGTGGAAAATTCTGAAATAGATGGCAATTGGCAATACCAGACCACCTGACCTATCTCTTGAGAAATATGCCTGCAGGTCAGGAAGCAACAATTAGAACTGGACATGGAACAACAGACTGGTTCCAAATAGGAAAAGGAGTACGTCAAGGCTGCATATTGTCACCCTGTTTATTTACCTTCTATGCAGAGTACATCATGAGACACGCTGGGCTGGAAGAAGCACAAACTGGAATCCAGATTGCCAGGAGAAATATCAATAACCTCAGATATGCGGATGACACCACCCTTATGGCAGAAAGTGAAGTGGAACTCAAAAGCCTCTTGATGAAAGTGAAAGAGGAGAGTGAAAAAGTTGGCTTAAAGCTCAACATTCAGAAAATGAAGATCATGGCATCTGGTCCCATCACTTCATGGCAAATAGATGGGGAAACAATGGAAACAGTTTCAGACTTTACTTTTGGCGGGGCTCCAAAATCACTGCAGATGGTGACTGCAGCCATTAAATTAAAAGACGCTTACTCCTTGGAAGAAAAGTTATAACCATACTAGATAGCATATTCAAAAGTAGAGACATTACTTTGCCCACTAAGGTCCATCTAGTCAAGGCTATGGTTTTTCCTGTGGTCATGTATGGATGTGAGAGTTGAACTGTGAAGAAGGCTGAGCACCAAAGAATTGATGCTTTTGAACTGTGGTGTTGGAGAAGACTCTTGAGAGTCCCTTGGTCTGCAAGGAGATCCAACCAATCCATTCTGAAGGAGATCAGCCTTGGGATTTCTTTGGAAGGAATGATGCTAAAGCTGAAACTCCATACTTTGGCCACCTCATGCAAAGAGTTGACTCATTGAAAATGGCTCTGATGCTGGGAGGGGTTGGGGGCGGGAGGAGAAGGGGATGACAGAGGATGAGATTTCTGGATGGCATCACTGACTCGATGGACGTGAGTCTGAGTGAACTCCGGGAGTTGGTGATGGGAGTTCACGTCAGGGAGGCCTGGCGTGCTGCAATTCATGGGTTCACAAAGAGTTGGACACGACTCAGCAACTGAACTGAACTGAATTCCCTAGTGATTTTCCCTATTTTCTTCAATTTAAGTCTGAATTACCCAATAAAGTGCTCATGATCTTAGCCACGGTCAGCTATAGGTCTTATATAATTTTACTCACTGTATAGGCTTTCTCCATCTTCAGCTGAAGATAATATAATCAATTTGATTTCAATATTGACCATCTGGTGATGTCCATGTATAGAGTCATCAGTTGTGTTGTTGGAAGAGGGTGTTTGCTATGACTAGTGTGTTCTCTTGGCAACAGTCTATTAGTCTTTGCCCTGCTTAATTTTGTATTCCAAGGCCAAACTTGTCTGTTATTCCAGATTTCTCTGATTTCCTACTTTGTATTCCAGTCCTGTGTGATGAAAAGGACTTATTTTTTTAGTGTTAGTTCCAGAAGGTCATATAGGTCTTCAGAGAACCATTCAGCTTCTTTGGCAGCATTGCTTGGAGCATAGACTTGGATTACTGTGATGTAGAATGGTTTGCCTTGGAAATGAACTGAGATCATTCAGTTGTTTTTGAGACACATCCAGCTACTGCATTTTGGATTCTTTTGTTGTCTGTGAGGGCTATTACATTTCTTCTAAGGGATTCTTGCCCACAGTAGGAGATTAATGGTCATCTGAATTAAATTCACCCATTCCTGTCCATTCAGTTCACTGATTTTTCAAATGTCAGTGTTGACTCTTATCATCTCCTGTCTGACAACACTCAGTTTGCCTTGATTCATGGATGTAACATTACAGGTTCCTATGCATTATTGTTCTTTATAGTGACAGACTTTACTTTCAGCACCAGACACATCCATTACTGTGTGCCATTTCCAGAATGGCTCAGCCTTTTCATTCTTTCTGGGTGTATTAGTAATTGCATCCATTCTTCTCCAGTGGCATATTGGACGCCTACTTTTGCAATCCCTGGACTGCAAAGACTGCCATTCTCCTCTGTGAGTGGGGATTCTCCAGGCAAGAATACTGGAGTGGGTTACTGTTCCCTTCTCTTAGGGGATCTACCCAACCTAGAGATCAAACCCCAGTCTCCCTGATTATATAGTGTAAATGACATAGATTTAAGGGATTAGGTCTGACAGACAGAGTGCCTGAAGAACAATGGACAGAGGTATGTAACATTTTATAGGAGGGAGTGACCAAAACCATCCTCAAGAAAAAGAAATGTAACAGGGCAAAGTGGTTGTCTGAGGAGGCCTTACAAATAGATGAGAAAAGAAAAGTGAAAGGTAAAAGGAGAAAGGGAAAGATATACCCATCTGAATGCAAAATTCCAAAGAATAGCAAGGAGAGATAAGAAAGTCAACAATGCAAAGAAATGGAGGAAAACAATAGAATGGGAAAGACTAGAAATCTCTTCAAGCAAATTAGAGCCACCAAGAGAAAATTTCATGCAAAGATGGGCACAATAAAAGACAGAAAGAGTAAGGACCTAACAGAAGGAGAGATTAAGAAGAGGTGGCAACAATATACAGAGAAAACTGTACCAAAAAAGGTCTTATGAACCCATATAACCATGATGGTGTTATCACTCACCAGAACCAGACATCCTGGAGTGTAAAGTCAAGTGGGCCTTAGGAAGTATTACTAAAAACAAAGCTAGTGGAGGTGATGGAATTCCAGCTGAGCTATTTAATATCCTAAAAGATGATGCCATTAAAATGCTATACTCAACAAGCCAGAAAATTTGGAAAACTCAGCAGTGGCCACAGGACTGGAAAGTTCCCTTTTCATTCCAATCCCAAACAAGGATAAAGACAAGGAGTGTTCAAACTACTGTACAGTTGCACTCATTTCACATGCTAGCAAGGCAAAGCTCAAAATCCTTCAAGCTATGCTTCAACAGTATGTGAACAGAAAACTTCCAGATGGACAAACTGGTTTCAGAAAAGACAGTGCATCCAGAGATCAAATTGCTAAAATCCAATGGATCATGGAAAACGCAAGGGATTTCCAGAAAAATATCTACTTCTTTATTGACTACATTAAAGGTTTGACTGTGTGGATCACAACAAACTATGGAAAATGCTTCAAAAGATGGGAATATCAGACCACCTTACTTGCCTCCTGACAAACTAGCAGGTCAAAAAGCAACAGTTAGAACTGGACATAGAACAACAGACTGGAATAAAATTGGGAAAGGGATACATCAAGTCTGTATATTGTCAGCATGCTTATTTTACTCATATGCAGAGTCAGTTCAGTTCAGTTCAGTCACTCAGTCATGTCTGACTCTTTGTGACCCCGTGGACTAGAGCACGCCAGGCCTCCCTGTCCATCGCCAACATGTTTACCCAGACTCATGTCCATTGAGTTGGTGATGCCATCCAACCATCTCATCCTCTGTCATTCCCTACTGCTCCCACCTTCAATATTTCCCAGCATCAGGGTCTTTTCAAATGAGTTAGTTCTTTGCATCAGGTGGCCAAAGTATTGGAGGTTCAGCTTCAACATCAGTCCTTCCAATGAATATTCAGGACTGATTTCCTTTAGGATGGACTGGTTGGATCTCCTTGCAGTCCAACCGACTCTCAAGAGTCTTCTCCAACACCACAGTTCAAAAGCATCAATTCTTCTGGGCTCAGCTTTCTTTATAGTCCAAATGTCACATTCACACATGACTACTGGAAAAGCCACAGACTTAAGTAGATGGGCCTTTGTTGGCAAAGTAATGTTTCTGTTTTTAATATGCTGTCTAGGTTGGTCATAACTTTTCTTCCAAGGAGTAAGTGTCTTTTAATTTCATGACTGCAGTCACCATCTGCAGTGATTTTGGAGCCCAAAACATAAAGTCTGCCACTATTTCCACTGTTTCTCCATCTATTTGCCATGAAGTGATGGGACCAGATGCCAAGATCTTCGTTTTCCAAATGTTGAGCTTTAAGCCAACTTTTTCACTCTCCTCTTTCACTTTCAAGAAGCTCTTTATTTCTTCTTCACTTTCTGTCATAAGTGTGGTGTCATCTGCATATCTGAGGTTATTGATATTTTCCTGGCAATCTCGATTCCACCTTGTGCTTCATTCAGCCCAGTGTTTCTCATGATGTACTCAGCATGTAAATTAAATAAGCAAGGTGACAACATACAGCCTTGACATATTCCTTTTCCTATTTGGAGCAAGTCTGTTGTCCCTTGTCCAGTTCTAACTGTTGCTTCCTGACTTGTATACAGATTTCTCAAGAGGAAGGTCAGGTGGTCTGGTATTCCCATCTCTTTTGGAATTTTCCAGATTTTATTGTGATCCACACAGTCAAAGGCTTTTGCGTTGTCAATAAAGCAGAAATAGATGTCTTCTGGAATGCCCTTGCTTTTTGATGATCCCAAGGATGTTGGTAATTTCTGGTTCCCCATATGCAGAGTACATCTTTTGAAATGCCAGGCTAGATGAATCAAAAGCAGGAATCAAAATTGCTGGGAGAAGTATCAATTGCCTCAGGTAATCGACATTTGTGATATGAGGTAAATAGATGGCAAATCATGGCAAATAGATGAGGAAAAAAATGGAAAGTGTGACAGACTTTATGTTCTAGGGCCTCTAAATTACAGCTGATGGTGACTCCAACCATGAAATCAACAGACACTTCCTCCATGGAAGAAAAGCCATGATAAACCTAGAGAGTGTATTAAACAGCAGAGACATCACTGCTGTCAAAGCTATGGTTTTTCAGTAGTCACATATGAATGTGAGAGTTGGGCCGTTAAAGAGGCTGCATTCAAAGAACTGAAGCTTTCAAACTGTGGTGCTGGAGAAGACTCTTGAGAGTCTCTTGGATGCAAGGAAATAAAACCAGTCAATCCTAAAGGAAATCAACCCTGAATATTCATTGGAAGGACCGATGGTGAAACTGAAGCTCCGATACTTAGGCCATCTGATGTGAAGAACCAATTATTGGAAAAGACCCTGATGCTGGGAAAGACTGAGGACAGGAGGAGAAGGGAGCAACAGAGGATGGAGGGTTGGATGGCATCATTGGCTCAATAGATGTGAGTTTTGAGCAAACTTTGAGAGATAATGAAGGACAGGGAAATGTGGCATACTGCAGTCCTTGGGGTCACAAAGAGTTGGACATGACTGAGTGACTGAATGATAACAATAACAACAAGCTTAATTTTATAAGAACAAAATATTGCTTTAAAAACATTTGGAACTGCTCTGGTGGTCTTACTAGTTAAGATTCCTAGTTAAGATTCCATTCTCCTACTGCCAAAGGCTAGGGTTTGATCCCTATTTAGGGAACTAAGGTTCTGCATGCTGCACAGTGGGACCAATAATAAATTCATAAATAAATGACAGACAAAGACAAACACAGACTCTCAAATGAAACCACTCAAAAAAAAATCTTGTTATTTTATTGGGACTACATGCAACTACCTGCTTTTTGTATGTTCTGGCTAGGGACAATGCGGGATACTAGCTCTCTACCAGGCATTGAATCTGTGCACCTTATAGTGGAAGCTTGGAGTCATAAACACTAAACTATCAGGGAAGTCACAAACTAGCTGCTATTTGTAAGGGAAAACATTATTTGGTTGAAAATTTCCTTTGAATAATATATCCAGTTATACAAATTTTGTGTATATTTGTCCCTCGCAAAACTTTTAGAGCTTAAAAAAATCCATTAAATAAATAAATATTAAGTGAGGATCAATTCTGTGCTAATGTTTTATTTTGGACTGGAAATTTAAATTCAAATGTTATGAATAAAGTTAATATGAAGCTGGATGATACCACTAACAAACTGAACATATATACGGAAGGAAAGACATGCAGAGAGACTGATCACTTTTATAGAACTCAGCCATAATGATCTGAGAAGGATCATCCAATAAAGCAGGAGGAAAAAAAACCTGTGATATCATGAAAGTCAAACTGAAAGGAGGGGGGGTGGAAGAAAAATGAGCTATGACAAATGAATAATTAACTCTTAGAATGATGGCAAATAATTAATTACTCCACATAAATCCATGGGAAAAGGCTTGGGAGATCCATCTAGATGGTTTTAATGTTTGGTCATTTTTTTCTATGTCATTTTTTGAAAGGCCACTAATTCATGATTCAACAAACTGTTATTATTATATATTAAACTATATTTGATTCTATCTGTGGGTTTTGTCTTCTGTCACAATGACCAAAAATCTATTCCTCCACTAAAACTAGTTTACGGAGATAAACTTCTATTGTAATATTGGTGAAAACAATTCTCCCTATATTTCTTGTCTCTCTCAATTTTTTTGGTTGAATTGAAGACTTTAGTTTTGGAGGTAAACCTTAAGTCAACCTTCATTAGAACAAAATTTTATTTATGGGGAGGTGAGTCAGAGGCTTCCTTGGTGGCTCAGATAGCAAAGAATCTGCCTGAAAGGCAGAGACCTAAATCAGTCCATGAGTCAGGAAGATTCCCTGAAGGAGGACACAGCAAACCATTCCAATATTCTTGACTGGAGAATCCCACAGACAGAGGAGCCTGGTGGGGATACAGCCCATAAAGACACAAACAGTCAGACACAACTGAAGCAACTGAGCTGCACAAACATGAAATACTAAATCTGGCAGAGCATACAGAACTTGGTACACATAAAATCAAGGTGTAGAAGAGTGATTCAGTGTATTTATGTATTTTTTTTCAGTGTTTTTATTTTTTTATTTTTTTAATTATTAAATTTATTTTTTTTTAAATTACAATACTGTATTTGTTTTGCCATACATTGACACAAATCAGCCATAGGTGAACACAATCTCCCAAAGCCGAAGCCTTCACACAGCAGGTCAGAGAAGAGCTGAGACTCAAGGCGTTAGTCATTAGTCCCAAGTCCCAAGTTCAGTTCCCAGTATGTAAACTTATGCCTGACTGGTCAGAAGGTAGAGATATCTAACCAGTTACATCACTGTTTATGTGGGTCATGCTGACTGTAGCCTGACATTGTGCTAGACCCTAGGCAACTGGGCTAAATTCTAGTCCCTCCTATGTAGCCTCATAAATCTCCTATGGCATTGTAACTACCCACTTCATGCTTTTAGAAGTAGGCAGAGGATTTGGGACATGAGACCATGGGACACATCCTGCAATTCACGCTTCACAGCTTGAGCTGTTTCCATGGAAACAACGTTCCCACTAGGATAGCTTCTCCCATCCACTCCCTTCCTCCTGGTTCAACACTCGTGGGGTTCCTGGTCCCCAGTGCAGGACCAGGAACAGCATTGGCATTAAGTGTCCCTGAAAAAACGCTGGCTCCACATAGACACCCACCTAAGGAGTAGAAAATGGTGAATGCCACTGGGAGAAAGAGGGGACCAGTGATGACCCTCTTAGGTCATCTCTGAAGTCACCTGTCAATAACTAGAGGGACTGGAGACTCTTCCACAGTGCTGAAGGCCAGAGTAAGACATATTATCTGTGTCCCCAAACAACAATTTTATCTTGCTAGGCTGGTGACGTCACGGGTTACACATTTGTTATTTTGCTTAACTTCACACAAAATCCCTGTGTAGCAGATGACAGAATGACTTGGAAAGTTACAAGAAACTTGCCCATACTCCCACATTTGCCAGGGATGGAGTGTAGGTTCTATCTGACCCTGGTCCTCAAGCTTTCAGTGACCACATGTGTCACTTCTCACCATCATTCAAGACCTCCTGCCTCAAATCCTCCCTGAACAGAACACAGACACTTGGCAAGATGAGCAATTTTGCAGTAACTTTATTAGATTCAGCGTGATAGAGACCACATCAGGTGGGGAAGGTGTCTGGATTCCAGCTTCAGGAACAGGAGAACAGGGCAGGTAGATCAAATGCAGACCAGGCACAACTGGTAAAGCTTATCACACCAAAGAGAGCAGATTGGAAACCAATCCGATAGCAATATTCACCACCGAGGACAATTTATAGCCGATGCAATCATTACTGAAGATGACGGATGCCTGCAAGGGGGAAGGAGGCAGAGGGACACCTGAGACCACAGTTGCCCTATCCTGTATCCCCAGGATCAACTCACACCTTACTCTCAGGGATTCAGTCCCATCCCCCAACAAGAACCTCTACCCACAGACCCACCAATGGAGAGGGGGTTGCCAACAGGCACCAGGGGAGGATGGCTTCCTAGTAGCCCAGGCACAGATGTCAGGAGGGAGACAGAGCTACCAGTCATGCCAAGGAGGGCCGGAAATGACAAGGGTCAGCAGAGAACAGCCAGGACTGGCCCTGAAGGAGGAGTAAAGTGCTGAAGACTGGGCTTGGGTCACACCTCCTGCACCCGAGCCCATTCTTTCAGGTCTGCTGGGCGCAGGGAATGTGCATGTAGGTGTCGTAAACAACCCATTGTGCCCTGGACGCTTCTATTAGTGCACGAAACTCTGGATTGTGGCAAACCTCTCCTTTTTGAATGATTAACAATTTGCAGAAAGTATGCAGAGACTGTTCAAAATCTCAAATACTAAATCACAAGAAAAACAACCACAGCAAAAAGATGGTTCTTCAGGAGATACTGTTAGCCCAAGTGAGCGGCTGCACGTGCCTAGAAGCTGCCCCAGGATATTAGGCACCAAAACCCCAGAGTGGAAATTCTGGCTTGTAGGCACTGAGAACATGTCTGTGGAAATGGGGCTCTGAGCCAGAGCAATGGCCATCAAAAAGGGATAAAGAGGAGGTGAATGTGACCACAGGTCAGAAAGCTTATAAGCCAGGGAGTCCTATGCTGGAAGGAGACCTAAAAGCTGGGGCTCCTTTTAAATATTCTTAAAGTAGAGATGACAGGACTGCTATACGTGTGTGAGCTGAATGCTTCTTTTCCTGCAAAGATTAAAGTGCTACTCCTCCAATGCTACTTCCTCTCAATGAGAAAAGAAAATTACAGAAGTCAACACACTTGTCCTAATGCACTGACAGTAGTCCCCTATTCTGTGTGAGCTGATTGACATGATATGGACATATTCGGTAACAAGAGGCTGGGTGTGCAGGTGGACTGTGCTTGCATATTACAGGTGCTGCAGGTTGGGGCAAAAGGTTCATGTGCTTCTCTGTCTATAGCTCTATCACACGTTCCATGATTGAATGCTCTATTACCATGTGGCATACTGAACTATGCTGCACGTGAGTTCTCCAGATCAGTGTGGGTAAAGGTAAATTACCTTAAATCTCAGATTATTAAGCCTGTTCTCAGGTCCTGCATCAAAGAAGCACTGCCGGACCTTTTCAGCGGCGTCTTTTTCATCTTCATTAGCACCAACCAAATCCAAAGTTTCATTCAGTACTTTACTTGGGAGTGCTAAGATTATAGCATTAAAGGCTTCAAAAACACAGGGCACGCTTCCACTAAAGGCAGAGAGAGAGACATCTCATCAAAAGAATCACTTGGTCAGAAGGCTCCCAGTTCCCACCACTTGATAGGAACTCACACATCCAAAGCTTCTAGATTCACCTCCCACAGAGACTCTGCCTCTCCCAGGACTGCTTACATAAGGAAGAAAGCCTTCCCTATAAGGCACTCCCAACGGAAGGGAGCCTCAAGAAGGGCTAGGTCTGGAGACCCCTCTGCCTTTGACCACTGCCCCCAGGCATACCAGCCTGCTTCCTCCCTCCCAACAAGCACCACTACCCCCAACAAACTATCCCTCAGGGTGTGTGCAGATAATGACCCTTCCAGCCCCCTGCCACCCCCTCCCCCATTCAAAGACTGAAAGCCCCAGTGAGTTTGTGCAGTACTCCTGGGCACTGATCTGTCAGCTGCCCTCAGACTCTGCCCCTAGAAGCGGCTTGGACAGGACTGGGGAGGATGCAGAGAGACGGCAAGGGGCGAGGGGTCAGCAGGGCCATCTGGGCCCTCCTTCCTACCCTCAGGCGTCTGGAAGCTCAGCTCTCTGGTCACCAGCAAGGCCAGCACAAGCAGTGCTCCCTTCATCGTGGCGGCGGCGGGAGTGCTCTGCTCAGGGCAGGGTTTTGCCTGCTTTATACACCACTAGCTCCCCAAGCCCAGCCCACTTCCCTTCCAGTTGGATCACAGGCCTGTGGCCAGGCTCCAGGCACATGTGGCTGCCTTAGCCCTTGGGATGTTTACTGTGGAAGACCATCCTACTCTAAGACCAGAGCTCTTGGAAGACATGTGGGGATATCTTTGCCAAACAATAAGTGGAACTAAGTGACTCCAGTTGAAGCCAAAATGCTCTGTTTTCTGGTCCACAACCATCACCTGTTTTTCTGATCATCCTTCCCCCAACCTATCCTGGCTCTGAGGGAAGCACTCCCCCAAACTGAGCACATGGAATCACAAAAATGTCAAGGACATATCTATGCCACTGTAAAGTAGAAAAAGGTCATCCAGAATTCTGGCTTTTCCCCACATTTAATTCCTGTAGATAAGAATGCGGAGCTGGGCCTTACTGAAACACCCAGATGTCTTAACATCTGCAGTCTCTAGGCAGGGCCCTGACACTGCTGGTCAGCAGCCTTGGGCTCTATTCATGTTCAACAAGGAATTCGCAGGACTTAAGGCCACATGGTTTTCTCGGGCACTGGTAATTCTGTACTTTTGCGTCATGCCACCAGCTTTCCTTCAGCCCGCTGGTTCCTGAGCAGGCTCCAGCCTTGCCCATTCTCCTGGCTTTCCTTCCTCCTCCACAGCGAGCCTGATCTCGGGAGGTACTTGCACCGTGCAGTCTATCCAGGAACATCAGGGAGAAGCTGTGGGTTTGTCTCTTGGGGCAGAGACTCTGCGATGCACAGCCCTACAGGCCACTGTGGATGGGAGCTCTAAGGCCCAGAGGGCTGAGTTGATCACAGGTGACAGTCTGTATGCGAAAACTCTTTCAGAGCCAAACTCAACCTTCCACATTAGGAAAGCAGTTTGTTGGGACAAAGCTTTTGAGATGGCCCTTGAAAACACTAGAAGGAAGCCTGATAATTTCCTAATGGCCAAACTGGAAAGGGTTTGACAGACAAAATATGTAACAGAGTATTCAATGATAAACCAATGTAAAAAGTAATATGTGTGAATCCATACTGATGTAAATTACTGTCTAAATAAATAAATGTGGGTGAGGAGACAACCATTCCTTACACAAACATCCTAAATAATAGACATAGACTATCCCATCCAGGAGGATGAACCTACTGCCCTGCCCTCTCTGAGTGTGGGCTAGACTTAGGAACCTGTCTCCAAAGAAAAGAGGAGGAGAGGAAAGCACTGCAGAAACCTGGCAAACTCAAATAATCAGCTAATCAAGGCTGATTATTCCCAGTGGTAAGACACACTGCTGTCACATGTACCCTGATGTAAGGGGACTGGAAGGGAGCTTCACCTGTGTGGTGCCTTCCTCAAAACCCGAAGTCTGAACCCCACTCGACAGTATCAGGACAAAGCAGCTAAACGTAGCTTGAGGGCCTTCTACCATCCCTGGTCCCTGATGGTTCTCCCCAGGACTGTTAAGGCCATGACAGACCAGGAGAGAATGAGTAACTCCACAGAGCAGAGAACACTAGGGACACATGACAGGGAATGCAGTGAGTTTCGGGTCTGGATAGGACCACGGAATGCAAGATTAATGGGCAAGCAGCTGAAATTCAGATAAACTGTGACACTTCGTTAGTCATACGGTTCCAATGTTGTCTCTCAGATTTGACAAATATTTGCGCTTTTTCTATAAACTAAAATTATTCCAACTTAAAATTTTACTAATAACAACTTGAAACACTCTATATTCTATGACAACCTATGGGGTGAGATGCGGTGGAGGATGGGTATTATTCAACACAGAATGGATATATGTTTATTTATGGCTGAGTCATGTTGTTGTATGGCAGAAAGCAATACACTATTGTAAAGTAATATCCTCCAATTTTAAACACATTAAAAACAACAACAATGACCTGCATTAGGACAGGGCTACATCAGCAGCATTCCTAGACTGACCCTAACCAGCTCTTCACTCTGATGTCACCAAATGTCCCCATGATCGGGGACGTCTCAGAGGACCCTGTGGCACCCTTGAAAGGGCACTGGGCTGGATCCATAGTAGCCACCTGTGTTACTCAGGACTCCAGGCCCTGGTTCCTCTCCTCATAGAGCTGCGGAGGGCATTTGGGGGCAGTCTCTTCTCAAGGACAGGAGGCATGGGATCCATGGGCAGCTGTCTCACCACACAGAAGTCCTGCCACCACAAAGAGCCCACATGTGCAACCTTGGCCATGTGGTCTTCACCTTCCTGCCCTGGAAACTCTAACTCGCACCTGCAGCCACTTGAGGCCCTCCTGGGGTGACCTTCAGAGGGGTGGACCCCAGGCAGCAGGAGCCATGGTGAGGAGGGGCTCCACGGAGGTCAGCTGACACCGCAGCTCAGTACTTGGTGCCTCTTTGCCAAGAGCAGTTACCGGATGTGAATCCTATTTGGCACAAGGTTCTGCCTATCGTCATACCATGTGTCCGAACCTCAGATTAGCTATTCAGCAAACATTAATCTGCCATAGGTCGCTCAGAGAAGGGACAGCCAGGTGCCTCCAGCAAAGGTTACTTAATTCTGACTTATCAAATATTTTAAACCTTTACCTTATTCAGCTCAGTTCAGTTCACTTCAGTCACACAGTCGTGTCAGACTCTTTGTGACCCCATTTACTGCAGTACACCCGGCCTCCCTGACGATCACCAACTCCCAGAATTTACTCAACCTCATGTCCATTGAGTCAGTGATGCCATCCAACCACCTTATCCTTTGTTGTCCCTTTCTCCTCTCACCTTCAATCTTTTCCAGCATCAGGGTCTTTTCAAATGAGTCAGCTCTTCACATCACGTGGTCAAAGTATTGGAATTTCTGCTTCAACATCAGTCCTTCCAATGAATATTCAGGACTGATTTCCTTTAGGAAGAACTGGTTGGATCTCCTTGCAGCCCAAGGGATTCTCAAGAGTCTTATCCAACACCACAGTTCAAAAGCATCAATTCTCATGCGCTCAGGTTTCTTTATAGTCCAACTCCATACATGATTACTGGACAAAAGATAGCCTTGACTAGATGGACCTTTGTTGGCAAAGTAATGTCTCTGCTTTTTAATATGTTGTCTAATGTTGGTCATAACTTTTCTTTCAAGAAGTAAATGTCTCTTTATTTTATGGCTGCAGCCACCATCTGCAGTGATTGTGGAGCCCACAAAAGTAAACTCTGCCACTTTTTCCACTGTTTCTCCATCTGTTTGCCATGAAATAATGGGACTGGATGCCATGATCTTTGTTTTCTGAATGTTGAGCTTAAAGCCAGTTTTTTCACTCTCCTCTTTCACTTTCATCAAGAGGCTCTTTAGTTTTTCTTCACTTTCTGTCCTAAGGGTGGTGTCATCTGCATATCTGAGGTTATTGATATTTCTCCCAGAAATCTTGACTCCAGCTTGTGCTCAGTTCTGGCCTGCATTTCTCATTAATTCCAGGCAATATTCATAAACACATCAACAGTAAGTAGCATGAAAGATAGTCCTGCTTATCGACTCCAGAGAAATGGAATATTTCTGCCATTATTCTAACAAACACTGTGCAACATCTACTGAATGCTAGGCCCTCTCTTAGTCCTGAGATGCAGCAGCACACAGCACAACTCTCGCTCTCCTGCAGCTCTTCATCACATAAGAGGGAGTGAAAGACAGTGACCCCATAAGAAGAAGTGCTCTGGGCGAAGATGAAGCAGGGGGAGAAGACAGAGGGCTGTCGGGGGAGGAGATGGGCAGACTCCTTTGATCTTAGAGCTCAGTAGTTGAGGAAATGTGTGCTTTGTGATATCTGAAGACACCTGAGGATGAGGGAACAAATCATGGAGCCACTGGAGGAAGAGGCTCCCTGGCCGGGAGGGCTCTATGTGCAGAGGCCCTGCTGCAGGAGCACACTTGGTCAGGTCAAGAAGAAGACAGGAGACACTGAGGGAGAGAGAAAGGCAGGGATAGCTTCACAGAGGCAGCAACAGTGTGGGGCTGGTTGTGCAACTGGCCCGGAGATTGTGGCCTAGAAGGGGCTCGGCTTTTCCTCAAGAAGAGAGGTCTGGTGGGAACAGTACAGAGACACTTAGAGGTGAAAGAGGTTGCAAAACTGATGGACCTCAAGAGTGTTATGCTGACTGAAATGTCAACAGAGAAGCAGAAATGTCTTAGGACATCTCTTATGTGCAGAACTTAAAAGACAAGATACAAATGAATTTATTTACAAGCCAGAAAGTGATGACAGACTTAGAGAACAAACTTATGATTGCTAGAGGGAACAATAAATGCTGGAGAGGGTGTGGAGATAAGGGAACTCTCTTACAGTGTTGGTGGGAATGCAAATTAGTACAGCCGCTATGGAGAACAGTGTGGAGATTCCTTAAAAAACTGGAAACAGAACTACCATACGACCCAGCAATACCACTACTGGGCATACACACTGAGGAAACCAGAATTGAAAGAGACATGTGTACCCCAATGTTCATCGTAGCACTGTTTATAATAGCCAGGACATGGAAGCAACCTAGATGTCCATCAGCAGACGAATGGATAAGAAAGCTGTGGTACATATACACAATGGAATATTAATCAGCCATTAAAAAGAATACATTTGACTCCGTTCTAAAGAGGTGGATGAAACTGGAGCCTATTATACAGAGTGAAGTAAGCCAGAAAGAAAAACACCAATACAGTATACTAACGCATATATATGGAATTTAGAAAGATGGTAATGATAACCCTATATGCAAGACTGCAAAAGAGACACAGATGTATCGAACAGTCTTTTGGACTCTGTGGGAGAAGGCGAGGGTGAGATGATTGAGAGAATAGCATTAAAACATGTATATTATCATATGTGAAACAGATCGCCAGTCCAGGTTCGGTGCATGAGACAGGGTGCTCAGGGCTGGGGCACTGGGATGACCCAGAGTGATGGGATGGGGAGGGAGGTGGGAGGGGGTTCAGGATGGGGAACACATGTACACCCACGGCTGATTCATGTCAGTGTATAGCAAAACCACTACAATTTTGTAAAGGGATTAGCCTCCAATAAAAAGCAATAAATTTTTAAAAAAGAGAGGGAAGGATTAGGGTAAGGACAGTTATGGAGTCTGGGATGCTCATGGACACACCATGATACTGAAAATAGATAAGGATCATATGCCATGATCAAGTCAGATAATTTCAAGGGATGCAAAGATTCTTCAATATATGCAAATTAATCAATGTGATGCAACATATTAACAAATTAAAACACAAAAATCACTGATAATTTCCATAAAAGCAATAAAACTTTCAACAAAATTCAGCATCCTTTTACGATAGAAACTCTCAAGAAAATTGGCATAGAAGGAATCTACCTGAACATAATAAAACTCATGTACCATAATCCCACAGGAAACACTGTTCTCAATGGTGAAGAGCAGAAAGCATTTCCTTCAAGATCAGGAACAAGACAAGGATGCCCACTCTGATCACTACTATTCAGCATAGTTTTAGAAGTCCTAGCCATGGCAAACAGAGAAGAAAAAGAAATCCAGGAATACACACTGGAAAGGAAGAAGTAAAACCCACTGTTTGCACCTGACATGATTTTATACATAGAAAACATTAAAGATACTATCAAAAAATTTCTAGACCTAAACAGTGAATTAATTTTTATAGTCATAGGAAGGAATTATTTGTATTTTTATAGTCATATAAAAGAATTACTTGCAAAAATTACTCACTGTTTATAGCTGACATGATATTATACATAGAAAACATTAAAGATACTATCAAAAATTAATAGACCTAAACAATGAATTTATTTTTATAGTCATATAAAGGAATTACTGCACTCCTGTACACTAACAATGAATACTCAGAAAGATAAATTAAGGAATCAATTCCATTCACCATTGACATAAAAAGAATAGAGTACCTAGCAATAAACCTACTTAAGGAGACAAAAGAGCTGTATATAGAAATCTACAAAACACTGATGAAAGAAATTAAAGATGACATAAACAGATGGAAAGATATACCACGTTCTTGGAAGGGAAGAATCAATATTGTGAAAATGACTATACTATTCAGTGCAATCTATATCAAATTACCAATGGTATTTTTCACACAATTAGAGCAAAAAAATTTCACAGTTCATATGGAAGCACAAAAGACCCCTTATAGGCATAGTTATCTTGCAAAAGAAGAATGGAGCTGGAGGAATCAATTTTCCTGATTTCAGAGTATTCTACAAAGCTACACTCATCAAGACAGTATGGAACAGGCATAAAAACAGAAACATAGACTAATGGAACAAGATAGAAAGCCAGAAAACACACACACACACACCTATGGGCATTTATCTTTAACAAAGGAGGCAAGACTATGTGAAAGTGAAAGTCGTTCAGTCATGTCCAACTCTTTGCAATCCCATGCACTATATACTACGTGGAATTCTCCAGGCCAGAATACTGGAGTGGGTAGCCTTTCCCTTTCCCATGATATCTTCCCAACCCAGGGGTTGAAACCAGGTCTCCCACAATGCAGCAGAGTCTTTACCAACAGAGCTACAAGGAAAGCCCAAGAATACTGGACTTGGTAGCCTATCCATTCTTCATCAGATCTTCCCCAACCCAGGTATCAAACTGGGGTCTCCTGCATTGCAGGTGGATTCTTTACCAACTGACCTATGAGGGAAGCTACAATGGAGAAAAGACAGTCTCTTTAATATTGATTTTAGGGAAAGTGGACAGCTACATGTATTATAGAAAATTAAATTAGAACACTGTCTAGCACCACACACAAAGATAAACTCAAAAAGGATTGAAAACCTAAACGTAAGATCAGAAATTACAAAACTCTTCAAGGAAAATACAGGCAGAACACTTTTTAAAATAAATCACAGAAAGATCCTCTATGACCCACGTCCTAGAGTAATGGAAATAAAAACAAAAATAAGCGAATGAGCATGAGTCAAACTTAAGAGCGTTTGCACAGCAAAAGAAACCACAAATAAGATGAAAGGACAGCATTCAGAATGGGACAAAATAATTGTAAATGAAGCAAATGACAAAGTATTAATCTCCAAAATATTCAAGTAACTCATGCAGCTCAACATCAGGAGAAAAAAAAAATTTTAATGGGCAGAAGACCTAAACAGATATTTCTCCTAAGAAGGCATCCTAATGGCTAATCAACACATGAAAGAATACTCAATATAGTTTATTATTCAGTTCAGTTCAGTTCAGTCACTCAGTCATGTCTGACTCTTTGCAACCCCATGAATCTCAGCATGCCAGGCCTCCCTGTCAATCACCATCTCCCGAAGTTCACTGAAACTCACATCCATTGAGTCAGTGATGCCATCCAGCCATCTCATCCTCTGTCATCCCCTTCTCCTCCTGCCCCCAATCCTTCCCAGCATCAGAGTCTTTTCCAATGAGTCAACTTTTTGCATGAGGTGGCCGAAGTACTGGAGTTTCAGCTTCAGCATCATTCCTTCCAAAGAAATCCTAGGGCGGATCTCCTTCAGAATGGACTGATTGGATCTCCTTGCAGTCCAAGGGACTCTCAAGAGTCTTCTCCAACACCATAATTCAAAAGCATCAATTCTTTGGTACTCAGCCTTCTTCACAGTCCAACTCTCACATCCATACATGACTACTGGAAAAACCATGGCCTTGACTAGACGGACCTTAGTCGGCAAAGTAATGTCTCTGCTTTTGAATATGCTATCTAGGTTGGTCATAACTTTTCTTCCAAGGAGTAAGCATTTTTAATTTCATGGCTGAAGTCACCAGCTGCAGTTATTTTGGAGCCCCCCAAAATAAAGTCTGACACTGTTTCCACTGTTTCTCCATCTATTTGCCATGAAGTGATGGGACCAGATGCCATGATCTTTGTTTTCTGAATGTTGAGCTTTAAGCCAACTTTTTCACTCTCCTCTTTCACTTTCATCAAGAGGCTTTTGTGTTCCTCTTAGCTTTCTGCCATAAGGGTGCTGTCATCTGCATATCTGAGGTTATTGATATTTCTCCCAGGAGTCTTGATTCCAGCTTGTGTTTCTTCCAGCCCAGCCTTTCTCATGATGTACTCTGCATAGAAGTTGAATAAGCAGGGTGACAATATACAGCCTTGACATACTCCTTTTCCTATTTGGAACAAGTCTGTTGCTCCATGTCTAGTTCTAACTGTTGCTTCCTGACCTGCATACATATATCTCAAGAGGCAGGTCAGATGGTCTGGTATTCCCATCTCTATCAGAATTTTCCACAGTTTATTGTGATCCACACAGTCAAAGGCTTTGGCATAGTCAATAAAGCAGAAATAGATGTATTTCTGGAACTCTCTTGCTTTTTCCATGATCCAGAGGATATTGGCAATTTGATCTCTGGTTCCTCTGCCTTTTCTAAAACCAGCTTGAACATCAGGGAGTTCATGGTTCATGTATTGCTGAAGCCTGGCTTGGAGAATTTTGAGCATTACTTTATTAGCATGTGAGATGAGTGCAATTGTGTGGTAGTTTGAGCATTGTTTGGCATTGCCTTTCTTTGGGACTGGAATGAAAACTGACCTTTTCCAGTCCTGTGGCCACTGCTGAGTTTTCCAAATTTGCTGTTAGAGAAATGTAAATCAAAACTACAATGAGGTATCACCTCACATCGGTCAGAATGGACATCATCAATAAATCTACAAACAATAAATGCTGGAGAAGATGTGGAGAAAAGGGAACCCTCTAGCACTGTTTGTGTGAATGTAAATTACATAGCCACTGTGGACATCACTTAAAAAACTGGAAATAAAACTATCCTATGACCCAACAGTCCCACTACTGGGCCTATACACTGAGGAAATTATAGTTGAAAAAGACACATGTACCCCGATGTTCATTGCAGCACTATTCACAGTAGCTAGGACATAGAAGCAACTTAGATGTCCATGGACATATCAATGGATAAAGAAATGGTGGTACCCATATACAATGGAATACTCAAAACCCATATTAAGGAATGCATTCGAGTTAGTTTTAATTAGGTAGATGTAACTAGAACCTATTATAGAAAGTGAAATAAGCCGGAAGGTCAAAAACAAATGTTGTGTATTAATGCATATATAAGAAATCTAGAAAAATGGTACTGAAGAGCCCATATGCTGGGCAGGAATAGAGACGTGGACATATACAACAGGCTTATGGACACAGTAGGGGAAGGAGAAGGTGGGATGAATTGAGAGAGCAGCATGGAAATGCATACATTATCATGTGTAAAAGAAATAGCTAATGGGAAGTTGTCACATAGAGCAGGTAGTTCAGCCTGGTGCTCGTGAAACCTACAGGGATGGGATGGGTTGGGAGGGTAGGACAGAGGTACAAGAGGGAGGGGACATGTGTATACCTCTGACTGATTCATTTAGATGTACGGTAGAAACTGACACAATACTGGAAAGCATTTATTCTTCAATTTAAAATAAATAAATTTTAAATAAATAGATAAACATGGAAAACTGTAGAGCCCAGGGAACTCTGCTCATTGTTTTGTGGCAGCCTAGATGAGAGGGGACTATAGGAAAGAGTGGATAATGTGCACACATATGGAAGAGTCCCTTCGTTGTCTACCTGGAAATATCATAACATTCTTAACTGGCTATAACCCAATAGAAAACAAAAAGAAGAGCCTTCAGAAGATATTCCTTTGTAGAACAAGGTACTATCAAAGTCACCAGGTGGCAGGTCTAGGTCAAGAGAAAACTAGAAACTTCTACGGCAGAACATACAAGAGATTTCAGGGCTCTATAACTGATTTGAGAAAGTGGCCCAACAGAGTTCACTGACAAGATCAAGGACAGTGATACAGCAGGGCAGGAGCCCCCAGAGAGCCTGACAAGAGACTCGGGGCTCATGCTCTGGCCTGCCTGGCGCTTACTCCCTGTGAGACCATTCCTAAGAACAAGCTTCCCCAAAACCTGTAAGTCCACATCAAACTTTCTTCAAGGTCGCATGTTCTAATACACTCCCCCTGGCCATCATTGAGGGGGCACGATAGGGAGCATTTTTGTCCTTTTTGGTCAACCTGGGGATTTTCAGTTGTTAAGCTCCCTGAGTCAGCTGCCCCTCCCACAGAGCCCTCCAGCGGGGAGGAGGCTGAGCCAGTGCCCTCTGTGGACTCAAGGACTAGCATCTTGCCAACACACACAGCTCCTCCGGTGCAGCCCCGGGCACTTTCACACTGTGGCCTGGCATATCTCCTGAAAAAAGGAAGCATCTGATACAGTCCCCTGGGGTGAGGACAAGCACAGGTATAAAAGGGCTCCAGGTGAGTAGGGAGCACCTGCCACCGGCACCATGACGCGGGCTGGAGCTCTCCTGCTGCTCTGCGCTGCCTTGCTCCTCATCGCGGGCGGAAGTGAGTGGCTGCGACCTGGCTCCCCAAGGGTTCCAACACCTCCCCAGGGCAGGAGTGAGCCTCTCGGGAACAGGAAGGAAATAGGGTGTTCTGATGAGTGCCTTACAGGGAGTGTCCCCTTCTCTTTCTGTTTCAGAGTGTGATGACATCTGTCCAGCCCTGAGGGACACTGTTGACGTGTTCATATCAGGAAGCCATGAGGAGTATATTGAACAAGTTGAAAAGTATAACCAAAACCCTGCTGTACTGGAAACTGCCGATACCCTGAAGAGCTGTGTTGATGACAGGTTGACAGCGGAGGATAAGCAGAATGCTCTGACCGCTCTGGTGGGTCAGGCTGTGTGTGAATGTGCCTGTAGGGCCTGTGTAGGGATGTCAGGGGCCTTATTCAGGGCACTGGGAGGTGGAGGGGATCATATCCTCTCCACTCTGGCTCTTTCCTGGGAACCCAGGAGCAAAAGATCTTTATGAATGAGGAGGTAGAGAGGATGTGGCCAACACACACAGGGTAGGGAAGGATCGTGGAGGGAGATTCAGTCCAGCCCTGGAGGTCCTGAGCTGGCCCTGACTGCTCAGCTCTGCCTGGTCACAGGCCTGAGACCCTCCAGGCTCTCCTGACTCTGCGATGCCACCTGCCTTTGGAGTTAGGGCCTCAGCTCTGGCCTCCCTGACTCCAGCCTCTCCAGCACAGGAACCTGACTCTGCTGAAATCCATTCCTATTGAGACCTTCTCTTCTGCAAACATCCGTTTTTCCCTAGTGCCTCAAGGATCTACTCCATTCCACCAAACACCCACATATGTCCTTGGTCCCTGGATGCCAAAGGGCCATTAAGCCACACATGCCCTAAGAGGAGGCTGTTCTAAAAGCTGCCCTCCTGCCCTCCCCAGGCCTGGGATGCTGAATTGAGGGTCAGGGTGAATCTTTTCTCTGCTGCCATAGGGGTGCTGGGACAATCAGCTGTTTCAGCTCTAAGTGTCCAAGGGCCAGAGGGAGGAAGCAGACAGGGATCAACTCACCCCTGAAGACTTCCAGGAGTCACTCCTGAGCCCTGCCAGGTGGTCTTCTATCCCAGGAGACTGCCCTCAGCTCCCCAGGAGACCACAGTCGCTGTTCCATTGGAGGAAGACTTTTGGGACGTATCCACCTTTACCCACTCATATTTAGAGGCCTCTCTCCACAGACACTTCCCTTGTATTCAGTGCAGCTTCATGTCTCTTGGAACCCTGAAGCCTCACCAGGTTTCTGCATCTTCTCTTACAGAATAAAATATACTCAAGTTCTCTCTGCTGATGGAACTGTCCCTGCCAAGCACCCAAGGAAGCCATTTGCCTGATCCCTAAGTCATGGAAGAGACCTGCCACATCCAGGTGTCTGATTATACAGGATTCCAGCAATAAAAAGCCTTGCAGTTCACAGGAGAGTGCTTACTCATTGACTTCAGAGAGGGGCGGGGAGGGAACGCAACCCCAGTGGAGACCATCAGTGTGCCTTCCCACTGCAGCTGGATTTCAGTGCTGTCAGATGCTGCTCCACACACTCAACAGGTGGAGCCTGGGTAATGATCATTACATCAGCTAGAGGGTCTGATCATTTCTGTCACATCTGCTAGAGTGTGTGTTCACTTCTGTCACCAAGACCCACAGGTCATGAGCATATTCCACCAAATTTCAGCCTTGCAGCAACCTTGAGGCATAAGAGTAATCATCCTCGTCTTACAAGGGAGAATCTGAGGCTCAGAGAGGGTAAAGCATCTGCTGAAGAGACACAGCCTTCCCCACCCATCCATGCTCTGGAGATGAGCTCAGCTAAATCACCCTATGACTGTCCACATATTACAGTCCTTCTTTGGGCCTCTGATTTCCATTTAAAAAATCGAACTCCCTCCAGTTTCCAAGTCTGGGGTAAGGCCACACTAAAATAACTGACAAATGGCCCTTGTTCTAAGTGCCTGACAGGTGAGGAAGAACAAAGGGTCAAGGTCCACATGCTGAATTCTGTCACCCCTTGGGCCTCAGTTTATCCTAATGCCAACCCCCAGTTGTGGACTCATTTTCTTCTACCTAAACACACTCTGAGTTGAGTCTCACACTCAGACTGGACATCCAGGGGACTGGGGTTTCTTGCTCCTCCTGTGTCTCTGCTGCCTGCCCACTAATAGGGCCCCATGCTCCCATTGTCTCATTCATCTTTGCCTTATCCATCCCCATCTCTAAGAGCTTCTTCTCATCCAACAGCTCCCCTCCAGAAACAAATTTCCAGGGCTTACTCCAAAGGGCTGGGTTTAGGACGGGGAATCTCTAAGGTCCTCATGCTGAGGAGGCTTCAGGCAGGTCCCCAAGGTGATCCAGAGCTGCTGCTTCCTGTGGAGGGAGCCTCTGGGATGCAGGGGAGGTCTTCTTGCCCATAGTGATACCTATCCCTTGTCTCTGCCCACCACTCCACCCCCACTAGGGTCTCGCTGGGGACTCTTCTAAGATGGAGATCTGCCTCTGTGGGAGCTAAGGTGTGTCAAGCTGATGCAAATAGGTCCTGTAGCAGGGACCCTTCTCCTCATCTAACCCAGGATGTGTATTCCATCCCACCCCCACCCAACTGATGTAAAACCTCCAGGCTTTCAGAAAGGATAGATGCCAACCTGATAAGTTAGGTGCCTCTTACGATGTATTGGATATAAACTCACCCTGCTCTGCAGGGAGTGTACTGATGTGACGGGACCTCTCCAAAGATTTGGTGGAGATGAGTGAGGGGCAGTTGGTGCTCCTGGGACACACACAATCCATCTCCTGGTTCTTGTTCAGCCACACAGAACTCCTGGGGCTGCTGGAGAGACACCTCCATATTGCCCACTGCCCCATCCCCTCTCCCTACCTTCCTATAATCTACAGCACCCTTATCTAATCTGGGGTTAGTAGAAAAGGAAGCATCTGATTTCTCCCAAATCCATTTTTGTCTGACTTCCAAACCTCAGAGTCTGCAAAGGTAACTGTCAAAAACCTGTGGCTTTTGATCTTGGATTCTCCCATGAGCCTCCCTCTGATATCCTAGGAGCCCTGCTTCATTTCCACCTAGGCCAACCTGAGTTCACTTGCAGCTGTGGGATAATCCCCCACTGCAGACACTCCCCTCCTCAAACTCCTGCATCTCCCCTACCTGCTTGGTGGATTTCTCCAGCAACTGGGAGCTTGCCTAATACTCGTGCTTGTGTGCTTAGTTGCTTCAGCTGTGTCTGATTCTTTGCAACCCTATGGACTGGTGCCCACTAGGTTCTGCTGTCCATGGGATCCTTCTGGCAAGAATACTAGAGTGGGTTTCCCTGCCCTCCTTCAAAGCACTGGGAAGCTCACTAGGAAGTTCCTCACTTGGGCACCTGACATCACCTTCCTAATTATCTACCTGCTCCCAAGTCCCTGTGTCTGGGTCACCTTTGTTGGGGACACAAATCTCATGGTGTCCTATGTCCGTCTCCCTGATAAGGAAAGCCAGGAATTCAAGTGAAAGATACCCAGTAAAGCAAAAGGAGGAAGGAAGAGGGATACCATAGTTGAAGCTTCAGAGGCATCCCAGAACAGGAACATCCCTACACAGAGAAGAGAAACCTGGTTGGGGGAAGGAGATGCTCTCAGGCTATGTATTTCTCTGTGGACCTTGCAACGAGATATTCTCAGTCAGCTGGGACAAGGTATTTTGAGGGTGTACCCCGACCCTAGATCATAGGAATCAATGGCAGAATTCAGGCAGAAGCACATGCTGCTACATGGATCAAGACCTGGGAACCAGAAAGTCATAGAGAGATAAGAGCAAGATCTGGGTGGCAGGATAGAGGCTGCAAAACTGAGACAAGCCTCCAACAAGGAAAAGGCCAGAATCAGGCCATAGTTGAGGACAGGGCTTGCCTTCATGGTTGCAATATGAAGACCTGCAGAGGTACATCCACTGTTTCGGTGTTACTATCAACCTTGAAGTTTCCTTGAAAATTCTTTTAAAATATTTTCTATTATATTGAGTATAGTTCCAATGGCATAACATGTTTACATTCATCTTTAGGCTAGCCATGCTCATGGAATCAAAACACAGGATACCCAGCCGGGGCTTCAAACCCAGGCTTCTGAAGGGGTTCACATGGGAAGGGTCAGGTGTTCTTTCATGTGCAGGTACTCTAGGAAGCCACAGAGCTCAGCAGATCCTAAGCATACAGAGAAGACAGATGACAGAAGCACATCTTCCACTTGGAAAGACACCATAGAAAACACACACATGCAATGGAGCATTACTCAGCCATTAAAAAGAATACATTTGATCAGTTCTAATGAGGTGGATGAAACTGGAGCCAATTATACAGAGTGAAGTAAGCTAGAAAGAAAAACACCAATACAGTATACTAACACATATATATGGAATTTAGAAAGATGGTAGTGATAACCCTGCATGAGAGACTTCAAAAGAGACACAGATGTACAGAACAGTCTTTTGGACAGTGTGGGAGAGGGAGAGGGTGGGATGATTTAGGAGAATGGCATTGAAACATGTATAATATCATATAAGAAACAAATTTCCAGTCTAGGTTCGATGCAGGATACAGGATGCTTGGGGCTGGTGCACTGGGATGACCCAGAGAGATGGTATGGGGAGGGAGGTGGGAGGAGGGTTCAGGATTGGGAACACGGTGTATACCTGTGGTGGATTCATGTTGATGTATGGCAAAACCAATACAGTATTGTAAAGTAAAATAAAGTAAAATTTTAAAAAGGTTAAAAAAATAAAATAAAGAAAACACATACATGGATTCATCTTGTCTGTTTCTAGATTACTGAGGTAACAGCAAACTCACTTCTTAATAGACAAATAAGCCCCACTTGTAAAGCCTGCAGAGCTGCACAGAAGCCTGTGTATCTGGGCATTCAGGGCACAGAAACTAGAATGGTCAACACAAACAGCCAGGTGAAGAGGCCCTGGAGATGATAGCTGGACAAGCCCAGCTTCACATCATCACCCATTATATCACAGAAGCAGCTCTGAGCAAACAACAGGGCTGGACCAGTCTCATAAGCATCCTCCATGCTCAATCCACGAGGGGTTAGCCCATTCTACAGTCCTTCAGGACAGGCATGGAAGGAATAATAAGTCACAGAAATACCTAAACGATTTTGGTCTAGTGTCTCAGAGAAAAAATTAGAGCAAAGTCCAAGATAACTTAAGAAGGCCCAAACCAAAAGAGACCTTGATGTGACTTTCCTGGTGATCCAGTGGTTAAGAATCTGTCTTCCAATGCTGAGGATGCTGGTGTGACCCCTGATCAAGGAACTTAGATACCACTTGCCATGGTATGTCAGAGACTTGTGCCACAGCTAGAGCAAAGCCTGCAGGATGCAAGGAACTACATCTGCCACAAGAAGACCCCACATCCTCTTCATTGGAAGGCATACTGTTAACCACTGCATCAACAACATTGTAGAACAATTATCCTCCAACTAAAAAGTTTAATTTTTAAGTATTTTTAAAAACTTCAAAGAGAAAGAGAGAGAGAAAGACCTTGAGAAGAGACCAGAAAGAATACGTCAAGGCAGGATTCAGGTTGATGATCCAAGTTCTGGGAGACTTCACACAATGGGGCGATATGGTGCACAGCTATGTGGTTGCAATACAAGATTACAAAACATTCTACTCCTGAGATGTCTGATTGCTTTGGAGTGTAAAATAAAAAGTGAAAAATAATTTGACTCATTCTCCTCTCTTCAATATGCCATGAAGAAATAGTAATGGAATTTTAAACTATGATCACATAAGGACAAAAAGAACAATATGGGATTATCAGCTGATGATGAAATAGAACAGATATTCAGAAAAGAGAAAGCAGAGAAAGATGGGGTGACTACGGGCAGAGACACCATATCTAACAAATAAGACAGAGCCAGTTTTTCCTACTTAATTCCAAACAGCTCTGGACTACAGAGACATGAGCACTGCAGTGGGTAAGTGTAAATACAGCCACAGAACTGAAAAGAGGTAACTGATAAAAAGAGGTAAGTGATATCTATGTGGACTCACTGAAATCCCTAACCCTACTCCCCACCTCTTTCATGCATAGAACACATGCATTCAGGTAAACATCCTCCTAGAAGGAAGCTGGACAGCCAGCTTGATGTAATGGTTAAGATCAGGGACTCTGGAGTTGCAATTCATGGTTCCAAATTGCTTGCATTCAAAATGTGCACTTTCAATGGCACCACTGTAAGCTAGAACAAAACAAAGGAGTGTCTGCAAATTTCTAAAGCAAATTTAGAAATCCATCCTGAGGAAGGTATCAATCCAAATATGTAACAATCAAATAATTCCTTCCTTACATCTTCTCTCAGGAATGTACAAGAGGATGTACTTCACTAACACAAGAGAAAAACTGAGAAAGGGGAAGACATCTGAATTCCCAAGATGAACTGAAGTGAAATTCGGGACAACCACTGCATTGGGTTTGGAAAGTCATTCCAGATTGGAGTCTAGAAGGAAGGGCAGCTCTAGGTGATACTGCTCTAGAGAGGGAAAAGGTAGATCAATAAAGCAGATCAATAAGGTAGATCACTGTTTTCTGTGTCCAATCATGGGAACAAGAGCTTTCATTTTTTTCTTAACAATTTGGAACAATTTAGGCAACCCACTCCAGTACTCTTGCCTGGAAAATCCCATGGACGAAGGAGCCTGGTAGGCTGCAGTCCATAGGATCGCTAAGAGTTGGGCACGACTGAGCGACTTCACTTTCACTTTTCACTTTAATGCCTTGGAGAAGGAAATGGCACCCCCACTCCAGTGTTCTTGCCTTGAGAATCCCAGGGATGGGGGAGCCTGGTGGGCTGCCGTCTATGGGGTCGCACAGAGTTGGACACGACTGAAGCGACTTAGCAGCAGTAGCAGCAGGTACATGCAGATAAAAGTATGAGCAAGGTGAATATATTACCAACAAAGAACAAAAATATGTATTTTGCTTTTAAAAGTTTATTTTATTCTAAGAATGCAAACATAGCTTAAGATTACAAATATATATAATAAACTGCATAAATACAACTGAGCAGGACCCTGAGAGGCCTCCCCACAACAGACCACCCTCCGACCATGTCTTCCACGTGCCTTTTCTGTAGAAACACTTTTGTCTTTTAGGCCTTTCCCAAGTTCCAAAGAGTACATTGGATCAGATACCTGAGAAAATGCAGAAAGAAAACCAGTCTGGTAAGAAAACATAATAATAGTTGAGTCATTAAAGAATGCCATGGAACTTCGGATACTCCTAAAGGGCCATACATAATATTCTGAACCATATCCTTGCAGGTTTTTGAAGACACTGAAACCCCCATGAGGTGGAAGAAGTTAACTGTATGTTTCCCACAGGAATGTAGACTCCAGTCCTTTTGGAATCAGAAGGGTGATGATGTTGACTCCCAATTCCCTGATCACCAACCAATCACAAGAAACTCCACCAGCTGATCTCATATCCCACAACTCCACCCCACCCCCCTCCCCCAGCCTGTCTTTAAAAGCCTTTCTCTGAAAGCCTTTGAGGAGTTCAGACCCCTGAAGTACTAGCTGCCTGGACTCCTTGCTTGGCAATGAACACCGCATTTTCCTTCACCACAACCCAATGTCAATAGATCAGCTTTACTATGCATGGGCAGGCTGACACAGGCCAAGATCAGTAACATACAGAGACTGAAGTGAAAAACTGGGTGATTATCTTAACTGATGAAGAAGAAAAGAGTTTATGATACTAAGCAGTTATTTGTGATTTAGAAAAAAACAAAATGGGAAGAAAGAGTTCTTCATAATCATGATAAAGTACATTTATGAAAGAACCTCAACAAATATCATATTTGATTGTCAAATGTTATGAGCAGTCCATTTAAAATGAGAAACAAGGTAATGATGCTTGAATGACTGTTTGTACTAAACATTCATTTAGTTCTTTTTGTACTAAAAGAAAGCTTGATGATATCAAAGTAGACAACAGATACACTAGAATATCAGACTTCCCTGTTGGTCCTGTTGGTTGGGAATCCACCTGCCAATGCAGAGGACATGGGTTTGATCCTTAGTTTGGGAATAGCACACATGCTTCAGGACAACTAAACGTGTAAGCCACAACTACTGAGTCTGTGCTGTAGAGCATGGGAGCTGCAAATACTGAGACCCGCGTGTCCTTGAGCCCACATGCTGTATCTACTGAAGCCCGCATATCTTAGGGTCCATCCTGTACAGGTAGACAGCTCCCACTTGCTGAAACTGGAGAAAGCCCACATGCAGTGATAAAAACACAGCCCAGCCAAAACAAACAAACAAACAAACAAAAGGAATATCAATAACCAACCAAACCATGATCTTTGAAAAAGCAAAAAAATTGATAAATCTCTATTACTTATTTGAAAAGCAGTAAGAAATCATTGCAGATGGTGACTGCAGCCATGAAATTAAAAGATGCTTACTCCTTGGAAGAAAAGTTATGACCAACACAGATAGCACATTGAAAAACAGAGACATTACTTTGCCAACAAAGGGCCATCTAGTCAAGGCTATGGTTTTTCCAGTAGTCATGTATGGATGTGAGAGTTGGACTGTGAAGAAGGCTGAGTGCCGAAGAATTGATGCTTTTGAACTCTGGTGTTGGAGAAGACTCTTGAGAGTCCCTTGGACTGCAAGGAGATCCAACCAGTCCATTCTGAAGGAGATCCGCCCTGGGATTTCTTTGGAAGGAATGATGCTAGAGCTGAAACTCCAGTACTTTGGCCACCTCATGCGAAGAGTTGACTCATTAGAAAGACTCTGATGCTGGGAGGGGTTGAGGGCAGGAGGAGAAGGGGACGACAGAAGATGAGATGGCTGGATGGCATCACTGACTCAATGGACGTGAGTTTGAGTGAATTTCGGGAGATGGTGATTGACAGGGAGGCCTGGCGTGCTGCGATTCGTGGGGTCGCAAAGAGTCGGACACGACTGAGCGACTGAACTGAACTGACTGACTGAAGACACAATTTATCATAATAAATAAAAGAAAGGATGACTTTATAGATCTACATACATAAAAATAAGAAAACACGAAGAACTAATTATGCCAATTAGTTGGATAGCTTAGATGAAGCATACACCTTTCTTGAAAACAAAAATCACACAAAGTGAATCAATACAAAGAGAATACCTGAATAGCTCTATATCTGTTAGGAAAGATAAACTTTAATTAAACCATCACACATAGAGAATTCCAGGCCCATAGACATAGAGGTGAATTTTATCAAATATGTATAAAGAAGAAATAATATAAATCCTATATAAATGCTTGAGGAAAACAGAGGACAAATGAACCTTCCCAACTCATCTCTTGAGGCCAGAATTTTCTCATATATTTTCAGGAAAAAATATTATCAGAAAATGATGAACTAATACCATTCACAAACATATACCCCCCAAAATTTACATAACTTTAGCAAATAAAATCTGGACACACAGAAAAGAATTGGCACATGAACACAAGTGATGTTTATCCTGGGACTGCAAGTTTGGTTTAACATTCAAAGTCAATCAATGTAATTCACCATATTAACAGAATAATGGGGAAGTCATATGATCCTCAAAACAGATGCAGAAAATATATTTCAAAAATCAAAACATTCACCTGGGGCGGGGGATGAGCTGGGAGATGGGAAGGAGGTTCAAGAGGGAAGGGACATGTGTACACCTATGGATGATTCATGTTGATGTATGGCAATAACCAACAAATATTGTAAAGCAATTATCCTCCAATTAAAAATAAGTTTAAAAAATAAAAACATTCATAATGAAACACATGAATAAACTAAGGGAAAAGTATACTTTGTAACATTATGAGTTACACCTACAAAACCACCTAAAACTGACGATACCTAATGGGGAAAGATTGAATGCTTTCCTCCTGAAATCAAGCAGAAGGCAAAGATGCCCATTACATGATTTCTTAGAAACATTTTACTGGCACTTACAACCAGTAAAACAAAAGAATAGAAAAGAAATACAGACTGGAAAGGAAGAGGTAAAACTATATATCAAAACATGCAGGAAAAAAAGTTTAAAAATTAAACATCCATTATATTTTTGAATACAATAGTAATAGAAGAACATGGATTCAATCTAATAATTGGCATCAAAAATAGAAAAGACTTCAGCTGACACTGCATTTAATGAACAAAGGCTGAACTGTTTCTCTTAAGATCAAGGATAAGGGAAAAGTGCCAACTCTATCCATTTCTCTTCAACATTGGACTGGAAGCTCTCACAAGTGTGATAAGGCATGAAATAAATTTAAAAAAAAACTACAGTTGGAAGGGAAAAACTGAGAGTAAACTCTTCAGAGTAAACTATAATATACAGAGAAAAACCTAAGGAATCTACAAAAACACCACTAGTGCATATAAATGTGTGTATTAGTCACTTAGTCGTGTCCAATGCTTTTTGACCTCATGGACTAAAGCCTGCCTGGCTTCTCTGTTTTTGGAATTCTCCAGGCAAGAATACTGGAGTGAGTTGCCATTTCCTTCTCTAGGCGACATATAAGTGAGGTTAACATATTTGTGAAATACAAGTCCATATATAAAATCTCAAGTGTATTATATAGACAACAAGCAATCTGAAATTGAAGGAAAATGTCATTCATAATAGTGAAAGGTTGTTGCTGAACCACGAAAAAACACTGGGATTCTTGGCCTCCGGAGCAGAAGAATACAATCTGGGGCCAGAGACAAGGCTTGATTGCTCAGAGCTTTTGTGTAATAAAGTTTTCAGTTCAGTTCAGTCACTCAGTCATGTCCGACTCTTTGCGACCCCATGAATCACAGCATGCCAGGCCTCCCTGTCAATCACCAAATCCTGGAGTTCACCTCAAACTCACGTCCATTGAGTCAGTGATGCCATCCAGCTATCTCATCCTCTGTCGTCCCCTTTTCCTCCTGCTCCAAATCCCTCCCAGCATCAGTCTTTTCCAATGAGTCATCGAAGTATAAAGGAGATGAGAAAGCCTCTGACATAGGCATCTGAAGGGGGCAGAAAGAATGTCCCCTTGCTAGTGTTAGCAGTGGAGTTATATACTCTCCAATGAATCAAAAGAGTATCTGGAGGTGGCAAAGTCCTCACAAGACCTACTCCCATAATTTACATTTTAAGATAAAAGGATTAGCCAGAAGGTTTAATCCAGAGACTGTCCTCTGGCAGGATACATTGTGTTCAGTTCAGTCACTCAGCTGTGTCCGACTCTTTGCGACCCCATGAATCACAGCACACCAGGCCTCCCTGTCCATCACCAACTCCCGGAGTTCACTCAGACTCACGTCCATCAAGTCAGTGATGCCATCCAGCCATCTCATCCTCTGTTGTCCCCTTCTCCTCCTGCCCTCAATCTTTCCCAACATCAGGGTCTTTTCCAATGAGTCAGTTCTTCGCATGAGGCGGCCAAAGTACTGGAGTTTCAACTTCAGCATCATTCCTTCCAAAGAAATCCCAGGGCGGATCTCCTTCAGAATGGACTGGTTGGATCTTCTTGCAGTCCAAGGGACTCTCAAGAGTCTTCTCCAACACCAGAGTTCAAAAGCATCAGTTCTTTGGCACTCAGCTTTCTTCACAGTCCAACTCTCACATCCATACATGACCACTGGAAAATCCATAGCCTTGATTAGACAGACCTTTGTTGGCAAAGTAATGTCTCTGTTTTTCAATATGCTATCTGCATTGGTCATAACTTTTCTTCCAAGGAGTAAGCATTTTTAATTTTGTGGCTGCGGTCACCATCTGCAGTGATTTTGGAGCCCCCAAAAATTAAGTCTGACACTGTTTCCACTGTTTCCCCATCTATTTGCCATGAAGTGATGGGACCAGAGGCCATGATCTTCATTTTCTCAGTGTTGAGCTTTAAGCCAACTTTTTCCACTCTCCCTTTCACTTTCATCAAGAGGATTAAAAAAATTTTTTTAATACTTTATTCTACTTTACAATACTGTATTGGTTTTGCCATACATTGACATGAATCAGCCACATGTGTACAAAATCTCCCAATGCTGAAGCCCCCTCCCACCTCCCACCCCACACCATCTCCCCGGATCATCCCGTACACCAGCCCCAAGCATCCTGTATCCTGTATTGAACATAGACTGGCGCTTCATTTCTTATATGATAGTATACATGTTTCAGTGTCATTCTCCCAAATCATCCCACCCTCTCCCTCTCCCACAGAGGCCAAAAGTCCATTCTATACCTCTGTGTCTCTTTTGTTGTCTCACATACAGGGTCATCATTACTATCTTTCTAAATTCCATATATATGTGTCAGTATACTGTATTGGTGTTTTTCTTTCTGGCTTACTTCACTCTGTATAATCGGCTCCAGTTTCATCCATCTCATTAGAACTGAGTCAAATTTATTCTTTTTAAGGGCTGAGTAATACTCCATTGTGTATATGTACCACAGCTTTCTTATCCATTCCTCTGCTGATGTACATCTAGGTTGTTTCCATGACCTAGCAATTATAAACAATGCTGCAATGAACATTGGGGTACATGTGTCTCTTTCAATTCTGGTTTCCTCTGTGTATGCCCAGCAATGGGATTGCTGGGTCATAAGGCAGTTCTACTTGCAATTTTTTAAGGAATCTCCACACTGTTTTCCATAATGGCTGTACTAGTTTGCATTCCCCCAACAGTGTTAGAGTGTTCCCTTTTCTCCACATCCTCTCCAGCATTTATTGCTTGTAGACTTTCATCAAGAGGATTTTGAGTTCCTCTTCGCTTTCTGCCATAAGGGTGGTGTCATCTGCATATCTGAGGTTATTGATATTTCTTCCAGTAATCTTGATTCTAACTTGTGCTTCTTCCAGCCCAGCGTGTCTCATGATGTACTCTGCATAGAAGTTAAATAAGCAGGGTGACAATATACAGCCTTGATGTACTCCTTTTCCTATTTGGAATCAGTCTGTTGCTCCATGTCCAGTTCGAACTGTTGCTTCCTGACCTGCATATAGATTTCTCAAGAGGCAGGTCAGGTGCTCTGGTATTCCCATCTATTTCAGAATTTTCCACAGTTTATTGTGATCCACACAGTCAAAGGCTTTGGCATAGTCAGTAAAGCGGAAATAGATGTTCTTCTGGAGCTCTCTTGCTTTTCCATGATCCAGTGGATGTTGGCAATTTGATCTCTGGTTCCTCTGCCTTTTCTAAAAACAGTTTAAACATCAGGAAATTCATGGTTCATGTATTGCTGAAGCCTGGCTTGGAGAATTTTGAGCATTACTTTACTAGCACGTGAGATGAATGCAATTGTGTGGTAGTTTGAGCATTCTTTGGCATTGCCTTTTGGGGATTGGAATGAAAACTGACCTTTTCCAGTCCTGTGGCCACTGCTGAGTTTTCCAAATTTGCTGGCATATTGAGTGCAGCACTTTCACAGCATCACCTTTCAGGATTTGAAACAGCTCCACTGGAATTCCATCACCTCCACTAGCTTTGTTCATAGTGATGCTTTCTAAGGCCCACTTGACTTCACATTCCAGGATGTCTGGCTCTAGGTGAGTGATCACACCATCGTGATTATCTTGGTCATTAAGATCCTTTTGTACAGTTCTTCTGTGTATTCTTGCCACCTCTTCTTAATATCTTCTGCTTCTGTTAGGTCCATACCATTTCTGTCCTTTATCGAGCCCATCTTTGCATGAAATGTTCCCTTGGTATCTCTAATTTTCTTGAAGAGATCTCTAGTCTTTCCCATTCTGTTCTTTTCCTCTATTTCTTTGCATTGATTGCTGAGGAAGGCTTTCTTTTCTCTTCTTGCTATTCTTTGGAACTCTGCATTCAGATGCTTCTGTCTTTCCTTTTCTCCTTTGCTTTTGCTTCTCTTCTTTTCAGAGCTATTTGTAAGGACTCTCCAGACAGCCATTTTGCTTTTTGCATTTCTTTTCCATGGGGATGGTCTTGATCCCTGTCTCCTGTACAATGTCACGAACCTCAGTCCATAGTTCATCAGGCACTCTATCTATCAGATCTAGTCCCTTAAATCTATTTCTCACTTCCACTATATAAACATAAGGGATTTGATTTAGGTCATACCTGAATGGTCTAGTGGTTTTCCTACTTTTTCAATTTAAGTTTGAATTTGGCAATAAGGAGTTCATGATCTGAGCCACAGTCAGCTCCTGGTCTTATTTTTGTTGACTGTATAGAGCTTCTCCATCTTTGGCTGCAAAAATTATAATCAATCTGATTTTGGTATTGACCATCTGGTGATGTCCATGTGTAGAGTCTTCTCTTGTGTTGTTGGAAGACAGTGTTTGCTATGACCAGTGCATTTTCTTGGCAAAACTCTATTAATGTATCCTTGGCAGGATACATTATTGTTATATAATCCAAAGAAATGTAGAGGGGAAAAAGTTTTTCCTTTCCTCCTCCTTAAGAATTCCAAACATCTCTTTCCTTGAGGACTCCTAGACTTCTTATCAACCTGCCTAGGAAAAATCTCTCTCAATAGCACCAAAACCAAAATATTTTGACAGGGAATTAATAAAATATTTGTAAGACCTATAAAATGGAAACCTTGCAAAACATTAATTTCTGAGAAAATTAAGTCATAATCAAATGGAGACATGTACTAGGCTAACATATTTAAAGACTCAATAATGATAATATTTCGATTCTATTAATCTTTAGATTCAAGGCAATCCTGATTCACTTGCCAGCGGGAGGTATGTAGAAAGTGAGAAACTGATTCAAAAACATATACAGAGTAATGTCGGGAAGATGGTTTAGTAGGAGATTCCAGTCTCTAAGCCACCAATGAGAAAAACAACATAACTCTGATACAGCTCAGGGGTGCTTCTTAAAAGCTGAAGCAACACAGTACTGTTGCAGGAAGGGGGCTCCTTTCAGGGTTCAAAGGGGTTCTTGTCTAACACTCAAAAACAAATTGTCCAAGGAGACGCACATGCTGACAAGCAGGAGACTTTATTGGAAAGGGGTGGCAGGGCAGAAAGTAGTAGGGAAAGGGAACCCAGGAGAACTGCTCTGCCATGGTGATTGGATTAGTTTCCAGGTTGTCTTTGGCTAGTCATTCTGTCAGTGTGTTTCCTGTAACAGTAGCACAAATTTAAATGAGCAAAAGCTGTGGACGAAACCAACAGCCAGCACAACCACTGCATGAGACCAGCGCTCTCAGCACAGAAGGTCCCACAGGATTTTACATCTCGAACTCCCAGTGCTGAGTCCCTCCACTCTCCCTAGCAGGACCCATGACAGCTAGTGCCTCCCTGGAACTCAGCACAGCCATCATACATGCAGCAAAGCTAGTCCTGGTCCTGAAGCCAGGCATATACCTGCCCCCAGCTCTGACCTCAGCAACTGAACTTGTGCCTGCATCCATCCCAGATCCATCACAGGCCCTATCTTTGCCACTGTGCATATATCACTGTTCTGTGCATTCAGCTACAGACTCACAGTTGAGCATATGCACACTTTTGGCACTAGCAATCACCACTACTTGCCTTAGTCCCTCACTGTGTACCCAGAGTCAATGCCGAGGACCACAACAGTTGTGTTTCTGTACACTAAAAATGAAAGCTCCAAAAAGAAATTAAGAGAAGATAAAAAAGCAAGATCATACCAGTCAATCCTAAAGGAAATCAATCCTGAGTATTCATTGGAAGAACTGTTGTTGAAGCTCCAATAATTTGGCCAGCTGATGAGAATAGCTGATTTATTGGAAAAGACCCTGGTGCCAGGAAAGACTGAAGGCGAAAGAAGCAGGTGGCAGAGGATGAGATGGTTAGATTAGCATTGCCAGTCAATGGACATGAATTTGAGAAAACTCCAGGAGACAGTGAAAGACAGGTGAGCCTGGCATGCTGCAGTCCATGGGTCACAAAGAATTGGGCAAGATTTAGCAAATGAACAACAACATAGTAGAACTATATGTAACTTTGTTCTGTGTTTTCCAAGTCTCTTATAAATGTGTCATACTTTCATAATTAAAAAGTAAAAAATAGCTAAAATGAAAAAAAAATAAATAATACCATTTCTCACCTATCATGTTTGCAAAAATCTAAAATTTTGATAACATTCTGTAATTCTGTTGGTTGAAACTAGGAAAATGAATAATTTCTTCCAGTGCCAGTAGAAATAGAAAGTAATATGACTTCTGTAGAGAATCTGTCTTTCTCCAACAATGCTACATTTACACTTACCTTTTAACGCAATCAAATGATTTATTGAAGTTCTCCTTACGTTAAATCTTTCAAATTAGACATTTCTTTTTAAATACATCAGGCCATTGATCTAAAGAGTTAATCTCATCCAGTTGGGTGTATTTACCTTTTAATCTAGCAGTCTCACTTGTAGGAATCTTCCCTGAAGATACACAACCATAAATCTGAAACAACATATGTGGAAGATTATTGATTGTGGCATTATTTGTAATAGCAAAATAAAAATACACTTCAAGCTCTTCCATTAGAGACTGGTTAAAAAAGAAAAGATATATTCCCAGAGTGAAATACTATTCAGGCAAACAAAAGAATGGAAAAGGGGACATGCCAAAGGGAAATTAAAAGGGTTAAGTAGCAGTTAGTGCACCTGAGGGCCAGATCTTGGTTTGTAAACATAATACCTCACTGAAGGGATCCAGAGCTCCTTGGAAAAACGACTGTTCAGATCTGAGGCAAGTAAAGTAGAGGTTCAGTTCAGTTCAGTTCAGTCGCTCAGCTGTGTCCAACTCTTTGCGACCCCAAAAGTAGAGGTAGGCCTGAAATATCTCATGCCAGGGTGTAAAAAGAACTTAAAAGCTGATGGAGATAGGTCAAAAGGTTACAGTAGTGGCTTAAATGGACTCATTGGCTGACTTGGAGACAATCTGGGCAGCAAAAAAAGCATACAGATGACAAAGGATTATAACACACTGAATAAACAGAAATAGGCTGGGGGTGGGTGTGGTGTGGTCTGGCTATGCAGCAGCCCGAGAGGCGGCCAGAGAGAACAGACCCTGTGCGGAGAAGGGCTGCCAGCCAGCCTTTCTGACACTAAGGGCGACCGTGCGAGACCAGGTTGTTTTTCATCATTCAGAACATTGTCTGAAACAGGTCCACCATGCCTTTAGTAACAAGGAACATCGAGCCAAGGCACCTGAGCATTCAGATGTGGCCTAACGTTAGAAGCGAGCTGGAATGCATAACCAACATCACCCTGGCAAATGTCATCTGACAGCTGGGCAGCCTGAGGAAATATGCCAAGGACATTTTGGAGAGCTCTTTACTCAGGCAAATACTTTTGCCTCTCAGGTAAGCTCCCTTGCTGAGAGGGTCGACCGCCTACAAGTTAAAGTCGCTCAGCTGGATCCCAAGGAAGAAGAAGTATCACTACAAGGAATCAACACCCAAAAGGCCTTCAGAAGGTTTACTGTTCAAGACCAGAAGCTCTTTGACAGAAACTCTCTCCCCATACCTGTTTTGGAAACATACAACACCTGTGATACTCCTCCACCTCTCATCATTCTTACCCCTTACAGGGATGATGGGAAAGAGGCACTCAAATTCTACACAGACCCTTCGTACTTCTTTGATCTTTGGAAGGAGAAGATGCTTCAGGACACCAAGGATACCATGAAAGAGAAGAGGAAGCATAGGAAAGAAAAAGAAAGATAATTCAAATCGAGGAAATGTAAACCCACGTAAAATCAAGACACGTAAGGAAGAGTGGGAGAAAATGGAGATGGGTCAAGAATTTGTGGAATCCAAAGAAAAGCCTTCTCGGTATCCACTCACCTTGGTGTACCAGAATGGCAGCATTGGCTCTGCTGAGAACGTGGATGCAGGCAACTACCCACCACCACCACAGTCAGACTCCATTTCTCCACCTTCTCCTTCCTTCTCTGAGGACAACTTGCCTCCCCCACCAGCAGAATTCAGCTACCCGGCAGACAATAACCAAAGAGGGGCTGGTGTAGCTGGACTCAAAGGTCCAGTGTGGTCAGCCCAAGCCACCCACCACCAGCTCCTCCTCTGGGCTCTGCATCAGGCCCCAAATCTGGGTTTGCTCCACCACCTGTCCCTCCACCTCCACCTCTGATGATAAACATTCCACCCCCACCCCCGCCTGGAGGATTTGGGTCTCCAGCAACCCCACCACCTTCACCCCTATCTTTCCCACCTCACCCCGATTTTGCTGCCCCTCCACCTCCTCCCCCACCACCAGCAGTTGACTGCTCCACTCTGCCACCACCTCCCTTGTCCCAGCCAACAGGAGGCGCACCTCCGCCCCGCCCCCGCCCCCTACCCCCCTTCCAGGGTCCCCTCCGCCCCCTTTCAGTGGTGCAGATGGCCAGCTGGCTGTACCTCCTCCGCCACTATCTGACACCACCAAGCCCAGGTCCTCCTTGCCTCCTGTGAGCAATGGCCGCAGCGACTTGCTTTCAGCCATCCATCAGGGCTTTCAGCTGCACAGGGCTGAGGAGCAGCGGGAACAAGAGAAGCGAGATGTTGTGGGCAAAGACGTGGCCACCATCCTGTCGCGACGCATTGCTGTGGAGTACAGCGACTCAGAAGACGACTCTTCTGAGTTCAAAGAAGACGATGGTCGGATTAACTCTGCCTGCTGCCTACTCCGTTTTTCTTTCTTTCCTACCTGCCTTCTTTGATACCTACCCCAACAGTCCCAAGGGGAAGAAAAGGGAGGAAAGAAAGAATTTCAAGGGGCCAGAGCCTTCCCTGAAGCAACCAAAGATATATCCCAAGTGCTTCCTCCAAATCACCATGTATTTCCCGTCTCCCCAAGGTCAGGCCCCATGGGGCTGCTGAGGTTCTGTAGCTGGGATGTTCCCTGTTCCCTTCAAGTGACTGTTGCTGACTGAAGAGAAGGGAAGACCCCAAGCACACTCCTTTGGGTTTAAATTGGAGTTGGCGCCTTCCCCCAAGAGCCATTTTCTGTAGTCTTCCAGAATCCTTGCCCTCAGCTGCTTTGCATAGTGCCAGCCATCTTCTTGTCTTGAAGCCTGCTGGCCCCTTTCCCGTGCACCGAGAGGGCAGAGCAGCCGCAGGCCCGGTGACTCACCCCTCTGTCCTCATCCGCAGGATGAGGCTGCTGTTTTCTAAGCCATCTCTGTGTCTAGATGCCCTTTATTCCAGGAGCCATCAAGCCCCTAAAGAAATATCTCACCCCTGTCTGCTCAGAAACGGTGCCTTTCTGAAGGCAGGGGTGGCTGCCTCCCTCCCAGGCTTCCTTCCTGGAATGTGCTGTTCCCGTGTCCCTCAAATACCCTTCCCTTGCCACCAGGTGCCTCCAAGCACCGCCAGCCCGGCTCTAGCCTCTAGAAGCCATGACCAAACCAGCCCTGACACCCAGGGATCTGAGCCTCTGACGCGGTTAGGAGCCGAGCAGACTTGGAGCTGCAGGACTGGAAGAAGACGGAAGTCTTTGGGTTGAATGACACTGAAGCCTGGAGATGGGAAGTGACTTGGCTCACGGTCACACCATTGGATGGGGACAGAGCTTGAGCCCGGAGTTCCTGATTCCGAGTCCCCTGTGCTTTATGGGACCAAATCGTGGGCACCTGCTAGATTCTGGGCTCTGCACTGCTCCAGACCTCCCCACGGAGGGGGGTCCCAGCAAAGGGCGCAGGGCCTGCACCAGGCCTGTCAGTGCTGCTCGTGGCCGTGCTTGCCGTTGAGAGCTGCCCTTTTGGGGGACCAGAGTAGTGAGAGGAGGAGAGAGGGTAGGCAGTGTGACAGGTGCTGTTTTCAGTCCCTCTACATCTGCTCCCCCATTTGTTTCCCCAGTTTAAGCATAGGTCCTGCCAACTGTAGAAACTTCAGTCCCTCAGGCTGGCAGCGGCCGCAGGTAGCTGCCTGGGGAGGTGGGGTAGTGAGGCCTGGCAGCCGTGAGGAGGGCTGAGAGGCAGGACGACTCTGGGTCCTGTTTCCAGCTCCCCTCCTCACTGCACCAAGATTTTCCCTCCCTCCCTCCTCCCTTTTTCCCTCAAGCTAATACACAGGTGCTATTCTTGAGAAAAAAAAGCTGCTCAGCGTTGGCCAGCAGTGAGGTTTCTTCTCTTCTGTTGTGTAGCCTCTTAGGCTGAAACTGGCTTTTCCTGGCTTCTCCAGCTCTCCGAGCCCTGAAACAAAGACAGACAGGATCTGTCTCCCCCAGCACAGCACATGGTTCTGGTAATTGCTAAAGCCCTCATCAGCCCCTTCAGCTTGAGAGCATGCAGTCACGGGGACGGAGCCATTAAGAGGCCAGCGTGCCCAGCTGTCTCCCCAGATAGGGAGTCTTGGGCACAGGGCAGGCACCAGGCTCCGGTGCTGAGAGAGCCAGACCGTGTGCACCCCTGCCGTGCCTCCCACAGTGCGCTCCAGAAGCTGAAGGTGCTTTCTTCAGAACTCTAAAATGGCTGTTGAAGGTGCCCCTCCAGCTGTTGCCCAGCCGTGACCAGGGCAGCAGGCAGAGGGCAGCGGTTCTCCCAAATAGGAGTCCTGGGGCCTGGCTAGGCCAGGCCAGGGTTTGGGCCTAATGGCTTTGACTGAATCACCCTCACCCCACTCCTTTCTGGAAAAGAGGGAGCCAGCACTGTACTCATATCATCCTGCTCTGACCTTGAAGCGGGCGGTGTTGGCCTGGCTTCTGGAATGGACAGAACCTGCCATGGAAGAGGGCTAGAGGCAGGAGGAGATGGGGAGGGGCACTGCCTGCGGAAGGTAGGATTAGATCATTAGCTCAGTGACCTCCTAGGGTTTCGATGTGCTGTGTTCTCATCCTACAGCTGGTTTGGTAATGATCTGCAAGTCCCTGAGAGCAACAGCACAGCTCTGCCTGATGCTCTCATTAAAATCTATGCAGCCAAGCTCGGCGTTTTGTAGCAACCGGCCTTGCGAATCTTCCTCAGCTCGGGGGGCTGGGGACCCCAGTCAGCCGAGAGGCACTCTGGGCTCTACTTAAGCATATGTGCACCAAAAAAAAAAGCTTCTTTAAACCCAGAGCCCTTTAAGATGATAAAGGACCCTATGCAGGTAATTGTGTGTCTTTGGAATCCAGTAATTGTAGAAAGCCAAGTTTAGTGATTATTTAAACTGGGCTGAGGCTGGTGAGGGTGTGGAGCAATGGCCCCTAAGGACTCTGAGGGATGAAGGCAAGGAGCTGCCTCCCTTCCCTGTTCTGCCCAGCCCAGGGGACCTGTCCTCATTCCTGAGGCCCAGGGGCCCAGCTTCCAGTCGGCAGTGTCAGAAGTGACTTGTGGCTCTGCCTTGGTTGTGAGATGAGTACATTCCATAGGAGAAGCCATGGGGAGGGGGCAGGTTCAGCGATCCCTTGGAGGCTCAGAGCAGCTGGCCTGAGCTCCAGCTCGCCTTCAACGGAAGCTCGCGCGCCCCTCAGAAACGACCCTGGCCAGTGTCACCGCAGAGCCGAGGCGGTGTTGTCAGGGCTAATGTGAAATCTCTTTCCCGTGGCGCCGATCCTCTGGCTCTGCAGTGCCAGCTTGGACAGACTGAGGTCTCTGTGGAGAAGGCAATGGCACCCCACTCCAGTACTCTTGCCTGGAAAATCTCATGGATGGAGGAGCCTGGTAGGCTGCAGTCCATGGGGTCGCCAAGAGTCAGACACGACTGAATGACTTCACTTTCACTTTTACTTTCATGCACTGGAGAAGGAAATGGCAACCCGCTCTGGTGTTCTTGCCTGGAGAATCCCAGGGACAGGGGAGCCTGGTGGGCTGCTGTGCGACGGGGTCGCACAGAGTCGGACACGACTGAAGTGACTTAGCAGTGGCTTTGGTGACCCTGCTTAAGCATTCCCACTGTGTCCCAGCTCTGCTCTCTGCCTGCCTCCCACTGCAGCCCCCTCACCTGCTTGGGGAGGAGGGCAGTGCTCCAAGGCTAGGGGCTTTTGCTCAGGAGAGTTGTCAGGCTTCCTGGGCTCATCAGGCTTTGAGCTCTACCGGGGTCCAGCTGACCTGGGATACCAGGTGTTGCCCAGAGATGCACCTCATCCCATGCTTCAGGAAGGGCTAGGGAGCAATTATGTTATTGTATTAACTTTACTCAGCTAACTCACTTGAGAAACTAACCAGTTTTTACTTTCTGTCTAGAATGATGTATATGTAGGAGAGTGAGCTGTAATGCTCCCAAAGTGCCTTGTTTTCTCTGATATAAATATATTTATTAGGACCTGGTCCAGTGGATTATTCTTGGGTGTGTTTGCCACATGAAGATGTTAGGGACTGGGCTTGTATGTCGTGGGATACAGTCTGAAGATGGGGCCCCTTCCCCTGAAGATGGGACAGAAGCTGCAACTGAGGTCTGAGCAGTGGGGCTGAGCCAGACCCCTGAAGTGACCCTTTCCTCTTTCCCCTGCTGCTCTCAGGTCCTTAGAAGAGGACACCCAGTTTTTCAGTCCTATTTCTCCAAGCCTGGGCTCACGTGAGTCCCTGCTGGATTCATGTAGCATGTTAGCACCCCAAGTGACCTGAGGATTCTTATGTAATTGTTTTATGTATACTTCCGAATACATAAATGCCAACATTAAAAAAATTTTAATAAAATTTTAAGTCCATAATGATATTAAAAATATAAAATGAAAAGGAAAGTAAAGATGTGGAATGGGGATTCTCTCCTACAGAGAAAAATGTCAAGGGCATGATAGAATTGGAAAGCCACTATTTTACAACTGCAAAGTAATAACTATTAATAGTCTTGAGTATAACATTCAACTTATTTGTATAGTAAGATCACAAAATGATTTCCTGAAACATATTCTGGTTTTATCTGTGATCTAGGATTAAAAGACTTTGAAATGGAAAACCTTGATCTGATTAGGGAAGGCTATGGAATCCTTACTTTAGCATGCTTTTTCCTTCTCCCCAAAGCTGAAAACTGCTTACAAGTACAGTCTTTAGTGTCTTGACCTTGAATTCTTTTCATCCTTTCTTATGTGGCTACAAGGTGTATTGGAACAACCCACTGAAAGAGGCTTCATCAGTAATGAAATTGAAAGACAAATGTCAAATTGTAAGTTTGATGTATACTTGAACATATAATTGATGTATATATAAGCAATAAACATCATAAAATCTCATGTCGCTGATATTAAAAAAAAATAGGAATAGAGTGAATCACAGAAGGGAAAGCTTTCTACCCTGAAAACTACAAAATATTGATGAAAAACATTCAAGAAGACACAAAGAAGTAGAACAACATCCCACATTCCTGAACTGGAAGATGAATGTTTTAAAAATAACCATACCACCCAAAATGATATAAACATTCAAAGAAATCCCTAATGCAAATCCCAAGGCATTTTTTACAGAACTAGAAAAATTGTCATAAAAATCATATGCAACCACAAAGGATTCTGAATAGCTAAAACAACCTTGAGAAAGAAAAACAAATCTGGAGACACCACTCCTTCTCATTTAAAAACATATTACAAAGTTACAGTCATTAAAACCAGGCCCTGGTTCCTCTCCTCATAGCTGCGGAGGGCATTTGGGGGCAGTCTCTTCTCAAGGACAGGGGGCATGGGATCCATGGGCAGCTGTCTCACCACACAGAAGTCCTGCCACCACAAACAAAGAGCCAACATGTGCAACCTGGGCCATGTGGTATTCACCTTCCTGCCCAGGAAACTCTAACTCACACCTGCAGCCACTTGAGGCCCTCCTGGGGTGACCTTCAGAGGGGTGGACCCCAGGCAGCAGGAGCCATGGTGAGGAGGGGCTCCACGGAGGTCAGCTGACACTGCAGCTCAGTACTTGGTGCCTCTTTGCCAAGAGCAGTTACCGGATGCAAATCCTATTTGGCACAAGGTTCTGCCAATGGTCACACCATGTGTCCGAACTTCAGATTAGCTATTCAGCAAACAGTAATCTGCCACAGGTGGCTCAGAGGAGGGACAGCCAGTGCCTCCAGCGAAAGGTTACTTGATTCTGGCTTATCAAATATTTTAAACCTTTACCTTATTAATCCAATGCAATATTCATAAACACATTTACAGTAAGTACTATGAAAGATATTCCTGCCTATCAACTCCAGAGAAATGGAGTATTTCTGCCATTATTCTAACAAACAGTGTACAACATCTAATGAATGCAGGGCCCTCTCCTAGTCCTGGGATGCAGCAGCACACAGCACAGCTCTCGCTCTCCTGCAGCTCTCATCACCTAAGAGGGAGCGAAAGACAGTGACCCCATGGGATGAAGTGCTCTGGGGGAAGATGAAGCAGGGGGAGAAGACAGACAGCCATTGGGGCAGGACAGGGGCAGACTGCTTTGATATTAGAGCTCAGTAGTTGGGGAAAACTGTGCTGTGTGTTACCTGAAGACACCTGAGGATGAAGGAACAAATCATGCAGCCACCGGAGGAAGAGCCTTCCAGGCTGGGAGGGCTCCGCATGCAGAGTCCCTGATGCAGGAGCACACTTGGTCAGGTCAAGGAGCAGACAGGAGGCACTGAGGGAGGAGAGAAAGGCAGGGATACAGTTCATAGAGGCAGCAGCAGTGTGGGGCTGGTTGTGCAACTGGCCCAGAGGTTGTGACCTAGAAGGGGCTTGGCTTTTCCTCAAGTGGAGAGGTGATTGTGGGAACAGTACAGAGACACTCAAGAGGTGAAAGAGGTTGCAAAAAGTGATGGACCTAAGCACTGTCATGCTGACTGAAATATGTCAGAGAAGCAGAAACGTCTCGTGACATCCCTTATATGCAGAATCTAGAAAAACAAGATACAAACAAATTTATTTACAACTCAGAAACATAACAGACTTAGAGAACAAACTTATTATGATTGCTAGAGGGAAGGATGAGGGTAAGGGACAGTTATGGAGTTTGGGATGCTAATGTACACATATGCCATGATCAAGTCAGGTATATTCAAGGGATACAAAGATTCTTCAATATATTCAACCAATCAATGTGATGCACCATGTTAACAAATTAAAACATAAAATTCACATGATGATTTCCATAACTTCAATAAAACTTTCAGCAAAATTCAGCACCCATTTATGAAAGAAACTCTCATGAAAATTGGCATAGAAGGGATCTATCTGAACATAATAAAACTCATGTACCATAATCCCACAGGAAACATTGTTCTCACTGGTGAAAAACAGAAAGCATTTCCTCCAAGATCAAAAGCAAGACAAGGGCACCCACTCTAACCACTACTATTCAATATAATTTTGGAAATCCAGCCATGGCAACAGAGAAGAAAAAGAAATAGAGGAATACAGACTGGAAAGGAAGCAGTAAAACTCTCAGTATTTGCAGATGACATGATATTATACATAGAAAAAGTAAAGATGCTAAAGATACTAGAGATAACAGTAAAGATAACTAGAGCTAATCAGTGAATTTATTTGTATAGTCATGGGATACAAAATCATTATACATGAATTCCTTGCAATCCTTTACACTAACAGAGAATACTCAGAAAGAGAAATTAAGGAATCAATTCTGTTCACCATTGACATAAAAGAATAAAATACCTAGCAATACCTACCTAAGGAGACAAAAGGGCTGTATACACAAATCTCTAAGACACTGATGAAAGAAATTAAAGATAACATAAACAGATGGAAAGATATACCATGTTCTTGGAAGGGAAGAATCAATATTGTGAAAATGACTATACTACTCAAAGCAATCTACAGATTCAATGCAATCTATATAAAATTACCAATGGTATTTTTCACAGAACGAGAACAAAAATTTCACAATTCATATGGAAACACAAAAGACCCCTTATAGGCAAAGTGACCTTGCAAAAACGAATGGAGCTGGAGGAATCGATCTTCCTGATTTCAGACTACACTGAAAAGTTACACTCATCAAGACAGTATGAAACAGGCAGAAAAACAGAAATATAAACTAATGGAACAAGATTGAAAGCCAGAAAAAAAATCCACCACCTATGGGCAGCTTATCTTTACAAGGGAGGAAAGACTATGTGAAAGTGAAAGTTGCTCAGTTGTGTCCAACTCTTTGCAACCCCATGCACTATACAGTACGTGCAATTCTCCAGGCCAGAATACTGGAGTGGGTAGCCTTTCCCTTTTCCAGGGGATCTTCCCAATCCAGGGATCAAACCCAGGTCTCTGCAATGCAGGCAGAATCTTTACCAGGTGAGTCACAAGGAAAGCCCAAGAATACTGGACTTGGTAGCTTATCCTTTCTCCAGCATATCTTCCAAACCCAGAAATCGAACTGGGTGTCCTGCATTGGAGGTGGATTCTTTACCAACTGACCTATGAGGTAAGCTACAATGGAGAAAAGACAGGCTCCTTAATAAATGATGTTAGGGAAATTGGTCAGCTACATGTATCATATAAGAATGAAGTTATAACACTGCCTAGCACCATACACAAAGATAAACTCAAAATGAATTAAAAACCTAAATTTAAGATCAGAAACTATAAAATTCTTAAAGGGAAACACAGGAAGAACACTTTTTAAAATAAATCACAAAAAGACCCTGTATGACCCATGTCCTAGAGTAATGGAAATATAAACAAATGGGAATGAATCAAACTTAAGAGCTTTTGCATAGCAAAAGAAACCACAAACAAGATGAAAGGACAATCTTCAGAATGGGACAAATTAATTGAAAATGAAACAAGGGACAAAGGATTAATCTCCAAAATATACAAGCAACTCATGCAGCTCAGCATCAGGGGAAAATAAATTTAAAATGGGTAAAAATATCTAAACAGCATTTTGCCAGAGAAGGCATCCTAATGGCTAATCAACCCATGAAAGAATGATCAACATTGCTTATTATTAGAGAAACGAAAATCAATACTACAATGAGGTATCACCTCACATCGGTCAGAATGGACATCGTCAATAAATCTACAAACAATAAATGCTAGAGAAGATGTGGAGAAAAGGGAACCCTCCTGTACTGTTGGTGGGAATGTAAATTGACATAGCCACTACAGACATTCTTTAAAAAGATAGAAATGAAACTATCATATGACCCAACAATCCCACTACTGGGCATATACACTAAGGAAATTATAATTGAAAAATACACATGTACTCCAATGTTCATTGCAGCACTATTCACAATAGCTAGGACATAGAAGCAACCTAGATGTCCATCAATAGATCAATGGATAAAGAAATCGTGGTACCCATATACAATGAAATACTACGAACCCATAGGAAGGAATGCATTTGAGTTCACTTTAATGAGGTGGGTGAAACTAGAGCCTATTATACAGAGTGAAGTAAGTCACAAGGTCAAAAACAACTGTTGTGTATTAATGCATATATATGAAATCTAAAAAAATGGTACTGATGAACCCATATGCTGGGCAGGAATAGAGACGTGGACATACACAACAGACTTATGGACACAGTTGGGGAAGGAGAGGGTGGGGTGAATTGAGAGAGCAGCATGGAAATACATACATTCACTTCAGTTCAGTTCAGTCGCTCAGCCGTGTCCGACTCTTTGCGACCCCACGAATCGCAGCACGCCAGGCTTCCCTGTCTATTACCAACTCCTGGAGTTCACTCAGACTCACCTCCGTTGAGTCAGTGATGCCATCCAGCCATCTCATCCTCTGTCGTCCCCTTCTCCTCCTGCCCCCAATCCCTCCCAGCATCAGAGTCTTTTCCAATGAGTCAACTCTTCGCATGAGGTGGCCATGTGTAAAATAAATAGCTAATGGGAAGTTGTTGCATAGAGCAGGTAGCTCAGCCTGGTGCTCGTGAAACCTACAGGATGGGATGGGTTGGGAGGTAGGACAGAGGTACAAGAGGGAGGGGACATGTATATACCTCTGACTAATTCATGTTGATGTATGGTAGAAACTGACAGCACTGGAAAGCATATATTATTCCATTACAAATAAATTTTTAATAAATAGGTAACCAACAAGGATAACTGTATAGCCCAGGGAACTCTTCTCATTGTTTTGTGGTAGCCTAGATGAGAGAGGACTGCGGGAAAGAATGGAAAATGTGCAGACATATGGAAGAGTCCATTCATTGTCTACCTGAAACTAAAGCCTATCATAACAGGCTTACCTGGCTATACTGCTGCTGCTGCTAAGTCACTTCATTTGTGTCCGACTCTGTGCGACCCCATAGATGGCAGCCCACGAGGCTCCCCCATCCCTGGGATTCTCCAGGCAAGAACACAGGAGTGGGTTGCCATTGCCTTCTCCGCTTAACTGGCTATAATCCAATACAAAAAAAAAAAAAAAAAAAAAGCTTAAATAAAAAGAAGAAGGAGAGGCTGCAGAAAATATTCCTGTGTAGAACAAAGTACTATCAAAGCCAGGTGGCAAGTCTGGGTCAAGAGAAAGCTAGAAACTTCTGGGGCAGGGCATACAAGAGATTTCAGGGATCTATAACTGATTTGGGAAACTGGCCCAACAGAGGCCACTGACAAGATCAAGACACAGTGATAACAGCAGGGCGGGAGCCACCAGAGAGCCTGACAAGGGGCTCAGGGCTCATGTTCTGGCCTACCTGTGAGACCATTCCTAAGTGTGAGCTTCCCAAAACCCAGGAGCCAACACCAACCTTTCTTCAAGGTCACGTGTTCTGACACAATCACACTGGCCATCATTCAGGAGACATGATAGGGAGCATTTTTATCCTTTTTGGTCAACCTGGGGATTTTCAGTTGTTAAGCTCCCTGAGTCAGCTGCCCCTCCCACAGAGCCCTCCAGCGGGGAGGAGGCTGAGTCAGTGCCCTCTGTGGATTCAAGGACTAGCATCTTGCCAACACACACAGCTCCTCCTCTGTAGCCCTGGCACCTTCACACTGTGGCCTGGCATATCTCCTGAAAAAAGGAAGCATGCGACACAGTCCCCTGGGGTGAGGACAAGCACAGGCTAAAAGGGCTCCAGGAGTGTAGGGAGCACCTGCCACCGGCACCATGACGCGGGCTGGAGCTCTCCTGCTGCTCTGTACTGCCTTGCTCTTCATCGCGGGCGGAAGTGAGTGGCTGCAACCTGGCTCCCCAAGGGTTCCAACACCTCCCCAGGGCAGCACGGAGCATGTCAGGAGAGGGAAGGGAATAGAGTGGTCTGATGAGTGCCTTACAGGGAGTGTCCCCATATCTTTCTGTTTCAGAGTGTGATGACATCTGCCCAGCCTTGAGGGACACTGTTGACCTCTTCATATCAGGAAGCCATGAGGCCTAAATTGAACAAGTTGAAAAGTATAACAAAAACCCTGATGTACTGGAAACTGCCGATACCCTGAAGAGCTGTGTTGATGAGAGGTTGACAGCAGAGGATAAGCAGGATGCTCTGACCCCTCTGGTGGGTCAGGCTGTGTGTGATGTGCCTCTGGGGTGTGTGTTGGGAGGGGGTGGGTGGGGATGCCAGGGGCCTATTCAGGGCACTGGAAGGTGGGGAGATCATATCCTCTCCACCCTGGTTCTTACCTGGAAACCTGGGAGGATAAAGATCCTCATGAATTAGGAGGTAGAGAGGATGTGGCCAACACACACAGGGTGGGCAAGGATCGTGGAGGGAGACTCAGTCCAGCCCTGGAGCTCTTGAGCTGGCCCTGACTGCTCAGCTCTGCCTGGTCACAGGCCTGGGACCCTCCAGGCTCTCCTGACTCTGTGATGCCACCTGCCTTTGGAGTTAGGGCCTCAGCTCTGGCCTCCCTGACTCCAGCCTCTCCAGCACAGGAACCTGACTCTGCTGAAATCCATTCCTATTGAGACCTTCTCTTCTACAAACATCCATTTTTTTTCTCCAATGCCTCAAGGCCCTACTCCGTTTCACCAAACACCCACATATGTCCTTGGTCCCTGGATGCCAAAGGGCCATTAAGCCACACATGCCCTAAGAGGAGGCTGTTCCAAAACCTGCCCTCCTGCCCTCCCCAGGCCTGGGATGCTGAATTGAGGGTCAGGGTGAATCTTTTCTCTGCTGCCATAGGGGTGCTGGGACAAGCAGCTGTTTCAGCTCTAAGTGTCCAGGGCCAGAGGGAGGAAGCAGACAGGGATCAACTCACCCCTGAAGACTTCCAGGAGTCACTCCTGAGCCCTGCCAGGTGATCTTCAGCAGTGTCCCCCATTCTATCCCAGGAGACTGCCCTCAGGCCCCCAGGGAGACCACACAATCTCTGTTCCATTGGAGGAAGACTCTTTGGGACGTATCCACCATTACCCACTCATACTCAGAGGCCTCTCTCCGCAGACCCTTCCCTTGATTTCAGTGCAGCTTCATATCTCTTGGAACTCTATGGCCTCACCAGGTTTCTGCATTTTCTCTTACAGAATAAAATATACTCAAGTTCTCTCTGCTGATGGAACTGTCCCTGCCAAGTACTCAAGGAAGCCACTTGCCTGATCCCTAAATCAGTCAGCAACCTGTCACATCCACGTGTCTGATTATAGAGGATTCTAGCAATAAAAAGCCTTGCAATTCACAGGAGAGTGCTTACTCATTGACTTCAGAGAGGGGCGGGGAGGGAACGCAACCCCAGTGGAGACCATCAGTGCACCTTCCCACTGCAGCTGGATTTCAGTGCTGTCAGATGCTGCTCCACACACTCAACAGGTGGAGCCTGGGTAATGATCATTACATCAGCATCATTTCTGTCACATCTGCTAGAGTGTGTGTTCACTTCTGTCACCAAGACCCACAGGTCATGAGCATATTCCACCAAATTTCAGCCTTGCAGCAACCTGAAGCATAGGAGTAATAATCCTCATCTTACAAGGGAGAATCTGAGGTTCATAGAGGATAAAGCATCTGCTGAAGAGACACAACCTTCCCCACCCATCCATGCTCTGGAGATGAGCTCAGCTAAATCACCCTATGACTGTCCACATATTACAGTCCTTCTTTGGGCCTCTGATTTCCATTAAAAAAATGGAACTCCCTCCAGTCTCCAAGTCTGGAGTAAGGCCAAACTAAAATAATGACTGACAAATGGCCCTTGTCCTAAGTGCCTGACAGGAGAGGAAGAACAAAGGGTCAAGGTCCACGTGCTGAACTTTGTCACCCCTTGGGCCTCAGTTTATCCTAATGCCAACCCCCAGTTGTGGACTCAGCTGCTTCCACATAAACACACTGTGAGCTGAGTCTCACATTCACAGTGGACATTCAGGGTCCTGGGGTTTCTTGCTCCTCCTGTGTCTCTGCTGCCTGCCCGTGAACAAGGCCCTGTGCTCACGCTGTCTCATTCTTTTTCGCTTGACCCTACCCCATCTCTAGGAGCTTCTTCCCACCCAACAACTCCCCTACAGGTCAGAGTCTACTGGGCGAACCCCACAGAGCTGGGCTTAGGATGGGGAATCTCTAAGGTCATCATGATGAGAAGGTTTATGACAGGTCCTCAAGGTGACCCAGAACTGCTGCTTCTCCCTGTGCAGGGAGCCTGGGGGACATGGGGGAGGTCTCCTTGCCCAGAGTAACCCTGTGCTCTTGTCTCTGCCCACCACTACACCCCTACCACGGTCTGTCTGGGGGCACTTCTAAGATGGAGACCTGCCTCTGTGGGAGTTAAGGTGCATTGAGCCTGTATGAAGAGGTCCTGGAGCAGGGACCCTTCTCCTCATCTAACCCAGGATGTGTATTCCATCCCACCTCCACCCAACTGATGTGAAAGCTCCAAGCCTTCAGAAAGGAGAAATGCCACCCTGATAAGTAAGTTTCCTCTTACAATGTCTTGGATATAAACTCACTCTGCTCTCCAGTGAGTGTACAGATGTGATGAGACCCGTCCAAAGATTTGGTGGAGATGAGTGAGGGGCAGTTGGTCCTCCTGGGACAGACACAACCCGTATCCTGGCTCTTGCTCAGCCACACAGAACTCCTGGGTCTGCTGGGAACACACTTCCTTATTGCCCATTGCCCCCTCCCCTCTCCCTGCGTTTCTCTAACCTCCAGCACCCTTATCTAATCTGGGGTTAGTAAAAAGGCAACATCTAATTTCTCCCAAATCCTTTTCTGTCTGACATCCAAACCTCATATAGCTGCGAAGGTAACTGTCAAAAACCTGTGGCTTTGGATCCCTGATTCTCACATGGCTTCCCTCTGAGATCATAGGAGCCCCGTTTCGTTTCCACCTAGGCCAATCTGACTTTACCTGCAGCTGTGGGATAATCCCCCACTGCAGACACTCCCCTCCTCAAACTCCTGCATCTCCCCTACCTGCTTGGTGGATTTCTCCAGCAACTGGGAGCTTGCCTAATATTCGTGCTTGTGTGCTTAGTTGCTTCAGCTGTGTCTGATTCTTTGCAACCCTATGGACTGGTGCCCACTAGGTTCTGCTGTCCATGGGATTCTTCTGGCAAGAATACTAGAGTGGGTTTCCCTGCCCTCCTTCAAAGCACTGGGAAGCTCACTAGGAGGTTCCTCACTTGGGCACCTTCCTAATTATCTACCTGCTCCCAAGTCCCTGTATCTGGGTCACCTTTGTCGGGAACACAAATCCCATGATGTCCTATTTCCATCTCCCTGATAAGGAAAGCCAGGAATTCAAGTGAAAGATACCCAGTAAAGACAGAACGTAGAAGGGAGAGGGATACCATAGTTAAAGCTTCAGAGACATCACAGAGGACAGGAGCATCCCTACACAGAGAAGAGAAACCTGTTTGGTGGAAGGAGATGCTCTCTGACCATCTATTTCTCTGAGAACCTTGGAATGATATATTCTCAAACTGCTGGGACAAGGTGTTTTGAGGGTGCACCCTGACCCTAGGCCAAAGGAATCGATGGAGGAATTCAGGCAGAAGCACACACTGCTCCATGGATCAAGACCTGGGAACCAGAAAGTCGTAGAGAAATAGGAGCAAGATCTGGGTGGCAGGATAGAGGCTGCAAAACTGAGACAAGGAAAAGGCCAGAATCAGGCCATAGTTGAGGACAGGGCTTGCCTTCATGATTGCAATATGAAGATCTGCAGAGAGACATCCACTACTTCAGTGTTACCATCATACCTTGAAGTTTCCTTAAAAATACTTTTAAAATATATTCTACTATATTGAATACAGCTCCAATGGTATAACATATTTACACTCATCTTTAGGCTGGCATGCTCATGGAATCAGAACTCAGGATACTCATCCGGGGCTTCAAACCCAGGCTTTTGAAGGGATTCACATGGAAGGGTCAGATGTTCTTTCATGTGCCCTAAGCAGGTACCTGATGAAGCCACAGAGCTCAGCCAATCTTAAGCAGACAGACAAGACAGATGACAGAAACACATCTTCCACTCAGAAGGACATCATAGAAAACACACACATGAATTCATCATGTCCAATGTCCGTTTCCAGATTACTGAGGTAACAGCAAACTCACTACTTAATAGACAAATAAGCCCCACTTGTAAAGCCTGCAGAGCTGCACAGAGGCCTGTGTATCTGGGCAGCCGGGGCACAGAAACTAGCATGGTCAACACAACACAGCCAGGTGAAGAGGCCCTGGAGATGAGAGCAGGACAAGTCCAGCTTCACATCTTCACCGGTTCTACCACAGAGGCAGCTCTGAGCAAACACACAGGGCTGGCCCAGTCTCAGGAGCATCTTCCATGCTCAGTCCGTGAAGGGTTCGCCCATTCTACAGTCCTTCAGGACAAGAGTGGAAGGAATAATAATAAGTCACAGAAATACCTAAACGATTCTGGTCTAGTTGTCTGAGAGAAAAAATTAGAGCAAAGTCCAAGATAACTAATAAAAGCTCCAAATGAAAAGAGACCCTGCTGAGACTTTCCTGGTGATCTAGTGGTTAAGAATCTGCCTTCCAATGCTGAGGATGCTGCTGTGACCCTTGATCAAGGAACTTAGATGCCACTTTCCATGGGATGACAGAGACCTTTGTGCCACAGCTACGGAAAAGCCTGCAGGCTACAAGGATCTTTCCTACATCTGCCACAAGATGACCCCATGTCCACTGCATCGGCAGAGAGCCTCTTAGCCATTTGATCAACATTGTAAAACAATTATCCTCCAATTAAAAAATTAAGTTTAATTTAAAAATATTTTTTAAAACTTCAAAAAGAAGGGAAGAGAAAGACCCTGAGAAGAGGCCAGGAAGAATAAGTTAACACAGGATGCAGGTTGATGATCCAAGTTCAGAGAGACTTTACACAATGGGACAATATGGTGTACAGCTATGTGGTTGCAATACGGGCTTACAAAATATTCTACTCCTGAACCATCTGATTGCTTTGGAGTGGAAAATAAAAAGTGAAAAATAAATGACTCATTCTCCATTCCTCAAAATGCCATGAAAAAGATAGTAATGGAATTTTAAACTATGACCCCATAAGGACAAAAAGAACAATATGGGGTTATCACCTAATGATGAAATAGAACAGATCTTCAGAGAAGAGAAAGCACAGAAAGATGGGGTGACTATGGGCAGAGAAACCATATCTAACAAATAAGACCAGAGCCTGTTTTTCCTACTTAATTCCAAAGAGCTCTGGGCTCCAAAGACATGAGCACTGCAGTGGGTAAGTGTAAATATGGCTGCAGAACTGAAAAAAGGTAAATGATAAAAAGAGGTGAGTGATATCAATGTGGAATCACTGAAACCCCTAACCCTACTCCCCACCTCTTTCATACACAGAACACATGCATTCAGATAAACGTCCTCCAAGTAGGAAGCTGGAGAGCCACCTTGATGTAATGGTTAAGATCAGGTACTCTGGAGTTGTACTTCATGGTTCCAAATTGCTTGCATTCAAAACGTGCACTTTCAATGGCACCACTGTAAGCTAGAACATAACAGAGGAGTGTCTTCAAATTTCTAAAGCAAATTTAGATTTCCATCCTGAGGAAGGTATCAATCCAAATATGTAACAATCAAATAATTATCCTCCCTCGCATCTTCTCTCAGGAATGTGCAAGAGAAAGTACTTCACTAACACAAGATAACAGACTGAGAAAGGGGAAGATGTCTGAATTCCCAAGATGAACTGAGTGAAATTTGGGACAACCACTGCATTGGGTTTGGTAAGTCATCATTCCAGACTAGAGTCTAGAAGGAGGGGGTGGTTCTAGGTAATATCGCTCTAGACAGGGGAAAGGCAGATCAATACATTGTTTTATGTGTCCAATCATCGGAAGGAGAGCTTTCATTTTTCTTAAATGAAGAGATTTTTCTTAAGAAGAACTTTTCATTTTCTCTTGTAACAATTTAGATACGTGCAAATAAAAACAAAGTATGAGAAAGGCTAACATATTACTAACAAAATACAAAAATATATTTTTACTTTTAAAAGTTTACTTTATTCTAAGAATGCCAACATAGCTTAGCATAAATATAACTGAGCAGGACCCTAAGAGGTCTCCTCACAACAGATCATCCCCCAACCATGTCCTTCACATGCCTTTTGTCTGTAGAAACACTTTTGTCTTCTAGGCCTTTCCCAACTTCCAAAGAGTACATTGGATCAGATACCTGAGAAAATGAAGAAAGAAAAATAGTCAATCAAAAAATATAATAATAGTTGAGCTATTAAATAATGCCAAGGGCCTTCAGTTACTCAAGTGCCATACATAATATTCTGAACCATATCCTTGGAGGTTTTTGAAGATACCGAAACCCCCATTAGGTCGAAAAAGTTATATTGAAGCTCAGGGCTATGTTCGCTTGTTGCTGGAGAATTTGTGTGGTATGGCTAGCTCTGGTGCTCGGTTTCAGTGTAGGTATGGAGCCTTGTGATGAGCTCTTGTCAATTAATGTTCCCTGGAGTCAGGAGTTCTCTGGTGTTCTCAGGTTTTGGACGTAAGCCTCCTGCCTCTGGTTTTCAGTCTTATTCTTACAATAGCCTCAAGACTTCTCCATCTATACAGCACCAATGATAAAACATCTAGGTTAATGATGAAATGTTTCTCGAAAGTGAGGGACACCCAGAGAGGTTCACAGAGTTACATGGAGAAGAGAAGAGGGAGGAGGGAGATAGAGGTGACCAGATGGAAAAGGTGGGGGGGCTCAAAGGGAGAGCAAGCTAGCCAGTAATCACTTCCCTATGTGCTCTCCACAGTCTGGACCCCTCAGAGATGTTCTCTGAGTTACACAGAAAAGAGAAGAGGGAGGAAGGAGACAGAGGTGGCCAGGAGGAGAAAAGGGGGAATCAAAAGGAGCAATAGATTCAGGCAGTAATCAGTTCTTTAAGTGTTCTTCACAGCCCGAAACACACAAAGAGATTCACAGAGTTGGGTAGAGAAGAGAAAGGGGATTCGGGGGTGGGGGGGTGGCGGGTAGAAAGGCAACCTGGTGGAGAAAAAGGAGAGTCAAAATCTCACTGCCAAGTGAAAATAGGTACTGAAGATTGGGTTCTTAAAGGTACAAAATTGATAACAAATACCAAGAAGCAAAGATTAAAAATCTAAAGTAGAGGTTAGATTATCAAAAACACAGTACTAGAAAAACCAAAACAAAGTAACAAAAATATATATAAAATATATATGTATGAAGTTTGCTTTAAAAATAAGGCCTTTTTTGGCAGGGTAATAGTAGGTTATAAAAACAAAAATTAAAGGAGTAATAGAGGTCTTAATTTTTTTAATTAAAAAATGATAATAGTAAAAATATATCTAGGAATTTCTCTGGAGCTTTTGTGGACAGTGTGGGGTCAGTTCATTTTCAGATAGTTCCTTGATCCAGCTTATACTTCTTCTCAAGATCTATAGGCTCCTTCCAATGTAGTCGGTGCTAACTACAGTTTTAATCTGTTGCACCTGTCACTTCCAAAGTGGTTCCCTCTGTTTATTTTAGCTTCTTCTGTTTATTGGTCTCTTCAGTGTCTAATTTCTGCCCTGACACAAGAGGGCGATGGTGGTCACTTTTTAGGCTCTCTTGTTCAGTCGTGCTGTGGAGAGGGAGGAACACTGCAAACAAATATCACTGGCATGTGTGTGGAGTGCTCACAGTGTTTCAGCCGCACTGGGTTTATCCTCACTCACGGTGTGTGTGCTTTTATGGTCTATACTTCTCAGGCTCTAGGTTGCTCTGCCGGGAACTGTCTGAGGCGGGTCCTGGATTGCATGCACTTCCCGTCTAAGTCACTCAGGTTCAGGTTCTTGGGCACTCCAAAAGGCACAGACTTGGTTGGGCCTGTGTTTGGGGGCCTGCGTTTTGGGCCCTGCCCAGGTCCGAGCAGCTCAGGTGACCAGGTGCTTGGCGAGCACAGTCATGCCCACGTGGCAGGTGCATCTTATCTCCTCCTCTGTCCCAGCTGCTTGCTTTTATGGGTGTGCAACGGGTGCACTTTCTTAGGTGTGCCACGTGTCTCTTCTGGGGGGCTGCTCTCTGGTTGTGACCCTCCTGGCAGATGTCAACCATCCAGAATCCCAAGAAGTCTTGGTTAGCAAAGAAGCCTGTTTGCAGTTTGGTAGAGGATGCTTCTCTGAGGCTGCGATTGCCCCTTTCCAGCCCTGGTTGCCCCCACCTGCCTGTCTCCAGTGGGGGATGGGCCAGTACGCAGCTGGCTAGCTCTGCTCAGTCCTATGTCTGTGAGGGGCCTGGCAGTGTCTTAGGTTAGGGCTTTTCACCAGATAGTTCTCTCTCTCTTTTTTTTCTTCTGTCTCTCTGGCTGTCCCACAGTTCAGTTCAGTTCAGTTCAGTTCAGTTGCTCAGTCATGTCCAGCTCTTTGTGAACCCATGAATCCCAGCACGCCAGGCCTCCCTGTCCATCACCAACTCCCGGAGTTCACTCAGATTCATGTCCATCGAGTCCGTGATGCCATCCAGCCATCTCATCCTCTGTCTTCCCCTTCTCCTCCTGCCCCCAATCCCTCCCAGCATCAGAGTCTTTTCCAATGAGTCAACTCTTCACATGAGGTGGCCAAAGTACTGGAGTTTCAGCTTTAGCATCATTCCTTCCAAAGAAATCCCAGGGCTGATCTCCTTCAGAATGGACTGGTTGGATCTCCTTGCAGTCCAAGGAACTCTCAAGAGTCTTCTCCAACACCACAGTTCAAAAGCATCAATTCTTCGGCACTCAGCTTTCTTCACAGTCCAACTCTCACATCCATACATGACTACTGGAAAAACCATAGCCTTGACTAGACGAATCTTAGTCGGCAAAGTAATGTCTCTCCTTTTGAATATGCTATCTAGATTGGTTATAACTTTTCTTCCAAGGAGTAATTTCATGGCTGCAGTCACCATCTGCACTGATTTTGGAGCCCCCAAAATAAACTGTGACACTGTTTCCACATCTATTTCCCATGAAGTGATGGGGCCGACGCCATGATCTTCATTTTCTGAATGCTGAGCTTTAAGCCAACCTTTTCACTCTCCTCTTTCACTTTCATCAAGAGGCTTTTGAGTTCCTCTTAGCTTTCTGCCATAAGGGTGGTGTCATCTGCATATCTGAGGTTATTGATATTTCTCCCAGCAAACTTGATTCCAGCTTGTGTTTCTTCCAGTCCAGCGTTTCTCATGATGTACTCTGCATAGAAGTTAAATAAGCAGGGTGACAATATACAGCCTTGATGTACTCCTTTTCCTATTTGGAACTAGTCTGTTGTTCCATGTCCAGTTCTAACTGTTGCTTCCTGACCCACATACAGATTTCTCAAGAGGCAGGTCAGGTGGTCTGGTATTCCCATCTCTTTCAGAATTTTCCACAGTTTATTGTGATCCACACAGTCAAAGGTTTTGGCATAGTCAATAAAGCAGAAATACAGTCTGGGGTATATCTCCTCTTAGCTCCCTCAGATTGCCCTCGGGGCATTCAGGCTCAGTCCTTACCCTAAGCAATGCAGCCCACCCCTCCCCTGTCCAGCCCTTGCTTGCTACTGGCGTATTGAACATCTGGGCTGCTTCTCCGCTGGGAGTTGCCGTTAGGCACGTAACCTGTGGGGTTTAATTTTTTTTTTTTAATTTTTCCTCCTGGTTATGTTCCAAGACCCTGAGATTCCAAGACTCACCACAGATCTGCTGGTGAGAGTGTTTCCTGATGTTTGGAAACTTCTCTCTTTTTAAGACTCCCTTCCTGGGATGGATCTCCATCCCTACCTCTTTGTGTCTCTCTTTTTTATTTTATATTTTGTCCTACCTCCATTCAAAGACAATGGGCTGCCTTTCTATGTGCCTGATGTCCTCTGCCAGCATTCTGTTGTTGCTTTCTGGAATTTGCTCAGCTTTCACATGTTCTTTCAATGAATTTGTGGTGTAGAAGTGGTCTCCCCATCCTATTCTTCCACCATCTTAGGACCGACCCCTGCCCCCAGCAGTCCATTTAAAATGAGAAGCAAAGTAATGATGCTTGATGACTGTTTGTACTAAACATTTGCTATATTTAATAACCAATGCAGTACAAAAATAAACTTTGATGATATCAAAGTAGACAACAGATAAACAAGAATATCGACTTCCCTGGTGGTCCTGTCGGTTGGGAATCCACTTGCCAATGCAGAGAACCTGGGTTTGATCCCTGTTTGGGGAAGATCCTACACGCTGCAGGACAACTAAGCATGTGCACCACAACTACTGAACCAGTGCTCTAGAGCACAGGAGCTGCAAATACTGAAGCCCACGCACCCTACAGCCCACATGATGCAACTACTGAAGCCCACAGATCCTAGGGTCCATCCTGTACAAGCAGACAGCTCCCATTTGCTGAAAGTAGAGAAAGCCCACATGCAGTGAAAAACGCAGCCCAGCCAAAAAAAAAAAAAGGAAAATCAATAACCATTCAAACCATGATCTTTGAAAAAGCAAAAAAAAAAAAAAAAAAGATAAATCTCTATTACTTATTTGAAAAGCAGTAAGACACAAATTATCATAATAAATAAAAGAAAAGATGACTTTATAGATCTATGTAAAAAATATAATAAGAAAACATGAAGAACTAATTATGCCAATTAGCTGGATAGCTTAGATGAAGCATACACCTTTCTTGAAGACAAAAATTACACAAAGTGAATCAATACAAAAGAGAATACCTGAATTGCTATATATCTGTTAATAAAGTTAAACTTTAATTAAACCATCACACATAGGAAATTTCAGGCCCATAGATATAAAGGTGAATTTTATCAAATATGTAAAGAAGAAATAATGTCAATTCTATATAAATGCTTTAAGAAAACAGAGGACAAATGAACCTTCCCAACCCATCTCTTGAGGCCAGTATTTTCTCATCTATTTTCAGGAAAAAGTATTACCAGAAAATCATGGACTGATATCATTCATAAACATATACCCACAAAAATCAACATAACATTAGCAAATAAAATCTGGACACACACAAAGAAGTGGCACATAAACACAAGCGATATTTATCCTGGGACTGCAAGTTTGGTTTAACATTCAAAGTCAATCAACGTAATTCATCATATTAACAGAATAATGGGGAAAAGTCACATGATCCTCATAACAGATGCAGAAAATATGTTTTAAAAATCAAAACATTCACCTGGGGAGGGGGATGGGGTGGGAGTTGGGAAAGAGGTTCAAGAGGGAGGGGACATGTGTACATCTATGGATGATTCATATTGATGTTTGGCAGACACCAACAAATATTGTAAAGCAATTATCCTCCAATTAAAATTAAATTTTTTCAAATAAAAACATTAATAATAAAATACATCAATAAACTAAGAGAAAAGTATGCTTCATAACATTATGAGTTACACCTACATAACCACCTACAACTGACTATACCTAATGGGGAAAGATTGTATGCTTTCTTCCTAAAATTGAGCAGAAGGCAAAGATGCCCATTTACATGATGAAAACATCATGGAAACATTTTACTGGCATTTCTGAACAGTAAAGCCAAAGAACAGAAAAGAAATACAGACTGGAAAGGAAGAGGTAAAACATCAAAACATGCAGGAAAAAAAATGAAAAAGTTAAACATCCAGAGGGGAAAAAAGATGGCGGAGGAATAGGATGGGGAGAACACTTTCTCCCTCTCTACCTCATCAAAAGAACATTTCAACGCTGAGCAAATTCCACAAAATAACTTCTGACTGCTGGCTGAGGACATCAGGCATCCAGCAAAGCAGATCATTGGCTTCAAAACCAGGTAGGAATTATTTTATTTTAAAGAACGAAGATAGAGACAAAGGAGGTAGGGAGGGAACCCCGTCAAGGGAAGGGAATCCCGTCCCAGGAAGAGACTCTTAAAAGAGAGGTTCCCTAAAATTGGGGAACTTTCTCACAGCTGTGCATGGGGCGAGCCCTGGAAGCACAGAGGTCAACATAACAGGAAGGAAGAATAAATAAATAATTAAACAGATTACGAATTCAACAGTATAACCCCCAGCGGATAAGCAGCGCAAACGCCTGCATCTGACAGCAGCGGAGGTTGGGCAGGGAGGAGCGCGCCCGCGACAGTGCTTCTAAGAACTGGGCTGCAGGAGACGTAGGCTGCAGGGCTTTTCTCGAGAATCGGGGCGTAACGGGGCCAGAATTGGGTCCACGCGTGGATTGAACGAATTATCCCGGACTAGCAAACCAGACTGGGGGATAACTAACACGCGAAATGCCCGAACATAAGACACTGACAGGCCTGTGCACAGAACAAAGGACGGATCGGAAATAGCCGGCTGCAGACCATCCCCCACCGGCGACGGGCAGCCAGAGCCTTAAGCGCTGGAAGAGGGCAGTCGCAGCTCAAGAGAGACATTACCTACCAAATTGCAAGCAAGGTTCTTTATTGAGACTTCTGGGGTCTCTGAATAGTCATCATCTGCCTGAGAAAGAGCCCCGGCGGAGATCCCAGAAAATTGAGCGACCCGGAAAGCCCAGAAGATGCAACAATAGTGCGTGCCAAACTCCCTAGCCACTCAGACTTGGAACCAAACCCGGCACCCGGAGGGGACTTCCTGAGTGCCAGTCCTGAGCAGCTTAAACTAGGGAAGTGCATGAAGCATAGGGCAAGCCCCACACGGTTATCCCGTGAATTGGGAAGGGGCAAGCCCAGTGCAGAGCTCACCACCACTCTCCCTGTTGCAAGACAGAAATCAGACACGGAAGAGACCAGCAAACAGAGGAAGTCAAACAGAGGGAACTGCCTTGGTAGCGACCCCACACAGTCCACAACGACAGAGAAAGCGCCAGATACACCGTTACTACTTTTATGATCAAAAAAAATTTTTTTGGGGGGATGATGTGGAAGCATGATTTTTTTTAGAATTTTTTTCTTTCTTTAAAAATTATTTTTTTTCCTTTTTAAATTTGTTTACTCTTTTCTTTTTCATCTTTTTTCCCTAAACTTGCTTAAATTTTTAAGTCTTCTATATTTCTAGTTATTATTTTTATAACCTAATATTACTTTTCAAAAAAAAAAACAACCTATCATTTAAGCAAACGCCGTATATAGTCTTATTGGTGGAGGAGAGTTGTCTTTTAATAATTCTGGAGTCTTTTATTATATTTTACTTTTTAATTTTTTTTTCTTTTTTTAAAAAATTTCTCTCTCCTTCTTCTCTTCAATAATCTATCTTTGAAAATCCAATCTATACTCCAGATTTTTAATCTTGGAATTTTGGTATTTGTTGCCAATTTTGTACTTTTAAAAACCTAATCCTCAGTACCCAGTTTTACATGAGTGAAAGACTACTGGCTTGACCACTCTCTCCACCTTTGGAATCTCTCTTTTCTCCACCAGGTGGCTTTGTCTCCTCCCTCCCCCTCCCCTTTCTACCCAACTCTATGAATCTCTGTGCATCCCAGAAGGAGGAGAACTCTAAGGGAACTGGTCACTGACCGGATCTGTATCCCTCCTTCCCATCTCCCTCTTTTATCCTCCTGTCCACCTCTATCTACTTCTTTCCTCTCCTCTTCCATGTATAACTCTGTGACCACCTCTGAGCGGCCCAGATATCGGAGCGCACACAAGAAAGTGGTTATGGGCTAACTTGCTTTTCCCTCTTTTGATTCCACCTCATCCCATTCCACTCACCTCTAACTACTCCCTCCCTCTTCTCTCCTCCAAGTAACTCACCAATCCTCTAGGGACGACCCTCAAGGTGGAGAAACCTATCATCATTAACCTAGATGTTTTAACATTAGTGCTGAATAGATGGAGAAATCATGAGGCTATGGTAAAAATAAATCTGAAAACCAGCACCAGGAGGCGTAATTCCAAATCCTGAGATCATCAAAGAATTCCTGAATACAGGGAACATTATCCAATTAGAGCTCATCAAACGCCTTCATACCTATACTGAAACTGAGCACTGCCCAAGGGCCAACAAGCTCCAGAGAAAGACATACCACACAAATTCTCCAGCAACACAAGAACAAGCCCCTGAGCTTCAATATACAGGCAACTCAAAATACTCCAAAACCATTGACGTCTCATAACCCATTACTTCACACGTCACAGCACTCCAGAGAGAGGAAATCCAGATCCACCCACCAGAACTCCAACACAAGCCTCCCTGATCAAGAAACTTTGACGAGCCACTGATATAACCCCAATCACAGAGAGGAAGCTTTATAATAAAGAGAACTCCACAAATTCCCAGAATATAGAAAAGCCACCACAAACGCAGGAATATAACCAGGATGAAGAGACAGAGGAATACCCAGCAGGTAAAGGAACAGGAGACATGCCCACCAAACCAAACAAAAGAGGAAGAGATAGGGAATCTACCTGAGAAAGAATTCCGAATACTGATAGTGAAAATGATCCAAAATCTTGAAATCAAAATGGAATCACAGATAAATAGCCTGGGGTCAAGGATTGAGAAGATGCAAGAAAGGTTTAACAAGGACCTAGAAGAAATTAAAAACAGTCAACATATAATGAATAATGCAATAAATGAGATCAGAAACACTCTGGAGGCTACAAATAGTAGAATATCGGAGGCAGAAGATAGGATTAGTGAAATAGAAGATAGAATGGTAGAAATAAATGAATCAGAGAGGGAAAAAGAAAGACAAGTTAAAAGAAATGAGGACAACCTCAGAGACCTCCAAGATAATATGAAACGCTCCAACATTCGAATTATAGGAGTCCCAGAAGAAGAAGACAAAAAGAAAGACCATGAGAAAATACTTGAGGAGATAATAGCTGAAAACTTCCCTAAAATGGGGAAGGAAATAATCACCCAAGTCCAAGAAACCCAGAGAGTGCCAAACAGGATAAACCCAAGGCGAAACACCCCAAGACATATTTTACTCAAACTAACAAAGACCAAACACAAAGAACAATTATTAAAAGCAGCAAGGGAAAAACAACAAATAACACACAAGGGGATCCCCATAAGAATAACTGCAGATCTTTCAATAGAAACTCCTCAGGCCAGGAGGGAATGGCAAGACATACTTAAAGTGATGAAAGATAATAACCTTCAGCCAAGACTACTGTACCCAGCAAGGATCTCATTCAAATATGAAGGAGAAATCAAAAGCTTTCCAGACAAGCAAAAGCTGAGAGAATTCAGCACCACCAAACCAGCTCTCCAACAAATACTAAAGGATAGACTTTAGAAAGGTAACACAAAAAGGACGTATAAACCCGAACCCAAAACAATAAAGTAAATGGCAACAGGAGCATACTTATCAATAATTACCTTAAATGTAAATGGGTTGAATGCCCCAACCAAAAGGCAAAGACTGGCTGAATGGATGCAAAGACAAGATCCCTATATATGCTGCCTACAAGAGACCCACCTCAAAACAATGGACACATACAGACTAAAAGTGAAGGGCTGGAAAAAGATATTCCATGCAAATAAAGACCAAAAGAAAGCAGGAGGAGCAATACTCATATCCGATAAAATAGACTTTAAAACAAAGGCTGTGAAAAGGGACAAAGAAGGCCACTACATAATGATTAAAGGATCAATCCAAGAAGAAGATATAACAATTATAAATATATATGCACCCAACATAGGAGCACCGCTATATGTAAGACAATTGCTAACAAGCATGAAGGGGAAATTAACAATAACACAATAATAGTGGGAGACTTTAATACCCCACTCACACCTATGGACAGATCAACTAAGCAGAAAATTAACAAAGAAACGCAAACGTTAAACGATACAATTGACCAGTTAGACCTAATGGATATCTATAGGACATTTCACCCCAAAACAATGAATTTCACCTTTTACTCAAGTGCACACGGAACCTTTTCCAGGATAGATCACATCCTGGGTCATAAATCTAACCTTGATAAATTCAAAAAAATCGAAATTATTCCAAGCATCTTCTCTGACCATAATGCACTAAGGTTAGATCTCCATTATAGGAGAAAAACTATTAAAAATTCCAACATTTGGAGGCTGAACAACACCCTTCTGAATAATCAACAAATCACAGAAGAAATCAAAAAAGAAATCAAAATATGCATCGAAACGAATGAAAATGAAAACACAACTACACAGAACCTTTGGGACACTATAAAAGCAGTCCTAAGAGGAAAGTTCATAGCAATACAGGCATACCTCAAGAAACAAGAAAAAAGTCAAATAAATAACCTAACTCTACACCTAAAGCAACTAGAAAAGGAAGAAATAGAGAACCCCAGAGTTAGTAGAAGGAAAGAAATCCTAAAAATTAGGGCAGAAATAAATGCAAAAGAAACAAAAGAGACCATAGCAAAAATCAACAAAGCAAAAAGCTGGTTCTTTGAAAGGATAAATAAAATTGACAAACCATTAGCCAGACTCATCAAGAAACAAAGAGAAAAAAATCAAATCAACAAAATTAGAAATGAAAATGGAGAGATCACGACAGACAACTCAGAAATACAAAGAATCATAAGAGACTACTATCAGCAATTAAATGCCAATAAAATGGACAACTTGGAAGAAATGGACAAATTCTTAGAAAAGTACAATATCCAAAACTGAACCAGGAAGAAATAGAAAATCTTAACAGACCCATCACAAGCACGGAAATTGAAACTGTAATCAGAAATCTTCCAGCAAACAAAAGCCCAGGTCCAGACGGCTTCACAGCTGAATTCTACCAAAAATTCCGAGAAGAGCTAACACCTATCTTACTGAAGCTATTCCAGAAAATTGCAGAGGAAGGTAAACTTCCAAACTCATTCTATGAGGCCACCATCACCCTAATACCAAAACCTGACAAAGACACCACAAAAAAGAAAACTACAGGCCAATATCACTGATGAACATAGATGCAAAAATCCTCAACAAAATCCTAGCAATCAGAATCCAGCAACACATTAAAAAGATCATACACCATGACCAAGTGGACTTTATCCCAGGGATGCAAGGATTCTTCAATATCCACAAGTCAATCAATGTAATTCACCACATTAACAAACTGAGAAATAAAAATCATATGATTATCTCAATAGATGCAGAATAAGCCTTTGACAAAATTCAACATCCATTTATGATAAAAACTCTCCAGAAAGCAGGAATAGAAGGAACGTACCTCAACATAATAAAAGCTATATATGACAAACCCACAGCTAACATTATCCTCAATGGTGAAAAATTGAAACTATTTCCCCTAAAGTCAGGAACAAGACAAGGGTGTCCACTTTCACCACTACTCTTCAACATCGTACTGGAAGTTTTGGCCACGGCAATCAGAGCAGAAAAAGAAATACAAGGAATCCAAATTGGAAAAGAAGAAGTAAAACTCTCACTGTTTGCAGATGACATGATCCTCTACATAGAAAATCCTAAAGACTCGACCAGAAAACTATTAGAGCTAATCAATGAATATAGTAAAGTTGCAGGATATAAAATCAACACTCAGAAATCCCTTGCATTCCTATATACTAATAATAAGAAAGTAGAAAAAGAAGTTAAGGAAACAATTCCATTCACCATTGCAAAAAAAGAATAAAATACTTAGGAATATTCCTACCTAAAGAAACTAAAGACCTATATATCGAAAACTATAAAACACTGATGAAAGAAATCAAAGAGGACACTAATAGATGGAGAAATATACCATGCTCATGGGCTGGAAGAGTCAATATAGTGAAAATGAGTATACTACCCAAAGCAATCTACAGATTCAATGCAATTCCCATCAAGCTACCAGCAGTATTTTTCACAGAACTAGATCAAATAATCTCAAGATTTGTATGGAAATACAAAAAACCTCGAATAGCCAAAGCAATCTTGAGAAAGAAGAATGGAACTGGAGGAATCAACTTGCCTGACTTCAGGCTCTACTACAAAGCCACAGTCATTAAGACAGTATGGTACTGGCACAAAGACAGAAATATAGATCAATGGAACAAAATAGAAAGCCCTGAGATTAACCCATACACCTATGGACACCTTATCTTCGACAAAGGAAGCAAGAATATACAATGGAGTAAAGACAGTCTCTTTAACAGGTGGTGCTGGGAAAACTGGTCAACCACTTGTAAAAGAATGAAACTAGACCCCTCTCTAACACCATGCACAAAAATAAACTCAAAATGGATTAAAGATCTAAATGTAAGACCAGAAACTACAAAACTGCTAGAGGAGAACATAGGCAAAACACTCTCCGACATAAATCACAGCAGGATCCTCTATGATCCAACTCCCAGAATACTGGAAATAAAAGCAAAGATAAACAAATGGGATCTAATTAAAATTAAAAGCTTCTGCACAACAAAGGAAACTATAAGCAAGGTGAAAAGACAGCCTTCTGAATGGGAGAAAACAATAGCAAATGAAACAACTGACAAACAACTAATCTCAAAGATATATAAGCAACTTACGCAGGTCAACTCCAGAAAAATAAATGATCCAATTAAAAAATGGGCCAAAGAACTAAATAGGCATTTCTCCAAAGAAGACATACGGATGGCTAACAAACACATAAAAAGATGTTCAACATCACTCATTATCAGAGAAATGCAAATCAAGACCACAATGAGGTACCATTTCACACCAGTCAGAATGGCTGCGATCCAAAAGTCTACAAGCAATAAATGCTGGAGAGGATGTGGAGAAAAGGGAACCCTCTTACACTGCTGGTGGGAATGCAAATTAGTACAGCCATTATGGAAAACAGTGTGGAGATTCCTTAAAAAATTGCAAATAGAACTGCCTTATGACCCAGCAATGCCACTGCTGGGCATACACACCGAGGAATCCAGAATTGAAAGAGACACATGTACCCCAATGTTCATTGCAGCGCTGTTTATAATAGCCAGGACATGGAAGCAACCTAGATGTCCATTAGCAGATGAATGGATAAGAAAGCTGTGGTACATATACACAATGGAATACTACTCAGCCCTTAAAAAGAATAAATTTGACTCAGTCCTAATGAGATGGATGAAATTGGAGCCGATTATACAGAGTGAAGTAAGCCAGAAAGAAAAACACCAATACAGTATACTGACACATATATATGGAATTTAGAAGACAGTAATGATGACCCTATATGTGAGACAACAAAGAGACACAGAGGTATAGAGTGGACTTTTGGACTCTGAGGGAGAGGGAAAGGGTGGGATGGTATGGGAGAATGGCAATGAAACATGTATATTTTCCTGTAAGAAATGAAGTGACAATCTATGTTCAATGTAGGATGCAGGATGCATGGGGCTGATGCACAGGATGATTCAAGTAGAGGATGTGGGGTGGGAGGTGGGAGGGGGCTTCGGCATTGGGAGATTGTGTTCACCTATGGCTGATTCGTGTCAATGTATGGCAAAAAAATACAGTATCGCAATTAAAAAAATAAATAAATTTAATAAAAAATAAATAAATAAATAAATGAAAATGAACATCCATTAAATTTTTCAGTACAATAGTAATAGAAGAACAGGGATACAATCTAATAATTGGCATCAAAAATAACAAAGATTTCAGCTATCACTGCATTTAATGAACAAAGTCTGAATTGTTTTTCCTAAGATCAAGGATAAGGGAAAGGTTCCTACTCTCTCTATTTCTCTTCAACATTGGACTGGAAGCTCTCACAAGTGGAATAAAGCAAGAAATAATGTAAACAAACTACAGTTGGGAGGGAAAAACTTTAACTCTCTTCAGAGTAAATTATACAGAGAAAAACCTAAGGAATCTACAAAACCACCACTAGTGCATATAAGTCTGTGTTAGTCACTTAGTCCAACTCTTTGTGACCTCATGGACTAAAGCCTGCCTGGCTCCTCTGTTCTTGGAATTCCTCAGGCAAGAATGTTGGAGTGGGTTGCCATTTCCTTCTCTTAGGGACATATAAGTGAGGTTAGCATATTTGTAAAATACAAGTCAATATATAAAACGTCAAGTGTATTCTATATAGAGACAACAGACAATCAAAAATTGAATTAAACGTCATTCATAATAGCACCAAAAACAAAATATTTTGACAGGGAATTAACAAAATATGTATAAGACCTGTAAAATGGAAACTTTGCAATTTAATTTCTAAGAAAAGTAAAAGTCATAATTAAATGGAGACATGTACTAGGCTTACATATTTAAAGACTCAATAATGATAAGATTTCAATTCTATCGATCTTTAGATTCAAGGCAATCCTTGTTCACATGCCAGCAGGAAGTATGTAGAAAGTGAGAAACTGACTCAAAAACGTATACAGAGTAATGTCAGGAGGATAGCTTAGTAGGAGATCCCAGTCTCTAAGCCACCAATTGGAAAAACAACATAGTTCTGACACAGCTCAGGAGTCTACTTAAGAAGCTGAAGCAACACAGTAGTGTTGCAGGAAGGGGACCTCTTCCAGGGTTCAAAAAGAGGTGCTTGTCTAACACTCAGAAATAAATTGTCCGAGGAGACACACATGCCAATAAAGCAAGAGACTTTATTGATAAGGGGTGGCAGGGTAGTAAGCAGTAGGGAAAGGGAACCCAAGAGAACTGCTTTGCCACGTGGCTCGCAGTCTTTGATTTTATGGTGATTGGATTAGTTTCCATTCCAGTCTGTCTTAGTTCACTGATTCCTAGAATGTCGATGTTCACTCTTGTCATCTCCTGTTTGCCCACTTCCAATTTGCCTTGATTCATGGACCTAACATTCCAGGTTCCTATGCAATATTGCTCTTTACAGCATTGAACCTTGCTTCTATCACCAGTCCCATCCACAACTGGGTGTTGTTTTTGCTTTGGCTCCATCCTTTCATTCTTTCTGGAGTTATTTCTCCACTGATCTCCAGAAGCATATTGGACACCTACCGACCTGGGGAGTTCATCTTTCAGTGTCCTATCTTTTTGCCTGTTCACATTGTTCATGGGGTTCTCAAGACAAGAATACTGAAGAGGTTTGGCATTCCCTTCTCCAGTGATCCACATTCTGTCAGACCTCTCCACCATGACCTGTCCATCTTGGGTGGCCCCACACTGCATGGCTTAGTTTCACTGAGTTAGACAAGGCTGTGGTCCATGTGATCAGATTGGCTAGTTGTCTATGAGTGTGGTTTCAGTCTGTCTGCCCTCTGATGCCCTTTCTCAGGGCCTATCATAAGATGATAGGCCGTGGGTTTCTCTTACCTTGGACGTGGGGTATCTCTTCACAGCTGCTCAAGCAAAGCACAGCCGCTGCTCCTTACCTTGGAAGTGGGGTAACTCCTTTCAGCCACCACTCCTGACTTTGGACGTGGGGTAACTCCTCTTGGCCACTGCCCCTGACCTTGGACGTGGGGCAGCTCCTCTTGGCCACTCTTCTGCACCAATGTCGCAGTCACTATGGTTTTTCCAGTGATCATGTATGGATGTGAGAGTTGGACTATAAAGAAATCTGAGCACTGAAGAATTGATGCTTTTGAACTGCAGTGTTGGAGAAGACTCTTGAGAGTCCCTTGGACTGCAAGGAGATCCAACCAGTCCATTCTAAAGGAAATCAGTCCTGAATGTGCATTGGAAGGACTGATGCTGAAGGTGAAACACCAATACTTTGGCCACCTGATGTGAAGAGCTGACTCATTTGAAAAGACCCTGATGCTGGGGAAGATTGAGGGCAGGAGGAGAAGGGGACGACAGAGAATGAGATGGTTGGATGGCATCACCGACTCAATGGACATGGGTTTGGGTGAACTCCAGGAGTTGGTGATGGATAGGGAAGCTTAGTATGCTGTGGTTCATGAGGTCACAAAGAGTCAGACATGACTGAGCTACTGAACTAAAACTGGAACTGGATTAGTTTCCAGGTTGTTTTTGGCCAATCATTCTGTCAGTGTGTTTCCTGTAACAGTAACACCGATTAAAATGACCTAAAGCTGTGGACGAAACCAACATCCAGCACAACCACTGCACGAGACCAGCACTGTCAGCACAGAAGTTCTCACAGGATTTTACGTCTCAGGCTCCTGGTGCTGAGCCCCTCCACCCTCCCTAACAGGACCCATGACAGCTAGTGCCTCCCTGGAACTCAGCACAGCCATCATACATGCAGCAAAGCTAGTCCTGGTCCTGAAGCCAGGCATATACATGCCCCCAGCTCTGACCTCAGCAACTGAACTTGTGCCTGCATCCACCCCAGATCCTATCACAGACCCTGTCCTTGCTACTGTGCATATACTGCTGCCCTGTGCATTCACCTACGGACCCACAGCTGAGCATGTGCACATTTCTGGCACTAGCAATCACCACTGCCTGCCTTAGTCCCTCACTGTGTACCCAGAGTCAATGCTGAGGACCCCAACAGTTGTATTTCTGTACACTAAAAATGAAAGCTCCAAAAAGAAATTAAGAAAAGATTAAAACAACATAGGAATAGAATGAAACACAGAGGGGAAAGCCTTCTACCCTGAAAACTACAAAATATTGGTTGAAAAACATTAAAGAAGACACAAAGAAGTAGAACAACATTCCATATTCATCAACTGAAAGACTAATATTTTAAAAATATCCATACCACCCAAAATGATACAGTCAATGAAGTCCCTGTGTAAATCCCAAGGAATTCGTTACAGAACTAGAAAAATGGTCATAAAAATCATATGCAACTACTAAGGATTCTGAATAGCTAAAACAACCTTGAGAAAGAAAAGCAAACCTGGAGACACCACTCTTCCTCATTTCAAAACATATTACAAAGTTGCAAGGGAGGTGGGAGGGGGTTTAGGATGGGGTACATGTGTACACCCATGGCAGATTCTTATTGATGTATGGCAAAACCAATACAATATTGTAAAGTAATTACCTTTCAGTTACATTGAAACATGTGTAATATCATATATGAAATGAATCACTAGTCCAGATTTGATGCATGATACTGGATGCTTGGGGCTGGTGCACTAGGATGATCCAGAGGGATGGTACAGGGAGGGAAGAGGGAGGGGGACTCAGGATGGGGAACACGTGTATACCTATGGCGGATTCATGCTGATGTATGGCAAAACCAATACAATATTGTAAAGTAATTAACCTCCAAATAAATAAGTTAATTTAAAAAACTGTTTAAAAAATAAATAAAATAAAATAAATTTAAATTAAAAAAATCTAAAGAACCACACACAAGAAAAAAAATATTACAAAGTTGCAGTCATTAAAATAGTATGATACTGACATGTGGACTCATAGACCAGAGGAACATAATAGATAGCCCAGAAAACACACACACGCATGCAGTCAATTGATCTTTGACAAGGTTTGCAAGAATACAAAATGGAGAAAGATGGTCTTTTCCATAAATAGTGTGGGAACCACCAGATATAGAGAAGGAAAAGACTGAAATTTGATTCATATCTTACACCACACAAAAAAAAAGCATTTCAAAATAGGTTAATCCCAGAAACATAATGCCTAAAAATATAAAATTACTAGAAGGAATTATAGGGGAAAACAGTATGACATGAGTTTTGGTAATACTTTCTTGGATATTAAATCCAAAGCACAGCAACGAAAAAGAAAAGTGGGACAATGTAAAATAGAAGTCTTCCAAATAGCAAAGGAAATCATCAACAGAGTAAAAGGCCATCTATTTAATGGGAGCATATTTTCAAACACATGTCTGATAAAGAGTTAATATTCAAAACAAACAAGGATTCCTACACAAGGCTTCTCAGGGGATGCTAGTGGTAAAGAACCCGCCTGCCAATGCAGGAAAGATAATGAGACGTGGGTTCAATAGCTGGGTTAGGAATATCCTCTGGAGGGAGGGCATGGCAACCCACCCCACTATTCTTATCTGGAGACTCCCACAGACAGGAGAGCCAGGCACACTGCAGTCCATAGGGTTTCAAAGATTCCAACACGACTGAATCAACTTAGCTTGCAAGCACATAAACCAACATCTCCATATAGAAACGTCACGCAAGTGTATGTTCCTTGGTTCTTTGTCTCGTCACAACAAAGATTTGGAGTGACGGACATTAAAGCCCTCGCCACGTCACAGCTCTCAGGTCTTGGACAAACCGTGTTATAGCTCTTAGGCAAATCAGTGCTACAGCTCTATTTTATTTAGAAGATAGCAGGAGAATCCATCCTTGAAGCATGAGGGCATGCCAACCCAAAGACTTGAAGAGAAGAGAGTGGAGGAGCGCATGGGGGAGAGGGAGAGAGAGAAAGAGAGAGAGAGAGAGAGAGAGAGAGACGCTCATGCACGCAGGAGAGAAAGAAGAGAGAGAGAGAGAGAGAAAGCACACACATGCGGGAGAGAAGAGAGAGAGGGAGTGCTTTGGCTCTTCCTTTTATGTTTTCTTCCATCTGGGCCCGCCCTATGCAAATTGGGCTTAGCCAGGAGTGCTGTTTGTTCTACCTGAAGTCTTCACTCTGGTCCTCGGACCTTCCTTTGACCTTCCTTGTCTTAGCCACCGCCATTTTGGACTCCTTTTCCCTATATTCTACCTACCTAACATAAACACAAACATCTTATTTAAAAATAAGCATTGGACCTAAACTGACAATTGTCCAAAGATAAAAATACAGCTAACAGGTATATAAAATGTGCTCAATATCAATAATTATCAGGGAAATACAAACCAAAACCACACTGATATATCACTATCACTTTACACCTATTATAAAGGCCATTTAAAACAAAATACTCAAGTACTGGCATGGATATTGAGAAATCTGGAACTGAAGCTGGTACTGCCATTATAGATAACAGCATGGGGTGTCCTCAAAAGCCAAAAAATACAATTGCCATATGATCCACCAAACCTAATTCTGGGTCTTTGTCTTAAAGAATTATAATCAAGATCTCAGACAGATATTGCAATCCCAGGTTCACTGTAGCATTATTCACAAGAGCAAAGACAAACAAGATAAGCCAAATATCCAACAACAGATATATACCTGAAGAAAATTTGATATATACACAAATATACATAGTGGAATGTTGTTCAGTCTTTAAAAAAGAAAAAAAAAAACTATATACAATAAAATGGATAAAGCTTAAGGGCATTATTGCATGTAAACTAAGCCAGTTACAGAAAGACAGTTTCTGCACGATTCTACTCATATGCGGAAATATCTAAGTTAGGTAGTTAAACCCAGGAATTCCCTGGTGGTACAGTGGTTAGGACTCTGTTTCTCATTGCCGAGGGCCCGGATTCAATCCATGGTCAGGGAACTAAGAACTCAGAGGCTACATAGGTTGACCAAAATATTTTTTTAAAAATCTTTGAAGTATTTTTTAAGAAGTATTTGAATCTATAGAAACATAAAGAAGAATGTTGGTTACCAGGGACAGATAGTCCTTGTTTTTGTTGTTCAGTCACTTAGTTATGTCCAGCTCTTTGCAACTCCATGGACTGCAGAATGCCAGGCTTCCCTGTTCTTCACTACCTCTTGCAGTTTGCTCAAACTCATATCCATGAGTCGGTGATGCCATCCAACCATTTCATCCTCCATTGCTCCCTCTTCCAGCTAAGAGTCAGTTTCTAGGCAGGTTGATAAGAAGTCTGGGGGTCCCCAAGGAGAGAGGAGTCTGGGGTTCTCAAGGAGGAAGAAAGGACAAACGTTGTTTCCCTCTACATTCCTTAGTCTTAGTCACATAAAAAGTTTTTATCTTTAAGCCTCAAACTGATGATTACACAAAAAACAACTCAGTTTAAACTCTGCACTAAAGATTATATAACAACCATGTATCCTACTTAAGGACAGTTTCTCCTTCCTGAAAACCTTCTGGCTAATCCTGTTATTTTAAAATGTAAATTATGGGAGTGGGTCTAGTAAGATCTTCACAACCTTCAGACATTCTTTCAATTCATTGTAATAACTAATTAAAAGTATCTAATTCCCTTGCTAACACTAGCAAGGGGGCACTCTTTCTGTCCTCTTCTGATGTCTATGACAGAAGTTTTCTCTATCTCTTTTATTCTTTAATAAAACTTTATTACACAAAAGCTCTGAGCGATCAAGCCTCATCTCTGGCCCCAGATTGAATTCTTCTCCTCTGGAGGCCAAGAATCCCAGCGTCTTTTGTGTCAGCAACAACCTTTTGTCTTGGGGGCTCATCCAGGATTCTTCAGGACAAGGTAAGGATGCTTGGATACTAGTTCTTTGTTCTCCTAGTGAACACGTTTTCTGCTGTACTTTACTAACTCTACAGATTGCTTGTGTGAATGAATGACATGCCCTGCGTGAAGCAAATGAGGAGCCCTGCTCTGCAGTTCCGCGGTGACCTCATAGGGCTTATAGCAGAAATCTGTCGGGGGTTTTTACTGACCTGCCAATGCCAAGAGTTACCCAATGTCTCCTTCAAGGAATGGACCAGAAATAGGCAAAGCATGTGGAACAAACTCTCCTTTCTCAGTCAAACTTTCTGGTCTCTTTGACCGTTTCATAACTTCTTGGGAACTAGAACTACTAACCTATCTGTTGGATCAAAGACTTTCAAGGGACTTGTGGTCTACGCTGTTACTGTGTATTGTTATTTAGATCCCAGACTTGGACTGGTAGTCAGGAAGTGCTTAGCCTTGCTAGGAGTCAAAAATTCAGAAGCTAGATAGAGCTCTAGCTCCAAGAGTATGTCTAAGGTTAATGAGTACAATGAGTTTCTTTCTTTGGTAATGTTAGCTCTTAGTGGACCAGAGGAGGCTTTCCAGTGGCTTTTGTCCCAACTCCTTAGATATTCTTTCTGTGGAATCTGTGGGAATGAAATAGAAGGACTGGCCCATATTAGGACAAAAATCACTTTTTTCTCACTGGCCAGCCCTTCACCATCTCTTTTGCTATCACTTATACTGGTGTGGTGGACACTTGGAAGGAACATCTCAGTTTTATGTTTGTACCAGTCTTATTGTGGTCAGGAATATACTCAGCGTCAGGCACAGGCTCTCAGGGGATAAATGTTGCCCCCAACGGTCTTAGCTTGGGAGGCATTTCAGAAGGTTACTCTGATTGCACCCTGGGTGGCATCAGAGGCAAGTAAGGTTTTAATAGTGAGGAACTGGACATCAGTTGGGGATGCCATCAGGTCTACCGCTGGTGCATCTCCACCCTGTGTCGGTGGTAGAACTGCTAGGGAAGTGTATGGCGCTTGTGTTGGTAAGGAGCAGAGTAAGTCTAACCAGGGAAGAAAAAGTTTGATGGAAAGTCTGTCTACACCCCCATCTAAAGCAGGGAGGGATGCCTCCAGTAGAAAAATGGCGCTGGTCGCTTTTTTTTTCTCTTACAGATGGGAGCTAACAATTCCAATCTCACTCCTTTGAACTGTATCCTGGCATAGATTTGATCCCCAGAGCTAAAGAAGACACATCTGATCTTCTCATGAGATACTGCATGGCCATGGTATCCACTGGAGGATGGTGAATGGTGGCCAGTTGGAGGATCTGTTAATTATAATACTGTTTCACACTGGTTCTGTAGAAAACAAGAGAAATGGGTAGAAGTAGCATATTTAATACCATTTTTCTCTCTGCAAGATATACCAAACTTATGTCCTAAGGGTATAGATTTGGGTGTGAAACCTTCAGCCCCCTCTTGTCCTCCTACTTTTCCCCTGAACCCAGGGCTCCAAACTGAGCATGCTGAAAGTCTAGGAACCACCCCTGACCCAGCAAGGGTTGCCTTGGTCTCAGTAAAATTCCAAACTGAGATTCAGACAGCCCAAGTAGAGGTCCAAACAACCCCTGTCTCAGTACAACCTCAGACTACTCTGGTTTCAGTAGAAACTCAGACAATCGAAGTAAGAGAAGCTCAGACAGCAAAAACTAAGGGTGAAATACAGGATGAGATGGAGGATAGGAAATAGATAAAGAAAAGCAGGTTTCTCCAATCTATCCCTGGGATCATATGTGCAGAGCAGCCAGAGAGGCTGAGGAAGAGCCACACAAGCTGTTGCCTCTTAATGAAGCAGTCTATGAGAGTTAATAAGCCCTTTTCTTATCAAGAAATACAAAGTGTCAAGGAGGAATTGGGAAACTATTTAGAGGATCCAAAAAGTACATTGAAGCCTTTATGGTACCAACTGCTTTATGATCTTATATGGAAGGATGTGATGTATATCTTGGGACAAACGCTGACTTCTGACTCAAAAACTCGAGTTTTGGGGAAAGCTGTTGCTTATGGAGATGAATGGCTTGGTAATGAATCAGTAGGGAAGAGGGAGGACAAGATAGCCACCCTCCCCACTGGGAATCAGGCGGTCCCAACTATAGAACCAGACTGGGATTATAACATGCATACAGGAAGCTAGGATCAAAGTCATTTTTTCAGATGTATTCTTGAAGGACTCAGGCAAGTGCATGCTAAGACTTTAAACTATGCCAAATTGGCAAACATAGAACAGGAGGAGAAGGAAACTTCTGGTAATTCCTAGATAGACTGAGAGTGAAGGAGAAAACAGACAGAACAGGCTCTATCTTGAAAGCAGGATTCCATCTTGGGATGGACTATGGACTTTGAGCTATATGCCCAGTATCTATGGAAACAACATACCAACTAGAAAACCAGACCCCTGGATGGAAGGGCCCAAGGGCTCATACTTAAACTCTCCATTGCCTAAAAGAATACCCTAATTATCTGTGTAACCAAATAGAATCATAAATTCTATTATGCTTATTGGGGTATGACCACAGGCCTATTGATTGTCCACTGTTAATTACTTAGGCTTAAGGCATATGAATCATGCATTAATTTTGATAGTATCTTTCTTTTTTGTTCAGATTAGTTTCAGGGAATTTGGGGATGTGTGTTTGGACACCTACACTTAGGGTATATAAGGTTTTCACAAAAAGTGGTCCTTATCTAAGAAGAGAGTCTGCCTTGGGCCCGCCAGGGTAATAAACTGCACTCCACTATCTGCATTGTCCTTCTGAGTGAGTTTGTTTCCCAGAACGCATGGCTACAAACTTTGGTGCATTCTCCTCACTTTGAGGAGAGAGGTCCCGCTTGGGACTACTCCGAGGCCTTGTAGCTTGACTCTGCTAAAGGGGAAGATGCCTTGCCCTTCTGGAAGGATTCTGCTTCTCAATGCCTGGACCTTTCACTTTAGCAGGTAGTGGATGGGAGCAGGGGAACTGAGCGCTCAGGTGAGGAGGAACCCACCTGGCAGGGTGGAAGAGGGGCCCTGATCACCCCCTTGGGTGGGACTAGAAGGACGCACATGAGCCTGGAATAGGCAGGTGGTGGTGATTGCTTGGTACACAGATTGACAAGCATGTTAGGGCTTTGGAAGGAAGCAGTGTCCATGCCATCTTGGGGGAAATTATTACCAAGCAATCGCCAGGGGATTGTTAGGAGAAGAAACTTGGTCTTTGTGTGCTTGTATTCTTCCCTCCCCAAGAATGTGTCCCATCTGCTGTGAAATTCTTGACCCCCTTGGAATTGTCAGGCTAGAAGGAGGGGGATACATAAGTGAGTACGAATTGGCTTTTCCTGAGATGGCCTGGGATGTGGGATATTTAACCCATCTGTGTTTTCAGCTGCACCCAATCAAGCCCACCAAGCCAGAATGGACTTTAAAAGTTAAGAGAAACACTCTTGGACCATGTGGTGTTCTGGTTCAGTCGTGCCAACTGACAGGTGAAGACATGCCAATCCTCCTTCTCCCTCTGGGATCTGGCAGGTAAGGCTCTTCTCACCCCAGTTGGGAAGGAGGTGGAATGGCAATTTAAGTGTTTCACTGAGTGGAAATATCAGAAGTACATAGGGTACCAAGAACTTTGTAGACAGAATGAAAAGGAAAAGTAGAAGAAGGTCCTAGAAGGTAAGCAAGATGGGAGGAAATTAATCTAAGGCAACAGTATTGGAGTGTGTGATTAAAAATTCAAAGAAGGGATTTGGAGGAGACTATGAGTTCAGGATGATGCCTAACCACCTCCACATACTCTGTGAAGTCAAATGGCCCCCTATGGGAGTAGGATGGCCACCAGGGGACACCATGAACTTAAAAATAGTGGAAGAAGTCTATACAGTAGTCACAGGAGAGCTGGGACATCCGGATCAATATCCATATATTGACTCATGGCTAGGGTTAGCTCAAGACCCTCCTCCTTGGACGAGGTTCTGTATCCAGAAGGGAACGGGGAAAATATTAATGGCACAAAAATTGACTGATGATAAAAAATAGATTCTACAGGATTTGGACGGGGATGACCTGCCCCCTCCCCCATACTGGATGATGAAACGCCTGCCGCCTAGTGCTCCACCAGGATCGAAAGCTGCCCTAATGCCCAATCCAGGGCCAGGTGAAGCTCCTGCAGCAGCCGCTGCTTTTCCACCAACTCTCCCAGAGACTTAGAGCCACTGTTTTGGCAGGTTCTGATCCCAGCGATGGAGACCTCTGATCAATGCCCCCAGGATTCCACCTCAGCTGGACCTCCTAGATTGTATCCACCTCTCCTGGTGAGTGCTTATGGGGAGGGGGAAGAAAACACAGGAATTAGAGTCTGTGCTCTGCCAAGGAACAGGGGGAAAGAACCCCACTACAGATGCCCTTCAGAGAGCTACAACAGCCACTGGTTTAGGATGCATGTGGGCACTACCATCACCCCCTGCCATTTTCCTCTACAGATGTATTAAACTGGCAGAGACACACTCCACTGTAAGAAAATGCCGCGGGAAGGAAAAAGCCACCTCTAGGGACCGTTAGTGGAAAGGCCTTTATTGGGCGGTCGCTCCCGGGCAGAACTCCCGGGGGCAAGCGAGCGAGGGAACAAAGGGAGTCTGCGAGGTATGAGGGGTGGGGAGGGGGTTTTATAGCCAGGGCTGGCACTCAAGCCAGGTCCTCCCATATAAGGTAGAAAGCGCGGGCTACAGCGGTGATCGGTGTCCAAGGGCTCTGTGTCGGCACCTGATTGGGCCAGGATGCAGGGGTTGGCCCCCCGGAAGCCTGGTCCACTTCCGGTTCCTGTTTGGTCATTGTCCCGCCTCCGAGGCTTGTCTGCAGCACTTTTCAGGGGCGTGCCTCAGCCAGCCTGGGCGTGTCCTAACCTTTCATCCCGGCCTTTTGATATAGGACAAGGGGCGCCGATTCTCTCTGGCTACTTCCTGCTGAACGGGGGCGACGAGGGGTAGGGAGTGGCCGGGATGACAGGGGGCGTCTGCTGTTAAGTTTGTCACGGAGCATTTGTTGGAAGCCCTTGGTACTGCTGTCTCAACACCATCAGCTGGACCGTGTTGAGCCATTGCTTGATGAAGGCCAGGAGCTTATTTAAGATACAGGGCCTGATCTCCTGGGACCAAAGGCCGAGTTGGCCCCTTGCCGTCTGTCGGTTGTGGCAGAGCTCAGTCAGCCTTTTCTCTCAGCAAGGACCGCAGGAGGGAGAAGAGGGGGAGGTACCCCGCTAGTGGGGGTGCCTCTCCCTCCGGGAGATGGGTCAGGAGGTAGGGCCTGCCGTAAAGCAGCTCAAAGGGGGGTCAAACCCGTCCTTGCATGAGGCGTGGTGCGCATACGAGTGAGCGCCAGAGGAAGGAGGTCGACCCAAGACAGTTGAAGTTCCGAGGCAAGCTTGGTCAGGTGCGTCTTGATGATGCCGTTCACCCGCTCTACTTTGCCTGACGATTGAGGCCGATAGGGGATGTGGAGATGCCAGGCGATGCCCAAGGCTGCAGCCACCTGCTGGCAGATCTGTGAGATGAATGCAGGCCCATTGTCAGACTGAAGGGAGTTAGGTAACCCAAATCTGGGAATGAGATGGGTTGTTAAGACCTCTGCCACCACCGCCGCGGTTTCTCAGGCAGTGGGGAAGGCCTCAACCCAACCTGAGAAAGTGTCTACTAAGACCAGCAGATAGCGGTGACTTCGATGTCTAGGCATGTGAGTGAAGTCTATCTGCCAGTCCTGCCCAGGCAAGTGTCCCCTGAGTTGGTGCATGGTCTGAGGGGGCCTAAGTTCTCCCTGAGGAGAGGTTGAGGCACATGTCAAGCAAGAGCGGTGGACATCGTATACCGCACGCCTAAGATGCCAGGGGGGCAAAGATGGGACCAAGGAAAGAAAGGAGGGCCCTAGGTCCGATGTGCAGAGTGTTATGGATTTGAGATATGATGTCCTTTGCCTGGTGTTCAGGGAGTACCGGTTTGCCATGGAACAATATCCATCCCGACGGGTGTCTCTGAGCCCCCTCCTGTGCCAGCAAGGCTTTGGCCTCTTTGTCAGAGTATTTGGGACTGAAGGTGGATCTCAAAGCCAGCAAGGGCTCGGGGGCCTGTTGTAAGGCAATTTGTCGAGCCACTTGGTCGGCCATGTTGTTGCCCAAGGCAACTGAGTCATGAGTACTCTGATGTCCTTTACAGTGTATGATAGCTACTTCTACGGGTAAGGATAAGGCGTCTAACAATCGAGTAATGTGGGAGGCATTGCAGATGGGGGATCCCTTAGTGGTCAGGAAGCCCCGCTCTTTCCAGATTGCTGCGTGGGAATGGGCAATCAAGAAGGCATATTTAGAATCGGTGTAGATGTTGGCCCTCTTTCCTTTTGCCAGATGTAAGGCTCTAGTTAAGGCTGTTAATTCTGCCTTTGGGAGGTCGTCCCTGGAGCCAGGGGCTGGGCCTCCAGGACTCCTCGAGTGGTAACCACCGCATAGGCCGCCCTCCGGATCCCATCAGAGTCTTGCTTTGAACTTCCATCCACGAACAGTGTCAAATCGGGGTTTTGTAAGGGCTTGGCGAACAAATTGTGAGGCGGCTGCATGAGGGACTCAAGGGTCTCAATGCAGGAGTGAGCTGAGAGTTCCATAAAGGGAAGAGAAGGTAATGACGAGAGAGGATTTAGTTGCGGAGAACGATCCACAGAAACTTGTGGGTTATCTAGGAACACCAGATGGAACTGCTGGAGCTTAGAAGCACTGAGATCGGAAAGATATCTGGAAGCTAAAAGGTCATTTAGGCAATGAGGTGAAAAAATGGTCAGAGGTTGACCGTGGATCAGCATTTTTGCATCTGCATACAGCGTGGCCGCTGCCGCTTAGCGCCGCAAACAGGGAAACCATCCCCTGGCTGTGGGGTCCAGCTGTTTAGACACGTAAGCAACGGGCAGCAGCTCAGGGCCCACTGGTTGCACCAGGGCTCCAAAAGGTATTCCCCCTTTTTCATCTGTATATAAATGGTATGGATAGTTTGGGTTTGGAAGAAAGAGAGGAGGCGAATCCAGTAAAGTGGAGCGTAAAGCATGAAAGGCCTGAGCTACTTTGGCAGGGGAAGATAGTGGTCCTGTGGGAGTCTCTTTAGCTGCAGCATACAGAGGCTTGGCCAGCGTGGCGTAATTTGGGACCCAGTGTCGGAAAAATCCGGTCAGTCCTAAGAAAGATAATATCTGGTCTCCGTTAGTTGGAGGGTTAAGGGACCGGAGGAGGCTACACCGGTCTGCTGTCAGGGCCTTAGTTGTGGGAGTAATCTGAAGGCCTAAATAGACCACAGAGGTCTGAGTCAGTTGAGCCTTGGATTGTGAGGCTCTGTAGCCCTGAGAACCGAGGAAATTAAGAAGAGTCGCAGTGTGCCGTCTAGAAGTCTCTTCTGAGGGGCTGCAAAGGAGCAAGTCATCTACGTATTGGAGGAGAGTACTGGGACGAAGCGAGCACCTAGCCAGGTCTCGGGATAGAGCTTGTCCAAAATAATGGGGACTATCTCTGAATCCCTGAGGGAGTACAGTCCAGGTGAGCTGAGTGGTCAGTTGGGTGTCCGGATCAGTCCAGGTGAAAGCGAAGAGAAACTGGCAATCGGGATGAAGTGGGATGGTAAAGAAGGCATCTTTGAGGTCAATGACAGTGAAATAAGAAGTTTGAGGGGGAATAGAAGAAAGGAGGGTGTAAGGGTTAGGGACCAACGGATGGGCAGGGACCACCACCGTGTTAATTAGGCAAAGATCCTGCACCAGCCAGTAGTCACCGGAAGCCTTCCGGACAGGGAGGATGGGCGTGTTACAAGGGGAGGTCATGGGGATTAGGAGACCCTGTCCCATGAGACGGTCGATGATGGGCTTTAATCCCTTAAGGCTATGGATCGACAAGGGAAATTGGGGTCGAGCTGGAAAAGAGGTGGGATCTCTTAGCCGAATGAGGACTGGAGGGTGGTGCCGAGCCACCACCGGAACTCAGGTATCCCAGATCTCGGGACTAACAGGAGGAGTTAGGGGGTCCACAAGCAGCATCAGGAAGGCTCCCGACGTGGGGGCCGATCTGGGAGTCAGGTGGAGGGTGGCTTTTAGCTTGACGAGTATATCTCTCCCCAAAAGCAGGGTAGGGCAGGAAGGAATAACTAAAAAGGAGTGAGTGAACATGCAGGAATCTAATTGACAGGACAGTGGTTGGGTTTGGAGAGGACATGAAGGTCGGCCGTCAATTCCCATAACCGAAATCTGGGAAGGATGCAAAATGCCCCCAAAGGAAGGAAGGACCGAATAGGTAGCCCCGTATCAACCAGGAAGTTGATAGACTTACCCACTACCTGGAGCGTTACCCTGGGCTCGGCTTGGGTGATCGGGGTCCCCGAGTCTGGGCGGCATCAGTCTTCGTCGAAGTTCAGCAGCTCCAAAGCCGGAGTAGGGCAGGAAGTCTCCCTGGGGCACTCTGGTCCCCGGCCCCTAGAGGTCGGGGCCCAAGAGGCCTGGGGACAGTCACTAGCCCAGTGTCCTCGTCGCTTACACAATGGACATGGCTTAGAAGGAGGCCGCGGTTCGGGGCACATCCTGGCCCAGTGCCCTTCTTGGCCGCACTTGAAGCAGGCCCCCGGAGGGGGCTTTTGGGACCCCGAGCCCGCAGCCGGCCGCAGGGCCACCACCAAGGCTTGGGTTTGCTGATTAAAGAGGTTTGCCTGCTGGTTGAGGAGGTTAGCCTGAAACTCGGCCTTCTGTTTAAGCCTTGCCTTTCGGCTGGCCTCAGCAGTTTCTTCACGGGCATTGTAGACTTTAAATGCCGTTTTTACCAGATCTCGGATAGGGGTCTGAGGGCCATCCTCAGCCTTGGCCAGCTTTTTCCGGATATCAGGGGCAGACTGAGAGATAAAACGACTGGCCAAGGTGGCTGCCTCTACGGGGACTCAGGGGACAGCCTAGTGTATTGAATAAGGGCCTCAGTAAGCCGATTGAGGAACATGGCCGGATTTTCTTCAGGCCCCTGAGTCACATCGTCCAGCTTAAGGAAATTTACAACCTTATGAGAGGAAACCTCCATCCCGTCAATAAGGCACCCTATCATATAGCGTACTCGTTGCTGGCCACCACCCCCTCCTGATAGTTCCACTCAGGATCAACGTCAGGAACCACCCGAGCCCCCCGGGCGCTCGGGAGAGGGACTGGCAATGTGCCTCCTGATCGGCCTGAGCTCTGGCTGCCGTCCAGATGGCCTGCCTCTCTTCTGGGGTGGTAGAAGACCCCAAAATAACATAGATGTCCTGCCAGGTTAAAGCATAGGCGCGAGACAGGCCCGTGAACTGTTTGATATACTGAGTAGGATTGGAAGAGAAAGATCCCAGTTTGGCCTCAATCTGGGCCAGGTCCTGGAGGGAAAAGGGGACATGGACCTGGGCTAGGCCCTCAGCTCCGGCCACCTGTCGCAAGGGAAATAGCAAGGCTGGGGCAGAAGAAGGAGGGGGTGGAAGAAGGGGGTTCCTGTGGGCTGTTGTGAGAGCGAGTGTGGGAACTAACCGGAGAAGGCAGGGGGGGCGCCGACGGGAGGGGAGGATAAAGAATAGGACCAGGCGTTGCCCGAGTCGGTGCTGGGGGAGGAGCCTCCAGGGCGGGCGCAGAGGTTGGAGTAGGTGAGGCAGAGGGAGTAGGCGGGGCGGAGGAGGTAGGAGCCAGGGTGGAAGCGTATGGAGGAGGAGCGGTCAGTTCTTCTGGGGGGATGGTAAAAGCCAAGGCTTCGGAGGAGGAAGGAATGGGCTTGGCCTGTGGGGGGGGTCGGGGGAGCCATAGTGAGCAAAATCTGGTTAGGGGCGCAGGTAGTGCATAGGGTAGGGCGGGAGCGCAATGCCCAAAAGGCCTGGACATAAGGGACCTCAGACCATTTTCCCGTTCTCCGGCAGTAATTATCTAAATCACGGAGGACGTTAAAGTCTAATGTCCCTGCGGCCAGCCATTGTGAGCCATTATCTAGAGAATACTGAGGCCAGGCCTGCGAACACAAAAAAAGTAAGCTGTTTGGGGCGGATATATCCCTTTAGTCCCAGGGTCCGCAGATTAGCTAACAGATACTCCAAGGGAGTGGAATATTGGGGTTCGGGTTTGGAGGCTGTCGATCCCATGGCAACCACGTACAGTGGAGGTGAACCCCGGTATCCAAACGTCTTTGGATACGCTGAGGGAAGCTGGAGGTCCAGGCAGCCGGTCGGAACATCTTCCTCACGGACTGCCGGACCGAAGGAGGCCGAAGCCGGAGGTCCACGCAGTTGATCGGGACATCTCCCTCACGAACTGGTGACCTGGGGAGGGGGGCCGAAGCCAGAGGCCGAAGCCGGAGGGGAGGCCGAAGCCGGAGGGAGGCCGAAGCCGGAGGTCTATCAGTCGCTAGGGACGTCTCCCTCACGAACTGATGACCAGGAGGGCCCAGTAAGTGCGCACCCGTTACAGGGCCCTAGGAAGTGGTCACCAGGGGAGGGCAGGCCCCAAAGCCGAAGGGACTTACCCCGTATTCTGCCGTCCGGGAGGTTGGTCAGTTGCCTGGGTCCGGGGCTACCGCGGCGGTGGAGCTCGAGGGGACCTCAACGGCAAGTGCTGGAGGCCCTCACCTCGAGCCCCACGTTGGGCGCCAGATGTAAGAAAATGCCACGGGAAGGAAAAAGCCACCTCCAGGGACCGTTAGTGGAAAGGCCTTTATTGGGCGGTCGCTCCCGGGCAGAACTCCCGGGGGCAAGCGAGCGAGGGAACAAAGAGAGTCTGCGAGGTATGAGGGGTGGGGAGGGGGTTTTATAGCCAGGGCTGGCACTCAAGCCAGGTCCTCCCATATAAGGTAGAAAGCGCGGGCTACAGCGGTGATCGGTGTCCAAGGGCTCTGTGTCGGCACCTGATTGGGCCAGGATGCAGGGGGTTGGCCCCCGGAAGCCTGGTCCACTTCCGGTTCCTGTTTGGTCATTGTCCCACCTCCGAGGCTTGTCTGCAGCACTTTTCGGGGGCGTGCCTCAGCCAGCCTGGGCGTGTCCTAACCTTTCATCCACCATACTCAGGGGAGCCACAAGGCATGAATAGTCTAACCATACTCGGGGAGCCACAAGGCATGAATAGTCTAATGGAGACTATTTTTCAAACCCACAGCCCTACATGGGATGACATAATCTAACTACTAGTCTCCCTTTTCAGCACTGAGGAAAGACACAGGATCCTAACTGGGGCCAGAAAATGGTTAAGAGAAATGGCACCTGAGGGTACTGCAACCCTGCAGCAGTGGGCAGAACTAGCCACCCCTGGTGAGAGGCTCAACTGGGACTAACACACAAGGGGATTCCCATAAGGAAAACAGCTGATCTTTCAACGGAAACTCTTCAGGCCAGGAGGGAATGGCAGGACATATTTAGAGTGATGAAAGAAAATAACCTACAGCCCAGATTACTGTACCCAGAAAGGCTCTCACTTAAATATGAAGGAGAAATAAAAAGCTTTACAGACAAGCAAAAGCTGAGAGAATTTAGCAACACTAACCAGCTCTCCAACAAATGCTAAAGGATCTTCTCTAGACAGGAAACGCAGAAAGGGTGTATAAACTCGAACCCAAAACAATGAAGTAAATGACAACAGGATCATATTTATCAATAATTATCTTAAATGTAAATGGGTTGAATGCCCCAACCAAAAGACAGAATGGCTGAATGGATGACAAAAACAAGACCCCTATATATGTTGTCTACAAGAGACCCACCTCAAAACAGGGGCACATACATACTGAAAGTGAAGGGCTGGAAAAAGATATCCCACAAATTAGAAACCAAAAGAAAGCAGGAGTAGAAATACTCATATCATATAAAATAGACTTTAAAACAAAGGCTGTGAAAAGAGACAAAGAAGGACACTACATAATGATCAAAGGATCAATCCAAGAAGAAGATATAACAATTATAAATATATATGCACCCAACATAGGAGCACCACAATATGTAAGGCAAATTCTAACAAGTATGAAAGGGGAAATTAACAATAACACAGTAATAGTGGGAGACTTTAATACTCCACTCATACCTATGGATAGATCAACTAAACAGAAAATTAACAAGGAAACACAAACTTTAAATGATACAAAGACCAGTTAGACTAATTGATATCTATAGGACATTTCACCACAAAACAATAAATTTCACCTTTTTCTCAAGTGCACACAGAACCTTCTCCAGGATAGATCACATCCTGGCCCATAAATCTAGCCTTTGTAAATTAAAAAAAAATTGAAATCATTCCAAGCATCTTTTCTGACCACAATGCAGTAAGATTAGATCTCAATTACAGGAGAAAAACTATTAAAAATCCCCAAATATGGAGGCTGAACAACATGCTGCTGAATAACTGACAAATCACAGAATAAATCAAAAAGAAATCAAAATATTCATGGAAAAGAATGAAAATGAAAACACAAAAATCCAAAATTTATGGGACACTGTAAAAGCAATGCTAAGGGAAAGGTTCATAGCAATACAGGCTTACCTCAAGAAACAAGAAAAAAGTCAAATAAATAACCTAACTCTACATGTTAAGCAACTAGAAAAGGAAGAAATGAAGAACCTCAGGGATAGTAGAAGGAAAGAAATCTTTAAAATTAGGGCAGAAATAAATGCAAAAGTACAAAAAAAGAAAAAGAAAGACCATAGCAAAAATCAACAAAGCTGATTCTTTGCGAAGATAAATAAAATTAACAAACCAATAGCCAGACTCATCAAGAAACAAAGGGAGAAAATCAAATCAACAAAACTAGAAATGAAAATGGAGAAACCACAACAGACAACACAGAAATACAAAGGATCATAAGAGACTATCAGCAACTATATGCCAATAAAATAGACAATTTAGAAGAAATGGACAAATTCTTAGAAAAGTATAACTTTCCAAAACTGAACCAGGAAGAAACAGAAAATCTTAACAGACCCATCACAAGCACAGAAATGAAAACTGTAATCAGAAATCTTCCAGCAAACAAAAGCCCAGGACCAGACGGCTTCACAGCTGAATTCTACCGAAAATTTAGAGAAGAGCTAACACCTATCCTAGTCAAACTCTTCAGAAAATTGCAGATGAAGATAAACTTCCAAACTCATTCTAAAAAATAAATAAAAATTAAAAAAAATTTTAAAGTGAGCATATATAAGAAAGAAGAGCTGCAAAGAGAATGATCTTTGATAAAGGATACAACCTGGAAGACCTAAGAAGTATCTTCCAGTAAAGCAGGAGAAAAACAAGAAACTGCAATGTCATGAAAGTTAAACTGATTTCCTCGAGTGTGTGCCCAGCAGTGGGATTGCTGGGTCATAAGGCAGTTCTATTTGCAATTTTTTGAGGAATCTCCACACTGTTTTCCTTATTGGCTGTACTACTTTGCATTCCCATCAACAGTGTAAGAGGGTTCCCTTTTCTCCACATCCTCTCCAGCATTTATTGCTTGTAGACTTTTGGATCGCAGCCATTCTGACTGGTGTGAAATGGTTCCTCACTGTGGTCTTGATTTGCATTTCTCTCATAATGAGTGATGTTGAGCATCTTTTCATGTGTTTGTTAGCCATCTGTGTGTATTCTTTGGAGAAATGCCTATTTAGTTCTTTGGCCCATTTTTTTATTGGATCGTTTATTTTTCTGGAGTTGAGCTGTATACGTTGCTTGTATATTTTTGAGATTAGTTGTTTGTCAGTTGCTTCAGTTGCTATTGTTTTCTCCCATTCAGAAGGCTGTCTTTTCACCTTACTTATAGTTTCCTTTGTTGTGCAGAAGCTTTTAATTTTAATTAGATCCCATTTGTTTATCTGTGCTTTTATTTCCAGTATACTGGGAGTGCTGTGATTTATGTCGGAGAGTGTTTTGCCTATGTTCTCCTCTAGGAGTTTTATAGTTTCTAGCCTTACGTTTAGATCTTTAATCCATTTTGAGTTTATTTTTGTGTGTGGTGTTAGAAATTGATCTAGTTTCATTCTTTTACAAGTGGTTGACCAGTTTTCCCAGCACCACCTGTAAAAGAGATTGTCTTTACTCTATTGTATATTCTTGCTTCCTTTGTCGAAGATAAGGTGTCCATAGGTGTGTGGATTTATCTCTGGGCTTTCTATTTTGTTCCATTGATCTATATTTCTGTCTTTGTGCCAGTACCATACTGTCTTAATGACTGTGGCTTTGTAGTAGAGCCTGAAGTCAGGCAAGTTGATTCCTCCCGTTCCATCCTTCTTTCTCAAGATTGCTTTTGCTATTTGAGGTTTTTTGTATTTCCATACAAATCTTGAAATTATTTGTTCTAGTTCTGTGAAAAATACCGCTGGTAGCTTGATAGGGATTGCATTGAATCTGTAGATTGCTTTGGGTAGTATACTCATTTTCACTATATTGATTCTTCCAATCCATGAACATGGTGTATTTCTCCATCTGTTAGTGTCGTCTTTGATTTCTTTCATCAGTGTTTTATAGTTTTCAATATATAGGTCTTTAGTTTCTTTAGGTAGGTATATTCCTAAGTATTTTATCCTTTTCATTGCAATGGTGAATGGAATTGTTTCCTTAGCTTCTTTGCTGTGGTACATATACACAATGGAGTATTACCCAGCCCTTAAAAACAATAAATTTGAATCAGTTCTAATGAGATGGATGAAACTGGAGCCGATTATACAGAGTGAAGTAAGCCAGAAAGAAAAACACCAATACAGTATACTGACACATATATATGGAATTTAGAAAGATAGTAATGACGACCCTGTATGTGAGACAATAAAGAGACACAGATGTATAGAACGGACTTTTGGCCTCAAAGAGAGAGGGAGAGGGTGGGATGATTTGGGAGAATGGCATTGAAACATGTATACTATCATGTAAGAAACAAATCACCAGTCTGTGTCAATACAGGACACAGGATGCTTGGGGCTGGTGCATGGGGATGATCCAGAGAGATGATATGGGGTAGAGGGGTGGAAGGGTGGGGGAGGTTTCAGGATTGGGAGCTCAAGTACACCTGTGGCTGATTCATGTCAATGTATGGCAAAACCAATACAGTATTGTAAAGTAGAATAAAGTAAAAATAAAATGAAAAAATTTTTTTTAAAGTTAAACTGAAAAAGTGGGGAGGGGGTGGAGAAGAAATGAGCTGTGACAAATGAATAATCAAACATAGAATTATGGCAATTAAATCTTTATTCTACATAAATCCACAGGTGCCAGGGTCCAGCCCTGGTGGATCCAGGGTAATTTGAAGGTGGGGGTGGAGTAGGCATCCTAGCAAAAACTATCTAATTACAGATAGAGAGGGACTAGGAATTTAGCAAAGAAAAAGAGGCCAAATAACTTGGTTAACACAGGGTACCAATCACCACCTACATAGGCTGCAGGCATCTTCCTGTTCTCCCGAAGGAGAGGAGGCACTGGGGCCCCCAGTCTGATCTTAGAAGCCCAGGCAAAATTAGTAGGCTTGGTGGGTCCTATGCACCAGATGGGAATTCGGCCAGAAAATAGTAGGAGAGAGAGAAAGGGGCTGAATAACTGGTTTATGTGGGGTACCAATAAAATTCTGGACAAGGAATTTGCACCATCTGCGTTGGGCCACTGGTGCCACGTGTGGGCTTGAAAACCGGGGCAAATAAGCAGACACGGAGGGCACCCACTCTCCAGATCGGAATTCAGCCAGAAAATTGGGGAGCAGAAAGGAACGACATGAGGGAATCAGTCTTTCCAGAACTGATCTGATTTCTTTATTTTTCAGGTTTGTTTATATACCTTTTGTTACACATAGGGATGAATATAGAGTCATGCGGGGGTCAGCAGACCTGACCCTTGTCACAATCAGGTGTTTCATATAAAATTATACAAAGATCTTATGAGTTTTTACATCATTTTCTGACCATGAGGCCTGCTGACATATTATGGCCCTTTCTGATACCGCTCAGTTAACCAGAAAATTTATTTTTCCAGGAGTGATTTTTTCAGGCACCACCCTCCAAATAAAGTTGCATTCCTATAGGGTGAGGGTGTAGTGAGTTACAATCAAGAAAGGAATTTACTTAACCTAAGGTTTAACATGATTAGTCTTAAAGGTTAATACTTATTTCTCTTATATGCTTAAAGGTTAATACTTATTTCTCCTATATGCTAGTTACATTCATTATAAGGACAGGGAATATGGAGATTTAGCAGCAAACATCAGCCCAACAAATGAAAATCCTTTTACCAATGTTCCCCTTAAGATCTACTTAGTCTTAAGATAGTGATAAAGTTACGTTTTTACATAGCAAGGACACAGTGATTTATAACAAAGTACAGTGGTCTATAACAAAAGAGAAAATCATTAACTCAAAAAGTATAATATTGCTAACATCAAAAACTACTGTATTTCCTTTTCTATATTCCAAATACATTGATTAATATATTCCCAGGTGCCTAAGGATATGGAGGCCTGGCGGCAACCAAATGAGAAAAGCGCTATGCTAATACTCCAAACTCTCTGTGCTGTTTATGGTTGAGAGGTTGTCATGCAAATAGTCTGTCGGCAGAGAGGTTTGACCTGAGACACTCTTGTCACACCCAGGGCAGGGAATTAGTAGTAATTATTGACATGACAAATGAAAAAACCCTTCACCAATATAATTCCTAATCAACCCACTAATACTATACTAATAATCTTCTAACTTCTCAAAAGAGTCTGTATTTAGAAAGTTTTAAAGCATCCCATGCCTCTCACAGCTGGGAGGCTGTAAACAATCACATGCGGCCTGACGAACCTGATCAGGCAGGCTACAGAACCTTCAGAGTTTGTAAGTTGAAACACTCCTGTCACGCCCAGGAATTTTTATTAACTGGGGCTGCAAGTTAACTCCTTCTCCGAGAGAAATGGTTATGGGAGAGAGCCCCCCAAAGTCAGAGGTGTAGGTGAGAGCACAAGACAGACTCTGGTTTTGGGGTTAGATGCTCGGGAGCAGGGGAATTTCCTGAGGCTTGATCACACCTTTGCATATGCCAAAGCCCCGTTCCTCATGACCTTTGCCATGTGCGGAGTTCCTCATGCGGGCCCCCAACACACAGGAAAAGGCTCTGCAGATACATCTAGATTGTTTTAATGTTAACTCATTTTTCTTAACACCATTTTTAAAAATACCCATTTCTTCTTCAAGATTCAATAAACTATTAGTATTATATCTTAAACTAAATTTGACTCTATGTATGGGTTTTCTCTTCTCTCAGTATGACCATGTATCTATTCTCCACTAAAACTTGACAATTTATGGAGACTTATTTCTGTCGCAAAAATGTGGTGAAAACAATCCTCTGGATAGTTTCAATTTATCTCAATTTTTTGGTTGACATCAAAAATTTAGTTTCTGAGAGTAAACATTAAGTAAATCTTCATGAGAACAAAGGTTAATTTAGATGGATTTGGGAAGGGTTGACATTGCTATGATATCAGTTTATCTCATACAAGGATACAATTTAGCCCTTAAGCTGTTCAATTTGTATCTTGTATATTTCAACAGAATTTTAGACCTCTTTAGTATGACTTGAGGCCTTCCTTTGTGGCTCATACAAGGTAAAGAATCTCCCTGTAATGCAGGAGACCTGGGTTCGATCCCTGGGTTGGTAAGATCCCCCAGATAAGGGAACAGCTACCCATTCCAGTATTCTTGTCTGGAGAATTCCATGGACAGAGGAGCCTGGCAGGCTACATGGGGTCGGAAAGAGTCAGACACAACTGCTTGATTTTCACTTTCACTTTCACAGTATGACCTTAACACTTAATACTAACTCCAGCAGAGTGTCCAGCACTTGGTAGATGTAAATCAAGGTGTAGGAAGAGCAAACAGTGAATTTAAATGCCTAATTTAGGCAGTAGGTCAAAGAAGATCCAGGACTCAAGGCCCTGGCTACTTAGCATCAAGTCCCAAGTTCAGCTCCTGGTATGTGACCTTAGTACATCTGCCTGGCCAGAAGATAGAGAGATTTTTATCAGTTATGCCACTCTTTCTGTGGGTCATACTGAGAGTAGCCTGACAATGACCTAGACCCTAAGAAACTGGAATAAAACCTAATCCCATCCTGGTAGCTTCACAAATCTCCTATTGTAAAGCAACTATCTATTTCATGCCTTTACAAGTAGGTTGGAGGGTTCAGGACACGTGCCCTATATGGCACATCCTTCAATTCACACTTCACAGCATGAGCTGCTTCCACAGAAACAACATTCTCCCTGGGGTAGTTTTTCTATACACTTCCTTCTTCCTGGTCCAACACTTCATGGAGGTCCTGGTCCCCGTGGCAGCACCAAGAACAGCACTGGCACTTAGTGACCCGGAAGAAATCTTGGACTAGAAGTAGAAAATGGCAAATGCCGCTAGGAGGAAGAGGGGACCTGTGATGACCCTCTCAAGTCATCTCAGGAGTCACCATTCAATAAGCAGAGGGATATTTAAAGGACTGGAAGTTCTGCCACTGTGCTGAAGGCCAGAGTAGGAGATATACCATCTATGTCCACAAACAACAATTTCATCCTTAAAAGCTATTGGCTATAATCTTGTTATAAACTATGTTACTGGCTTAATCTTGACACACAATCCCCATTTAGCAGATGACAAAATGACTTGAAAAAGTTAAACAAACTTGCCCAAGTTTCCACAGCTTGCCAGGGACAGGGCCTAGCTTTACCATTATTCTGTCTGATTCTGGTTCCCATGCTGTCAGTGATCACATGTGTCACTTCTCACCATCTCCCAAGACCTCCTGCCCCACATCCTCCCCAGAGCACACACACACGTGGCACACTGAGCAATACGGCAGTGATTTTATTAGAGTAAGTCTCATAGAGACCCCATCAGGTGGGACAGGTATCTGGATTCCAGCTTCAGTTGAGGAGAACAGGGCAGGAAGCTTGAGTGCACGCTGGCATCCCTGGGAAAGATCATCTCACCAAAGATGTCACACTGAGAAGTAATCCTGAAACAGCGTTCAACACTGTGGACACTCTATAGCCAGAGCAATCCTCATTTAAAATGATGGAACTCTGGGAGGGAATAGGAGGAGAAAAGACAGGATCTGAGCCCACAGGCAGGCGATCCTGTCTCCCCAGGATCACCTCACCCTCAGGGATTCAGCCCCATCCCCAGTAAGAACCTCTGCCCACAGACCCACCACTGGACAAGGGGCTGCCAGGGGGACAAGGCACCAGGGGGAGGGTGGCTCCCTAACAGCCCAAACACAGGTGTCAGGAGGAAGACAGAGTCACCAACCATGCCAGGGAGGGGAGAAGATGACAAGGGTCAGCAGGGCACAGCCGGGACTAGTCCTGAGGGAGGAGCAAGGTGCTGGAGCCCAGGTTTGGGTCACACCTTTTGCACCTGAGCCTCTCTGTCAGGTGTGCTGGGTGGACTAATGTGCACGCAGGTGTCGTAAACAAACCCATGTGCTCTGTGTGCTCCTATTAGTGCATCAAACTCTGTTTGTAGAAAACCTCTCATTTTGAACAGTCAACAATTTGAGGAAAATATGTTGAGAAAGACTATTCACAATCTCCAGTATTACTTAACAAGAACAAAAAAGGAAAGATGGTTCTTTGGGAGATGCACTGCTTGCTCAGGTGAGCAGTCACAGATACCTAGAATCCACAGGAGCCTCAGGCACCAAAACACCACAGTGAAAATTCTGGCTTGTAGACATGGAGAGGATGTGGGTGGAAATGGGGCTCTGAGCCAGAGCAATGGCCATCAGAGTGGGAACAAGAAGTGACAAAACCACAGGCCAGAAACTTCACAAAGCCAGGGAGTCTCATGCTGGAAAGAAACTCTAAAGCCAGGGGCTCCTTTTCAATATTCCTAAAGTAGAGCTGACAAGACTCTTACATATGTGTGAGCTGAATGCTTCATTTCCTGCCAAACATTAAAATTCTACTCCTCCAATACTAGCTCCTCTCACTGAGGAAAAAAAAAATCATATGACTCAAGACACTTGGCCTACTGTGTTGATATTGCAACCCTATTCTGTGTGTGAGTTTACTGGTATGATGCAGGCATATTCAGTAACAAGAGGCTGGATGTGCAGATGGACTGCAGTTATATATTACAGGTGTTGCAGGGTGAAGCAAAGGGTTTATGTGCTTCTTTGTTTATAGCTCTTGTCTGTCACATATCCCATGTCTGCATGATCTATTCCCTTGTGGCATACTGCACTATGCATGTGAGTGACAGGGCAGGGTAAGGGATGAAGAGAGTCAGTTACCACAAGTTCTATAATGAAAAGCTTGGCACGAATTCCATTCTCATTGAAGCAATCCTGGAGTTTTCCGATAGCTTCCTTTTCCTCATCAGTAGCATCAACCAAATCGAACGTTGAGTTCAACAATGTTTTGCTTCCAATAAAAATCGTACCAACCGCTCCATAGAACACAGGGCAGGCTTCCGCTGAAAGCACAGACAGAAAGCATCTTATCAAGAGGATTACCAGAGTAGGAGGTTCCTGTTTCTCACCACTTGATAGAACTCACATCCAAAGCTTCCAGACTCACCTCCCACAGAGACCTGCCCTCTCCCAGGACTGCTTACATTCCAGACAGAAAACCATCCAGCAGAAGGGAGCAGTAAGAGGGAGTAGGCCTGGAGACCCTTCTGCCCTTGACCACCGCCCCAGGCATACCAGCCTGCTTCCTCCCTTCCAATGAGCACCAATACCCCCAAACTAACTGTCCCCCAGTGTGTGCATAGCTAATAACCCTTCCAACTCCACACCACTCCTTCCATTCAAAGGCTGAAAGCCTCAAGGAGTTTGTGCAGGATTCCTGGGCACTGATCAGACAGCTGCCCTCAGAATCTGCTCCTAGAAGTGGTGTGGACAGGACTAGGAAGGATGCAGTGAGACGGCACTGAGCAAGGATCAGGAGGGCCATCTGGACCCTCCTTCCCTACCCTCATGTGTCTCAAAGGTCAGCTCTCTGGTCACCAGCAAGGCCAGCAAAAGCAGTGCTCCCTTCATCGTGGTGGCAGCTGGAGTGCTCTGCTCAGGGCAGGGTTCCTGTCACTTTAAAAACCCTAGCTCCTTGGGCTCAGCCCAAACCCCTCCCAAAGAGGAACACAGTCCTGTGGCCAGGCTCCTGGAACATGTGGTTCCCTTGTCCTTGGGGTGTTAACTGTGGGAAGCCCTTTCCTCTCTGAGAGCAGAGCTTCTGGAGACCATGTCGGGGTATCTTTGCCAAAGATCAAGGGGAGTTGATGAAACCATGTACAAGCCCCTGTGACCTTGTCTTTTGAAGTAAAATGCTGACTCAAGAGTTAATGACTGGGAAATGTGAAGATGTAGAAAGAATAGCTGTTGGGCTGGGGAACTGGTAACAATTTAGACTATAATTCTGCAACATAACAGAATCTCCAAACTCCAAGTTTCCTAGAATATACAATGGCCTGACACATATTCCTAAGTTGTTTTTACAGAAAGTAGACACCCCTCCAGATGAAATCTGCTGACCACAAGAACATTGACTATAAACTGGCTGAAACCAAAAGGTTGATGATGCTTAAAAATTCACCTTGATGCCAATCCATGCAAGAACTGTTCACCAGCTGATCATGCCCTGCCCCTTAAACACTATAAAACTCCTCACTACTTACCCTAAGGTGGTTCACATGGTCTTCAGGACATTAGCCCACTGTGTTCACCTCTGCCTGGCAAAGCAATAAAACTACTCTTTCCTACTTCATTCAAAATGCTGTTTCTGTGTTTCTATTTGGCACCAGAGAACAGAGGCTGTGATTACAGCAATACTGACATTTCTAAGTGATTCCATTTGGAGCCAAGTGCTCTGTTGTCCCAGCCCCAATGATCACCTGGTTTCCTGATCAACCTTCCCCCAACCTATCCGGGTTCCAAGGGCAGCATTCTCCCAGACTGAGCAGACAGAATCACAAAAGAGCCAAAGACAGGTCTACACCACTGTCAGGTAGAAAAAAAGGTCATCTAGAGTCCTTCCTTTTCCCCAAATTTAAGTCCTGGAGATAAGAATGCACATAAAATTGTGCATTGGGGCCTTGCTGAAGGGGCCTTACTGAAGCCCTTGAATATCTTAACATCTTCAGTCTCTAGACTGGGCCCCAAGCAATGGTGGACAATCAACCTTGGCTCCAAAATATTCCCAACAAGGAACTCATAGGACTTACAGCCATGTAGGTTTTCACTGGGCTTCTAATTCTGTTAATTTCACATCATGCTACCAGTCTTTCTCAAACCCTTATGAGAACAAGTTCCTGGGCACATTCTTGACCCCTCGTGGTCTAGCCTTGCCCTTTCTGATTGTCTTATCCTCTTCCATCAGTGAGCCTGATCTCAAGAGGTACCTGAACTGCACAATTTATCCAGAAACATCAGCCAGCAGCTGTGGGGCTGTAAGGTTTGTCTCTCGCATCAAAGACTCTGAGGTCCACAGTCCTACAGGCCACTGGGGATGGGAGTTCTAAGGCCAAGAGTCCTGGGTTCACCAGAGGCAGCACTCCGTGTGTGAAAACTCTTTCAAGAGTCCAACTCAGATTTTCACATTAGGAGAGCAGTTTGTTTGTACAGATATAATGAAATGGACCTTGAAATTCTAAAAGGAAGTCTGAGAAGCTCCTACTGACAAATTGGAAAAGGTTTGATGGACAATATAAATAACAGAGTGTTGGATGATAATCCAAAGTATACAGTAATATGTGTGAGTCCACACTAATATGCATGAGTCCACACTAATAAAATAAATGATTAAGTAAATAAATAGGAACTTCCCTGGTGTCCAGTGGTTAAGAATCTGCCCTCTGATGCAGTGGTAATTGGTTCAATCCCTGGTCAGGGGCTTAAGCTCCCCATGCCCTGGGGCAAATAAGACCCTCCTACTGCAACTAGAGAGACTGTCCTCTTCAAAGAGAAGTCCGACATGCCGCAACAAGACCTAGCACACCTTGTCTTCACACTCTCTCCAGCATTTACTGTTTGTAGACTTTTTGACAATGGCCATTCTAACTGGTGTGAGGTGGTATCTCATTTCAGTTTTGATTTGCATTTCTCTAATATTGAGCAATGTTGAGCATCTTTTCATGTGTTTGTTAGCCATCTATATGTTTTTGGAGAAATGTCTTTTAGGTCTTTTTCACACTCTTTGATTGGGTTGTTTGTTTTTCTGGTATTGAATTGCATGAGCTGCTTGCATATTTTGGAAACTGATCTCGTGTCAGTTTGCTATTATTTTCTCCCATTCTGAGGGTTGTCTTTTCACCTTGTTTGTAGTTTCCTTTGATGTGCAAAAGCTTTTAAGTTTAGGTCCCACTTGTTTGTTTTTGGTTTTACTTCCATTACTTTAGGAGGTGGGTAATAGAGGATCTTGCTTTGATTCATGTGTGCTGCCTGTTTTCCTCTAAGACTTTTAAAGTTTCTGGTCTTACACTTAGGTCTTTAATCCATTTTGAGTTTATCTCTGTGTATGGAAGTGTTCTAATTTCATTCTCTTGCATGCAGCTGTCCAGTTTTCCCAGCACCATTTATTGAAGAGGCTATCTTATCTCCATTGTATATTCTTGCCTCCTTTGTAGAAAATAAGGTACCAGTAGGTGTTGGGCTTATCTCTGTGCTCTCTAGCTTGTTCCATTGGTCTATATTTCTGTTTTTGTGCCAGTGCCATACTCTCTTGATGACTGTAGCTTTGTAGTATAGGAGAAAAGGGAACTCTCCTGCATTGCTGGTGGGAATGTAAATTGATACAGCCACTATGAAAGATGGTATGAAGATTCCTTTAAAAAGCTAGGAATAAACCCACCATATGACCTAGCAATCCCACTGCTAGGCATACCCTGAGAAAACCCAAACTGAAAAAGACACATGTACCCCATAGTTCACTGCAGCACTATTTACAATAGCTAGAACATGGAAGCAACCTAGATGCCCATCAACAGATGAATGGATAAAGACGTTGTGGTACATATGTACAATGGAATACATATGTACAGCCATAAAAAGGAACTGCATTTCAGACTCGTTTGTTGACTATGATGCTACTTCATTTCTTCTAAGGTATTCTTGCCCACAGTAGTAGATATAATGGTCATCTGAGTTAAATTCACCCATTCCAGTCCATTTTAGTTCACTGATTCCTAAAATATCAATGTTCACTCTTGCCATCTCCAGTTTGACCACTTCCAATTTACCTTGATTCACAGACCTAACATTCCAGGTTCCTATTCAATATTGTTTTTTACAGCATTAGACTTTACTTTCATCACCAGTCACATCAACAACTGGGCATTGTTTTCACTTTGGCTCTGTCTCTTCATTCTTTATGGTGTTATTTCTCCACTCTTCTCCAGTAGCCTATTGGGTACCTACCAGTCTGGGGAGTTCATCTTTCAGTGTCATATCTTTTCACCTTTTCATACTGTTCATGGGGTTCTTAATGCAATACTGAAGTGCTTTGCCATTGCCTTCTCCAGTGGACCACATTTTATCAGAACTCTCCATCATGACCCATCCATCTTGGGTGGTCCTACGTGGCATGGCTCATAGTTTCATTGAGCTAGACAAGGCTGTGGTCCATGTGATCAGTTTGATTAGTTGTCTGTGATTGTGGTTTTCATTCTGTCTGCCCTCTGAGGGACAAAACTAGGTCTCTTTCTGATGGGAGGGGCCATGCTCAGTAAATCTTTAATCCAATTTTCTGTGATGGGAGGGGCTGTATTCCCTCCCTGTTGTTTGACCTGGAGACCAAACCATGGTGGAGGTATTGAAGATAATGGTGACCTCTTTCAAAAGGTCCTGTGCATGCACTGCCTCACTCATTGCCCCTGACCCTGAAGAAGGGCACTGCTGACCCATGCCTCTGCCAGAGACTCCTGGACACCCACAGGCAAGTCTGAGTCAGTCTCTTGTGGGGGTCACTGCTCCTTTCTTCTGGGTCCTGGTGTGCACAAAGTTTTGCTTGTGCTCTCCAAGAGGGTCATTGGAAAAGACCCTTATGCTGGGAAAGATTGAAGACAAGAGGAGAAGGGGACGACAGAGGATGAGATGGTTGGATGGCATCACCAACTCAATGGACATGAGTTTGAGCAAAACTTGGGAGTTGGTGATGGACAGGGAAGCCTGGCGTGCTGCAGTCCATGGGCTAGCAAAGAGTCAGACATGACTGAGCAACTGAACTGAACTGATAAAAGGAACACATTTGAGTCAGTTCTAATGATGTGGATGAACCTAGAGTCTATCATACAGAGTCAAGTAGGCCAGAAAGAGAAATATAAATATCGTATACTGACACATATACACAGAATCTAGAAAGGTTGTACTGATGAATTAATTTTCAGGACAGCGATGGGGAAACCAACATAGAAAACAGACTTGTGGACACAGGAGGAAGAGAGGAGGGAGAGGGTGAATGTATGGAGAGAGTAATGGAAATTTACATTACCATATGTAAAATAGATAGCCAAGGAGAATCTGCTGTCTGACTCAGGGAACTCAAACAGGGGCTCTGTGACAATCTAGAAGGGTGGAGTGGTGAGCGAGATAGGAGGGAGTTTCAGGAGGGAGGTGACATGGGTGAACCTATGGCTGATTCTTGTTGATGTTATGACAGAAAACTACAAAATCCTGAAAAGCAATTATCCTTCAATTAAAAAAATAAAAAAACAAACAAACAAAAAGCCCTAGTTCACCTAAACAAAACTAAAATAATGTGGGAGAAGAGACAACCATTCCTTACTGAAACATCTCTAGTTACACAGACAGATTATCCCCTTCAGGAGGGAAAACTTACTACTCTGCACTCCCTGGGCATGGGCTAGACTCAGTAACTCATTGCCAAAGAAAAGAGGAGGAGAGGGAGGGAAGGGGAAAACAGTGCAGATCTGACAAACATAACATTAATCAACAATCAACTATGACGTATCCAGTGGTAAGACACACAGCTGTCACATGTACCCAGATTAAGAAGACAAGCAGGGGGCGTCAGCTCTATGTTGTCTTTCACAAAACCCAAAGTCTGAACCCTCTGTGCTGTGCTCAGAGTTATAAGTTATGTTTGACCCTTTGTGACCCCAAGGACTATAACCTGAGAGGCTCTTTGTCTGTGGGATTCACCAGACAAGGATACTGGAGTGGGCTGCCATTTCCTCCACCCTACATTATAAGAACAATAGCAGACAGACTCAGCTTGGAGGGCCTTCTACCATCCCTGACCAGTCCTTCTCAGATCTCCCAAGGCCATGGCAGACCAGGAGAGAATGGGCAGTTCCACAGAGCAGAGGACACTGGGGACACACGACAATACACGCAGTGTGTGTAGACCATGTATTGCATCCTGGAATCCAAAGACACATTAATGGACAATCTGGTGAAATCAAAATCCTCACATATTGTGAGGTTGAGTTATTAGTAATGCTCCAAAGTTGTCTGTCAGTTTTGACAAATATTTTCAACTATTCTATAAATCCAAAGTTGTTCCAAATAAAATTTTATTGAAAAACAACTTGATACAGAGAGCTCAACATTGGGTGGAAGGCGGGGGAGGTTCAAGAGGTAGGAAACATATGTATGCTTATGGCTGAGTCATGTTGTATGGCAGAAGTCAACACAAATTCAAAATACATTTTAAAAAAACAACCTGTATTGGGAAAGGTTTATATCAGGTGAATCTTCCATTGACCCTACCCAGCTTCCCACTCTGATGTCACTAAATGTCCCCACCATCCAGAGATGTGTCAGAGGACTCTATGGCACCCTTGAAAGGGCACTGGGCTGGATCCATAGCAGCCACCTGTATTACTCAGCACTCCAAGCCCTGACTCCTCTCCTCACAGAGCTGCGGAGGGCATTGGAGGCAGTGTCTTCTGAAGGACAGGAGGCATGGGACCCATGGGCAGGGGTCTCACCACAAGGACGCCCTGCCTACCATAGACAAAGCCAGCATGTGCAGCCTGGGCCTTGGGGTGTTCACCTTCCTGCCCAGGAGCCTCTGAGACACATCTGCAGTCACCTGAGCCCCTCGTGGGGTGACCTTCAGAGAGGTGGTCCCCAGGCAACAGGAGTCATGGTGAGGAGGGGCTGCCTGGTGGTCAGCTGACACTGCAGCTCAGTACTTGGTGCCTCTTTGCCAAGAGCAGTTACCGGATGTGAATCCTATATGGCACAAGGTTCTGACTGTGGTCACACCTTGTGTCCCAACTCAGCAAACTTTAATCCATTACAGGTGACTCAGGCAAAGGCCAGTCAGGTGCCTCTAGCAAAAAGCTACTTGATTCTGACTTATCAAACATTTTAAATCTTTACCTTATTTATTTTCTCTCAGGCAATATTTATAAGCATATCTATAGTAAATAGAACTAACAATATTCTTGTTTATCAACTCCAAAGAAATGGAATATTCCTGCCATTATTCTAACAAACATTGTGCAACATTTACCAAATGCTGGCCCCTCTCCTAGTCCTGGGGATGCAGCAGCACACAGCACAGCTCTCTCTCTCCTGCAGCACTTCATCAGCTAAGAGGGAGTGAAAGACAGTGACCCCAAAGGAAGAAGCGCTCTGGGTGAAGATGAAGCAGGGGGGAGAAGACAGAGGGATGTGAGAGGAGGAGAGGGCAGATTGCTTTAATAACAGGGCTCAATAGTCGGCGGGAAGTCTGTGCCCTGTGATACTTGAAGATACCTGAGGATGAGGCATCACACCACCACAGGAGCAAGAGCCTTCCAGGCCAGGAGGCCTCCCCGTGCAGAGTCCCTGCTGCAGGAGCACACTTGGTCAGGTCAATAAGCAGAAAGGAGGCATTCAGGGAGGAGAGAAAGGTAGGTATAGGTTCATAGAGGCAGCAACAGCACAGGGCTGGTTGTGCAACTGGCCCAGAGATTGTGACCTAGAAGGGGCTTGGCTTTTCCTCAAGTGGGAGCTCTGGAGAGGAGATGGTGGAAATAGTACAGAGACACCCAAGGGTCAAAAGAGGTTGCAGAAAACAGATGGACCTAAGAACTGTCATACTGAGAAAGGCAAAGACTGTCATACTAAGTCAGACAAAGAAGCAGAAATAACTTATGACATCTCTTATATATGGAATCTACAAAGAAATGACACAAATAAAACTTAGTCACAAAACAGAAAGAGACTGATGGACTTAGGGAATGAACTTACAATTGCCAGCAGGAATGATGAGGGTAAGGCATAGTTACGGAGTTTGGGTTGGACAAGTACACACTACTATATTTAAAATGGAACCTATACCATGATCAAGTTGGGTTTATCTAATGGATGCAAGGATTCGTCAATGTATGTAAACCAATCATTGTAATACATCATATTAACAAATATAAAAATATTTATTTATTTTTAAATTGAAGGATAATTGCTTTACAGAATTCCATTGTTTTCTGTCAAATTAACATGAATCAGCCATGATAAACTCTACAGATGCAGAAAAAACTTTTGACAGAGTTTATCACCCATTTATAATAAGAACTCTCCAGAAAATCAGCATAGAAGGAACTTACCTGAACGTAACAAAGGCCGTGTATGATAAACCCACAGGAAACATTATTTTCAATGGTGAAAAACTGAAAGCATTCATTCTAAGATCAGGAACAAGATAAGGGTGCCCACACTGACCACTATTACCCAATAGTTTTGGAAATCCTAGCAATGGCATTCAGAGGTGAAACGAAAATAAAAGTAATCCAGATTGGAAAAGAAAAATAAAACTCTCACTGTTTGCAGATGATATGGTACCATACACAGAAAACCCTAAAAATACGATCAAAAAATTAACAGAGCTAATCAGTAATTTAGTAATGTCACAGGATACAAAATCAATACACAGGAATCTTCTGTATTCCTGTACACTAACAATGAATACTCAGAAAGAGAAATTAAGGAATCAATCCCATTCACCATTGACATAAAAAGAATAAAATACCTAGCAATAAACCTACCTAAGGAGACAAAAGAATTGTATAGAGAAAACTATAAGACACTGATGAAAGAAATCAGAGATGACATAAACAGATGGAGAGATACACCATGTTCTTGGAAGGGAAGAATTAAAATTGTGAAAATGACTATACTATAGAAAGCAATCTACAGATTCAATGCAATTCCTATCATAGTACCAATTGCATTTTTCACAGAACTAGAACAAAAAATTTCAAAATTCATATGGAAACACAAAAGACCTCTTATAGTCAAAGCAATCTTGAGAAAGGAGAATGAAGCTGGAAGAATCAATCTTCCTGATTTCAGACTATACTACAAAGCTACACTCATCAAGACAATATGGTACAGGCAGAAATAGAAAAATATAAAACAATGGATCAAGATAAAAGCCCAGAAATAAACCCACACACCTATGGGCAGCTTATCTCTGACAAGGGAGGCAAGACTATACAATGGAGAAATAGCCTCTTCAATAAGTGATGTTAGAGAAATTGGACAGTAACGTGTATTATAGAAAAATGAAATTAGAACATTGCCTAGCACCATACACAAAGACAAACTCAAAATGGATTAAAAACCTAAATGGAAGACCAGAAACTATAAAACTCTTAGAGGAAACCACAGGTAGAAAACTCTTTGACATAAACTGTAGTGCGATCCTCTATGACTCACCTCCTAGAGTAACATAAATAAAAACAAAAATTAACAAATGGGAACCACTTAAGTGGTCAAAAGCTTTTTCACAGCAAAGGAAACCATAAACAAGATGAAAAGGAAACCCTCAGAATGTGATAGAATAATTGCAAATGAAGCAACTGACAAAGGATTAATCTCCAAAATATACAAGCAGTTCATTTAATTCAACATCAGAAAACCAAACAACGTAATCAAAAAATGGGCAGAAGATCTAAATAGACAGTTCTCCAAAAAAGACATACTAAAAATTAATCAATATATGAAAAAATGCTCAACATCACTTAATATTAGATAAATGCAAAACTACGATGATATATCACTTCACACCAGTCAGAATGGTCATCATCAAAAAATCTACAAAAAATCTGGAGAACATGTGGAGAAAAGGGAAACATCTTGCGCTGTTTGTGGCAATTGAAATTGATACAGTCACTATGGAGAACACTATAGAGAATCCTTGAAAAATTAGAAATGAAACTATCACATGACCCAGCAATTCCACTACTAGACACATACACTGACAAAATCATAACTGAAAAAGTCACACGTACTCCAATGTTCACTGCAGCACTATTTACAACACCTAGTACATGGAAGCCACCTAGATGTCCATCAGCAGATACAAGGATAAAGAAGTTGTGGTGTATATATATGCAATGGAATACTACTTGGCCATAGAAAGGAACACATCTGAGTTACAATGAGGTGGATGAAACTAGAGTCCATTATACAGAGGGAAGCAAGTCAGAAAAACAAATATTATGTACTAATGCACACGTATAAAATCTAGAAAATGGAACTGATGAACCTATTTGCTGGGCAGGAATAGAGACTGAGATATAGAGAAAAGACTTGTGGACACAAGGAGGGAGAGAGTGTGATGAACTGTAAGAGTAGAATTGAAATACATACATTGCTGCTGCTGCTGCTGCTGCTGCTGCGCTCGCGAGTCGCTTCAGTCGTGTCTGACTCTGTGTGACCCCATTGATGACAGCCCACCAGCCTCCCCCCGTCCCTGGGATTCTCAAGGCAAGAACACTGGAGTGGGTTGCCATTTCCTTCTCCAATGCATGAAAGTGAAAAGTAAAACTGAAGTTGCTCAGTCGTGTCCAACTCTTAGTGACTCCAGGGACTGCAGCCCACCACAGTCCTCCATCCATGGGATTTTCCAGGCAAGAGTACTGGAGTGGGGTGCCATTGCCTTCTCCGAATACATACATTACCATGTGTAAATAGATAGCTAATGGGAAGTTATTGTATAGAGCAGGGAGTGCATCCTGGTGCTCTGGGAAAACTTAGGAGAGTACAATGGGGTGGTCAGGTGGGAGAAAGGTTCAAAAGGGAAGGGACAAGTGTCTACCTATGACCGATTCATGTTGATGTATGTTAAAAACCAACACACATTGTAAAGCATTTATCTGTCAATAAAAAATTAATAGATTTTAGAGAAATAAAATAGAGAACCAATGAGGACCAACTCTAAAGCAAAGGGAACACTGCTCAATCCTGGATGGGAGAGGAGTTTGGGGAAAAAATGGATGGTTGTCTGTATATATATGGCTGAGTCCCTTTGCACTCCACCTAAAATGATCATAACACCGTAAATCGGTTATACTCTAATACAAAAATAAGGTTTAATTTAAAACAAAAAGATGTTGCAAACAATATTGCAGTGTAGAATGGGGTGCTATTAAAGTTGCCAGGTAGTAGGACCTGGCCAAGAGAAAAACAGAAATTTCCGGGCCAACACATAGAAGAAGTTTCCGGGCTCCAGATACCAATTCAGGGAAGTGGCCCAACAAAGGCCACTGACAAGATGAAGGACATGGTGACAACAGCAGGACAGGAGCCACCAGAGTCTGACCAGGGGCTCAGGGCTTGTGCTCTGGCCTACCTGGCACAAACCCCTGTGAGATGCTTCACTAATCACTGATCTAATTGTAAACTGCTAAAGTCCATATGATCCTGTCTTCAAGGCCACATATTGTACTGATAGGCTACCACTGGCCATCATTCAGGAGGAATGATTTGGGAGCATTTTTGTCCTTTTTATCAACCTGGGGATTTTCAGTTGTTAAGCTTCCTGAGTCAGCTGCCCCTCCCACAGAGCCCTCCAGCGGGGAGGAGGCTGAGCCAGTGCCCTCTGTGGACTCAAGCACTAGCATCTTGCCAACACACACAGCTCCTTCTGTGCAGCCCTGGCACCTTCACACTGTGGCCTGGCAGAATCTCCTGAAAAAAGGAAGCATGCAACACAGTCCCCTGGGGTGAGGACAAGCACAGGTATAAAAGGGCTCCAGGAGCCTAGGGAGCACCTGCCACCGGCACCATGACGCGGGCTGGAGTCCTCCTGCTGCTCTGTGCTGCCTTGCTCCTCATCGCGGGCGGAAGTGAGTGGCTGCCACCTGGGCTCCCCAAGGGTTCTGACACCTTCCCAGGGCAGCACTGAGCCTCTCGGGAGCGTGAAGGGAATAGGGTGTTCTGATGAGTGCCTTACAGGGAGTGTCCCCATATCTTTCTGTTTCAGAGTGTGATGACATCTGCCCAGCCTTGAGGGACACGGTTGACGTGTTCATATCAGGAAGCCATGAGGACTATATTGAGCAAGTTGAAAAGTATAACCAAAACCCTGCTGTACTGGAAACTGCCGATACCCTGAAGAGCTGTGTTGATGAGAATTTGACACCACAGGATAAGCAGGATGCTCTGAGCGCTCTGGTGGGTCAAGCTGTGTGTGATGTGTCCGTGTGGGGCGGGGGTGTCAGGGGTCTGCTCGGGCCCCTGGGAAGTGGAGGGCATCATTTCCTCTACACCCTGGCTCTTCCCTGGGAACCTGGGAGCAAAAAGAACCTCATGAATGAGGAGGTAGAGAGGAAGTGGCCAACACCCACAGTGTGGGAAAGGATCCTGCAGGAAAACTCAGTTCAGCCCTGGAGCTCTTGAGCTGGCCCTGACTGGGCTTTTCCTGGTCACAGGCCTGGGACCCTCCAGGTCCTCCTGACTGTGTGACATCACCTGTCTTTGGAGGTAGGCCCTCAGCACTGGCCTCCCTGACTCCAGCCTCTCCAGCACAGGAATCTGACTCTTCTGTAATCCATTCACATTGAGTCCTTCCCTTTTCCAAACATCAGTTTTTTCCCTAGCGCTTCAAGTCCCTACTCCACCCCCTCTAACACCCACATTTGTCCTTGTTCCCTGAACCCAACAGGTTTCACATGCCTAAAAGAGGTAGCTGCTTCCAAAAGCTGCCCTCCTACCCTCCCCAGGCCTGGGATGCCCAGAGTTGAGGATCAGTCAATGCCCGAGGTCAATCCTCTCTCTGCTGCCCTAGAGATGATGGGAACAAGCAGCTCCTTCAGCTCTAAGTGTCCAAGGGCCAGAGGGAGGAAGCAGACAGGGATCAGCTCATCCCTGGAGACTCTCAGGTGTCACTCCAGAGTCCTGCCAGGTGGTCCTCAGCAGTCCCCCACTGTATCCCAGAAGACTACCTACAGCCTTCCAGGGAAACCCCACAATCTCTGTTCCACTGGAGGAACCTCATTGGGAAGTATTCACCTTTACCTGCTCACATCCAGAGGCCTCCCTCCAAACACCTTGCAGGCCCCTCCCCTTGTTCAGTGCAGCTAATTGTCACGTCCACCCCTGAGGCCTCACCAGTTTTCTGTACCTTCTCTTACAGAATAAAATATATTCAAGTTCTCTCTGCTGATGGAACCGTCCCTGCCAGGAACCCAAGGAAGCTACTTGCCTGATCACTAAGTAGTGCTAGCAACCTGCCATGTCTAGGTGTCTGATTATAGAGGATTCCAGCAATAAAAAGCCCTGCAATTCACAGGAGAGTGCTTACTCACTGGAGACGGGGCTTTGTGGGTGCGGGAGAGGACATGGACACAGTGGAGGGCACCAGTGCGCCTTCCTACTGCAGCTGGATTTCTGTGCTGTCAGATGCTGCTCCACACATTCAGCAGGTGGGGGCATGGGCAATGATCATTACATCAGCCAGAGTGTCGGTCATTTCTGTCATCAAGACCCACAGGTCACATGCATCATCCACCAAATTTTATTCCTCCCAGCAACCTTGAGGGGTAGGAGTAATCATCCTCATCTGACAGGGGAGAATCTGAGGCTCAGAGTGGGTAAAGCATCTGCTGAAGAGACATAACTTTGCCCACCCATCCATGCTGGGGAGACCAGCTGAGCTACCTCACCCCATGACTCTGCCCATATTACAGTCCTTCTCTGGGCTGTTGCCATACCACCTCCAATCTTCAAGGCTGGGGGAGAGGACAAAATAAAATAACAGGTGAGAAGGGCCCCTGTCCTAAGTGCCTGAAGGAGAGGAAGAACAGAGTCAAGTTTCACATGCTGAACTCTGTCACTCCTTGGGCCTCAGTTGATCCTAATGCCATCCTCCATTGTGGACTCAGCTGCTTCCACATACAGGGTGAGTTGGGTCTCACCCTCAGAGTGAACGTTTAGGGGCCTGGAGATTCTCGTTCCTCCTGTGTCTCTGTTGCCTGTCCATGAACCAGGACCCACACTCACGCTGTCTGATTCTTCATCACCTGACCCCCACTCCCTCTCTAAGAGCTTCTTCCCACCCAACAGCTGCCCTCCAGAAAAGAGTCTTCTGGGCTTACCCCACAAGGCTGGGTCTAGGACAGGGAATCTCTAAGGTCCTCATGGTGAGGAGGCTTAGGACAGGTTCCCAAGGTTATCCAGAGCTGCTGCTTCTCCCTGTAGAGGGGACCCTGGGGGATGTGGGGGAGGTCTCCTTGCCCCTGGTGACACTGGGCCCTTGTCTCTGCCCACCACTCCACCCCCCACCCGGGCTCTGGCTGAGGGTGCTTCTAAGATGGAGACCTGTCTCTGTGGGCGCTAAGGTGAGTTGAGCAGGTGTAAGCAGGTCCTTGGAGAAGGAAATGGCAACCCACTCCAGTGTTCTTGCCTGGAGAATCCCAGGGAGGGGGAGCCTGGTGGGCTGCCATCTGTGGGGTCACACAGAGTCAGACACGACTGAAGTGACTTAGTAGTAGCAGTAGTAGTAAGCAGGTCCTAGTGCAGGGACCCTTCTCCTCATCTGATCCAGGACATGCATTCCACCTCCACCTCCCACCTAACAGACATAAAAGCTCCAGGCCTTCTGAAAGGACAGTCGCCGCCCCTATGAGTTAGGTGCTTCTTACAATGTCTTGAATATAGACTTACCCTGCTCTCCAGTGAGTGTTCAGTTGTTATAGGGATCCATTCAAGGATGTGGCAAAGATGAGTGAGGGGTAATTGGTCCTCCTGGGACAGAGAGAGTCTGTTTCTTGGCTCTCACTCAGCTGTACAGAACTCCTGGGGCTGCTGGGGAGACACCTCCATATTGCCCCTGCCCCTCCCCCCTCCCTGCCTTCCTCCAATCTAGAGCACCCTTATCTAATCTGAGTTAGTAGAAAAGGCAGCATCTGATTTCTCACAATCCTTTTCTGTCTGACATCCAAAACCTCAGATGGGTGGGAAGGTAACTATCAAAAACCTGTGACTTTGGATCTCTGATTCTCACATGACTTCCCTCTGAGATCATAGAAGCCCCACCTCGCCTCCACCTAGGCCAACCTAAGTTCATCTGTAGCTGTGGGATAATCCCCCACTGCCGACGCTCCCCCTCTTCAAAGACCAGCATATGCCCTTCCAGCTTGGTGGATTTCTCCAGCACTTGGGAGCTTGCTGAACAAAGCTCAGTAGAAAGTGTGGGGATTCATGCCCACAGGGCAACCCTCAGACACTACAGACCCCAGCCTCCTTGATTGCTGGTGTGTCTCCTCAGAAGTGAGCTCCACACTCTTTTAAAGGCCTCCAGGGGCCTTGAGCCCCACCTGCTCACCCCCGTGGCCTTTCTCACTTGGGTGTTCACTGTCCTTAACTCCTCACTTCAGCACCTGACATCACGTCTCTATTTACCTACATACCCCCAAGTCCCTGTCTGGGTCTCCTTTGTTGGAGACATAAAGTCTCATGGTGTCCTGTGTCCATCTGCCTGTTTATGAAGAAGAATTCAGTGGAAGATGCTCAATGAAGGCAGCAGGAGGAAGGGAGAAGGATGCCATATTTGAAGCTTCAGAGGCATCATCACCCTACACAGAGAACAGGAACCCCGATGCAGGAGGGAGATGCTCTGTAGCCATGTATTTATCTAAGGACCTTGCACTGAGATATTCTCAAACTGCCCTGAAATGGTGATTTGGGGGTGCACTTCCTACCCAGCCCATAGGAATCTATTGGGGATTCCAGGCAGAAGGACATATTGCCCCATTCATCAAGACCTGGTAGCCAGAAAGTCAGAGAGAGAGATGGGCACAAGCTCTGAGTGCCAAGACAGGGCAACAGTACTGAGACAAGCCCCCAGAAGGAAAAGTCCAGAATCAGGCAACAGTTGAGGATAGGGCTTGCCTTCATGATTCCAATGAAGACTGGCATAGATACACCCACTGCTTCTGTGTTGCCATCATACTTGGAAGTTTCCTCTGATTTCCTTTTGAAAAATATTCTACTACATTTACTACAGTTCCAGTGGTGTAATGTGTCTCTCCTCACCCTTAGACTGGCAATACTCATAGACTCAGAACATAGGATACCCAGTCAGGGCATCAAACCCAGTCATCTGAAGCCATGCACATGGAAGGACAGATGCTCTCTTATGTGCCCCAAGAGGCACTCCTCGGGAAGGCACAGAGCTCAGCAGATCCTGAGGGGTGCTCAGCACAGGAAAGAGTTGACAGAAACACATCTTCCATTCAGAGGACACTGTAAAAAATATATGGATGGATTCATCTTGTCCATTCCTAGATTACTGAGGTAACTGCTAAATGACTACTTTGCTAGATAAATAGGTCCAGCTTGTAAAGTTTGCAGGGCTGCACACAGATTCATGCATGTGGGCACCAAGGACACAGAAACTGGCCTGGGCAACACAGCATAGTCAGGTGAACAGGCCCTACTGATGACAGCAGGCCCAGCCCAGATTCACATCATCACAGCTGCTACCACAAAGGCAGCTCTGAGCAGACACACAGGGCTGGCCCAGACTCAGGAGCATCTTCCACACCCAATCCGTGAGGGGTAAGCTTATTCTTCTTTCAGAAGAAGCATGGAAGGAATATACTAAATCAGACAGATACCTAAACCATTTGGACTAATGATCTGTGAGGAAAAAATAAAGAGCAAGGGAGAAGACTACTGAGGAAGCCCCTAGGTAAGAGAGACCTTGATGGGACTTCCCTGGTTTTCCAGTGGTTAGGAATCCACTTCCAGTTCAGGGGACGCTGGTTTGATCTCTGGTTGTGGAATGCCACATGCTGTGGGGCATCTAAAAGCTGTGTGCCACAGCTAGAGTGAAGTCTACACACTGCAACAAAAGTCCCCATAAACTGCCACAAAAAAGACCCTGTGCCACCACTAAGACCAGACAGAGCTGAAAATAAATGACTAAACTGATATTTTAAAAGGAGAGAGAGAGTGCTTGCTTCAGCCACACATATACGAAAACTGCAACAATACAGAGGAGCTTAGCATGGCCCTTGAACAAGGATGGCAAATAAATCTGTGAAGCATTCCATTTTTTTAATGTATAAAATAGACATCTAACAGGAAGCTACTATATAGCACAGGAGCCCAGCCTGGCACTCTCTGATGATCTAGAAGGGTGGAACTGGTGATGGTGGGGGAGGTTCAAGAGGTAGATATATATATATATATATATATATGCGTGTGTGTAGGCAAGAATACTGGAGTGGATTGCCATGCCCTTCTCCAGGTGCATGTGTATATGTATACACACACACACACACACACACACACATAATACACATATATATATAACCAATGAAGTGTAAAACCATATACATTTTTTAAAGCTTATTTTATTCTAATGCAAACATAGCCTAGTATTACAAATATGTATATAATAAATTGCATAAATACAACCAAGAAGAACCCTTAGAAGTCTTCCCTGAACAGATCACTCCTTACCATGTCTTCCACATGCCTCTTGTCTGTAGAAAACCCTGTCTCCTAGGCTTTTCCCAAGTTCCAAAGAGTATATTTATACTCTGAGATGTGAGAAAATGCAGAGAAAAAGAAAAAGGTCAAGCAAGACAATATAATAATAGTGTAGCCATTCAACAATTAGAGAAAGTCAAAGACCTTCTGTAACTCCTCAAGGGCTATACATAGCATTCTGAGCCATACCCTTGGGGCTGTTTTTTTTTTAATATACATTTATTTATTTTAATTGGAGGCTAATTACTTTACAATATTGTATCGGTTTTGCCATACATCAACATCCCCATCCTGAACCCCCTCCATCCCTGAGTCATCCCAGTGCACCAGCCCCAAGCATCCTGTATCATGCATCAAACCCCCTGCCCCCATCAGGTGGAAGAAATTAACTCTATGTTCCCACAATAATGTACACTCCAGTCCTTCTGGAACCAGATAGTTGATGTTGATGCTAGAGTACCTCAGCACCAACCAGTCACAAGAATGTCCAGCAGCTGACCACATATCCTAAAAACCCTCCTCCCTCAACCTGTCTTTAAAAACCTTCCCGAAACCCTTTGGGGAGTTCGGGCCTCTGAAGTACTAGCTACCTTGACTCCTTTATTGCATTGCGTTGCTTTAGTCGCTCAGTAGTGTCTGACTCATTGTGACCCCATGGACTGTAGCCTGCCAGGCTTCCCCGTCCATGGGATTCTCCAGGCAAGAACACTGGAATGGGCTTGCCATTCCCTTCTCCAGGGCTCCTTTATTTGTGCCCTGTAATAAACACTGCATTTTCCTTCACCACAACCTGCTGTCAATAGATTGGCTTTACTATGATTGGAGAAATAGACTCATACCTAGCTCAGAAACATGCACAGACAGAAGTAGAAAAATTGACTGATCTCTTAACTGATAAAGGAAATAAGCAGTATTATAATACTAAGCAGTTATTGTGATTTAGAAAAACTTTAAAGATGAGAATAAAGAGTTCTTCATAATCATGATAAAGTGCGTTTATAAAAAAAAACTCAGCAAACGTCATATTTGATGGTAAAATGATATAAGCAATCCATTTAAAATGAGAAACAAGGTAATGATGTTTGAATTGTTGTTTGTACTAAATACTGTACTATATTTACTAACAAATTCAGTATGAAAAGAAAGTTTGATGATCTCAAAGTAGAAAACAAATAAATAGTTAATACTATACTAGACTTTCCTAGAGTCAGGTAGAGTTGGACATGATAGAAGTGACTGATTACACATGTGCATACCAAGCAGGAAGTGTGTAGAAAGTGAGAAACTGATATTAAAACTTATATACAGAGTAATGCTAGCAGGATGGTTTAGTAAGAGATGATCCCAGTCTCTATCTCTCCAATGGAAAACAACAACAACAACAACCATTGGACAGGCAGATGTTAATGAAAATAGCTCTGACAAAGCTCAGGAGTCCAGTTAAAACACTGAAGCAACACAGTAGTACTGCAGGAAGGGGCACTCCTTTCAGGGGCCAAAAGGGGGCTCCAGTCAAACACTTGAAATGAAATATCCAAAGAGACACACACATCGAGCTTGGGAAAAGATGGCGGAGGAATAGGATGGGGAGAACACTTTCTCCCTCTCTACCTCATCAAAAGAACATTTCATCGCTGAGCAAATTCCACAAAATAACTTCTGACTGCTGGCTGAGGACATCAGGCATCCAGCAAAGCAGATCATTGGCTTCAATACAAGGTAGGAATTATTTTAAAGGACGAAGATAGAGAAAAAGGAGGTAGGGAGGGAACCCTGTCACGGGAAGGGAATCCCGTCCCAGGAAGAGACTCTTAAAAAGAGAGGTTTCCTAAAATTGGGGAACTTTCTCACAGCTGTGTATGGGGCGAGCCCTGGAAGCACAGAGGGCAACATAACAGGAAGGAAGAATAAATAAATAATTAAAACCAACAGATTACGAATTAAACAGTATAACCCCCAGCGGATAAGCAGCGCAAACGCCTGCGTCCAACAGCAGTGGGGGTTGGGCAGGGAGGAGCGCGCCCGCGACAGTGCTTCCTAAGAATTGGGCCGTGGGAGACGTAGGCTGCAGGGCTTTTCTCGAGAATCGGGGCGTAACGGGGCCAGAATCGGGTCCGCGCGTGGCTAGAAAGAACTATCTTGGTCTAGCAAACCAGACTGTGGGATAACTAACACGCGAAACGCTCGAACATAAGACACCGACAGGCCCGCGCACAGAACAAAGGAAGGATCGGAAATAGCCGGCTGCAGACCATCCCCCACCAGCGACAGGCAGCCAGAGCCTTAAGCGCTGGAAGGGGGCAACCGCGGCTCAAGAAAGACATTACCTACCAAATTGCAAGCAGGTTTCTTTGCTACTGGGACTTCTGGGGGCTCTGAACAGTCATCATCTGCATGAGAAAGAGTCCCGGCGGAGCTCCCAGAAAATTGAGCGACCTGGAAAGCCCAGAAGACGCAACAATAGTGCGCGCCAAACTCCCTAGCCACTCGGACTTGGGAAGGGAACATAGCCCAGGGTCAACCAAACCCGACACTCGGAGGGGGCTTCCTGAGCGCCAAACCTGAGTGGCTTAGACTGGGGAAGTGCATGAAGCATATGGCAGGCCCCACACGGTTATCCCGCGGAGCGAGAAAGGGCAAGCCCAATGCAGAGCTCACTACCACCCTCCCTGTGGCAAGACAGAAATCAGACACTGAAGAGACCAGCAAACAGAGGAAGTCAAACAAAGGGAACTGCCTTGGTAGCGACCCCACACAGTCCACAACGACAGAGAAAGCGCCAGATAGACCATTAGTACTTTTATGATCAAAAGTTTTTTTGGGGGAGGGGGGATGATGTGGAAGTGTGATTTTTTTTTTAAGAATTTGTTTTTCTTTCTTTAAAAATTTTTTTCTTTTTTAAATTTGTTTTTTCTTCTTTTCTTTCTCGTCTTTTTTTTCTAAACTTGCTTAAATTTTTAAGTCTTCTATATTTCTATTTATTATTTTTATAACCTAATATTACTTTTCCAAAAAAAAAAAAAAACCCTATCTTTAAAGCAAATGCTGTATATAGTCCTATTGGTGGAGGAAGTTGTCTTTTAATAATTCTGGACTCTTTTATTTTATTTTACTTTCTCTCTCTCTCTCTCTCTTTTTTAATTTTTCTCTCCTTCTTCCTATTCTCTTCAATATTTTATCTTTGAAAATCTAATCTCTACTCCAGATTTTTAATCTTGGCATTTTGGTATTTGTTGCCAATTTTGTACTTTTAAAAACCTAATCTTCAGTACCCAGTTTTACATGAGTGTGAGATCACTGGCTTGATCACTCTCTCCCCCTTTGGAATCTCTCTTTTCTCCACCAGGTGGCTTCTGTCTCCTCCCTCCCCTCCTCCTCTCTACCCAATTCTATGAATCTCTGTGTGCTCCAGAGGTGGAGAATTCTCAGGGAACTGGTCACTGGCTGGATCTGTATCCCTCCTTTGCATCTCCCTCTTTTATCCTCCTGTCCACCTCTATCTACTTCCTCCCTCTCCTCTTCCATATATAACTCTGTGACCACCTCTGAGAGGTCCAGACTTCAGAGCGCACACGAGAAAGTGGTTACGGGCTAGCTTGCTTTTCCTCTTTTGATTCCACCTCACCCCATCCACTCACCTCTAACTACTCCCTCCCTCTTCTCTCCTCCAAGTACTCAGCGATCCTCTAGGGATGACCCTCAAGGTGGAGAAACCTATCGTCATTAACCTAGATGTTTTAACATTAGTGCTGAATAGATGGAGAAATCATGAGACTATTGTAAAAATAAATCTGAAAACCAGAATCAGGAGGCATAAGTCCAAATCCTGAGATCATCAAAGAATTCCTGAATACAGGGAACATTATCCAATAAGAGCTCATCAAACGCCTTCATACCTATACTGAAACTGAGCACCACCCAAGGGCCAACAAGCTCCAGAGCAAGACATACCATGCAAATTCTCCAGCAACACAAGAACAAGCCCCTGAGCTTCAATACACAGGCAGCTCAAAATACTCCAAAACCATTGACATCTCATAACCCATTACTTCACACTTCACAGCACTCCAGAGAGAGGAAATCCAGCTCCACCCACCAGAACTCCAACACAAGCCTCCCTGATCAAGAAACTTTGACAAGCCACTGATATAACCCCAAACACAAAGAGGAAGCTCTATAAGAAAGAGAATTCCACAAATTCCCAGAATATAGAAAAGCCACCCCAAATGCAGCAATATAACCAAGATGAAGAGACAGAGGAATACCCAGCAGGTAAAGGAACAGGAGACATGCCCACCAAACCAAACAAAAGAGGAAGAGATAGGGAATCTACCTGAGAAAGAATTCCGAATACTGATAGTGAAAATGATCCAAAATCTTGAAATCAAAATGGAATCACAGATAAATAGCCTGGGGTCAAGGATTGAGAAGATGCAAGAAAGGTTTAACAAGGACCTAGAAGAAATTAAAAACAGTCAACATATAATGAATAATGCAATAAATGAGATCAAAAACACTCTGGAGGCTACAAATAGTAGAATATCAGAGGCAGAAGATAGGATTAGTGAAATAGAAGATAGAATGGTAGAAATAAATGAATCAGCGAGGGAAAAAGAAAGACGAATTAAAAGAAATGAGGACAACCTCAGAGACCTACAAGACAATATGAAACGCTCCAACATTCGAATTATAGGAGTCCCAGAAGAAGAAGACAAAAAAGACCATGAGAAAATACTTGAGGAGATAATAGCTGAAAACTTCCCTAAAATGGGGAAGGAAATAATCACCCAAGTCCAAGAAACCCAGAGAGTGCCAAACAGGATAAACCCAAGGCGAAACACCCCAAGACATATTTTACTCAAACTAACAAAGACCAAACACAAAGAACAAATATTAAAAGCAGCAAAGGAAAAACAACAAATAACACACAAGGGGATCCCCATAAGAATAACTGCAGATCTTTCAATAGATACTCTTCAGGCCAGGAGGGAATGGCAAGACATACTTAAAGTGATGAAAGATAATAACCTTCAGCCAAGACTACTGTACCCAGCAAGGATCTCATTCAAATATGAAGGAGAAATCAAAAGCTTTACAGACAAGCAAAAGCTGAGAGAATTCAGCACCACCAAACCAGCTCTCCAACAAATACTAAAGGATAGACGTTAGACAGGAAACACAAAAAGGACGTATAAACCCACACCCAAAACAATAAAGTAAATGGCAACAGGAGCATACTTATCAATAATTACCTTAAATGTAAATGGGTTGAATGCCCCAAACAAAAGGCAAAGACTGGCTGAATGGATACAAAAACAAGACCCCTATATATATTGTCTACAAGAGACCCACCTCAAAACAACGGACACATTCAGACTAAAAGTGAAGGGCTGGAAAAAGATATTCCATGCAAATAGAGACCAAAAGAAAGCAGGAGTAGCAATACTCATATCCGATAAAGTAGACTTTAAAACAAAGGCTGTGAAAAGGGACAAAGAAGGCCACTACATAATGATTAAAGGATCAATCCAAGAAGAAGATATAACAATTATAAATATATATGCACTCAACATAGGAGCACCGCAATATGTACGACAATTGCTAACAAGCATGAAAGGGGAAATTAACAATAACACAATAATAGTGGGAGACTTTAATACCCCACTCACACCTATGGACAGATCAACTAAGCAGAAAATTAACAAAGAAACGCAAACGTTAAACGATACAATTGACCAGTTAGACCTAATGGATATCTATAGGACATTTCACCCCAAAACAATGAATTTCACCTTTTACTCAAGTGCACACGGAACCTTTTCCAGGATAGATCACATCCTGGGTCATAAATCTAACCTTGATAAATTCAAAAAATCGAAATTATTCCAAGCATCTTCTCTGACCATAATGCACTAAGGTTAGATCTCAATTATAGGAGAAAAACTATTAGAAATTCCAACATTTGGAGGCTGAACAACACCCTTCTGAATAATCAACAAATCACAGAAGAAATCAAAAGAAATCAAAATTTGCATCGAAACGAATGAAAATGAAAACAAAACTACACAGAACCTGTGGGACACGATAAAAGCAGTCCTAAGAGGAAAGTTCATAGCAATACAGGCATACCTCAAGAAACAAGAAAAAAGTCAAATAAATAACCTAACTCTACACCTAAAGCAACTAGAAAAGGAAGAAATAGAGAACCCCAGAGTTAGTAGAAGGAAAGAAATCCTAAAAATTAGGGCAGAAATAAATGCAAAAGAAACAAAAGAGACCATAGCAAAAATCAACAAAGCAAAAGCTGGTTCTTTGAAAGGATAAATAAAATTGACAAACCATTAGCCAGACTCATCAAGAAACAAAGAGAAAAAATCAAATCAACAAAATTAGAAATGAAAATGGAGAGATCACGACAGACAACTCAGAAATACAAAGAATCATAAGAGACTACTATCAGCAATTATATGCCAATAAAATGGACAACTTGGAAGAAATGGACAAATTCTTAGAAAAGTACAACTTCCCATAACTGAACCAGGAAGAAATAGAAAATCTTAACAGACCCATCACAAGCACGGAAATTGAAACTGTAATCAGAAATCTTCCAGCAAACAAAAGCCCAGGTCCAGACGGCTTCACAGCTGAATTCTACCAAAAATTTCGAGAAGAGCTAACACCTATCTTACTGAAACTATTCCAGAAAATTGCAGAGGAAGGTAAACTTCCAAATTCATTCTATGAGGCCACCATCACCCTAATACCAAAACCTGACAAAGACACCACAAAAAAGAAAACTACAGGCCAATATCACTGATGAACATAGATGCAAAAATCCTCAACAAAATCCTAGCAATCAGCATCCAGCAACACATTAAAAAGATCATACACCATGACCAAGTGGGCTTTATCCAGGGATGCAAGGATTCTTCAATATCTGCAAGTCAATCAATGTAATTCATCACATTAACAAACTGAGAAATAAAAATCATATGATTATCTCAATAGATGCAGAAAAAGCCTTTGACAAAATTCAACGTCCATTTATGATAAAAACTCTCCAGAAAGCAGGAATAGAAGGAACGTACCTCAACATAATAAAAGCTATATATGACAAACCCACAGCTAACGTTATCCTCAGTGGTGAAAAATTGAAACTATTTCCCCTAAAGTCAGGAACAAGACAAGGGTGTCCACTTTCACCACTACTATTCAATATAGTCCTGGAAGTTTTGGCCACAGCAATCAGAGCAGAAAAAGAAATACAAGGAATCCAAACTGGAAAAGAAGAAGTAAAACTCTCACTGTTTGCAGATGACATGATCCTCTACATAGAGAATCCTAAAGACTCGACCAGAAAACTACTAGAGCTAATCAATGAATATAGTAAAGTTGCAGGATATAAAATCAACACTCAGAAATCCCTTGCATTCCTATACACTAATAATGAGAAAGTAGAAAAAGAAGTTAAGGAAACAATTCCATTCACCATTACAACGAGAAGAATAAAATACTTAGGAATATACATACCTAAAGAAACTAAATACCTATATATCGAAAACTATAAAACACTGATGAAAGAAATCAAAGAGGACACTAATAGATGGAGAAATATACCATGCTCATGGGTCAGAAGAGTCAATATAGTGAAAATGAGTATACTACCTAAAGCAATCTACAGATTCAATGCAATTCCTATCAAGTTACCAGCAGTATTTTTCACAGAACTAGATCAAATAATCTCAAGATTTCTATGGAAATACAAAAAAACCTCGAATAGCCAAAGCAATCTTGAGAAAGAAGAATGGAACTGGAGGAATCAACTTGCCTGACTTCAGGCTCTACTACAAAGCCACAGTCATTAAGACAGTATGGTACTGGCACAAAGACAGAAATATAGATCAATGGAACAAAATAGAAAGCCCTGAGATAAACTCACACACCTATGGACACCTTATCTTCAACAAAGGAAGCAAGAATATACAATGGAGTAAAGACAGTCTCTTTAACAGGTGGTGCTGGGAAAACTGGTCAACCACTTGTAAAAGAATGAAACTAGACCCCTTTCTAACACCATACACAAAAATAAACTCAAAATGGATTAAAGATCTAAATGTAAGACCAGAAACTATAAAACTCCTAGAGGAGAACATAGGCAAAACACTCTCCGACATAAATCACAGCACTCCCAGTATACTGGAAATAAAAGCAAAGATAAACAAATGGGATCTAATTAAAATTAAAAGCTTCTGCACAACAAAGGAAACTATAAGCAAGGTGAAAAGACAGCCTTCTGAATGGGAGAAAACAATAGCAAATGAAACAACTGACAAACAACTAATCTCAAAGATATATAAGCAACTTATGCAGCTCAACTCCAGAAAAATAAACGAACCAATAAAAAAATGGACCAAAGAACTAAACAGGCATTTCTCCAAAGAAGACATACGGATGGCTAACAAACACATGAAAAGATGTTCAACATCACTCATTATCAGAGAAATGCAAATCAAGACCACAATGAGGTACCATTTCACATCAGTCAGAATGGCTGCGATCCAAAAGTCTACAAGCAATAAATGCTGGAGAGGATGTGGAGAAAAGGGAACCCTCTTACACTGCTGGTGGGAATGCAAACTAGTACAGCCATTATGGAAAACAGTGTGGAGATTCCTTTAAAAATTGCAAATAGAACTGCCTTATGACCCAGCAATCCCACTGCTGGGCATACACACCGAGGAAACCGGAATTGAAAGAGACACATGTACCCCAGTGTTCACTGCAGCACTGTTTATAATAGCCAGGACATGGAAGCAACCTAGATGTCCATCAGCAGATGAATGGATAAGAAAGCTGTGGTACATATACACAATGGAGTACTACTCAGCCCTTAAAAAGAATAAATTTGACTCAGTTCTAATGAGATGGATGAAATTGGAGCCGATTATACAGAGTGAAGTAAGCCAGAAAGAAAAACACCAGTACAGTATACTGACACATATATATGGAATTTAGAAAGATAGTAATGATGACCCTATATGTGAGACAACGAAAGAGACACAGAGGTATAGAGTGGACTTTTGGACTCTGAGGGAGAGGGAAAGGGTGGGATGGATTGGGAGACTGGCATTGAAACATGTATACTATCTTTTAAGAAACGAAGCGCCAGTCTATGTTCAATGCAGGATACAGGACGCATGGGGCTGGTGCACAGGATGATTCAGGGAGATGATGTGGGGTGGGAGGTGGGAGGGGGCTTTGGCATTGGGAGACTGTGTTCACCTGTGGCTGATTCATGTCAATGTATGGCAAAACAAATACAGTATTGTAATGTAGAATAAAGTATTTTAAATAAAAAATATAATAAAAATTAAAAAAGATTAAAAAAAAACAAAGAGACACACATGCTGACGAGATAAGAGACTTTATTGGAAAGGGGTGGCAGGACAGAAAGCAGTAGGGTAAGAGAACTCTATGCTCTGCCACGTGACTCACTGTCTCAGGTTTTATGGTGATGAGTTTAGTTTCCGGGTTGTCTCTGGCCAATCATTCTGACTCAGGGTCCTTCCTGGTAGTGCATGCCCTGCTCAGCCAAGATGGATGCCACTGATGATTCTGGGAGGTGGTAGGACATGCAGCATCTCCTTTTGATCTTTCCCAAATTCTTCTGGTTGATGGTGTCTTACTAGTTCCATGTTTCATACAGGACCTCCTGTTGTAAAATAACTCACACAAATGGTTACTATGGTGCCTGGCCAAGGTGGGCCATTTCAGTCAATGTGTTTCCCCTAACAGTAGCATGAATTAAAATGAGGGAAAGTTGTGGAGGAAACCAACAGCCAGCACAACTACTGCATATGCCCACAGCTCTCACCACAGAAGGTCTCACAGGTTTCAAGGTCTCAGACTCCTGGTGCTGAGTCCCTCCACCCTCCCTGATAGGACCCATGACAGCTAGTGCCTCTTTGGAACTCAGCACAGCCATCATGCACACAGCTCAGCTAGCCCCGGTCCTGAAGCCAGGTGCAGACCTGCTACCAGCTCTGACCTCAGCAACTGAACTTGTGCCTGCGATCAGACCCAGATTTTAACACAGCCCTATCCTTGCCACGATGCATACTCCACTGCCCCTGTGCATTTACCTACAGCCTCACAGCTGAGTCTGTGCACACTCCTGGCACTGCCAACCACCACTGCCTGCCCTAGTTTCCTATCACTGAACCCAGAGATACTGCTGAGCACCATTACAGTTATATTTCCATACACTAACAGTGAAAACTCCAAAAGGGGATTAAGGAAAGATAAAATACTTAGAATGAATCACAGAGGGGGAAAAACTTCTACATTGAAAAACTACAAAATACTGATGAAAAACATTAAAGAAGACACAAAGAAGTAGAACAACATCCCATATTCATGGATTGGAAGACTAATGTTGTTACGATATCCATACCACCAAAAGTGATATAAACAGTCAATGAATTCCCAGATTCCAAGACATATTTTTAAAGAACTAGAAAAATGGTCAAAAAACCATATGCAACCACAAAGGACTCTGAATAGCTAAAACAATCTTGAGAAAGAAAAACAAAGCTGGAGGTACCACACTTCTTTGTTTCAAAACATATTACAAAGCTCAGTCATTAACATAGTATGATACTGACATGCAGACATATAGACCAGTGGAACAAAAGAGAGAGAAAACACACACTCATACACGTACACTCAGCTGATCTTTGATAAGGTTGCCAGGAATACAAAATGGGAAAAGATGGTCTCTTCCATAAACAGTGTTGGGAACTACTGGATATGGTAAAGAAAAAGAATGAAATTTTATTTTATCTTACACCACACACATGAAACAATTCAAAATAGGTTAAACACAATGCCTGAAACTGTAAAATTACTAGAAGGAAACATAGGAGGAAAACTGTATGACATGGGTTTGGCAATGATTTCTTGGATATTAAAATCAAAGCACAAGGGAAAAAAAAAGGAGACAAGTGGAACAAAGTAAAATTAAAAGTTTCTGCAGAGCAAAGGAAATCATCAACAAAGTGAAAATGCCACCTATATAATGGGAAAATATTTTCAAACCACATATCTGATAAGAAGTTAATATCCAAAATAGTGAAGTGGCTCAGTCGTGCCCAACTCTTTGTGACCCCATGGACAGCAGCCTGCACCAAGATCCTCCATCCATGGGATTTTCTAGGCAAGAGTACTGGAGTGGGTTGCTGTTTCCTTCTCCAGGGAATCTTCCTGACCCAGGGATCGAACCCAGGTCTTCCTCATTGTAGACAGACGCTTGACCATCTGAGCCATCAGGTAAGTCCCAATATCCAAAATAAGGATTCCAAAACTAGGCTTCCCAGTGGGCGCTGGTGGTAAACAACCTGCCTGCCAGTGCAGGAAACATAATGAGACATGGATTTGATCCCTGGCTGGGGAAGATCCCCTGGAGGAGGACATGGCAATCCACTCCAGTATTCTTGCCTGGAGAATCCCATGGACAGAGGAAACCGGCATGCTGCAGTCCATGGGGTCATTGAGTTGGGACACAACTGAAGTTACTTAGCATGCACACAAAAGTACCTACACCTTCATAAAAAAACAAAAATGAAAAACACTCCAACTAAAAATTAAGCATTGGACCCGAATAGACAATTCTCTGAAGGAGATAAAATAAGGGCCAGCAGGTATATAAAAGGTACTCAATATCAATAATTATCAGGAAATATAAAGCAAAACCACACTGAGATATCACTTCATACTTATTATAAAGGCTATTAAAAAAAAAACATGCAAGTACTGGTATGGATGTGGAGAAACTGAGACCGTAACCTGGCACAGCCATTATAGATAAGAGCATGGAGGGCCTTCAAAAACTGAAAAATACAATGCCATCCAATCCAGCAACCCCACTTAAGAGTATTTATCTAAAAGAATTAAAATCGAGATCTCAGAGCGATATTGCAATCCCAGGTTCATTGTACCATTATTTGTGGTACATGGGGTAACACAAATATCCATCTATATATTTATATAGATAAAGAAGATGTGATATATATACAGTGGAATATTACTCAGTCTTTAAAAAGAAAAAAATGTTACTATATGTAACAAAATGGATGAGGCTTAAGGACATCATGCAAGTGAAATAAGCCAGTCACAGAAAGGCAAATTCTGCTTGATTCCATGCATATGAGGAAGTATATAAAGTGGTTAGTTAAACTCAAGAACTCCCTGGTGATTCAGTGGTTAGGACTCCATCTCTCATTGCTGAGGGCCCAAATTCAATCCCTAGTCAAGGAACTAAGATCTCACAAGTTACATGATGCAATGAAAATATAAAATTATTTTTAAAGTATTTTTTATTAAAAAGAAAGTATTTAGAGCCACAGTAACAGAAAGCAGACCAGGGGCTGACAGTAGTTGGCAAATGGGAATATCTGTTGACAGGTTATACAATGTGCAAAATGCAACATTTTTGGAGAACTAATGTACAATATTGTGCTTACAGTGAACAAGATGTACAAAGTCATTAAAAATGTAGATTTCCTGAGGGAAGTGTTAGGGCTGCTGGAACACTGACACAACAGGTATAAACTGGGATTGTCCCACTTATAGAGATAAAGAAGCTTAGATCTTGGCTCCTTAGGGGGTGGTGTTTGTTATTTTTCTACCAAGTATACTACTAAGACTGAGTTTTCTTAGCATGTCATTTCCTAGGTTTGAGTTCACTTAGCTAATGAGAATACATGAGCTCAGTACACAAGCCTGATGTCTATGGCTATGTGTCCATTGGTCGATCTCTTTTGCCATTGTAAGTAATTTAACTCTGCCTGATGGACTAGGCTGTCTTGGTTCTTTAGTTATAAGGATAGAGCTCAACAAGCCAGGGTACAAAAGACCTAGCACATGCTGTCTGGTCAATAAATATTTCAACACAGGAGCCATTATTAGAGGTATTATTGAAAGCCACCAACTTGCTCACCCGACCTGAGAAACTGTTTCTGTCCTTGCAACAGTAGTGATCTCAGAGGAGATTCTACAGCTGGGAGTGTATGATTCATATAAACAAATAAATATTTAACAGAAATTTAAATGAAGAATCAAAAAGTTAAAAAAAAAAGAGTGTAGATTTCATATGGTTTTCCATGACAATAAAAAATATAATTTGGAAAATAGAACAGAAATGTCTGCCATCAAGTAGCTAGATTAACAAATTTTGGTATACCAACAATTTGGTATATTTACTACTTGGTAAAACCTAACCTAACCTATCACTGCACACAACAACATAATTCAACAACAGGACTAGATATATTTAGTCCCAGACCACATAGATGGTATATTTCATGATTCCATTTACATGGGTAAAATTATGGAAATGTTTAAATCTTGATTATACTTATCAGTGTAAAAATTTTTCAAAAGTCAACAAAATGTATACCAAAATTGAGTGTATTCATTGTACATGGACCCCTTCATGGATCACAGTCCTGTTATGGTGAAGGGGCAGGCATAACTCAGTGAAGCAATGAGCCATGCCGTGCACAGCCACCCAAGATGGACAGGTCATAATGTTCTGACAAAATGTGTGCTATTGGAGGAGGAAATGGCAAACCACTCCAGTTCTTGCCAGGAGAACCTCATGGTATGTAAAGGTAAAATGATATGACACGGTTTGATGAGTCGCCCAGACTGGAAAGTATCCAATATGCTACTGGAAAAGAGTAGAAGGCAATTACTAATAGCTCCAGAAAGAATGAAGAGGCTGAACCAAAGCAGAAATGACAGTCAAATGTGGATGTGTCTGGTGGTAAAAGTAAAGATCAATCCTCTAAGGAACAGTATTGCATAGGAATCTGGAATGTTAGGTCCATGAATCAAGGTGAATTGGATGTGGTGAAGCAGGAGATGGCCATAGTGAACATCAACATCTTAGGAATCAGTGAACTAAAATGGACGGGAATGGAGAATTAGATTCCAGATGACCAGTCTATCTACTACTGTGGGCAAGAATTCCTTAGGAAAAAATGGAGTAGCCCTTAGAGTTGACAAAAAAATTCCAAAATGCAGTACTTGCATATAATCTTAAAAATGACAGAATGATCTTGATCCATTTCCATGGCAAAGCATTCAACACCATGATGGCTCAGATCATGAACTCTTTACTGCAAAATTCAGGCTTAAATTGAAGAAAGTAAGGAAAACCACTACACTATTCAGATACAACCTAAATCAAATTCCTTATGAATATACAGTGGAGGTAACAAGTAGATTCAAGGGGTTAAGAGTGCCTGAAGAACTATGGAGGAAGGTTTGTAATATTGTACAGGAGGCAGTGACCAAAACTATCCAAAGAAAAAGAAATGAAACAAGGCAAAGTTGTCTGAGGAGCCTTTACAAATATCTAAGGAAAGAAGGCAAGAGAAAAGTAAGGGAGAAAGGGAAAAATATACCCAACTGAATGCAAAGTTGCAGAGAATAGCAAGGAAAGATAAGAAAGCCTTCTTAAATGAACAATGAAAGAAATAAAGGAAAACAATAGAATGGGAAACACTAGAAATCACTTCAAAAAAAATTTGAAGATATCAAGGGAACATTTCATTCAAGGATGAGCACAAAATAGAACAGAAGCAGTAAGGACCTAACAGAAACAGAAGAGATTAAGAGGTGGCAAGAATACACAGAACTATAAAAAAAAAAATCTTAATAACCTGGGTACCCATGATGGTGTGGTCACTCACCTACAGTCAGACATCCTGGAGTGAAGTCAAATGGACCTTAGGAAGCATTACTCTGAACAAAGATAGTGCACACGATTTTAAACAGCTGAATTGTTTAAAATCCTAGTGATGCTCTTAAAGTGCTACACTCAATATGACTGCAAATTTGGAAAACTCAGCAGTGGCCTCAGGACTGGAAAAAGTCAGTTTTCACTCCAATACAAACAAGGGCAATGCCAAAGAATGTTCAAAAACCGCACAACTGCATTCATTTCACATGCTAGCAAGGTAATGCTCAAAATCCTTCAAGTTAGGCTTCAGCAGTATGTGAATCAAGAACTTCCAGATGTACAAGGTGGATTTAGAAAAGACAGAGGAACCAGAGATCAATTGCCTACATTCATTGGGTGATAGAAAAAGCAAGAGAATTCCAGAAAATCATCTATTTTGCTTCACTGACTATGCTAAAGCCTTGACTGTGTGGGTCACAACAAACTATGGAAAATTCTTAGAGAAATGGGAATACCAGACCACCCTACCTGCCTCCTGAGAAATCTGTATGCAGGTCAAGAAGCAACAGCTAGAACAGGACATGGAACAACAGACTGGTTCCAAATTGGGAAAGGAGTACATCAAGGATGCATATTGTCACCCTGCTTATTTAACTTATATGCAGAGTACATCATGGAAGTGCTGGGTTGGACGAATCATAAGCTGGAATCAAGAATGCGGGGAGAAATATCAATAACCTCAAATATGCAGGTGACCCCACTCGTATGGCAGAAAGTGAAGAGGAACTAAAGAGCCTCTTGATGAAAGTGAAAGAGGAGAGTGAAAGCCTGGCTTAAATCTCAACATTCAAAAAAATGAAGATCATGGCATCTGGTCCTATCACTTCATGGCAAATAGATATGAAAAAAAAGGAAACAGTGGCAAATTCTATTTTCTTGGGCTCTGAAATCACTGCTGACGGTGATGGTAACCATGAAATTAAAAGATACTTGCCTCTTGAAAGAAAAGCTATGACAAACATCAGTTCAGTTCAGTGCAGTCGCTCAGTCGTGTCCAACTCTTTGCGACCCCATGAATCGCAGCACACCAGGCCTCCCTGTCCATCGCCATCTCCCGGAGTTCACTCAGATTCATGTCCATCGAGTCCGTGATGCCATCCAGTCATCTCACCCTCTGTCGTCCCCTTCTTCTCCTGCCCCCAATCCCTCCCAGCATCAAAGTCTTTCCAATGAGTCAACACATCACATGAGGTGACCAAAGTACTGGAGTTTCAGCTTTAGCATCATTCCTTCCAAAGAAATCCCAGGGCTGATCTCCTTCAGAATGGACTGGTTGAATCTCCTTGCAGTCCAATGGACTCTCAAGAGTCTTCCCCAACAACACAGTTCAAAACCATCAATTCTTCGGCACTCAGCCTTCTTCACAGTCCAACTCTCACATCCATACATGACTACTGGGAAAACCATAGCCTTGACTAGACGGACCTTAGTCGGCAAAGTAATGTCTCTGCCTTTGAATATGCTATCTAGGTTGATCATAGCTTTCCTTCCAAGGAGTAAGCGTCTTAATTTCATGGCTGCAGTCACCGTCTGCAGTGATTTAGACAGCATATTTAAAAGCACAGACATCAATTTGCCAACAAAGGTATGTATAGCCAGAGCTATGGTTTTTCCAGTAGTTATGTATGGATGTGAAAGTTGGACCAAAAAGAAAGCTCAGCACCAGAGAATTGATGCTTTCAAACTGTGATGCTGGAGAAAACTCTTGAGAGTCCCTTGGACAGCAAGGAGATCCAACCAGTAAATCCTAAAAGAAATCAACCCTGAATATTCATTGGAAGGACTGAAGCTGAAGCTCCAATTCTTTGACCACATGATGCGAACACCCAACTCGCTGGAAAAAATCTTGATGCTGGGATAGATGGAGGGCAAGAGGATAAGGGGGTGACAGAGGAGGAGATGGTTGGATGGCATCATTGACTCAATGGGCATAAGTTTGAGAAAACTCTGGGAGATAGTGAAGGACAGAGAAGCCTGATGTGCTGCAGTCCGAGGGGTTGCAAATAGCTGGACATGACTGGGCCACTTAACAACAACCATGAGAAGTGTGTTGTGGTTCTTCTCTTTGTTCCTCTGTTTCTCTGGGTGCTTTGAAAGTTTCCTTTTCATCACCACATTTACGAAATCTGACTATTATGTGCTAAGTACAATTTTCTTTGTGTTTCTTGTGTTTAAAACAAACTACTTATTATTGATATATAGGTTTAGAGTTTTATTCAATTATGGAAAGATTTTGGCCATTTTTTCCTAAGAGATTCCAATTTACCATGTATTCCCCCTCCCCAGGCTGTCTCACAGCTCACTGATCTGATTTTTATCATGTTTCAATTATCTCTGCTTTTCACCTGAATAGTCTCTATCATTGTCCATTTAATACTCACTAATATTTTCTTCTACAGTGCCTAGTTCCATTGTTAATTCCATTTAGTAGAATATATTTTTTATTTGTTCAAGTTTAATTTGGGTACTTTAAAAATATATCTATGTTTCTAGTGTATGTGTCCAAGTGGTCTTCCCTTCTTAAACATTTGGAATATAATTTTAATAACTTTTAATATTTGTTTACCAGCTGTACTATGTTTGTATTTTCTGGGTTTATATTGATTTCTCTTCAATTATTTATATTTTTTCTTTATATTATTTCTGGTAACAATTTATAACAGTTTATATTTTTCTGCTGTTTTGCATGGCTATTAGTTTTTGGATGCCAGATATTCCAAAATTTAAGTTTTTAGATATCAGTTACCCTATGTAGTTCTACAGATATTCTTGATCCTTGTTTCTTTTATTTTGAAATAATTTGGTTCATCTGAAGCTTCTCTTAAGTGTTTTTAAGATGGCACAAAAAAATCAGTATGAAAAGGAAAATTTTATATGACTGCTAAGATGTCTTCCTGAATAAACTACTTGACTCCCCATGAATAACTATGGTATTCTTCTAAGGCTGTTAGAAATACAAACTGTTTTCAGACATGTCTAATTTCCTGGGATTGTTTCCTCCATTCAGGTTGTTATTCCCTCACTTTAGGCAGTTTTTTCATATGCATACTGGGAGTCGTATTCAGTGAAGTCTTGATGGGGACATTTTTGCAGAAACCTGGAGTCCTATTTCTCTCTAATATAAAGAAATAGGATTCTCTCTGGTATTCTGCCCTGCTAATGTAATCACACTGGCCACCTGGGACTCCCAACTCTCTCCTGAATTCAGAGGGACTGCTCATTTCCCTCCTTGAACTCCTATTTCCTGCAGGGCCATCTGGGTACTCTGTCTAAGCAGTAAAGTGGGGCAATCATAGAGCACACCTTCATTTCCTCTTTTCCAGAGACCACTCTCCTATGCTACCTTGAAGTCCAACTCCTGAGTATCATTCTTTCTTATATTTTATTGTTTTAGTTGCTGTATGTGGAATGGTAAATCCATTTGCTGCCAAGAGTCACTAATGTTTTGCTTTGTCTTAATGTGTTAGGATGTCCCAGGTTGCACTAGTGGTGAAAAATATATCTATAACTGCCAATGCAGGAGACCTAAAAGATGAGGGTTCGATCCCTGCTGCTGCTGCTGCTAAGTCACTTCAGTCATGTCCGACTCTGTGTGACCCCATAAATGGCAGCCCACCAGGCTCCCCTATCCCTGGGATTTTCCAGGCAAGAGTACTAGAGTGGGGTGCCATCACCTTCTCTGGTTCGATTTCTAAGTTGGAAAATTCCCTGGAGGAGGAAATGGCAATCCACTCCAGTATTCTTGCCTTGAAAATCCCATGGACAGAGAAGCCTGGAAGATCCCATGGGTTGAAAAGAGTCAGACACAACTGAACCAACTTAGCACATTCCATTGACTACAATTTGGGAAAGGCATTGCTTTTGTTATAAATGCTAGAGTAAGCAAATAACACTATGGAATATGGATTAAAGACTATCTGTGGTAAGCTTCCCTGGTGGTCCAGTAGACAAGAATCTGCTGGTAATGGAGGGGACAGGTGATCAACTCCTGGTCACAGAAGATTTCACATGTCACAGAGCAACTAAGCTGCTATGCCACAACTACTAAGCCCATGGTCCAGAGCCCATGAGCTGCACCTACTGAGCCACATGCTGAAACTGCTGAAACCTGCACACCTAGAGCTTCTGCTCTGCAACAAGAGAAGCCACCAAAATAAGAAGCCCATGGAACAGGAACAAAGAATAGTCTCTGATCACCACAATTAGAGAAAGCCCATGCACAGCAACAATGACCCAGCAGAGTCAAAAATAAATAAACAAAGAAGAAAACAAACAAAGTATCTGTGTTAGTTGAGGAAAGGGGATAATAAATAATTTCCAAATAGAGAATATGTCTTTGATGACTAAAATTTCTTTTCCTATCTAGCTTATACAGAGAAGGCAATGGCGTCCCACTCCAGTACTCTTGCCTGGAAACTCCCATGGACGGAGGAGCCTGGTAGGCTGCAGTCCATGGGGTCGCTGAGTCAGACACAACTGAGCGACTTCACTTTCACTTTTCACTTTCATGCATTGGAGAAGGAAATGGCAACCCACTCCAGTGTTCTTACCTAGAGAATCCCAGGGATGGCAGAGCCCAATGGGCTGCCGTCTATGGGGTCGCACAGAGTCGGACACGACTGAAGCAACTTAGCAGCAGCAGCAGCAGCAGCATCTAGCTCATATCTGATAGTGGCAGAAAAAGAGTAAACAATAAATCGTGGTAAATATATATAGCACAATAGAAGAGAAATCATGGAAAGGAGTCAGGCAATGCAGAGAAAGGGAGGAGGAGCAGATGTGTTATAATTTAATGAACAAAGACATCAATGAAACATTTGATGTCTTGAAAAATGTGTATGTAGTGCATTTTTCCATGAAGTAATGTTTTATTTTTATGCAGTGAAAATGTCACTTGGGCTTTCTTTCATCCTTAGAAAGATCTTCTTTACTCTGAAGTTAAAAATATTCTTTCATAAGATTTTTTAAGAATCTTATGACATTTTTAAAATAAATTTATTTATTTTAATTGGAGGTTAATTACTCTACAATATTGTATTGGTTTTGCCACACATCAACATGAATCCACCACAGGTATACATGTGTTCCCCATCCTGAATCCCCCTCCCTCCTCCCTCCCCATACCATCCCTCTGGGTCGTCTGAGTGCACCAGCCCCAAGAATCCAATATCATGCATCAAACCTGGACTGGCTATCCGTTTCATATATGATATTATACATGTTTCAATGCCATTCTCCCAAATCATCCCACCCTTGCCCTCTCCCACAGAGTCCAAAAGACTGTTCGATACATCTGTGTCTCTTGTTGTCTCGCATACAGGGTTATCGTTACCATCTTTCTAAATTCCATATATATGCATTAGTATACTTTTCTTTCTGGCTTGCTTCACGCTGTATAATAGGCTCCAGTTTCATCCACCTTTTAGAACTGATTCAAATGAATTCTTTTTAATGGCTGAGTAATACTCCATTGTGTATATGTACCACAGCTTTCTTATCCATTCATCTGCTGATGAACATCTAGGTTTCTTCCATGTCCTGGCTATTATAAACAGTGCTATGATGAACATTGGGGTACACGTGTCTCTTTCAGTTCTGGTTTCCTTGGTGTGTATGCCCAGCAGTGGGATTGCTGGGTCATAAGGCAGTTCTGTTTCCAGTTTTTTAAGGAATCTCCACACTGTTCTCCATAGTGGCTGTACTAGTTTATATTCCCACCAAGAGTGTAAGAGGGTTCCCTTTTTTCCACACCCTCTCCATCATTTATTGTTTGTAGACTTTTGGATCACAGCCATTCTGACTGGTGTGAAATGGTACCTCATTGTGGTTTTGATTTGCATTTCTCTGATAATGAGTGATTTTGAGCATCTTTTCATGTGTTTGTTAGCCATTCATATGTCTTCTTTGGATAAATGTCTTAGTTCTTTGGCCCATTTTTTTATTGGGTCATTTATTTTTCTGGAATTGAGCTTCAGGAGTTGCTTGTATATTTTTGAGATTAGTTGTTTGTCAGTTGCTTCATTTGCTATTATTTTCTCCTATTCTGAAGGCTGTCCTTTCACCTTGCTTATAGTTTCCTTTGTTGTGCAGAAGCTTTTAAGTTTAATTAGATCCCATTTGTTTATTTTTGCTTTTATTTCCAATATTCCAGGAGGTGGGTCATAGAGGATCCTGCTGTGATTTATGTCAGAGAGTGTTTTGCCTATGTTCTCCTCTGGGAGTTGCATAGTTTCTGGTCTTATGTTTATATCTTTAATCCATTTTGAGTTTATTTTTGTATATAGTGTTATAAAGCATTCTAGTTTCATTTTTTTACAAATGGTTGACCAGTTTTCCCAGCACCAGTTGTTAAAGAGACTGTCTTTAATCTATTGTATATTCTTGCCTCCTTTGTCAAAGATAAGGTGTCCATAGGTGTGTGGATTTATCCCTGGGAATTCTATTTTGTTCCATTATCTATATTTCTGTCTTTGTACCATACTGTCTTGATGACTGTGGCTTTGTAGTAGAGCCTGAAGTCAGGTAGGTTGATTCCTCAGTTCCATTCTTCTTTCTCAAGATTGCTTTAGCTCTTCGAGGTTTTTTTGCATTTCCATACAAATTGTGAAATTATTTGTTCTAGTTCTGTGAAAAATACCATTGGTAGCTTGATAGGGATTGCATTGAATCTATAAATTGCTTTGGGTAGTATACTCATTTTCACTATATTGGTTCTTCCAATCCATGAATATGGTATATGTCTCCATGTTAGTGTCCTCTTTGATTTCTTTCTACCAGTGTTTTATGGTTTTCTATATATAGGCCTTTAGTTTCTTTAGGTAGATATATTCCTATGTATTTTATTCTTTTCATTGCAATGGTGAATGGAATTGTTTCCTTAATTTTTCTTTCTATTTTCTCTTTATTAGTGTATAGGAATGCAAGGGATTTCTGTGGGCTGATTTTATATCCTGCCACTTTACTATATTCATTGATTAGCTCTAGTAATTTTCTGGTGGCATCTTTAGGGTTTTCTTTGTAGAGGATCATGTCATCTGCAAACAGTGAGAGTTTTGCTTCTTTCTATTGCAGTCTTTGAATGTGTAAATCATTAACTTACCTGAAATTAACTTTGGAGAAGGCTGTGAGACAGATGCAACACACATTTCCACAAATGTCCAATTAGCTTATCTAGTATCATTTCATCTATGAAGTAACTCAAAACTGCTCACTGATAGGTAAATTACTTTTATCATAAAATCCATGATAATTTAGATCTATTTATGCCTTCCTTTAGGGGCTTCCCTTGTAACTCAGTCAGTAAAGAATTTGCCTGCACTGCAGGAGACCAGGGTTCGATCCTTGGGTTGGTAAAATCCCCTGGAGAAAAAAATGGCAACCCACTCCAGTATCCTTGCCTGGAAAATCTCATGGACAGAGGAACTTGCTGGATTGCAGTCCATGGGGTCGCAAAGAGTCAGGCACGACTGAGTGACTAACACACACATGCCTCCCTTTAATATCCCATTTATCTGTCTATGATATCAGAATGCATGTTTCAGCATCTCCTGGGGTTTGTTGTTTTTCAGTCAGTAAGTTGTGTCTGACTCTTTGAGACTCCATGGACTATAGCATGCCAGGCTTCCCTATTTTTCACTATTTCCCAGAGTTTCCTCAAATCCATGTTCAATGAGTTTGTGACACCATCCAACCATCTCATTCTCTGTTACCTCCTTCTCCTCCTGCCCTCAACTTTTTCCAGCATCAGGGTCGTTTCCAGTGACTCAGCTCTTCACATCAGTGTCCAAAGTATTGGGGTTTCAACTTCAGCATCAGCCCTTCCGAGGAATATTCAGGGTTGATTTCCATTAGGATTGACCAGTTTGAGCTCCTTTTTGTCCAAGGGATTCTCAAGAGTCTTCTCCAGTACCACAGTTTGAAAGCATCAATACTTTGGTGCTCAGCCTTCTTTATGATCCATCTCTCACATCAGTACAAGACTACTGGAGAAACCACAGCTTTGACTATATGGACCCTTATCAGCAAATTGATGTCTCTCCTTTTTAAATTTATTTATTTTAATTGAAGGCTAATTACTTTACAATATTGCATTGGTTTTGCCATACATTGACATGAATCTGCTTTTTAACACCCTAAGTTTGTCATAGCTTTTCTTCCAAAGAGCAACCATCTTTTAATTTCATGGCTGCAGTCACTGTCGGCAGTGATTTTGGAGCCCAAGAAAATGAAATCTGCCATTGATTCCATTTTTTCCCATCTATTTGCCATGAAGTGATGGAACTAGATGCCATAATATTAGTGTATAAATGTTGAGTTTTAAGCCAACTTTTTCACTCTCCTCTTTTACTTTATCAAGAGGCTTTTAAGTTTCTCTTCACTTTCTGCCATTACAGTGGTATCATCTGCGTATCTGAAGTTGCTGATATTTCTCTCAGCAATCTGAATTCAAGTTTGTGATCCATCCAGCCCAGCATTTCACATGATGTACTCTGAATATAAGCAGGCTGTCAATGTACAGACTTGATGTACTCCTTTCCCAACTTGATACCATTCTGTTGTTTCCTGTCCAGTTCTAACTGTTGCTTCTTGACCTGCATACAGATTTCTCAGGAAGCAGGTAAGATGATTGGTATTCCCATCTCTTTAAGAATTTTCCACACTTTGTTTTGATCCACATAGTCAAGGCATTTAGCATAGTCAATGCAGTAGAAGTTATTGTTTTTCTCGAATTCTCTCGCTTTTTCTATGATCCAACAGATGTTGGCAATTTGATCTCTGGTTCCTCTCCTGGACTTACTACCCCTAATTATGTACCGTTTTCCTCACAGATATTCTTGCTTATTTTTCCAAATATAATGCAATAAATGGTGTACAAATAAATCATTTGATTGTAGTCTTTAAGTTCTAATTCTTTTACTCATGATAATATATTTGAGAATCATCCATGTTGCTGCATGTGCAATGGTTCCTTTACTTTCATTGTTGAGTAGAATTCAATTGTAGGAGTGTAACATACTTTGATCCACATTTACTACTTAAAGGACACTTAGGTAGATTTCAGCTTTGATAAACTTATCTGAATAAAGCTGCTATCAATATCAATGGACAGGTTTTTATGTGAACATAAATTTTCATTTCTTTTGAGTGTAAACATAGAAAAGGGATTTCTAGATCATGTGACAACTGTAAGATCAATTTTCTAAGAATAAAATACCTTTCAGAAACACTTGGGGTCTGCCCTGGTGGTCCTGTAGTTAGGACTCCATGCTTCCACTGCAGTGGGTTAGGATTTGAACCCATGCCAGGCAAGAGGAATGATAATAAATAAATGACAGTGAAAAAAAGAGAGTGAAAAAGCTGGCTTAAAACTCAACATTCAAAAACTAAGATCATGGCATCTGGTCCCATCACTCCATGTAAAATACATGGAGAAACAATGTAAACAATGACAGACTTTATTTTCTTGGGCTCCAAAATCACTGCAGATGGTGACTGCAGCTGTGAAATGAAAAGACACTTGCTCCTTGGAAGAAAAGCTATGACCAACCTAGAGAGCATATTAAAAATCAGAGATATTACATTGCCAACAAAGGTTCATCTAGTCAAAGCTATGGTTTTTCCAGTAGCCATGTATGGATGTGAGAGCTGGACTATAAAGAAAGCTGAGTGCTGAAGAATAGATGCTTTTGAACTGTGGTGTTGGAGAAGACTCTTCAGAGTCCCTTGGACTGCAGGGAGATCAAAGCAGTCAATCCCAAAGGAAATCTGTCCTGAATATTCATTGGAATGACTGATGCTGAAGCTGATTCTCCAATACTTTGGTCATTTGATGTAAAGAACTGACTCACTGGAAAAGACCCTGATACTGGGAAAGATTGAAGGCAGGAGAAGGGGATGACAGAGGATGAGACGGCTGGATGGCATCACTGACTTGATGGACATGAGTTTGAGCAAGCTCTAGGAGTTGGTGATAGACAGGGAAGCCTGGTGTGCTGTGGTCCATGAGGTCACAAAGAGTTGGACACGACTTAGGGACTGAACTGAACTAACTGAAAGACAAAACCTAGAGAGTGTGTTTAAAAGCAAAGACATTACTCTGCTGACAAAGGTCCATATAGTCAAGGTTCATGGACTACCCAGTGGTCACATTCAGTTGTGAGGGCTGGACTGTAAAGAAGGCAGAATGCCGAAGAATTGATACCTTCAAACTGTGGTGCTGGAGGACTCCTGAAAGTCCCTTGGACTTCACTGGACTGCATATGCACTGGAAGGACTGATGCTGAAGCTGAAGCTCCAGTATTTTGGTCATCTGATGCAAACAGACAACTCACTGGAAAAGTCCCTGATGGTGAGAAAGACTGAGGAAGGAGAAGAGGGCATCAGAGGATGAGATAGCTGGACGGCATCACCAATGCAATGAACATGAACTTGGGCAAACTCCAGGAGATGGTGAGGGACAGGGAGGCCTGGCGTGTTACAGTCCGTGGGGTTGCAAAGAGTTGGACTCAACAGGGCAACTGAACAACAACAAAGACAAACACAGACTCTCATGTGACACACTCAAAATGCCTGCTGTTAGTTTACTAGGATTCTATTAAACTAACTGCTGTTTGTGTTTTTGGCTACTCAGCATGCAGGATATTAGTTCCTCACCAGGTAGGGAATCTGTCCACCTTGTAGACAAAGTTCAGCATTAAACACTAAACCACCAGGGAAGTCACAAACTAACTGCTATTTGTAAGGAAAAACAATATTATTTGGTTGAAAACTTCCTTGAATAGTCTATTCATTTATATAAGCTGTGTGTGTATTTTTCCTTCACAAAAATTTTTGGCTTTTAAGAAGACAACTTAATATGTTAAAAACTTAATATTTAATTAATGAATGAATTAATTAAATATTAAGTGAGGATCAATTCTGTGTTTTAGTATTGGGGTTGCAGATTTTAAATTCAAACGTTATGAGTAAAGTTAAAATGAAGCTGGATGATACCACTAACACATTGAGCACATATAAGAAAGGAAAGACATGAGGAATGATCCCTAGTACAGGACTCAGATCATGCAGACTTGAGAAGGATCTTCCAGTAAAACAGGAGAAAAACAAGACACTGTGATGCCATGAAAGTCAAACTGAAAGGGACTGATGGGAAGAGGAGAAATGAGCTGTGATGAATAATTAATTATTGGAGTGATGACAATTAAATCATTAATCCACCTAAATACATAGGAAAAGGTTTAGCAGATCCATCTAGATTGTTTTAACCTTTGGTCATTTTTCTCACTGCCATTTTTATTTGTTTATTTTTATACACACGAATTTTTATTTATTTATTTACTTTACAATATTGTATTGGTTTTGCCATACTTTGACATGAATCCGCCATGGGTGTACATGTGTTCCCTATCCTGAATCCCCTTCCCACTTCCCTCCCCATCCCATCCCTCTGGGTCATCCCAGTGCACCAGCCCCAAGCACTCTGTATCATGCATCAAAACCTGGACTGGCGATTTGTTTCACATGTGATAATTTACATGTTTCAATGCCATTCTCCCATATCATCCTGCCCTCGTCCTCTCCCACAGAGTCCAAAAGACTGTTCGATACATCTGTGTCTCTTTGTTGTCTCACATAGAAGGTTATCGTTACCATCTTTCTAAATTCCATATATATGCATTAGTATACTGTATTGGTGTTTTTCTTTCTGGCTTACTTCACTCTGTATAATAGGCTCCAGTTTCATCCACCTCTTTAGAACGGAGTCAAATGTATTCTTTTTAATGGCTGAGTAACACTCCATTGTGTATATGTACCACAGCTTTCTTATCCATTCGTCTGCTGATGGACATCTAGGTTGCTTCCATGTCCTGGCTGTTATAAACAGTGCTATGATGAACATTGGGGTACACGTGTCTCTTTCAGTTCTGGTTTCCTTGGTGTGTATGCCCAGCAGTGGGATTGCTGGGTCATAAGGCAGTTCTGTTTCCAGTTTTTTAAGGAATCTCCACACTGTTCTCCATAGTGGCTGTACTAGTTTGTATTCCCACCAAGAGTGTAAGAGGGTTCCCTTTTTCCACACCCTCTCCAGCATTTATTGCTTTCTAACACCATACACAAAAATAAACTCAAAATGGATTAAAGATCTAAACATAAGACCAGAAACTATAAAATTCCTAGAGGAAAACATAGGCAAAACACTCTCCAACATAAACCACAGCAGGATCCTCTATGGTCCATCTCCCAGAATATTGGAAATAAAAGCAAAAATAAACAAATGGGACCTAATTAAAATTGAAAGCTTCTGCACAACAAAGAAAACTATAAACAAAGTGAAAAGACAGCTTTCAGAATGGGAGAAAATAATAGCAAACAAAGGAACGGACAAAGAATTAATCTCAAAATTATACAAGCAACTCCTGCAGCTCAATTCCAGAAAAATAAACGATCCAATCAAAAAGTGGGCCAAAGAAGTAAACAGACATTTCTCCAAAGAAGACATACAGATGGCTAACAAACATATGAAAAGATGCTCAACATCACTCATTATCAGAGAAATGCAAATCAAAACCATAATGAGATATCATTTCACACCAGTCAGGATGACTGCTATTCAAAAGGCTCACTGCCATATTTTAAATATAAATTTATTTATTTTAATTGGAGGTTAATTACTTTACAATATTGTATTGGTTTTGCCATATATCAGCATGAATTCACCACAGGTATACACGTGCCATTTTTAAAAGGGCCATTCCTTCTTCATGATTCAAGGAACTGTTATTACTGTATCTTAAACTGTCTTTGATTCTATCTATGGGTTTTCTCTTTTGTCACAATGACCAGTTATCTATGCCTCCATTGAAACTAGACTATTTCTGTTATAATACTTGGTGAAAACAACTGTCCTTATAGTTCCTATATGTCTCAATTTTCTTGGTTGACTTCAAGAATTTAGTTTGGGAGGTAAATTTAAGTCAACCTTCATCAGACAAAAATTTATCTATGGGGATGGAGGTGGGTCAGAGGTGCCACACTGGTGGCTCAGCAATAAAGGATCCACCCGAAATGCAAGAGACATGAATTCTATCCCTGGGTCGAGAAGATCCCCTGGTGAAGGACACAGCAACGCACTCCAGTAATCTTCCCAGGAAAATCCCACAGACAGAGGAAACTGGCAGGATTCAATTCTTAATATCCCAAAGAGTTGGCCATGACTGAAGCGACTGAGCATGCATGCATGCACAGATAATACTAAATATAGCAGAGCATACAGAGCTTGGTACATATAAAATACAGGTGTAGAAAGAGCACATCAGTGAAGTTAACTAATTTCAGCCAACAGGTCAAAGAAAAGCCAGGACTCAAGGCCATAGCCACTTGGCTCCAAGTCCCAGGTTCAGTTTACAATACATGAACTTATGCCTGCCTAGGCAGAAGGTAGAGATTTTACCAGTTATGCCACTCTTTATGTGGGTCATGTGGACTGTAGCCTGGCATTGTTCTAGACCCTAGGAAACGGGGCTAAAATCTAGCCCCTCCCCTGTAGCTTCACAAGTCTTCTATGGTAATGCAGCTATGCATTTCATGCCTTTAGAAGTAGGCTGGAGGGATGAGGAAATGTGTCCACGTGTCACATCCTGCAAGTCACACTTCACAGTATGAGCTGTTTCCATGGAAACAACATTCCCACTGGGGTAGCTTCTTCCAGCCACTCCCATCCACCTAGTTCAACACTTCATGGAGTTTCTGGTCCCCAAGGCAGGCCCAAGAACAGCAGTGGCATTAAGTGTCCCTGGACAAATTCTGGCTCCTCAGAAGACACCCACCTAAGAAGCAGAAAATGGCTAATGCCATTGGGAGAAAGAGGGGACCTGTGATGATACTCTGAGGTCATCTCTGAAGTCAACCTTCAATAACCAGAGGGACATTTAAAGGACTGGAAGCTCTGCCACTGGGCTAAAGGCCAGAGTTGGAGATATAATTTCTGTGGCCAGAGACAACACTTATCTCTTTTCGGGCTTTTGAAGCTGGGGTTACGTATTTATTTTTATGCTTAATCTTCACACACAGTCCTGTACACCACATTGAGAATGACTTGAGAAAGTTACAACAAACTTGCCCATGGTCACATGGCTTCCCAGAGACAAGGCCTAGGTTTATTCTCATTCTGTCATCTCCCGTCCCCATGCTGTCAATGACCACATGTGTCACTTCTTCTCATCATCACCCAAGACCTCCTGCCTCACATCCTACCCACATAGAACATAGACACTGGGCACACTGAGCAATGCTGCAGTTATTTTATTAGAGTCAGCCTGATAGAGACCACATCAGGTGGGACACATGTCTGAATTTCAGCTTCAGATGAGAACAGGGCGGGAAGCTCGAGTACAGGCCTGGCATCACTGGTAAAGGTTATGTCACCATAGACAGCAGACTAGAATTGAATCCAATAAGAGCATTCACCACCGAGGACACTTTATAGCCAGAGCAATTCACCCTCAGGGATTCAGCCCCATCCCCAGCAAGAACCTCTGCCCACCAATTCACCACTGGAGAAGGGGCTGCCATCAGGCACCAGGGGGAGGATGGTTCCATAACAGCCCAGACACAGGCATCAGGAGGGAGAAAGAGCCACCAGCCACACCAGGGAAGGGAGGAGATGACAAGGGTCAGCAGGGCACAGTTGGGGCCGGTCCTGAGGGAGGAGCAAGATGCTGGAGTCTGGGTTTGGGTCACATTCTGCACCCGGAGCCTCTTCTGCCAGGTGTGCTGGGTGCATAGAATGTGCATGCAGGTGTTGTAAACAACCCTTTGTGCCCTGTGAACTTCTATGAGTCCATGCAACTCTGGTTCCTGGAAAACCTCTCATTTTGAATAATCAACAATTTAAGAAAAATGTGCTGAGACAGACTTTTTACAAATTAATTATTTTAATTGGAGGCTAATTACTTTACAATATTGTAGTAGTTTTTGCCATATGTTGACATGAATCAGCCATGGGTGTACATGTGTTCCTCATCCTGACCTCCCCCTCTCACCTCCCCCCCCATCCCACCCCTCAGGGTTGTTCCAGTGCACCAGCCCTGAGCACCCTGTCTCATGCATTGAACCTGGACTGGCGATCTGTTTCACATATGGTAATATACATGTTCCAATGCTCTTCTCTCAAATCATCCCACCCTCACCTTCTCCCACAGAGTCCAAAAGTCTGTTCTTTACATCTGTGTGAGAAAGACTATTTAAAATCTCCAATACTATATGACAAGAAAAACAACAAAAACAAAAAAGATGGTTCTTTAGGAGATACACTGTTAGTCCAACTGAGTAACAGCATGTACCTAGAAGCTTCCACAGGAGCCTCAGCCACCAAAACATCACAGTGGAAATTCTGGCTTGTAGGCACTGAGACCATGCTGGTGGAAATGGGGCTGTGAGTCAGAGCAATGTCTACCTAAAAGGGATAAAGAGAAGGTGATGTGACCAAGGGACGGAAACCTTATAAAGCCAAGGAGTCTCATGCTGGAAGGAGATTTTAAAAGCAGGGGCTCCTTTTCAATATTCCTAAAATAGAGGTAACAAGAGTCCTACACATGTGTGAACTGAATGCTTCATTTTCTCAAAGATTAAAATTCTACTCCTCAAATGCTTGTTCCTCTCAGCAAGAAAGAGAATCACATGAGTCAACACACTTGTCCAATTGCATTGACACTAGTCCTCTATTCTGTGTAAGCTGATTGACGTGATATGGACATGTTTGGTAACAAGAGGCTGGGTGTGCAGGTGTACTGTGCTTGCATATTACAGGTGCTGCAGGTTGGAGCAAAGGTTTATGTGCTTCTTTGTTTATAGCTCTATCACATATCTCATGACTGCATGCTCTATTATCCTGTGACATACTGCACTAGGCTACATGTTAGTTCTCTCCAAAAGTGTGGGTAAAGAGTAAATTACCTTATATTTCAGATGATTAAACCTGTGTTTAGGTCCTCTTTCAATGAAGCAATCCTGGATCTTTCCAGTGGCTGCTTTTTCTGCTTCATTAGCATCAGTCTATCGACTAAGAACAGCACAGCATCAATCTAATCGAAGTTTTCATTCAATGCTGTACTTGGGAGTCCAAGGCTCACAATACCAAGGGCTTTATAAAAAATAGGGCAGGCTTCCAAAGAAGGCAGAGACAGAAAACACCTTGTCAAAAGAAGCACCAAGTCAGTAGTTTCCTATTTTGCCTCAGCTTGACAGAACTCACATATCCAAAGATTCCAGACTTACCTGCCACAAAGACCCACCCTCTCCAGGACTGCTTACAAAAACTCTACGACATATGGCAGAGGAAGTGGCAAGAGGGGTGAGGCCTGGAAACCCCTCTGCCCTTGACCACCACCTCCAGGCATAGCAGCCTGCTTCCTCCCTTCCAGGGAGTACCACTACCCTCAAGAAATTATCACCCACAGTGTGCACAACTAATGACCCTTCCAGCTCCACACCACCTCCTCCTCCATTCAAAGACTGAGAGCCTCAGGAGTTTGTGCAGGACTCTTTGGCACTGATCTGCCAGCTTCCTCTGAATCCGCCCCTAGAAGTGGCTTGGACAGGACTTGGAAGGATGTAGTGAGACAGCAATGGGCAAGGATCAGGAGGGTCATCTGGACCCTCCTTCCCATCCTCATGCATCTTGAAAGTGAGCTCTCAGGTCACCAGAAAGGCCAGAACAAGCCGTGCTCCCTTCATCATGGTGGCAGTTGGAGTGCTCTTCTCAGGGCAGAGTTTCTGTTGCTTAATAAACCACTACTCCCTGAGCCCAGCCCACATCACTCCCAGCAGAACCACAGGCCTGTGGCAAGGCATTGGCACAGGTGGCCCCTTGGACCTTGGGATGTTTACTGTGGGAAGCCTTTCCTACTCTGAGAGCAGAGCTCCTGGAGAATATGTGGTAGTATCTTTGCCAAAAATCAAGTGGAGCTGACATTTCTAAGTGATTCCATTTGGAGCCAAGTTCTCTATTGTCCCAGCCCCAACCATCACCTGTTTTCCTGATCATCCTTCCCCCAACCTATCCAGGCTCCAAGGGCAGCACTCTACCAAAGTGACCAGATGGAATCACAAGAGGGCCAAGGACAGGTTTATACCACTGTCAGGTAGAAAAAAAGATCATTGAGAATCTTTCCTTTTCCCCCAAGTTTAAGTCCTGGAGATAAGAATGGGGACCTGGGTTTTACTGAAGACCCCAAATATCTTAACATTTACAGTCTCTAGACTGGGCCCTGAGGACTGATGGACAGTATCCCTAGGCTCCAAATCATGTTCAACAAGGAATTCACAGGACTTGAGACCACGTGGGTTTTCTCAAGCACTGGTAAGTCTATAATTTCAAATCACACCACTAGCTTTCCTCAGGCCCTTAAGGAAACAAGCTTCTGAGCAGTTTCCATCCTTTCTCCTTCTCCTAGATGTCCTTCCTTCTCCATTAGTGAACCAGGTCTCAAGAGGTGCTTGAACTGCACAATCTATCCAGAATCTATCTTCTATCAGTGAGCAGCAGTGGGGTTTGTCCCAACAAAAAAGTCCTGCTCCCAAAATAGAGTCAGCACGTGCATCCTGGGCCATGTGGTGTTCACCTTCCTGCCCAGGGACATCAGAGACAAACCTGGAGCCAACTGAGCCCCTTGTGGGGTGACTTTCAGAGTGGTGGCCCCCAAGAAGCAGGAGCCATGGTGAGGAGAGTCTCCATGAGGTCAGCTGACACTGAGGCTCAGTACTCGGTGCCTCTTTGCCAAGAGCAGTTACCGGATATGAATCCTATTTGGCATAGGGTTCTGACTGTGGTCACACCTTGTGTCCCAACTTCAGGTCAGTTCTTCAGTAAACCTGAAGTTCACTTAGAGAAAGAACAGCCAGGTGCCTCCAGCCAAAAGCTACATGATTCTGGCTTACCAAATATTTTAAACCTTTATCTTATTTACTTAATGCCATATAATATTCACAAGCATATCTACAGAAAATAGAACTAAAAATACTCGCATTTATCAACTCTAGAGAAATGGAATATTCCTGCCATTATTCTAACAAACACTGTGCAACATGTACTGAATGCTGGCCCCTCTCTCTAGTCCTGGGATGCAGCAGCACACAGCACAGCTCTCGCTCTCCTGCAGCTCTTCATCACCTAAGAGAGAGTAAAAGACAGTGACCTCAAAGGAAGAAGCACTCTGGGAAAATATGAAGAAGGGGGAGAAGACAGAGGGCCATGGGGGAGGATGGAGACAGTGACCTTTGATCTGAGGCCTCGAGATATGAGGAAATCTCTGTGCTGCAATACTTGAAGACATCTGATGATGAGGGAACAAATCATGCAACCATTGGAGGAAGAGACTTCCAGTTAAGGAGGGCACCACACAGAGAGGCCCTGCTGCATAAGAACACTTGCTCTGGTCAAGAAGCAGACAGCAGGTATTGAGGGAAGAGAGAAAAACTGAGATAAGTTCACAGAGGCAGCAGCAGTGCAGAGCTGGTTGTGCAACTGGCCCAGAGATAATGGCCTAGAAGAGGCTTGACTTTTCATCAAATGGGAACACTGTAGAGGAGATGGGAGGAACAGTACTGAGACACTCCAAGGGTAGAAAGGCTATAGAAAATGGATGGACCTACAGTCGGTAGAGAGGAGCAACCCTACATCCAAGGTGTGTTGGCTGCGCAGGCGCAGGAGGGCCAAGAGGAGCTACTCCACGTTCAAGGTCAGGAGGGGTGGCTGTGAGGAGATACCACTCGTCCGAGGTAAGGAGCAGCAGCTGCGCTTTGCTGGAGCAGCCATGAAGAGATACCATGTCCAAGGTAAGAGAAACCCAAGTAAGATGGTAGGTGTTGCGAGAGGGCATCAGAGGGCAGACACACAAACCACAATCACAGAAAACTAGTCAGTCTGATCACATGGACCACAGCCTTGTCTAACTCAATGAAACTAAGCCATGCTGTGTGGGGCCAACCAAGACGGACGGGTCAGGGTGGAGAGGTCTGACAGAATGTGTCCACTGGAGAAGGAAATGGCAAACCACTTCAGTATTCTTGCCTTGAGAACCCCATTAGCTGTATGAAAAGGCAAAGTGATAGGATACTGAAAGAGGAACTCCCCAGGTCGGTAGGTGCCCAATATGCTACTGGAGATCAGTGGAGAAATAACTCCAGAAAGAATGAAGGGATGGAACCAAAGCAGAAACAATACCCAGCTGTGGGTGTGACTGGTGATAGAAGTAAGGTTCGATGCTGTAAAGAGCAATATAGGAACCTGGAATGTTAGGTCCATGAATCAAGGCAAATTGGAAGTAGTTAAACAGGATTTGGCAAGAGCGAAAGTCGACATTCTAGGAATCCGCTAAATGACCATTATATCTAGTCCTCTGGACAGGAATGCCTTAGAAGAAATGTAGTAGCCATCATAGTCAACAAGAGTCCGAAATGCAGTACTTGGATGCAATCTCAAAAATGACAGAACGATCTCTGTTCGTTTCCAAGGCAAACCATTCAGTATCACAGTAATCCAAGTCTATGCCCCAACCAGTAACGCTGAAGAAGCCGAGGTTGAACGGTTCTATGAAGACCTACAAGACCTTCTAGAACTAACAGCCAAAAAGATGTCCTTTTCATTATAGGGGACTGGAATGCAAAAGTAGGAAGTCAAGAAACACCTGGGGTAACAGGCAAATTTGGCCTTGGGATACGGAATGAAGCAGGGAAAAGGCTAATAGAGTTTTGCCAAGAGAACGCACTGGTCATAGCAAACACCTTCTTCCAGTGACACAAAAGAAGACTACACATGGACATCACCAGATGGTCAACACCGAAATCAGATTGTTATATTCTTTGCAGCCAAAGATGGAGAAGCTCTATAAAATCAGCAAAAACAAGACCGGGGAGCTGACTGTGGCTCAGATCATGAACTCCTTATTGCCAAATTCAGACTTAAATTGAAGAAAGTAGGGAAAACCACTAGACAATTTAGGTATGATGTAAATCAAATCCCTTATGATTATACAGTGGATGTGATGAATAGATTCAAGGGATTAGATCTGATAGACAGAGTGCCTGAAGAACTATGGGTAGTGGTTCATGACATTGTACAGGAGGCAGGGATTAAGACCATTCCCATGGAAAAGAAACGTAAAAAAGCAAAATGGTTGTCTGGAGGAGGCCTTACAAATAGCTGTGAAAAGAAGAGAAGTGAAAAGCAAAGAAGAAAAGGAAACATACAACCACTGAATGCAGATTTCCAAAGACTATCAAGAAGAGATAACAAAGCCTTCCTCAGTGATCAGTGCAAAGACATAGAGGAAAACAACAGAATGGGAAAAACTAGAGATCTCTTCAAGAAAATTAGAGATACCAAGGGAATATTTCATGCAAAGATAGGCTCAATAAAGGACAGAAATAGTATGGACCTAACAGAAGCAGAAGATATTAAAAAGAGGTGGAAAGAATCCACAGAAGAACTGTACAAAAAGAGCTTCATGACCAAGATAATCACGATGATGTGATCACTCGCATAGAGCCAGACATCCTGGAATGTGAAGATTAGTGGGCCTTAGAAATCATCACTACAAACAAAGCTAGTGGAGGTGATGGAATTCCAGTGGAGCTATTTCAAATCCTGAAAGATGATGCTGTGAAAGTGCTGCACTCAATATGCCAGCAAATTTGGAAAACTCAGCAGCGGCCACAGGACTGGAAAAGGTCAGTTTTCATTCCAATTCCAAAGGAGGGCATGCCAAAGAATGCTCAAACTACCACACAATTGCACTCATCACACACGCTAGTAAAGTAATGCTCAAAATTCTCCAAGCCAGGCTTCAGCAATATGTCAACTGTGAACTTCCAGATGTTCAAGTTAGTTTTAGAAATGGCAAAGGAACCAGAGATCAAATTGCCAACATCCGCTGGATCACTGAAAAATCAAGAGGGTTCCAGAAAAACATCTATTTCTGCTTTATTGACTATGCCAAAGCTTTTGACCGTGTGCATCACAATAAACTGTGGAAAATTCTTCAAGAGATGGGAATACCAGACCACCTGACCTGCCTTTTGAGAAATCTGTATGCAGGTCAGGAAGCAATAGTTAGAACTGGACATGGAACAACAGACTGGTTCCAAATAGAAAACAGAGTACGTCAAGGCTGTTAATTGTCACCCTGCTTATTTAACTTCTATACAGAGTACATCATGAAACACGCTGGGCTGGAAGAAGCACAGGCTGGAATCAAGATTGCCGGGAGAAATCTCAATAACCTCAGATATGCAGATGACACCACCCTTATTGCAGAAAGTGAAGAGGAACTAAAAAGCCTCTTGAAGAAAGTGAAAGAGGAGAGTGAAAAAGTTGGCTTAAAGCTCAACATTTATAAAATGAAGATTAGGGTATCTGGTCCCATCACTTCATGGTAAATAGATGGGGAAACAGTGGAAACAATGTCAGACTTAATTTTGGGGGTCTCCAAAATCATTGCAGATGGTGACTGCAGCCATGAAATTAAAAACACTTACTCCTTGGAAGAAAAGCTATGACCAACCTAGACAGCATATTAAAAAGCAGACACATTACTGTGTTGACAAAGATCTATCTAGTCAAAGGACTGGCTTTTCCATAGTCATGTATGGATGTGAGAGTTGGACTGTGAAGAAAGCTGAGTGCCAAAGAATTGATGCTTTTGAACTGTGGTGTTGGAGAAGACTCTTGAGAGTCCCTTGGACTGCAAGGAGATCAAACCAGTTAATTTTAAAGTAAATCAGTCTTGAATATTCATTGTAAGGACTGATGCTCAAGTTAAAGCTCCAATACTTTAGTCACCTGATGAGAAGAACCAACTCATTGGAAAAGACCCTGATGCTGGGAAAGATTGAAGGCAGGAGGAGAAGGGGACAACAGAGGGTGAGATGGTTGCAAGACATCACTGACTCAATGGATATGAGTTTGAGCAAGCTCTGGGAGTTCGTGATGGACAAGGAAGCCAGGTGTGCTGCAGTCCATGGGGTCACAAAGAGTCGGACATGACTGAGCAACTGAACGGACTGACTGATAGATGTAGTAAAAGCGTTCAACAAAGTCAGCACCCATTTATGATAGAAACTCTCCAGAAAATCAGCATAGAAGGAACCTACCTGAATATAATAAAGATCATGTACAATAAACACACAGGAGACATTGTTCTCAATGGTGACGACCTGAAAACATTTCTTCTAAGATCAGAAACAAGACAAAAGTGCCCACTTTGGCTGTTATCATTCAACATAGTTTTGGACGTTCTAGACACAGCAATCTGAGAGGAAGCAAAAATAAAGGAATCCAAACTGGAAAACAAGAAAGAAAACTCCCAGTGTTTTGCAAATGACATGACACCATACACAGAATATTCTGAAGATACTATCAAAATTTACTAGAGGTAATCAGTGAATTTAGTAAAATCACACAACACAGAATCAACACACAGGAATCCCTTGACTTCCTATACACTAACAGTCAATGCTCAGAAAGAGAAATTATGGAATCAATTCCATTTACCATTGACATAAAAAGAATAAAATATCCAGCAATAAACCTACCTAAGGAGACAAATGAGCTAAATACAGAAAACTATAAGAAACTGATGAAAGAATCAAAGATGACATAAACAGATGAAGAGATATAATATATTCTTGGAAGGGAAGAATCAGTATTGTGAAAATAGTATACTACTTAGAGTGATCTACAAATTCGATGCAATCCCTATCCATTTACCAATGGCATTTTTCACAAAACTAGAACAAAATAATGTCACAATCCATATGGAAACACAAAAGAACTATTATAGGCAAAGCAATCTTGAGAAAGAAGAATGGAGCTGGAGGAATCAACTGTCCCAACTTCAGACTATAGTACAAAGCTACAGTCATCAAGACAATATGGTACTAGCAGAAAACAGAAGTATAGACCAATGAAACAGACAGAAAGCTGAGACATAAACCCACACACCTATAGGCAGCTTATCTTTGACAAAGGAGGCAAGACAGTACAATGGAAAAAAAGTCTCTTCAGTAAATGATGTTAGGGAAACTGGACAACTACATGTACTATAGAAGCATGAAATGAGAACTTCTTAACACCATACACAAAGATAAACTCAGAATGGATTAAAGATCTAAATGTAAAGCCAGAAATTATAAAACTCTTAGAGGAAAACACAGGCAGAAAACTCTTTGACATAAATCATGGAAAGATCCTCAATGACACACCCTCATGAGTAATGGAAATAAAAACAAAAATAAACAAATGGGACCTAATTGAACTTAAAAGCTTTTGCACAGCAAAGGAAACCATAAGCAAGATGAGAAGACAATCCTCGGAATGGGAAAAAAACTAATTGCAAATGAAGCAACTGACAAAGGGTTAATCTCCCAAATATACAAGCAGCTCATGTACTCAACATCAGAAAAACAAACAATGTAATCAAAAATGGGCAGAAGATCTAAAGAGACATTTCTTCAAAGAAAACATCACAATGGATAATTAACACATGAAAAAATGCTCATTGCTTCTTATTAGAGAATTGCAAAACAAAACTACAGTGAGGTATCACCTCACACCAATCAAAATGACCATCACAAATTCTACAGACAATAAATGCTGGAGAGCAAGTGGAGAAAGGAGAACCCTCTTGTACTGTTGGTGGGAATGTAAACTGATACAGCCACTATGGAAGATGGTGTGGAGATTCCTTAAAAAATTAGGAATAAAACCACCATATGACCCAGCAATCCCACTCCTAGGCATATACTCTGAGGAAACCAAAATTGGAAAAGACACATGTATCCCATTGTTCATTGCAGCACTATTTACAATAGCTAGAACATGGAAGCAACCTAGATGTCCATTGACAGATGCATGGATAAAGAAGTTGTGGTACATATACACAAGGGAATATTACTCAACCATAAAAAGCAAGGCATTTGAGTCAGTTCTAATGAGGTTGCTGAACCTAGAACCTATTACACAGAGTGAAGTAATTCAGCAAGAGAAAGATAAATATTGTATTCTAATGCATATATACAGAATCTAGAAAAATGGTACTGAAGAATTTATTTACAGGGCAGCAGTGGAGAAACAGACATAAAGAATAGACTTATGGACATGGGGAGAGGGGAGCAGAGGGTGAGATGTATGGAAAGAATAACGTGGAAACTTACATTACCATATGTAAAATAGATAGCCAACAGGAATTTGCTGTTTGGTTCAGGAAACTCAACCAGGGGCTCTGTATCAACCTAGGCAGTGAGATGGGGAAGGAGATGGGAGGGAGGTTCAAAAGGGAGGGGATATATGTATACCCATGGCTGATTCACGTTGAGGTTTCATAGAAAACATCAAAATTCTGTAAAGCAATTATCCTTAATAAGAAATAAGTTAATTGAAAAGAAACAGATGGGCTTCACACCACTGAAACTGAAAGTCACTCCGTCGTGTCCCACTCTGCAACACTAGATGGCCATAATTTTATTTTTTTTTAAAGGAAAACAACAAATGTTGGCAAGGGTGTGGTGACTCTGAAACCCTTGTACATGGCTGGTGAAAGTGTATTAGTCACTCAGTCAGGGTCTGATTCTTTGTGACCCCATGGATTGTGCCCACCAGGCTCCTCTGTCCATGGGATTCTCCAGGCAAGAATATCGGAGTGGATTGCCATGCCCTTCTCCACAGGTACAAATAAAAGGCCCAGCTACTGTGGAAAGCAGTTTTTCAGCTACCCAACAAGTTAAACATAGAATTATCTTAAGACTGGAAATTCCACTCTTGGTATGTACTCAAAAGAACTGAAGACGTGTTAAAAAAAAAACACCCATAAATGAAAGTTCACAGTAGCACTATTCATAGTAGCCAAAAGATGGAAAAATCTGAAATGTTCATCAAATGATGAACGTGTAAATAAGATGCGGCATATCCATACAACGGAATATCATTCATCCATAAGAAGGAACGAAGCACGGACATGTGCTACAACGGAATGACCCTTGAGAACATGATGCTGAGTCAGACACAAAAGGCCACATATTCTTCCACTTCTGTGAGATATCCAGAGTAGGCAAATGCATAAAGACAGAAAGCAGACTAATGGTGGCCAGGGGCTGGGGAGAGGGGAAGAGTGGCTACTAGGTTTGCATTTGGGTTGATGAAAAGTTTGGGAGTTAGATAGCAGTGATGGTGGCACAAGATTGTGAACATATTTAATGCCACTGAATTATACACTTTAAAATGGTTAATGATACAAGTAGACTTGTCAGCAACACAGAAGTGGACTCACAGACTTGGAGAACAAACTAGTGGTTGCCAGAGATTGTCAGAGTACAGGAAGGAGGGAAGCTCAGGGGTTTGGGACTGACAGGTATGCACTGCTATGCTTAGAGTTGATAACCAAAACGGAACCTGCTGTCTGTATAGCACAGGCAACATTGCCTGATCCTCTGTAGTAACCTAAATGGGAAAAACACTTGAAAAAAAAAAAAAAGACAGGAGATCTAAACAGACATTTCTTCAAAGAAGACATCATAATGGATAATCAACACAAGAAAAAGTTCTCATTGCTTATTATTAACTTGCAAAACAAAACTACAATGAGTTATCACCTCACACCAGTCAAAATGGCCATCATCACAAATTCTACAAATAATAAATGCTTGAGCAAGTGGAGAAAGAGGAACCCTCTTGCATTGTTGGTGGGAAGGTAAATTGATACAGCCAATATGGAGAACAGAATGAAGATTCAATTAAAAAAAAAAAAACTAGGAATAAAACTATCATATGACCCAACAATCCCACTACTAGGCACACACACTGAGGAAGTCATAACTGAAAATCACACATGTACACCAATGTTCACTGCACATGCCTCTTATCTGTAGAAAAACTTTCCTCTCCTAGGCCTTCCCTGTATTGCAAATAGTACACTTAATCAGAGACATGAGAAAAGGCAGAGAGAAAGAAAAACAGTCAAGCAAGACAAAATAATATATGTTATCCATTAAACAAATTCAAGGATCTTTACTTGCTCCTCAATGGCTATACATAATATTCTGAGCCACGTCCTTGGAGATGTTTTGCAGATACTGAAACCTCCATCAGGTGGAAGAAGTTAACTGCATTCTTCCCACAAACACATAGACTCTAGACTTTGGAACCAGAGGTTGGAGATATTGACTCCCGATTACCTCAGCATCAGCTAATCACAAAAATGTCCACTGTTGATCACATATCCCACAAAGCTTCTTCCCTCACCTTGTATTTAAAAACTTTTCCCTGCAACTCTTTGGAGAGTTCAAGCCTCTGAAATACTAGCTACTTGGACTCCTTGCTTGGTGCCCTATAGTATACACTGCATTTTCCTTTACCACAACCCCGTGTCAATAGATTGGCTTTACTAGGCATGGGTAATCAGAAGCAAGCCAAGTTCAGTTACACATAGAGACTAAACAGAAAAATTGAATGATCATCCTAACTGATGAAGAAATAAAAAGAAGTTTTATAATACTAAGCAGTTATTTGTGATTTTTAAAAAACTTAAAATGGGGATAAAAATAAGTCATCTTTATCAGCATGATAAACTGCTCTTATTAAAAAAACTATATTGATGATAAAATTATGAGCAGTCCATTTAAAATAAGAAACAAGGTAACAACACTGCTTCTACTAAACATTATACTGTATTTACTAATTAAGAAAAGAAAGTCTCATATCAATGAAGTGGAAAACAGATAAAGAAATAAGAGTATTGCACTTCCCTGGTATTCCAGGGACTGAGAGTCAGCCTGCTAATGTAGGGGATATGGGTGGGATCGTTAGTCCAAGAAGATTCCACATGGCACAGACAATTAAGCTCCTGTGCTATAACTGCTGCTGCTGCTCCTGCTGCTGCTAAGTCGCTTCAGTCGTGTCTGACTCTGTGCCACCCCATAGACGGCAGCCCACCAGGCTCCGCCGTTCCTGGGATTCTCCAGGCAAGAACACTGGAGTGGGCTGCCATTTCCTTCTTCAATGCATGAAAGAGAAAAGTGAAAGTGAGGTCGCTCAGTCGTGTCTGACTCTCAGCGACCCCGTGGACTGCTCCAGACCTCATAAGCCACAACTACTGAGCCTCCTGGTGACCGCTACCGAAGTCCACACACCCTCGAGCATGTGCTGTGCAACAGGTGAAGCCACAGCAATGAGAAGTCCATGTAACAGAAACACACAGTTGCTCTGCTCACCAGAGAGAAAGCATGTGCTCACTGATGAAGACCCACTGCAGTTCAAAAAGAGAGAGAGAATGTCAACAACCATCAAAACCAGGATCTTTAAGGAAAAAAAAAAAAAATCGCTGGGGGCGGTCCTAAGATGGCAGAGGAATAGAACGGGAGACTACTTTCTCCCCGACAAATTCATCAAAAGAACATTTAAACGCAGAGTAAATTACACAAAACAACTTCTGAATGCCGGCATCAGGCATCCGGCATCCAGAAAAGCAGCCCATTGTCTTCAAAAGGAGGTAGGAAAAAAATATAAAAGACAAAAAGAGACACAAAGAGGTAGGGATGGAGCTCCATCCTGGGAAGGGAGTCTTAAAAGAGAGAAGTTTCCAAGCATCAGGAAACACTCTCACTGCTGAGTCTGTGGCGAGCCTTGGAATCACAGAGGGCAACATAACTGGGAGGAAAAATAAATAAATAATTTAAACCCACAGATTATGTGCCCAACAGTAACTCCCCCAGTGGAGAAGCAGCGCAGAAGCCTGCACCCGCCACTAGCAAGCGGGGGCTGGGCAGGGAGGCGCGGGCTGCATTGCTTAGAGTAAGGACCAGGCCTGAATGCCCCGAGGGCAATCTGAGGGAATTAACCTGGCTAGCAAACCAGACTGTGGGATAGCTACCACGCAAGAAGCCCTAACCTAAGACACCACCAGGCCCGCTCACAGAACAAGGGACTGAAGAGAGCTAGTCAGCTGCACACCACTTCCCTCGGGTGACAGGCAGCCAGAGCCGGAAGGGGGCAATCGCAGCCCAAGAAAGACATTATCTACCAAACTGCAGGCAGGCTTCTTTGCTAACTAAGACTTCTTGGGGTTCTGGATGGTCAACATCCGCCTGAGAAGGTGTGCCAGTTGTACACCCAGAAAACCGAGTGGCAGGGGCGAGGGAGGCAATAAGTCACAGCAACCGTGCTAGCCAAACACATCATCACCTGAGCTGCTCGGACCTGGGAAGGGCACAAAATGCAGCCCCAACCGAGTCTGGGCCTCTGAGCACTACCTGAGTGCCTGAACCTGAGCGGCTTACACCTGGGAGGTGCATGCAGCCCAGGGCCAGCCTCAGATGGTACCCAGCGGAGCAACCTAGAGCCTGAGCACTGTGGGCAGGGAGAGCACACGCGCTGTGAGCAAGGGCAGGCCCAATGTGGCTGGAGACACTGCAACCATATGCCAGTGTTATTTGCAGCATCCCTCCCTCCCCAAAGCGCAACTGAACAGATGAGCCTAAAAAAGTGTCCACTACTGCCCCCTTGTGTCAGGGCAGAAATCAGACACTAAAGAGACCAGCTAACAGAAGCAGCTAAAACAGAGGGAACCGCCTTGGAAGTGACAGGTGCAATAGATTAAAACCCTGTAGTTAGTACCAACTACATAGGAAGTGGCCTATAGATCTTGAGAAATATAAGCTGGACCAAGGAAATACCCAAAAATGAATTGACCCCACACTGCCCACAACAACATCAGAGAAAGTCGTAGATATATTTTTACTATTTTTACTATCATTCTTTTTTTCTTAAATTTTTAATTTTAAGTCCATTACTCCTTTAATTTTCATTTTTATAACCTACTATTACTTTGCAAAAAAAATACCCTATTTTTAAAGCAAACTTCATATATATATATATTTTATAATTTTTGTGACTGTTTTTTCTTTTCTTTAATATTGTATTTTTGAAAATTTAACCTCTACTCTAGATTTTTAATTTTAGCTTTTTGGTGTTTGTTATCAATTTTGTACCTTTAAGAACGCAATCTTCAGTACCCATTTCACTTGCAAGCAAGATTACTGGCTTGACTGCTCTCTCTCCCTTTGGACTCTCCTTTCTCTCCACCAGGTCACCTCTATCTCCTTTCTCCCCCTTCTCTTCTCTACCCAACTCTGTGAATCGCTTTGTGTGTTCCAGATGGTGGAGAACACTTAGGAAACTGATTACTGGCTGGATCTGTCTCTCTCCTTTCGATTCCCCCCTTTATCTTCCTGGCCACCTCTGTCTCCTTCCTCCCTCTTCTCTTCTCTGTATAACTCCATGAACATCTCTGGGTGGTCCAGACTGTGGAGCGCACATAAGGAAGTGATTACTGGCTAGCTTGCTCTCTCCTCTTTGATTCCACCTCATCTCATTCAGGTCACCTCTAACTCCCTCCTCTCTCTTCTCTTCTCCATGTAACTCTGTGAACCTCTCTGGGTGTCCCTCACTGTGGAGAAACTTTTCATCTTTAACTTAGATGTTTTATCAATGGTGCAGTATAGATGGAGAAGTCTTGAGATTACTGTAAAGATTGAAAACCAGAAGCTGGAAGCTTAAGTCCAAATCCTGAGAACACCAGAAAACTCCTGACTCCAGGGAACGATAATCAACAGGAGCTCATCAAACGCCTCCATACCTACACTGAAACCAAGCACCACCCAAAGGCCAGCAAGTTCCAGAGCAAGACATACCACTCAAATTCTCCAGCAACACAGGAACACAGTCCTGAGCTTCAATATACAGGCTGCCCAAAGTTACTCCAAACCCACTGACATCTCATAACTCATTACTGGACACTTCATTGGACTCCAGAAAGGAGAAATCCAACTCCATCCACCAGAACACCGACACAAGCTTCCCTAACCAGGAAACCTTGACTGGCCACCTGTACAACCTCATCCACAGTGAGGAAACTACACAATAAAGACAACTCCACACACTACCAGAATACAGAAAGGCCACCCCAAACACAGCAATATAAACAAGATGAAGAGAGAGAGGAATACCCAGCAGGGAAAGGAACAGCATAAATGCCCACCAAGCCAAACAAAAGAGAAAGAGGTAGGGAATCTACCTGATAAAGAATTCCAAATAATGATAGTGAAAATGTTCTAAAATCTTGAAATCAAATGGAATCACAAATAAATATCCTGGAGACAAGGATTGAGAAGATGCAAGAAAAGTTTAACAAGGACCTAGAAGAAAAAAAAAAAAAGAGCGCAATATATAATGAATAATGCAATAAATGAGATCAAAAACACTCTGGAGGGAACAAATAATAGAATAACAGAGGCAGAAGATAGGATTAGTGAAGTAGAAGATAGAGTGGTAGAAATAAGTGAAACAGAGAGGAAAAAGAAAAACGAATTAAAAGAAATGGGGAAAATCTCAGAGACCTCCAGGACAATGTTAAATGCCTCAACATTCGAATCATGGGAGTCCCAGAAGAAAAAGACAAAAAGAAAGGCCATGAGAAAATACTGGAGGAGATAATAGTTGAAAACTTTCCTAAAATGGGGAAGGAAATAATCACCCAAGTCCAAGAAACCCAGAGAGCACCGAACAGGATAAACCCAAGGCAAAACACCCCCAAGACACATATTAATCAAATTAACAAGGATCAAACACAAAGAACAAATATTAAAAGCAGGAAGAGAAAAACAACAAAAGAACACACAAGGGGATTCCCATAAGGATAACAGCTGATCTTTCAATAGAAACTCTTCAGGCCAGGAGGGAATGGCAGGACATACTTAAAGTAATGAAAGAAAATAACCTACAGCCCAGACTACTGTACCCAGCAAGGATCTCATTCAAATATGAGGGAGAAATCAAAAGCCTTACAGACAAGCAAAAACTGAGAGAATTCAGCACCACCAAACCAGCTCTCCAACAAATGTTAAAGGATCTTTTCTAAACAGGAAACACAAAAAGGCTATATAAACTCGAACCCAAAACAATAAAGTAAATGGCAATGGGATCATACTTATCAATAATTACCTTAAACGTAAACGGGTTGAATGCCCCAACCAAAACACAAAGACTGGATGAATGGATACAAAAACAAGACCCCTATATATATTGTCTACAGGAGACTCACCTCAAAACAGGGGACACATACAGACTGAAAATGAGGGCTGGAAAAAGATATTCCATGCAAATAGAGACCAAAAGAAAGCAGGAGTAGCAATACTCACATCAGATAAAATAGACTTTAAAACAAAGGCTGTGAAAAGAGACAAAGAAGGACACTACATAATGATCAAAGGATCAATCCAAGAAGAAGATATAACAATTATAAATATATATGCACCCAACATAGGAGCACCACAATATGTAAGAAAAATGCTAACAAGTATGAAAGGGGAAATTAATAATAACACAATAATAGTGGGAGACTTTAATACCCCACTCACACCTATGGATAGATCAACTAAACAGAAAATTAACAAGGAAACACAAACTTTAAATGATACAATAGACCAGTTAGACCTAATTGATATCTATAGGACATTTCATCCCAAAATGATGAATTTCACCTTTTTCACAAGCACACACGGAACCTTCTCCAGGATAGATCACAGCCTGGGCCATAAATCTAGCCTTGGTAAAATCAAAAAAATTGAAATCATTCCAAACATCTTTTCTGACCACAATGCAATAAGATTAGATCTCAATTACAGGAGAAAAACTATTAAAAATCCTAACATATGAAGGCTGAACAACACCCTGCTGAATAACCAACAAATCACAGAAGAAAAGAAAAAGAAATCAAAATATGCATAGAAATGAATGAAAATGAAAACACAACAACCCAAAATAGACTTTAAAACAAAGGCTGTGAAAAGAGACAAAGAAGGACACTGTGGGACACTGTAAAAACAGTGCTAAAGGGAAAGTTCATAGCAATACAGGCTTACCTCAAGAAACAAGACAAAAGTCAAATAAGTAACCTAACTCTACACCTAAAGCAACTAGAAAAGGAAGAAATGAAGAACCCCGGGGTTAGTAGAAGAAAAGAAATCTTTAAAATTAGGGCAGAAATAAATGCAAAAGAAATAAAAGAGACCATAGCAAAAATCAACAAAGCCAAAAGCTGGTTCTTTGAAAGGATAAATAAAATTGACATGCCATTAGCCAGACTCATCAAGAAACAAAGGAGAAAAATCAAATCAATAAAATTAGAAATGAAAATGGAGAGATCATGACAGACAACACAGAAATACAAAGGATCATAAGAGACTACTATCAGCAATTATATGCCAATAAAATGGACAACTTAGAAATGGACAAATTCTTAGAAAAGTATAACTTTCCAAAACTGAACCAGGAAGAAATAGAAAATCTTAACAGACCCATCACAAGCACAGAAATGAAAACTGTAATCAGAAATCTTCCAGCAAACAAAAGCCCAGGTCCAGATGGCTTCACAAATGAATTCTACCAAAAATTTAGAGAAGAGCTAACACCTATCCTACTCAAACTCTTCCAGAAAACTGCAGAGGAAAGTAAACTTCCAAATTCATTCTATGAGGCCACCATCACCCTAATACCAAAACCTGACAAAGATGCCACAAAAAAGAAAACTACAGGCCAATATCACTGATGAACATGGATGCAAAAATCCATGGCCATTAACTAAATGGCTTAGATGAAAAGAACAGTTTTAAGGAAGACAAAAATTACATAGTGACTCAATGCAAAAGAAAAATATAACCTTTAATTAAACTGTCTCACATAGCAGTTCCAGGCTGAAAGAGTTATACTGGTGAATATTATAACATATTTAAGGAAGATATAAATAATGATCTTATATAAATGGCTTAAGAAAATGAAAGACAAACTTTCCAGCTCATCTCTTGAGATCAGTAAACTCTCATCATATTTTCAAGAAAAAAATATTACAAGAAAACTATAGAGCCATAGCTGTCATAAGCATATACCCCCAAAATTAACACTTTAGCAAAGCAAATCCAGCAACACATAAAGTGACACATAATGACAAAAGGCTCTTTATCCCAGGAACGTTGATTGCTTTAACATTCAAAGTCAATCAAGGAAACCCACCATATTAACAGAATAATGGAGAAGAGTCATATGACCATCTCAACTGAAGAGAAAATGTATTTAAAAAATCAAACTCTCATAAGAAGTCAAATTGATAAGATGAAAAGGAAACTTCTTCGACATTATGAGTTCCATCCAATGAAACCACCTACAACTGGCATAAAAATAAATGGTGAAAGACTGAGAGCTTTCCTCCTGCAATGGAAAAGAAGGCAAAGATGCGAACTTCAAAAAATTTTGGAACATTTTACTGGCAGTTCTGAGAAGTGAAGGGAAAAATTTTTAAATATATATATACAGACTGTAAAGGAAGAGGTAAAACTGTATATAAAACATGAAAACATGTGGAAAAGAAGTGGAAAAAATCAACATCCATTAAGCCTTTTAGCACAATATTAATAGAAGAAAACGTTCTCAATTTAATAAAGTACATCAAAAATAAGAAGCAAGACTTCATCTAAAATCACATTTAATGAAGGACAATGAAAAAAGTCTACTTTTTTCTATTTCTAGTCAACACTGGACTGAGAGCTCTCACAACTGCAATAAGGCAAGAAAAGGTGTAAAAAAGTACACTTGGAAGGGAAGAAATCAGACTCTTCTCATTCACAGAAAACACTAAATACACAGACTAAATTATAATATACAGACAACATTCTAAAGAATCTCCAAAAACATCATTATGCATAAAAGTGAGTTGAACATATTTGCAAAATACAACTCAAAATATAAAAATCAAGTTTATTTGACATACAGGCAAAAATACAAGCAGAAAATGAAGTAAGATATCATCTGTAAGACCACCAAAAACATAAAAATAATGTGGTATGGAATCAATAAAATACATGAAAGATCTGTAGAATGGAAACTACAAAACATTAATTACTGAGGGAAATAAAAGGTCATAAAGAACTGGAGACATATACCATGCTTCTATATTGAAGGACTCGATATTGGTAAGATTTCAATTATATTGATCTTTAGTTTCAAAGCAATCCTGATTCATATGCCAGCAGGAAGTTTGTAGAAACTGACAGACTGATTCTAAATCTGTGGGAGAGGGAGAGGATGGGATGATTTGGGAGAATGGCATTGAAACATGTATACTATCATGTAAGAAACGAATTGCCAGTCTAGGTTCGATACAGGATACAGGATGCTTGGGGCTGGTGCACTGGGATGACCCAGAGAGATGATATGGGGAGAGAGGTGGGAGGGGGTTCAGGATTGGGAACTCATGTACACCCGTGGTGGATTCATGTCAATCGATGGCAAAACCAATACAGTACTGTAAAGTAAAATTTAAAAAAAAGTTATTGCAAAAATAAATAAAAAATAAAATGTATGTAGAGAGTAATGTCAGCAAGATGGTTTAGTAGGAGATCCCACTCTGTCCCCACAATAAAAACAGCAACTGGACAGACAGATGTGAGTGAGACAGCTCTGACAGAGCTCAGGGGTCCACTTAAGAAGGTGCAGCAACACAGCAGCGCTGCAAGCACTGCACGTAAGATGAGGCAAAGTGTGCAGGAAACCAACAGCCCACAACCACCGCACGTGCCCACAGCTCCCCCAACAGAAGGTCCCACAGGTTTTAAGGTCTCAGACTCCTGGTGCTGAGTCCCTCTACCCTCCCTAACAGCAACCATGAGAGCTAGTGCCTCCCTGGAACTCAGCACCGCCATCACGGATGCTTCAAAGCCAGTCCTGGTCCTGCAGCCAGGCACGTACCTGCCACCAGCTCTGACTCAGCAACTGAACTCGTGTGCTGTGATCAGTCCAAGATCCTAACACAGGCCCTGCTCTTGCCCTGTGCATTTACCGCAGTCCCACAGTTGAGCCTGTGCACATTCCTGGCACTAGCGATCACCACTACCTTCTGTTTTCCTGTTGCTGAACCTACAGACACTGGTGACAACCATTACAGCTGTACTTCCACACTAACAATGAAAACTCCATAAGGAAATTAACAAAGGATAAAGGTTAAAGCGTCTGCCTCCAATGCGGGAGACCCAGGTTTGATCCCTGGGTCAGGAAGATCCCCTGGAGAAGGAAATGGCAATCCACTCCAGTATTCTTGCCTGGAGAATCCCATGGACAGAGAAGCCTAGTAGGTTACAGTCCACGGGGTCGCAAAGAGTCGGACACGACTGAGCGACTTCACCTCAAAATGCTTAGAATACAATGAATTACACAAGTGAAAGACTGCTACACTGAAAACTAGAAAACACTGATGAAAAACGTTAAAGAAGACACAAATAAGAAGACCAATACCCCACATTCATGAGCTGGAAGCCTAATCGTGGTGACATCCATACAATCCCAAACGAAGTCCCTAATCTAAATCACAAGGCATTTTTACAGAACTGGAAAAATGATCCTAAAAATCACATGCAACCGCAAAGATTCTGAATATCCAAAACAATCTGGAGAAAGAGAAACAAAGCCAGAGGCACTACACCTCTTCATTTCAAAACATATTACAAAGCTGCAGTAACTGAAACAGTATGATACTTACATGCAGGCATATAGTCCACTGGAACAGATTAGAGAGCCCAGAAAATGCACACACACATACAGTCAAGTGATCCGGGACAAGGGTGCCAGGAATACAGAGTGGGAAAAGACAGTTTCTTCCATAAATGGTGTTGGGAACCACTGGATAGATAGATGAAAAATAATGAAATGTGACTTTCTTATACCACAAACACAAAACCACTCAAAGCAGATTAAAGACTGAAACAACACCTAAAATTAAAATTACTAGAAGAAAACATAGGGGAAAACATTATGACATGGGTTTTGGCAATGATTTCTTGGATATTCCACCCAAAGAACAGGCAACAAAAGCAAAAGTAGACAAGTGGGATTACATAAAACTAAAAGGCTTCACAAAGGAAATCATCAACAGAGTGAAAGGCCACATACAGAATGAAAAAATACTTTTGAACCACATATCTGATCAGAGGTTAACATGTAAAATATGCAGGTAATTCCTACACCTGCATGTAAAACAAGGAAATCTCTCAATTAAAAATAAGCTAAGGACCTAAAGAGACAATTCTCCAAAGAAGATTAAAAAAAAAAAAATATATATATATATATATATACAAGCCAATGGGGATATAAAAGGTGCTTAATATCAATAACTGTAATGGAAATACAAAGGAAAACCACAGTCAGATATCACCTCAGACTTGTTATGAAAATCATTTTGAAAAAAAGACTAGTACTGGCATGTGTATTGAGAAACAGAGAACATATGCTGGTGCAGCCATTATGGATAACAGTATGAAGAGTCCTCAAAAATTGAAAAATGCAATGGCCATATGATCTAGCAGCCAACTTTTGTTTATCTACCTAGAAGAGTGAAAATCAGGATCTCATTGTAGCATTATTCATAGGAGCAAAGACATGGGGGCAAGCTAAATATCCAGCAACAGATAAATGGATAAAGATATCGTGATATATATACATACAAACACACACACACACACATATGTATACACACAGAGACACAGGCTTCCCTGGGAGTTCAGTAGGTAAAGAATCTGCCTGCAATGCAGGAGACCTGGATTCAATCCCTGGGTGAGGAAGAGTCCCTGGAGAAGGGAATAGCAACCCACTCCAGTATTCTTGTCTGGAGAAGCACATGGAAAGATGAGCCTGGTGGGCTATAGTCCATAGGGTCACAAAGAGTCAAACATGACTAAATGACTAACACACACACCTGCATGCACACACACACACACACACACACACATTCTCACACACACACACATACACATATAGACATATATACACAGGGAATATTATTCAATCTTTAAAAGAAGGAACTCTGACTATATGCAACAACATAGATGAATCTTTAAGGACATTATTTCAAGTAAAATTATCCAGTCACAGAATGACAAATTCTGCACGATCACACTTATATGAGGTAATATGTAAAGCAGGTAAATCCAGGGATTCACTGGCAGTCCAGTGGTTAGGACTCTGTGCTCTCATTGCTGAGAGCCTGGGTTCAATCCTGGCGGAGAACTAAGATCCTACAAGCTGCATGGCATGCTAAATTTTTCTTTAAAATTTAAAGCATTTCATTAAAAAGGAAAAAGTATTTAAACCCATAGAAATAGAAAATAGAATGCTGTTTACCGAGAACTGAAGCTAGTCGGAAAGTGGGAATTTCTGTTGACAGGTTTATTCAATGTGCAAAATGAAAAATTCTAGAGAACTAATGTACAATATTGTGCTGACAGCTAACAATACCCAAACAGTTATTAGGAATATAGATTTCCAGAGATAAATGTTAGGGCAGTTGGGGACTCTGGCACAACAGGTATCAACTGGGATTGTCCCATTTACAGGAAAATAAAGAAGCTCCTTTTTCCTTGCTCCTCTGTGGATGGTATTTTTAATTCTTCTACCTGGTACACCAGTGTGTCTGAGTTTTCTAAAGATGTGGTTTCCTAGGTTTCAGTTAACTAAGTTAATGACAATACATGAACCAAGTATGCCAACTTGGTATCTGTGGCTTTGTGACCATCTATTTATTTCATTTGTCACTGAACATAATTTGAAAGCTCCCTGATTGACTAAGCTGTCCCAGTCATTTAGATATAAGGACAGCTGAGCAAGCCAAAGCACAAAAGACCTAGCACATGCTATGTGGTCAAGAACTAGTTCAATAAAGGAATCATTGTTGGAGATGCTCTTGAAAGCCATCAACTTCCTCAGGTCTGATTTTCTTGTAACAACACTGACCTTAGAGGAGATTCTGTGGCTGTGTGTTTATGACTCATATTAACATATATATATTTAATAAATTTCTAAAGAAAGAATCAGAAAGGAAAAAATAGAGATTTCATGTGGTTGTCCATTAAAATAAGAAAAAGAAGAGGGTGACAGAGGATGAGAAGGCTGGATGATATCACCGATTCACTGGTCATGAAATTGGGCAAACTCTGGGAGATGGTGAGGGATAGAGGTTCCTGACATGCTCCAGACCATGGTGTCACAAAGAGTCAGACATGGCTTGGCAACTGAACAACAAAAACATAAAAATAAAAAAACAGAAATCACTGCCATCATGTAGTTGGACTAACAAATGCTGGCATATCCATATGATAAAATATTTCTTGGCAATAAACTACTATGTACAAAAAGGTATTTCAATAAAAGGACTAGATAGAAAAGATCATATTTTACATAATATCATTTATATGGATAAAACAATGGACATGTTTAATGTCTTGATTATATGTGTTTATCAGCACAGAATAACTCAAAACTCAACAATGTATAATAAAAAGAGTGTATTTATGATACATGAATTCTTTATGAATATATTGTTTGGAAAAGGCTCTATAGTCCCATTACCAAAAACAAGAAGAAAAACAACCAAACCCCACAAAACAAAAGTAACTGCAAACATTCAAAAATGTAAAGGAAGGCAAATCAGAATAAAAAGAAGAGCTATGTGAACAGTACTTAAAATACCTTACTTGTCAAATTTTATTTTAAAATTTTATGTAATCATGTCAACACACTACTATGTCCATCTTTAATAACTCAAAGTGTGCCAGTAGAGGGAGGGGCTGTAAGGTTCAACTTCTGTAGTCGAAATGCATCTGTTTGGAATCTAATTGTTCAGTTCAGTTCAGTTCAGTTGCTCAGTCGTGTTCGACTCTGCAACCCCATGAATTGCAGCATGCCACGCCTCCCTGTCCATCACCAACTCCCGGAGTTCACTCAAACATATGTCTATACAGCCATTTCATCCTCTGTTGCATCCTTCTCCTCCTGACCCCAAATCTTCCCAGCATCAGAGTCTTTTCCAGTGAGTCAACTCTTCGCATGAGGTGGCCAAAGTACTGGAGTTTCAGCTTCAGCATCATTCCTTCCAAAGAAATCCCAGGGCTGATCTCCTTCAGAATGGACTGGTTGGATCTCCTTACAGTCCAAGAGACTCTCAAGAGTCTTCTCCAACACCACAGTTCAAAAGCATCAATTCTTCGGCGCTCAGCCTTCTTCACAGTCCAACTCTCACATCCATACATGACCACTGGAAAAACCATAGCCTTGACTAGACGGACCTTAGTCGGCAAAGTAATGTCTCTGCTTTTGAATATGCTATCTAGGTTGGTCATAACTTTTCTTCCAAGGAGTAAGCGTCTTTTAATTTCACGGCTATAGTCACCATCTGCAGTGATTTTGGAGCCCAAAAAGTAAAGTCTAACACTGTTTCCCCATCTCTTTCCCATGAAGTGATGGGACTGGATGCCATGATCTTCATTTTCTGAATGTTGAGCTTTAAGCCAACTTTTTCACTCTCCACTTTCACTTTCATCAAGAGGCTTTTTAGTTCCTCTTCACTTTCTGCCATAAGTGTGGTGTCATCTGCATAGCTGAGATTACTGATATTTCTCCTGGCAATCTTGATCCCAGCTTGTGTTTCTTCCAGTCCAGCATTTCTCACGATGTACTCTGCATATAAGTTAAATAAGCAGGGTGACAAGCTTCCTGAGGGTCAATTCTGTGTTTTGCAATGTTTTAGTAAAAGGCTTGGAGATTTTTAATATGAAATTTATAAGGTGAAGATGAAGTGGGATGGTATCACTGACAAAGTGAACATACATGAGAAAGAAATGAGATGCAAAGAGAATGACCCTTGATATAGGATACAGCCTTGAGAACCTGAGAAGGATCTTCCAGTAAAACAGGAGAAAAACAAGAAACTGTGATGTCATGAAAGTCAAACTGAAAGAGAAACTGGAGGGTGGAGGAGAAGTGACCTGTGACAAATGAATAATTAAACATTAGAATTATGACAATTAAATCATTATTCCATGTAAATCCACAGGAAACAGCTCTGCAGATCCATCTGTATTGTTTTAATGTTTGCTCATTTTCCTCAACACCCTTATTTTAAAATCCGTTCCTTCTTCAAGATTTAATAAACTGTTCTTATTATATCTTAAACTATCTGTGACTCTGTAAATGGGTTTTCTCTTCTCTCACAGTGACCATCTATTTAATCCTTGACTACAACTGGATTGTTTATGGAGACTCACACTTCTGTTGTATTACCTGGTGAGAACAATCCTTCTTACAGTTCCTATTGATCTCAAATTTTTTGGCTGACTTCAAGAATTCAGTTTGCTGGGTCAACATTAAGTTACCTTCACTAGAACAAGGATTGTTTTAGACATATTTGGGGATATCTGAAAATCTAGATATGAATTCATCTCATACAAGAGTACAGTTTAGCCCTTAATCTGTTCAATTTTTACTTTGTACTTTTCAACAACATTTTAGACCTCTTTAGTATGATCTGAACACTCAATACTAAGTCTGGCAGAGCATCCAGCCCTTGGTATATGTAAAATCAAGTTGTAGAAAGAACAAAAGTGAATTTAAAGGCCTAAATTCAGGTAGCAGGTCAAAAGAAGAGCCAGGACTCAAGGCCCTCACCACTCACCCCAAGTTCAAACTTCGACTCCCAGAATGTGACCTGATTTCACCTGCTCGGCCAGAAGGTAGAGACATTTTACCAGCAGGGCCACTCTTTTTGTGGTTATGCTAAGAGTAGCCTACAGAGGCTTAGACCCTAGGATAAAACCTAGTCCTTTCCTTGTACCCTCACAAATGTCCTACTGGTAATGCAGCTGCCTATTTCATGCTCCTAGAACTAGGCTGGGGCATTCGGAACATTCAGTCATGTGGCACATCCTTCAATTCACACTTCACAGCATGCGGTATTTCCATGGAAACAACATTCCCGCTGGGGTAGCTTCTTCCACCCACTCCCTTCCTCCTGATCCAAGACTTCCTGGGGGTCCCGGTCCCTGTGGCAGAACCCAGGAACAACTGTGGTACTAAGTGTCCCTGAAAACAAAGGTCTGGCTCCTCAAAAGTCACCCACCTAACAGTTAGAAAATGATGAATGCCACTAGGAGGAAGCTTGCTTGTTACAAGCTTGCTTGTTACAAGCTTGTTACAAGCTTGCTCAGGGCATCTCCTGAGTCACTCATCAGTAACTGAAAGGACACTTAAAGGACTCCTCCACCACCATGCTAAAGACCAGAGTGAGATGTGCCATCTGTGGCCACAAACAACAACTCTATCCTTCCAGGCCTGTGATAGCAAGGGTTACCTATATCTTCTTTCGCTTAATCTTCATACACAACCCCTATTTAGCAGATGACAGAATGACTTGAGAAAGTTACAGTAAACCTGCCCGTGGTTCCAGTTTGTCAGGACAGGGCCTAGGTTTACCTCATTCTGTCTGATCCCAGTCCCCATAGTAACCCAGTCCCCATCCACAGTAACCACGTGGGTCACTCTCACCATCCCCCAAGACCTCCTGCTTCACACCCTCCCCACAACAGACAGACACTGGGCACACTGAGCAATGCTGCAGTGATTTTATTAGAGTCAGACTGATTGAGACCACATAGGTGGGACAGGTGTCAGGATTCCAGCTTCAGTTGAGAACAGGGCAGCACATGGAGCGTAGACCAGGCATCACTGGCAAAGACTAATTCACCAAAGAGACTGCACTGAGAATTATTCCCAAAAGACTACTCACAAGCGTGGACACTTGATAGCCGGAGCAATCCTTGTCAAAGATGATGGAACCCTGGGAGGGAGTAGGAGGAGGAGAAACAACACCTGAGTCCACAGCAGGGCTATCCTGTCTACCCAGCATCACCACATGCTATACCCTCAGGGATTCAGCTCCCTCCCTAGCAAGAAACTCTGTCCACAGACCCACCAATGGAGAGAAGGCTGCCATCAGGGAGGGGAGGATGGCTCCCTAATAGCCCAGGCCCAGGCGTCAGGACGGAAACTAGCCACCAGCCACCCCAGGAAGAGGAGGAGATAATAAGGGTCATCAGGGCACAGCTGGGGTAGGTCCTGAGGGAGGAGCAAGGTGCTGGAGACTGGGTTTGGGTCACACCTCCTGCACCTGAGCCTCTTCTGTCAGGTGTGCTGGGTGGATGGAATGTGCACGCAGGGGTTGTAAACAAACCCATGTGCTCTGTGTGCTCCTATTAGTGCATGAAACTCTGTTTGCAGAAAACCTCTCATTTTGAACAGACAATTTGAGGGAAAAATGTTGAGACAGACTATCCAAAATCTCCAGGATTGTTTGACAGGAAGTATAAAGGAAAATGGTTCTTCAGGAGATATACTGCTAGCCAAGGTGAGCAGTCACAGGTTCCTAGAAGCCTCCTCAGGAGCCTCAGGCACCAGAACCCCACAGTGGAGAAACAGGCTTGTAGATATATCAATAGAAATGGGGCTCTGAGCCAGACCTACGGCCCACATAGTGGGAACAAGAGCAGGTGATGAAATCTTACAAAGCCAGGGAGTCCCATGCTGGAAAGAGATTCTAAAGCCAGGGGCTCCTTTTCAATAGTCCTTAAGTAGAACTAACATGACTCCTACATGTGTGTGAGCTGAAAGCTTCCTTTCCTGCCAAACATTAAAATTCTACTGCTCCAATGCTAGTTCCACTCACTGTGGAAAATAACAATCCCCTGCCTCAACACACTTGGCCTCACAACCCTATTCTGTGTGTGAGTTGATTCGCATGCTGTGGGCATATTTGGCAACAACAGAGGCTGGATGTGCACATGGACGGCCCTTGCATATTACTGGTGCTGCAGGGTGGAGCAAAGGTTTGTTTATGTGCTTCTTTGCTTATAGCTCTTGTCGGTCACATATCCCATGACTGCAGGATCTATTCCCACGTGGCACACCACACTATGCCTGTGAGTGGGAAGGGCAGAGTTGGGGTCAGGAGAGTAAATTACCACGAGTTCTATAATATTCAGCTTGGCGTCAAATCCCGCCTCATTGAAGCAATCTTGGACTTTTCCAAAGGCTGCCTTTTCCTCATCAGTAGTATCAACCAAATCGAGCGTTGAATTCAACAATGTTTGGCTTCAAGTAACAACGCAGCAACCCCACCATAAAACACAGGGCAGGCTTCCGCTGAAGGAAAGACAGAAAATATCTTGTCAAAGAATAACCAGAGTAGGAGGTTCCTGTTTCCACCACTTGAAAGAAAGTCACATATCCAAAGCTTCCAGAATCATCTCCCACAGAGACCCGGCCTCTCTCAGGACTGCTTAACATCCCAGACAGAAAACCTCCCAGCAGAGGGAGCAGCAAGAGGGTGAGCCCTGGAGACCCCTCTGGCCTTGACCACCATCCCCGGGCATATCAGCCTTCTTCCTCCCTCCCAGTGAGCACCACTGCCCCCAACAAAATATTCCCCAGGGTTTGCACAGCTAATGATCCCTCCAGCTACACCACCCTCTACATTCAAAGACTGACAGGCTCAAGGAATTTCGGCAGGGTTCCTGGACACTGATCTGTCAGCTGCCCTCAGACTCTGCCCCTAGAAGCGGCTTGGACAGGACTGTGGAGGATGCAGAGAGACGGCAAGGGGCGAGGGTCAGCAGGGCCATCTGGGCCCTCCTTCCCTACCCTCAGGCGTCTGGAAGCTCAGCTCTCTGGTCACCAGCAAGGCCAGCACAAGCAGAGCTCCCTTCATCGTGGCGGCGGCGGGGAGTGCTCTGCTCAGGGCAGGGTTCCTGCGGCTTTATAGCCCACTAGCTCCCCAAGCCCAGGCCTCATCCCTCCCAGGAGGACCACGGGCCTGTGGCCAAGAATCTGGCAAAGGTGGTTCTCTTGGACCTTCGAGTGTTTTACTTGGAAGCCCATCCTGCTCTGAGAACAGTGCCTAGGGAGGTTTTGTGGTAGCATCTTTGCCAAAGATCAAGTGGAGTCGACATGTATCAGTGACTCCATTTGGAGCCAAATGCTCTGTTGTCCCAGCCCCAACCATGACCTGTTTTCCTGGTCATCCTTCCCCCTATCCTGGCTCTGATGCAACAATCTCCCAAACAAAGCAGATGGAATCACAAGTGGGCCAAGGGTAGGTGTACACCACTCTCAGGTAGAAGAAAGGTCATCCAGAATTCTTCCTTTTTTCCCAAGGTCAAGTCCTGGGGATAAGAATGGTGAGTTGGGCCGTCCTGCATCTTCAGATATCTTAACATCTGCAGTCCCTAGACAGGGCCCTGAGCACTGCTGGACAGCAGCCTTGGCCTCAAATCATCCCCAAGAAGGAATTCACAGGACCCGCACCAGGTGGATTTTCTCCAGCACAGATAATTCTGATAATTTCGGATCATGCTTCCAACTTTTCTCAAACGGTTAAAGAAGCAAGTTCCTGGAAACATTCTGGACCCCCACTGGTCCAGACTTGCCCTTTCTGATTGATTGTCTCACCCTCTTCCATCAGTGAACCTGGTCTCAAGAGGTACTAGCACTGCACAGTCTATCCAGAAACATCAGTGAGCAGCTGTGAGGTTGTGTGGTGTCTCATGCATCAGATTCTGAGGTCCACAGCCCTAAAGGACACTGAGGACAGGAGTTCTAAGGCCCAGAGGGCTGGGTCCATCAGAGGTGGCATTCCACATGTGAAAACTCTCTCAGTGTCAAACTCAACCTTCCACATTAGGAGAGCAGTTTGTTTGCACAATGAAAGGGACCTTGAAACTCTAAAAGTGTGAGATGTTCGTAATGGCCAAACTGGAAATGGTCTGACAGACAAAATATGTAACAGAGTATTGGATGATACCCAAAGTATAAAGTAATATGTTTGAGTCCATAGTGATACAAACAAATGATTAAGTAAATAAATGAGGACTTCTCTGGAGGTCCAGTAGTTAAGAATCTGCCCTCCAATGCAGCAGTAATGGGTTTAACCCCTGGTCAGGGAACTAAGCTCCCATCTGCCCTGGGGCAACTAAAAACCTTCCTACTGCAACTAGAGAGAACATGCTTTGCAAAAGAGAGGCCACACACCACACAAAGACCTAGCCCATTTAAATAAAGCTAAACTAAAATAATGTGGGTGAAGAGAACCATCATTCCTTACTGAAACATCCCTAATAACAGAGCTAGATTATCCCCTCAAGGATGGAGAACATACGGCCCTGCGCTCCCTGAGCATGGGCTTGACTCAGTAACTCATCTCCAAAGAAAGAGGAGAGGAGGAGGAGGGGAAAATAGCGCAGGTCTATCAAACACAGTGTTGCTCAATAGAAAAAGCTGACACACCCAGTGGTAAGACACACAGCTGTCATGTGTACCCTGATGTAAGGAGACAGGAAGGGTGTTTCACCTCTGTGGTGTCTTCCTCGAAACTCAAAGTCTAAACTCCACTTTCTGCTATGTAGCTGCTTCAGTCGTGTCCCACTCTTTGTGACCCCATGGACTGTAGCCCATGAGGCGCCTGTGTCCATGGGTTTCTCCAGGCAAGAAAGAGCTGCTCTTGCCTCCTCCACTCTACATTTGTCTGCTGTAAAGCAGCAGACAAATTCAGCTTAGAGGTCCTTCTACCATCCCTAGCCAATCCTCCTGGGACGGCCAAGACCATGACAGACCCATAAGAGAGTTAAAGCTTAGGCAATCCAGGGCCCTTAAAGGAGGAGGTGAACACTCTCCCTCATGCTTTCCCTTAAGCCTTGTGCAAAAATGTACCTTACCCAAGAACTGGCCTTTCTTTAGGTCCAGAACCTATGAACAGGGAAATGTTCTTCTGACCCTCTCTGTTAAAGATTATAATTGTAACAAAGCTTGTCAGGGAACCTGTTACTCAAGACTTCTGCCCCTGATTACACAGCAACAGTATATCTCAACCAGAGAAGTTGTATGGCACCATTCTCGCTGGCAGGACCTGTGCCCTCTGGCCAGTCTTATGCTGAAGTTATCTCAGGATGTATGCCTTCAGAAAGGGTCTCGTGGAACTCTTACAGCCTTGAGGTATTCTATTTATCTGTTCTCACCAGCCAGTTGAGAAATATATAATGCCATGCTTAAAATAGGGAAGGTGGGTACTCTTTCTACCCCCTTCTTATGTCCATGTCAGAAGCTTTCTCTGTCCTGTCATTTTAAATAAAAATCTTTGCTGCACAAAGCTTTGGTTACGGAACTGGCGGTCCTGGAGTCAATTCTTCTTCAGAGACCATGAACTCAGCACCAAACACCATATGCGTAAGCTATTACAAGGAGAGAATGAGGGACTCCACAGAGCAGAGGACACTGGAGACACATGACAACTAATGCAGTGTGTATAGGTTGTGGGTTGAATTCTGAAATCCAAAAGCACCTAATGGACAACCTGGTTGGTTAAATAAAAATAATAAAATAAAATAAAATAATATGTGAGGTTAAGTTAGAAGCAATGCTCCAAACTTGCTTATCAGTTTTGACAAATGTTTTCAACTCTTACATTAATCTAAAATTATTCCAAAGTAAAATTTTATTGAAAAACAACTTGACACAAGGAGTTCAATGTGGTACTCTATGACAACTTCAGTTCAGTTCAGTTCAGTTCAGTCGCTCAGTCGTGTCCGACTCTTTGCGACCCCATGAATCGCAGCACACCAGACCTCCCTGTCCATCACCAACTCCTGGAGTTCACTCAGACTCGTCCATCGAGTCAGTGATGCCATCCAGCCATTTCATCCTCTGTCGTCCCCTTCTCCTCCTGCTCCCAATCCCTCCCAGCATCAGAGTCTTTTCCAATGAGTTAACACTTCGCATGAGGTGGCCAAAGTACTGAAGTTTCAGCTTTAGCATCATTCCTTCCAAAGAAATCCCAGGGCTGATCTCCTTCAGAATGGACTGGTTGGATCTCCTTGCAGTCCAAGGGACTCTCAAGAGTCTTCTCCAACACCACAGTTCAAAAGCATCAATTCTTCGGTGCTCAGCTTTCTTCACAGTCCAACTCTCAAAGCCATACATGACCACTGGAAAAACCATAGCAGTGACTAGATGGACCTTAGTTGGCAAGTAATGTCTCTGCTTTTCAATATGCTATCTAGGTTGGTCATAACTTTCCTTCCAAAGAGTAAACGTCTTTTAATTTCATGGCTGCAATCCCCATCTGCAGTGATTTTGGAACTCCCCAAAATTAAGTCTGACACTGTTTCCACTGTTTCCCCATCTATTTCCCATGAAGTGATGGGACCGGATTCCATGACCTTTGTTTTCTGAATGTTGATGTTTAAGCCAACTTTTTCACTCTCCACTTTCACTTTCATCAAGAGGCTTTTTAGTTCCTCTTCACTTTCTGCCGTAAAGGTGGTGTCATCTGCATATCTGAGGTCATTGATATTTCTCCCGGCAATCTTGATTTCAGCTTGTGCTTCTTCCAGCCCAGCCTTTCTCATGATGTACTCTGCATAGAAGTTAAATAAACAGGGTGACAATATACAGCCTTGACACACTCCTTTTCCTATTTGGAACCAGTCTGTTGTTCCATGTCCAGTTCTAACTATTGCTTCCTGACCTGCATATAGGTTTCTCAAGAGGCAGTTCAGGTGGTCTGGTATTCCCATCTCTCTCAGAATTTTCCACAGTTTATTGTGATCCACACAGTCAAAGGCTTTGGCATAGTCAATAAAGCAGAAATAGATGTTTTTCTGGAACTCTCTAGCTTTTTCCATGATCCAGCAGATGTTGGCAATTTGATCTCTGGTTCCTCTGCCTTTTCTAAAACCAGCTTGAACATCAGGGAGTTCATGGTTCATGTATTGCTGAAGCCTGGCTTGGAGAATTTTGAGCATTACTTTACTAGCATGTGAGATGAGTGCAATTGTGTGGTAGTTTGAGCATTCTTTGGCATTGCCTTTCTTTGGGATTGGAATGAAAACTGACCTTTTCCAGTCCTGTGGCAACTGCTGAGTTTTCCAAATTTGCTGGCATATTGAGTGCAGCACTTTCACAGCATCATCTTTCAGAACAGGAGTGTAACTGGGTGGGAAATGGGGGAGGTTCAAGAGGCAAGAGACATAGGTATGCTTACAGCTGAATCATCTTGTATGGCAAAAGCCAACATAATATTGTGAAGTAACTATCCTCCAGTTAAAAATACATTTAAAAAAAAACAACTGGCATTAGGAAAGGGCTACATGTGCTGTATTCCATTGACTCTGACCATGAGTTCACCCTGAAGTCACCAAATGTCCCCACAATCTGAGGACGTCTCAGAGGATCCCGTGGTACCCTTGGAAGGGCACCAGGCTGGATCCCTAGCAGCTACCTGTAATTCAGCACTCCAAGCCCTGACTCATCTCCTCACAGGGCTGCAGAGGGCACTAGGGGCAATGTCTTCTGAAGGACAAGAGGCATGGGATACACAGACAGGGGTCTCACCACACAGAAGTCCTTCCGCCAAAGACAAAGAGCCAGCATGTGCAGCCTGGGCCTTGGGGTGTTCACCTTCCTGCCCAGGAACCTCTGAGACACATCTGCAGTCACCTGAGCCCCCTCATGGGGTGACCTTCAGAGAGGTGGCCCCCAGGCAACAGGAGCCATGGTGAGGAGGGGCTCCACAGAGGTCACCTGACACTGCAGCTCAGTACTCAGTACCTCTTTGCCAATAGCAGTTACCGGATATGAATCCTATTTGGCATAGGGTTCTGACTGTGGTCACACCTTGTGTCTCAACTTCAGATCAGGTCTTCAGTAAACCTGAAGGTGACTCAGAGAAAGAACAGCCAGGTGCCTCCAGCTGAAAGCTACTTGATTCTGATCAAACATTTTAAATGTTCACCTTATTTATTTAATCCAAAGCAATATTCATAAGCACATCTATAGTAAATAGTAATGAAAATATTCTTATTTATTGACTCCAGAGAAATGGAATATTCCTGCCATTATTCTAACAAACATTGTGCAACATCTACCGAATGCTGGGCCCCTCTCCTAGTCCTGGGATGCAGCAGCACACAGCACAGCTCTCACTCTCCTGCAGCTCTCATCACCTAAGAGGGAGTGAAAGACAGTGACCCCAAGGGAAGAGGCACTCTGGGCAAAGATGAAGTAGGGGAAGAAGACAGAGGGCCTTGGAGGGAGGATGGAGGCAGAATGCTTTGATAGGAGTTCTCAAGAGTCTGGGGAAATCTGCCCTGTGATACTCGAAGACACCTGAGGGTGAAGGAATGAATCGTGCAGCCACTGGAGGGAAGTACCTTCCAGGCTGGGAGGGCTCCACGTGCAGAGTCCCTGCTGCAGGAGCACACTTAGATCAAGAAGCAGACAGGAGGCACTGAGGGAGGAGAGAAAGGGCAGGGATAAGTTCACAGAGGCAGCAGCAGTGCGGGCCTGGTTGTGCAACTGGCCCGGAGACTGGGCCTAGAAGGGGCCTGGCTTTTCCTCAAGAGGAGAAGGAAAGGAAATAGTGGAAACAGTACAGAGACACTCAAGAGTAGAAAGAGGCTGCAGAAAATGGATGGACCTAGAGACTGTCATACTGTGTGATATAACTTAGAGTAACAGAAACATAATATGTCTTATATGAGGAATCTGAAAGAACATGATACAAATGACCTTATCTGCAAAACAGAAACTCACAGATTTAGAGAACAAACTATTGTTGCTGAGGGTAAGGATAGGGGAAAGGATATTAGATGTTTGGGATGGATAGGTGCACCCTACTATATTTAAAATGGATAACCCAAAGGTCCAGCTGCATAAGCACAGGGAACTCTGCTCAATAATATACACAAGCCTGAATAAAATTCTTCAGCCAGTTAGGACTGCACACTACAACAGTGAGAGTAACAACTAGCAGAATAATTTCAATAGCCAAAAAGATTTATGCATAATCTTATTTTTCATAAAGAAATAAGAATTTCAAACAGGTATTATTCAAGAATAGCCATTTCTTTTGCGTATACTGCTCTGCTCTGCTCAGTTGCTTCAGTCGTGTCCAACTCTGTGCGACCCCATAGACAGCAGCCCACCAAGCTCCTGGGATTCTCCAGGCAAGAACACTGGAGTGGGTTGCCATTTCCTTCTCCAATGCATGAAAGTGAAAAGTGAAAGTGAACTCGCTCAGTAGTGCCCGACTCTTAGGCAACCCCGCAGACTGCAGCCCACCAGGCTCTTCTGTCCATGGGATTTTCCAGGCAAGATTACTGGAGTCACCAGGAATAAACAGTCTTAAAACTTGCTAGAAATCCTTGGAGGCTTTTGAAATAGTAATCCAACCTACCTAAGAACTTTAAAATATACCTTTATTTTGTTTCTCTTTCATGGCTCATTTTGGATTGATATTCTCAGCTGTCAGTAAAGTGTCTTTTACTTCAGCACTGTTGTTTCATTTCTTCATGTACATGAGTGCTTGGCAAAGTCCACACTTAAAGGTATTGTACTGCTTCCCAAGATAAACTGCTATAAATATGCAGATTCTTTAAGGCTCACATTTACCTCAGGAAACTCACTCCAGTATGTTGGTCTTTTTGTTTGTTTGATTGTTTTGCATTCAATTCCCAATTGATAAATATTTCCTTACACTGATAAACTAGTACCTAATTTACAGTTTGCTGAATGAGCTATAGATAAGGCAGCTAAATTTTGGAAAGAAAGGCAGAAAGCAGACAGGCCCAGTAAGCTCTGAATTAGAAATGAGCTCAGTATTCCTCACAGAACAATAAGAGAATCTCAAGAGGGAGGGAAGTATTTTGGCTCAAGTTAGAAAGGGTGCAGCCATGAACATATCACATTTCACAGGGATAGTGCCTGTTTTACAAGCAATTTCAGCAGAATGTTACTCTGTTTTCCACCACACTCCGTCTACCTCAGTCTGCCAACATTTTTGTAAAATTTTTGCTGAGGAATTTAGTCATGAAATACAGCTTTCTATTGCAAGCATTGCCAAAGGAAGAGAAGTTCATATTTCAATATGATTGGTACTTAGCATAACTGAAACAGCTAATAGTGTTCATCAAATATCAAAATATGCAGGAAAGAAACTGAAAACATTCAAAATTCATTAAGACTTTTAGTATAGTAGCAATAGAAGAAAATTTCCTGAAACTACTAAAAGGTACCAAAAATAAGGCAGACTTTAACTAACATTGCATTTGAAGAAGAGACTGAGTTTTTCCCCCTATGATTAAGGATAAGGCAAAGAGGCCTATGCTTTCTATTTCTATTAAACATTGGACTGGAAGCTCACAAAACTACAATAAGGCAAGAAAAAATAAACACAAAGTACAGTTGGAAGAGATGAATTCAAATTCTCTTCTTTCAGAGAAAACATTCAATATACAGAGTAAATATAATATACAGAGAAAATTCTATGAATCTACAAAAACATGATTATGCATATAAGTGAGTTGAATATCTTTCCAAAATAAAAGTCAATATATATAAATCAAGATTATTTTACATACCAGAAACAAACAACTGGAAACTGAAGTACAATATCATGCATAATGAAGTTTCCCCAGTGGCTCAGATGGTAAAGAACCTGCCTGCAATGTAGGAGACCCAGGTTCAATCCCTGGGTTGGGAAGATCCCCTGGAGAAGGGAATGGTTACCCACTCCACTGTTCTTGCCTAGAGAAGTCTATGGAGACAGGATTCTGGTGGAGTACAGCCCATGGAGTTGCAAAGAGTTGGACACAACTGAGTGACTAACACTTTCATTCATCATCCAGAACAGCACCAAAAACATGTTGTGGTACAGAATTAATAAAATATATGTAAGACCTGTATGATTAAAACTAATTTGTGAGAGAAATAAAATTCATAAATAAATGGAGACATACACCACGATTCTATATTGAAAGACTTAATATTGCTAAGATTTCAATTCTATTGATCTTCAGTTTCAATGAAATCCTGACTCATATGCCAGTGGGAAGTTTGTAGAAAGTGAAAAACTGATTCTAAAATGTATAAAGAGAGTAATGTCAGCAAGATGGTTTAGTAGGAGATCCCACTCTCTACCCTCATAATGAAAGCAACAATTGGACAGACAGATGTGAATGAAACAGCTCTGATAGAGCTCAGGGGTCCACTTAAGAAGCTGCAGCAATAAAGTAGTGCAAAGTAAGATGAGGGAAAGCTGTGTAGGAAGCCAGCAGCCAGCACAACCACTGCATGTGCCCACAACTCTCAGCACAGAAGGTCCCACAGGTTTTTATGTCCCAGACTCCTGATGCTGAGTCCCTCTACCCTCCCCTAGCAGGAGCCATGACAGTTAGTGCCTCCTTGAAACTCAGCACAGCCATCATGGATGCTGCGAAGTTAGTCCCGATCCTGAAGTCAGGCATGTACATGGCACCAGCTCTAACCTCGGCAACTGAACTTGTGCCTGAGATCAGACCCAGATCCTCCACGGGGCCCACCCTCACCACAATGCATGCATCACTGCCCCTGTGCATTCACCTACAGCCCCATAGCTGAGCATATGCACACTCCTGCCACTAGCAATCACCAGTGCCTGCCCTAGTCGCTTATTGCTGTACCCAGAGGACCACAACAGTTATGTTTCCATACACTAACTTTGCTGACTAAGGCCCATCTAGGCAAGGCTATGGTTTTTCCAGTAGTCATGTATGGATGTAAGAGTTGGACTGTGAAGAAGGCTGAGCGCGGAAGAATTGATGCTTTTGAACTGTGGTGTTGGAGAAGATGCTTGAGAGTCCCTTGGACTTCAGGAACTCCAACCAGTCCATTCTAAAGGAGATTAGCCCTGGGATTTTTTGGAAGGAATGATGCTGAAACTGAAACTCCAGCACTTTGGCCACCTTATGCGAAGAGTTGACTCATTGGAAAAGACTGATTCTGGGAGGGATTGGGGGCAAGAGGAGAAGGGGATGACAGAGGATGAGATGGCTGGATGGCATCACTGACTCGATGGACATAAGTCTGACTGAACTCCGGGAGTTGGTGATGGACAGGGAGGCCTGGTGTGCTGCGATTCATGGGGTTGCAAAGAGTCGGACACGACTAAGCAACTGAACTGAACTGAACAATGAAAACTTCAAAGGAAAATGAATAGAAGATAAAATACTTAAGAACAGACTGAATCACAGAGTGGAAAGACTTATACATGGAAACCTACAAAACATTAATGAAAAACATTAAAGAAGACATGATAGGTAGAAAAATATCCAACATTCATGGACTGAAAGATTAACCCCAGTGTTCATTGCAGCACTGTTTATAATAGCCAGGACATGGAAGCAATGTAGATGTCCGTCAGCAGACGGATGGATAAGAAAGCTGTGGTACATATACACAGTGGATTTGAATCAGTTCTAATGAGGTGGATGAAACTGGAGCCGATTATACAGAGTGAAGTAAGCCAGAAAGAAAAACACCAATACACTACACTACCGCATATATATGGAATTTAGAAAGATGGTAATGATAACCCTGTATGCAAGACAGCAAAAGAGACACAGATGTGTAGAACAGTCTTTTGGACTCTGTGGGAGAGGGAGAGGGTGGGATGATTTGGGAGAATGGCATTGAAATATGTATAATATCATATAAGAAACGAATTGCCAGTCTAGGTTCAATGCAAGATGCAGGATGCTTGGGGCTGGTGTACGGGGATGACCCGGAGGGATGGTGGGGTGGGGGGAGGTAGGAGGGGGTTCGGGATTGGGAACACGTGTACACCTGTGGTGGATTCATGTTGGTGTGTGGCAAAACCAATACAATATTGTAAAGTAATAATATTTTTTAAAAAGAGATATTAAAGTCCTAAAAGAAGATTAATATTGTTAAGATATTCATATCATGGAAAATGATATAAACAGTCAATGCAGTCCCTGTCTAAATTCCAAGGCATTTTTTGGTGTTCTGGAAAAACAATCCTAAAAATCATATGCAACCATCGAGGACTCTGGATAGCCTAAACAATCTGGAGGGGAAAAAACAAAGCTGGAGGCAGCACACCTCTTCATCTCAAAACATACTACAAAGTTGTGGTAATTAAAACAGTATGATACCGACATTTGGACATATAGACCAGTGGATCAGAATAAACAGCCAAGGAAACACACACACACACACACACACACACAGAGTCAACTGATCTTGGACAAGGGTGCCAGGAATACATAATGGGGGAAGATGGTATCTTTAATACATGATGCTGAGAACCACTGGATATATAAGTGAAAAATAAAATTTGATTTTTATCTTACACTACACACACACACACACACACACACACACACACACACAAAAACAATTCAAAATAGATTACAGCCTGAAACATATGCCTGAAACTTTATTACTAGACGGAAACATGGGGGAAAACCGTATGATATGGGTTTTGGCAATAATTTCTTGAATATTACACCCAAAGCAAGGCAACAAAAGCAAAAGTAGACAAGTGAAAATGATGCAAAGAAAAAGCATCTACATAGCAAAGGAAATCATCAACACTGTGAAAAGGCCACATATATAAAGGAAAATATTTTCAAACCACATATTTGAAAAGAAGTTAATATTCAAAATACAGAAGGAATTCTACATCTCCATATAAAAACACAAATATCCCAATTAAAACTGAGCATTGAATCTGAAAATACAATAATGGAGAAGAGGGAAAGTGAAAGTTGCTCAGTCATCCAACTTTGGAACCCCATGAACTGTAGCTTGCCAGGCTTCTCTGTCCATGAAATTCTCTAAGCAAGAATACTGGTGTGGGTTGATATTTTTCTTCTCCAAGGGATCTTCCCGACCCAGGGATTGAAGCCAGGCCTCCTGCATTGTAGGCAGATTCTTTACAGTCTGAGCCACCAAGGAAATCCAACAGGTGTTTGAATTTCCAACAGGTGCTCAATATCAATAATTATGAGGGAAATACAAAGAAAAACCACACTGAGGTATTACCTCCTACTTATTTGAAGGCCATTTTTTAAAAAAAAGACAAGCACTGACATGGACTTTGAGAAACTGAGAAGGTATTCTGGCACAGTCAGTATGGATCACAGTACTAAGGGTCCACAAAAACTGAAAAGTAAAATTTTCATTATGATCTACCAACCTCACTTCTGAGTATTTATCTATTTAAAAGAATTAAGAGGAAAATAATAGAATTGGAAAGACTAGAGATCTCTTCATGAAAACTGGAGATACCAAGGGAACATTTAATGAAAGATGGGCACAATAAAGGACACAATGGCAAGGACCTTACAGAAGCAGAAGATATTAAGAAGAGGTGGTAAGAATACACAGAAAAGCTATACATAAAAGGTCTTAATGACCCAGACAACCATAATGGTGCAGCCACTCACCTAGAGTCAGACATCTTAGAGTTTGAAGTCAAGAAGGCCTTAGGATGTATTACCTACAAACAAAGCTAGTGGCGGTGATGGAATTCCAGCTGAGCTATTTCAGATAGTAAAAGATGATAGTGTTAAAGTGCTGCATTCAATATGTCAGCAAATTTGGAAAACTCAGCAGTGGCCACAGAACTGGAAAAGGTCAGTTTTCATTCCAAGCCCAGAGAAGGGCAATGCCAAAGAATATTCAAACTACCATACAATTGGACTCATTTCATATGCTAGCAAGGTAATGTTCCAAATCCTTCATGTATGGCTTCAGCAGTACATGAACTGAGGACTTCAAGATATTCTGGATATAGAGGCAGATGAACCAGAGACCAAATTGCCACTATCCACTGGATCATTACAAAGCAAGGAAATTCCAGAAAAACATCAACTTCTGCTGCATTGACTAAAGCCTTTGACTGTGTGGATCACAATAAAGTGAGGAAAATCCTTAAAGAGATGGGAAATCAATATCACCTTACCTGCCTCCTGAGAAACCTATATGCAGATCAAGAAGCAACAGTTAGAATCAGACATGAAACAACAGACTAGTTCAAAATTGGGAAAGGAGTACATCAAGTCTGTATATTGTCACCCTGCTTATTTAACTTATATTCAGAGTAGATCATGTGAAATTCTGGGTTGGATGAATCACAAGCTGGAATCAATGTTGCCAAGAGAAATACCAACAACCTCAGATATGCAGATGATACCACTCTAGTGGCAGAAAGCAAAGAGGAACTTAATAGCTTCTTGATGAGGATGAAAGAGGAAAGTGAAAAGGCTGGCTTAAAACTCAACATTCTAAAAACTAAGATCATGGCATCTGGCCAGACATGACTAAACAACTGAAAAATGAACAAAAGAATTAAAATCAAGATCTCAAAAGGCACAGCACTATGCAGTTCATTGCAGCATTATTTACAATAGCCAAGACATGAGGGTAAGCCAATATCCATCAACAGATAGAAAATGTGATATAGACACACATACACACATATATACAGTCAAGTGTTATTCAGTCTTTAAAAGAAGGAAATCTTACTATATACAACATGGATGAACCTTAAAGACACCGAAAGTGAAAGTGTTAGTCGCTCAGTCATGTCCAACTCTTTGAGACCCCATGAACTGTAGGCTGCCAGTCTCCTCTGTCCATGGGGTTCTCCAGGTAAGAATACTGGAGTGGGTTTCCATTCCTTTCTCCAGGGCATTGAACCCAGGTCTCCTGCATTGTAGGCAGTTTCTTTACCATCTAAGCCACCAGGGAAGCCCCAAGGGCATTATTGCAAGACAAATAAGCCAGTCACAGAAAGACAAATTCTGCATAATCCCACTTACATGAGATAGTATCTTGAGTAGATATACCAGGAAATTCCCTGGCAGTTCAGAGGTCAGGACTCAATCTCTCATTGCTGAGGGTCTGGGTTCAATCTCTGGTCAAGGAACTAAGATCTCACAAGCTGCATGGCATGGCAAAAAAAATAAATTTTTCAAGAAAACACATTTTTTACTAAAAATATATACTTTGGCCACCTCATGAGAAGAGTTGACTCATTGGAAAAGACTCTGATGCTGGGAGGGATTGGGGGCAGGAGGAGAAGGGGACGACAGAGGATGAGATGGCTGGATGGCATCACGGACTCGTTGTACATGGGTCTGAGTGAACTCTGGGAGATGCTGATGGACAGGGAGGCCTGGCATGCTGTGATTCATGGGGTCGTGAAGAGTCAGACAAGACTGAGCGACTGAACTGAAATGAATTGATATATAAAGTTTGAAACCCACAGAAACAGAGAGCAGAATGCTGGTTACCAAGGACTGAGAGTAGTTGGAAAATGAGAAGACAATGGCACCTCACTCCAGTACTCTTGGCTGGAAAATCCCATGGCCGGAGGAGCCTGGTGGGCTGCAGCCCATGGGGTCACTAAGAGTCAGACACGACTGAGTGACTTCATTTCCACTTTTCACTTTCATGCATTAGAGAAGGAAATGGCAACTCACTCCAGTGTTCTTGCCTGGAGAATCCCAGGGATGGTGGAGCCTGGTGGGCTGCCATCTGTGGGGTTGCGTGCACAGAGTCAGACATGACTGAAGTGACCTAGCAGCAGCAGTAGCAATCAGCAACTATATGCCAATAAAATGGATAATTTAGAAGAAATGGACAAATTTTTAGAAAAGTATAACTTTCCAAAACTGAACCAGGAAGAAATAGAAAATCCTAACAGACCCATCACAAGCACAGAAATGAAAACTCTAATCAGAAATCTTCCAGCAAACAGAAGCCCAGGACCAGATAGCTTCACAGTTGAATTCTACCAAAAATTTAGAGAAGATGAAATTCCAATACTTTGGCCACCTCATGCGAAGAGTTGACTCACTGGAAAAGATGCTGGGAGGGATTGGGGGCAGGAGGCGAAGGGGATAACAGAGGATGAGACGGCTGGATGGCATCACCAACTCGATGGACATGAGTTTGAGTGAACTCTGGGAGCTGGTGATGGACAGGGAGGCCTGGTGTGCTGTGTGATTCATGGGGTTGCAAAGAGTCAGACACGACTGAGTGACTGAAATGAACTGAACTGAACTGATCCTACCCAAAATATTCCAGAAAATTGAAGAGGAAGGTAAAGTTCAAAACTCATTCCATGAAGCCACCATTACCCTAATACCAAAACCATACAAAGATGCCACAAAAAAGAAAACTACAGGTCAATATCACTGATGGACATAGATGCAAAAATTCTTAACAAAATTCTAGCAAACAGAATCCAGCAACATATTAAAAGATCATATATCATGACCAAGTGGACTTTATCCCAGGGATGCAAGGATTCTTCAATAGTCATAAAACAATCAATGTGACACACCACATTAAGAAATTGAAAGATAAAAACCATATGATTTTCTCAATAGATGCAGAGAAAGCCTTTGACAAAATTCAACATCCATTTATGATTTTTAAAAAAACCCTCGAGAAAGCAGGAATAGAAGGAACATAGCTCAATATAATAAAAGCCATATATGATAAACCCACAGCAAACATTACCCTCAGTCATGGAAAATTGAAAGCATTGCCCCTAAAGTTGGAAAAAAACAAGGGTTCCCACTCTCAACACTACTATTCATCATAGTTTTGGAAGTTTTAGCCACAGCAGTCAGAGCAGAAAAAGAACTAAAAGGAATCCAGATTGGAAAATATGAAATAAAACTCTCACTGTTTGCAGATGACATGATCCTCTACATTGAAAAACCTAAAGACGCCACCAGAAAATTACTAGAGCTAATCAACAAATACAGTACAGTGATAAGATATAAAATTAAGAGAAATCCCTTGCATTCCTATACACTAACAATGAGAAAACAGAAAAAGAAATTTAGGAAACAATACCATTCACCATGGCAAAGAAAAGAATAAAATACTTAGGAATAAATCTACCTAAAGAAACAAAAGACCAAAGCTATAAAACACTGATGATAGAAATCAAAGAGGACACTAATAGATGGAGAAATATACTGTGTTCATGGATTGGAAGAATCAGTATAGTGAAAATGAGTATAAAAATGAGTATACTACCCAAAGCAATCTATAGATTCAATGCAATCCCTATCAAGCTGCCAACAGTATTTTTCAGAGAACTAGAACAAATAATTTCACAATTTGTATGGAAATACAAAAAACTTCCAATAGCCAAAGCAATCTCGAGAAAGATAAATGGAACTGGAGGAATTAACCTGCCTGACTTCAGACTATACTACAAAGCTACAGTCATCAAGACAGTATGGTACTGGCACAAAGACAGAAACATAGATCAATGGAACAAAATAGCCCAGAGATAAATCCATGCACCTATGGACACCTTATCTTTGACAAAAAAGGCCAGAATATACAATGGAGGAAAGACAATCTCTTTAACAAGTAGTGCTAGGAAAACTGGTCAACCACTTGTAAAAGAATGAAACTAGAACACTTTCTAACACAATACACAAAAATAAACTCAAAATGGATTAAAGATCTAAATGTAAGACCAGAAACTATAAAACTCCTAGAGGAGAACATAGGCAAAACACTGTCCAACCTAAGTCACAGCAGGATCCTCTATGACCCACCCCCTAGAATAATGAAATAAAAGCAAAAATAAATAAATGGGACCTAATTAAACTTAAAATCTTTTGCACATCAAAGGAAACTATAAGCAAGGTGAAATGACAGCCTTCGGAATGGGAGAAAATAATAGCAAATGAAATAACTGACAAAGAATTAATCTCAAAAATATACAAGCAGCTCAATTCCACAAAAATAAATGACCTAATTTAAAAAATAGGCCAAAGAACTAAACAGACATTTCTCCAAAGACATACACATGGCTGACAAACACATGAAAAGATGCTCAACATCACTCAGTATCAGAGATATGCAAATCAAAACCACAATGAGGTACCATCTCATGCTGATCAGAATGGCTGCTATCCAAATGTCTACAAACAATAAATGCTGGAGAGGGTGTGAAGAAAAGGAACCCTCTTATACTGTTGGTGGGAATGTAAACTAGTACCACGACTATGGAGAACAGTGCGGAGATTCCTTAAAAAACTGGAAATAGAACTGCATACGACCCAGCAATCCCACTGCTGGGCATACACACTGAGGAAATCAGAATTGAAAGAGATAGGGTGTACCCCAGTGTTCATTGCAGCACTGTTTATAATAGCCAAGACATAGAAGCAACCTAGATGTCCATCAGCAGATGAATGGATAAGAAAGCTATAGTACACATACATGATGGAATATTACTCAGCCATTAAAAAGAATGCAGTTGAATCACTTCTAAACAGGTGGATGAATCCAGAGCCTATTATACAGAGTGAAGTAAGTCAGAAAGAAAAACACCAATACAGTATATTAGCGCATATATATCAAATTTAAACAGTAACGATGACCCTATATGCGATACAGCAAAAGAGACACAGATGTATAGAACAGTCTTTTAGACTCTGTGGGAGAAGGCAAGGGTGGGATAATGTGAGAGAATAGCATTGAAACATGTATATTAGCATATGTGAAATAGATTGCCAGTCCAGGTTCGATGCATGAGACAGGCACTCAGGGCTGGTGCACTGGGATGATCCTGAGGGACTGGATGGGGAGGGAGGTGGGAGAGGGGTTTAGGATGGGGGACACATGTACACCTATGGCTGATTCATGTCCATGTATGGCAAAAACCACTATAATAGTGTAAAATAATTAGCCTCCAACTAAAATAATTTAAAAAATCAAACTAGAAAAAAATGTTAATTTTTTACCATTGAAATAAAGATCAAATCTGACTCAGCAGTTGTAAAATAAAAAAGAAGAAGAATATGTGGCATATATAAACAACAGAAAAGGAACAAAACTGTGCCATTTGTGAGAGACTGCCTAGGGACAGTCATAAGGAGTGAAATAAGGCAGAAAGAGAAAACCAAATATCATGTAGTAACACATAAAAGTGGAAACAAGAAAGATGGTTTGGTATAGATGATCTTTGCAAAGCAAAAACAGAGACACAGACATAGAAAATAAAGATATATATAAGAAGGAGAGGGTGAGATGAAGGAGATTTAGATTCATATATATACACTATTGACAACGAATAAAATAGATAACTAGTGAGAACCTACTGTATAGCACAGGGAACTCTACTCAGTGCTCTTTGGTGACCTAAATGGGAAGAAAATCCAAAATAAAATAGGTACCTGATTCACTTTGCTGTACAGCAGAAACAACACTGTACAGCAACGATAATCCAACAAAGTAAAACAAACAAACAAACAAACAAAAAAAACCACAACCCTCTCCTGGCAATGCTAAGTTCTCTCAGTGCCCCGGAGGCTGGCTAATATCCCATCCAGGAAACCCCACTTGGCTTTGGCGAGTACACCCAATCTAGGTTTTGCCAGAGGGTTGCCCTTTTACCCTCCAAGGAGCTCTCTGAGGGTCCTTTGCTTTGGCCCATGTCTCTTAGGTCCCTCCAGCCAGAGCCATCCTTGAGACAAGTAGGGCAGAAAGCAACACAAGCCGCAGCGCTGGCCGCCCAGTGCGCTGAGGCCAGCATCCGCGCTGACCTACTCCACGCCCACAGCTGGGGGCTCACACACTGCAGCTTCTGCTCCCTGGGAGTCCTCCTGCCAGTCAGCTCTAGGCAGGCGACAGGACTCCTACCGGTAATTTCAGTATCTACATACTGAGAGTCTTTTCACTGTGCCCCATGTTATCTCTTCGGAGAAGGCAATGGCATCCCACTCCCAGTACTCTTGCCTGGAAAATCCCATGGACGGAAAAGCCTGGTAGAATACAATTCATGGGGTCGCGAAGAGTCGGACACAACTCAGCGACTTCACTTTCACTTTTCTCTTTCATGCATTGGAGAAGGAAATGGCAACCCACTCCAGTGTTCTTGCCTGGAGAATCCCAGGGACGGCGGAGCCTGGCGGGCTGCCCTCTATGGGGTGGCACAGAGTCCGACACGACTGAAGCGACTTAGCAGCAGCAGCAGCATGTTATCTCTTACACACTCTTCCATATTTTATTACACTTTATGTCTCTGTTTTATCAAGTTATTGTTCTTTGAGCTAAATTACAACTTACTAATTTTATCAACAGCTGTAATTTCTACTTTTGAATGTATTATTTGAATACTTTAGTCCAAGAAAATCCATTGTGAATGTATTAAATCTCTCTACATAAGGGATGTGTGCATGCTCAGTTGTATCTGACTCTTTGTGACCCTATGGACTTGGAGCCCACCAGGCTCCTCTGTCCATGGGATTCTCCAGATAGAGAAACAGATAGATCTCCTCAGACTGACAATCATCCATGCTCTCCCTTCCGTGGTAGTTTGAGATTTCCACCTTGCACCACATCAGTCCCTCCTGCAGGCCTTCATCTAGTATTTCCTATAGTGCAGGTATGATGGTGATGAATCCTTTAAGCTTTTGCATATGTGAAAAAGTGTTTCCTTTATTTTTAAAAAATAGTTTCTTCAGGTGGAGAGTTAGAGATTCACAGTATTTTTTGTTTTAATACATTCAATACTTGGTAAATTTCATTGTTTCCTAAGAGAAGTGTGCTGCTGTTCTTCTCTCTGTTCCTCTGTTTCTCTGGCTGCTTTGAAGATTTCTGTTTTATCACCACACTTAAGAAATCTGATTACAATGGGCTAAGTGCATTTTTTCTCCATTTTTCTTATGCCTAAATGAACTAAGTAGTATAGATATAGAGGTTTATATTTTTCATCAAATATGGGAAGATTCTGGCACTTACTCCCTAAGAGATTCCAGTTAATCATGTACTACCCCTCCCTCAGGTTGTCTCACAGCTCACTGATCCTCTTATCATCACTCAATTTTTTCTGGTTTTTATTTTGGATAGTTTCTGTCATTGTCTATTTCAAACTTATTAATATTTTCTTCTATGGTGCCATCTAGTGGAATATATTCTTTAACCTAGTCTTTTTTTATTTTATTATTCATTTATTATTATTTTACTTTACAATACTGTATTGCTTTTGCCATACATTGACATGAATCTGCCAGGGTGTACATGAGTCCCAATCCTGAACCCCACCCCTCCTGACCTCTCTCCCTATACCATCTCTCTGGGTCATCCCAGTGCACCAGCCCCAAGCATCCTGTATCCTGTATCGAACCTAGACTGGCGCTTCGTTTCTTACATGATAGTATACATGTTTCAATGCCATTCTCCCAAATCATCCCACCCTCTCCCTCTCCCACAGAGTCCAAAAGTCTGTTCTATACATCTGTGTCTCTTTTGCTGTCTCGCATACAGGGTTATCATTACCATCTTTCTAAATTCCATATATATATGTTTGTATACTCTATTGGTGTTTTTCTTTCTGGCTTACTTCACTCTGTATAATCGGCTCCAGTTTCATCCACCTCATTAGAACGGATTCAAATGTATTCTTTTTAGTGGCTGAGTAATACTCCATTGTGTATATGTACCACAGCTTTCTTATCCATTCGTCTGCCAATAGACATCTAGGTTGCTTCCATGTCCTGGCTATTATAAACAGTGCTGCGATGAACACTGGGGTACACATGATATCTATGCTTCAAGTTTACATGTCCAAGTGGTCCTCTCACTTCTTAACATCTGGAATACAATTTTAATGACTTTTAATATTTTGTCTACCAACTGTATCATGTTTGTGTTTTCTGGGTTTGTTTATACTGAGTTCAATTGTTTATACTGATTCTAGTCTTCAATTCTCCAATTCTTTGTATTGATGTCTTTGTTCCTATGAGTCATTTATATTGATTATTTCTGATCAAAGTTCATGTTTTTCTGATGCTTTGCATGCTGCTAGCTAGTTTTTTGATGCCATATATTCTAAAATTTAAACTTTAGGTACTAGGTGCCTCTGTAATACTATAGACATTCCTGAGCTTTTTCTTTTACTTTGAAATAGGCTGATCCATTTGAAGCTTCTTTTAAGCCTTGTTTAGCTGGTACATCGGAGAAGGCAATGGCACCCCACTCCAGTACTCTTGCCTGGAAAATCCCATGGATGGAGGAGCCTGGTAGGCTGCAGCCCATGGGGTCGCTAGGAGTTGCACACGACTGAGCGACTTCACTTCCACTTTTCACTTTCATGCATTGGAGAAGGAAATGGCAACCCACTCCAGTGTTCTTGCCTGGAGAATCCCAGGGACGGGGGAGACTGGTGGGCTGTTGTCTCTGGGGTCACACAGAGTCGGACACGACTGAAGCAACTTAGCAGCAGCAGCAGCAGCAGCAGCGGCAGCTGGTACATAAGCATCCACATGAAAAGGCAAATTTTATACCACTGCTAAGATCCCTTCCTGAATCAAATACTTGACTCCCCATGAATAACCTAGGTATTCCTCTAAGACTGTTAGAAATACAAACTATTTTCAGACCTGTACAAATTCTCACTATTGTTTCTTCTGCTCCTTTCAGATTATTCCCTCACTTTGGGTAGTTTTCTCACATACACACAGTAAGCAATATGCAGTGAAGACTTGGGGACTTCTTGCAGAATCCTGGGATTGTTTTTCTGTGCAACTCTTTCCACTTCAGTATTCTGCTCCGCAAATGTGACCACACTGGCCACCGTGGACTGAAGTTCAATTTCTGAATGTCATTCTTTCCTATATTTTGTCCAGTTTTGTTGTTCCGGGTGGAAGAATAAATCCATTTCTTGCCCAGAACCACTAATATTTTTATTTTGTTTTGTCTGAATGCCTTAGCATATTCCATTGACTACAAATTCAGAAGAGCATTGTTTTATTATAAATTCTCCATTAGAGTAAGCAAAGAACATTGTGGAATCTGGATTAAAAGAGTATGAATGGGGCTAGATAGAGAGGGAGATGGAGAAGAGACAGACTAGATAGATAGATAGGTGAGATACTTTCTCAGTGGAGAATATTTCTTTAATGACTAAAATTTCTTTCCCATATAGATCAGGTCTGATAGTGTTAGAAAATCAATAGACAAGAAAGCTTGGTAAACATATAGCACATTAGGAGAGGAATCAGGGAAAGATCGACAATACAGAGGGCAGGTGGAGTGGTACACACCAAAGACATCAATGAAATAACATTTGCACGATGTCCTGAAAAGGTGTATGTGGTGCATTTTGCCATGCAGTAACATTTTAATTTTTATGTAGTCAAAATTATCAATCCAGTTTCATTTCATCTTTAGAAAGGCTTTCTTTACTCTGGAAAAAAAAAAAGTCTTCCATAACATTTTCTAAGAATTTGATGACATTTTCTATCCCAGTCTTCAAAAGTGTAAACCTTTAACTTTTCTGAAATTAATTTTGGAGAAAGCTGTGGAGACACAGATGCAACAGTTTTATTTCCCCAAATATTCAATTAGTTTATTCAGCACCAAAATTTCATGTATGAAACAATGCAAATTTCCTGCTTGGTGAGTTATCATTTTCATAAAATCCATGATGACTAGGATCTATTTCTGGTTTTCCTTTAATATCTCATTTATCTGCCCATGATATGAGTGTGCATGTTTAGGCATCTCCTCAGCTTACTACTAATTACTTAACATTTTTTTCACACATATGCTTGCTGATTTTTCCAAATACAACAAAATAAATGAAATATAAATAAACCATATGATTGTAGTCTTTTATATACATTTATTTATTTTAATTGGAGGTTAATTACTTTACAATATTATATTGGTTTTGCCATACATCAACATGAATCCGCCACAGGTTTACACGTGTTCCCCATCTTGAACCCCCCTCCCTCCTCCCCTCCCCATACCATCCCTCTGGGTCATCCCAGTGCACCAGCCCCAAGCATCTTTAATGTTCATTTTAATTTCTATTTATTATTTGACTGTGCTGAGTATTAGTTGGGGCATGGGGGATCTTTGATTTTGCTGCCACATGCGGGATCCAGTTCCCTGATCAGGGATCCAACTCGGGCCCCTGCATTGGGAGCTCAGAGTCCCAGCCACTGGACCACCAAGGAAACGTAATCTTTAAGTTCCAAATCTTTAATTTATGGAATACATTTGAGATTCCTCCAGGTTGTTGCATGTGGCAACAGGTTCTTTTTAAATATATATATATACATATATATATGTATACACACACACAGATACTCATGTGTGAGCTGTGCCTAGTTGCTCAGTCATGTCTGACTCTGTGTGACCCTGTGGACTATTGCCCACCAGGCTCCTCTGTCCACAGGATTCTCCAAGCAAGAATACTGGAGTGGGTTGTCATGCCCTCCTCCAGGGGATCTTCCCAACCCAGGGATCAAACTTAGGTCTCCCACACTGCAGGCAGAATCTTTTCTGACTGAGTTACCAGGTCATAACAGCTTTATTTGTAACACCTCAAACTTGAAAACCAACTGCAGTAGCCCTAACTCTGTGGGTAGATAAACAAATTAACATATATCAATTCAATGAAGCATTACTTATCAATAAAGAAAGTAAACTATTGATACATGCAACAATATGGCATTTCCAAGGGTTTTTTCCTGCTTCTTCCTTTTTAAAAAAATTTTTTATTTTTACTTTATTTTGCTTTACAATACTATATTGGTTTTGCCATACATTGACATGAATCGGCCATGGGTGTACATGAGTTCCCAATCCTGAACCCTCCTCCCACCTCCCACCCCATATCATCTCTCTGGATCATCCCCGTGCACCAGCCCCAAGTATCCTGTATCCTGTATTGAACACAGACTGGTGATTCGTTTCTTACATGAAAATATACATGTTTCAATGCCATTCTCCCAAATCATCCCACCCTCACCCTCTCCCACAGAGTCCAAAAGTCCATTCTAAATATCTGTGTCTCTTTTGCTTCTTCCTTTTAATTGCTGAGTAGATCCAATTGTAGGAATGTGGCATGCTTTGTTTATCTATTCACTAGTTGAAGGACATTTAAGTAGTTTTCCCAGATTTGATAAACTGAATAAAGTTGCAATAAATAGCAGTGGGAAAGTTTTTATGTGAACATAAATTTTCATTCTTTTCAAGTGTAAACCTAGGAAGGAGATTTTGGGATCATATGATAATGGTTGCTGCTGCTGCTGCTGCTAAGTCACTTCAGTCGTGTCCGACTCTGTGCAACCCCATAGACAGCAGACCACCAGGCTCCCCCATCCCTGGGCTAAGATCCATTTTATAAGAATAAAATACCTTTCAAAAAATGTTCTTGTTATTTTCATTGTACAGTTCACTTCAGTTCAGTCGCTCAGTCATGACCGACTCTTTGCAACCCCATGAACCACAGCACATCAGGCCTCCCTGTCCATCACCAACTCCCCGAGTCCACCCAAACCCATATCCATTGAGTCAGCGATGCCATCCAACCATCTCAGCCTCTGTCGTCCCCTTCTCCTGCCCTCAATCTTTCCCAGCATCAGGGTCTTTTCAAATGAGTCAGCATCAGGATGCCAAATACTGGAGTTTCAGCTTCAGCATCAGTCCTTCCAGTGAACACTCAGGACTGATCTCCTTTAGGATAGACTGGTTGGATCTCCTTGTAGTCCAAGGGATTCTCAAGAGTCTTCTCCAACACCACAGTTCAAAAGCATCAATTCTTCTGTGCTCAGCTTTCTTTATAGTCCAACTGTCACATCCATACATGACCACTGGAAAAACAATAGCCTTGACTAGACTGACTTTTGTTGGCAAAGTAATGTCTCTGCTTTTTAACATGCTGTCTAGGTTGGTCATAGCTTTCCTTCCAAGGAGTAAGTGTCTTTTATTTTCATGGCTGAGATCACCATCTGCAGTGATTTCGGAGCCCAGAAAAATAAAGTCAGTCACTGTTTCCACTGTTTCCCTATCTATTTGCCATGAAGCGATGGGACTGGATGCCATGATCTTCGTTTTCTGAATGTGGAGCTTTAAGCCAACTTTTTCACTCTCCTCTCACTTTCATCAAGAGGCTCTTTAGTTTTCTTCTTCACTTTCTGCCATAAGGGTGGTGTCATCTGCATATCTGAGGTTATTGATATTTCTCCTGGCAATCTTGATTCCAGCTTGTGCTCCCCTCCAGCCCAGCGTTTCTCATGATGTACTCTGCATATAAGTTAAATACGTAGGGTGGCATATACAGCCTTGACGTACTCCTTTTCCTATTTGGAATCAGTCCGTTGTTCCATGCCCAGTTCTAACAGTTGCTTCCTGACCTGCATACAGGTTTCTCAAGAGGCCGGTCAGGTGGTCTGGTATTCCCATCTCTTTCAGAATTTTCCACAGTTTATTGTGATCCACACAGTCAATGGCTTTGGCATAGTCAGAGTGCCTGATGAACTATGGACAGAGGTTCATGACATTGAACAGGGAGACAGAAGAAAAAGAAAAAGAAATGCAAAAAAGCAAAATGATTGTCTGAGGAGGCTTTACAAATAGCTTTGTAAAGAAGGGAAGCGAAAAGCAAAGGAGAAAAGGAAAGATAAACCCATTTGAATGCAGAGTTCCAAAGAATAGCGAGGAGAGATAAGAAAGCCTTCCTCAGCAATCAATGCAAAGAAATAGAGGAAAACAACAGAATGGGAAAGATTAGAGACCTCTTCAAGAAAACTTTCATTGAGATTGCATTAAACTAACCATAAGGGAAATGATATTTTTATTCCATTGAAAATTTCCTTTAAGAGTCTATTGATTTATTTAAATTTTGTGGGTATTTGTCCCTCAAGAAAACTTTAGAGCTTTTTTTTTAAAAAAGTATTCATTAATTTAACAAACGTTTAGTGGGGGGTCAATTCTGTGCTTTGTAATGTTTTAGTAATGGGCTTGAAGATTTAAATTTGAAACTTATAAAGTGAAGGAGAAGCTACATGTTATCACCGAAAAAGTGAGTATATATAAGAAAGAGAGAGATGCAAAGAGAAAGATCATTGCTATAAGATACAACCTTGAAGACCTGAGGATTTTTCAGTAAAGCAGGAGAAAAATAAGAAACTGGGCTGTCACTGGCAACATCATTTTTTAAAAATCCATTCCTTCATCAAAAATCAAAAACCTGTTATTCTCTTACAATGACCATGTATTCATTCCTCTATTAAAACTAGACTATTGATGGAGACTAATACTCTGTTGTAGTACCTAGAGAGAACAATCCTCCATATAGTTCCTATTTATCTCATTTTTTTTGGTTGAGCTCAAGAATTTAGTTTTCAAGGTAAACATTAAGATAATCTTCATTATAACAAAGGTTAATTGAGATGGATCTGGGAATATCTGACATTTCTACAGGTCAGTTCATCTCATACAAGAATACGATTTAGCCATTAATCTGTTCAATTTTTACTGTGCACTTTTCAACAAAATTTTAGACCTCTTTAGTATGACCTGAACACTTAATACTAACTCTAGCAGAGCATACATAACTTGGCACACATACGGTCAAGGTGTACAAAGAGTGAATCAGTGAATTTAAAGGCCCAAATTCAGGTAGCAGGTTAAAGAAGAGCCAGGGCTCAAAGCCCTTACCACTTAGCCCCAAGTCCCAAATTTAGCTCCCAGTATGTAACCTTTAGTCAGAATTTGGCAATAAGGACTTCAAGATTTCAAGGACTTCAAGCCCACAGCAGTCAGCTCCCGGTCTTGTTTTTGCTAACTGTATAGAGCTTCTCCATCTTTGGCTGCAATGAATATAATCAATCTGATTTCGGTGTTGACCATCTGGTGATGTCCATGTGTAGAGTCTTCTCTTGTGTTGTTGGAAGAGGGTGTTTGCTATGACCAGTGCATTCTCTTGGCAAAACTATATTAGTCTTTGACCTGCTTTATTCCATATTCCAAGGCCAAATTTGCCTGTTACTCCAGGTGTTTCTTGACTTCCTACTTTTGCATTCCAGTCCCCTGTAATGAAAAGGACATCTTTTGGCGGTGTTAGTTCTAGAAGGTCTTGTAGGTCTTCAAGAACTGTTCAGCTTCTTCAGCATTACTGGTCAGGTAATAGACTTGGATTACCGTGATACTGAATGGTTTGCCTTGAAAACGAACAGAGATCATTCTGTCGTTTTGAGACTGCATCCAAGTACTGCATTTCAGACTCTTTTGTTGACCATGATGGCTACTACATTTCTTCTAAGGGACTCTTGCCCACAGTAGTAGATATAATGGTCATATGAATTAAATTCACCCATTCCAGTCCATTTTAGTTTGCTGACTCCTAGAATGTCAATGCTCACTCTTGCAGTCTCCTGTCTGACCACTTCCAATTTGCCTTGATTCATGGACCTAACATTCCAGGTTCCTATGCAATATTGCTCTTTACAGCATCAAACCTTGCTTCTATCACCAGTACAATCCACAATTGGGTGTTGTTTTTGCTTTGGCTCCATCCTTTCATTCTGTCTGGAGTTATGCCACTGATCTCCAGTGGCATACTGGGCACCTACCGACCTGGGGAGTTCATCTTTCAGTGTCCTATCTTTTTCCCTTTCATACTGTTCGTGGGTTTCTCTAGGCAAGAATACTGAAGTGGTTTGCCATTCCCTTCTCCAGTGGACCACATTCTGTCAGACCTCTCCACCATGACCCAATCTCCTTATTGGCAAATTCAGACTTAAATTGAAGACGGTGGGGAAAACCATTAGACCATTCAGGTATGACCTAAATCAAATTCCTTATGATTATACAGTGGAAGTGACAAATAGATTTAAGGGACTAGATCTGATAGAGTGTCTGATTAACTATGGACAGAGGTTCATGACATTGTACAGGAGACAGGAATCAAGACCATCCACAAGAAAAGAAATGCAAAAAAGCAAAATGGCTGTCTGAGGAGGCCTTATAAAGAGCTATGTAAAGAAGGGAAGTGAAAAGCAACGGAGCAAAGGAAAGATATACCCATTTGAATGCAGAGTTCCAAAGAATAGCAAGGAGAGATAAGTAAGCCTTCCTCAGTGGTCAATGCAAAGAAATAGAGGAAAACAACAGAATGGGGAAGACTAGAGATCTCTTCAAGAAAATTAGATACCAAGGGAACATTTCATGCAAAGATGGCTCAATAAAGGACAGAAATGGTATGGACCTAACAGAAGCAGAAGATATTAAAAAGAGGTGGCAAGAACACACAGAAGAACTGTACAAAAAGAGCTTCAAACCCAGATAATCACGATGGTGTGATCACTCACCTAGAGCCAGACATCTTGGAATGTGAAGTCAAGTGGGCCTTAGAAAGCATCACTACGAAATAAGCTCGTGGAGGTGATGGAATTCCAGCTGAGCTATTTCGAATCCTGAAAGATGATGCTGTGAAAGTGCTGCACTCAATAAGCCAGCAAATTTGGAAAACTCAGCAGTTGCCACAGGACTGGAAAAGGTCAGTTTTCATTCCAGTTCCAAAGAAAGGCAATGCCAAAGAATGCTCATACTACCACACAATTCCACTCATCTTACATGCTAGTAAAGTAATGCTCAAAATTCTCCAAGCCAGGTTTCAGCAATACATGCACAGCTAACTTCCCGATATTCAAGCTGGTTTTAGAAAAGGCAGAGGAACCAGAGATCAAGTTGCCAATATCCACTGGATCATCGAAAAAAGCAAGAGGGTTCCAGAAAAACATCTATTTCTGCTTTATTGACTATGCCAAGGCCTTTGACTGTGTGGATCACAATAAACTGTGGAAAATTCTGAAAGAGATGGGAATACCAGACCACCTGACCGGCCTCTTGAGAAACCTGTATGCAGGTCAGGGAAGCAACTGTTAGAACTGGGCATGGAACAACAGACTGGTTCCAAATAGGAAAAGGAGTACGTCAAGGCTATATATTGTCACCCTGCTTATTTAACTTATATGCAGAGTACATCATGAGAAATGCTGGGCTGGAGGGAGCACAAGCTGGAATCAAGACTGCCAGGAGAAATATCAATAACCTCAGATATGCAGATGATACCACCCTTATGGCAGAAAGTGAAGAAGAAAACTAAAGAGCCTCTTGATGAAAGTGAGAGGAGAGTGAAAAATCTGGCTTAAAGCTCAGCATTCAGAAAACAAAGATCATGACATCCAGTCCCATCGCTTCATGGCAAATAGATAGGGAAACAGTGGAAACAGTGACTGACTTTATTTTTCTGGGCTCCAAAATCCCTGCAGATGGTGATCTCAGCCATGAAAATAAAAGACACTTACTCCTTGGAAGGAAAGCTATGACCAACCTAGACAGCATGTTAAAAAGCAGAGACATTACTTTGCCACAAAGGTCCACCTAGTCAAGGCTACGGTTTTCCAGCGGTAATGTATGGATGTGACAGTTGGACTATAAAGAAAGCTGAGCACAGAAGAATTGATGCTTTTGAACTGTGGTGTTGGAGAAGACTCTTGAGAGTCCCTTGGACTGCAAGGAGATCCAACCAGTCTGTCCTAAAGGAGATCAGTCCTGAATATTCACTGGAAGGACTGATGTTGAAGCTGAAACTGCAATACTCTGCCCACCTGATGTGAAGAACTGACTCATTTGAAAAGACCCTGATGCTGGGAAAGATTGAGGACAGGAGGAGAAGGGGACGACAGAGGCTGAGATGGTTGGATGGCATCACCGACTCAATGGATATGGGTTTGGGTGGACTCGGGGAGTTGGTGATGGACAGGGAGGCCTGATGTGCTGTGGTTCATGGGGTCACAAAGAGTCAGTCAAGTGACTGAACTGAACTGAACTTATGTGACCTTATGCCTGCCTGGCCAGAAGTTGGAGACATTTTACCAGTTTTGCCACTCTTTTTGTGGGGCATGCTGACAGTACTCTGACAATACCCTTGACCCTGGGAAACAGGGATAAAACCTAGTCCTGTCCTTCCAAGTCTTCTATGGTAATGTGAAATATGCATTTCATAATTTCAGAAGGAGGCTAGAGGGTTCAAGACACATGCCCGTGTGGCAGCATGAGGTGTTTCCATAGAAACAACATTCCCACTGGGGTAGCTTCTTCTATCTACTCCTTCCTCCTGGTCTAAGACTGAATGTAGATACTGGTCCCTGTGGAAGAACCCAAAGACAGCAGAGGTACTTAGTGTCCCTAAGAAAAGGTCTGGCTCCTCAAGTCACCCACCTAAGAAGCAGAAAACGGTGAATGCCACTGGGACAAAGATGAGCCTCTGATGAGCCTGCTCAGGTCATCTCCCTGAGTCTCCTGTCAGTAACCAGAGGGATGTTTAAAGGACTGGAGGCTCTGCCAGTGTGCTAAAGGACAGAGTGGGAGATAAGCTATCTGTGGCCACGAAAAAACAATTTTATCCTTTCAAGATAATGAAGTCAGGGTTACATATCTGCTATTTTGCTTAGTCTTCACACATAATCCCTGTTTGCTACTGCTAAGTCACTTCAGTCGTGTCCGACTCTGTGCGACCCCACAGACGGAAGCCCACCAGGCTCCCCATCCCCAGGACTCTCCAGGCAAGAACACTGGAGTGGGTTGCTATTTCCTTCTCCAATGCATGAAAGTGAAAAGTGAAAGGGAGATCGCTCAGTCGTATCTGACTCTGTTTAGCAGATGACAAACTGACTTGAGAAATTTACAACAAACTTACCCATGCTCCTTCAGCTTGCCAGTGACAGGGCCTAGGTTTACTCTTTTGCTATTTGACCCCAGTCCCCATGCTCTCAATGACAACATGGGCCACTTCTCCCCACCATCATCCAAGATCTCCTGCCTCACATCCTCCCCTCAGCACACAGACGCTGGTCACACTGAGCAAAGCTGCAGTTATTTTATTAGAGTCAACCTGATAAAGACCACATCAGGGGGACAGGTGTCTAGATTCCAACTTCAGTTGAGAAGGAAGATCAAGTGCAGATGAGGCATCACTGGCAAAGACTATGTCAACACAGAGAGCACACTGAGTATGGCTCATAAAATGGAATTCACCACCGAGGAGACTGAATATTTGATGCAATCCGTACTCAAGTTGATGGAAACCTGGAAGGGAGTAGGAGGAGAGGGACAGGATCTGAGCCCACAGCCAGGTTATCCTGTCACCCCAGAATCACATCACCCCTCACCCTCAGGGATTCAGCCCCATCTCCAGAAAGAACCTCTGCCCACAGACCCACCATTGGAGGGGCTGCCATCAGGCACCAGGGGAAGATGGCTCCCCTAATAGCCCAGGCATAGATGTCAGAAGGGAGACAGAGTCGCCAGCCACACCAAGGAGGGGGAGAAGATGACAAGGGTTAGCAGGGCACAGCCAGGGTTGGTCTTGATGGAGGAGCAAAGTGCTGGTGTCTGGGTTTGGGTCACATATTCTGCACCTGATCTTCTTCTGTCAGGTGTGCTGGGTGGACAAAATGTACATACAGGTGTTGTAAGCAACCCCATGTGCCCTGAGACTTCCTATTAGTGCATGAAACTTCGGTTCTTGAAAACCTCTCATTTTGAGCAATTAACAATTTGAGAAAAATATGCTGAGACAGACTATTCACAGTCTCCAATACTGTATGACAAGAACAAGAAAGAAGAGATGGGCCATTAGGAGATACATTGTAGCTCAGGTGAGCAGCCACAGGTACCTAGAAGCCTCCTCAGGAGCCTCCAGGCACCAAAACACTACAGTGGAAAATCAGGGCTTGTAGACACTGAGACCATGTCAGTGGAAATGGGGTCTGAGCCAGAGCAATGGCCAATAGAGTGGGCACAGATGAAGTGAGCTGGTGGTAAGTCATAAACCTTACAAACCCAGAGAATCTCATCCTGGAAAGAGACTCTTAAGGCAGGGGCTCCTTTTCAATATTCCTTAAATAGAGCTGACATGACTCCTACACATGTACCTATTAAATGGCTGATTTCTCGCCAAAGATTAAAATTCTAGTCCTCCAATGCTAGCATCTCTCACACTAGAAAAAAAAAAAAAATCATACAAGTCAACACACTTGGCATATTACATTGATATGAGTTCCCTAGTTGGTGTGAGTTAATTGGCATGATATGAACAGGTTTGGTAGTGGGATGCTGGATGTGCAGGTGGATTGTGCTTGCATACTACAGGTGATGCACACTGGAGCAAAGGTTTTATTGTGCCTCTTTGTTCATAGGTCTTCTCTGTCGCATATCCCATGACAGCATGATCTATTACTGTGTGGCACATTACACTATGCTGCATGTGAATTCTCAGGGTGGGGGTTAAGGAGGGGTAAATTACCATGAGTAGCAGATCCAAAAACTTGCCATCAAATCCCGCCTCATTGTAGCAATCCTGGATTTTTCCTAGAGCTGCTTTTTCCTCATCAGTAGCAGCAATCAAATCAAGTGTTGCATTCAACAACGTTTTGCTTCCAAGGCTCACTGTGCCAAACACTCCATAAAAAATAGGGCAGGCTTCCGCTGAAGGCACAACAGAAAACACCTCATCAACAGGATCACCATGTCAGAAGTTTCCTGTTTTCCCACCACTTGATAGGAACTCACACATCCAAACCTTCCAAACTCACCTCCCCCAGAGACCTGCCCTCTCCCTGGACTGCTTACATCCCAGACAGAAAACCGTCTCTATGAGGCACTCCCAGAGTAGGGAGCAGCAAGAGGGGGGTGGGCCTGGAGACCCCTCTACCCTTGACCACTGCCCTCAAAAACACCAGCCTGCTTCTCTTTTTCCATTAAGCACCACTAACATGAAGGAACTATCCCCAACGGTGTGCACAGCTAATGACCCTTCCTGCTCCACACCATCCCTTCTACAAAGAATGAAAGCCTAAGGCAGTCTGTGCAGCACTCCTGGGCACTGATCAAACAGCTGCCCGCTGAATCTGACCCTAGAAGCAGCTTGGACAGGACTGGGGAAGATGCAGTGAGATGGCATTGGGAAAGGACTGGAAGAGGCCCTCGGTCCCTCCTTCTTACCCTCACTCGTCTGGAACGTCAGCTCTCTGGTCACCAGCAAGGCCAGCACAAGCAGTGCTCGCTTCTTCGTGGCGGCGGCTGGAGTGCGCTGCTTAGGACAGGGTATCTACTGCTTTATACACTACTAGCTCCCCAAGCCCAGCCCACATCCCTCCCAAGAGGACCACAGGCTTGTGACCAGGCACCTGGCACAGTTGGCTCCCTGGGGCCTCAAGGTGTTTACTGTGGGAAGTGTTTCCTGCTCTGAGATCAGAGTTCCTGGAGAAAACGTGGAAGTACCTTTGCCAAAGATCAAGTGGAGTTGACATTTCCAAGCGATTCCATTTGGAGCCAAATGCTCTGTTGTCCCAGCCCCAACCATCACCTGTTTTCCTGGCAACCTTCCTCGAGCCTATCCTGGCTCTGAGGTCAGCACTCTCCCAAATTGAGCAGATAGAATCACAGGAGGGCCAAGGACAGGTCTATACTACTCTCAGGAAGAAAAAAGGTCATTGAAAATCCTTCCTTTTTCCCCCAAGTTTAAGTTCTGGAGATAAGAATGTGGAGCTGGGCCTTACTGAAGCCCCCAGATATCTAAACGGCTGAGGACTGGTGGACAGCAGCCTTGGGCTCCAAATCATTCCAGCCTGGGAACTCGCAGGACTTGAGACCACGTGGGTTTTATCAGGCGCTGGTAATTCTGTAGTTTCGGATCATACCACCAGCTTTCCTCAGGCCCTTAAGGGAACAAGCTCCTGAGCAGGCCCCAGCCTTGCCCCTTCTACTGGCTCTCCTTCTTCCTCCACAGTGAGCCTGGTCTTACGAGGTGCTTGCACTGTGCAGTCTATCCAGGAACATCAGGGAGCATCTGTGGGGTTTGGGGGTCTGATCCTAGGGCAGAGACTCTGAGGTCTACAGCCGTAAAGGACACTAGGGACTGGAGTTCTAAGGCCCAGAGGCTGAGTCCACCAGAGGTGGCTCTCCATGTGTGAAAACTCTCTCAAAAGTCAAACTCAACCTTTCAGGCTAGGAAAGCAGTTTGTTGGCTCAAACAAGATGAGATGGTCCTTAAAAACTCTTGAAGGAAGTCTGAGAAAGCTCTCAACAGCCAAACAGGAAACAGTTTGAGAAACAAAATAAATAACAGAGTATTAGATGATAACCCAAAGCATAAATTAATACCTGAGTCCTTACTGACATAAATAAATGATCAAATAAACAGACTCTCCTGGTGGTCCAGTGGTTAAGAACCCATCATTCAATGCAGTGGACACTGGTTCAAGCCCTGGCGAGGGAAACTAAGAATCCACATGCCCTGGGACAACTAAAACCCTCACACACCGACTAGAGGGAACGTGCTGTGCAAACAGGAGGTCCTCGCGCCGAAACATAGAGCCAGCACAGCAAGACAAAGACCCAGCACCCCCAAAGTGACCTGAAGTGATGTGGGAGAGGAGACAACCATTCCTTACAGAAACATCCCGAATAACAGACAGAAATCACCTGCTCCAGGAGGGTTAACTGACAGCCCTTCCCCTCCCAAGTGTGGGCTAGACAGAGCAGCTTATTTTCAAAGAGAAGAGGTGAGGAAGGGGAAAGCAGTGCAGAAACCTGGCAAACACAACATAATCAACTAATCAAGGCTGATATCCCCAATGGTAAGACACACAGCTGTCATGTGCACCCCGAGTGAGGAAACAGGAAGGGCGATTCACCTGTGTGGTGTCTTCCTCAAAACCCAAAGTCTGAACCACACTCTACATTATGAGTGCAGCAGCCAAACTAAGCTTTTGGCAGTCCTTAAGCATCCCTGATCAACCCTCCTCAAGACTGTGAAGGCCACGACAGACCAGAAGAGAATGAGTAATCCACAGGGCAGAAGACCCTGGGGACACATGACGATGAATGCAGCATGTGTAAGTTATGGACTGGATGCTGGGACCCCAAGAGACGTTAATGGACAACCTGGTAAAATCCAAATAGCGGGTGAGGTTTAGTTAGTCGTAATGCTCCAGTGTTGTTTCTCACTGTGAGAAATATTTGCAACTTTTCTATAAATCTACAATAATGCCAAGTTAAATTTTTTATTTAAAAAACATGTATTAGAAAAGGGCTACATGCGCTGCATTCCTCCACTGACCTTGCCCAGCTCTTCACCCTGATGTCACCAAAAATCCTCATGATACAGAGATGTCTCAGAGGAACCTGTAGCACCCTCAAAAGGGCACTGGGCTGGATCCATTGCAGTCACCTCTGTTACTCAGCACCCCAGGCCCTGACTCCTCTCCTCACAGTGCTGCAGAGGGCTTTGCGGGCAGTGTCTTCTGAAGGACAGGAGGCATGGGATGCATGGGCAGGGGTCCCACCACATGGAAGTGCTGCCCCCCACAGACAAAGAGCCAGCATGTGCAGCCTGGGTCTTGTGATGTTCACCTTCCTGCCCAGGAACCTCTGAGACACACCTGGAGCCCCCTGAGCCCCTCGTTCAGTGACCTTCAGAGAGGTGACCCCAGGCAAAAGAGCCATGGCAGGGACAGACTCCAGTAGGCCAACTATCATCGCAGCTCAGTACTTAGGGCCTCTTTGCCAAGAGCAGTTACCAGATGTGAATCCTATATGCCATAGGGTTCTGACTGTGGTCACAGACCTTGCAACCCAACTTCAGATCAGGTTTTCAGCAAACCGGATTCCACCACAGGTGGCTCAGAGAAAGGTCAGCCAGGTGCCTCAAGCGAGGAAATACCTGATTTTGATTTTCCAAGTATTTTAAACCTTTACCTTATTTATTTAATCCTAGGCAATATTCATAAGCACATCTATAGTAAATAGAATTAAAAATATTCTTGTTTATTGACTCCAGAGAAATGGAATATTCCCGCCATTATTCTAACAAACATTGTGCAACATCTACCGAATGCTGGGCCCTCTCCTAGTCCTGGGATGCAGCAGCATACAGCATGGCTCTCGCTCTCCTGCAGCTCTTCATCACCTAAGAGGGAGTGAAAAACAGTGACCCCATGGGAAGAAGTGCTCTGGGCGAAGATGAAGCAAGGAGAGAAGACAGAGGGCTGTGGGATGGAGGCACGACACTTTGATAGGCAGGCTTTATAGTGCAGGGAAATTTGTGCCCTGTGATACTTGAAGACACCTGAAGATGAGGGAATGAATCTTGCAGCCACTAGAGGAAGAGCCTTCCAGGCCAGGAGTGCTCCCCGTGCAGAGTCCCTGCTGCAGGAGCACACTTAGATCAAGAAGCGGACAGGAGGCACTGAGGGAGGAGAGAAAGGCAGGGATAAGTTCACAGAGGCAGCAGCAGTGCAGGGCTGGTTGTGCAACTGGCCCGGAGACTGGGCCTAGAAGGGGCTTTTCCTCAAGTGGGAGCTCTGGAGAGGAGATGGTGGGAACAACATAGTCAAGGGTAGAAAGAGGCTTCAGAAAATGGATTGACCTCAAGACTGCCATAAGCAAGTGAAGTAAGTCAGACAGAGAAGCAGAAACATCCTATGACATCTTTTTATATGTGGAATCTAAAAAGACACAATATAAATGAACTGATTTAGAAAACAGGAACTGACTCACAGATTTAGAGAATGACCTATGGTTGACCAGGGCAAGGATGGGGAGAAGAGATGGAAAGTTCAGGATGAACAGGTCCACAGTGCTGCATTTACAACAGACAGCCAACAAGGAGCAGCTGTGTAGCACAGGGAAGCCTGCTAAACGTTCTGCAAGCGCCTAGTTGAGAGGGAGCTTGTGAAAGAATGGGTACATGTGTATATATAGCTGAGGCCCTTTGTGGTCCACCAGAAACTATCATAAAATTGTCAATGGGCTAGACGCTATAGAAAAGGAAAAGTGAAAGAAAAAAAAAAAGAAGAAGAAGCTGAAGAAAATATTTCTGTGTAGAATGAGGTCCTATCAACATTACTGGGTGGCAGGCATAGGTCAAGAGAAAACTAGAAACTTCTGGGCCAGCACATATAAGAGATTTCAGGGCTCCAGAAACGGATTCTGGTAAGTGGCCTAACATAAGCTACTGACAAGATCAAGGGCACAGTGATAACAGCAGGGCAGGGCAAGAGCCACCAGAGAGCCTCACCAGGGGCTCAAGGCTTGAGCTCTTGCCTGCCTGGCACTTTCTCCCTGTGAGACCATTCCTAAGCATAGAGCTTCCTCAAAACCCATAAAGTCCATACCAGCCTGTCTTCAAGGTGATACGTTGTTCTAGGAGGCTGTCACTGGCCATTACTCAGGAGGCCTGGTTGGGGAGCACTTTTGCCCTTTTTGGTCAACCTGGGGATTTTCAGTTGTTAATATTCCTGAATCAGCTGCCGCTCCCACAGAGCCCTCCATGGGGGAGGAGGCTGAGCCAGTGCCCTCTGTGGACTCAAGGACTAGCATCTTGCCAACACACACAGTGCCTCCTATGCAGCCCCAGGCAACTTCAGGGTGTAGCCTGGCAGAATCTCCTGAAAAAGGAAGCATGCAACACAGTCCCCTGGGGTGAGGACAAGCACAGGTATAAAAGGGCTCCAGGAGAGTAGGGAGCACCTGCCACTGGCACCATGATGCGGGCTGGAGCTCTCCTGATGCTCTGCGCTGCCTTGCTCCTCATCACGGGCAGAAGTGAGTGGCTGCAACCTGGCTCCCCAAGGGTTCTGATGCCTTCCCAGGGCAGCACGGAGCATGTCGGGAGCAGGAAGGGAATAGGGTGTTCTGATGAGTGCCTTACGGGGAGCGTCCCCATATCTTTCTGTTTCAGAGTGTGATGACATCTGCCCAGCCTTGAGGACACTGTTCACCTGTTCATATCAGGAAGCCATGAGGCCTATATTGAACAAGTTGAAAAGTATAACCAAAACTCTGATGTACTAGAAACTGCCAATACACTAAAGAGCTGTACTGATGAGAAGCTGACCCCACAGGATAAGCAGGATGCTCTGAGTGCTCTGGTGGGTCAGGCTGTGTGTAGATGTCCCTGTGGGGCCTGTGTGGGGGTGGGGATGTCAGGGACCTGCTCAGGGCATTGGGAAGTGGGAGGGATTATTTCCTCTCCACCATGGCCCTTCCCCGGGAATCTGGGAGCAAAAACCCCATGAATGAGGAGGTAGAGGATGTGGCCGACACCCACAGGGTGGGAAAGGATCCTGCAGGAAAACTCAGTCCAGCCCTGGAGCTCTTGAGCTGGCCCTGACTGCTCAGCTCTGCCTGGTCACAGGCCTGGGACCCTCCAGGCCCTCCTGACTCTGTGGCGCCACCTGCCTTTGGAGGTAGGCCCTCAGCACTGGCCTCCCCTGACTCCCGCCTCTCCAGCACAGGAACCTGACTCTGCTGCAATCCATTCACACTGAGTCCTTCCCTTCTCCAAACATCAGTTCTTGCCCTTAGTCCCTTAACCCTACTAAATCCCACATTTCTCCTTGCTCCCTGGATGTCAAATGGCCATTCCTGCCACACATCTCTCAAGAGGTGGCTGCTTCCAAAACTGCCCTCCTGCCCTCCCCAGGCCTGAGATGCTCAGAGTCAAGGGTCAGGATCAGTCCTTTCTCTGATGCCCTAGAGGTGGTGCGAACAAGCTGCCATTTCAGCTCTAAGCGTCCAAGGGCCAGGGGAGGAAGCAGCAGGGATCATCCTGGGGACTCCCAGGAGACACTCCAGAGCTCCGCCAGGTGTTCCTCAGCTGTGTCCCCCATTCTATCCCAGAAGACTGCCCTCAGCCCTCCAGGGAAACCCCACAATCTCTGTTCATTGGAGGAAAACTCCTTGGGACATATCTACCTTTACCTGCTCACATCCAGAAGCCTCCCTCCAAACAAGCCTGCAGACCCCTCCCCTGTGTTCAATGCAGCTTCACATCTCGTCCACCCCTGAGGCCTCACAAGATTTCTGCACCTCTTTTTTTTTTTTTTCATATGGCAATTCTATTTTATTTTTTTTTTTACTTTATTTTACTTTATAATACTGTATGGTTTTGGCATACATTGACATGAATCCACCACAGGTGTACATGAGCTCCCAATCCTGAATCCCCTCCCACCTCCCACCCCACATCACCTCTCTGGATCATCCCCGTATACCAGCCCCAAGCATCCTATATCCTTTTTTTTTTTTTTTAAATTAATTTATTTATTTATTTATTTAAAAAATTACAATACTGTATTTGTTTTGCCATACATTGACACGAATCAGCCATAGGTGAACACAATCTCCCAATGCCGAAGCCCCTCCCACCTCCCACCCCACATCCTCTACTTGAATCATCCCGTCTGCACCTCTTCTTACAGAATAAAATATACTCAAGTTCTCTCTGCTGATGGACCTGTTCCTTCCAAGAACCCAAGGAAGCCACTTGCCTGATAGCTAAGTAGTGTTAACAACCTGCCACATCCAGGTATCTGATTATAGAGGATTCCAGCAATAAAAAGCCTTGCAACTCACAATAAAGTGCTTACTCACTGAAGATTTGGCTTTGGTTGTTTGTGTGGGGGTGGGGGACACGGCCACAGTGGAGACCACCAGTGTGCCTTCCCACTGCAGCTGGATTTCGCTGCTGTCAGAGGCTTCTCCACAAATTCAGTACATGGGGGTAGGGTTGGTGATCATTATATCTGTCAGAGTGTCTGATCACTTAGGATATGAGCATCATCCAACAAATTTCAGCTTCTGAGCAACCTTGAAGGGTAAGAGTAATCATCCTTGCCTTACAAGGGAGAATCTGAGGCTTGGAGGAGGTAAAGCATCTGCTGAAGAGACACAGCTTCTCCCACTTGTCCACGCTGGGGAGACGAGCTCAGCTAACTGACCCTGTGACTGTGCACGTATTACAGCCCTTCTTTGGACCTCTGGTTCCTATTTACAAAATCCAACTACCTCCAGTCTTCAAGGATGAGGTGAGACCAAAGTAAAATAATGAGTGAGAAGGGGCCTCTATCCTAAGCACCTGACATGAGAGGAAGAACAACAGGTCAAGGTCCACGAGCTAAACTCGGTCACTCCTTAGGTCTCAGTTTGTCCCAAATCCAAACCCCCAGTTGTGGACTCAGTTGCTTCCACATAAACACACTAACTTGGGTCTCAAACTCAGACTGGACATCTAGGGTCCTGGGGCTTCTCACTCCCTCCTGTTTCTCTGCTGCCTGCACACAAAACTGGTCCCATGTTCACACTGTCTCATTCTTCTTCACTTGATCTTTCTAAGAGCTTCTTTCCACCCGACAGCTCCCCTCCAGAAAAGAGTCTGCTAGGCTTATCCCATAGGACTGGGTCAGGGAATCTCTAAGGTCCTCACAGTGAGGAGGTTTAGGACAGGTCCCCAAGGTGATCCAGAGCTGCTGCTTCTCCCTGTGGAGGGGACCCTGAGGCACGTGGGGAGGTCTCCTTGCCCAGAGTGACACCCAGGCCCTTGTCTCTGCCCACCACTCCACCGCCACCAGGGTCTGGCTAGGGGCTCTTCTAAGATGGAGACCTGCCTCTGTGGGAGCTAAGGTGAGCAGGTGTGAGCAGGTCCTGGGGCAAGGACCCTTCTCATTATCTGACACAGGATGTGATGTAAAAACTGCAGGCCTTCTGAAAGGACATTTGCCCTCAGATGAGTTAGATGCTTCTTACAATGTCTTGAATATAGACTCACCCTGCTCTGCAGTGAGCACACAGATGTGACAGGGACCCATCCAAAGATGCAGCAGAAATGGGTGAGAGGCAGTTGGTCCTCCTGGGAGGGACAGAGTCTGTCTCCTGGCTCTTGCTCAGCTGCACAGAGCTCCCTGGGGCTGCTGGGGAGACACCTCCACATTGCCCACTGCCCCCTCCCCCTCTCCCTGCCTTCCTCCAATCTACAGCACCCTTATCTAATCTGAGGTTAGAAGTAAAGGCAGCATCTGATTTCTCCCAAATCCTTTTCTGTCTGATATTGAAACCTCAGATGGGTGGGAAGGTAAATGTAAAAATTTGTGGCGTTTGATTTCTGATTCTCACATGAATCTCCCTCTGAGATCATAGAAGCCCCACCTTGCTGCCACCTAGGCCAACCTGAGTTCACCTGCAGCTGTGGAATAATCCCCCGCTGCAGACACTTCCCTCCTCAAACATCTGCAACTCCCCTACCTGCTTGGTGGATTTCTCCAGCACCTGGGAGCTTGCTGAACCACTGGTAGGCTCAGTGGAAAGTGTGGGGATTCATGCCCACAGGGCAACCCTCAGATATTACAGACCCCAGCTCCCTTGACTGCTGGTGGGTCTCCTCAGAGGTGAGCTCCACACTCTCTCTCAAGGCACCCAGTGGCCTAGGGCCCCACCTGCCCACTTCCTTGGCCTTCCTCACTTTGGTGTTCACTGTCCTTAGTTCCTCTCTTAAGCACCTGATATCACCTCCCTAATTGCCTACTTGCCCCCAAGTTCCTGTGTATGGGTCTCTGTTGGGAACACATAGTCTCCTAATGTCCTATGTCCATCTGCCTGATCAGGAAGGACAAGAATTCAAGAGGAGGATGCTCAGTGAAGGCAGCAGGAGGAAGGCAGAGGGATACCACAGTTGACCCTTCAGAGGCATCACCACCCTACACAGAGAACAAGAACCTGGGTCAGGGAGGGAGATGCTCTTTGTCCATGTATTTCTCTATGGACCTTGCACTGAGATATTCCCAAACTGTCCTGAAAAGGTGTTTTGAGGGTGCACCCCTATCCCAGCCCATAGGAATCCATGTGGGAATCCAGGCAGAAGCACACATTGCCCAACTGATCAAGTCCTGGGAGCCAGAAAGTCAGAGAGAGATGGGAGCAAGCTCTGGATGCCAGGACAGAGGCAACAGGACTGAGACAAGTCCCCAACAAGGAAAATTCCAAAACTGAGCAATATGAGACAACATGAATGCAATAAAAAGCTGCCTGGATACACGTGCTGCTTCGTTGTTACCATTTAACCTGGAAATTTCTATTCAATTCCTTTTTCAAAATATTGTATAACGCTGACTACTCTTCTAAAGTTATGACATGTCTACCCTCATCCTTAGGCTGGCCATGCTCATGGACTCAGAACACAGGATACCCATCCTGGGCTTGAAAACCAGGTACCTGAAGGGGTTCACATAGAAGGGTCAGATGTTCTATGTGCCCCAAGAGGGTACCTGAGGAAGGCACACAGCTCAGCAGATCCTGAGGGGTGCTCAGCACAGCAGAGTTGACAGAAACACAATTTCCACTGTGAAGGACAGCATAGAAAGCACACACATGGATGCATCATGTCCATTCCCAGATTACTGAGCTAACTGCAAACTCACTACTTTGGATAGACAAACAGGCCTCGCTTGTAAAGCCTGCAGAGCTGCACACAGCCCCATGCATGTGGGCAGCCGGGGCACCAAAACTGGCACGGCCAACACAGCACATCCAGGTGAAGAGGCCCTGCTGATGACAGCAGGCCCAGCCCAGACTCACACCGTCACTGCCTCCACCACAAGGCCAGCTCTGGGCAGACACACAGGGCTGGCCCAGACTCAGGAGCATCTTCCATGCTAAATCCATGTGGGGAGAGCCCATCCTACACTGTTTCAGGTGAGGTGTGGAAGGAATAATAAGAAAATCACAGTAATACCTACATGGCTTTGGTCTAGTTGCCCAGGAGAAAAAAAATTAAAGCAATGCCCAAGATTATTGAGGAAAGTCAGAACTAAGAGCAACCCTGATGGGACTTCTGTGCTGGTCCAGGTTAAGAATGCACCTTCAAATGGGATGCAGGTTGATCCCTGGTCTGCGAACCTGATAATATACACCATGGGGCAAATAAAACCTATTTGCCACAACTAGACAGAAGCCTGTGGGCCACAACGAAACCCCACAAGCTGCCTCAGCGAAGATCTCGCATGCCACAACCCAAAGAGCTAAAAATAAATACATAGATAGATACATTTTTTTTTTTAAAAAAAAGGGGTAGTAGGGGGTGACCCTGAAAGAGGCCAAAGAGAGTAAGTCAATTCAGGATGCAGTCTGGCCATCAAAGTCTAGGCAGTCTTTGCACAACAGTGCGATATGGTGCACAGATGTGTGGTGTGAAATGTGCTCACTGTATAAGCATGGTCCTAGAAAATATTCTACCTCTCAACTGATTGCTTTGGAGTAGAAAATAAAATGTGAAAAATAAATTTCTCTTTCTCCTCTCCTTCTCAGAATGCCATGAGGAAAGAAAGATAGTAGTGGAATTTAGGAGTATGACCCCACAATAACAGAGAAAACAATATAAACTTATGCCCAGATGATGGACTGTAACACATCCTCAGAGCAGAGATGGAGAAGACAATGGCACCCCACTCCAGTACTCTGGCCTGGAAAATCCCATGGATGGAGGAGCCCGGTGGGCTGCAGCCCATGGGGTCGCTAAGAGTCAGACACAACTGAGCAACTTCACTTTCACTTTTCACTTTCATGCACTGGAGAAGGAAATGGCAACCCACTCCAGTGTTCTTGCCTGGAGAATCCCAGGGACGGGGGAACCTGGTGGGCTGCTGTCTATGGGGTCACACAGAGTTGGACACGACTGAAGTGACTTAGCAGCAGTAGCAGCAGTCAGAGCAGAGAAAGCACACAAAGATGTGGTGGCTCCAGGCAGAGAAAGACATGGATAATAAATCAGACAGAGCCCATTTTTCCTACACAATTCCAAAAGCGCGGGGCTTCAGAGGCACTGGGCAGCGCAGCTGTTGTTCAGTCCCTCAGGCTTCCCTGTCCTTGACCATCTCCCAGAGCTTGCTCAAACGCATGTCCACTGAGTCAGTGACACCACCCAACCATCTCGTCCTCTGTCATCCCCTTCTCCTCCTGCCTTCAATCTTTCCCAGTATCAGGGTCTTTTCTAAACAATATAAACTTTTCCCCAGATGATGGAGTATAACACATTCTCGGAGCAAAGAAAGCACAGAAAGACATGGTGACTCCAGGCAGAGAAAGACATGCGTAATAAACCAAACAGAGCCCATTTTTCCAAAGAGGTTTGGGCTTCAGAGGTACTGGGCAGTGCAGTGGGTAACAGTAAATAAATTAGCACAGCTGAAAAGAGGCATTGGTGTGAAACTTCTATGTGGAATCATTGAATTCTCTAATCTCACTTCCCCAGCTCTTTCATTCACAGAACACCTGCATTCAAGTTTACATCCCCCAAGAGGAAGTAAGAGAACTAGTGTGATGTAACAGGTAAGAATAGGGACCCTGGAACTACACTTCAGGGTTCAAAACTGATTTCACTCGAAATATAAGTAATTTGAATGGCATCACTAGAACATAACAAGCTAGAACATAACAGAGAAGTACCTTCAGATTTTTAAAGCAAGTTTAGAACTCCATCCCTAGGAACTTCAAATATGTAAGAATCCAAAATATCCACCTTTTTTTCTATGAGTAAGCAGACCCAGGCCAGGTTCAGTAACATGTAGAGATTAAAAGCAGAAAAAAATGTGTGATCATCTTTCTTGGTGAAGAAAAAAACAGTTTTATAATACTAAACAACTATTTGTGATTATTTTTATTTTTTCCCACTTTATCTCCTTTACTGTATTTTAATTATACCTCTTTACAAAATTCATATGATTATACATTACGGTATGCATTTTTTACTTGTCATTGTCAAGTCAATAATATACCATTTTATGTACAATGTAAGAATCTTTAAAAACATGTTTTTCTCATGCCTTTGGTACATTGTCTTAGATTTCACTTTTATGTGTAAGCCCCATAAAACATTTACATTATTCCATCTTAGCAATTAATACATGTTTATAGAAGTTAAATTTTAAATATATGTTTACCCACACATCTACCATTTCTAGTACTCTTTATTACTTCTTGCATATTTGATTTTCCCTTTAGGATTCTATCCTTTCAGCCTAGATACTTCCTTTAGCATTTCTTGTATTTTTAAAAAGCTGAACAAAATGGGAATAAAGGAGGTCTTTGTAAGCATACTACTACTACTAAGTCGCTTCAGTCATGTCTGACTCTGTGCGACCCTATAGACGGCAGCCCACCAGGTTCCGCCATCCCTGGGATTCTCCAGGCAAGAATACTGGAGTGGGTTGCCATTTCCTTCTCCAATACATGAAAGTGAAAAGTCAAAGTGAAGTCGCTCAGTCGTCTCCGACTCTTAGCGACTCCATGGACTGCAGCCCACCAAGCTCCTCCGTCCATGGGATTTTCCAGGCAAGAGTACTGGAGTGGGCTGCCATTGCCTTCTCCACTTTGTAAGCATGATAATCATTTAAAAACAAAACAAACAAAAACAACATATTTGATGGTAAAATGTTACAAGCACTACATTTAAAATAAGAAACAGGGTAATGATGCTCGAATCATTACTTCTACTAAACACTGTACTATATTTACTAAGTAATACAGTAAGAAAAGAGTCTGATATCGATGAAGAAGAAAATAGCTTAAGAATTAAGAATATCAAACTTCCCTGGCAGTCCAGGGGTTGGGAGTCTCCCTGCCAATGCACAGAGATACAGGTGTGATCCCTGGGTCACAAAAATTCCACATACTGTGGACAACTAAGCTCGTGTGCCACAACAACTGATTCCAAACTCCAGAGCCCACAAGCCACAACTAATGAGCCCATGTGCTGCTACTACTGAAGCCCACACACCCTACAATTGACATAAAAATTAATGGTGAAAGATTGAATGCTTTACTCCTAAAATTGAGCAGGCAAAGATGCCCACTTTTATGATTTTTCTGGAACATTTTACTGGCAGTTCTGACCAGTGAAACAAAAGAGTAAGAAAGAAATACACACTGAAAAAGAGGAGGTGAAAGTGTATGTAAAATATCAAAACACACAGAAAAGAAATTGAAAAAAATCAACATTCATTAAGCCTTTCAGGACAATAGCAGTAAAAGGAAACTTCCTCAATCTAATAAAAAGCATCAAAAATAACAAGGAAGACTTCAGCTAACACTGCATTTAATGATCAAAGACTGAATTTTTCCTCTTAAGATTAAGGATAAGGCAAAAAGACCTATCCTCTCCATTTCTATACAACATTGGACTGTAAGCTCTTGGAGGTGCAGTAAGGCAAGAAAAAAAAAGATGAAATACAGTTGGAAGGGAAGAAATCAAACTTTCTTCATTCATAGAAAACATTAAACATACAGAGTAAATTGTAATATACAGAGAAAATCCGAAAGAATCTACAATAACACCATTATGCATATAAGTGAGCTGAGCATATTTGCAAAATACAAGTCAATATATAAAAATCAAGTATTGGATTCTATAAAAATATATTCCAATACTTAATTCCAATATATAAAAATCAACAATTGAAAATTAAAATAAAATATCTTCCATAATGGTTTCCCAGGTGGCTTAACAGTCAAGAATTTGCCTGTCAGTGAGCAGATACTGGAGACATAAGTCCCATCCCTGGGTCGGGGAGATCCCCTGAAGGGAAAATAGCAACCCACTCCAGTATTCTTGCCTGGAGAATTCCATGGGCACAGGAGCCTGGTGAGTTACAGTCCATACAGTCCCAAAGAGCTAGACACCACTTAGGGACTGAAACAACATCATCCATAATACATATAAAAACATAAAATATTGTGATTCAGTTCAGTCACTCAGTCGTGTCCAACTTTTTGTGACCTCATGGACCACAGCACATCAGGGCTCCCTGTCCATCACCAGCTCCTGGAGTTTAGTCAAACTCATGTCCATTGAGTTGGTGATGCCATCCAGCCATCTCATCCTCTATTGTCCCCTTCTCCTCCTGCCTTCAATCTTTCCCAGCATCAGAGTCTTTCCAAATGAGTCCGTTCTTTGCATCAGGTGGCCAAAGTATTGGAGTTTCAGTTTCAGCATCAGTCCTTCCAATGAACATTCAGAACTGATTTCCTTTAGGATGGACTGGTTGGATCTCCTTGCAGCCCAAGAGCCTCTCAAGAGTCTTCTCCAACACCACAGTTCAAAAGCATCAATTATTTGGTGCTCAGCTTTCTTTATAGTCCAACTCTCACATCCATACACGACTACTGGAAAAACCATAGCTTTGACTAGACAGACATTTGTTGGCAAAGTAATGTCTATGCTTTTAATATGCTGTCTAGGCTGGTCATAATTTTTCTTCCAAAGTAGGGAATTAATAAAATATGTGTAATATGTGTAAAATGGAAACTATAAACATTTCTCAGAGAAATAAAAGTCTTAAATAAATGGACACATATATGATGATTCTATATTGAAGGACTTAATATTGTTAAAATTTCAATTCTATTGATCTTCAGTTTCAACACAGTCCTGATTCAAATGCCAACAAGAAGTTTGTACAAAGTAACAAACTGACTCTAAAATGTATATAGAGAATAATGTCAGCAAGATGGTTTCATAGGAGATTCCACTTTCTATCCCCACAATGAAAACAACAATTGGACAGACAGATGTGAATAAAACAGCTCTGACAGAGTTCAGGAGTCCGCTTAAGAAGCTGCATCAACACAGCAGTGCAAAGTAAAATGAGGGACAACTGTGGAGGAAACCAACAGCCAGCACAACCACTGAATCTACCCACAGCTCTCGCCACAGAGGGTCCAACAGGTTTAAAGGTCTAAGACTCCTGGTGCTGAGTCCTTCCACCCTCCCAAACAGGAGCCATGACAACTAGTGCCTCCCTGGAACTCAGCACAGACATCATCATGCAGCAAAGCTAGTCCTGGTCCTGAAGCCAGGCATGCACATGCCACTAGCTCTGACCTCAGCAACTGAACTTGTGCCTGCAATCATCCACAGATCCTAACAGAAGCCCTGCCCTTGCCACGATGCATACACCACTGCCCTGTGCATTCACCTACAGCCCCACACCTAAGCCTGTGTACACTCTGGCACTAGCAGTCATCATTGCTACTGCTGCTAAATCGCTTCAGTCGTGTCTGACTCTGTGCGACCCCAGAGACAGCAGCCCACCAGGCTCCCCCGTCTCTGGGATTCTCCAGGCAACAACACTGGAGTGGGTTGCCATTTCCTTCTCCAATGCATGAAAGTGAAAGTGAAATCGTTCAGTTGTGTCCAACTCCTAGCGACCCCATGGACTGCAGCCTACCAGGCTCCTCACTACCTTCCCTATTTTTGTATTGCTGAACCCAGAGACACTGCTGAGAACTATTACAGTTATGTTTCTATACACTAACAGTGAAAACCCCAAAGGGAAATTAAGGAAAGATAAAATACAGGAATAGAATGAATCACAGAGGCAAAGACATACAGTAAAAACTGCAAAACATTGATTAATAACTTAAAAAGACACAAATAAGTAGAACTATAACTCACTTTCATGAACTGGAAGACTAACACTGTTAAAATATTCATACTACGGAAACTGATATAAACAGTCAACGCAGTTCCTATCTAAATCCTATTAGGATTTCAGTTCAGTTCAGTCACTCAGTCGTGTCCGACTCTTTGCAACCCCATGAATCGCAGCACGCCAGGCCTCCCTGTTCATCACCAACTCCTGGAGTACACTCAGATTCACATCCATCAAGTCAGTGATGCCATCCAGCCATTTCATCCTCTGTCGTCTCCTTCTCTTCCTGCCCTCAATCCCTCCCAGCATCAGTCTTTTCCAATGAATCAACTCTTCGCATGAGGTGGCCAAAGTACTGGAGTTTCAGCTTTAGCATCATTCCTTCCAAAGAAATCCCAGGGCTGATCTCCTTCAGAATGGACTGGTTGGATGTCGTTGCAGTCCAAGGGATTCTCAAGAGTCTTCTCCAACACCACAGTTCACAAGCATCAATTCTTCGGCACTCAGCCTTCTTCACAGTCCAACTCTCACATCCATACATGAAGCACAGGAAAAACCATAGCCTTTACTAATCAGACCTTAGTCGGCAAAGTAATGTCTCTGCTTTTGAATATGCTATCTAGGTCTGTCATAACTTTTCTTCCAAGGACTAAGTGTCTTTTAATTTCATGGCTGCAGTCATCATCTGCAGTGATTTTGGAGCCCCCAAAAATAAAGTCTGACACTGTTTCCACTGTTCCCCATCTACTTCCCATGAAGTGATGGAACCAGATGCCATGATCTTCATTTTCTGAATGTTGAGCTTTAAGCCAACTTTTTCCACTCTCCTCTTTCACTTTCATCAAGAGGCTTTTATTAGGATTTAGGTACATATTTTTACAGAACTAGAAAAATGATCCTAAAAATCACATGCAACTACAAAGGACTCTGACTAGCCAAAACAATCTTGAGAAAATAAAAACAAAGCTGGAGGCACCACATCTCCTCATTTCAAAACATATTACAAAGCTGCAGTAATTAAAACATTATGATACTGACAAGCAGACATATAGACCAGTGGCAAAGAATAGAGCCAAGAAAACACTCACACACACACACAGTCAACTGATCTTGAACAAGGGTGCCAGGAATGCACAATGGGGAAAAATGATCTCTTCCATAAATGGTGTTGTGAACCACTGCACATATAGATGAAACACAATGAAATTTGATATTTATCTTAAACCACATACACAAAACAATTCAAAATAGATTAAAGATTGAAACTCAGTGCCTGAAACTGCAAAATTATTAGAAGGAAGCATAGAAGAGCAACTGTGTGACATCGGTTTTGACAATGATTTCTTGCATATTACTCCTAATGCATAGGCAACAAAAGCAAAAGTAGACAAGTGGGACAACATAAAACAAAAACTTCTGTATAGCAAAGTAAAGCATAAATAGAGTGAAAGTGTCACATATAAAATGGGAAAATATCTTCAAACCACATATCTGATAAGAAATACACAAAATATAAAAGGAATTCCTATGCCTCCATACAAAAAAAAAGTATCACAATTAAAAATAAGCATTGGACCTGAACAGACAATTTTCCAAAGAAGATATAAAAATGGCAAATGGGTACATAAAATGTATTCAATAATTATCAGATAAATACAAAGCCAAACCACACTGAGCTATCACCTCGTACCCCAAAACTGAAAAATACAATTGCCATATGATCCAGTGCTCCACTTCTGGGTAGTTATCTAAAAGAATTAAACTCAAGATCTCAGATAAATATTGCACTCCCAGGTTCATTGTAGCATTATTCACAAAGGCCAAGACATGGGAATAAGCCAAATATCCATCAACAGATATGTGGGTTAAGAAAATGCGATAAATACACATATATACACAGTGGAATATTATTCAGTCTTTTCAAAGAAGAAAATTTACTATATATAACAACATGGATGAACCTTATGGACATTTTTGCTACTGAAATAAGCCAGTCACAGAAAGACGAAAACTGCACAATCCCACTTACATGCTGCTGCTGCTAAGTCACTTCAGTTGTGTCTGACTCTGTGCGACCCCATAGACGGCAGCCCACCAGGCTCCCCCGTCCCTGGGATTCTCCAGGCAAGAACACTGGAGTGGGTTGCCATTTCCTTCTCCAGTGCATGAAAGTGAAAAGTGAAAGGGAAGTTGCTCAGTCGTGTCCGACTCTTCACAACCCCATAGACCAGCCTACCAGGCTCCTCTGTCCATGGGATTTTCCAGGCAAGAGTACTGGAGTGGGGTGCCATCACCTTCTCCACTTACATGAGGTAGTATCTAAAGTAGTGAAACCCAGGAATTCCCTGGCAGTCCTTTATCAAGAGATGTTTAGGACTCCATTTCTCCTTTCCAAGGGCCCAGGTTCAATTCCTAACTAATTCCTTAGTTACCTGTTGGGGAACTAAGACCTCACAAGCTGCATGGTATGGGCAAGTAATAAACTTTTTTAAAGCATTTTTACTTAAAAAAATTTAACTACTTAAACCCACAGAAAGCCAAATGGCAGTTAACAACAGCTGAAAGTAGTTGGAAAATGGAAATTTCTATGCGAAACTGCTAGAGAACTACTGTACTGTGTGCTTCTAGTTAACAATACTTAAAAAGTCATCACAAATGCAGATCTCCTGGGGGAAATGTTAGGGCAACTGAGACACTGAGACAACAGGTATAAATTGTGATTGTCCCACTCAGAGGAAAATAAAGGAGTTTCATTTTTCTTTGCCCCTTTGGGATATTGCTTATAATTTTGCTACCTGGCATACTACTGTGTCTGTGTTTTCTAAAGTGTGGTTTCCTAGATGAGAGTTCACTTAGGTAATGACAATACATGAGCCCAGGATGCCAGTATGATGCCTGCAGCTGTATCTCCCATTGGTCCATTTCTTTTGCCATTGAAAGAAATTTAATCTGCCTGATTGACTAGGCTGCCTTCACTGTTTAATTATAAGCAAAGAGCTGAGCAAGTCAGAGGACAAAAGACTGAGCACATACTATGTGATCAATAGACATTTAATAAAGGAGCCATTGTTGGAGCCACCAACTTCCTCCAATCTATTTTCCTTGTAACAGCAGTGACCTCAGAGGCGCTTCTGTGACTGCGTGCTTATGATTCATATAAGCATATACATATTTAATAAAAATCTAAATGAACCAAAAGTAGGGTGCAGTCCTAAGATGGCAGAAGAATAGGATGGGGAGACCACTTTCTCCCCCACAAATTCATCGAAAGATTATTTGAACTGAGCAAATACCACAAAACAACTTCTGAATGCTGGCAGGGGACACCAGGACCCCAGGAACCCAGAAAGGCAGCCCATTGTTGTGGAAAGGAGGTAGGACAAAATATAAAAGATAAAAAGAGACAAAAGAGTTAGGGATAGATATCCATCCTGGAGAGGGAGTCTTAAAAGAGAAGTTTCCAAACACCAGGAAACCCTCTCACTGGTGGGTCTGTGGGGAGTTTTGGAATCTCAGAGGGCAACATAACTGGGAGGAAAAAAATAAATAAATAAACCCCACAGATTATGCACCTAATGGCAACTCCCAGTGGAGAAGTAACCCAGATGCTCACGTCCATCACATGGTCTGAACAGGGAAGCACGGAATGCACTGCTTACAGATAAAGACCGGGCCTGAATGCCCTGAGGGCAATCTGAGGGAGCTAACGTGAGATAGCAACCCAAACCATGGGATAGCCAGAGAGGAAAAAAAAAAATAGAAAAGAGAGAGAGAGAACTTTCCCCAGAAAAGCTCTAACCTAAGGCACTGCCAGCCCCGCTCACAAAACAAAGGACTGAGAAAATACCAGAGGAGAGTTAGCTGGCTGTGGACTGGCCCATCTCCAGGCAAGGAGGCAGGGAGGCAGGTGGGTGGCAGCCAGGGCTGGAAAGGGGCAAACTCGGCCCCAGAGACAGCATCCCCTACCAAACTGCAAAGAGGCTTCCAGTTGCTAACCAAGTCTTTCTGGGCCCTGTACGGTTGACATCTGCGGGGAGGGTCACAGCCAGAGATCAGCTATCCAGAGAAGAAACACGGGGCACACCCGCTGCGCACCCAGGAAACCAAGTGGCTGGGACCAGGGAGGTGATGAGATGCACTGTACCTAGGGAGAGTGCGCTCACCAAACACCTGGTCGCCTGAGCTGCTCAGACCTGGAAGGGCACAAAACGCAGGCCAAACTGCGTCTGTGCTTTTGTGGAGTACCCAGGAACCTGAACAGCATAGTTCTGGGAAGTGCACGCAACCAAGGGACCACTTTAGACAGTTCCCCAGCAGAGCAACCTGGAGCCTGAGCAGTGTAGACCGAGAAAGCACACAAGCCATGAGGGGGAGCAAACCCAGTGTGGCTGAGAGCACTCCCCACACATGCCAGTGATATTTGTTTGCAGTGTTCCTCCCTCCCCGCAGCACAATTTAACAAGTGAGCTGAAATAAATGACCTGGTAGAGGTTAGATACTGAAGAGACTTGCAAACAGAGGAAGCCAAAATAAACAAAGAAAAGGGAACAGCTTTGGAACTGACAGATGCTACAGATTAAAACCATGTAGTTAGCACTGGATACATTGGAAGGGACCTATAGACCTTGAGAAGAGGTATAAGGTGGAACAAGGAACTATCTGAAACTGAACTGACCACATACTGCCCTCAATAGCTCCAGAGAAATTCTCATATATTTGACCATTATTGTTTTTTAATTTTTAAATGTTTTTTTTTATTTTTAAGTTCTTTATTACTTCTTTAATTTTCATTTTTAAAACCTACTATTACCTGGTTGGGTGGGGGAAGACCCTATTTTTAAAGCAAATTTCATATTTTTATATAACTTTTGCAATTTTGTTTTTTTAATATTGTATTTTTGAGAGTCTAACAACTACTCTAGATTTTTAATCATTGCTTTTTGTTATTTGTTATCAATTCTGTACCTTTAAGAATCCAATCTTCAGTACACATTTTTACTTAGAAGTGTGATTACTGGCTTGATTGCCTCTCCCCATGACTCATCTTTTTCTCCCCCAAATCACCTCTATCTCCTCCTTCCCCTTTCTCTTCTCTACTTACCGCTGTGAATCTCTTTGGATGTTCCAGGCCATGGAGAAAACTTAGGGAACTGATCACAGGCTAGACTGGTCTCTCTCCTTTTGACTCCCCCTCCTGTCCTCCGAGTCACCTCTATCTCCTTCCTTCCTCTTCTCTTCTCTATGGAACTCCATGAACCTCTCTGAGTGTTTCAAACTGTGGAGAGCAAATAGGGAAATGATTACTGGCTAGACTGCTCCTGCCTCTTTTGATCCCTCCTCTTCTCTTCCTGGTCACCTCTAACTCCCTCCTCTCTCTTCTCTTCTTCATGCAACTCTGTGAACCTCTCTGGGTGTCTCTCACTGTGGAGAATCTTTTCACCATTAACCAAGATGTTTTATCATTGGTGTTGTATGGATGGAGAAGTCTTGAGGCTATTATAAGAATAAATGAAAGCCAGAGGCAGGAGGCCTAAATCCAAAACTTGAGAACACCAGAAAACTCCTGACTACAAGGACCATTAATTGACAAAATTTCATCCAAAAGCCTCCATACGTACACTGAAACCAAGCTCCATCCAAGAGCCAACAAGTTCCAGACCAAGACATACCAAGCTAATTCTCCAACAAAGCAGGAACATAACCCTGAACACAAAAATGCAGGTGGCCAAAGTCACACCAAACCCATAGACACCTCAGAACTCACTACTGGACACTTCATTGCACTCCTGAGAGAAGAGATCCAGCTCCACCCACCAGAACACCGACACAGGCTTCCCTAACCAGGGCCCTTGACAAGCCACTCATCCAAGCCCACCCATATGGAGGAACCTCCACAATAAAGAGGAACCACAAACTTCCAGCATTCAGAAAGGGCACCCCAAACACAGCAACCTAAACAAGATGAAAATGCAGAGAAATATTCAGCAGGTAAAGGAACATTATAGAAGTCCACCAAACCAAACAAAAGAGGAGGAGATAGGGAGTCTAACTGGAAAAGAATTCACAATAATGATAGTAAAAATGATACAAAATTTTGAAAACAAAATGGAGGTACAGATAAATAGTCTGGAGACAGATTGAGAAGATGCAAGAAAAGTTTAACAAGGACCTAGAAGAAATAAAAAGAGTCAATGAATAACACAATAAATGAGATGAAAAGCTCTCTGGAGGGAACCAACAGTAGAATAACTGAGGCAGAAGATAGGATAAGTGAAGTGGAAGATAGAATGGTGGAAATAAATGAAGCAGAGAGGAAAAGGGAATTAAAAGAAATGAGGAAAACCTCAGAGACCTCTGGGACAATGTGAAACACCCCAACATTTGAATCATAGGAGTCCCAGAAGAAAAGACAAAAAGAAAGGCCATGAGAAAATACTGAAGGAGATAATACTTGAAAAATTCCCTAAAATGGGGAAGGAAATAGCCATCCAAGTCCAAGAAACCCAGAGAGTCCCAAACAGGATAAACCCAAGGCAAAACACCCCAAGACACACATTAATCAAATTAACAAAGATCAAACACAAAGAACAAATATTAAAAGCAGCAAGGGAAAAACAACAAATAACATACAAGGAGATCACCATAAGGATAACAGTTGATCTATCAATAGAAACTCTTCAAGCCAGAAGGGAATGGCAGGACATACTTAAAGTGATGAGAGAGAAAAGCCTACAACCCAAATTACTATACCCAGAAAGGATCTCATTCAAATATGATGGAGAAATCAAAAGCTTTATAGACAAACACAAGCTCAGAGAATTCAGCAAGACCAAACCAGCATTTCAACTAATGCTAAAGATCTTCTCTAGAAAGGAAACACAGAAAATGTGCATAAACTTGAACCCAAAACAACAAAGTAAATGGCAATGGGATCATACTTATCAATAATTACCTTAAATGTAAATGGGTTGAATGCCCCAACCAAAAGACAAGGACTGCTTGAACAGATACAAAAATAAAACCCCTATATATGCTGTCTACAAGAGACCCACCACAAACGTAGAGACACGTACAGATTGAAAATGAGGGGCTGGAAAAGATATTTCACACAAATGAAGACCAAAAGAAAGCAGGAGTAGAAATACTCATATCAGATATAATAGACTTTGAAATAAAGGCCCTGAAAAGAGACAAAAAAGGACACCACATAATGATCAAAGGATCAATCCAAGAAGAAGATATAATAATTATAGATATATATGCACCCAATATAGGAGCACCGCAATACGTAAGGCAAATGCTAACAAGTATGAAAGGGGAAATTAACAGTAACACAATAATAGTGGGAGACTTTAATACCCCACTCACACCTATGGATAGATCAACTAAACAGAAAATTAGTAAGGAAACACAAACTTTAAATGATACAATGGACCAGTTAGACCTAATTGATATCTTTTTTTAATTGATTCTTTCTATCTAGGAACATGGAATATCTCTCCATCCGTTTATGTCATCTTCAGTTTCTTTCATCAGTGTCTTATAATTTTCTGCATACAGTTCTTTTGTTTCCTTAGGTAAGTTTATCTATAGGACATGATACCCTAAAACAATGAATTTCACCTTTTTCTCAACTGCACATGAACCCTCTCTGGGATACATCACATCTTGGGCCATAGATATAGCCTTGGTAAATTCAAAAATATTGAAATCATCTCAAGCATCTTTTCTGATCACATGCAATAAGATTAGATGTCAACTACAGGAAAAAACCTATTAAAAATACAAACATGTGCAGGCTAAACAACACATTTCTGAATAACCAACGAATCACAGAAGTCAAAAAAAAATCAAAATATGCATCGAAACGAATGAAAATTAAAACACAACAACCCAAAACCTATGGGATTCAGTAAAAGCAGTGCTAAGGGGAAGGTTCATAGCAATACAAGCTTACCTCAAGAAACAGGAAAGAAATCAAACAATAACCTAACTCTACACCTAAGGCAACTAGAAAAGGAAGAAATGAAAAACCCCAGGGTTGGTAGAAGGAAAGAAATCACAAAAATTTGGGCAGAGTTAAATGCGAAATAAACAAAAGAGACCATACCAAAAATCAACAAAGCTAAAAGCTAGTTCTTTGAGAAGATAAATAATATAGACAAACCACTAGTCGGACTCATCAAGAAACAAAGGGAGAAGAATCAAATCAACAAAGTTAGAAATGAAAATGGAGAAATCACAACAGACAACACAGAAATACAAAGGAGTATAAGAGACTACTATCAGCAATTATATGTGAATAAAACGGACAACTTGGAAGAAATGGACAAATTCATAGAAAAGTATAACTTTCCAAAACTGAACCAGGAAGAAATAGAAAATCTGAACAGACTCATCACAAGCACAGAAATTGAAACTGTAACCAGAAATCTTCCAACAAACAAAAGCCCAGGACCAGATGGCTTCACAGCTGAATTCTACCAAAAATTTAGAGAAGAGCTAACACCTATTCTACTCAAACTCTTCCAGAAAATTGCAGATGAAGATAAATTTCAAAACTCATTCTATGAGGCCACCATCACCCTAATACCAAAACTACACAAAGATGCCACAAAAAAGAAAACTACAAGCCAATATCACTGATGAACATAGATGCAAAAATCCTTAACAAAATTCTAGCAAACAGAATCCAACAACATATTAAAAAGATCATACATCATGACCAAGTGGGCTTTATCCCAGGGATGCAAGGATTCTTCAATATTCGCAAAGCAATCAATGTGATACACCACATTAACAAATAAAAACTAAAAACCATATGATTGTCTCAATAGATGCAGAGAAAGCCTTTGACAAAATTAAATATCCATTTATGATTTTTAAAAAAAAGCCTCCAGAAAGCAGGAATAGAAGGAACATACCTCAAAATAATAAAAGCCATATATGATAAACCCACAGCAAATATTATCTTCAATGGTGAAAAACTGAAAGCATTTCCCCTAAAGTCAGGAACAAGACAAGGATGCCCACTCTCACCACTGCTATTCAACACATTTTGGAAGTTTGACCACAACAATCAGAGCAGAAAAAGAACTAAAAGGAATCCAGATTGGAAAATAAGAAGTAAAACTCTCACTGTGCAGATGACATGATCCTCTACATAGAAAACCCTAAAGACACCACCAGAAAATTACTAAAGCTAATCAACAAATATAGTAAAGTTGCAGGATATAAAATTAACACATAGAAATCCCTTGCATTCCTATACACTAACAATGAGAAAACAAAAAGAGAAATTAAGGAAACAATTTCATTCACCATTGCAACGAAAAGAATAAAATACTTAGGAATATATCTACCTAAAGAAACAAAAGACATATATAGAAAACTATAAAACACTGATGAAAGAAATCAAAGATGACACAAATAGATGGAGAAATATACTGTGTTCATGGATCAGAAGAATCAATATAGTGAAAATGAATATACTAACCAAAGCAACCTATAGATTCAATGCAATTCCTATTAAGCTACCAATGGTATTTTTCAGAAAATTAGAACAAATGATTTCACAATTTGTTTGGAATTACAAAAACCCTCGAATACCCAAAGCAATCTTGAGAAAGAAGGATGGAAATGGAGGAATCAACCAGCCTGACTTCAGGCTATACTACAAAGCAACAGTCATCAAGAGAGTATGATACCAGCACAAAGACAGAAACATAGATCAATGGAACAAAATAGCCCAGAGATAAATCCACACAACTATGGACACCTTATATGACACCACCCTTATGGTAGAAAGTGAAGAGGAGTTAAAAAGCCTCTTGATGAAAGTGAAAGAGGAGAGCATAAAAGTTGACTTAAAGTTCTACGTTCAGAAAACGAAGATCATGGCATCCGGTCCCATCACTTCATGGGAAATAGATGGGGAAACAGTGGAAACAGTGTCAGACTTTATTTTGGGGGGCTCCAAAATTACTGTAGATGGTGACTGTAGCCATGAAATTAAAAGACGCTTACTCCTTGGAAGAAAAGTTATGACCAACCTAGATAGCATATTCAAAAGCAGAGACATTACTTTGCCCACTAAGGTCCGTCTATTCAAGGCTATGGTTTTTCCTGTGGTCATGTATGGATGTGAGAGTTGGACTGTGAAGAAGGCTGAGCACTGAAGAATTGATGCTTTTGAACTGTGGTGTTGGAGAAGACTCTTGAGAGTCCCCTGGACTGCAAGGAGATCCAACCAGTCCATTCTGAAGAAGATCAACCCTGGGATTCTTTGGAAGGAATGATGATAAAGCTGAAACTCCAGTACTTTGGCCACCTCGTGAAAAGAGTTGACTCACTGGAAAAGAAAGACTCTGATGCTGGGACGGATTGGGGGCAGGAGGAGAAGGGGACGACAGAGGATGAAATGGCTGGATGGCATCACTGACTCAATGGACGTGAGTCTGAGTGAACTCCGAGAGATGGTGATGAACAGGGAGGCCTGGCATGCTGCGATTCATGGGGTCACAAAGAGTCGGACACGACTGAGCAACTGAACTGAACTGAACTGAACTGAACTGATGCCCCAACCAGTAATGCTGAAGAAGCTGAAGATGAATGGTTCTATGAAAACCTACAAGACTTTCTAGAACTAACACTCAAAAAAAGATGTCTTTTGCATTATAGGGGACTGGAATGCAAAATTAGGAAGTCAAGAAACACCTGGAGTAACAGGCAAATTTGGCCTTGGGATACAGAATGAAGCAGGGCAAAGACTAATAGAGTTTTGCCAAGAAAATGAACTGGTCATAGCAAATACCATCTTCCAACAGCACAAGAGAAGACTCTACACATGGACATCACCAGATGGTCAACACCGAAATCAGATTGATTCTATTCGTTGCAACCAAAGATGGAGAAGCTCTATACAGTCAACAAAAACAAGACCAGGAGCTGACTGTGGCTCAGATCATGAACTCCTTATTACCAAATTCAGACTTAAATCGAAGAAAGTAGGGAAAACCACTAGACCATTCAGGTATGACCTAAATCAAATCCCTTATGATTATACATACAGTGGAAGTGAGAAATAGATTTAAGGGACTAGATCTGATAGATAGAGTGCCTGATGATCTATGGACTGAGGTTCGTGACACTGTACAGGAGACAGGGATCAAGGCCATCCCCATGGAAAAGAAATGCAGCAAAATGGTAGGAGGGCTAAATTCATGTTTAGAATCAAACCTCATTCCTGCCAGAGATGCGCAGAGGGCTCAAATAAACCTTGCGCTCACCAGGAGCCAGGACCCCACAGAGACTGTGACAGAACTGTGTTTGAGCATCTCTTGTAGAGGTACGGGTCAGCAGTGGACTGCCAAAGGGACAAGGACTCTGGGAGCAGCAGACTTGGGTATGGTATAAGCCCTCTTGGAGGAGGTCGCCATTAACCCCACCATAGAGCTGCCAGAATTTACACAGGACTGGGAAATAGACTCTTGGAGAGCACAAACAGAACCTTGTGTGCACCAGGACCCAGGATAAAGGAGCAGTGATCCCACAAGAGACTGACCCAGACTTGCCTGTGTGTGTCCAAGACTCTCTAGTGGAGGCATGGGTCAGTGGTGGCCTGCTGCAGGGTTGGGGCCACTGAGTGTAGCAGTATATACATGGGATATTTTGAAGGAGGTTTATCTTTGTTACCTCCCTTTACCACTATCTCTACCACCATTATCTTCATTACCTCCACCATAGTTTAGCCCCAGGTAAATAGCAGGGTGGGAGCACAGCTCCAGCCATCAACAGAAAATTGGATTAAAGATTTATTGCAGCCCCACCCATCAGAACAAGACCAAGTTTCCCCCTCAGTCAGTCTCTCCCATCAGGAAGTTTCCATAAGCCTCTTATCCTTCTCAGTCAGAGGGCAGACAGACTGAAAACCACAATCACAGAAAACTAACCAATCTGATCACATGGACCACAGCCTTGTCTAACTCAATGAAATCATGAGCCATGCCTTGTACCATGCCTGTATGACCCAAGACAGATGGGTCATAGTGGAGAGTTCTGACAAAACGTGGTCCACTGGAGAAGGGAATGGCAAACCACTTCAGTATTCTTGCCTTGAGAACCCTGTGAACAGTATGAAAAGGCAAAAAGATAGAAAACTGAAAAATGAACTCCCCAGGTCAGTAGGTGCCCAATATGCTACTGGAGATCAGTGGAGAAATAACTCCAGAAAGAATAAGAAACAGAGCCAAAGCAAAAACAACACCCAGTTGTGGATGTGAATGGTGATGGAAGCAAGGTCTGACGCTGTAAAGAGCAATATTGCATAGGAACCTGAAATGTTAGGTCCATGAATCAAGGCAAATTGGAAGTGGTCAGACAGGAGATGGCAAGAGTGAATGTCAACATTTTAGGAATCAGCGAACTGAAATGGATTGGAATGGGTGAATTTAACTCAGATGACCATTATATCTACTACTGTGGGCAAGAATACCTTAGAAGAAATGGAGTAGCCATCATAGTCAACAGAAAAGTCCAAAATGCAGTACTTGGATGTAATCTCAAAAATGACAGAATGATCTCTGTGCATTTCCAAGGCAAGCCATTCAGTATCACAGTAATCCAACTCTATTCCCCAACCTGTAATGCTGAAGAAGCTGAACAGTTCTATTAAGACCTACAAGACCTTCTAGAACTAACACACAAAAAGATGTCCTTTGCATTATAGGGGACTGGAATGCAAAAGTAGGAAGTCAAGAAACACCTGGAGTAACAGGCAAATTTGGCCTTGGAGTACATAATGAAGCAGGGCAAAAGCTAATAGAGTTTTGCCAAGAGAACACACTGGCCATAGCAAACACCTTCTTCCAACAACACAAGAGAAGACTCTACACATGGACATCACTAGTTCATCAACACCAAAATCAAGTTGATTATATTCTTTGCAGTCAAAGATGGAGAGGCTCTATACAGTCAGCAAAAACAAGACTAGAGCTGACTGTAGCTCAGATCATGAACTCCTTAAAGCCAAATTCAGACGTAAACTGAAGATAGTAGGGAACACCACTAGAACATTCAGGTATGACCTATATCAAATCCCTTACTATTTACAGTGGAAGTGAGAAAAAAATTTAAGGGACTAGATCTGATACACAGAGTGCCTGAAGAACTATGGACTGAGGTTCGTGATATTGTACAGGAGAAAGGGATCAAGATCATCCCCAAGAGAAATAAATGCAAAAAAGCAAAATGGCTGTCTGAGGAGGCCTTACAAATAGCTGTGAAAAGAAGAGAAGCAAAAAGCAAAGGAGAAAAGGAAAAATATACCCATTTGAATGCAGAGTTCCAAAGAACAGCAAGGAGACATAAGAAAGGCTTCCTCGGTGATCAGTGCAAAGAAATAGAGGAAAACAATAGAATGGGAAAGATTAGAGGTCTCTTCAAGAAAATTAGGGATACCAAGGGAACATTTCATGCAAAAATGGGTATGATAAATGACAGAAATGGTACAGACCTAACAGAAGCAGAAGATATTAAGAAGTGCCAAGAATACACAGAACTATACAAAAAAAGATCTTCACAATCCAAATAACCATGATGGTGTGATCACTGGACTAGAGCCAGACATCCTTGAATGCAAAGTCAAGTGGCCTTAGGAAGCATCAGTGTGAACAAAACTCGTGGAGGTGATGGAATTCCAGTTGAGCTATTTCAAATCCTAACAGATGATGCTGTGAAAGTGCTACACGCAATATGCCAGCAAATTTGGAAAACTCAGCAGTGGCCACAGGACTGGAAAAGGTCAGTTTTCACTCCAATCCCAAAGAAAAACAATGCCAAAGAATGCTTAAACTACTGCACAGTTGCACTCATCTCACATGCTAGTGTTGTAGCCATGCGTTCCTGGCCAATGCACCAAATGTTGTAGCCACGTGTTCCAGGAAACAAACTCACTCAGAAGGACAAAGCAGATAGTGGAGTGCAGTTTATTACACAGGCGTGCCCATGGCAGAGTCTCCTCTTAGCCAAGGACCCCGATTGGTTTTTGTGAAAACATTATATACTGTAAGTGTTCGTGCTCAAACCCACCTCCGCAAATTTTCTGAAACTAGTCTGAGCAAAGGAAAAGAAAGATACAATCAAAGTTAAACTGTGATTCGTATGCCTTAAACCCGTGATTCGTATGCCCTAAGTCCAGGTAGATAATAGTGGACAATTATCAATAGGCCTGCGGTCATACCCTAATAAGCATAATAGAATTTATGATTCTATTTGGTTACACAGATAATTGAGGTATTCTTTTAGGCAACAGAGAGTCTAGGTATGAGCCCTGGGGCTCTTCCATGGGCGGGGGTGGGGGGTGTCTGGTTTTCCAGTTGGTATGTCGTTTCCATAGATACTGGGCATATAGCTCAAGGTCCACAGTCTGGCCCAAACGAGCCCCCAAATGTAAGACCTCGCAGCCTTTTCTCGGGAACCGTCGCCCCAAAGACCACAGTGACTCGAATTCGATGCAATCAGCAAGAGGATTTATTAGGCCGGCGCGCCGGGGTTCGATCTCCTTAGGAGGAGCGAACCTCGAACGCCAGTCGTGAGGGACTTTTATACAAAAAAATCACAGGTAGGTGGGGATGAGGTCAGGGTATGGGATACAATGAAGTAGGGGCCATAGGTGAGGTGGATACATCTGATTGGTGGGAAAAGTTTGCAGGTAATTAAGTTGAAACGGTTGGCTGATCACCCTGCGGCATTTGGTCAATTTTTACCCAGAAAAGTCCGACAGAGAGATACATTCTTGGGAGGGGTTTCCTTGACCAGGTCATAAGTTATCTGTTAAGAATCGGTCAGGAGGCTCTGAGTCACCAGATAAGGAGTAAGCTATTTTCCTTGAGGCACAGCCTGCCTTCCGGGCTTAAATTTTAACCTAAGTCCTTCAGGACCGAAGTCCAGAAAGGAATGTTTTCACTTGACATTGCTTTTACCTGGTTTTTCATGTCATCTAAAACAGCTGATACATTGCCAGATAAATCAGGAATATATATACAATATTCAACCTTAATTATAACACGGATCCCCCTTGAGCAGCTGTGAGCATGTCCAAAGTCATTCTATTTTGAATTGCTGCTTTTCTCATTTAGATTTGTTTTTCATTTAAGGCTTGGATGGCTTTAACACCATCTAGGAGGGCCTGTTTTGTAAAATTAGTCAAGGCCTCTACTTTAATCACAATATCTCTTGTCCCTATAGAAGGTACGAATGAGGAAGCAATATACTCATACCATTGAAACACAGACCTTGTCCAACTAGCATGTAAATAAGGTAGATTTACCACGGCTTGTTGTAGGTTAGGCTTTATGCTGCCATGGGCAAAAGTGAATCCCAGTGTGCAGCGGCCTACCCAGCTGATAGGTAGCCAAGGCCAAAGTTTAGGCCCACAAAGCCATTGGGTTCCACTGGGTGCTATCCAGAGGACTCCAGGGTTATATTTCCAATCAGAGCCTGGCCAATTGATGGACTGGTTGGGGTGGTATGTGACCTCTAATGTTCATTTACATTGTTTGGGAGATAGGTATCCCATATATTTTATCTTCTGGGTCTAATGGATGGTCACCAAACCCTACCCTTTGTTCTCTTTGTACCCAGCATATAGTGGTGGGAGTAATTATTTCTGGGGTCATCCAGAAATATTCATCCCAGACTTGGTAGAATTGTTCAGCATAAATAGAGGCATGTCCTCCCTCGCCGGACAGGGAGCTTTTTTCCTTTAGTTCTTTAAATATGAGGTATAGACTTTTGGAACCTGGAATGTTAGGTCCATGAATCAAGGCAAATTGGAAGTGGTCAAACAGGAGATGGCAAGAGTGAACGTCAACATTCTAGGAATCAGCAAACTAAAATGGACTGGAATGGTTGAATTTAACTCAGATGACCATTATATCTACTACTGCGGGCAGGAATCCCTCAGAAGAAATAGAGTAGCCGTCATGGTCAACAAAAAGTCCAAAACACAGTACTTTGATGCAATCTCAAAAGTGACAGAATGATCTCTGTTCGTTTCCAATGCAAACCATTCAATATCACAGTAATCCAAGTCTATGCCCCAACCAGTAATGCTTAGGAAGCTGAAGTTGAACAGTTCTATGAAGACCTACAAGACCTTCTAGAACTAACACTCAAAAAAAGATGTCCTTTGCATTATAGGGGACTGGAATGCAAAAAAGTAGGAAGTCAAGGAACACCTGGAGTAACAGGCAAATTTGCCCTTAGAATACGGAATGAAGCAGGGCAAAGGCTAATAGAGTTTGCCAAGAGAATGCACTGGTCATAGTAAACGCCTTCTCCCAACAACACAAGAGAAGACTCTACATGTGGAGATCACCAGATGGTCAACACTGAAATCAGATTGATTATATTCTTTGCAGACAAAGATGGAGAAGCTCTATACAGTTAGCAAAAACAAGACCAGGAGCTGACTGTGGCTCAGATCACGAACAAATTCAGAAAGTAGGGAAAACCACTAGACAATTCAGGTATGATCTAAATCAAATCCCTTATGATTATACGGTGGAAGTGAGAAATAGATTTAAGGGACTACATCTGATAGATAGAATGCCTGATGAACTATGGAATGAGATTCATGACATTGTACAGGAGACAGGGATCAAGAACATCCCCATGGAAAAGAAATGCAAAAAAGCAAAATGGCTGTCTGGGGAGGCCTTACAAATAGCTGTGAAAAGATGAGAAGTGAAAAGCAAAGGAGAAAAAGAAAGATATAAGCATCTGTATGCACAGTTCCAAAGAATAGCGAGAAGAGATAAGAAAGCCTTCCTCAGCGATCAATGCAAAGAAATAAGAGGAAAACAACAGAAGGGGAAAGACTAGAGATCTCTTCAAGAAAATTAGAGATACCAAGGGAACATTTCATGCAAAGATGGGCTTGATAAAGGACAGAAATGGTATGGACCTAACGGAAGCAGAAGATAAGAAGAGGTGGCAAGAATACATGGAAGAACTGTACAAAAAGATCTTCACGACCCAGATAATCACGATGGTGTGATCCCTCACCTAGAGCCAGACATCCTGGAATGTGAAGTCAAGTGGGCCTTAGAAAGCATTACTATGAACAAAGCTAGTGGAGGTGATGGAATTCCAGTTGAGCTATTTCAAATCCTGAAAGATGATGCTGTGAAAGTGCTGCACTCAATATGCCAGCCAATTTGGAAAACTCAGCAGTGGCCACAGGACTGGAAAAGGTCAGTTTTCGTTGCAATCCCAAAGAAAGGCAATGCCAAAGCCTTTGACTGTGTGGATCACAATAAACTGTGGAAAATTCTGAAAGAGATGAGAATAGCAGACCACCTGACCTGCCTCTTGAGAAACCTATATCCAGCTCAGGAAGCAACAGTTAGAACTGGACATGGAACAACAGACTGGGTCCAAATAGGAAAAGAAGTACATCGAGGCTGTATATTGTCACCCTGCTTATTTAACTTCTATGCAGAATATATCATGAGAAATGCTGGGCTGGATGAAGCACAAGCTGGAATCAAGATTGCTGGGAGAAATATCAATAACCTCAGATATGCAGATGACACCACCCTTATGGCAGAAAGTGAAACGGAACTAAAAAGCCTCTTTCACTAAAAAGTGAAATTGGAGAGTGGAAAATTTGGCTTAAAGCTCAACATTCAGAAAACGAAGATCATAGCATCTGGTCCCATCACTTCATGGCAAATAGATGGGGAAACAGTGGAAACAGTGTCAGACTTTATTTTCTTGGGCTCCAAAATCACTGCAGATGGTGACTGCAGCCATGATATTAAAAGACGTTTACTCCTTGGAAGGAAAGTTATGACCAACCTAGATAGCATATTCAAAAGCAGAGATATTAGTTTGCCAACTAAGGTCCATCTAGTCAAGACTATGGTTTTTCCAGTAGTCATGTATGGATGTGAGAGTTGGACTATGAAGAAAGCTGAGTGCTGAAGAATTGATGCTTTTGAACTGTGGTGTTGGAGAAGACTCTTGAGAGTCCCTTGGTCTGCAAGGAGATCCAACCAGTCCATTCTGAAGGAGATCAGTCCTGGGTATTCTTTGAAAGGAATGATGCTAAAGCTGAAACTCCAGTACTTTGGCCACCTCAGGCGAAGAGTTAACTCATTGGAAAAGACTCTGATGCTGGGAGGAATTGGAGTCAGGAGGAGAAGGGGACGACAGAGGATGAAATGGCTGGATGGACATATGTTTGAGTGAACTCCGGAAGTTGGTGATGGACAGGGAGGCCTGGCATGCTGCGATTCATGGCATCGCAAAGAGTCGTACATCACTGAGCGACTGAACTGAACTGATAGGCTTTTGTTACTCCTATGAAACTGGTGTTTACATCAAATGTAACCCCATGACTCGAGTCTATTGACTGTAGGCCTGGCTTACACCAAGAGAGCAGGGAGAGATTATGATGGACAAGAGAAAGGAAAGTCTCTTTTTGTCATTCCAGAAAAGAGCAGAGTGGTTTAAAATCTCCTTGGCGGAGCCGTGACACCCACCAAGGAAGTCCATCCATCACAGACAGAGGCATAGCCCCACATACCCAGCAGTTGGAGGTGTTGTGGAAGTCTGTGTAGGAATATGCCCATGAGGTGAAAACATTGTCCTGAGTTGAAACGGAAGTTAAACTCAAAATCACGTTGATGAGGCCAAGCAGCAGGAGTTGATTATGCGGCTTCATCCTGAAGGGGCTTGTCTGGGATCTTCTTTTCCTTCTTAAGGATGATCTTAGTATCTCGAGGGTCAGTGGGGTCCCTCTTCACAATCCACTCAGCAGTTTCTGGGTCTGCATGGTATGTTCTTTATCCTCATGTGGTGGATCCAGGGAGTTACATCTGCAACTTTAACTGCTGTAGGGGTGGTTAGAACAACAGCATATGGACCCTTCCAATCCAGGGCCAATGAGTCGTGTTTCCAGTCCTTGACCTACAACTGATCCCCAGGCACAAATTCATGAATCTGTTCCCCAAGGGGGAACGACACCGTTTCTTGTACAAACTTAGTTACCTGATTTATTACCTTACCCAGTTGCTCCATCTGCTGTGAAATCTCATCTCCCCTTAAGTAAGTAAGTTAAGTCACCCAGTCATGTCTGACTCTTTGCGACCCCATGGACTGTAGCCTATCAGGCTCCTCCATTCATGGGATTTTCCAGGCAAGAGTGCTGGAGTGGATTGCCATTTCCTTCTCCAGGGGATCTTTCCAACCCAGGAATCGAACTTGGGTCTCCTGCATTGCAGGCAGACGCTTACCTGAGACAAATTTGTTGACAGCTGTTTTATTATGAGAGGGGGCCTCCCATACACAATTTCATACAGAGAATAGCCATGGGACTGTGGGGTCATCCTGAGTCTGAGCAGAGCCGTTGGAAACAAGCCCACCCAGAAACAGTCAGTCTCTATGATCCTCTTGGAGAGTGTCTCTTTAAGTATCCAGTTAGTTCCTTCCACCATCCCAGAACTCTGGGGCCTATATACTGTATGTAATTTCCCCTGATGTTTAAAGTTTTGCTTACTTGTTATACTAAATCAGCTATGAAAGCCAGGCCATTGTCCGATCCAATGCTGGTAGGAAATCCAAACCTGGGAACTTTTCCCTAAGCAGGCACCGGGCTACTTTTGATGCTCTTTCAGTCTGGGTAGGAGAAGCTTATACCCATCCTGAGAACATACACACCATGACCAGCAGGTAACAATACTGTCGATGAGGTTTCATTTCAGTGAAGTCCACTTCGAGGTGTTCAAAGGGCAGCGTGCATTTTAGCTGAATCCCTGGAGGTTTCTATCTGTGCTGAGAGGCAGCATTGACCTGTGAGCAGGAAGTGCAGTGCTGAGATTTTGTCCTGCATAGGGAAGAGAGGCAGGGAAACAAGAAATATTTTCAAATTAGTTCTTCCAGTTTATTAAGGCCTAGGTAGATCGCTAGGTGTGTTTGGGTTACCAGAGGGGTGCGAGCTCCTTGGTACCAATAATTTGCCACTTGGCAATTCCCACCATCCCTTTTCAGTCTTGATGGCCCCTTCTGCTTTGGCTAGTTGGTTTTGGGCTTCAGTGTATTTTGGAGAGTCCAGCGTTAGCTCAGGCAGCTCCGCCAATATGAGAGCTTTTATAGGGGCTTCTCTTGTCACACATAAGCCCTCGGCTGCTTGTTTAGTGGTCTTACCTGCCAGTCTGTCCCCCAAGCCCAGGGGTTATCCTCTTTTGATGTCCTCAGCAGTGTATGACTGCAACCCTTTCTGGTTCCCAGGCAGCATCTAATAGGGTCTTAATTTCTTCCTTATTTTTAATATCTTTTCCACTAGCTGTCAAAAGACCTCTCTCCTTATACAAACGTTGTGTACATGTAGTGTAGCAAAAATATACCTGGAGTCCGTGTAAATGTTTGTCTTCTTACCTTTTGAGAGCTAGAAGGCCTGGATTACAGCATATAGTTCGGCCTGTTGAGCAGACCAGTTCTTCTGTAACTACTGCATATCCTGACAGTCATTGTCTTTTGTTTCACCAGGCTGGTGCCATTGGTGTAAAGGACCAAATCTGGGTCTGGGATTGGCTGGTCTCTCAAGTCAGGTCTGCTGGCATATTTCCTAGCAATCATGTGAGCGCCCACCTTCTCTCAAAGTAAGGAGAGTGGCCGGATTTAGGGCCTGGCAAGGCTCAGCAGTAACATGGGGGTTCTTACATAATAGTCCCTGGTATTGAGTAATCTGGGATGTTGACAGCCACTTATGGGGTTCCCCTCGCAGGAGAGTGTTGACCTCATACAGGACTTTTACAATCATATCTTGGTCCAAAGTCACCTTGGTTGCCTCCTGGACCAGTAAGGAAACTACAACAACTGTCCATAAGCATCCCAACCACCCAGTGGCAACACTGTCCAGTGGTTTTGGGAGATGAGCCATGGGTTTCTCCCATGTCCTCATAGTCTGGGACAACACTCCCATAGCCACCTTGTCCTTTTCAGTGGGTTTCCCTGGTGGCTCAGAGGTTAAAGTGTCTGCCTGGAATGCAGGAGACCTGGGTTCGATCCCTGCCTCGGGAAGATCCCCCTGGAAAAGGAAATGGCAACCCACTCCAGTACTCTTGCCTGGAGAATCCCATGGAGGGAGGAGCCTGGTGGGCTACAGTCCATGGGGTCGCAAAGAGTCGGACACGACTGAACGACTTCACTCACTTAAAGAATTATCGCCTTAGCAAGGTCTGGAAGGCCCAAGGGAGTGCTGATGTAATTGTTCTGGGTTTGAGTTCTATTACCAGTGGGACTTGTTTTGCAAGACTGGGGGCATTGCCTTCCGCCCAAACCTCAGGGAATTATTGAGTTAACTCTCTCTCTCTCACCTGTGTAGCCTGCCCAGGTTTCCCTTCCAGGAGATCGTGCAACCTCCATTCATCTTGAGGGGATACCGAGAGGAAGAATAAGTAGGTGGTTGAGCCCACTCAAAGAATGGGTCTTTCATGGGGGAAAGGCCACTTGTGCCCCCAAGTTAGACAGCAAGTCTCTTCCCAACAAAGGTACTGGGCATTCAGGGATGTATAAAAATTCATGAGTCACTTGGTGTCCCCCATCTGACATTTTTGGGGTAGGCTTAAGACACAAAGGCTGCATTTACCACCATCTGAGACCCAGCAGCCTCTGGATCTATTGGTGTATAAAGTCTGTAGGCCTCATACAGTCTTTCATAGAACTCAGAGGGTGATTTGGTTTCCCTTTGAATCACTTCAGAGGGTTTTTCCATACTCATAGATTTTCAGGCCCTCCTCTTAAGGCCTTGTAAAATAGCCCCCTGATATCTCCCCAGGTGGCCCCTCCCTTCGTCTGTGTTACAGTCCAATTGGGCCTCTAACCAGGGGTGGCTAGTTCTGCCCACCACTGCCGGTTTGCAGTACCCTCAGGTGACATTTCTCTTAACCATTTTCTGGCCTCAGTTAGGATCCTGTGTCTTTTCTCAGTGCTGAAAAGGGAGACTAGTAGTTGGATTATGTCATCCCATGTAGGGTGATGGGTTCAAAAATGGTCTCCATTAGCCTAATCATGGCTTGTGGCTCCCCCACGTATGGTGGAGTGTGTCTCTGCCAGTTTAATATATCCACAGAGGAAAGTGGCTGGTAATAATAGGCTACAGGGGGCTGATGGTAGTGCCCACATGCGTCCTGAACCAGAGGCTGTGGTAGCTCTCTGAGGGACATCTGTAGTGGGGTTCTTTCCCCTGTTCCTTGGTGGAGCACAGCCTTTGTCTAATTCCTGTTTTATTCCCCTTTCCCATCAGCACTCACCCGGAGAGGTGTATACAATCTAGAAGGTCCAGCTGAGGTGGGATTCTGGGGGTGTTGACCAGAGGTCTCCATTGTTGGGATCAGAACCTGCTGAAACGGCGGCTCTACAATCTCCAGGAGAGCTGGTGAAAAGCAGCCGCTGCTGCAGGAACTTCACTTGGCCCTGGATCGGGCGTTAAGGCAGCCTCTGATCCTGGTAGAGTACTGGGAAGCAGCCGCGTCATTATCCAGTATGGGGGAGGGGTCAGGTCATCCCCGTCCAAATCCTGTAGAATTTCTTTTTTATCATCAGTCAATTTTTGTGCTATTAATATTTTTCCCTTTCCCTTCTGGATACAGAAGCTTGTCCAAGTAGGAGGGTGTTGAGCTAACCCTAGCCATGAGTCAATATATAGATATTGATCCAGGTGTCCTGGCTCTCCTGTGACTACTGTATATACTGCTTTCACTAATTTTAAGTTCATGGTGTCCTCTTGTGGCCATCTTACTCCCATAGGGGGCATTCGACCTCACAGAGTATGTGGGGGTGGTTAGGCATGATCTTCACCCCCACAGTCTCCTCCAAATCCCTTCTTTAAATTTTTAATCATGCATTCCCATAGGGTTGCCTTAGATTCACTGCCCCCCATCTTGCTTACCTTCTCAGACCTTCTTAAACTTTTCTTTTTCTTTTTGTCTGAGTACTTCTGATATTTCCACTCAGTGAAACATTTAGATTGCCATTCCACCTCTTTCCTAATCAGGGTGAGAAGAGCCTTACCTGCCAGACCCAGAGGGAGAAGGGGAATCAGTGTGTCTTCACCTGCTAGTCAGCACGGCCAAATCAGAACACCACGTGGTCCAAGACTGTTTCTCCCTTAACTTTTAAAGTCCATTCTGCCTTGGTGGCCTTGATCAGGTGTGGATGAAAACACAAATGGGTTAAATATCCCACATCCCAGGCCATCTCAGGAAAAGCCAATTTGTACTCACTTACGTATCCCCCTCCTTCTAGCCTGACAATTCTGAGGGGGTCAAGAATTTCACAGCAGATGGGAAACCTCCTTGGGGAGGGCAGAATACGAGCACCTAAAGACCAAGTTTCTTCTCCTAAAAATCCCCTGGCAATTGCTTGGTAATAATTTTCCCCAAGATGGCGTGGACACCACCTCCTAAATGACCTTCACAAATTTCCTTCCTAAGCCCTAACATGCTCGTCAACTTGTATACCAAGCAAACGGTGCCACCTGCCTATTCCAGACTCGTGTGGGTCCTTCTAGTCCCTTCCAGGGGGGTGATCAGGGCCCCTCTTCCATCCTGCCAGGTGGGTTCCTCCTCACCTGAGCGCTCAGTTCCCCTGCTGCCATCCACTACCTGCTAAAGTGAAAAGTCCAGGCACTGAGAAGCAGAATCCTTCCAGAAGGGCAAGGCATCTTTCCCGCTCTAGAAGATTCAAGCTGCAAGGCCTCGGAGTAGTCCCAAATGGGACTTGTCTCCTCAAAGTGAGGAGTTTCCTGGCCAATGCACCAAATGTTGTAGCCACATGTTCCGGGAAACAAACTCACTCAGAAGGAAAATGCAGATAGTGGAGTGCAGTTTATTACACCAGTGGGCCCAAGGCAGAGTCTCCTCCTAGCCAAGGACCTTGACTGGTTTTTATGAAAACCTTATATATCCTAAATGTACGTGCTCAAACCCACCTCCCCAAATTATCTGAAACTAGTCTGAACAAAGGAAAAGAAAGATAAAATCAAAGTTAACTCGTGATTCTATGCCTTAAGCCTAGGTAGTTAACAGTGGACAATTATCAATAGGCCTGTGGTCATACCCCAATAAGCATAATAGAATTTATGATTCTATTTGGTTACACAGATAATTAGGGTATTCTTGTGGTGATGGAGAGTCTATGTATGAGCCCTGGGGCTCTTCCATGGTGGGTGGGGGGTGGGGTTCTGGTTTTCCAGTTGGTATGTCGTTTCCATAGATACTGGGCATATAGCTCAAAGTCCACAGTCTGGCCCAAGATGGAGTCCAGCTTTCAAGATGGAGCCTGTTCTGTTTCCTCCTTCATGAGTAAAGTAATGCTCAAAATTCTCCAAGCCAGACTTCAACAATACATGAACCATGAAATTCCAGATGTTCAAGCTAGATTTAGAAAAGGCAGAAGAACCAGAGATCAAACTGCTAACATCCATTGGATCACTGAAAAATCAAAAGAACTCCGAGAGGGAGTTAGTTTTCTATTGCTCTGAGAGGGAGCAATAGAAACACATCTATTTCTGCTTTATTGACTATGCCAAAGCCTTTGACTGTGTGGATTGCCAGGGTCCACCCCTAGCAGGATCCAGAAGAAGCTGAAGGAGAAATGGCATTGGCGAATGAATGAACGAATGAATGAATGAGAGAGGAATAGAGGAAAGAGGCTGATATTCCTTTGTTCACACAGAAAGCCAATAAAGCCCCAAGACAAGGAGCTTGCTCTGTTCATGGAAGCCACAGGTACCCTCCCGGTCTCCTGAGGGAGTGAAGACACAGAACATCTTCCCATTCAGGTCTTAGAAACTCAGGCAGATAAGTGAACACAGAGAGCCTCTATGCTCCAAGGGATCAGCCTGAAAAAGAGAATAAGAGAGAGAAATAAAGGAAAAAAAGACACGGGGTGACCAACCTTCTTCAGTGAGCGAGGCCCATTACTTTATTTTCAAAAGGGACTTTTATACCTTAATTTATACATAGAGGGAAATGGAAGATACAAAGTCATACAGAGTCAGACCAAACATTCCAGCAGTTTTGCCCTTATCGAAACCAGGATTTTTTCTGCATAACTTCCCCACAAATGATGTTGTGTACATTATCTTCTGGCCTTGGAGGCCTGTGAACATTTTATGACCCTCTTTTGATAAAGGCTACTCAACCAGAAAACTTATTTTCCCTCAAAGTGTTTTTCTTTATATTTCTAATCTATGTCAGCCTCAGAAAATGCTAAACAGAGTTACATTTCTCATGGAGCAAAGGTGCAGTGAGTTACAAGAAAGAACCAATTAGCTCAAAGGTCTGATGTGGTTAATTTCAAGGCTACACTTGTTTCTCTTACATTCCAGCTATGTTAACTAATGCACTCCCAGGTGCACAGTGGATAAGAGATATGGGAACTTTGCAACAAACATTGGCCCAATAATGAAATCCACCAGGACTACTCTAATAGCTTTTAACTCTTTGAAAAGCTCGATGTTTTAGGCTTCCCGTTCCTCTCACAGCTGGGAGGCTGTGAACAATCTTATGCATAGCTGCAAGAGTCTGTATAAACCTGCCAAGTAAGCTAGAATGCTAACGGGGGGGTGATTTGAAATATTCCTCTCATGGCCAGGAGACTTATTAGCTAGAGCCCTAAGTTGATTTTCTCCAGAGAAAGGTGGTTGGGGATAGCACTTTGTTAATGTCAGGAGAGTTGGTGAAAGGCACAAAATAGTAAGACAGACAGATTCTGGTTTTGGGGTAGATGCTTGAGCAGGTCTAGGGAGCCCCGTCGAGTCCTGAAGCCTTGCTTAACAGTTCTCTTCCACATGACCTTGTCATGGGTGGGATCTCCCATGCTGGCTCCTGGTAATGGATCACCACAGATGTGGAAAATTCTGAAAGAAATGGGAATACCAGACTACCCTACCTGCCTCTTGAGAAATGTGTATGCAGATCAGGAAGCAACAATTAGAAATGGATATGGAACAACAGACTGGTTCCAAATTGGGAAAGGAGTATGTCAAGGCTATATATTGTCAATAATGTCACCCTGCTTATTTAAGTTATATGCAGAGTACATCATGACAAATGTTGGGCTGGATGAAGCACAAGCTGGAATCAAGATTGCCAGGAGAAATATCAATAACCTCAGATATGCAGATGACACCACCCTTATGGCAGAAAGTGAAGAAGAACTAAAGAGCCTCTTGATGAAAGTGAAAGTGGAGAGTGAAAAAGTTGGCTTAAAGCTCAACATTCAGAAAACGAAGGTCACAGGATCTGGTCCCATCACTTCTTGGGAAATAGATGGAGAAACAGTAAAAACAGTGGCAGACTTTATTTTGGGGGATTCCAAAATCACTGTAGATGGTGACAGCAGCCATGAAATTAGAAGACGCTTACTCCTTGGAAGAACAGTTATGACCAACCTAGACAGCATATTAGAAAGCAGAGACGTTACTTTGCCAACAAAGATCCATCTTGTCAAGGCTATGGTTTTTCCAGTAGTCATGTGTGGATGTGAGAGTTGAACCATAAAGAAACCTGAGCTCTGAAGAACTGATGTTTTTGAACTGTGGTGTTAGAAAAGACTCTTGAGACTTCTTTGGACTGCAAGTGAAGAACTTAGATTAAAAATTTAAGCTCGGGAGGCAAGCCATGCCTCCCGGAAAATAGCTTTCTCCTTATCGGGAGGCAAGGCCGTGGTAGCTTTCTCCTTATCGGGAGGCAAGGCCGTCCCGGAAAATAGCTTTCTCTGTTTCAACTTAATTGCTTTCTGTAGATTTTCCCACCAATCAAGCGTATCCCCCGCACCTATGGCCCCTACTTCAATGTATCCCATAACCAGACTTCATCCCCACCTGCCTGTGATTATTGTATAAAAAACCCCTCACTACTGACGCTGGGGGTTCACTCCTCCCGAGGAGACTGAACCCCGGCGTGCCGGCTTAATAAATCCTCTTGCTTATTGCATCGAATTCGAGTCATTGTGGTCTTTGGAGCGACAGGTCCTGAGAAAAGGCCGTGAAGTCTTACACAAGGAGATCCAACCAGTCCATCCTAAAGATCAATCCTGAATATTCATTGGAAGGACTGATGTTGAAGCTGAAACTCCAATTCTTTGGCCACCTGATTCAAAGAACTGACTCATTTGACAAGACCTTGATGCTGGAAAAGATTCAAGGCGGGAGGAGAAGGGGACAACAGAGGATGAGATGGTTGCATAATGAGAGGGTAATAGGCAGGAAGGCCAGGGGTCTCCAAACAGATGAAATAGGCTGCAAGGGTCAGACATTTTTTATCTTTTAAGTGGCAAAAGGAAACAAACTAGTGTTAGGGTTTTTCCCCTTCTTTAAACTGAGAGGAAAGGTGGATAAAAATAAAGGCTAAAGTTTCACTAGAGCCTTAGGAAAACAGGCCCTCCTGTTAATCTTAAGACAAACCTCTATCTCAAGAATGTGTAGGGGCTCATATCTCAGGCATGCAGCCTCTGGGAGGCTTTCCAGGGGATGTTTTACCTCAAAAACCATTCCAGGAAATTATTTTCCAGGAAAACAAGTTAACAGTAAAAATGCAGCTCGACCAGCCGTGTCGACCTGATAACAAATGAACCTATCCCTGAGAATGTCAAGACTTGTACACCAATCAGGTCGCTCCACCCTAGCTGTACCTGTTTGTGGCTTTTGTGCTTAAAAACTGCTTTGTAACGAATGTTCGGGGTTCGTTCTTCCCTGGTGGTGATCGAACCCTGGTGCACTGGCCTATTAAATCCTCTTGCTGATTGCATCGAGTCCGAGTCTTGGAGATTCTTTTGGCCGACGGATCCCTGGCAGGAGACCGTGAGGTCTAACAAAACAAATTTTAAAAGAGGTTTCTCTTAAAATTCTGTGTTGCCATAACGGACACCTGGTTCCATCTGAACTTAACTTTTCTCAAACCTTGAGCTAACTGATGCATTTTTCTTACGGAAATGTTTGTCTTAAGCTATGTTAATGTACTAGGCATTTACCCTAGACTCTATCTTCAAGTCGGTTCGCCTAAAGGCTGATTTAGGCTCAGAACCAACTTGACAAACCAGTATGTTATACTCATACATTGTTCTCCTAATCTATGTTAATGAAACTATATATTTGTATGGAAATCTGCCTTTCTTCAAGATTCATGTCAATTGTTTTATGGCCTGGATGATTCACCTGGTGCCATTCTCTGAGTTTTGAGACATTTTCTTTCTTTAATTAGCAGATTGCTAGTAGTTATACAACGTCCAGCTAAAGACTAGCAGGGGGTACTCTTTCTGCCCCCTTCTGATGTCTATGTCAGAAGCTTTCTCTCTTTTGTACTGTAATAAAACTTTATTACACAAAAGCTTTGAGGGATCAAGCCTCATTTCTGTCCCCAGATTAAATTCTTCTCCTCTGGAGGCCAAGAATCCCCGTGTCTTTTGTGGTTTAGCAACAACATTTCAGTGGCATCACCAACTCAATGGACGTGAGTTTGAGTAAACTCCAGAAGTTGGTGATGGACAGGGAAGCCTGGCGTGCTGCAGTCCATAGGGTCTCAAAGAGTCGGACACAACTGAGCAACTGAACTGAACTGAACTAAAGTTAATAAAGACACAGGCTCTATGAGAACAAATGTATGTACACCAAGGCAGGGTGGGATGAACTGGGAGATTCGTTGACATAAATTACACTATTGATACTATGTATACAATGGATAACTAATGAGAACCTACTGGGTAGCACAGGGAACTCTACTCAAGGCTCTGTTGTGACCTAAATGTGAAGGAAATAAAGAAATGTAGGGGATACATGTAAATATCCCCTGATATTTACAGGGGATAAAATCAGATACCTGATTCACTTTGCTGTATAGCAGAAACTAACACAGCATTGTAAAGCAACTAGACCTCAATAAATAAAAAAGGACACTCTCTCCTGGCACTGCTAAGGATTTCTCTTGATGCCCAGAAGGCTGGCTAATATCCCACCCAAGCAACCCCAGGTGGCTTTGCTGGCACAGTCCAATCTAGGTACTGCCAGAGGATTGCCCTTTTACCTTCCAAGGAGCTCTCTGAGGGTCCTTTGCTTTGGCCCATGTCTCTTAGGTCCCTCCAGCCAGAGCCATCCTTGAGACAAGTAGGGCAGAAAGCAACATAAGCCACAGCACTGGCCGCCCAGTGTGCTGAGGCCAGCATCCGCGCTGACCTACTCCACTCCCACAGCTGGGGGCTCACACGCTGCAGCTTCTGCTCCTGGGAGTCCTCCTGCCAGTCAGCTCTAGGCAGGAGACAGGACTCCTACCAGCCATTTCAGTGTCTACTTACAGAGGGTCTTTTCACTGTGCCCCATATTATATTTTACACACTTTCCTTTCTTTCTTTCTTTTTTTTTTTAAACATTTTTTGTCTCTCTGCTTTTATATGGTATTTTATTTTAGCTAAATTGCATTTACTAATTTTCCTGATCTTAAATGTAGTATTTGACTGTCAAAGTATTGAAAGAGGAAACAGAACAGGCTCCATCTTGAAAGCTGGACTCCATCTTGGGCCAGACTGTGGACTTTGAGCTATATGCCCAGTATCTATGGAAACGACATACCAACTGGAAAACCAGACCCACCACCCCCACCACCCCCACCATGGAAGAGCCCCAGGGCTCACACCTAGACTCTCTCTTGCCTACAAGAATACCCTAATTATCTGTGTAACCAAATAGAATCATAAATCCTATTATGCTTATTGGGGTATGACCACAGACCTATTGATAATTGCTCACTGTTAACTACCTAGGCTTAAGGCGTATGAATCACGGGTTAACTTTGATTGGATCTTTCTTTTCCTTTGTTCAGACTAGTTTCAGAGAATTTGGGGAGGTGGGTTTGGCACGTTCACTTAGTGTATACACGGTTTTCACAAAAACTGATCAGGGTCCTTGGCTAAGAGGAGAGTCTGCCTTGGGCCCACCAGTGTAATAAACTGCATTGTCCTTCTGAGTGAGTTTTTTCCCAGAACACAGGGCTACAACAGTATAAAATTCTCTATATATTAGGGATAAAGATACAGATATAGAGAGGTACGGATACATATTCTCAGACTGACAATTCTCCTTGCACTCCTTTCCCCTAGTACAGTTTTAGATTTCCATCTTGTACCACATCTGTCCCTCCTGCAGGCATTCCTATGGTATAGGTATGCTAGTGATTAATCCTTTAAGCTTTTGTATATGTGAAAAAGTTTCTCCTTCCTTTATTTCTAAAAGATCGTTTCACCAGGTGGAGAATTAGAGATTCACAATATTTTTCTTCTAATACCGTCAATACTTCACTAAACTGCATTGTTTCCCAAGAGCAGTGTGCTGTCATTCTTATCCTTATTCCTCTGTTCCTCTTACTACTTTGAAGATTTCCTCTTTATCACATTTAAGAAAGCTGATTACAATGTGCTAAGTACAGTTTTCTTTGTGTTTCTTATGCTTAAAATTAACAGTGTTGGTCATGATTTTTATCAAATATGGGAAGAGTCTGGTTCCCATTATTAGTTAATGGTTAATAACCATTAATTAATGGTTCCTCATTATTCCTTAAGAGATTCCATTAATTATGTATTACCCCTCCCCCAGATTGTCTCATAGCTCACTGATCCGCTTTTGATCATTTATCTGTTTTTCATTTCATTTCATTTTCATTTTTAGTTTCAGTCATTGCCTACTTCAAACTCACCAATGTTTTCTTTAACAGTGCCTAGTCATTGTTAATTCCAGCCAGTGGAACGTATTTTTTAACTATCCAAGTTTAATTTGGGTTTTCTAAATATATCTATGCTTCCAGCTCACATGTCTAAGTGGTCCCCTCCCTTCTTAAACATTTGGAATAGTTTTACTAACATTAATATTTTGTCTATCAACTGTATCATGTATGTATTTTCTGGGTTTTATATTGTTTTTTTATATTGATTTCTGCAGTTTATATTGATTCTATTCCTCAATTGTTTATATTGCTATCTTTGTTTATAATGATTACTTCTGCTAACAGCTCATATTTTTCTGCTGCTTTGCATGGCTGATAGTTTTTGAAAGTCAAATATTCTAAAATTTAAATTTTTAGGTGTTAGATACCTCTGTAGTTCTATAGATATTCCTGAGCTTCGTTTCTTTTATTTGGAAATAAGTTGATTCATTTGAAGCTTCTTTTAAGCATTATTAAGATGGCATAATGTGGCTGAGTGGTAAAGAAATCTACCTGCAATGCAGGAGATATGGGTTTGATCCGTGGGTCAGGAAGATCCCCTATAGAAGGAAATGGAAACGACTCCAGTATTCTTGCCTGGAAAATCCCATGGAAAGGAGAGCCTGGCAGGTTGAAATCCATAGGATCACAGTTAGTGACTAAACAACAAAACAACAACAAAAAGGATACAAAAGCATCCATATGAAAAGGGAAATTTTATAACCACTGCTAAGATACCTTTCTGAATAAACTACTTGTCTTCCCACAAATAACCACATATTCCTCTAAGGCTGTTAGAAATACAAACCATTTCCAGATCTGTGTAAATTTCAGAGATCGTTTCCTCTGTTCCTTTCAGATTGTTATTTCCTCACTTTGGGCAGTTTTCTTACATGCATACACTGAGCAGCATATAGTGAAGACTTGATGGGGACTTTTTGCAGAACCCTGGAGTCCTATTTCTGTGCAACTCTTTCCAGTATTCTGCCTTGCAAATGTAACCACACTGGCTACCTGGGACTCCCAACTCTTTCTCATGAACTCGGAGAGACTGCTCTTTTCCCTTCTCTAACTCCTACCTCCCGCTGCGCCATCTGGGTACTCTGTCCAGGTAGTAAAGTGGGACAATCATAGAGCACACCTTCATTTCCCCTTTCCCAGAGACCACTCCCCTGTGCTACCTGAAGTTCAATTTTTAAATATCATTCTTTGCTATATTTTGTCGAGTTTTAGTTGTTTCAGGCGGAAGGGTAAATCCATTTCCTGCCCAGAACACAGTAATATTGTTTTTTGTCTTAATAGCTTAGGATATTCCATTGACTACAGTTTGGGAAAGGCATTGCTTTTAATATAAATGCCACACTGAAGTACACAAAGAACAGTATGGAACACAGATTAAGAGTGTCTCTGGTAAATTTCCCTGGTAGTACAGTGGTTAAGAAACTACCTGCCAGTGCAAGGGACACGTGATGGATCCTTGGTCTGGGAAGATTCCGCATGTCTTGAAGAACTAAGCCCAGGTGCCACAACTACTAAGCCTGCGTGCTGCAGCTATTGAAGCCTGCATGTTTTAGGGCCCACAAGCCACAGTGGCGGAGCCCCGCATGCTGCAGCTACTGAAGTCCTTATGCCTAGAGTCTGTGCTCTGCAACAAGAGAAGCCACCACAGTGAGAAGCCCCTGTAACACAACAAAGAGTAGCCTCTGCTTGCCACAGCAGAGAAAGCTCACACGCAACAATGAGGACCCACTGCAGCCAAAAATAAGCAAACAAAGAGCATCTGTGGGGCTTGGGGGAGAGGAGATAAAAGATAAGTAATTTCCAAGTATAGAATATTTCCTTAATGACTAAAATTTCATCTATCTAACTTACGTATGATAGTGGTAGAAAAACAATAAACAAGAAAGCTTGGTAAATATATGGCACATTAAAAGAGAAACTGAGGGAAAGAGACAGGAAATGCAGAGGACGGGGTGGGGAGGGAGGAGGAAGAGATGTGTTGGAATTCAAACAGAATGAGTGAAGACTCAATGAAGTAACATTTGAGCGATGTCCTGAAAAAGTGTATGCGGTGCATTTTGCCACACAGTGACATTTTATTTTTATGCAGTCAAAATTATCACTCTGGTTTTCTTTCATCTTTAGAAAGGCCTTCTTTACCCTGAAGTTAAAACAGATTCTCTCATAATTATTGTCTAAGAATTTTATGACCTTTTCTGTCCTAGTCTTTGTGTAAACCTTTAACTTATCTGCAATTACTACTGAAGGCAGCTGTGAGACACAGATGCAACATTTTTATTTCCACAAATGTTCAGTTAGTTTATTCAGCACCATTTCATCTATGAAGTCGAGCAGATTTCCTGACTGGGAAATTACCTTTATCATAAAATGATTTAGATCTATTTCTGGCATTCCTTTAATAGCCGATTTATCTGCCCATGATAAAAGTGTGCGTGTTTCAGCATCTCCTGGGTTTCCTGCCCCTAATTACTTAACATATTTTTTGCAGCTATTCTTGCTTAGTTTTCCAAATATGGTACAATAAATAGCATATAAATAAACCATATGATTGTAGCCTTTAAGTTCCGATTCTTTCACTCATCATAATATGCTTGAGAATCACCCATGTTGCTGCATGTGCCAATGGTTCTTTCATTTTCATTGCTAAAGTAGAATTCAATTGTAGAGTTGTAACATACTTTGTTTTACCTTCAGTACTTGAGGGACACATAGGTAGTTTCCCAGTTTTGATAAACTTATCTGAACAAAGCTGCTATAAACATCAGTGGGCAGGTTTTTATATGAATGCAAATTTTCATTTCTTTTGAGTATAAACATAGAAAAGGGATTTCTAGATCATATGACAACTGTAAGATCAATTTTATAAGAATAAAAAAACACATATACTATCATATAAGAAACGCATCACCAGCCAGTCCAGGTTCGATGGCAGGATACAGGATGCTTGGGGCTGGTGCACTGGGATGACCCAGAGGGATGGTATGGGGAGGAAGGTGGGAGGGGGTTCAGGATGTGGAACACGTGTACACCCATGGCAGATTCATGTTGATGTATGGCAAAACCAATACAATATTGTAAAGTAATTAGCCTCCAATTAATATAAATTTAAATTTTTTAAAAAAAAGAGGGAGAGAGGAAAAAAAAGAATAAAATACCTTTCTAAAAATATCCTAGGACTTCTCTGGTGATCCAGTACTTAATACTCCAATTCTGCATGCCATGCAGTGAGACCAAAAATAAATAAATAAATGACTCACAAAGGCAAACAAAGACTCTCATATGAAACACTTAAAAAAATCCTTTTGTTATTTTATTGGGATTACATTAAACCAGCTGCTATTTGTTTGTTCCTTTTGGCCACATGGCATGCAGGATCTTATTTTCCCCATCAGGCATTGACTATGTGTCCCCCTGTAGTGGAAGCTTAGAGTCTGAAACACTAGACCATCAGGGAAGTCTCAAATTAACTGCTATTCATAAAGAAAAACAACATTACTATTTTGTCAAAAGTTTCCTTTGAATAGCTTCTTCATTTATTTAAACTCATGATAATTTTATAACTTAAAAAACATTAATTATACAAATATTAAATGAGGCTCAATTCGGTCTTTTCAATGTTTCAGTACTGGGGCTGGAGATTTAAATTTGAAAGTTATAAATGAAGTTAGAATGAAGATGGATAATATCACTAACAGTGAACATGTATACAGAGGAAAGACATACAGAGAGAATGATCCTTGGCATATGAATCAACCAGAAAGGACTGAGAAGGAACTTCCAGTAAAGCCGGAGAAAAACAAGAAACTATGATGTCGTGACAGTCAAACTGAAAGAGTGTGGAGAGACGGAGGAGAAATGAGTTGAGACAAATGAATAATTAAACATTAGAACTATGGCAATTAAATGACTACTCCTTATAAATCCACAGGAAAAGGCTTGGCAGATCCACCTAGACTCTTAACGTGTGGTCATTTTTCTCTATGGTATTTTTTTAAAAATCTACTCCTTTTCATGATTCAATGAACTGTTATTGATATATTTTAAACTATCTTTGACTTTATCTGTGGCTTTTCTCTTATGTCACAATGACCATGTATTTATTCTTCCACTAAAACTAGACCTTCTATGGAGTCTAATACTTCTGTTGTAATCCCTGGTGACAATGATCCTCCTTCTAGTTCCTCTGTATTTCAATTTTCTTGGTGGATTTGAAGAATTTAGTTTGGGGGAGGGTAAACTTTAAGTCAATCCTCATTAGAATAAAGATTTATTTATTCAGGGAGTGGACAGAGTTTCAGGAAGGAAGAGACATATGTATACTTATGGCTGATGGTGGCTCAGAGGTTAAAGCATCTGCCTGGAATGCAGGAGACCTGGGTTCGATTCCTGGGTCAGGAAGATCCCCTGGAGAAGGAAATGGCAACCCACTCCAGTACTCTAGCCTGGAGAATCCCATGGAGGGAGGAGCCGGTCCATGGGGTCGCAAAGAGTCAGACACGACTGAGCGACTTCACTTCACTCCAACATTGCTGTATGGCTGAAACCAACACATATTTTAAAACAATTATTTTCTAATTTAAGAAAAAAAGAGATTTATTTGGATGGATTTGGGAATACCTGACATTTTTTAAATGTCAATTCATCTCATACAAGCATTTAGCCCTTCAGTTCAGTTCAGTTGCTCAGCTGTGTCTGACTCTTTGTGACCCCATGAATTGCAGCACACCAGGCCTCCAATCTATATCCAATTTTATTTGCACTTTCGAACAAAAGTTGAGACCTCTTTAGTATGACCTGAACACTTAACACTAAGACTGGTAGAGCATGCAGAACATGGTAGACATAAAACCGAGATGTAGAAATAGCAAATAGATGAATTTAAATCCTTAAGCCAGGAGGTCAAAGAAGGGCCAGGACTCAAGGTCCTGGCCACTTAACTCCATGTTCCAAGTTCAGCCTTTATTATGTGATCATATTACACTTTCCTGACCAGAAGGTAGATTTTTACCAGTTCTGCCACTTTTTCCATGGGTCACGCTGACTGTCGTCTGACATTGTCCTAGAACCTAAGAAAAGGGGATATAACCTAGTCCCTTCCTTGTAGCTTCACAAGCCTCCTATGGCAGTGCAACTACCCATTTCACGCCTTTACAAGTAAGCTGGAGGGTTCCAGACACATGCTCAAGTGACACACTCTGCAGTTCACACTTCACAGCATGAGCTGTTTCCACGGAAAAAACATTCCCACTGGGGTAGCTTCTACTATTCACCCCCTTCCTCCTGGTCTAAGACAGCATGGAGGTCCTGGTCCCTCTGGCAGGACCAAGAACAGCAGTGGTACTCAGTGTCCCTGAAGAAACATCAGGATCCTCAGAAGTCATCCACTTAAGAAGCAGAAAATGGTGAATGCCACTGGGAGAAGACAGGACCTGTGATGAGCCTGCTCAGGTCATCACCTGAGACACCTGTCAATAACCAGAGGGACATTTAAGGGCACAGATGCTCTGCCACTCGGGGAAAGGCCAGAGCAGGAGATAAGTTATCTGTGCCCACAAACAATTTTATCCTGCCAGGTTGGTGAAATCCAGAGTTACCTATAAGTTACTGGCTTAATCTTGACACACAATCCCCCTTAGCAGATGTTACAACAATCCCCCTTAAGAAAGTTACAACAAACTTTCCCAAGTTCCCATAGCTTGCCAGGGGCAGGGACTAGTTTTCCCCTTGTTTTATGTGCCTCCGGACCCCATGCTCTCGATGACTATATGTGTCACTTCTCACCATCACGCAAAACCTCCTGCCTCACATTCTCCCCAGAACACACAGACACTGGGCACACTGAGCATGATGCAGTTATTTTATTAGAGTCAGCCTGATAGAGACCATACCAGGTGGAACAGATGTCTGGATTCCAGCTTCAGTTAAGAGAACAGGGTAGGAAGCTTGAGCACAGACCAGGCATCCCTGGCTAAGATTAGCTCACTAAAGAGGGCAGAATGGAAAAAAATCCTCTAATAACATTCACCAACGTGGACACTCTATAGCCAGTGCAATCCTTACTGAAGACCACGAGAATCTGGAAGGACACAGCAGGAGAGACAGGATCTGAGTCCACAGCCAGGCTATCCCATCTCCCCAGGATCACCTCACACCTCACCCTCAGGGATTCAGCCCCATCCCCAGCAAGAACCTCTGCCCACAGACCCACCACTGGAGAAAGTGCTGCCATCAGGCAGCAGGAGGAGGATGGTTCTCTAACAGCCCAGGCACAGGTATCAGGAGAGAGATAGAGCCACTGGCCACACCAGGGAGGAGAGGAGATGAAGGGTCAGAAGGGCACAGTTGGGACTGGTCCTGACAGAGGAGCAAGGTGCTGGAGTCTGGGTTTGGGTCACATATTCTGCACCTGAGCCTCTCTGCCAGGTGCGCTGGGTGCACGGAACGTGCATGCAGGTTTCATAAACTAGCCGTGGGGCCCTGTGTGCTTCTGTTAGTACCAGAAACTTTGGTTCTTGGAAATCCTCTCATTTTGAACAATCAACAATTTAAGGAAAATGTGCTGCTGCTGCTAAGTCGCTTCAGTCGTGTCCGACTCTGTGCGACTCCATAGACAGCAGCCCACGAGGCTCCTCTGTCCCTGGGATTCTCCAGGCAAGAATACTGGAGTGGGTTGCTATTTCCTTCTCCAGAAAATGTGCTAAGATAGACTATTTAAGATCTCCAATATTGTATCAAGAAAAACAACAACAACAAAAAGATGGTTCTTCAAGAGATACATTTCCAGCCCAGGTGAGCAGCTGCAGGTGCCTAGAAGGTACCTCAGGCATCAAAATACCACAGTGGAAATTCTGGCTTGTAGGCACTGAGGCCATGTCCGTGGAAATGGGGCTCTGAGACAGAGTGGGAACAAAAGGAGGTGATGTGACCACAGGCCAGAAACCTTACATAGCCAGGGAGTCCCATGCTGAAAAAGAGACTCTAAAGGCAGGACCTCCTTTTCAGTATTCCTAAAGTAGAACTGACACGAATCCTACAGGCAGGTGAGCTCAATGCTGCATTTCCTGCCTAAGATTACAGTGCTACTCCTTCAATGCTAGTTCCTCTCATGGAGGGAGAAAAATCACATGACAGTACATTTGGGATATTGCATTGATATTTGTTCTCTATTCTGTGTGAGTCAATGGACATGATATGGACATATTCTGTAACCAGAGGCTGGAAGTGCAGGTGGACTGCACTTGCATATTACAGGTACTGCAGGTTGGAGCAAAGGTTTATATGCTTCTTTGTTTAGAGCTCTTCTCTGTCACATATCCCATGACTGCATGACGTATTACCATGTGGCATATTGCACTATGCTGCATGTGAGTTCTCAGAGTGGGTGCAGATAAGGTAAATTACCTTAAATATCAGATGATTAACTCTGTTCTGATGTCCTACTTCAATGAAGCAATCCTGGATTTTTCCAAAGGCTGCTTTTTCCTCATCTGTAGCACTGACCGAATCAAAGGTTTCATTTAATGCTGCCCTTGGTAGTACAAAGTTCACAATGATCTGCATTTCATAAAAAACAGGGCAGGCTTCCACTGAAGGCAAGACAGAAAAACCACATCAAAATTTAATCAGAGTAGGAGGTTTTCCCACCACTTAATAGGAACTCACACATCCAAAGCTTCTGGACTCACCTCCCACAGAGACACACCCTCTCCCAGGACTGTTTACATCCCAGACAGAAATCCTTCCCTATGAGGCACTTCCAGGAGAGGGAGCAGCAAGAGGGGCTTTGTCTGGAGACCCTCTGCTCTTGACCACTGCCCCAGGCATATCAGCCTCCTTCCCTTTTTCCAATGAACACAGTATCCACAGCAACATCCCAGGGTGTGCACAGTTAATGACCCTTCCAGCTCTACATAACCCGCTCCATTCAAAGACTGAAGGGGTTTGTGCAGGACTCCTGGGCACTGATCTTCCAGCTGCCCTCAGAATCTGCCCCTCGAAGCAGCTTGGACAGGACAGGGAAGGATGCAGTGAGACGGAACTGGGCAAGGATCAGGAGGGCCATCTGGACCCTCCTTCCTACCCTCATGTGTCTGAAAGGTCAGCTCTCTGGTCACCAGCAAGGCCAGCAAAAGCAGTGCTCCCTTCATCGTGGCGGCGGCGGGAGTGCTCTGCTCAGGGAAGGGTTCCTGTCACTTTATAAACAACTAGCTCCCCAAGCTCAGCTCATGGCACTCCCTAGAGTTGTGGCCAGCCTCCTGGCACAGATGGCTCCCTTGGCCCTTGGGGTGTTTACGGTGGAAGCCCTTCCTACTCTGAGAGCAGAGCCCTGGAGAACATGTTGGGGTATCTTTGCCAAAGACCAAGTGGAGCTGACATTTCTAAGTAACTCCATTTGGAGCCAAATGCTCTGTTTTCTGGGCCCCAACCATCATCTGTTTTCTGGGTCATCCTTCCCCCAAAACTATCCTGGCTCTGAGGGCAGCACTCTCCCAAACTGAGCAGATGGACTCACAGGAAGGCCAAGGACAGGTCTACACCACTATCAGGTAGAAGAAAGGTCTTCCAGAATCCTTCCTTTTTCCCCAAGTTTAAGTCATGGAGATAAGAATTGAGCACTGGACCTTACTGCAACCACTGTGGATGGGAGTTCTAAGGCCTAGGATGCTGGGTCCACCAGAAATGGTACGTGATGTGTAAAAACTCGCTCAAGAGCCAAACTCAACCTTCCACACTAGGAAAGCAGTTTGTTGGCACTAACAAGATAAAACAGGCCTTAAATTCAAAGGAGAAAGCCTAAGAAGATCCAACTGGTCAAACTGGAAACAATTCAACACACAAAATGAATAACAGAGTACTAGATGATAAGATAACACAAAGTATAAACTAATCCATGTGAGTCCATATTGATATAAATAAATGATCAAATAAATACAGACTTCCCTAATGGTCTAGTGGTTAAGAATCTACCTTCCAATACAGTGGACACGGATTCAATCATTGGTCAGGGAAATAAGATCCCACATGACCTGGAGCAAATAAAACCCTCAAATACCAACTAGAGAGAACATTCTTTGCAAAGAGAAGGTCTACGAACTACAACATAGAGCCAACGTGGCAAAATAAAACTCAGCAAACTTAAAAATAATATGAGAGAAGAGACAACTGTTCCTTACAGAAATATTCCAAATAACACATGTAGATTATCCCCTCCAGGAGGGAGAATTTACTGCCCTGACCCCTATGAGCTTCCCTGATAGCTCAGTTGGTAAAGAATCCACCTGCAATGCAGGAGACCCTCGTTCGATTCCTGGGTCAGGAAGATCCTCTAGAAAAGGGATACGCTACCCACTCCAGTATTCTTGGGCTTCCTTTGTGGCTCAGCTGGTAAAGATTATGCCCACAATGTGGGAGACCTGGGTTCGATCCCTGAGTTGGGAAGATTCCCCTGGAGAAGGGAAAGGCTACCCACTCCAGTATTCTGACCTGGAGAATTCCATGGACTGTATAGTCCAAGGGGTTCCAAAGAGTTGGACACAACTGAGCAACTTTCACTTTCACTTTCATTCTGAGTATGGGCTACACTTAGTAAGTCCTTGCCAAAGAAAAGAGGAGGGGAAGAGGAAAACAGTGCAGAAACCTAGCAAACACAACATGATCAAGTACTTAAGACTGACATTGTTGTTGTTCAGTTGCTCAGTCATGTCCGACTCTTTGTGACACCATGGACTGCAGCATGCCAGGCTTCTTTGTCCTTCACCATCTCTCAAAGCTTGTTCAAACTCACGTCCATTCAGTCAGTGACATACCCACTGGTAAGACACACTGTTGTCACTTGTTCCCTGATGTGAGGGCACAGGAAGGGCGTTTCACCTCTGTGGTATCTTCCTCAAAATACAAAGCCTGAAGCTCACTCGACACTGAGAATAGCAGCAGACAAATTCAGCCTGGGGGCCTTCGGCAACCCCTGGCCAGTCTTCCTCAAGACTGTCAAAGCCATGACAGACCAAGAGAAAATGAGTAATCCACAGAGCAGAGGACACTGGGGACACAGGACAATGATGCAGTGAGTTATGGATTGGATCCTGGAATGCAAGAGACATTAGTGCACAACCTGGTGAAATCCAAATAAAGTGTGAGGTTAAGTTAGTAGCAATGTTCAAATTACTACTAAAGGCAAAGGAGAAATGGAAAGATATAAGCATCTGAATGCAGAGTTCCAAAGAACAGCAAGGAGGGATAAGAAAGCCATCCTCAGTGATCAATGCAAAGAAATAGAGGAAAACAATAGAACAGGAAAGACTAGAGATCTCTTCAAGGAAATTAGAGATATTAAGGGAACATTTCATTCAAAGATGGGCTCGATAAAGGACAGAAATTGTCTGGACCTAACAGAAGCAAAAGATATTAAGAAGAGGTGGCAAGAATACATAGAAGAACTATACAAAAAGATCTTCACAACCCAAATAACCATGATGGTCTGATCACTGGCCAGACATCATTGAATGCAAAGTCAAGTGGACCTTAGGAAGCATTACTATGAACAAAACTAGTAGAGGTGATAGAATTCCAGTTGAGCAACTGAACTGAACTGAATGTTCAAATATTGTTTTTCAGTGTTGACAAATATTTGCAACTATTCTATACATCTAAAATTATTCCAAATTAAAATTTTATATAAAAACTTGATATAGATCAATGAGGTACTGTGTGACAACCTAGAAATGTGGGATGGGATTGGGGGTGTTCAAGAGAGAGAGGACACATGTATATCAATGGTTAAGTCACATTGTTCTATCACAGATTGTAAACTAATTCTATTCCAACTAAAAATACATTAAAAGAAAAACAACCCACATAAGGAAAGGGCTACGTCTTCTACATTTCACCAACGACCTTGCCCAGCTTTTCTTCCTGATGTCACCAAATGTCCCCACGGTTCGGGGACATTTCAAAGGAACCAGTGGCAGCCTTGGAAGTTCATGGTACTCAGCACTCCAAGCCCTGTCTCCTCTCCTCACAGAGCTACAGAGGGTATTGGGGCAGCATCTTCAGAAGAACAGGAGACATGGGATCCATGGGAAGCGGTATCACCACTTAGAGGTCCTGCTCCCACAAAGAGCCAGCATGTGTAGCCTGGGCAATGTGATGTTCACCTTACTTCCCAGGAACCTCTGAGGCACATCTGCAGCCACCTGAGGGCTCCTGGGGTGACCTTCAGAGAGAAGGCCCCCAGGGAGCAGGAGCCATGGCTAGGAGCAGCTCCACTAGGCCAGTTCTCCCTACAGCTCAGTACTTGGTGCCTCTTTGCCAAGAGCAGTTACCGGATATGAATCCTATTTGGCAAAGAGTTCTAACTATGATCACACCTTGGGTTCCAACTCAGCTCTGGCCTTCAGCAAACCTTAATATGCCACAGGTGGCTCAGAGAAAGGCTAGCCAGGTTCCTCCAGTGAAAACTCTTTGCTTCTGAATTATCCAATATTTTAAACCTTTACCTTATTCACTTAATTCCAGGCAATATTCATAGGCACATATATAGCAAATAGAATTTAAAATATTCTTGTTTATCAACTCCAGAGAAATGGAATATTCCTGTCATTATTCTAACAAACACTGTGCAACATCTACCGAATGCTGGGCCCTCTCCTAGTCCTGGGATGCAGCAGCACACAGCACAGCTCTCGCTCTCCTGCAGCTCTTCATCACCTAAGAGGGAGTGAAAGACAGTGACCCACAGGAAGAAGCACTCTGGTGCCAGGAGCCGGCATGAGGGATCCTGCCCACGGCAAAGGTCATGAGGAAGAGACCCGACAGGCAAAGGCAGGTCGGATCTCGAGGGAACCTCCCTGGACCAACTCGAGCATCTACCCCAAAACCAGAATCTGTCTGCCTTACTATATTATGCCTTTCACCAACTCCTCTGACATTAACAGGGGCTGTGCCCCCACCACCTTTTCTGGAAAAAGTTAATTTAGAGCTTTTAGATAATAAGTCTCCTGGGCATAATAAGAGTGTTTCAAACCAAAAACCCCTCTGATGGCTTTCTCACCGCCTGACAGGTTTACCTGGACTCTCATGAATGTGATTGTTTACAGCCTCCAGACTGCCAGAGGCACAGGAAGCTTAAAATATCCTAGAAATGTAAGGCCTTCCAAGGAGTCAATATCATTAGAATAGAACTGATTAAGGGTTTCATTGTTGACCCAATGGCTTGCTGCCAAGTTTTCATATCTTTTATTTGTTGATATAGTTGGTATGATGATATAGTTCATATATGTTGATATAGTTGATATAGTTGACAGAAATGGTATGGACCTAAAAGAAGCAGAAGATATTAAGAAGAGATGGCAAGAACACACAGAAGAACTGTACAAAAAAGATCTTCATGACCCGGATAATATCGATGGTGTGATCACTCATCTAGAGCCAGACATCCTGGAATGTGAGTCAAGTGGGCCTTAGAAAGCATCACTAAAAACAAAGCTAGTCGAGGTAATGGAATTCCAGTAGAGCTATTTCAAATCCTGAAAGATGATGCTGTGAAAGTGCTGCACTCAATATGCCAGCCAATTTGGAAAACTCAGCAGTGGCCACAGGACTGGAAAAGGTCAGTTTTCATTCCAATCCCAAACAAAGGCAATGCCAGAAAATGCTCAAACTACTGCACAATTGCACTCAACTCACGCGATAGTAAAGTAATGCTCAAAATTCTCCAAAATAGGCTTCAGCAATACGTGAACCGTGAACTTCTGATGTTCAGGCTGGTTTTAGAAAAGGCAGAGGAACCAGAGATCAAATTGCCAACATCTGCTGGATCATGGAAAAAGAAAGAGAGTTCCAAAAGAACATCTGTTTCTGCTTTATTGACTATGCCAAAGCCTTTGACTATGTGGATCACAATAAACTTTGGAAAATTCTGAAAGAGATGGAAATATCAGACTACTTAACCTGCCTCTTGAGAAATCTGTATGCAGGTCGGGAAGCAACAGTTAGAACTGGACATGGAACAACAGACTGGTTCCAAATAGGAAAAGGAGTATGTCAAGGCAGTATACTGTCACCCTGCTTATTTAACTTCTATGCAGAGTACATCATGAGAAACATTGGGCTGGAAGAAACACAAGTTGGAATCAAGATTGCCAGGAGAAATATCAATAACCTCAGATATGCAGATGACACTACCCTTATGGCAGAAAGTGAAGAGGAACTAAAAGCCTCTTGATGAAAGTGAAAGAGTAGAATGAAAAAGTTGGCTTAAAGCTCAACATTCAGAAAACTAAGGTCATGGCATCTGGTCCCATCACTTCATGGCAAATAGATGGAGAAACAGTGGAAACAGTGTCAGACTTGATTTCAGGGGGCTCCAAAATCACTGCAGATGGTGACTGCAGCCATGAAATTAAAAGACACTTAGTCCTTGGAAGAAAAGTTATGACCAACCTAGATAACATATTCAAAAGCAGAGACATTACTTTGCCAACTAAGGTCCATCTAGTCGAGGCTATGGGTTTTCCAGTAGTCATGTATGGATGTAAGAGTTGGACTGTGAAGAAGACTGAGCACCGAAGAATTGATGCTTGTGAACTGTGGTGTTGGAGAAGACTCTTGAGAGTCGCTTGGACTGCAAGGAGATCCAACCAGTCCATTCTGAAGGAGATCAACCCTGGGTGTTCTTTGGAAGGAATGATGCTGAAGCTGAAACTCTAGTACTTTGGCCACCTCATGCGAAGAGTGGACTCATTGGAAAAGATTCTGATGCTGGGAGGGATTGGGGGCAGGATGAGAAGGGGACGACTGAGGATGAGATGGCTGGATGACATAATTGACTCGATGGACACAAGTCTGAGTGAACTCTGGGAGACGGTGATGGACAGGGAGGCCTGGCATGCTGTGATTCATGGGGTCGCAAAGAGTTGGACACGACTGAGCGACTGAACTGAACTGAAAGTTGGTATGTAAAAAAAAACAGGTAGTAGCACTGGCATTAGCAACAGTAGATCTTTGAGTTAAGTACTTTCTTTGTTATAACCCACTGCATCTTTGTTCTACAAGAACATAACTTTATTTAGTACTTTGAGGGTGATGCAGATTAAAGAAAAAACACTTCAAGGGAAAATGAGTTTTCTGGTTGATAGACATTTATCTGGGAAAAGACCCATAAAAATGTTAACAGGCCTCTTGGCCAGAAGATAATATAAATCACCTGAGACCTTCTGTATAAGGGAATATATGCAAAAAGAAAGCCTGGTCTCAATAAGGGTAAAGACTGCTGCCCCTGAATAACTCTGCATATTGCATTATTTCTTTATGTACAACTTGAGGACTGGAAAAGGTCAGTTTTCATTCCAATCCCAAAGAAAGGCAATGCCAAAGAATGCTCAAACTACCACACAGTTCCACTCAACTCACATGCTAGTAAAGTAATGATCAAAATTCTCCAAAATAGGCTTCAGCAATACGTGAACCGTGAACTCCTGATGTTCAAGCTGGTTTTAGAAAAGGCAGAGGAACCAGAGATCAAATTGCCAAAATCTGCTGGATCATGGAAAAAGCAAGAGAGTTCCAGAAAAACCTCTATTTCTGCTTTATTGACTATGCCAAAGCCTTTGACTGTGTGGATCACAATAAACTGTGGAAAATTCTGAAAAAGATGGGAATACCAGACCACCTAACCTGCCTTTTGAGAAATCTGTATGCAGGTCAGGAAGCAACAGTTAGAAATGGACATGGAACAACAGACTGGTTCAAATAGGAAAAGGAGTACGTTGAAGCTGTATACTGTCACCCTGTTTATTTAACTTCTATGCAGAGTACATCATGAGAAACGCTGGACTAGAAAAAACACAAGCTGGAATCAAGATTTCTGGGAGAAATATCAATAACCTGAGATATGCAGATGATACCACCCTTATGGCAGAAAGTGAAGAAGAACTAAAGAGCCTCTTGATGAAAGTGAAAGAGGAAACTGAAAAAGTTGGCCTAAAGCTCAACATTCAGAAAACCAAGATCATGGCATCTGGTCCCATCACTTCATGGCAAATAGATGATGGAGAAACAGTGGAAACAGTTTCAGACTTTATTTTATTTTGGGGGACTCCAAAATCATGGCAGATAGTGACTGCAGCCATGAAATTAAAAGACTCTTACTCCTTGGAAGAAAAGTTATGACCAACCTAGATAGTATATTCAAAAGCAGAGACATTACTTTGCCGACTAAGGTCCGTCTAGTCAAGGCTATGGTTTTTCCTGTGGTCATGTATGGATGTGAGAGTTGGACTGTGAAGAAGGCTGAGCACTGAAGAATTGATGCTTTTGCACTGTGGTGTTGGAGAAGACTCTTGAGAGTCCCTTGGACTGCAAGGAGATCCAACCAGTCCATTCTAAAGGAGATCAGCCCTGGGATTTCTTTGGAAGGAATGATGATAAAGCTGAAACTCCAGTACTTTGGCCACCTCATGTGAAGAGTTGACTCACTGGAAAAGACTCTGATGCTGGGAAGGATTAGGGGCAAGAGGAGAAGGGGATGACTGAGGATGAGATGGCTGGATGGCATCACTGACTCGATGAACTTGAGTCTGAGTGAACTCCGGGAGATGGTGATGGACAGGGAGGCCTGGAGTGCTGCGATCCATGGGGTCGCAGAGAGTCGGACACGACTAAGCAACTGAACTGAACTGAACTGGGGTATATAAGCTGCCTTTGAAAATAAAGTTATGGGTCTTGCACCAATGCTTGGCTCCCCCATGTCGTTCTTTTCTTATTCTCCCTTTTCAGGCTGAATTCTCATCTCAGAGCATAGAGTCTCGTCGTGTCTACTTATTTACCTGGGCTTCTAAGACCCACGCGAGAGGGACCCCAAGGTGGGGCACCTTCCGCTATTCAAGCGGGTGCCTGTGGCCTATGTAGATCATGCAAATCCCTTGTCTTGGGGCTTTATTGGCTTTCTATGTAAACCAAGGAATACAGCCTCTTTTCTCCTCTTTTTCTCCACTACACTATTCTTTCCTAATTTCTCTTTATTATCTCTAAATAAATAAATCTCTCCTCGCTGACACCGTCCGTGCTTCAAATTCCCTGGATCCACTGTGGCTGGACCCCGAACTCTGGGCAAAGATGAAGCAGGGGGAGAAGACAGAGGGCCATGGTGGGAGGAGTGGAGGGCAGCATGCTTTGAAATAAGGGCTCAAGATATGGTGAAATCTGTGCCCTGTGATACTTGAAGACACCTGAGGATGAGGGAATGAATCATGCAACCACTGGCGGAGGGCACCACACAGAGAGGCTCTGCAGTATAAGCAAATTTGATCTAGTCAAGAAGCAGACAGGAGGCGCTGAGGAAGGAAAGGCAGGGATAAGTCCACAGAGGCAGTGTGGGGCTGGTTGTGCAACTGGCCCAGAGATTGTGGCTCGAAAGGGCTTGGCTTTTCCTCTGGAGAGGTGATGTTGGGAACAGAACAGACACTCAAGAGTAGAAAGAGACTGCAAAAATGGATGGACATAAAGACTGTCATACTGAGTGAAACAAGTCAGACAGAGAAGCAGAAATACCTCATGACATCTGTTATACAGGGAATCGGAAAAGACATGATACAAAGGAATTAATTTACAAAACAGAAACAAACTCACTGACTTAAGAGAATGAAACTTTGCTTGCCCAGGTTGGATAGGGGGCAAGGATAGTCAGGCAGTTTCAGATGGACAGATGCACACTGTTAAGTTTAAAACAGATTATCAACAAAGACCAACTGTAGAGCACGAGAAACTTTATTCAGTGTCATGTGGCAGCCTAGATGGGAGGAGAATTTTGGAAAGAATAGATGCATGTATATATGTGTGTGTGTGTGTGTGTGTGTGTGTGTATATATATATATATATATATATATATATATGTTATATATATATATATACATCTAAGTGCCTTTGTTGTTGACCTGAAACTATCATAACATTGTTAATTGGTTATACTCCAATACAAAAGAAAAAATTAAAAGAAAAAGAGGGACTTCCCTGGCGGTCCAGGGGTTAAGAATCCACCTTGCAACACAAGGGACATGGGTTCAATCCCTGGTCAGGGAACTAAGATCCCACATGCAGCAGAGAAACTCAGCCCGCAGGTCATAACTACTGAGCCCATGCTCCACAACTAGAGAACCTGTGTGCCACAATGAAAGACCTCACATGACAAAAGGAAGATCCTATGTGACACAACTAAGATTCAACACAGTCAAATAATAAACAAATAAATATTTTAAAAGAGATTACAGAAAATATTTCTGTATAGAATGAGGTGCTATCAAAGTCACAAGTTGGCAGTTCTTGATCAAGAAAAAAACAGAAATTTCTGGACCAGCAATAGATGACATTTCAGGGCTCCAGACATGGATTGCCGGAAGGAGCCCAACAAAAGTCACTGACCAAGATCAAGGACACAGTGATAACAGCAGGGCAGGAGCCACCAGAGACCCTGACCAGGGCCTCAAGGCTCATGCTTTGCCCTGCCTGGAACTTACTCTCTGTGAGACCATTCACTAAGCACTGAGCTTCCTGAAGACCGATAAAGTCCACACCAGCCAGTCTTCAAGGTCACAGTTGTTCTGACAGCCTGTCACAGGCCAGCATTTATGAGGCCTAATCTGGGAGCACTTTTGCCCTTTTGGTCAACCTGGGGATTTTCAGTTGTTAAGCTCCCTGAGTCAGCTGCCCCTCCCACAGAGCCCTCCAGCGGGGAGGAGGCTGAGCCAGTGCCCTCTGTGGACTCAAGGACTAGCATCTTGCCAACACACACAGCTCCTCCTGTGCAGCCCCAGGCAACTTCACACTGTGGCCTGAAAAAAGGAAGCATGCGACACAGGACCCCTGGGAGTGAGGACAAGCACAAGTATAAAAGGGCTCCAGGAGCCAAGGGAGCACCTGCCACCGGCACCATGAAAAAAAGGAAGCATGCGACACAGGACCCCTGGGAGTGAGGACAAGCACAAGTATAAAAGGGCTCCAGGAGCCTAGGGAGCACCTGCCACCGGCACCATGACGCGGGCTGGAGCTCTCCTGCTGCTCTGCGCTGCCTTGCTCCTCATCATGGGCGGAAGTGAGTGGCTGTGACCTGGACTCCCGAGGGTTCTGATACCTTCCCAGGGCAGCACTGAGCCTCTCGGGAGCGGGAAGGGAATTGGGTGTTCTGATGAGTGCCTACAGGGAGTGTCCCCTTCTCTTTCTGTTTCAGAGTGTGATGACATCTGCCCAGCCTTGAGGGGACAGCATCAACCTGTTCATATCGGGAAGACATGAGGCCTATATTGAACAAGTTGAAAAGTATAGCAAAACCTCTGATGTACTGGAAACTGCTGATACCCTAAAGAGCTATGCTGATAAGAGTTTGACAGCCGAGGATAAGCAGGATGCTTTCAGTGCTCTGGTGGGTCAGGCTGTGTGTGAATGTGCCTGTGGGGCCTGTGTGGGGGTGGGGATGTCAGGGACCTGCTCAGGGCTCTGGGAAGTGGGGGGGATCATATCCTCTCCACCCTGGCCCTTCCCCGGGAAACTAAGAGCAAAAACGTCCTCATGAATGAGGAGGCAGAGAGGATGTGGCCGACACCCACAGTGTGAGAAAGGATCCTGCAGGAAAACTCAGTCCAGCCCTGGAGCTCTTGAGCTGGCCCTGACTGCTCAAGAGCCCTGGAGCTCTTGAGCTGGCCCTGACTGCTCAGCTCTGCCTGGTCACAGGCCTGCAATGTTCTGGGCCCTCCTGACGCTGTGGTGCCACCTGCCTTTGGAGTTAGGCCCTCAGCACTGGCCTCCCTAACTCCAACCTCTCCAGCACACGAACCTGAATCTGCTGGAATCCATTAGCACTGAGTCCTTCCCTTCTCCAAACATCAGTTCTTGCCCTTACTGCCTGAACGCCTTCTCTATTCCACCTAAACCCAACATTTCTCCTTGTTCCCTGGACCCCAAAGGGGAATTTATGCCTCACATGCCCTAAGAGGAATCTTTTTCCTAAAGCTGCCCTCCTGCCCTCCCCAGGCCTGGGATGCCTTGAGGATCAGAGTCAATCCTCTAGAAATAGACAGCAGCCCCAGCTCACCACAAAGAGAGAAAGCCCATGGTCTGTGATGAAGACACAGTACAGTCCAAAATATATATATATATATATCAACAACCATCAAAATTAGGATCTCTAAAAAATCAAAACAGTTGAGAAACCTGTATCACTTTTGAAGAAAAGAAATAAGACAGGGCGGTCCTAAGATGGTGGAGGAATAGGATGGGGAGACCAATTTCTCTCCCACAAATTCATCAAAAGAACATTTAAACTCTGAGTAAATTCTACAAAATAACTTCGGAATGCTGGCAGAGGACATCAGGCACCCAGAAAAGCAGCCCATTGTCTTCTAAAGGAGAAAAAAAAATAAAAATAAAAAAATAAAGGTCACTGTAAACTAAAAAAGAAAGAAAGAAAGAAGACACAAATTACAATAAAGAAGAGATGTCTTTATTGGTTCCACATACATAAAAATAAGGAGAAAACATTATGAACAAATTATGCCAATTAATTGGATGGCTTAGGTGAAATGGACAACTTTCTTAATGATAAAAATTATTAAAAGTGACTCAATGCAAAAGGAAAGATAAATTTTAATTAAACCATCACAAATAAAAAGTTCTAGGCCCATAGATCTATAGTGGTGAATGTCATAAAATATTAAAGAAATAAAACTATCCTCTATAAATGCTTTAAAAAATGAATGCCAAACAAACCTTCCTAACTCATCTGTTGAGGTCAATATTCTCTTCATCATGTTTTCAGGAAAAAGATATTACAAGAAAAGTATAAATTCATACCCTTTGTAAAAATATACTAACAAAATATTAGGAATTCAAATCCAGCAACATATAGAGAAGTGGCACATAAAGACAGAGTACTGTTTATCCAAGGAATACATGATTCATTTAACATTCAAAGTCAATCAAGGTAATCCACCATATTAACAGAATAAGGTAGAAGAGTCTTATGATCACCTCAGTTGAAGCTGAAAATATGTCTGACATAGTCAAAATATTCATAATAAAACATATCCATAAACTAAGATAAAAAGAAAGTTCTTCAACATTATGAGCTACACCTACAAAAGACATAATAATGCAGGGGACACAGGTGGGATCCCTGGTTCAGGAGGACTCCACATGCCATGGACAACTAAGCTCATGTGCCACAACGACTGATCCCAAACTCCAGAGCCCACAAGCCACAACTAATGAGCCCATGCACCACAACTACTGAGGCCCACACACCCTACAATTGACATAAAAGTTAATGGTGAAATATTGAATGCCTTCCCCCTAAAACTGAGACAAAAGCTAAGATGCCTACTTTCATGAATTTTCTGGAACTGGAAGTACTGAGCAATGAAGCAAAAGAATGAAAAAGAAACACACACTGAAAAGGTGGAGGTAAAAGTGTACAAAAAAACATCAAAACATGCAGAAAAGAAGCTGATGGGCAGATTAATGGATAAGGAACTTGTGGTACATTTACAAAATGGAATATTACTCAGCTATAAAAAGGAACACATTAAATCAGTTCTAATGAGATGGATAAACCTGAAGCCTATTATACAGAGTGAAGTAAGTCAGAAAGAGAAAGACAAATACTTTATATTAATGCATACATATGGAATTTAGAAAGATGGTACCAACAATCCTACGTGCAGGGCAGCAAAGGAGACACAAACACAAAGAACAGACTTGGACCCAGTGGGAGAAGGGGAGAGAACAGCATTGAAATATACACATTACCGTATGTAAAACAGATGACCACTGCAAATTTGATGCATGAAGCAAGGCACACAAAGCTGGCTGTCTGGGACAACCTAGAGAAACAGGATGGGGAAGGGGGAGGGAAAGGGGTTCAGGATGGGGGGACACATGTATACCTATGGCTGATTCATGTTGATGTGTGGCAAAAAAGTTACAATATTATAAAATAATTATCTTCCAGTTAAAATAAATATATTAATTAAAAAATAAACATAATTAAGCCTTTCAGTACAACAGCAATAAAAGAAAACTTCCTCAATCTAATAAAAGTCATCAAAAATAACAAGGAAGACTTCAGCTAACATGGCATTTAATAAACAAAGACCAAATTTTTCCCCCAAGATTAAGAATAAGCAAAGATACTAACGCATATATATATATAATTTAGAAAGATGGTAACAATAACCCTATACGCGAGACAGCAAAAGAGACACAGATGTAAATAACAGTCTTTTGGACTCTGTGGGAGAGGGCGAGGATGGGATGATTTGGGAGAATGGCACTGAAACATGTATATTATCATATGTGAAATTAATCGCCCATCCAGGTTTGATGCGTAAGACAGGGTGCTCAGGGCTGGTGCACTGGGATGACCCAGAGGGATGGGATGGGGAGGGAGGTGGGATGGGGGGTTCAGGATGGGGAACACGTACATCCATGGTGGATTCATGTCAATGTATGGCAAAACCACTACAATATTGTAAAGTAATTAGCCTCCAGTTAAAATAAATAAATTTATATTAAAAAAGAATAAGCAAAGAGGCCTGTTTTTCTATTTCTGTTCAACATTGGACTGGAGACTCTCACAACTGAAAAACAGCAAGAAAAAAAATGAAAACGAAGTACAGTTGGAAGGGAAGGAATCAAACTCTCTTCATTCACAGAAAATATTAAATATACAGAGCAAATTATAATATACATAGAAAATCCTAAAAATCTACAAAAACGTCATTATCTATATAAGTGATTTGAAGATATTGCAAAGTACAAGTTAAGTGTACAAGCAAATACAAAAAGTCAAAATACAAGCAAAGTAAAAATTAAGCACATTTGGAGAACAAGATGGCAGAGGAGTATGTGGACATGGAGTACATCTCTCTCCACAGATACATCAGGAATACACCTTCAGACACAGAAGTGCTTGCAGATGCACCAGCTGAGAGCAGACAGGAGTACCTGAACCACTGGAAAAGAATATACAGAATCACGCAAAACTTGGTAGGATGAAGGAATTAGAGGGGAAAGTTCTTTGGGGAGACACATGCTAGCTCAGGTGAGCAGCCATAGGTAGCTAGAAGCCTCCACAGGAGTCTCAGGCACCAGAACACCACAAGGGAATTTCTGGCTTGTAGGCACTGAGACCATGTCAGTAGAAACGGAGCTCTAAGCCAGAGCAATGGCATCGAAGTGTGATAAAAAGGAGGTGATGTGACCACAGGCCATAAATGTTATATAGCCAGGGAGCCCCTTCCTGAGAAGAGACTTAAAACAGGGGCTTTTTCCGTATTCCTTAAACAGAACTGACGTGACTCCTAGAGGTGTGGGAGCTAGGAAATGCTGCCTTTCCTGCCAAAGAAGGAAATGCTGTCTTTCCTCCAATGCTAACTCCTCTCACTAAAAAGTAATCACATAGGTCAAAACACTTGGCCTACTGCACTGATGCCAGTCCCCTATTGTGTGCAAGCTGACTGGCATGATATGGGTATATTCGGTAGCAGAAGAGGCTGGATGTGCAGGCGGACTGCACTTGCATATTACAGGTGCTGTAGGCTGGAGCAAAGGTTTATGTGCTTCTTTGTTTATAGCTCTTGTCTGTCACATATCCCATGACTGCATGATTTATTACTATGTGGCATACTGCACTACGCATGTGAGCGGGCAAGGCAGAGTGGGGGTCAGGGAAGTAATAATTATCAAGAATTTCAGAACCAAAAACTTGAAAATGAGTCCCGCCTCACTGAAGCAATCCTGGATTTTTCCTATGGCAGCTTTTACTGAATCAGTAGCACTGACCACATCCAGGAATAGGTCCAACAGTGCCCTGTTTCCAAAGGACATTGTGCTAAATAAACACACCATAAAACACAGGGCAGGCTTCTGCTAAATGTAGAGACAGAAAACACCCTGTCAAAAGAATCACCAGGTCAGAAGGTTCATTTCCCACTGCTTGATAGGAACTCACACATCCAAAGCTTCCAGACTCACCTCCCACAGAGACCCACCCTCTCCCAGGACTCCTTACATCCCAGACAGAAAACCTCCCCTATGAGGCACTCCCAGTAAGGAGAGTAGCAAGAAGGGTGAGGCCTGGAGACCCCTCTGCCCTTGACCACCATCCCCAGGCATATCAGTCTGCTTCCTCCCTTCCAATGAGCACCACTACACCCAACAAACTATCCCTCAAGGTGTGCACAGCTAATGACCCTTCCAATTCCACACCACCCATTGCATTCAAAGACTGAAAACCTCAAGAGTTTCTACAGGACTCCTGATCTGCCACCTGCCCTGTGAATCTGCCCCTCAAAGCAGCTTGGACAGGACTGGGAAGGATGTAGTGAGACAGCATGGGGCAAGGGTCAGGAGGGCCAACTGGACCCTCCTTCCTACCCTCACGTATCTCAAAGGCGAGCTCTCTAGTTACCCTCAAGGCCAGCACAAGTAGTGCTCCCTTCATGGAAGCAGCAGACTGAGTGATCTGCTCAGAGCAGGGTTTCTGCCGCTTCGTGAACCACTAGCTCCCTGACCCCAGCCCACATCCCTCCCAGGAGCTCCACAGGCCTGTCTGCACAGGCGGTTCTCTCAGCCCTTCATGTGTCTACTGTGGGAAGCCCTTACTCTGAGAGCAGAACTCCTGGAGAACTTGTGGTAGTATCTTTCCAAAGACCAAGTGGAGCTGACATTTCTAAGTGACTCCATTTGGAGCCAAGTGCTCTGTTGTTCCAGCCCCAACTGGGACACCTGTTTCCCTGGTCATCCTTCCCCCAACTTATCCTGGCTTCAAGGTCAGCACTCTCCCAGACCGAGTAGATGGAATCACAGGAGGCCCAAGGACAGGTCTACACCACTACCAGGTAGAAAAAAAGGTCATCTAGAATCCTTCCTTTTTCCCCAAGTTTAAGTCCTGGAGATAAGAATGCAGCACTGGGTGTTCCTGTAGTCCCCAAATATCTTAACATCTGCAGTCTCCAGACTGGGCCCCAGGCACTAGTGGACAGCAGCCTTGGACTCCAAATCATTCCGACCTGGGAACTCTCAGGACTTGAGGCCATGTGGATTTTCTCAGGTGCTGCTAATTCTGTAACAACAGATCACACCACCAGCTTTTCTCAAACCCTTAAGGGAGCAAGTTTCTGGTACATTCTTGATGCCCAGGGTCTCCAGTCTTGGCACTTTTCTTGGTTGTCCCACCCTCCTCCATAAGTGAACCTAGTCTCAAGAAGTGCTTGGACTGTAGTCTATCCAGAAACTCAGAGAGAAGCTGTAAAGTTGTGGCGTTTGCCTCCTGTGTCAGAGACTCTGAGGTCCTCAGCTCTAGAGGACACTGGAGATAGGAGGTCTAAGGCCCAGAGGCCTGGGTCCACCAGAGGTGCCACTCTGTGCGTGAAAACTCTCTCAAGAGCCTAAGTCAACCTTCCACACTAGAAAAACAGTTTGTTGGCACAAACAAGATAAGATGGACCTTGAAAACTCTAGAAGTTTAAGAAAGCTCCCAATTGCCAAATTGGAAACAGTTTGAAGACAAAATAACAGAATTAGATGATAACCCAAAGTATAAAGTAATATGTATGAGTCCGTACTCATAAATGACTGAATAAACAGATGTGGGAGAAGAAACAACCATTCCTTAAAGAAACATCCTGAATAACACAGATAGATCATCCCTGCAAGGAGGGGGAAATTACTGCCATGATCAACTGATGTGGGCTAGCCTTAGTAACTTATTTCCAAAGAGAAGAGGAGGGGAAGGGGAAAAACAGTGCAGAAACTGGACAAACACAACATAATGAACTAATCAAGAGTGATATTCCCAGTGGTAAGACCCTCTGCTGTCACGTGTACCCTGAGATAATGGGACAGGAAGGGTGATTCATCTCTGTGGTGTTTTCCTCAAGACCAAAAATCTGAAGCCTACTCTACATTATGAAAACAACAGCAGCCATATTCAGCTTGGAGGGCCTTCTACCATTCCTGGCCAGTGCTCCTCAGGACTGCCAAGGCCATAACAGAACAGGAGAGAATGAGTAACTCCACAGAGCAGAGGACACGGGGGACACATGACAGCGAATGCAGCGTGTATAGGATATAGATTAGATCGTGGAACTCAAAGTGACATTAATGGACAACCTGGTTAAAACCAAATATAGTGTGAGGTTTATTCAGTTCAGTCACTCAGTCGTGTCTGACTCTTTGCGACCCCATGAACTGTACCACGCCAGGCCTCCCTGTCCATCAACAACTCCCAGAGTTCACTCAGACTCATGTCCATTGAGTCAGTGATGCCATCCAGCCATCTCATCCTCTGTCGTCCCCTCCTCCTCCTGCCCCCAATCCCTCCCAGCACCAAATTCTTTTCTAATGAGTCAGCTCTCCGCATGAGGTGCCCAAAGTACTGGAGTTCCAGCTTTAGCATAAGTCCTTCCAAAGAACACCCAGGACTGATCTCCTTTAGAACGGACTGGTTGGATCTCCTTGCAGTCCAAGGGACTCTCAAGAGTCTTCTCCAACACCACAGTTCAAAAGCATCAGTTCTTCGGTGCTCAGCTTTCTTCACAGTCCAACTCTCACATCCATACATGACCACTAGAAAAACCATAGCCTTGACTAGACGGACATTTGTTGGCAAAGTAATGTCTCTGCTTATTAATATGCTATCTAGGTTCATAATTTCCTTCCAAGGAGTAAGCATCTTTTAATTTCATGGCTGCAGTCACCATCTGCAGTGATTTTGGAGCCCCCAAAAATGAAGTCTGACACTGTTTCCACTGTTTCCCCATCTATTTCCCATGAAGTGATGGGACCGGATGCCATGATCTTTGTTTTCTGAATGTTGAGCTTTAAGCCAACTTTTTCACTCTCCTCTTTCTCTTTTATCAAGAGGATTTTTAGTTCCTCTTCACTTTCTGCCATAAGGGTGGTGTCTTAGTAATCATCTAACATTGTTTCTCAGTTTTGAGAAATATTTTTAACTTTTCAATAAATCAAAAATTATCCCAAATTAAAATTTTATTTTATAAACAGCTTGCATAAGAAAAGGGTGACGTGTGCTGCATTCCTCCACTGAACCTGACCAGCTCTTCACCCTGATGTCACTAAATGTCCCCACAGTCTGGGGTTATCTCAGAGGATCCTGTGGCACACTCAGAAGGGCCCTGGGCTGGATCCACAGCAGCCACCTGTGTTACTCAGCACTCTAGGCCTTGGCTCCTCTCCTCATAGTGCTGCAGAGGGCACTGTGGGCAGTCAGTGTCTTCTGAAGGACAGGAGGCATGGGATACATGGGAAAGAGTCCCACCACACGGAAGTCCTGCTGCCACAGACAAAGAGCCAGCATGTGCAGCCTGGGCCTTGTGGTGTTCACCTTCCTGCCCAGGAACCTCTGAGACACATCTGCAGCCACCTGAGCCCCCTCATGGGGTGACCTTCCGAGAGGTGGCCCCCAGGGAGCAGGAGCCATGATGAGACGAGGCTCCATGGAGGTCAGCTGACACTGCAGCTCAGTACTTGGTGCCTCTTTGCCAAAAGCAGTTACTGGATGTGAATCTTATTTGGTAAAGGGTCTGACTATGAGCATGCCTTGTTTCCCAAGTCAGTTCTGGCCCTCAGCAAACCTTATTTCGCCACAGGTGACCCAGAGAAAGTTCAGTCAGATGCTTTAAGAGAAAAACTACTTGATTCTGCTAGCCAGAAAGTCATAGAGAGATGGAAGCAAGCTTTGGGTGCCAAGACAGAAATAACAGGACGGAGCCAAGCCCCAAAGGAAAGGCCCTAGATCTAGCAGTAGCAGAAGTCATTAATGCAATAAGAGCTCATGGATAAATGCACTGCTTTAGTGTTACCATCATAACGAGGAAGTTTCTTTGCAGTCTCTTACAAAGTAATGTATAACAGTGACTACTAGTCCAAAGGTATAATACATTTATAATCATCCTTAAGCTGGCCATGCTCATGGAATCAGAACACAGGATACCCAGCTGGGGTCTCAAACACAGGCTTCTGAAGGGGTCCACATGGAATGGGAAAATCTTCCTTTATGTGCCCCAAGGGGGGTAACCCCAGAAAGCTACAGGACTCAGAAGATCCTGAGGAGCACTCAAAAGACAAAAGAGTTGACAGAAACACAGCTTACACGCTGAAAGAAAGCAAAGAAAACACACACATGGATTTATCATGTCCATTCCCAGATTACTGAGGTAACTGCAAACTCACTACTTTGGATAGACAAATATGCCCCACTTGTAAAGCCTGCAAAACTGCACACAGCCTCCTGTATCCAGGCAGCCGGGGTACAGAAACTAGCATGGTCAACACAACACAGCCAGGTGAAGAGGCCCTGCTGATGACAGCAGGGCAAGGGCAAGCCCAGATACCAGGACAGCATCACTGCCTCCACCACAAAGGCAGCTCTGAGCAGACACACAGGACTGGCCCAGTTTCAGGAGCATCTTCCATGCTAAATCCATGAGGATACAGCCCATCCTACATTCTTTCAGGAGAGGCACAGAAGGAATAATAATGAATCAGAGAAATACCAAAATGATTTTGGCCTAGCTGTTCAAGGGAAAATATTAGAGCAAAGCCCTAAAAGATTTCTGAGGTAGCCCAGAACTAAGAGCAACCCTGATGAGACTTCCCTGGTGGTCCAGTGGTGAAGAATCCATCTTCCAATACAGGAGACACTGATTGGATCTCTGGGTGGGAAACTAAGATGCCACATGTCATAATGTAACCCAAACTCCTGTGCCACAACTAAAGAGAAGACTGAGCGCTGCAACAAAAGATCCCACATGCTGCCACTACAAAGATCCTGTGTACCACAACGAAGCCCCAGCGGAGCTGAGCATAAATAAATAAATAGATATAAAGAAGAGCGAGACAGTAACGGTGCTTGCTTCAGCAGCACATATACTAAAACTGTAACAACACAAAGAGGATAGCATGGCCCCTGCACAAGAATGACATCCAGATTTGTGAAGCATTCAATATTTTCTCATGTGTATAATAGACAACTAGCAAGAAGCTGCTATATAGCACTGAGAGCCCAGCCTAGCTCTCTAACACTCTAGAGGGTTGGACTTCAGGAGGAGAGGTTCAAGAAGAAAATGCTATCTATGTATGTATAAAAGATTTTCAAAACCAAAATAATCACAATGGTGTGATCACTCAACTAGAGCCAGACATCCTGGAATGTGAACTCAAGAGGGCCTTAGAAAGCATCACTACAAACAAAGCTAGTGGAGGTGATGGAATTCCAGTGGAACTATTTCAAATCCTGAAAGAAGATGCTGTGGAAGTGCTGCACTCAATATGCCAGCCAATTTGGAAAACTCAGCAGTGGCCACAGGACTGGAAAAGGTCAGTTTTCATTCCAATCTCAAAGAAAGGCAATGCAAAGAATGCTCAACTACCACACAATTGCACTCATCTCACACGCCAGTAAAGCAATGCTCAAAATACTCCAAGCCAGGCTTCAGCAATACGTGAACTGTAAACTTCCAGATGTTCAACCTGGTTTTAGAAAAGGCAGAGGAACCAGAGATCAAATTGCCAGCATCTGCTGGATCATCAAAAAAACAAGAGAGTTCCAGAAAAACATCCATTTCTGCTTTATTGACTATGCCAAAGCCTTTGACTATGTGGATTACAATAAACTATGGAAAATTCTGAAACAGATGGGAATACCAGGCCACCTGACCTGCCTCTGGAGAAACCTGTATGCAGGTCAGGAAGCAACAGATAGAACTGGACATGGAACAACAGACTGGTTCCAAATAGGAAAAGGAGTACGTCAAGGCTGTATATTGCCACCCTGCTTATTTACCTTATATGCAGAGCACAGCATGAGACGCTCAGGGCTGGAAGAAGCACAAGCTGGAATCAAGATTGCCGGGAGAAATATCAATAACCTCAGATATGCAGATGACACCACCCTTATGGCAGAAAGTGAAGAGGAACTAAAAGCCTCTTGATAAAAGTGAAAGAGGAGAGTGAAAAAGTTGGCTTAAAGCTCAACATTCAGAAAACTAAGATCATGGCATCTGGTCCCATCACTTCATGGCAAATAGATGGGGAAACAGTGGAAACAGTGTCAGACTTGATTTTGGGGGGCTCCCAAATCACTGCAGATGGTGACTGCAGCCATGGAATTAAAAGATGCTTACTCCTTGGAAGGAAAGTTATGACCAACCAAGACAGCATATTGAAAAGCAGACATTACTTCGCCAACAAAGGTCCATTTAGTCAGGCTATGGTTTATCCAGTAGTCATGTATGGATGTGAGAGTTGGACTGTGAAGAAGGCTGAGCACTGAAGAATTGATGCTTTTGAACTGTGGTACTGGAGAAGACTCTTGAGAGTCCCCTGGACTGCAAGGAGATCCAACCAGTCCATTCTGAAGGAGATCAACCCTGGGTGTTCTTTGGAAGGAATGATGCTAAAGCTGAAACTCCAATACTTTGGCCACCACATGAGAAAAGTTGACTCACTGGAAAAGACTCTGATGCTGGGAGGGATTGGGGGCAGGAGGAGAAGGGGACGACAGAGGATGAGATGGCCGGATGGCATCACTGACTCGATGGACATGAGTTTGAGTGAACTCTGGGAGTTAGTGATGGACAGGGAGGCCTGGTGCGGTGCAGTTCATGGGGTCGCAAAGAGTCGGACACGACTGAGTGACTGAACTGAACTGTTGATCACATTACTGCTTTCTTAATTGTTTTGGGTTTATTTTCTTTAGGTCTTTTCCTTCTCTTGTGTTTCTTGCCTAGAGAGTCCCTTTCGCATTTACTGTAAAATCTCTTTGGTGGTGCTGAATTCTCTTAACTTTTGCTTGTCTGGAAAACTTTTGATTTCTCCATCAAATCTGAAGGAGAGTCTTACTGGGAAGAGTATTTTTGGTTGTAGGTTCTTCATCACTTTAAATATATCATGCCATTCTCTACTGGCTGGTAGAATTTATGTTGAGAAATCGTCTGATAGCCTGATGGAATTCCCTTATATACGCTATTTGTCATTTTCCCTTGTTACTTTTAATATTTTGTCTTTAATTTTTGTCAATTTTATAACTATGTGTCTTGGTGTGTTCCTCCTTGGGTTTATCCTACCTGGGTCTCTCTATGAGTCCAGGACTTAGTTGACTACTTCCCTTCCCATATTAGGGAAGTTTTCAGCTATTATCTCTTCAAATATTTTCTCAGATGCTTTCTCTCTTTCTCTTCCTTCTGGGACCTCTATAATGCAAATGTTGGTGTGTTTAATGCTGTCCCAGATGTCTATTATGCTGTCTTCATTTCTTTTCATTTTATTTTTTATATTACATTCTGTGACAGTGATTTTTAGCATTCTGTCTTCCAAGTCATTTATCCATTCTTCTTCCTCAATTATTCTGCTATTGATTCCATCTAGTGTGTTGTTCATCTCTGTTCTTTAGTTCTAGTTCTTCTAGGTTTTGGTAAACACTTCTTACATCTTCTCCATTGATTCCCCAAGATCCTGGATCATTTTCACTATCATTATTCTGAATTCTCTTTCTGGAAGGTTGCCTATCTCCACTTCATTTAGCTATTTTTATGTCCCTTCATCTGGGACATAACTTTCTGCTTTTTCACCCTGGTTAACTTTCTGTAATGTGTTTTTTTTTTTTTTCCTTTTTAAAAATGAATTTTACAAAAATAAAATTATCTAAAATTAAGCCCATGATTGAACTTAAATATCCAGTTCCACCTTCCAGGTTGGGAAAATACAATCCTGGTTGAAATTTCAATGCTTCCATAACTTCAGAATAAACGCAAGGTGCTGACAAGTGTATGTTGCCTTGCCTCCAGGCTAAGTCTTTGTATCCATTGTTAGACAGCCTTCCAAATAGTAATCTCCATGATCAATTGCTGTGAAGGCTTGCTCCACTCTTTCAGTGCAGATACTCTGGGTTTCTTTTATCAGTTAAGTCAGTATTATCTCCCCAACTCACAGCTTCTCCCATGATAGTATTCAAATCAAACCATAAATTTTAAACTGTAATAAAATTAGCAGAAATAGCTTCCAGTAATGTAGTGTGGTTTGTTTTCCTTTTAATATTGTACTTGATTTCCAAAAATAAATTAATCCTGTTGCTGCAGAAAGGAGGAGGCTTTCAGGGGGCTCAATAAAGCTTTAATCCAATTATCTGCTTATGGGTGGGACTGTGCTCCCTCCCAGGTAGTTGTTTGGCCTGAGGTGACCCAGTCCTGGCATATATGGGCTCTATGGTAGGGTTAATGGCCATCTCCAAGAGGGATTATGCCAAGGAAGACCTTCCCAGATTGCTGCTACCAGTGCCCTTGTGGTGAGCCCCTGCTGATCCACACCTCCAGAGGAGGCCCTCCAACACTAGAAAGTAGTTTTGGTTCAGTCTCCTGTGGGGTAACTGCTCTTTGCTCTGGGTCTTGGCATGTGCAAGATTTTGTTTGTGCCCTCCAAGACTGGAGTCTCTGTTTCTTCCAATCTTCTGGAAGTCCTGTAATCAAACCCCGTTGGCCTTCAAGGTCAGATTCCCTGGGGATTCCCAGTCTCACTGTCAGATCCCAAGGATGGGAAGACTGACATGGTGTTCAAAACCTTCACAACAGTGGGAGAATTTCTTTGGTATTATTGTTCTCCAATTTGTGGGTCACCCATCTGATGGGTATGGGATTTGATTTTATCGTGACCGTGCCCCTTCTACCATCTCATTGTGGCTTCTTCTTTGTCTTTGAATATGCAGTGTCTTTTATTGGTGTGTTCCAGCATCTTCCTGTAGACGGTTGTTCAATAGCTAGTTGCAATTTTGATGCTCTTGCAGGAAGAGATGAGTGCATGTCCTTCTACTCTGCCATCTTGAACTAGAAGCCTGGAGAAATGTCTTTTAATTTCATAGCTTCAGTCAACCTCCATAGGGATTTTGGAGCACAAGAAAATAAAATCTGCCACTGTTTTCACTTTTCCTCATCTGTTTGCCATGAAGTGATGGGAGCAGTTGTCAATACCTTAGTTTTTTTGAATGTTCAGTTTTAAGCCAGCTTTCTCACTCTCCTCTTTCACCCTCATCAAGAGGCTCTTTAATTCCTCTTCACTTTCTGCCATTAGAGTGATAACATCTGCATATCTCAGATTGTTATTTCTCCCCCACAATTTTAAATGCTGAGTAGTATTCAACTGTAGGAATGTGGCAAGCTTTGTGTATCTATTCACTGGTTGAAGGACAGTTTTGATAAACAGCTAAATAAAGCTGCAAGAAACATCAGTGGGCAGGATTTTTATTTGAACTTATTTAAATTTTCATTTCTTTTGAGTGTAAACCTAAAGAGGAGATTTCTGGATCATGTGATAACTGTAATACCAATTATATAAGAATAAAATACCTTGAAAATCCTGTAGTGATTTTCACTGCTGCTGCTGCTGCTGCTGCTGCTGTCGCTTCAATCATGTCCGATTCTGTGCGACCCCATAGAAGGCAGCCCACCAAGCTCCCCCCGTCTCTGGGATTCTCCAGGCAAGAATACTGGAGTGAGTTGCCATTTCCTTCTCCAATGCATAAAATGAAAAGTCAAAGTGAAGTTGCTCAGTCATGTCCGACTCTTAGCAACCTCATGGACTGCAGCCTACCAGGCTCCTCCGTCCATGGGATTTTCCAGGCAAGAGTACTGGAGTGGGGTGCCATTAACTAACTGCCATTTGTAAGAGAAAAATTACACATTTATTTGGTTGAAAATTCCCTTTGAATAGTCTATTCATTTATTTAATGTTATTTGCACCTCACAAAAATTTTAGAGCTTTTTAAAAATATTCATTAACAAATATTAACTGAGAGACACATTTGTATATTGCAATAAAAGTGGGCATGGAGATTTACTATCGAAAACTATAAACAAACTTAAAATGAAGCTGGATGATATCATTAAGTAAGTGAACATACTTAAGAAAGGAAAGACACTGAAAGAGGACGCTCTCTGCTATAGGATACAACCCTAAAGATCTTGTAACAGGAGGGAAAGGGGCAGGGCACAACTTTTGGAAAGAATGGCATAGCCCAAGGTACAACATAAAACCTATGCGAATCAAATGGAACCAAGATGGCAGACAAGATTAGACCTTGGTCCTGAATCAACAAGTGAAATGACACAACCAGAGGTGCCATGACAGTGCCACGACACTATTAAAAGACCACGGAGTGGGCAGTGGCTCAAATCCTGGAAATCTCTGCCTATTCCCAAAAACTGTTGGAATAATCCTTGCACTCATTAGTGTATGAAATTATGCAGCAGAAAAAACACCATGCCAAATTTCAGGGTGGCATTTCCCCTCTAAAGCATCTGCCAAAAATGCAGGAGACCTGGGTTTTATCAGTGGGTTGGAAGATCCCCTGGAGAAGGAAATGGCAACCCACTCCAGTATTCTTGCCTGGAGAATCCCATGGACAGAGGAGCCTGGTGGGCTACAGTCCACCAGGTCACAAAGAGTCAGACATGACTGAGTGACTTCACTTTCACTTTTCTTCCTCTGTGATGGCCCACACTGTGTCTGTGGAGTATGCTTCTCTCTGATCTGAATAAATCCACTTCTTATCTATCACTTTGTCTCTCACTGAATTCTTTCTGTGATGAGACATCAAGAACCTGAGCTTATTAGGTCCTGAAACCAGGTACTATCGGTTTTGCCTAGGTTCAAGTCCCAGCCAGGTAGGTTCAAGTCCCAATTTGTGGTAAACAGTTTCAGTCTGAGAGGGATCTTCAAGTAAAACAGGAGAAAAACAAGAAAACTGTGATGTCATGAAAGTCAAACTAAAAGAGTAACTGGGGGTGGGGATGGAGGAGAATGAGTTGTGACAAATGAATAATTAAACATTAGAACTATGGCAATTAAATCAAGTCCAATTCTTTGTGACCCCATGGACTGCAGCCCATCAGGCTCCTCTGTCCATAGGGGAATCTCCAGGCAAGGACACTGGAGTAGATCTTCCTAACCCAGGGATCAAACCCAGGTCTCTCGCATTGCAGGCAGATTCTTTACTGACTGAGCCACCAGGGAAGTCCAAGAATACTGGAGTGGGTAGCCTATCCCTTCTCCAGGGGATCTTCCTGACCCAGGAATTGAACAAGGGTCTCTTGCATTGTAGGAGGATTCTTTAACAGCTGAGCTACCAAGGAAGCCCCAATAATCATTATTCCACATAATCTACAGGAAAAGGCTTGGCAAATCCATCTAGATTATTTTAACATTTGGTCACTTTTCTCATTTGCCATTTTTTAAAATATCCATTCCTTCTTCATGATTCAATAAAACTTATTATTGTATCTTAAACTGCCTTTGACTCTATCTATGTCTTTTCTGTTACCAAGAGCATGTACCTATTCCTCCATTAAAACTAGACTGTTTATGGAGATATAAATTTCTGTTGCAATACCTGGTGAGAACAAATCCTCCCTAAAGTTCCTGTTTTGCTCAAATTCCTTCACTGACATCAAGAAAGTAGTTTGGGGTGGGGGTGGGGGTAAACTTAAGTCAATCTACATTACAAAATTTACGTGGGTTTGGGAATAGTTGACATTTATACAATGTCAATAAATCTCATACAAGAATATGATTTAGCCCTTAATCTGTTCAAATTTTATTTTGTACTTTTCAACAAAAGTTTAGACCTCTTTAATGGCACCCCACTCCAGTACTCTTGCCTGGCAAATCCCACAGATGGAGGAGCCTGGTGGGCTGTAGTCCATGGGGTCACTAGGAGTCGGACACGACGGAGCAACTTCACTTTCACTTTTCACTTTCATGCATTGGAGAAGGAAATGGCAACCCACTCCAGTGTTCTTGCCTGGAGAATCCCAGGGACGGGGGGAGCCCTGTAGGCTGCCATCTATGGGGCTGCACAGAGTCGGTCACGACTGAAGCAACTTAGCAGCAGCAGCAGCAGCAGTATAACTTGAACACTTAATATGAAGTCTAGCAGATACCAGTGTGACCTTATGCCTGCCTGGCTACAAGGTAGAATGATTTTACCACTTATGCCACTCTTCATGTGGGTCACGCTGAATACAGTCTGACTACAGACTGACAAGAAACAGAGATAAAAGCTAGTGCTTTCCATGTAGCCTCACAAGTCTCCTACTGGTAATACAACTACCCATTCATGCTTTTAAAAGTAGGCTAGAGGGTTTAGGACACGTACCCATGTGGCGCATCCTGCAATTCACACTTCACAGCATGAACTGCTTCCACAGTAACAACATTCCCACTGGGGTAGCTCTTCCATCCACGCCCATCTTACTGTTCTAAGACTTCATGGGGTCCTGGCCCCCATGGTAGGACCACAAAGAGCAGTAGTACTTAGTATGCCCAGTGAAATGTCAGGATCCTCAGGAGACATCCACCTAAGAAGCAAAAAAATGGCAAATGCCACTGGGACAAAGAGAGGATCTGTGACAGCCTTGCTTAAGTCATGTCCTGAGTCACCCATCAATAACCAGAGAAACATTAAAAGGACTAGAGGATGTGTCACTGTGCTAAAGGCCAGAATGGGAGACATGCTATCAGTGCCCACAGATAACACTTTTATCCCTCCAATGTTAAAAACAATACATTCATTTAACCCTAACTGGAGGTCAGGAGGAATACGTATGTTACTCTGCTTAATCTTGACACACAACCCAAGTTTAGCAGATGACAGAATGACTTGAGAAAGTTACAACGAACTTGTCCACAGTCCCAGGTTTTTCCTCGTTCTGTCTGACCCTGGTCTACGTGTCACTTCTCCTCACCATCTCCCAAGATCTCCTGCCTCACATCGTTCCCACAGCACACACACACTGGGCACACTGAGCAAAGCTGCAGTTATTTTATTAGAGTCAGCCTGACAGAGACCATATTACGTGAAACAGGTGTCTGGATTCCAGCTTTAGTTGAGAAGGAGAATAAGGCAGGTAGATCAAGCGCCGACCAGGCATCCCTGGCAAAGATTATCTCGCCAAAGATGTCACACTAAGAATTAATCCTAAAACAGTATCCACCACCGAGGACAATACATAGTTGTTGCAATCCTCACTCAAGATGACGGAAATCTAGGAGAGAGGAGAAGGAGGAAAGACAGGACCTGAGCCCACAGCTGGGCTATCCTGTCTCCCCAGGATCACCTGATGCCTTACCCTCAGAGATTCAGCCCCATCCCCAGCAAGAACCTCTGCCCACAGACCCACCACTGGAGATGGGGCTGCCAGCAGACACCAGGGGGAGAATGGCTTCCTAATAGCCCAGGCACAGGTGTCAGGATGGAGACAGAGCCACCAACCATGCCAGGGAGGGGAGGGAGATAACAAGGGCCAGGAGGGCACAGCAGGGGCTGGTCCTGAGGAGGAGCAAGGTGCTAGGGTCTGGGTTTGGGTCACACCTCCTGCACCTGATCCTCCTCATTCAGGTGTGCTGGGTGGACGGACTGTGCATGCAGGTGTCGTAAACAACCCCATGTGCCCTGTGTGCTCATACTAGTGCATGAAACTCTGTTCCTGGAAAACCTCTCATTTCAAAAAAATCAACAACTTGAGGAAAATATGCTGAGACAGACTATTTAAAATCTCCAAAACTTATGAAAAGAACAAAGAGGGGAAAAAAGAATACTTCAGGAGACACATTGCTAACTCAGGCGAGCAGCCACAAAGACCTAGAAGCCTCCTCAGTAGTTTCAGGCACCAAAATACCACAGTGGAAAATCAGGCTTGTAGGCACTGAGACTATCTCAGTGGAAATGGGGTTCTGAGCCAGAGCAATGGCCATCAGAGTGGGAAAAAGATGAAGTGGTGATAAGTCATAAACCTTACAAGCCTAGAGAATCTCATCCTGGAAAGAGACTCTTAAGGTAGGGGCTCCTTTACAATATTCCTAAAAGGAAGCTGATATTACTCCTTCAGGTGCGGGAGCTGAATGCTTCCTTTCCTGCCAAGAATAAAACTCTACTCCTCTAATGCTAGCTCCTCACACTAAGGAAAAAAACATGAGTCAACACACCTGACCTACTGCACGGACGCCAGTCCCCTGCTGTGTACGAGCTGACTGGCATGACACAGGCATATTCGGTAGCAGAAGAGGCTGGACATGCAGATGGACTGTCCATGCATATTACAGGCACTGCAGGGTGGAGCAAAGGTTTATGTGCTTCTCTGTCTGCCACATACCCCACGACTGTATGATCTATTACCATGGGGCATACTGCACTATGCATGTTAGTGGGCAGGGCAGGGTAGGGCTCAGGGGAGTAAATTACCATGCTTTTATATTCAACAGTTTGTCATCAAATCCCGCCTCATTGAAGCAATCCTAGATACTTCCTATAGCTTCGTTTTCTGCATCAGTAGCATCGACCAAACTGAGCGTTGAGTTCAGCAATGTTTTGCTTCCAAGGGCCACTGAGCTAAATGCTGCACTAAACATGGGGCAGGCTTTGGCTGAAGGCACAGACAAAACACACCTCGTCAAGAGAATAACCAGAGTAGGAGGCTCCTGTTTCCCACCACTTGGTAGCAACTCACACACCCAAAGCTTCCCGACCCGCCCTCACCCAGGACTGCTTACATCCCAGACAGAAAACCTTCCATCTGAGGCACTCTCAGCAGAGGGAGCAGCAAGAGGGGTGAGGTTTGGAGACTCCTCTGCCCTTGACCACCATCCCCAGGCATATCAGCCAGCTTCCACCCTTCCAGTAAGCACCACTGCACCCAACAAATTATCCCCCAGGGTGTGCACAGCTAATGACCCTTCCAACTCCACACCACCCCTCCATTCAAAGAATGAAAGCCTCAAGAAGTTTGTGCAGGACTCCTGGGAACTGATCAGCAGCTGCCCTCAGAATCTGCTCCTAAAAGCGGCTTGAACAGGACTGGGAAGGATGCAGTGAGACGGAACTGGGCAAGGATCAGCAGGGCCATCTGGGACCCTCCTTCCTACCCTCATGTGTCTGGAAGGTCAGCTCTCTGGTCACCAGCAAGGCCAGCACAAGCAGTGCTCCCTTCATCGTGGCGGCGGCGGGAGTGCTCTGCTCAGGGAAGGGTTCCTGTCACTTTATAAACAACTAGCTCCCTGAGCCCAGCCCATGCCCCCTTCCAGGCGGAAGGGGGCGTGTGGCAAGGCTCCTGGCACAGGTGGCTCCCTAGGCCCTTGGGGTGTTTATGGTAGAAGTCCTTCCTATTCTGAGAATAGAGCTCCTGGAGAAGAAGTGGTAGCATCTTTGCCAAAGATCAAGTGGAGATGACATTTCTAAGTAACTCCATTTGGAGCCAAGTGTATTGATGTCCCTGCCCCAACCATCACTTTTTCCTAGTCATCCTTCCCTCAGCCCATCCTGGTTCCGGGGGCAGCAATCTCCTAAACTGAGCAGATGGAATCACAGGAAGGTCAAAGACAGGTCTACACCACTGTTGGCTAGAAAAAAATGTCATCCAGAATCCTTCCTTTTCCCCCAAGTCCTGGAGATGAGAATGAAGAGCTGGGCCTTCCTGCAGCCTCCAGATATCTTAACAGCTGCAGTCTCTACACTGGGCCCTGAGTACTGGTAGACAGTACCAGTACTGGAGCCTTGGGCTCCAAGTCATTCCAACCTGGGAACTCATAAGCTCAAGACATGTGGGTTTTCCCAGGTGCTGGTAATTCTGTAATACTGGATAACTCCACCAGCTTTCATCTGGGCATTAAGAGAGCAAGTCCTGGCACGTTCTGGATCTCTAGTGGCTCCAGCTTTGCCCCCTTCTCCTGGCTGTCCCACCCTCTTCCATCTGTGAACCTGGTCTCAAGAGGTGTTTGGACTGCAGTCTATCCAGAAACATCAGTGAGCAGCTGTGGGGTGGCGTTTTCTCCTGTACTGAGACCGAGGTTCACAGCCCTACGGCAGGAGATGGGAGCTCATGAGAGGTGGAACTCAGCATGTGAAAACTCTCAAGAGCCAAATTCAACCTTCCAGGCTAGGAAAGCAGTTTGTTGGTACAAACAAAATGAGATTGACCTTGAAAACTCTTGAAGGAAATCTGAGAAGCTCCCAATGGTCAAATTGGCAACAGTTTGACAGACAAAATAAATAAGAGTATTAGACGCTAACCCAAAGTATAAAGTAATACCTGTGAGTTCAACTGATATGAAGAAATGATTAAATAAATAAATAAGGATTTCCCTAGATGCCCTCTTGTGCAATGGAAGCTGGTTCAATCCTTGGTTGGGGGAACTAAGATCCCACATGCCCTGGGGCAACTAGAAGCAACCCACTGCAATTAAAAAGCCTGTGCTCTGCAAAGAAAAACCCATAAGTCCCAAACAAGACCTAGCACACTTAAACCATTAATAAACTAAAATAAATGAAACCAAATAAATGTGGGAGAGGAGACAAAAACTCCATACAGAAACATCCTGAATATCACAGGTAGATTATCCCCTCTACGAGGCAAACTTAACTGTTCTGCCCCCTCAAGTGTGGGCTAAATTTATTCACTCACCTCCAAAGGAAACAGGAGGGGAAGGGGGAAAACAGTGCAGAAGCCGGACAAACACAATATTAATCAATTAATCAAGGCTAATATTCCCATTGGTAAGACACACAGCTGTCACGTGTACCCTGATGTGAGGTGACAGGAAAGGCACTTCGCCTGTGTGGTGTCTTCCTCAAACCACAAAGTCTGAACCCCACGGGACATTATGAGAACAGCAGCAGACAAACTCAGCTTGGAGGCCTCCTACCATCCCTGGCCAATCCTCCTCACGACTGTCAAGGCCATGACAGACTAGGAGAGAAGGAGTAATCCACAGAGCAGAGGATGCTGGGGACACATCACAATGAATGCAGTGAGTATAGGTTGTGGATTTTATCCTGAAATGCAAGAGATATTAATGGACAACCAGGTGAAATCCAAATAAAGTATGAGTTTAGTTAGTAATAATTTTCTTTTTAATTTAAATTTATTTATTTTAATTGGAGGATAATTACTTTACAACATTGTATTGGTTTTGCCATAGTAATTTTCTAATGTTGTTTGTCAGTTTTGAGAAATATTTGCAACTTTTCAATAAATAAAAAGTCCTCAAGTTAAAAATTAATTTAAAAAAAACTTGCACAAGTAAAGGGCCACATGAGTGGCATTCCTCCATCGACCCTGACCAGCTCTTCACCCTGATGTCATCAAATGTTCCCATGATCGGGGGACATCTCAGAGGATCCTGTGGCACGCTCGGAAGGGCACTGGGCTGGATCCATAGCAGCCACCTGTGTTACTCAGCACTCTAGGCCCTGGCTCCTCTCCTCACAGAGTTGGGGGAGGGCACTGAGGACAGTGTCTTCTGAAGGACAGGAGGCACGGGATGCATGGGCAGGGTCCCACAACATGGAAGTCCTGCTGCCACAGACAAAGAGTCAGCATGTGCAGCCTGGGCCTTGTGGTGTTCACCTTTCTGCCCAGAAACCTCTGAGGCACATCTGCAGCCACCTGAGTAGCTCATGGAGTGACCTTCAGAGGGATGGTCCTCCAGCAGCAAGAGCCATGGCGAGGAGGGGGCTGCACGGAAGTCAGCTGACACTGTAGCTCAGTACTTGGTGCCTCTTTGCCAAAAGCAGTTACCGGATGTGAATCCTATTTGGCATAGGGTTCTGAGTGTGGTCACACCTTTGTGTCCCAAATTCAGATCAGGCATTCAGGAAACCTTAATCAGCCACAGGTGACTCAGGCAAAGGCCAGTCAGATGCCTCCAGCAAAAAAACTACTTGATTATGACTCATCAAACATTTTAAACCTTTACCATATGTAATTATTTCCAGGAAATATTCATAAAGGCATCTAGAGTAAGTAGAATTAAAGATATTCTTGCTTATCACCTCAAGAAATGAAATATTCCTGCCATTATTCTAACACTGTGCAACATCCACTGAATGCTGGGCCCTCCCGTAGTCCTGGGATGCAGCAGCACACAGCACAGCTCTCGCTCTCCTGCAGCTCTTCATCACCTAAGAGGGAGCGTAAGACAGTGACCCCATGGGAAGAAGCGCTCTGGGGGAAGATGAGGCAGGGGGAGAAGACAGAGGGCTGTAGCGGGAGGATGGGGGCAGGACACTTTGACAGGCAGGCTCAGAAGTCCGGGGAAATCTGCCCTGTGATACTTGAAGACGCCTGAGGATGAGGGAATGAATCTTGCAGCCACTGGAGGAAGAGCCTTCCAGGCTGGGAGGGCTCCACGTGCAGAGTCCCTGCTGCAGGGGCACACTTGGTCAGGTCAAGGAGCAGACAGGAGGCACTGAGGGAGGAGAGAAAGGCAGGGATAAGTTCACAGAGGCAGCAGCGGTGTGGGGCTGGTTGTGCAACCGGCCCAGAGATTGTGGCCTAGAAGGGGCCTGGCTTTTCCTCAAGTGGGAGCTCTGGAGAGGAGAAGGGGAGAACAGTACAGAGACACTCAAGAGCAGGAAGAGTTGCAGAAAATGGATGGACCTAAAGACCGTCATACTAAGTGAAGAATGTGAGACTAAGAAGGAGAAATATCTTACAATATCTTTTATATTAGGAATCCAAAATAACATGATACAGATGAACTAACTTACAAAACAGAAACAGATTGACAGAGAATGAACTTATGGTTGCCTTGAGTAAGGATGAGGGGAAGTGATAATTAGGAATTTCAGTATGGACAGGTCCAAAATGCTATATATAAAATGGATTATCAATAAGGACCAATTGTACAGCACAGGGAAGTTTGCTCAATTTATGCGGCAGCCCGGATAGGAGGGCAGTTTGGGGAAAGAATAGATACATGTGTGTATATATATGGGTGAGTCTCTTTGTTGTCCACCTGAAACTACCATAAAACAGTTAATCCGCTAAACTTCAATACAAAAGAAAAAGTTAAATGAAAAAAAAAGACATTGTAAAGAATAATCCTGTATACAATGATGTTCTATCAAAGTCACCAGTTGGCAGAACTGGTCAAGAGAAAACTAGAAATTTCTGGGCCAGCACATAGAAGAGATTTCCAGGTTCCAGATACTTATTCAGGGAAGTGGCCCAACAAAGGCCACTGACAAGATCAAGGACACAGTGAGAGCAGCAGGGCAGGAGCCACCAGAGAGCCTGACCAGGGGCTCAGGGCTTCGCCTGGAATTTATTCCCTGTGAGATCATTTGCTAAGCACTGAGCTTTGTGAGGACCCATAGGATCCACAACAGCCTGTCTTCAAGGTCACAGTTGTTCTGACAGCCTGTCACTGGCCATCATTCAGGAGGCATGATCTGGGGAGCACTTTTGCCCTTTTGGTCAACCTGGGGATTTTCAGTTGTTAAGCTTCCTGAGTCAGCTGCCCCTCCCACAGAGCCCTCCAGCGGGGAGGAGGCTGAGCCAGTGCCCTCTGTGGGCTCAAGCACCAGCATCTTGCCAACACACACAGCTCCTCCTATGCAGCCCTGGGCACCTTCACACTGTGGCCTGGCATATTTCCTGAAAAAAGAAGCATGCGACACAGTCCCCTGGGGTGAGGACAAGCACAGGTATAAAAGGGCTCCAGGAGCGTAGGGAGCACCTGCCACTGGCACCATGACGCGGGCTCTCCTGCTGCTCTGCGCTGCCTTGCTCCTCATCGCGGGCGGAAGTGAGTGGCTGCGACCTGGGCTCCCCAAGTGTTCCAACACCTTTCCAGGACAGCACTGAGCATGTCAGAAAGTGAAGGGAACAGTGTGTTCTGATAAGTATCTTTCAGGGAGTTTCCCTTATCTTTCTGTTTCAGAGTGTGATGACATCTGCCCAGCCTTGAGGGACACGGTTGACCTGTTCATATCGGGAAGCCATGAGGCCTATATTGAACAAGTTGAAAAGTATAACCAAAACCCTGCTGTACTGGAAACCGCTGATACCCTGAAGAGCTGTGTTGATGAGAGGTTGACACCACAGGATAAGCAGGATGCTCTCAGTGCTCTGGTGGGTCAGGCTTTCTGTGAATATGCCTGGGGCCTATGGCGGGGGGGTGGGAGGAGTGGTGCACGATGTGGGGAGTAAGCAGAGAGGGATGTGTCAGGGGTCTGCTCAGGGCACTGGGAAGTGGGGGAGATCATTTCCTCTCCACCCTGGCCCTTCCCTGGGGACCTGGGAGCAGAAAGAACCCCATAAATCAGGAGGTAGAGAGGAAGTGGCCAACAGCCACAGTGTGGGAAAGGATCCTGCAGGAGGACTCAGTCCAGCCCGGAGCTCCTGAGCTGGCCCTGACTGCTCAGCTCTGCCTCGTCACAGGCCTGGGACCCTCCAGGCCCTCCCGACTCTGAGACGCCACCTATCTTTGGAGTTAGGCCCTCAGCACTAGCCTCCCTGACTCCAGCCTCTCCAGCAGAAAACTGAATCTGCCGCAGTCCATTTCCATTGAGTCCTTCCTCTCTCCAAACATCAGGTGCTTCAAGTCCCTACTCCATCTCACCTAAACCCCACATTTGTCTTTGTTTCCTGAATGCCAGAGGGCCATTATGCCACACAGTCCCTAAGAGGAGGCTGCTTCCAAAAGTTGCCCTCCTGCCCTCCCCAGGCCTGGGATGCCCAGAGTCAAGGATCAAGGTGAATCCTTTCTCTGCTGCCCTAGAGGTGGTGGGACAAGCAGCTATCTCAGCTCTAAGTCTCCAAGGGCCAGAGGGAAGAAGCAGACTGGGATCAGCTCACCCCTGAAGACTTCCGGGAGTCACTCCAGAGCCCTGTCAGATGGTCCTCAGTGATGTCCCCCTTTCTATCGCAGAAGACTGCCCTCAGCCCTGCAGGGAGACCCCACAACCTCTGTTCCATTGGAGGAAGCTTCACTGGGATGTCGCCACCCTTACTTGCTCATATCCAGAGGCCTCCCTCCAAACAAGCCACCAGGCCCCTGAGTTCCGTGCAGTTAACTGCCATGTCCACTCAAGGCCTCACCAGACTTCTGTACCTTCTTTTACAGAATAAGATATACTCAAGTTCTCTCTGCTGATGGAACTGCCCCTGCCAGGTACCCAAGGAAGCTTCTTGCCTGATCCCTAAGTCATGTCAGCAACCTGCCACATCCAGGGGCCTATTAAAGGATTCCAGCAATAAAAAGCCTTGCAATTCACAAGAGAGTGCTTACTCAATGGATATTGGGCTTTGGATGAGGGAGGACATGACCACAGTGGAGACCAGCAGTGTGCCTTCCCACTGCAGCTGGATTTCAGTGCTGTCAGAGGCTTCTCCACAAATTCAGGACATGGGGGTAGGGTTGGTGATCATTATATCAGTCAGAGTGTCTGATCACTTCCTTCACCAGGACCCAGGTCATGAGCATCATCCACCAAATGTAGGCCTCCCAGCAACCTTGAGGGGTAGGAGCAATCATGATCATCTTAAAGGGAAAATCTGAAGCTCAGAGCAGGTGAAACATCTGCTAAAAAAGACACAGCTTCCCCGACCCATCCATGCTGGGGAGACAAGCTCAGCTAACTCACCCTGTGACTGTGCACATATTCCAGCCCTTCTTTGGGCCTCTGGTTCCCATTAACAAAATCAAACTAACTCCATTCTCCAAGGCTGGAGTGAGACCAAAGCAAAATAATGGGTGAGAAAGAGCCCTGTCCTAAGCACCTGACAGGAGAGGAAGAACAAAGGGTCAAGGTTCACATGCTGAACTCCATCACTCCCTGGGCCTCAGTTTATCATAAATCCAACCTACCAGTTGTTGACTCAGCTGCTTCCACATAAACACACTGAGTTGGATGTCACACTCAAAGTGGACATCCAGGGGCCTGGGTTTTCTTGCTCCTCCTGTTTCTCTGTTGCCTGCCCACGAACTGGGCCCCATGCTCACCCTGTCTGATTCTTCTTCACCTGACCCCTCCCTCTCTGTAAGAGCTTCTTCCCACCCAACTGCTCCCCTCCAAAAAAGAGTCTGCTGGGCTTACCCCACAGGGCTTGGTCTAGGACAGGGAATCTCTAACGTCCTCATGGTGAGGAGGCTTAGGACAGGTCCCCAAGGTGATCTAGAGTAGCTGTTTCTCCCTGTGAAGGGGACCCTGGGCAACACGGGGGAGGTCTCCTTGCCCAGGGTGACACCAGGCTCTTATCTCTTCCCACCACTTCACCCCAGCTCTTCTAAGATGGAGACCTGCCTCTGTGGGAGCTAAGGTGAGTTGAGAGGGTATGAGCAGGTCCTAGGGTAGGGACCCTTCTCCTTATCTGACCCAGGATGTGTATTCCACCCCACCCCCACCCAACTAACCTAAAATCTCCAGGCCTTCTGAAAGGACAGCTGCCACCCAGATGAGTTGAGTGCATCTTACAATGTCTTGGATAAAGACATACCTTGCTCTGCAGTGAGTGTACAGGTTGATGGGAACCCGTACAAGGATGTGGCAAATACAAGTAAGGGGCAGTTGGTCCTCCTGGGACAGACACAAACCATCTCTCTTGGCTTGTGCTCAGCTGCAGAGAATTCCCTGAGGCTGCTGGGGAGACACCTCCATACTGTCCACCTGCCCCCTCCCCTCTCCATGCCTACCTCTGATCCACAGCACCCTTATCTAATCTGGAGTTAGAAAAAAAGGTAGCATCTGATTTTTCCCAAATCCTTTTCTGTCTGACATCACAGACCTCAGATGGGTGGGAAGGTAACTGTCAAAAACCTGTAGCTTTTGGATCTCTGATTCTCACATGAATCTCCCTCTGAGATCATAGAAGCCCCACCTTGCTGCCACCTAGGCCAACCTGAGTTCACCTGCAGCTGTGGAATAATCCCCCGCTGCAGACACTTCCTTCCTCAAACATCTGCAACTCCCCTACCTGCTTGGTGGATTTCTCCAGCACCTGGGAGCTTGCTGAACCACTGGTAGGCTCAGTGGAAAGTGTGGGGATTCATACCCACAAGGCAACCCTCAGATATTATAGACCCCAGCTTCCTTGACTGCTGGTGGGTCTCCTCAGAGGTGAGCTCCACACTCTCTCTCAAGGCACCCAGTGGCCTAGGGCCCCACCTGCCCATTTCCGTGGCCTTCCTCACTTTGGTGTTCACTGTCCTTAGTTCCTCTCTTAAGCACCTGATACTACCTCCCTAATTGCTTACTTGCCCCCAGGTTCCTGTGTATGGGTCTCTGTTGGGAACACATAGTCTCCTAATGTCCTATGTCCATCTGCCTGATCAGGAGGGACAAGAATTCAAGAGGAGGATGCTCAGTGAAGGCAGCAGGAGAAAGGCAGAGGGATACCATAGTTGACCCTTCAGAGGCATCACCACCCTACACAGAGAACAAGAACCTGGGTCAGGGAGGGAGATGCTCTTTGTCCATGTATTTCTCTATGGACCTTGCACTGAGATATTCCCAAACTGTCCTGAAAAGGTGTTTTGAGGGTGCACCCCTATCCCAGCCCATAGGAATCCATGTGGGAATCCAGGCAGAAGCACACATTGCCCAACTGATCAAGTCCTGGGAGCCAGAAAGTCAGAGAGAGATGGGAGCAAGCTCTGGGTGCCAGGACAGAGGCAACAGGACTGAGACAAGCTCCCAACAAGGAAAAGCTCAAAATCAAGCAATAGTGGAGGACACGAATGCAGTGAAGAGCTGCATGGATAAATGCACTGTTTCATTGTTGCCATATAACCTGGAAGTGTATATTCAGTTCCTTTTTTAAAATATTGTATAACACTGACTACTCTTCTAAAGCTATGACATATCTACTCTCATCCTCAGGCTGGCCATGCTCATGGACTCAGAACACAGGATATCCAGCCAGGGCTTGAAATCCAGGCATCTGAAGGGGTTCACATATGGAAGGTTCAGATGTTCTATGTGCCCCAAGAGGGTACCTGAGGAAGGCACACAGCTCAGCAGATCCTGAGGGATGCTCAGCACAGCAAAGAGTTGACAGAAACACAATTTCCACTGTGAAGGACAGCATAGAAAGCACACACATGGATGCATCATGTCCATTCCCAGATTACTGAGCTAACTGCAAATTAACTATTTGGCTAGACAAATAAATGGGCCCCACTTGTAAAGCCTGCAGAGATGCACACAGCCCCATGTATTTGGGCAGCAGGGGCACAGAAACTGGCCTGGGCAACATATCACAGTCAGGTGAAGAGGCCCTGCTGATGACAGCAGGACAAGCCCAGATTCACATCATCACTGCTTCTACCACAAAAGCAGCTCTGAGCAGACACACAGGGCTGGCCCAGACTCAGGAGCATCTTCCACACCCAATCCGTGAGGAGCTAGCCCATTCTGCACTGTTTCAGGAGAGGCATGGAAGGAATAATAATAAATCAGAGATACCTGAATCATTTTGGTCTAGTTGTCCAGGGGAAAAAAATGAGAGAAAAGCCCAAGATTACTGAGGAAGCCTCAAACTAAGAGAGATCCTGAGGAAAGGCCAGGAATAATAAATCAAGGCAGACGTCTCGCTGGTTAAATGTCCAGGGAAACTTTGCACAACGGTGCAATGTGGTACACAGCTGTGTGGTACGCAATACAGACTTATAAAACGTTCTACCTGCATACTGACTGAACACTTCAATTTTGGAAAAAATGTGAAAAGTAAATATCTAGTTCCTCTTTCCGTCTCAAAACACTGAAAAAGACAGTATTAGGAATTTAAAAATATAATTTTAAATATAAAAGTAAGAATTTAAAAGTATAATTCTACTAAGACAAAGAGAACAATATGGGGTTATCACCAGATGACTAAATATAACACATCTTCAGAGAACAGAAAGCAGAGAAAGATGTGGTGAGTGCAGGCAGAGAAAGCTGTATCTAACAAATCAGACAGAGCCAATTTTTCTTTAATTTCAAAGAGCTTTGTACTTCGGAGCACTGGGCAGTGCAGTGGATAAGCATAAATAAAGTTGCAGAGCTGAAAAGAGGTCACTGGTGTGAAATTTCTATGTGGAATCACTGAAATCTCTAACCCTCTTCCCCACATCTTTTATTCATAGAACACCTGCATCCTTCAAGAAACAAGCTAGAGAGGCAGCATGATGTAACGGTAAGATTAGGGACCCTGGACGATCTCACGGTTCAAAAGTGGCTGTATTCAAAAGGTAAGTAATTTGAATGGCACAAATGTAAGCTAGGGGCTTCCCTGGTGGCTCAGCAGTAAAGAATCTGCCTGCCAAAGCAGGAGATACAGGTTCGATCCCTGGAGAAGGAAATCTACTCCAGTCTTCTTGCCTGGGAAATCCATGGACAGAGGAGCCTGGCAGGCTATAGACCATAGGGCTGCAAACAGTCAAATATGACTTAGCAACTAAACAACAACAATGAGGAGAAAAATAAAAAATCGATTATAAGAGAAACCCCATAAAGGCTATTAGCTGATATCTCTGCAGAAACTTTGCAGTCTGAAGGCAGTAGCATGATACATTTAAAGTCCTGAAAGGGAGAAACCTACAACCTAAGATACTGTGCCCAGCAAGATTATCATTTAAAATAGAAGAAGAAATAAAGAATTTCTCAAACAAACAAAAACTAAAAGAATTCAGCAATACTAAACTTACACTGAAACAATGATAAATTGTCTACAAAGAGAAAAGAGGCTAGAATTTCCAGGAAATGGAAAATCACAATAGGAAAGGCAAATACACAAAAAGACTGAAGATCATTTACATAAGCCAGTAAAATTCGGCACTTTCACTGCCATGGCCTGGGTTCAATCACTGGTTGGGGAAATAAGATCTCACCAGCTGCATGGCCAAAAAAAAAAAAAAAATCAAAAATTCATATAAGTGATTATAGCTGTAATCTATAGTAAAAGGGTAAGCACGAAGATGTAAAATAGAACATAAAAGACAAAAATATGGGGAAGGGGAAAATAAAAATGTAGATCTTTTAGAGTGTGTTTGACCTTATAGGACTATCAGTTTAAAGCAAGTGGATATAGCTATGGGTCAGGTGAGGTGAAGAGGTGAGATGAAGTCACTCAGTCGTGTCCGACTCTTTGCGACCCCGTGGACTGTAACCTACTAGGCGTCTCGGCCCATGGGATTCTCCAGGCAAGAATACTGGAGTGGATTGCCATTTCCTTCTCCAGGGGACCTTCCCAATCCAGGGATCGAACCCGGGTCTCCTGCATCGAAGGCAGGCGCTTTAACCTCTGAGCCACCACATACTTGAATTCCATGGTAACTGCAAATCAGAAACACAGAACAGATTCACAAAACCAAAAAGAAAAGAACTCAAGCATATAACAAAAGATCATCATCAAATCACAAAAGGAAAAAGAAAAAAAGGAGAAATGAACAAAGAAGAACTACAAAAACAACTGGAAAACAGATTTAAAATGGCAATAAGTACATGTTCATCAATAACTGCTTTAAACATCAATGGTCTAAACGTTCCAATCAAAAGACATAGAATGTCAGACTGAATTAAAAAACAAGAACCTATAATATGCTGTCTACAAGAGATTCAATGCAGGGGAAAGACACACAAGGACTTAAACTAAGGGAATGAAAAAGATACTTCGTACAAACGAAACTGATGAGAAAGCAAAGGTAGTGATACTCATAGTAGACAAAATAAATTTTAACACAATGGCCATTAAAAAAAAAGACAAAGGACATTGTAGAATGATAAAGAGATCAATACAAGAGGAGGATATTGTACTTGTTGATGTACATGCACCCAGTATATAGGAGTACCTAAATATGCAAAACAAACACTAACATAAATAAAAGCAACAGAAATCCTAAATGACACAAAAGACCAGCTGGACTTAATTGATATCTACAAGACACTATATCCAAAAGATGCCAAAGGTGCCAAAGTACACATTCTCCTTAAGTATGGAACATTCCCTAGGTCGGACCACATACTAGTTCACAAAACTAGCCTCAACAAATTTTATGGAATTATGTCAGGCATCTTTTCTAACCACAACGGTATGAAAACTGCGGCAGTTGTAACAGTTCTAAGATAGCAGTTCACAGTAATCAAGTTGTCCTAAACAAACAAGAAAAGTCTGAAGTAAACAACCTACCACTTTAAAGAATTAGACAAATAAGAACAAACAAAACCTAAAGTCAACATAAAGATGAAAACAATAAAGATCAGAGAGGAAACAAATAAAATAGAAATTTTTTTAAAAATAGAAAATGTCAATAAAACCAAGAGTTGTTTTTTTGAAAAGATAAACAAAATCAACTAATGTCTAGCCAGGATCATCAAGAAGAAAAGAGAAAGGATCCAAATACACAAAATAAGGAATGAAAGAGGAAAAAAAAAAAAACTGACACCACAGAAATACAAAAAATCATGAGACTACTATATGCCAACAAATTGGACAACCTAGAAGAAATGGACAAGTTTCTAGGAGCATACAGCCTGCCAAGAGTGAGTCAAGAAGAAACTGATAATTTGAACAGATCAATCAGCAGAAGTAAAATAGAATCTCTAATTTTTTTTTTTTTAAGAAGTCTCTACAAACAAAAGGCCAGGATTGGATGGATTTTTCTGGGGAAATCTACCAAACATTACAAAAATAACTATCCTTCTCAAACTAGTCCAAAATACTGAAGAGGAGGGAAATTTATCCAAATTCCAAATTTATCCTCTGAAGTCACCATCACTCTAATACCAAAACCAGACAAAGACACTACAGAAAAAGAAAATTACAGGCCAGTATCTTTGATGAGTATAGATGTAAAATTCCTCAACAAAATATTAGCAAACTGAATCTAATGATACATTAAAAAAAAATCATATACCACAATCAAGTTTGATTCATTCTAGGATCACAAAGAAAGTCAACATATGCAAATCAGGACTTCATTGGTGGATAAGAAGATAGTGGATAAGAATCTGTCTGCCAATACAGGGGAACCAGGTTCAATTCCTGGTCCGGGAATATTCCCCACATACCACGGAGCAACTCTAGTTTAGAGCCTATGTGCTCTAACTACTGAACTTGTGCCCTAGAGCCCAAAAGCCACAACTACTGAGCCTGTATCCCACAACAATTCAAGCCTGCAAGCTCCAGAGACTGTGAGCCACAACTACTGAGCCCATGTGCTGCAGCTACTTAAACCTGCACACCTAGAGTCTGTGCTCTGCAACTAGAGAAGCCACCACAATGAGAAGCCTGCACACTGCAACAAAGAGTAGCCCCCACTTGCTACAACTAAGAAAACCTGCATGCAGTAATGAAGATGCAGAACAGCCAAAAATAAAAAATTTTTTAAAAAGTCAACACACGCAAATCAATCAATATATCATAGTAACAAAAGGAAAGACAAAAACATTATAATCTCAGTAGACAGAAAGTATGTGACAAAAATTCAACATCCATTCACAATTTAAAAAAAAAAAAAAAAACCCTCACCAAAGTAGGTAAACAGTCAGACATGACTTAGCAACTAAACAACAAAAAGTGGGTGTAAAGGTAACAGCCCAACAATAATAAAAACCATTTATAACAAATCAACACCCAATGTAATAATCAATGCTGAAAAGCTGAAAGCACTAAATTCAGGAACAAGACAAGAGTGTCCAGTCTCACCACTTTAATTCAGCATAGTATTAGAAGTCTTAGCCACAGCAGACAAGAAAAATAAATAAAAGGTATACAAACTAGGTTGGTAGCTCAGTCAGTAAAGACTCTGCCTGCAATGTAGGAAACCTGGGTTCGATCCTTAGGTCAAGAAGATCCTCTGGAGAAGGAAATGGCAACCAACTCCAGTATTCTGAGGGAGTTCCCAGGTGGCACAGTGGTAAAGAATCTGCCAGCCAATGCAGGAGACACAGGAGATGCAGTTTCAGTCCCTGGGTTGGTTAAGATCCCCTGGAGAAAGAAATGGCAACCCACTCCAGTTATCCTTGCCTGGAAAACCCCATCAGAGGAGCCTGGTGGGCTACAGTCCATGGGGTCACAAAGAATCAGACACGACTAAGCAGCTAACTCACACACACACAGATCCTACTGAGGCAGTAAAGCAAGAGAAGAAATAATCTATGCAGACTGGAAAGGAAAAAAAACAGGTATTAGATATATATACGAAAGTCCAAAAGAATCTACAGATAGATATTTTAATATAAAATAGTTAAAAAATTTTGGCTGTGCTGGGTCTTCGTTGCGATACACGGGCTTTCTATAGATGCAGAGCATGGGCTCTGGAGCTCATGCAGTCAGTAATTGCAGCATGTGGGCTTAGCTGCCCTGCGACATGTGGGATCTTAATTCCCTGACCAGGGATAGAATTCATGTCTCCTGCATTGGAAGGCAGATTCTTTTTTTTTTTTTTAATTATTTATTTTTAATTGGAGGCTAATTGCTTTACAATATTATGTTAATTTCTGCCATACATGAATCAGCCATAGTTATACATATGTCCCGTGGCTCAGAGGTTAAAGCCTCTGCCTCTAATGCAGGAGACCTGGGTTCGATCCCTGGTCGGGAAGATCCCCCTGGAGAAGGAAATGGCAACCCACTCCAGGATTCTTGCCTGGAGAACCCCATGGACAGAGGAGCCTGGTGGGCTACAGTCCATGGGGGTTGCAAAGAGTCAGACACGACTGAGCAACTTAACTTCCTCCCTCCTAAACCTTTCTCCCACCTCCCACCCATCCCACTCCTCTAGGTTGTCAGAGATTACCAGTTTGAGCTCAGAGTCATTCAGCAAATTCCCATTGGCTATTACATATGGTAATGTATGTTTCCATGCTACTCTTTCAATTTGTCTTACCTTCTCCTTCCCCTACCATGTCCACAAGTCTGTTTTCCATGTCTGCATCTAGACTGCTGCCCTGCAAATATGTTCATCGGTACTCTCTTTCTATATTCCATATATATGTGTTAATGTATGATATTTGTTTTTCTCTTTTTGACACTTCACTCTGTGTAACAGGCTCTAGGTTCATCCAACTCATTAGAACTCACTCAAATGCATTCCTTTTTATGGCTGAGTAGTACTCCATTGTATATATGTACCACAACTTCTTTATCCATTCATCTGTCAGTGGACATCTAGGTTGCTTCCATGTCCTGGCTATGGTAAATAGTGCTGCAATGAACACTGGAATACATGTGTATTTTCCAGTTATGGTTTCCTCAGAATACATGCCTAGTGGTGAGGTTGTTGGGTCATTTTGTAGATTTATTCTTGGTTTTTAAAGGAATCTCTATACTGTTCTCCATAGTGGCTGAATCAATTTACATTCCCACCAACACCGCAAGAGGGTTCCTTTTCTCTCCACACCCTCTCCAGCATTTATTGTTTACAGATTTTTTTTTGATGATAGCCCTTCTGACCAGAATGAGGTGAGAGCTCATTGTAGTTTTGATTCACATTTCTCTAATGAGCAATGTTGAGCATATTTTCATGTGTTTATTAGCCATCTGGATGTCTTCATTGGAAAAATGTCTGTTTAGGTATTCTGCCTGCTCACTTTTTTAATCTGTGGTACAAATTTTATTGTCGAAAAGGTTTCTGAAAAGTTATTATAGATATGTGAATTAGAGATAATAAAAATGAGCTGAAAATCAAAACTAGCCTAAAATAAGAATATCAATTTGAGCAAGTAAAAGGCCATTCAGTTGTGTGACAGAAACAATTCAGACATCCTTATGGGACTTTAGTAAAAGCTGCTTTTCAAAATGTACATCCAATGTTTTCCCTGTGTCTTATGAGGACAAAGAAAAGCTGATGGTGGCAGAGAGGATCAGTGAGGAGAGTGGGAGTGTTTTCTGCCCACTTTTTGATTAGGTTGTTTGTTTTTCTGATATTGAGCTATGTGAGCTGCTTGTGTATTCTGGAGATTAATCCTCTGTCAGTTGTTTCATTTGCTATTATTTTTCCCCATTCTGAAGGCTGTCTTTTCACTTTGTTTGTAGTTTCCTTTGCTATGCAAAACCTTTGGAGTTTAAGTCCCACTTATTTTTGTTTTTTGATCACTGCCTCCTGTATAATGTCATGAACCTCCATCCATAGTTCTTCAGGCACTTTGTCTATTAGATCGAATCCCTTGAATCTATTTGTCACTTACACTGTATAATCGTAAGGGATTTGATTTGGGTCATACCTGAATGGTCTAGTGATTTTCCCTACTTCCTTCAATTTAAATCTGAATTTGGCAATAAGGAGTTCATGATCTGAGCCACAGTCAGCTCTTGCTCTTGTTTTTGCTGACTGTATAGAACTCCATCTTTAGCTACAAAGAATATAATCAATCTGATTTTGGGGTTGACCATCTGGTGATGTCCACGTGTAGAGTCTTCTCTTGTGTTGTTGGAAGAGGGTGTTTGCTATGACGAGTGCATTCTCTTGGCAAAACTGGTAACCTTTACCCTGCTCCATTTTGTCCTCCAAGGCCAAATTTGCCTGTTATTCCAAGTATCTCTTGACTTCCTGCTTTTGCATTCCAGTCCCCTATGATGAAAAGAACAACTTTTCCAGGCGTTAGTTCTAGAAGGTCTTGTAGGTCTTCATAGAGCCATGCAACTTCAGCTTCTTCAGCATTACTTGCTGGGGCATAGACTTGGATTACTGTGATGTTGAATGATTTGCCTTGGAAACAAACCAAGATCATTCTGTCCTTTTTGAGATTGCACCCAAGTACTGCATTTCAGACTCCTCTGGTGACTATGAGGGGTACTTCATTTCTTCTAAAGGATTCTTGCCCACAGTAGTAGATATAATGGTCATTTGAATTAAATTCGCCCATCCAGTCCATTTTAGTTAAAACTCAACATTCAAAAACAAAGATCATGGCACTCAGTCCCATCGCTCCGTGGCAAATCGATGGGGAAACAGTGACAGACTTTATTTGAGGTGGGGGGGCTTCAAAATCACTGCAGATGGTGACTGCAGCCATGAAATTAAAAGATGCTTGCTCCATGGAAGAAAAGCTATAACCAACCTAGGTAGCATATTAAGAAGTAGAGACATTACTTTGCTGACAAAGGTCCATCTAGTCAAAGCTATGGTTTCTCCCAGTAGTCATGTATGATGTGAGAGCTGGACTATAAAGAAAGCTGAGCACTGAAGAATTGATGCTTTTGAACTGTGGTGTTGGAGGACTCTTGAGAGAGTCCCTTGGACTGCAAGGAGATCAAATCAGTTAATCCCAAAGGAAATCAGTCCTGAATATTCATTGGAATGACTGATGCTAAAGCTGAAACTCCAATACTTTGGCCACCTGATGTGAAGAACTGACTCATTGGAAAAGACCCTTATGTTGGGCAAGATTGAAGGCAGGAGAAGAATGGGATGACAGAGGATGAGATGGTTGGATGGCATCAGCAACTTGATGGACATGAGTTTGAGCAAGCTTCAGGAGTTGGTGACAGACAGGGAAGCCTACTGTGCTGCAGTCCATGCAGTTGCAAAGAGCTGGACAAGACTGAGTGACTGAACTGAACTGATTTTTGTTTTTATTTCCATTACTCTAGAAGGTGGGTAACAGAGGAGCTTCCTATGATATATGTCAAAGTGTGTTCTGCCTAGGTTTTCCTCTAAGAGTTTTATAATTTCTGGTCTTACATTTAAGTCTTTAATCCATTTTGAGTTTATCTTTGTTAATGGTGTTAGGAAGTGTTCTAATTTCCTTCTTTTACACGTAGGAGTCCAGTTTTCCCAGTACCACTTACTGAAGAGACTGTCTTTTCTCCAGTGTATATTCTTGCCTCCTTTGTCAAAGATAAGGTGCCCATAGGTGCATGGGTTTATCTCTGGGTTTTCTATCGTGTTCCATTGGTCTATATTTCTGTTTTGTAACAATACCATACCGTCTTGATGACTGTAGCTTTGTAGTAGTATAGTCTGAAGTTGAAGAGGGCAATGGCAACCTACTTCAGTACTCTTGCGTAGAAAACCCCATGGACAGAGGAGCCTGGTGGGCTGCAGTCCATGGGTCACTAAGAGTCAGACACGACTGAGTGACTTCACTTTCACTTTTCACTTTCATGCATTAGAGAAGGAAATGGCAACCCACTCCAGTGTTCTTGCCTAGAGAATCCCAGGGGCGGAGGAGCCTGGTGGGCTGCCATCTATGGGGTCGCACAGAGTCGAACATGACTGAAACGACTTAGCAGCAGCAGCAGCAGCAGCAGTCTGAACTCAGGAAGGTTGATTCCTCCAACTCTATTCTTCTTTCTCAAGGTTGCTTTAGCTATTCAGGGTCTTTCTCGTTTCTATACAAACTGAAATTTTTTTTTCTAGTTCTGTGAAAAATGGAAAGGCAGATTCTTAACCACTCTACCACAAGAGAAGTCCCAGCACTCTCATTTTTGACAAAGACAGCACTTGAGAAGCAGTGGGAAAGTGATGAAATTTTTATATTGGTAGCAGGAAAATAAGATTTCTACATGAAAAAGTAATTGGACTCCTACCTCACAACCACACACAAAATGTAATACTATATGTATTATAGACCTCAATGGGAAAGGCAAAACAATTAAAGTCTTTAGAAATGATATAAAAGAATATTTTTATAACTTTGGGAATAACAAGATTTTTAAAACAAAACACACACACATACACACAATCCTGACCTTAAGGGATGGCCATGATAAATTCAATTATATTAAATTTTAAACTTGGGTTTATTAATATACCATTATGATAGTAAAAAGGTAATTCATTGTATTGGGAAAGATATTTTCAACAAATAATCAACCAAGGTCTCTTATCCAGAATATAAAAAGGACAACTGGTTCTAATTAGTCAATTAGAGGGGGAAAAGTAAGAAAATGCAATACATAAATGGAGAAAATACTTCCACTGTTATTTCACAAAATTATCAATAAATGTATGAAGTGTTCAATACATCAGTAAAAGCAAATTGAAAGCACAGTGAAATATCATTGCACATCTCCCTACCAGTGACTAATATCAGAAAGTGTTATAATACCAGCTATCTATTGGTGCTATAGAGCAAGCAGGAGTTAACACACTGCTACTAGGGATGTACACTGATGCAGTAACTTTTCTATTTTAAAGTTAACAATGTTTTTCTAGATCACACAAAAGTTGGGAAGGGAAGGAAGAATGTCAACTCACCTACATTAAAATCTGGGCTGAGAAGGGAGAAAGAGCTGCTTACGGAAACTAGCAGCTGGAGCAAACCACAGAGATCAAGATAGTGCCCAGCCAACAGACCAGCAGCTTGGATCAGCCAACTTTATGATCACTGGTGGAGTTCAGCAGGGATGACAGAAGTGCTGGCTCCAGCTTCTCCGAAAGGGAAAAGCTGCAGTTGACTCTTTAACAGGTTCCTGGTGGTCTTGTGCTCCTCTCAGTCATGCCATAGAATTCCTCATGACCATATTCTGCCTGGTGTCCTCATCCAGGCAGGGTTTGAGCTGGGTATGTAAGAGCCTTTGACATGACATCTCTTAAAGAAGGTATGCTTTGTGTGTTGAACTTGTATGTTTATGTGATCCCCTCTTGATCCACTCTTGGATCCACTCTTGATCCACTCTTGGATCCCCTCGGGAGCCTGAAGCAAGAAGCTGGAACAAAAGTCCCTATTCTGCTGCTTTTTGCAAATGCTGTAGACACAGTCAAAGACTGGCAAGACGGCTGAGGCCCAAACTTCAAAACAAACTGCTCCCAGGGGCAGCCTCTTCAGGGTCCCACCAGGGCCCCCATCCATCCTGCCCCCTTGGCAGGGGGGAGGGGGAGGGTCGCGGGGCCGTGGGATTGGATTCCTGTACTATTGTGCTCACTCCTTGGTCAGCAGGTGCCAGTCTCGGACTGAGGTCTCTGCCTGACAGTCTCTATCCAACTCCTGTCCCAGAATCCCTCAAAGTCCATATGACTCCCCACCCTGGGGGGCCACAGAAAGGCAAAGGAAGCGAAATGTGTGAAGAATGCATTGTTTGGGGACAAGGCTCTTTTCCATAGCCCAGCCTGGCCACAGGACCGACAGTCCCTGGCTGAAAAATCACACATCTCTGTAAACAGAGGATGCTCAGTCCCATGATCAGGCTCATGTGGGAGCCAGTCTGGCTGGAGAGGCTGGAAGCCCGGCTGAGGAAACTCAGAAATACCATTAGCACTGTTGGCTCAGCTGGAAGATCATCCAGTTCCCAAAATGACCTGGCTGAGAGGCAGGGAGATCAATGCCAGAACTCATACTATACTCCACTGCTAACTCTCATGCTCAGCATCAAGATCCAGGTTCTGCAGTAATCACAATGGACCCTACTGCAGTCAGTCTGCCCCATATTTCCTCTTTCCCCTGCAGCCCTCCTTCTCTGCTCTGCTACAGTTGAATAGAACTACGCACTACTCCGATGTGTTTCATTGTGTCATGTCCTCTTGTGTTCCACTATGGTGTGAAAACTCCCTGTCCAGCTACCTCTAAGGTCTCAACTATGAGAAGCCCCCAGGCCCTACTTGGCCCTCAGGAAAGGCCTGTTTCCCCTATGCCTCTGTTTCCTGGCTCACTCTGCTTGGTCCTCACGCTGACCCCTCTGCTTCTCCCCTACCACTGATCATCCCCCTCTCTGAAGCTAGCTGACAGTGGAGATCTCACAATTCCCTCCCCTCCACCCTCCAGCACAGACATCTCTAACAGCAACCAGGTGTCATATTAACTCCTGACTCAATCCACCCCCAGGCCTCAGGGCCACCTTCTGCTCAAATACTTGGCATAGAGAATGGTTCACACTTGCTCTTGAGGCCACCTGGTGGCCTCTTTGCGATAGCACATGCTGCCCCTCTGGTCCTGGATTTGTTCTGGACCTCCCTTTACTGCTGGGCACAGGCAGGAATAAAAACTCACCACCCTTCCCCTACAATCTCAGTTCTGACACCAGCTATGGTGGTACAGGGGAGACCAAGCTTTGTTTCTTTTCTTGGCATCTCATTCCCCACTATACACTTTTACCTGGAGAAAGCTTGAGGGAATTATAAAAGAAAACCTACCCTGTTACCCAGCTACAGAGAGCCGTACCCCCAAGCAGTGCTGGTATGCCTTTCCTAGCCCATCCTCATCACTGTATTCCCAGGTGTCCTCCCTCAGCCTAGAGACGTTCAGAGCCGACCCGCTGTGGTTCAGTCTCTTGACCCCAAACTCTACCTGAGCTCTCACTGCCAGTCTGAACTACCCTTTCCAAACCCCTCAAATCCCATGTCTTCTTTCTCTATAACTCAGGTTGCTATCAGCAAACTACCCTCTAGCCTCTTCTCAGAATGTTCCCTTCACTCTCTTTTGATAAGTAAACTTGCCATATTAAGACAGATATGTTCACACAAAGATGTGCATAATCAAAATAAGGAAGAAATACTCGTAACTATTACAGCCTTTATTTCTGCAACTGCTCATGTGATCATCAGTTCAGTTCAGTCGCTCAGTCCTGTCCGACTCTTTGCGATCACATGGACTGCAGCACACAGCTTCCTTGTCCATCACCAACTCCCAGAGTCTGCTCAAACTCATGTCCATTGAGTTGCTGATGCCATCCAACCATCTCATCCTGTGTAGCCCTCTTCTCCTCCACCTTCAATCTTTCCCAGCATCAGGCTCTTTTCCAATGAGTCGGCTCTTCACATCAGGTGACCAAAGTATTGGAATTTCAGCTTCAGCATCAGTGGTCTGCCGCAGGCGTAAGGGCTCTGGGTGCAGCAGACCTGGGTATGGCATAAGCCTTTTAGAGGAGGTTGCCATTAACCCCACCATAAAGCTGCCAGAACTTCCACAGGACTGGGGAAACAGACTGTTGGAAGGCACAAACAGAAGCCTGTGCACACCAGGACCCAAGAGAAAGGAGCAGTGACCCCACAAGAGACTGACCCAGAATCTCCGGCAAAGGCGTGGGTTGGCAGTGCCCTGTTGCAGGGTCGGGGCAATGAGTGAGGCAGTGCATGCACAGGACCTTTTGAAGGAGGTCGCCATTATCTTTATTACCTCCACCATAGTTTGGCCTCAGGTCAAACAACAGGGAGGGAACACAGCCCTGCGCATCAACAGAAAATTGGATTAAAGATATACTGAGCATGGCCCCGCCCACCAGAACAAGACCCAGTTTCCCCCTCAGTCAGCCCCTCCCATCAGGAAGCTTCCATAAGCCTCTTATCCTGATCCATCAGAAGGCAGACAGACTGAAAACCACAATCACAGAAAACTAACCAAACTGATCACGTGGACCACAGCTTTGTCTAGCTCAATGTAACTATGAGTCATGCCTTGTAAGGCCACCCAAGATGGACTGGCCATGGTAGAGAGTTCTGACAAAATATGGTCCACTGGAGAAGGGAATGGCAAACCACTTCAATATTCTTGCCTTGAGAATTCCATGACAGCATGAAAAGGCAAAAAGATAGGGCATGAAACATGAACTCTCCACATTGGTAGGTGCCCAATATGCTATGGGAGATCAATGGAGAAATAACTCCAGAAAGAATGAAGAGAAGGAACCAAATCAAAAACAACAGCCAGTTGTAAATGTGACTGGTGATGGAAGTAAAGTCTGATGCTGTAAAGAGCAATAATGCATAGGAACCTGGAATGTTAGGTTCATGAATCAAAGCAAAATGTAAGTGATCAAACAGGAGATGGCAAGAGTGAACATTGACATTTTAGGAATCAGTGAACTAAAATGGACTGGAATGGGTGAATTTAACTCAGATGACCATTGTATCTACTACTCGTTTCCAAGGCAAACCATGTGCTCACAGCTAGTATTTATAATTCTAACTACATTTCCACTACCCTATTCCATATGCCTTTTGCTCTCAGAAAACACCTTGGCTTGTCATTCTTCTTTCCCTGCAGAGTGACACAGACTTTCATTTCTGAAGGGTCTGGCACATTAGTAGTTCTGTCTATAGTGGGGAGTTGTAGTTTTTCATTAATTTTACCACATATGAAAGGTATACTAATACAATAATATACAATATAAGGGTGCACTAAGAGATGCCACAAGAGATCCTCCTGAATTCCAGACATACTTCTCCTCACTCTTGTTACATAATAGGAACAAACATTTCCCTCTATAATTAAAACCAATCACCCCAGTCACCACAATAACCTCTTCTAGGCCTGGTCAGTGGGATCAGAGACCACATTGGCCAAGAAGCAGTCTCAGACTAGTTCTGTGTCCCCCAGTGAAAGGATTCCTCCCTTGAGAACTAAAACTTCCAAATCCCAAAGTTTCAGTGACAGAAAGCAAAAAAATAAAAATAAAAAAATTGTTGCTATTGGATCACTAGGGGTAATAGAAAAGACAACCCTCAATTGTCAAGACTCATGAATCCAGGTTGTATGGGAAAAAACCTGCAAGAAGACCCAAGAAGTGGTGATATGCCTTCTCCAGTCAGGGGATGGGTTATTCAGACATTGATTGCTGACTTAGAGCACATACCGCATCCTGGAGGACACTGCGCCAGCCCCACAAGGTGCTCTTACCCAGCCAGCCCCATGTATGTCTGAGTCTTCAAAAGGCTATGCAAAATACTCTCAACTGCTTCTGGTTGAGGGGAAACATGGAAATACCAGTAACGTCAATGAGCATGAGACAACTAGCACACTACATCTGCTGTAAAGTGAGTCCTTGGTCAGAGAGGATGCCGGCTAGGACACCACTGATGTCAAGTAAAGCACTTCCTAACCTAAGGTGGTCTAAACATTCATGCAGCCAGTAGTCCCAGCAGTGGCCAGAGTAACAGGTGAGGCTGACATGATTCAAGGTGGCACACAAAGTGGACACAGTGGGGAAGGAGCAGGTGTGACCAATTGAGAGAGTAGCACTGAAACATATATATTACCATATGTAAAACAGACAGCCAGTGAGAATTAGCTGTATGACTCAGGGAGCTCAAATCCAGGGCTCCGTGACAAACTAGAGGGGTGGTGAAGGACTTAGGTTAAAATTTAAGCCCGGAAGGCAGGCTGTGCCTCAAGGAAAATAGCTTACTCCTTATCTGGTGACTCAGAGCCTCCTGACCGATTCTTAACAGATAACTTATGACCTGGTCAAGGAAACCCCCTCCCAAGAATGTATCTCTCTGTCGGACTTGTCTGGGTAAAAATTGACCAAATGCCGCAGGGTGATCAGCCAACCGTTTCAACTTAATTACCTGCAAACTTTTCCCACCAATCAAATGTCTCCACCTCACCTATGGCCCCTACTTCACTGTATCCCATACCCTGACCTCATCCCCACCTACCTGTGATTTTTTTGTATAAAAGTCCCTCACGACTGGCATTCAAGGTTCGCTCCTCCTAAGGAGATCGAACCCCGGCGCGCCGGCCTAATAAATCCTCTTGCTGATTGCATCGAATTCGAGTCACTGTGGTCTTTGGGGCGACGGTTCCCGAGAAAAGGCCGCGAGGTCTTACAGTGGGATAGGGTGGGAGATGGGAGGGAGGTTCAAGAGAGAGGAGACATATGCATACCTGTGACTGTATCTTGCTGATGTATGGCAGAAATCAACATAGCATAGTGAAGCAATTATCCTCCAATTAAAATTAAAAAATAAAACAAAGTGGCATATGAGAGATGTTTGGTACCCACCTTTTTCTCTTTCCTCTTTTCTTCCCCAGATCATCTCATGGATATTATTAAGCTGAAACACTATCTTTATGGTATGAACTCTCAAGTTTGTACCCTCAGTCTATGAGTTCCAAACTCCTGACTAACTGCCTACTTGAAATCTCCCATTGGATGTTTTCAATACTTCTAATCTATTAATAGTTTGTCCAAAGTCCAAAATGTAACTCTTAATTTCCCCCAAAATAACCTGTATCTTCCTAACCATGAGAATATTTCTTCATCTCAATAAATAGTATCCCAGAACCTAGATTTCCCCCTTTCCCTCAACATTCACATCAAATCCACCAGATTTCCCATAAAATCTGTGTCTAAAGCATATCTTGTCTCTATTGTCTTCTCTCAGGCTACTCCACTATGACCTTGGTGGAGAAATCTCTCCCCAGAGGAGGACAAGGCAATGCCCATCTGCATGACCTCCCCAGTAACCACTTCAGCACAGATGTGGGAACAAAAGCCAAGTGGTGGAGCCTGAGGACCAAGGGGGAAGATGTGGAAGTGGAGACAGAAAGAGTAGTCAAGCCTTACAGGGAGTTTTGCTGTGACGGGAAATAAGGTCAGTACAATTGCCACCCCCACCCCAGGGGTGGGGGGGCATCAGCATCCCACTCTGCTCTCAGGGTCACTGAGACTGTTCCCAGTCAAAGTTAGCCCTCAGCCTCATCATCCCTACACAAAATACCCCAACACCCTCAATCACACCGTCTCCCGCAAGTCAAGGCAGCTTTTCTCCTCAGGGTCAGCATGACTCTTCCACCCTAGGACTAAAGAACAGGCAAAGAGGTGAAGGTGTGAAAGGGGAGCCTGACATAGCAGGGCACAGAGAGGAAGTTGTAAATGGAGGGATGAGGGTATCGTTTCTGAATGAGGAAATTTCCATGCCCTGGTCTGGCCTCAAGGATAATGGTTCCTGGAGGAGACCCACACAGCTCAGGAATAAGGCCAACACTCAGGCCCCACAACCAGGCTCAGACTGAGAACGGGACTGGGTCAAAAGAGGGAGGAGGCCTGGCTGGGGGATTTGGAATGCCCTATTCACTCTCTCGGCTCAACTCAGAGGTCATCGTGTTCCGTGGGATAAAAGGCAGGTAAGGCAAATATCTCAAGCAGGGCGATGTCCCTGGCCTCCAGCCACCGCCACTCCTGCAGCGTCCTCAGGGCTGAGGTACAACCCTTCCCCTGGGCCAGGCACTGTCATAGAAAAGTGTTTTACCTGTCTGCACCATCGCAGTGAAGTTATGTGTGTGGCTGTTAACTTCAGGTGTGTATGGTGAGGTTCATGAGGCCATCACGCCACCTGTTGTAGGGCAGGCATGTAACAGATGCCTGAGACACTGGAGGTCCAGCCCCTGCACAGCAGTCATGGACAAGCATGCGTACTGGGTATGGGCTAATGGGTGAGGGGTTGGACAAACAGGTGAAGGTGGCAGGTACACAAACACCACCCCTGAGCACTTCCTCTGAGCTGCCAGAGTGTGTCAGGGCCACAATCACCAAGTTGGACAGTCCAGAGTGGTCTCACATCCTCAGGGAGTGTACCCAGCCCTCTCTGCCCTGCAGAGTGACCCTCCTGCTTCGAAAGGACCCTCCAGATGTCACCGCCCCCTCGAGGGCAGCACAGCAGAGCACTCAGGGCCAGAGAAGGAAGGAAGATGGAAGGGGAAAACCAGAGGTCCAGTTCCCTGGGCCCATATCTATCAGCTGCCATCATCCTTGTGTCTCTGTCTCTAGAAAGAAACTCTCCTAAAAGAGCACTCTGGCCTTAGGTCCAGTATTCCTGCCTGGAGAATCCCCATGCACAGAAGAGCCTGGCGGGATACAGTCCATGGGGGCGCAGAGTCTGACACGACTGAGCGACTAAGCACAGCACACAGCACAGCCCTCAGACCTTGCTCTGTTACCCCCAGCAGTCTGTTCGCAGTGCATTCCCCTTGAGCCTCCAACCCATCCCACAGTCCCCACACCATGTCTCTCAGACACATGGGGCAGAGTCAGCTGGACATACCCCAGCACAACCCCATAGTCATGTGCATACAATCACGTGAACCCTGTCACACACACATGATCTCAAACACACTTGTAGACACACACACAAATTCTGAGACAGATGAGCTCTTGTAGTCACATAGTCACACACACTCCAAGTGTCATATGCCCCCACAAACACACATTCCCATACTCCTAACAGAGGATTCAACACACACACAATTAAATTCTCACATCTCAAGCTTATGTCTGTCAATGAGACCCATGCACTCTACTAGTCAGAAGCCCCACTGCAGACAAAACACACACACACTAACATCTGTAGACACACACACCCCAACATAATGTCCCTTTCATTCACTATACTCCCTTGATGCTTAGGGCATCAGTCTGCAATGCCCCTCCCTCTCCCATTCTTAGTGGCCTGAATTCCTTAGTGGCCCCTGAGACACTGGGAGCATGGGGAGAGGAATCTCCAAGCCTGGCCAGCAGGACCCCCAAACCCACAATTCAGGCCCAACACCCGCTTCGGGTAGCTCAGGTCATGTTCCCAGCCAAGCCCCAGGACCAGGAATTTAAGGAACACACCACCCACAAGCAAGAGGAGTTTGCAGGTCCCCAGCTGGACCCTGTGACCTGCAACCCTCATTGGAGGGGGCACACCCAGCTGCCATGCTCCCTCCTCCCCTCAGAGGCCATCTAAAACTCTCACCAACCCATGGATGTCAAGAACAAATCTCTCACCAAGGGCATGGACAACTGCATGCAGCCTGCTGTTGAAAACGGCCCATGGAGCTGGAGGTCAGCACAGCCTCACAACTCCAGGACTTTGTGGCCAGCATAGCCCCTGTTTAACTCAAACAAGCACCCATCTCTCATCAAGAAGTGTCAGGGTAGATGCATAGCTGCCCAGGATGGTGACCATGGGGTGCTAGGTCTCTTAGTCTTTCTTAGTCTTGCTTAGCCTTCCCTCTCTGATACCCCTATATTCCTTGCTTTCCTTCCTGTAAGATCCCTCCCATAAGCTTCCCACCCCTTCCCTCAGGTACACATCAATGACATGGGCTCCAGCTAGAACTCTGGTTGCTGCCCAGGCTGCCTATCCAGACTGGCAAGAGTCTGCATTGGCCCTCGGACAGCCCCAGTCCTTCTCTGGCTGCTGCTCTGCTGCTGCTGCTTCCTTCCTGCAGGCTGTTTCAATTCAGGGCCAGGCCCAGTGACTCACTGACCACCTTCCCCCACCAAAACCTATATCTCTGCAGGGCAAGTCTGGCTGACACACTTTGCATGCCATTCATCAAACTTTGGTTTGTGTGTTTTAGTTAAAGTGGGAAGTGGTGGGTACTAACCTCAGAAGGAAAGGTGGGAACGACCAGTCTACTGTCAAGACAGGCATCTGGCAGTCTAATCTGCTGCTCCCAACCCCACCTCCCTCCTTCTGTAACTTGACCTTCTATCCCCATCTTCAGCATTGGCCCTGACATCCAGAATGGATGAAAGGGCACAATGGTCCAACTACAGGAAGTTAGGGAGAACCAGCAAGGCACTAATCCTTGAGTCCTGTTCTATAAGAGCAACAGTCATGACTCAGGTTCATGAGCCACACAAGACCAAGAATGCCCCTGCCTCTCTTTAAATTCTTTATTTTTGCAACAATTAACATCTCAGAAAAAAAAGTATTTAAATTAAATGTAATGTTTTCCCATAGTTTTTATATTAAACAAGTTGTCCTGAAATCATATGCATATCAGAACTTCACATATCTATGCAGTTCTTGTCAAATGTAGGTAGATGATAAACACAATGCATAAAACATTCTTGAATTTGGAGTAAGTTTCTTCTTATTTACCTTATTAAAGTCCAGCTCATGGGTTCATCATGAAATCAACAGCCAAAACCAGATTGACAGTGAAGGCAAAACTTGACCTGCCTCCACAGCCTTCCCATGCAAACCAGGAGAAAAGCAAACAAACCATCACCCCACTATTGTTTATTGTTCTGGAGTTCTAACCAATAAAATAGAGTCAGAAAAAGAAGTGAAGTAAGATCCAAACCATAAAGGATTAGTGATATCAAATAGCTTTCATGAATGACAAATATTAACTGCATTCTAGAAGGAATTAATAGGGATTAAAAGGATTAAAATTATTACAAGAGTAATTTAACATTGGAAAGTATTTCAAACCAAAATTCTTATACTTTTTTTTCTCTTTTGAGACAGCATATTAAAAAGCAGAGACATCACTTTGTCAACAAAGGTCCATCTAGCCAAGGCTATAGGTTTCCCAGTGGTCATGTATGGATGTGAGAGTTGGACTATAAAGAGAGCTGAGTGCCAAAGAATTGAGACTTTTGAACTGTGGTGTTGAAGAAGACTCTTGAGAGTCCCTTGGACTGCAAGGAGATCCAACCAGTCCATCCTAAAGGAGATCAGTCCTGGGTGTTCATTGGAAGGACTGATGTTGAAGCTAAAACTCCAATACTTTGGCCACCTGATGCAAAGAGTTGACTCATTTGAAAAGACCCTGATGTTGGGAAAGATTGAGGGCAGGAGGAGAAGGGACCACAGAGGATGAGATGGTTGGATGGCCTCACCGACTCAATGGACATAGGTTTGGATGGACTCCGGCAGTTGGTGATGGACAGGGAGGCCTGGCATGCTGCTGTTCATGGGGTCGCAAAGAGTCAGACACAACTGAGCAACTGAACTGAACTGCATGTGATGGACTGATTTTGAAAGTTCTTTAAGAGTAAATGCTTAAGAGGACTTTCCAGGTGGCTCAGTGTTATGTACAGAATCCTCCCCCTGTCAATGTGGGAAATGAAGGAAATGGAGGTTCGATCCCTGGGTCAGGAAGATCTCTTGGAGAAAGAAATGACAACCCACTCCAGTATTCCTGTCTGGGAAATCCCATGGACAGAGGAGCCTAGCAGGCTATTATCCACGAGGTCACAAAGAGTCAGACACGACTTAGTGACTAAACACTACCACCACCACCACCACCACCCAGGGATAAGTGAGGGTGCCAGGAAAAATACAGCTATTATCATACTGCTGATGGAAATGACAACGGGCACAAATGATCTAGCGGGTAAGGTGGCAGTGTGTATCAAAATCGTCACAAATCTGAAAACTCTTCAAACTACCATTTCCACCTTCAGGACTTTATCCCAGAGAAATAATTAAGACTAGAAACAATCCTTAGGTTCCATATCATTTATCACTACTGATTTACAAAACAATGATTTAAATGCCCAGTAGAAAAGCAGACAGTGTTTTTATAAGAAGTAAATTATTTAAATTTTCCTAATGGGCTGCATAAATACATGTTACTTTGCACTGTGTGGGCCAAAAGTTCATTCAGGTTTTTTTCATAAGATGTCATGGAAAAACCCCAAGGAACTTTCTGACTAATCTGATAGGAAGACAATCATAAAGTGAGAATCCTACTTAATTGTTTTAAAAAGTATGCCAAGGTCCTTACTTGGAAAAAGTTTGGGAACCACTGCCAGAGTGTCGATTTTATAGAAGCATTTCTCTAGATTATATGCCACTGTATACTGGAAGTACAAGGGTATGTGCTGGGGCAGTACATATGTCTATCCAGTCCAAATCTTCAGGACCCTCAGGAATTGTTAGTCCTGGAAGGCATGGTGATGAGGGGAGGGGTGGGTTTCACTTACTGTTTCCCAGCTGAGCTTCTTGTCCCCACAGTGCCAGGCAACAACTCTCAGAGTCAGTCATCCTGGATTCATCTCCAAGGTCCTGGCCACACCAGGCCGGTAGGAAGGCAGCCCAAAATGGAAACATGTACATGCAAGGGCACCCATGGCAGCATGTCAACACACCTCTAAAAGTAAAATCATATAGACTTCCAGTTACAGATGATGGGCTGAACACCTTCACTCATGTTCTCTCCCACCAGTGACCAAACCAGAGGATAAAGGAATACTAAAACTGACACCCTCACAATAGCAAAGACAATGTGAAGGCATTCATTACAGGACTTGAAATTTCAACAAAATGGCGAAGAAGAGTGGGAGGAGGATGTTGAAGGGAAAGCTTATTATTGTTTAGTCACTAAGTGGTGTCTGACTCTTTGCAACTCCATAGATTGTAACCCACGAGGCTCCTCTGTCCATGGGATCTCCCAGACAAGAATACTGGAGTGCGTTGCCATTTCTTTCTTCAGGGGTCTTCCTGACCCAGTGATTGAACCCACATCTCCTGCACTGGCAGGCAGATTCTTTACCACTGAGCCACCAGGGAAGGCCTGGGGGAGCTTAGCACGACTCAAAAAGATAAAGTGCTCCAAACATGGGGAAGGACAGGGACATAGCTGATCTGCCCCCGCAGACTGACACAGGGGATGAGTGTGTTGTAAATGTGGGGTCTTTAAGGATCATTTCAACAAGGCTGCAAAAATTTTACTCAAAGAGGCATATGAAATCAAAGGATTTATTAATATTGTACTCATGGGTCTCAGAGTGAGAACAGCACACCTCCTAGGGGGCCACGTCGGAGGAGCACTAGGAGAACAGGTTCCACCAAGCATGACCAAGGACCAGTGGATAAGTGCCATAAATGGGGGTCAGGGAAGAGTACACAAGTGAAAGGTTTGAGCAGATTTCAGTGATGCATTTGAATGTTTCTAGGTTACAGTCATGGAAGGGCAGGAAGGGAAACTTATGGAGAAGACTAGCCTTATCACTCTATAGTCTCCTTGTGAGGATGCTGAGGCATCAGGGAAATATAAAATTTTAAAATATTATAACACAATAAACCCTGTTATGCCTCAGCATCAACTATACTAAACAGATGGATGAAAGCTTTCACTTGGGTTGTGGAGATATTAAAAGTGAAGGGGACAGTTTGACTTAACCACCAAAGTCAAATTTGTTAAGGTGACAACCAGGAAGAGTTCTATTAAGCAAATGATAAGAATTTAGAATCATCACATACAAGGGAACCTACATAAGGCTATCAGCAGGCCAGGAGAGACTGGAATTATGTATTTAAATTGCTGGAAGGAAAAATAACCAACAAAATGGACAAATTCCTAGTAACAAACAACCTACCAAAACTGAATTATGAAGAAAGAGAAAATATAAATAGCTAAGGAGATTGAATAAGTAATCAAAAATCTTTCAACACAGAAAAGCCAAGGATCAGCTAGATTCATTGGTGAATTCTACCAAACATTTAAAGAATTAACACTAATCCTTCTCAGATTCTTCTCAAAAACTGAAGTGGAGGGAACACTTCCAAAAACACTCCACAGGCCAACATTACCCTCATAAAGACACGAGAAAACTACAGGCCAATATACCTGACATAGATGCAAAATTTTCAACAAAATATTAACAAGCCAAATTCAACAGTACATTAAATGAATTATATGCCATAAATTGTGGTATTTATCTCTAGGATATAAGGATGATTCAATATAATGCAAATGATTTCCCCAATTAATAAAAGATAAAAATCATATGATCATCTCAACAGATGCAGAAAGAGGATTTGATGAACTTCAATATCCTTTCATGATTAAAAACTCTCAACAAATTAAGTATACAGAAAGGGTATCTTATCATAATAAAGGCCGTACATGACAAGCCCACAGTTAACATCAACTCAATGGTGAAAAAGATGAAAGCTTTTCCACTAAGACCAGGAATACAACAAGTTGCTTAGACATACCACTCCTATTCAACACATTACTGGAAACACTAATTAGAGCAATGAGGTCAGAAAAAAACACATCCAATTTAGAAAGGAAGTAAAACTGTCTCTCTTGGCAGAGGATATGATCTTATCTATAGAAAATCCTTAAGAATCCACCAAAAAGCTGTTAGAACTAATCAATTCAGTAAAGTTGCAAAGTAAAAAAACAACATACAAAATCAGTTGCATTTCTACATGCTAACAATGATCTATCCGAAAACAAAAGCACACAATCCCATTTATAATAGCACTGAAAACACAGTAATTAGGAATAAAATCTAACCAGTGAAATGAAATGCTATAAGCCATTGATGAAATAAATTGAAGACAGAAATAAACAGATTTTGTGTTCACGGGTCAGAAGAATTAATATTGTTAAAATGTCCATATCACCCAGAGCTAACTATAAATTTAATCCCAATCCCTATCAAAATTCCAATGGCATTTCTCACAAAAACAGAAAAAGTAACCCTAAAATTCATATGGAGCCACAAAAGATCATGAAAAGCCAATGTAATCTTGAGAAAAACGGAAAATGTTAGAAGCATCTCACTTCCTGATTTCAAACTATACTACCAAGCTATAGCCACCAAAAGCACTATGGTACTGGCAGAGAAACAGACACACAGACTAATGGAATAAAATCAAGAGCCCAGAAACAAACCTGTGCACAGAAGACCAACTAACATTAGGCAAAGAAGTCATGAATAATCAATGAGGCAAGGATAGACACTTCTATTATTACAGATAGTCTTAGGAAAACTGGAGATTTATATGCAAAAGAATGAAATCAGACTCCTATCTTATACCAGTCACAAAAATTAACTCAAAAGGGGTTAAAGACTTAAAGGTAAGGCCTAAAACTGTAAAACTTCCAGAAGAAAACATAAGATATTACAGAACACTTGATCCATGGCATAGAAGAGAGAAAAGAGGCTGAGTAAAAATGCTGTAGTCCTGAATTTGAATTGGAAGTATCAGCATGATTGACACATGCAATCACACGATTGTATATATAATATGGATTAGATGTAATATGGGAGAAATAGAAGTAAAAATGCTGTAATCTTAACATTTGGATTGGATGGAAATTATTACAACCACCATTTTGAAAAATGATTTCACAATATCTAGAAAAATGAAATGTTACATATACTCTAGGATTCATTGGTATATATCCTAGAGAAACTCTTGAATATATTAAACAAGATAATAATGTATAATAACATGCATATATATGTTCTGTACAAAAATAGAAACTACCCAAAATACCCATCAACAATATGATGGTTAAATCACTTATGTTGTCTTCATCAGTGGAATATTACCCAGCAATCAAAACCAATGACTACACCAACACGTAATCCTGGATGAATCTGTAAAATGCAAGCAGAGGAAGTAAACACAGAAGAAAACATTCAGATGAGTCGATTAATATAAAACCCCCAAGCATTCAATATTTAACAGTAAATTGTTTAAGGATACATAAATAGGTGGTAGAACTACACAGAGAAGTAAAGGAGGAATCAACACATGATTTAGCATGAGAGGGTAACTAAAGGGGGTGTGTTCAGAGCAGGGCACATGGAGGGAGGTGCTGGTTATGTTTCATCTCTCCAGCTAGTGACAGGGTAAGAAGCAGGAAGGCCAGAGGTCCCCAGGCAGCAGGAGGAAATACACTGCAAGTGGCAAACGTTTTTTTCTTTCTCTACACAAAATTAGAGAGGCTTCTTTTAATTCTGTGTTGACGGCATCTGGTTCTGCCTTGAGCTAACCAACACATTTTTTCTTATGGAAATGTTTTTCTTAAGCTATGTTGATAAAACTATGTATTTACCTTGGAATCTGCCTTTCTTCAAAATGGTTCCACCTGAGACTAACTTTTTCTTTTCTCAAAACTTGGACTGATAATAGTTCAACAAACCAGTATTCCTATCAATTGTCTGATGGCCAGGAGATGACACACCTTGTGCCATCCCATCTCAAAAATGCATATTGTGGGAAAGGGGCCTGGTAAAACTCCCTCAGCTTTGAGATGTCTCTCTTATCCAATTAACAGCTTTCTAACAGACATAAAACACTTTGCTAAAAACTAGCAAGCAGGCCCTCTTCCTGTCCCCTTCTGATGTCTTTGTCAGAAGCTTTCCCTATCTCTACTATACTTTAATAAAACTTTGCTACACAAAAAGTTTCAAGTAGTCAAGTCTTGTCTCTGATCCCAGATCAAAATCCTCTTCTCCGGAGGTCACAAATCCCACACACATAACACAGTCACGTAACACACGGCTCACAGCAGCAAACTTTCATCTTGGGGGCTCGTCTGAGATCTTCAAGACAAGGTAAGGACGCTTGGAGCTCTAGTTCTTTGCTCTCCTAGTAAACACATTTTCTGCTGTACTTTACTAACTCTATGGTGTGCTTATGTGCATGAAAGCAGCATGAAAGAGATGTGGATTTAGCCACGAAGCAAGCATTGAGCCCTGCTCTGTGGTTTCATGGTGCCTCGTAATGACTGAAAGCAGCCCCCAAAGGGGGAGCCTTGTTGGGGGTTTATATTGACCTGCCAATGCCAAGAGGCACCCAACATTCCTGCGAGGGAAGCGGCCAGAAATGGGTGAAAAATGTGGACCAAACATTCCTTTCTCGGTTACCTTTTCCTGGTCTTTTGACCACTGTGTAACTGCCTGAGGAATTAGAGCTACTAGCCAAACCTGCTGGATCACAGACTTTCAAGGAACTTGCAATCCACAATGTTGGTTGTTGTATCGCACACTAGAGACAAGAGCACGTTCAGTAGCTGGATGGAGCTCTATCTCCCAGAATGTCTCTCAGGCTAGAAGTTGCTCTTAGCTGCCTGCCTCAGATGGTAGCAACCTGAAAGTGAGTCTTTATCACAGCTGTGCCTCCGATCTATATGGATCGCTGGTGACCATGAGGTTTTTGAGGACATAGAACGGGAATCCCAGGATCTGGTCAGATTGGAAGTGCAATGGGCTTCTTCCTTTGGTAAAGCTAGCTCTTAGTAGGCCAGAGAAGGCTCATTGGTGGCTTTGGAAGGATTGGCTTAATAGCTCAAGGACAAAAATCACTTTATCCTCACTAGCTAGCCCTTTACCACCTCTTCAGCTATCACACATACTGGTGTAGTGACACTCAGAAGGGACACCTTTGATTTTTTTTTCCCCCTATCATGTAACTTTTTTTTTTTAATAATACTGTATTGGTTTTGCTGTACACTGACATGAATCCGCCATGGGTGTACATGAGTTCCCAATCCTGAACCCCCCCTCCCACCACCCTCCCCATATCATCTCTCTGGGTCATCCCAGAGCACCAACCCCAAGCATCCTGTATCGAACCTAGACTGGCGATTCGTTTCTTACATGGTAGTATACATGTTTCAATGCCATTCTCCCAAATCATCCCACCCTCTCTCTCTCCCACAGAGTCCAAAAGTCTGTTCTATACATCTGTGTCTCTTTTGCTGTCTCACATACAGGGTTATCATTACCATCTTTCTAAATTCCATATATATGTGTTAGTATACTGTACTGGTGTTTTTCTTTCTGGCTTACTTCACTCTGTATAATCGGCTCCAGTTTCATCCACCTCATTAGAACTGATTCAAATGTATTCTTTTTAATGGCTGAGTAATACTCCATTGTGTATATGTACCACAGCTTTCTTATCCATTCATCTGCTGATGGACATCTAGGTTGCTTCCATGTCCTGGCTATTACAGACACCTTTGATTTTATGTTCATCCTCTGGGATCATAAGCAAAGGGCAGTCAGAAAGGCTGAAGAACAGCCACACAAGCTGTTGCCTCTCCATGAAGTACCCACTGGGAAAAATAACACATCTGTAAGAGTTAATAAGCCCTTTTCTTATCAAGAAATACAAAGAATCAAGGAAGATCTGGGAGACTATTTGGAGGACCCAGAAAAATATGTAAGAGCCTTAAGGGTGTTACTCTGCTTTATGATCTTACTCGGAAGGATGTGATGTATCAGTTCAGTTCACTCAGTCATGTCTGACTCTGCAACTCCATGGACCACAGCACGCCAGGCCTCCCTGTCTATTACCAAATCACAGAGTCCACCCAAACTCATGTCCCCTGAGTTGGTGATGCCATCCAACCATCTCATCCTTTGTTGTCCCCCTTCTCCTCCTGCCCTCAATCTTTCCCAGCATCAGGGTCTTTTCAAATGAGTCAGCTCTTCAAGTCAGGTGGCCAAAGTACTGGAGTTTCAGCTTCAACATCAGTCCTTCCAATGAATACTCAGGACTGATCTCCTTTAGGATGGACTGGTTGGATCTCCTTGCAGTCCAAGGGACTCTCAACAGTCTTCTCCAACAACACAGTTCAAAAGCATCAATTCTTCAGAGTTCAGCTTTCTTTATAGTCCAAATCTCATATCCATACATGACTACTGGAAAAACCATAGCCTTAACTAGACAGACCTTTGTTGGCTAAGTAATGTCTCTGCTTTTTAATATGCTGTCTAGGTTGGTCATAACTTTCCTTCCAAGGAGTAAGCATCTTTTAATTCCATGGCTGCAATCACCATCAGCAGTGATTTTGGAGCCCAAGAAAATAAAGTTTGTCACTGTTTCCACTGCTTCTCCACCTATTTGCTATGAAGTGATGGGACCAGATGCCATGATCTTAGTTTTCTGAATGTTGAGCTTTAAGCCAACTTTTTCACCCTCCTCTTTCACTTTCATCAAGAGGCTCTTTAGTTCTTCTTCACTCTCTGACATAAAGGTGGTGTCATCTGCATAGCTGAGGTTATTGATATTTCTCTTGGCAATCTTGATTCCAGCTTGTGCTTCATCCAGCCCAACATTTCTCATGATGTCAGGAAGCAACTGTTAGAACTGGACATGGAACAACAGACTGGTTCCAAATAGGAAAAGGAGTACATCAAGGCTATATATTGTTACCCTGCTTATTTAAGTTATATGCAGTGTACATCATGAGAAACGCTGTGCTGGAAGAAGCACAAGCTGCAATCAAGATTGACAAGAGAAATATCAATAACCTCAGATATGCAGATGACACCATTTTTATGGCAGAAAGTGAAGAACAAAAGAGCCTCTTGATGAAAGTAAAAGAGGAGAGTGAAAAAGTTGGCTTAAAGCTCAACATTCAGAAAACTAAGATCATGGCATCCAGTCCCATCACTTAGCAGATAGATGGGGAAACAGTGGCAATAATGGCTGACTTTATCTTTCTGGGCTCCAAAATCACTGCGGATGGTGATTGCAGCCAAGAAGTTAAAAGATGGTTGCTCCCTGGAAGGAAAGTTATGACCAACCTAGATGGCATACTAAAAAGTAGAGACATTACTTTGCCAACAAAGGTCCATCTAGTCAAGGATATGGTTTTTCCAGTAGTCATGTATGGATGTGAGAGTTGGATTATAAAGCTGAGCGCCAAAGAAATGATGCTTTTGAACTGTGTTGTTGGAGAAGATTGAGAGTCCCTTGGACTGCAAGGAGATCCAACCAGTCCATCCTAAAGATCAGTCCTGGGTGTTCACTGGAGGGGCTGATATTGAAGCTGAAACTCCAATATTTTAGCCACCTGATGCGAAGAGCTGACTCATTTGAAAAGACCCTGATGCTGGGAAAGATTGAGGGCAGGAGGAGAAGGGGACAACAAAGGATGAGATGGTTGGATGGCATCACCAACTCAGGGGACATGAGTTTGGGTGCATATAAGTTAAATAAGCAGGGTGACAACTTACAGCCTTGACGTACTCCTTTTCCTATTTGGAACCAGTCTGTTGTTCCATGTCCAGTTCTAACCGTTGCTTCCTGACCTGCATATAGATTTCTCAAGAAGCAGGTCAGGAGGTCTGCTATTCCTATCTCTTTCAGAATTTTCCACAGTTTATTGTGATCCACACAGTCATACCCTGGGGCAAATGCTAACTCCTGACTCAAAAACTCCAGTTTTGGAGAAAGCTATTGCCTGTAGAGGTGAATGGCTTGGTAATGAATCAGCAGGAAAGATGGAGGACGAGATAGCCACCCTCCCTATTGGGAATCCGGCAATCTCAACTAAAGAACCAGACTGGGACTATAACAAAGCTAAAGGAAGATGGAATCAGAGTCATTTTGTCAGATGTATTCTTGAAGGACTCAGGGGAGTACATGCTAAGACTTTAAATTATGCCAAACTGGCAAACATGGAACAGGAAAAGAAGGAAGCACCCAGTAAATTTCTAGACAGTGAGAAGCCCTTCACAGATTCACGGAGATTGATCCCAAAAGTGAAGAGTGACGAATTATCTTAAAGGATAGATTTCTCACTCAGTTGGCTCCTAATATCCACTATAAGCTACTAGAACAGGCATATGAACCAGTCTTTAGATAATCTGTTACAACTGGCTTAGACAGTTTATTAAGGCAAGGAATATGAGAGGAAGGAAAGACAGAGAAAGACTAAGGAACAGACTGAAGCCCTAATAATGGTGGTCAGAACCGTTCTGAGACAGCCTGAGAAAAGTGCCCAGAGGGACCCAGGTGGAAAGGGACAGATTTGCGATTGCTGTGAAAAGGGGCACCTCAAGTAGGATTGCCCTCAGGCTTCTAAGTTGCCCCCAGGTCCATGTCCAATCTGCAGAGAACCACACTGAAGGAGAGACTGCCCCCAGAGACGTAGGACCCAGGGGTTGGACTCTCATGACAATCAGGACTAAAGGAGCCCAGGGGTCCCCACACAAGCTCCCATTCTAATTACATCCGAGAAACCCAAGGTATTAATGACTGTGGGAGCCCAATCAGTCAATTTTTATTTGAACACCAGGGCAACTTACTCTGTGCTTACTGAAGCCCCTGGCCCACTTTCTCTCCAGTCCACTAATGTAACTGCAATGTCTGGACAAGCCAAACGTTATTATTTCAGTCATCCTCTAAGCTGCAACTAGGACTCTGTATTATTTTCACATGAGTTTCTGATCGTGCCAGAATCTCCTTACACCTTTTAGGGATGGATATACAGAGCAAGGTCCATGCCTCTGTTTTCATGAATATGGAGCCCTCTCCTTCTCCTCCATTAATTGAACAAAATATAAATCCTAGAGTGTGGGCTGATGGAAAAACTGTGGGTCGAGCACAAAATGCTGTTCCTGTCACTGTCAAGCTCAAAGACCCACACGTTTTCCACATCAAAAGCAGTATCCTCTAAAATCCGAGGTTAAGTAAGGGTTAAAAGATATCATTGAAAATTTAAAGGAGCAGGGGCTATTAATTCCCTGTAACAGTCCACATAACACTCCTACTTTGGGTGTGAAAAAGTCAAATGATAAACAGTGACTAGTTCAAGATTTATGAATAATAAATGAGGCTGTGGTTCCTTTACACCCCATGGTGCCTAATCCTTATACTCTATATTGTCTGAAATTCCTGAAGAGCTAAATATTTTTCAGTAATTGATTTAAAAGATGCTTTCAATTCTATACCATTAGCAGAGGAAAGTCAATTTTTATTTGCCTTTGAAGACCCTACCCAGCAAGCTTCTCAGTTAACCTGGACAGTTTTGCCCCAGGAGTTTCATGACAGCCCTCACTTATTCGGACAGAGTTTGTCATGGGACCTACAATACTTTAATAGCCTCGAGGCAGTGGGGCTACTGGTGTTACAATACGTAGATGATATCCTGCTCTGTTCTGAGACAGGGGAAGCTTGTTCACAAGCCTCAGAAGGCTTCCTAAACCTTTTGGCTGGCTGTGGTTATAAGGCATCAAGGGAAAAGGCTCAGCTTTGTCAACAATCTGTTAAATATCTGGGCCTAATCATATCCAAAGGGACAAGGGCCATAGGCCCTGAGAGAATTAAGCCTACACTAAATCATCCCCCTACCTATGACTTTAAGACATCTAAGATTTTGGGGCATCACAGGCTACTGCCGCATTTGGATTCCAGGTTATGGGGAACTTGCCCGGCCTTTATATAAACTTATAACTGAAACTCAACAAGCCCAAACCGACAAACTGGCTTGGTCTCTACTCAAAAGGCTTTGAAAGCTCTACAAACTGCTCTCCTGCAAGCTCCTACTTTGAGCTTGCCCACAGAGTTTAATTTGTTTGTCAGTCATTGTTGTTAGAAGAACCAATAACTAAGTTTAAAGTTTGTGGCAGATTTCAGCTTTTCAACAGGCATCACAAGAACTCCAGGGAGGTAACACATGACCCAGCCTTTGAGTCAAACAAGCTGTGGTTTAAGCCAGGAACCAAGGTCCTAAAAAACATTGGGACAGGGCGGGGGGGCGGGGGCGCATCTCTTGAGGCCCTCTGGGAAGGCCCTAACCAGGTTATTCTTTCTTCTCCCACAACTATCAAGGTGCCAGGAATTCATTTGTAGGTGCACCACATGAGTTACGAAGTGACATCCTGACCCCTCAGGCTAAGCCAATCATTTTATCTTTATTCTCTATATTTTTACTTTTTCACTTTTCAAATAGGCCTAATAATCTTTATATGGGTCTGCTTCTGCTGACTCCAAAATCCTGATTCTGCTGTTTAACTCTCAAGATAATGCCTTCCTGTCCTGGGCTCATTCCTAAGCCATATTCCACAATCAAATTGCTGGATCTGCAAAGTATGCCCCTCCTCATCAGTGGAAGACTTCCTGTGGTGGGCGTCTCCACTTCAAGAAAAGGACTTTCTCCTAGTCTGCGACTACCTTCGACAACAACAATCATATGTGATGCCTCTTTTTAATCTGATGACATCTAACAATCCTAAAAAGGACTGGTGTTAACACTTTGCACCTTAACTACAGACATAACGTGACTTTTAATTTGGATTAACTTGGTTTAATGATGATTTAGCTGCACCTAAGAAGACAAATGAGTCTAGATCTGATGGATTTATGCCTGATATTTATAAAATATGGGATGAGGTCATATGGCTAACTCCTAAAAGGGATGCCTAATGTCTAGTGCTCTCATATGCTGGGAACAAATAGAGCCATCCCCCAAAGTTAGAACTATAATGACTGGAAACAATTGGGGGTTTTGCCTCAAGAAATACACATGTAATCATTCCTGTGTTTTCCAACCCCAGTACAGGTCCTCCTTTTGCCTGGCCAGGCATTGATTGAGACTGGATCCCTCAGTCACACTGGTTTGCTCCAAGTGGGACCTAATGGATATGTGGCTCTTACCTATGGGCGTCGCTTGCCCCTGGCTGGATAGGGAGAAGCATCCTAGGTCTAGCTTTTACTCATGGCTTCATATTTTCAGAGCTTCCAGAGAAGCCTGCTAATCTGCCACACCTTAGAATCATTAGACAAGGTCTGTAGTTCATTGGTATGATTATTTGGCTGCAATATTCGTTCCCTCTCTGGGAACTACAGACATTATGCTATGAGTTGATGCTCTAAATTTACTCAACAAGCCAAGATTCTCAAAAGCTATTTCAGCCCTTAATGCTGAACAACAGATTGGCCCTAGATATTCTAACAGTTACACGAGGAGAAACTTGTGTCAATATTTACAATAAGCACTAATGTCACTCACTTTATTAAATACATGAACAAGATGATTCAGGCTATGGGTACTCTGAAGACTCAATTGCTTCACTTTGGGAGATGTTAACTAGTTGCCCATGGTGGAAAACTATCTTAATTGTAGTAATTCTGATTATTCTGTTTTTGCTGTTTGCTCCCTGCATCTGCAACTGTGTAGCTGGATTTGTTTCTAGACACATGAAGGCTTTTAAGTTACAAATGGTTGTCCAAACTCCTGAGTGCCACAGCTTCCTCCAACTACTACTTGGGGCGTCTGGATCAGAGACCCTCAATAGGAAGGTTAGGACAATATGCTGCCTCACCAATTTAGGGACGATGCCCCTTGTCAGCTCAGAAGCAGTTAAGGAATGAGAACGGTGCCCCTATCCCTAAGCAATATAATTCTCCTAAAAGAAAAGGGAGGAATGAGAGAGTAACAGGCAGGAAGGCCAGAGGTTCCTAAGTGGCAGGAGGAAATAAATCATAAGTGGCAAACGTTTTTTTCATTCTCTATACAAAATTAAGAGAGGCTTCCACTGGGTTCTGCCTTGAGCTAACCAATGTGTTTTTCTTACGGAAACATTTTTCCTAAGCTATGCTAATGAAACTATGTATTTACTTTGGAATCTGCCTTTCTTCAAAATGGTTCCACCTGAGACTTTTTCTTTCCTCAAATCTTGGGCTGATAATGGCTCAACAAACCAGTATTCTGTCAATTGTTTGATGGCCAAGGGATGACACACCTTGTGCCATCCCATCTCAAAAATGCATATTGTGGGACAAGGGCCTGGTAAAACTCCCTCAGCTTTGAGGTGTCTCTCTTATCTGATTAATAGCTTTCTAACAGACATAAAACACCTTGCTACAAACTACCAACGGGGTACTCTTTCTGTCCCCTTCTGATGTCTTATGTCAGAAGCTTTCCCTAGCTCTGTATTTTAATAAAACTTTGCTACACAAAAAGCTCCAAGTTGTCAAGCTAGCAGTGGCTACCTCACTACTCTTGCCTGGAAAATCCCATGGATGGAGGAGCCTTGAAGACTGCAGTCCATGGGGTCACTGAGGGTCAGACAGGACTGAGTGACTTCACTTTCACTTTCATGCATTGGAGAAGGAAATAGCAGCCCACTCCAGAGTTCTTGCTTGGAGAATCCCAGGGATGGGGGAGCCTGGTGGACTGCCGTCTATGGGGTCGCACAGAATCGGACACGACTGAAGTGACTTAGCAGCAGCAGTCAAGCCTTGTCTCAGACCCTGGGATGAAATCCTCTCCTCCAGAGGTCACGAATCCTGACGAAACTCACGGCTCACAGCATCAACCTTTCACTAGGAAACAGAGCCACTGCCGCATGTTCTTCTTTCCTTCAAATTGAACATGTTTTCTAGCTTCACTGTACATATATGTCTTGATATAAAGTATTTAAAAGAAGAAGAAAAGGAAAGGGCTCTAGGTCTAGGGAGCATCTTTAGGGTGGGGACAGCATGAACAAGCTTTCAAGCCATGCTCCCTATGACCCTGGCAAGGAGGTGGCCAGAGCTGCTGCAGGCCAATGAGTTTCCATTGGAGGAGGAGGAACTGAGCCCACACTTCCTCTTGATGAAGGGTGGGGGAAGGTCATACCCAGCCCTGAGCAGAGTGGGAAGGGAGACAACTGGAAAAGGCAAGGAGGTTCAGAGCAGCACTGTGGGGTGAGATGAGGCCCAGCAGCAGAAAAAGGAGGGGGAAAAGACTCAAAACGGCCACATGACTCAGGGTGGGAAATAGTATCCAACACCATTTCCTATCTCTAACACAGAGCAGAGTGGCCATTCGGTTCTAGAACCAAGAGAGACATGTTACAGTACAAACTTTCAACCACATCATATGGTGATCAGACAAAGCTTCTATGTTGTCATTTTCTCACATTACCCAACTGTGTAGCTTACACATTTCATCATCTCAGTGGAGATAAAATTTTCTATTTTGTATTTTGAGTACAGGAAGTTGAGAGAGATAAAATCCAGTAAAAACACACTAATCTCAATTCAACTGAGGCTTAAAAAAATATAAGCAAACTTAAACTGGACACTTTGAAGTTAACAGTTTGAAAATGAAGGCATGGGGTTATGAGTCAAAATTATGACATGGGCTGGTCACTATACATGGCCTGTTGTAATTCTGGAAACTATCAATGGATATTTTAAAGCAAGAGTGGCTTTTCCTGTATTTTTTCTTTTTTGGTACTGTAAACATGTGCTGTTTGATATGACCTGAATTTATTTTTGACCTGAATTTAATTTACAACTTTTTTGCAAACAAAACAAAAAATTTACATCTTTAAGGCAAGTATCTTCATAAGGAAAAAAATGAGTTCGTTTATTATGAAACTGTGAGGATACCCAAGCAAGGCCCTACTTAACATTCAACAGTATGAACTTGAGAGTGTCTGTCCACTGTCCCTCAGAGCTGAACTGGGTTTGACAGAATTGGAGCCACCACTGCCTCCTCTGTCTTCCATCTTTCCCTCTCACATCCAGCCTGTAAAGAAGTCCTCTTTCTCAGCCTCTTCTGCGAACTGCTGCACACAGCCCAGGAAACCTGCTGTTCCAGATAAAACACAGACCCCAGACCAGTGTATCAGCAGCTCCTTACATTTGTCTGAGACTTCAGACTCCACAGGGAACACGCCAAAACCTCTAAAACTTCAAACCCATCCTATTGGCCAGGGCAATGGTAGCAACACCGTCCAGCTCCCAGCAGGATTCAGCTTGTTTCACTCCCCAGGATTTAGCTTGTTTCATTCCCTAGGAATATAAGGCATCTGACTTTCTACACCCTTCAGCTCATCATCGCCTTTCAGCTGTCATTGTTTAAGTTCAGTGTGTTCCCTCTGATACCGAGCTTCCCTAGTCTAGTCTCAGCTTCAGCCTGGACACACTCAAGATATCCTGCCACTATCCTGAAGCTCTTTTCTTTCAGCTCCTAATCAGCCTCTCCTCCCCCAAAGCCAGTTCCTTTAGCTCCATGTGTAGCTGTTCACCATCATCTTTATTCATTTGCTCTGAGATCTCCAAACAGGGTTTGCAGCTCTATCACTTGTCTTCAAGGAGATTCAGCTGTGTCCACCTGGCCTAAAACAGAGTCTGTGCCTCGCTCACCCACTGATGATCCACAACTGTTTGCCCCGACAGGAAGTCAGAAAGCCTCCAGTGATTTTACTTTTTAGCTAATGTCCCTGGGGCTGTGTCAAACACCTCCCAATCAGAGTGAAGCTGTTGTCACTTTCCACAGACATCAACCAGGCAGGGGGATGAATGTGTGAGACATACCCTGATGGGGGGTTGATAAATGGCTCCTTTCCTGAGTTAGTCCCTTCCTACTTCTCTCCTTGTTTGACCTGGGCTGGGGGTAGTGATGGAGCAGATTTCTGGATAGTGACACAGTCCAGTTTCAGGAGCTAGCTACAGTGCTGGCACACAAAGCTGGCCTGCATGGTGCCACTGGGCATCTCTAACTGTTCCATCCCTCAGGATCTGGAGCAAGACCTCCAGAACCACTCAGTCTTCAGTTACTTCCTGGTCTGCAGCCAACAGTTATGCACTTTTCAGTTCAGTTCAGTCGCTCAGTCGTGTCCGACTCTTTGTGATGAATCGCAGCACGCCAGGCCTCCCTGTCCATCACCAACTTCCGGAGTTTACCCAAACTCATGTCCATCGAGTCAGTGATGCCATCCAGCCATCTCATCCTCTGTTGTCCCCTTCTCCTCCTGCCCCCAATCCCTCCCAGCATCAGGGTTTTTCAAATGAGTCAACTCTTCGCATGAGGTGGCCAAAGTATTGGAGCTTCAGCATCAGTCCTTCCAGTGAACACCCAGGACTTATCTCCTTTAGGATGGACTGGTTGGATCTCCTTGCAGTCCAAGGGACTCTCAAGAGTCTTCTCCAACACCATAGTTCAAAAGCATCAATTCTTCAGCACTCAGCCTTCTTCACAGTCCAACTCTCACATCCATACATGACCACTGGAAAAACCATAGCCTTGACTATATGGACCTTTGTTGGCAAAGTAATGTCTCTGCTTTTTAATATGCTATGCACTTTTACTGAGTATTTATTACTCACCTGTTAGCATCCTGAGTGCTTTACAAGTATTGGCCCTTAACCAACATTCACCAGCACGTTAGGAGCTGGATGCTGGGCTCCTAGTGGACACAGCTGTGACCACTGCAGTCAAAGACCCTGCCCCTATGTGGACCAGGGTCCGGTGGGGAAGATAACCCTGGGAATGCCCACATGGAGTGTACATGCTCTTAAGAGATGTGGGCAGGGAGCCTCAAACAGGCCTCAGCATCCTGTAAGAATTCATCACCCTGACCCAACTCTTCCCGCTGCTGCACCTCCGCCCCATATGCCTGGGGGAGCTGGCTGCCTTTTTCCTTCCTTCTTCATCTCTAGGAGGTCAGATCTATGTCTCCCCAACTGCAGCTCTGAAACATCTTTGTTCAAGGTCTGAACACCTTCGGCAGCCTCCTGTTCTCCTCTCTCTGCCCTTTTCCCCCATGGCTTCTCTGATGCCACCTTCAACCACCCCTTCTCCATGCCCACCCACATCACTAGCACCCCCTGCTCCACCCCCTTTGCTGAGGAAAAAATGAGCCCAGAGCTCAGATTTGGGCCTCCTCTCCTTTCTGATCTCAGCCTCCTTCCACATGATCTCATCCACAACTTCAAATATCCCTATAAATGCATAATTACAAAATGTATATCTCCTGCCCTGACTTCATCTTCCCTGCACTCCAAACTCCACCAGCTTGCTCCACACAGCAGACATCTCTAAAGAGTAAAATAGAATTTTCTCTTTACACTCCCAACACAAGCCTGTCCTAACCTTTAGGAAAATGGAAAACATACACCCAATTGCTCAGTCCCAAAGCCAACAAGGTATTTTTTCTCCAATCAGATGAAGTATAATAATGTCTTTAAATATTTTTTTTTAAAGAAGGGAGGAAGAAATGAGACGAAGGGAGGGTGGGTCAGTCCACACGAGCTAAATGCAATCTTCCCACTGACATGTTGCAGTGAGATACCCCGACCCCCACCCAGGGTTCCATGGTCTTCCCTTAGGACTTTCCTCACCCACATGAGGCCCCTAACCCTGCAAGGGACAGGGTCCCAGTCTGCATGGTGCAGGCCTCCTCAGGTTGATCTCCTCCATCATGGACACAGCCCTCTGCCTCTTTGAAGACGCCCCCAGTCTGGCAATAGGACTCCCTTCATCTCCATGAAAGTTTGTTCCCACACTGGAGGGAGCCCTTCTCACCAGGGTCAGTGATTCCCCCATTTCCAGGGTCAGAGGTGACTCAGGTGTTGCAGGGAACCAGAATACGCATGTGTGAAAGGAGAGAGCTGAGCCAAGCTGGGCAGAGAGACAAGGAGGGGTGGCTTGGGAACAGGTTAAGCCGCAAAGGCCCTACATGTCTGCAAGGATAGCAGCCCCTGGCAGAGACTCACACAGCTCAGGAATGTGGCCACACATGACCACAAGGCAGGCACAGCCCAGCTGAAGAGGCCTGGAAATCCTCTCTCTAGTACTATTGCTCAGATGGAAAAGGAAGTTCCCAAAGCAATCTGGGGTTGAAGGAGAGTGAGTAAACATCAGGCCAGTGAACTGCCTCTTCCTGGGTTTGAGCCCCACCATTGGTATCCACAAGGCCAACCGTGGGTGGAGCACTGACGGGCCAGACACTGTCACAGAAGAGTGAGTCAGCTGGGTCACACAGGTGCCAGTGACAAGTGTGTGGCAGGTAACTTCAGGAAGATAAGGTAGAGTCTGTGGGACCATCATGTAACCAGTGGGCAGCACAGGTGTGTGTGAGACATGAGCAGGTACACCTGCACAGCACAGGTGGAGGAGGGTGTGCACTAGTGTAGGATGTTGGGAGCAACAGGTGAGCAGATAGTGACAGACAAATGTGCATGTGACAGGCACACCAACACCAGTGCTGAGTGCTTCCCATCTAAGTGCGAGATGTTTCAGGGCCATAGTCTCTGGAGCCCAGGGAGACCTGAGGGCCCTGGTGTCCCTGGGGAGACAGCCAGGCCTGCTCTGCCCTCTGCAGTGACCCTCACTGCAGGACAGCAAAGGGCCCACCTGTGACACACTCCCCCAGGGTTAGAGAAGGAAGTCCAGCTGCGTCCTCAGGACCAGAGCAGGAAGATGGGAGGGGGAAGCATCTGCCACTCCAGCTGTGTTCCCCCAGTTCTCCAAGCTCCCAGACACTTCATGGGCTCTGTCTCCAGGAACCAGGGGCCTCATAAGCCCTTGTAGCCTCAGGCCAATCTGCTACTCCAGGACACGATGCCACACAGAATTACTCCTGGGATAACTAAAGAAGAGCCTCCTCCTGTGCACCCCAGGTCATGTACAACTTTCCATTTCAGAACCCCCAACCCAGGCCTGCTCCCAGTAGTCACTGAGTCCCCAGAGCAGGCACACCCCTCTCCCAGCCAGGTACCCACACACCCACTTCAGGCACATGCAGGCCTGAAGTCCACACACCACACAGGGGCAGGTCCTCCAGAGCTGCTGGCTGGAAGGTCATCAATAACATGGGCACTGCCCCTACCCCAAGACCTGTCCTCAGATCCAAACCCAAGGCCCTCCTGAAGGCCCCCAAGGCTGAGTCTACTATCACCTTTTTGCCATCCTCCCAGGCGGCATCAACTATAGAAGACCAGCCTTAAGGATGGGAGTTGAGGCGGTAGGAGAGGGTGGTTGAGCACAGCCCCACTCAACTGTCCATCACCACCAGGATCGGCCCACTGACTCCAAGTCATTCCTCCTCCCACCTTGCACTCCAGACCTCTGCCACTGTAGATTCCTATGCCAAACCCTCCCAGGTCCCATAAATAATTACCCCAACTGCCTATAATTCGCTTCTAAGCCCCTCCAGAACAAGCCTACAGGAGGCACTCAAAAGTTTATCTACAGTTCAGCAAGCTCTCATCTTTGTTTCCTGGCCAAAAAGAGGCAGGGAGCACTGACCAGGAGGAGCGAGCACCATTTCCTCCTATTCTGCCATGTAGGCACCCCATGGTCAAAACCCACCTCCAAGAAACCATCCCAGCCCAACATCATGTACACACATACCACAGCCTTTGTCACTTAGAGAAGGTGAATCTATTTGTGGGCCAAGTCATTCAAATATTTCCAAACCACCAGGCCGTAGGGACCCCTCCCTTGTGGGAGAAGGACCCTAGTTCTGTTCGCCTCGGTTAAATCAACCTCTCTCCCCCTCTGGCTCATCTCTCAATGTCTTTCTCAATCTTTCTCTCCACCGTTCTCTCATCCTCTCAAGACAGTGAACCTCCCTCTCAAACTCTCTCTCACAATGTTCCTCTCTCACCATCTCTCTAGTCACTCTCAAACATTCAATCTCTTTCACAATGTATTCTCAACATCTCTATCCCTCACAGTATCTAGTTCTCTTAGTCTCTCTCACAATCTCACAGCCCCTCTCTTATCTCACTCCCAATCACCATGTCTTCCTCTCCTCTCCCTTCCTCCCCTTCTCACTCACCTCAACCAACCTCCCTACCTTTCTCTCTCTCACACACTCACACACACACACATAACAGTGGACCGAGCACTCAAGAGTCTCCAGCCACAAAGGCACATGTGTGTGTGTGTTTCCTAGGACACACACTTGGTGTGCAGCATGTATAGTATTTGTGGAAACCTGTTTTTGTGCTTTTATCCCACCTGTGACTCGTTCATCTGGCAACTCAGGTTGTACTTGGTGCAAATCAGTGAGGGAGAAAGGTCCTAAATTGAGACTCGAAAGGTCAGGACAGGGTCTGGCTCAAGCTGCAGTAACCACAGGGCAGGCACTGTGAAGATTAAGAGTAAACAACCCAGACAGACTCTGGCCTGGAGAGTGTCTCTACCCTCTAGTAAGGAGATGTACCATCAAGAGAATTCTTATTCTCTCAGTACATGAAAGTTCAGCAGTTAACAAAAGCACAGTGAAAGGTGCCACCAGGTGTCAACATCAGGGGAGACAGTCTAAGGACAGGCGGGTTTGGCACCCTGCCTTATATGATCATGGGTGATCTACCTGCCTCAGAGTCTGACTCTCACACTGCTTCCTCAGTTCCACAGCCATCAGGTCAGCATAATTCTTCACAATGAACTAGAAGATGCTTCTCCCTAAAAGAGCTTACAGACCAGGGCCCTAAATTCTGGGTGTTTGGTGAAATGTTAATACCTGGGAGGCTGGCTTATTTGTGTAGCTGAGATTGGAAGGTCCTGATCAGGAATTAAAGTTATGGGCAGGGAATGGGTCCAGGCAGAGTGACCTGCATGTGCAAAGGCTCTGGGGCTAGAGGGGTGGTGGCAGTCACCAGCCACAGGAAAAGCCAATACAGGGCTTCTGTATTTGGAGCCCAAAGAGAAAGAGCAGCCAGAGATGCATTCCCTTGGCTCTGACTTTTGTTATGTCTGGCACATGAACTCGAAAAGGGCTCCATGCTATGATGACTTGGTTCATCTGTGCAGGGGAGCGTAGTAAACAGGATAGAGCAGGTGAGGAAAGCAAGCAATGGTGGGGGTCACCTCCACAGCAGACACAAAGGAAGAGAAAGATACAAGCTGCACTTGCAGTAAGGAGAAACCCAGGGCAAAGCAGCTTTGACACTGGAAGCAGTCAGAAAAAAGCTTTGCAATAATAGGCTAGAAAGCAAAGCAGCCCAGCTCAGAAGGAAAAGAAAGCCAGAAACAGCCACCCGTCCCAGGAATTTACTCTCACCGGCCCCACTGGGATCGGCTCCTCCAAGAAGCCACTTTGATCCTTCTGAAACCCCTTCCTCAGGAGACACACGCTTTCCCCATCTCAGGACCACCTCTGCGTTAAAATAACAATCCCCAAACTCACCATGTACTTGTGCCCTCCGCCCACTAGGGGCCTCCCGGCTCCAGTTCTCAGACTAGCTGGACCCTGATGGCTGCCACTTCCCATGGGCACTCCTGACAACCTTCACTTCCTACAGCCGGGCTCCCCAGATGAATAACTCTACGAGAGAGATCCCACATCTCATAACAGTAGACAAGAGAAAGTGGCTCAGTTCTCATAGGAACAAGCGCACTTAAAGTATTCCATGAAAATCACTGTGATGGTTATCCTGATTAGGGGGGTCTCTCAGCCGCAGGGGCCTGCCCGGGCCACCCACCAGTGCAAATCCAACATTAGGAATGAACGAGAAGTCCAAGCTTTCCAATGCTGATGTGTCTTTCAGAGGGAAAAAGAAAAATCTACATTTCACATACCACATTTCATTAGGTCACCGCTTTCAAGACACTGACACAAACAAAACCCCACGCTAGCCAAAAGCCTGAGATTTCAGAGGAATTTATAGAAAAACATAGTCAAACTACAATGCTTTTTTACCACTTGAACACTAGCTGCATGCTACACAAATTAGACATTTTTGAGCTTGTGATTCTCCTAAGAAATAACAACCGTGGACCAAGGTTTTAAAAGAAAACTATATTCTTTTAAAGAAAATGAAAATATTCTCAAAGGAAAAACTTAATTTAAGTCAACTCATATGCTTTTTGTCGTGGAGCCTAATACACAGTGCTTTCCTGCAACAAGTGGGCAGGGCGCCCCCTCGCGGTCTCTCTTGACCGAGACCTGTGACTGGAACTCTTGAGTGAGAAGGCGTTATTTTAGCGAGGCTGAGGATGGGAGGGTTTGGGAAGGAGCCCAGGGCGAGATGACGGCTGAAAACACCCATCGGAATCCGGGTGACCAAAACCCGCAGTGACCAAAGGCCAAAGGCAGGGGGTCCTTCACAGGCCCCATTCCCTGAGGGGGGGTCATTCCTCACCCCCTCCAGTGACCCCACCCAAACAATGAAGCCTTCCCACCCAACCAGCAGGCAAGGCGCTTAAGAGACAAATACGCGTGCCCTCCCCCAAACCCCCCCGCCTGCCAAGCCACACCCAGCCCCGGGCGCTCTAGAAGGGGATCCCAGACCCCCTTCGCTTCAAGGAAACTGGCTCCTGCCCCAAGGCCAGTCGGGAGGACGGCGGCCGTGTATCCCGCACCCCTGCACGTGGTAATGGCCATCTTCAGCTACGCGACCCAGAGCCGGTCTGGGAGCCTCCCCCGCCACGAGGCTACCGGGCACAGGGGGTCCCGAAAGGGAAAGCCGCTGGTGGGGGGAAGGGCGGGAAGCAGGCGGGCCCCGGAAGAAAAAAGCGGCTTGAGGAGGCACAGACGGTGAATAAATATTAATAGCTTCGCCGCGGGGCCGGCCCCTCGGACAGCAGCTCGGTGGCTGGTGGGGATAAGGGTGGGGTGGGAGCCCGCCGCCGCGCCCACCCTGACACAAACCTCTGGCACTGACCCGGGTCGCGCGTCGCCAGCGCACACGCAAAAATGCGCCTACGCAGAAAAACGCGAACGCAGAGAACGCGCGCCTGCGCAGAAAAACATGCGCGCTTTAACGCAAAACCACGCACGCATGGGCAGGCACGCAAAACCGCAGGCTCGTGCACGCACAAAGACAACCCCCGGGTCGGGCTCTCAGCCCCCGGCTCAGAGCTCCGTGACATGCACAGCAGGTGAGGGAAGTGGCCCAGGCCGGAGGCGCCGCAGGTGGCATCGGCGACACAGGAGGTGGCCCTCCAGGGGGTAGCAGCGGCGTCCGTCCTCCCCGCTGAGCTGCAGCCCGCAGTCCTAGGGAAGAACACAGCCCCGGCTCCAGGGTAAGCAAGGGAGAGGCGCATCTGCGATCTGTAGGACCCTGCCCACCCTCCAGAGGACTGTGGCCTTTACTCTTTGGGGAGAGAGGCGGTCAGGAGCCCGGTGTTGGGACACCCCCGACTTGGAGAACCTCCTACACATCCAAAGGAGCCAGTCAGGAGGGGAGGGAGGTAGACACTAGCCTAGAGTCTGGGAGTCAGAGCTGGACAGTAAATGCGGGCATCAGCATAAAAATGTGACAGTTCTTACAAAGCTAGGGAGTTTCTCACAGGGAATGGGAGAGAACAGCTGAGCTGTGGAGCTCCAACTTTGAAAGGAAAGAAGAGGACCAGTGCCCAGATTTCAGGGGAAAATAGAAGAGGCAAACCAAAAACAGCCTGTCCTAAGGGCACAGTGAAGAGGGCGACTAGGAGAGGGGACGAGTCTAGGAGTTACTCCAAGCTTAGGGAAGGGACAACTGAGAATCATCTCCTGGATCCCCACAGGAGGGTCACTGGTGACCTTGGGAAACGGGGAAGGTCAAATGGCTGACTTGAGTGGCCTCAAGAGATAATGGAACAGAACTGAAAACATCAAATAAGGAGTTTTGTCTTATGTCCCTTATCTTACCATTTTACCACTACAGGATATATTATGGGCTCATTTACTCTGTTTAACAAGCTACGTGATTCGTGTTTAAATAAACAACAGACAGGAAATGTGAAGGTCAGACATGGAAGATAGTGTGCTGTGAGCTACAGTGAGGCACCAGGTGAACAACTTTTTCCTTCCTTTTGTCCCCTACCCCAAGGAGGCCCCTTTGGTCACACTCACTGCACTCAGGGCTGAACTCCAGCCTGGCAGGTTTGACACTTTTTACCCAAAGGCCCTGAGACTAATACCTGCCCCACCCCACCCCCACAGATTACAAAGCTGGACTGCTGTCATGGAGCCTCATGTCCCAAACAGCTCTGATCCCAGATGTCCTCTGTGTCCTGTCTGGCCACAGCCCCTGACTGCACCTGCTACTAACACCACACACCAGAGAGAGGGGACAAGAAGGGGGCCTGGAGACCCCAGTTCCCATCCAAGGTTCTCCCCAGAGGGACAGCAGCACCCCATCTCCCAGCCCTGAGGCACTGGCTGTGATCTGCCCACAGCCTAGCCTGCTCCTGGACTCTCAGTATCAGGCCTCCCCTAAGGACTGTCCTTAGCGATCTCAAGGCGACCTGGCAAGTCCCCAGACAACAGAGCAGGATGCCCTCCTACTGCTGCTAGAGGATCGGGGCCCTCCGCAGACCATGCCTGCTCCCAGTCCACCTTCCTTGACCCTCCCAACAGGATTCCTATTCCCTTTGGGCCACCTGGCCCCACCAACACAACCTGGTTCCAAATGGACCCTAGATTCCTACAGAAGATTTCTCACTGACACACCCGCTCTTCCCTGGAACTCTGAAACCCAACACTTGGTTTTTCTCCTACCTCTCTGGTCAGATCAGGTCACTCATTCTAGGCTTCCTGTGTGGCTGTGTGCATCCCTGGAATGTTGGGAGCTCCCTGGGCTATCCTGAGCCCCAACTCCTTCCTCTACAGTTCTCCTTGGAAGACCATTTATTCCCCTGGCTTCAACAGCCATGTACCTGACCAGGATGGGACTGATGGGACTCTTGCTTCTGGCCCTGACAGTAGCAAAGACCGGAATTCCCATTCTGCCTTTAACAATGAAAAAGGCTGGGCAAAAAAATATGAAACAATGATTCTCAGACTCAGAACACCAAGCAAGGCAGGCCAGTGATGGAAGGGAAACTAATAAAGCAAGCCCCACAACTGCCCCAAGTTACTGTACTACTTGGAAAGATTTTCCAGAGTACTCAAAGAGAGCCTATTGGCCTCCTTTAATTGAGAATTTGGGGAGGTAAATGCAGCTAGAAACCACAGGACAGAGTATCAGAGAGGAAAGAGCTATATATGCCAATGATTCCCAAACTCCTACCCCTGTACCAGAGTCTTCATGCTCCAGCACATCCGCCTGCTTGCTGGCTATCTCCATTCAGATGTCTCTAGCTACCAAAAGCGAGAACATCTTATGCCTTCCTCTTCTCACCTTCACTCATTCTCCTAGGGTCCTCACTCTCACCTTCCAACCCCCAAATTCCCACATCCAGTCACTGACCAAATCCAGTCCCTTGTACTATCTAACCAAGACTCCATCTACTTCCCAGGACCCAGAGTCACAACCTTCACTCCACCAGCATCCTCAGGGAACCCCAGCTCCTTCCCCCTCCTTCTCCATTCATTCACTGCATGGCAAGGTGAGTGCCCTTCCTAAAATCCTAATGACATCATGTCATCCCTTTTCGATCCTTCTCTACTGTCCTCAGGATAACTGCAGGCTCCTCAGGCCTTTCATCATCCTGCCAACTTCTCCAGTGACACAAAACAACACACCTTCACACTTAGCAATTCTGCTTCCATTCCCTGGAAATGCCCTTCTCCCTGCCTCCTTGGCTAGCTCTGATTCGTCTTTCAAATCTTGAGTGTCACCTCCCCCAGAAAGTCTTCCGTGATTTTCCAAGGCATCCTAGGTGCTCTATTAAATACTGCCTGAGTACTTGTCTCTCTGGCGGGTACAGATTGTCTTTATTCTCTACATCCACAACACCCTGACACTGTACATCCTGAGGAAATAATTTGATTGACTGAGAATTGGGCTGAGAGAGACTATATCCTGGGCGGGGTTGGGGGGTCAGTGTGGGGGGTGGGCGCAGTGCAGAGGGAGAAAGCTCACTAAGGGGAGGATAGACATATGGGGTCTCTGGAAACAACTGAGCGACTTCACTTTCACTTTTCACTTTCATGCATTGGAGAAGGAAATGGCAACGCACTCCAGCATTCTTGCTTGGAGAATCCCAGGGACAGGGGAGCCTGGTGGGCTTCCGTCTATGGGGTCGCACAGAGTTGGACACGACTGAAGCAACTTAGCAGCAGCAGGCATCATGGAGTAGAACCATAAAAGAGGAAGTGGGGATTTCCCTGGTGTTTCCAATGACTAAGACTCTGTGGTCCCAATGCAGGGGGCCTGATCTTTGTTCAGGGAACTAAACATTGCTACAGCTAAGACCCAGTGCAGCCAAAGAAATATTTAAAAGACGTAGGCCCGTAGAACACCTAGGGAGGACGAGGTCTATATAGGAGGGGGCTGCCCCAGCCACCAGCCCTCTGGGAAACTCCGGCTCACCTCACAGTGGTAGCACTCCACGTGGTAATCTCTGTCCATGGACACCACACGGATGGTTGTCTCGCAGCCCTGGAAGAAGAAATAGGGTGGGAAGAAACAGGGTGTGAGGCAAACTGCTTGGTAGGCACACACCTACACGTGCTCCGGACACGGGTGCTTCCATGGGGCCGGAACAGGCATTGGTGGGTGCACACAGATGGCTGTGCGTGGCCGTAGGCCTCCTCCCACACCTGCAGCTGACCGCATGCACAGTGATGAGACACCGCATGGGCATCAGTTCTTTGGAGTCAGGAAAGACCACTCCCAGTCCTGCTTCCCCAGACACAGTAGGCTGGGACAGAGCCAGCACGTGAGGAAAGCCCAGTGCCGAGAGCTGCAGCCCCAAAGGTTGTTTCCTGCACAGACTGCACCCTTCTCTTCATCTGCTCTGCCCACCATCTCAGCTGCGAGCTCACGGATTTGGGGGACAGTCCTGATACGGATGGCCAATGGAGTTGAGGGGGCAGGGGCGCAGCTGAGAAGCTGGGGCCACCATGTCCCTCTAACTCATGCAGGAACACTTGCACCCTGTGCGCCCTGGGTGGCCCCAACCTATACACATCCTTCTGCCCAGAGGGCGATGGGGCAGGCGCACCTGCTTGTCCCTCCCACCGGGGCCCAAGACCTGGGGCCCACCCAGGCAGGACCAGCAGGGCCAGACACCTGATCATCTCCAGGTGAGTGGTTCCTACCTGTGCAGGGAGGATAGGACGGGCACAGGAGGCACATTTTGGTGCAAAAACCCTGGAGGAACAAAGGAAACCAGAAGTGACCAGCTGAATGACTAGAGGTCAAGGGCATGAGGACAGGTCCACCCATAGTAGCCCATGATGTGGCCCAAACAACAAGCCCTCTCTCCTTGTGTGGACAGAGTGAGGTAGGAGCATTCTCTGCCATGCTTCCTCAGCACTGGCCTTTTCTCTGGCTCCCCAATTCACCTCCACCCCATCACCTCCTCCAAATGGCTTCTGCCCTGGCCTCTCCCTCATGCTTCCTGAGTTTTTGCCCTCTCATGTCCAGGTTTGGGTCTCTCCTAGCTGAGATCCTGCAAAGCCTGGCTCCACACCGAGTACCAGGAACCAATGCCTAGCACCACCCCCATGCAGGGCAGCAGCACAGGACCAGAGGTCTGAGAGCAGAGCCTGGAGCCATAGCAAGAAGAATGGATTGCCTAGTCACATGGGTACCAGACAGACAGGAAAAGACTCTGCAGAGACCCCAAGTTCCCATTCCAGGCAGCAAAGTCCTGACCTGGTCATTGGAGCAGAGAGACACGAGGTGGGACATCTGAGAGTTCCCACCCCTAGGAGAAAGGGGCTGTAGGCAAAGGCAACGGGAGGAGAGGACTGAGACATATAGCTCCAGGCAGAGATCCGTGCCTCACCTCAACCACTGAGCACACAGTGGAGGCAGGAAGTGAACAGGCCAAGAATGAAGAACACAGACAGGCAGGCTGGAAAAATGCTCCCAGGGGAGGCAGAGGAACCGCGGGAGTCACACTGCTCCACAGCACCAGCCACTCACGTGTGATAATCTCTGACACAGTAGATGTTGTTCTCCACGTCCACCGTGAAGGGCACCCCATCCAGGCACTCGTTGCATACCGAGCATCGGAAGCAGCCTGGGTGGTAGGACTTCCCAAGGGCCTGCAGAATCTGGGGGCAGGAGGCACTGAAGGGGTCAGTGCAGGTGGAAGGCTCAGCATAGCCCCCAGAGGACACGCTGGCTCTGAGCCCCTGGCAGGTCTCCAACAGGTGAAAGGGTGGGGTCCTCAGACGCCACGCATGTCAGAGGGGCTCCAGGAGCCTGGGGGAGGTTCTCACCATCTCCATGATGAGGTGTCCACACACGCTACACTTGTCAGCCGTTTGCTGGAACCCGGAGTACTGGGAGGGGGACACAGGATCCAGGATGTTATATGACAAAGGGGCACTCACTGCCCAGCCAGCATCTGCTTCCTGGCCTCGGGTCTCCATGAGACTCAGGAGGGTCCCCGCCCCTGCTCCCACCCATAGCACCAGCCAGGGCACAGCTTTGACTCACCAGGAAGTCCTCCTGGCAGTACACTTTCTCACCCACGTTGTAGAATGCCTTCCCACGAAGTCGTCTCCCTGCAAGGATGAGGGTAGAGAAGGCGGTCCCTGGACCACTGGAACCAGGGATGATGCCTCTGCTGCCATTTCTTTTCTTTTTTTTCTGCTGCCATTTCTCGGCACCTTCTTCCAACAGATGAGAAATGGACTGCAGACAAATTTTTAAATTTCCCTCTAATGTTATTATCATTACAGTAATTAATAGTTTTTAAAAATTAAGAATATGTTGTTGACAAAACTGTCCTAAGAAGTTGTCATAACAAATATATGAAGACCTGTTTATCAAATGTAAATTGAAGTTCTGATAAATTTAAAAAACATTTGCTTTAAGCAGCTGAATTCAAGAGCAGACTTCGCAGAATGAATTTCTTAATCTAAAAACATTAGAAGTACAACTCTCACCAGGTAAAGGAGCCCAATATATTAAAAAAAAGGTATCCTTTATTGCAAGGGTGCCAGGATAGTTCAGCATTCACAAATCAGTCAGTGTGATATATCATATTAACAAAATAAAGGATAAAAATCCTGTGATCATCTCAATAGATACAGAAGAAGCATCTGATGGAATTTAAGATCCTTTCATAACAAGAACTCCCAATAAAATGGGTACAGAAGGAACATACCTCAACATAATCAAGGACATATATAAGAAGCCCATGCTAATGTCATATACAATGGTGAAGAGTGAAAAGTTTTTCTCTAGGATCAAAAACAAGACAAGGATGTCCACTTTTACTACTTTAATTCAACACATTAGTGGAAGTCCTAGCCCGGGCAATTAGGCAAGAAAAAGAAAGAAAAGGCATCCAAATTGGAAAGGATGAAGTAAAACTATCACTATTTACAGATGAAATATACAGAAAATCCTAAAGACTCCATCAAAAACTGTTAGAATAAATGAATTCAGTAAAGTTGCAGAATACAAAATCAATACATAACAATGTTGTTTGCATTGCTTTAACTAATAATGATCTATCAGGAAGAGAAAAGAAAACAGTCTACTTACAATTGTATCAAAAGAACAAAATATCTAGGAGTAAACTTAACCAAGGAGGTAAAAGACCTGTATATTGAAAACTATAAGATATTAATAAAAGAAACTGAAGAAGACACAAATGGAAAGATATTCTATGCTCATGGATTGCAAGATCAGTATTATTAGAATGTCCATACTCCCCAGAGCAATCTATTAATTCAGTGCAATCCCTATCAAAATTCCAATGGTATTTTCCACAGAAATAGAAGAAATAATCCTAAAACTTATATGGAAACAGAAAAGATCCCAAAATAGCCAAAGCAACCTTGAGAAAAAGAACAGAGCTAGAGGTATCATGCTCCCTGATTTCAAACTGTATTACAAAGCTACAGTAATTAAAAAGTATGCTATTGGCATAAAAACAGACACAGTGATCAATGAATCAGAATAGCAAGCCCAGAAATAAACACACACATATATATAGTCGATCAGTTTACAACAAAGGACCTCACATCCGTTAGAATGGCTATTATCAATAAGGCAAGAAATAACAAGTGTTGATTACTATGTAGAAAAAAGGGAACTCTTATACACTGTTGGTGGGAATGTAACGTAAATTGGTACAACCACTGTGGAAAACAATATGGAGGTTCCTCAAAAAATTAAAAATAGAACTAACATATGATCCAGCAATTCCCCTCTGGGAATTTACCTAAGAAAATGAAAACTAATTCAAAAGATACCTGCATCTCTATGTTCACTACAGCATTATTTACAATAATTAAGATATTGAACACAATCTAAGCATCCACTGAAGGATGCAACAGATAAAGAAATTGTCACACACACACAATAGAATATTATTATTCAGCCATGACAAAGAATGAAAATGAAATTTTGTAATTTGCAACAACATGGATGCACCTGGAAGGTATTATATACTAAGTGAAATTAAGTCAGACAAAGAAACACAAATATACTATGACCTCTCTTATACAGGGAATCTTTAAAACACACACACACACACACACACACACACACACACACACAAGAACATAGATACAGAGAAAAGTTTGACTGTTCCAAGATGCAGGGAGTTGGGGATGAGAAAAATGAGTGATGTGGTTATTTTTTAGTTTAAATAAATTGAAAAAAAAATTAAAATAAAAAGGCACACTTGTCAAATCCAAACCACAGCCCCAGCAGACCTGCCAGCAGCTATGAGAGGCATCCCCATTAGTCGGGAGATGACAACCCCTAACCAGGAACAAGAGGGAACTTCTTCCACTTGATGAAGCACATCTAGGAAAGCCCCATAGCTAACATCAGATGTTAATAGTTAAATATTTCTTTCACTTTCACCCTTAGGATTCAATAGTCTACTAGAAGCACTAGACAGTGAACTCTCCTTTTGAATTTGAACTCTATAACTCCAGAACTATAACTCTGGAGTTATATCTGAATTCCCTTATGGTATAGGGGAGCGGTTAGGGATTTTCTTTTTGTTTGTTTTTACATTAGGATGCTCTGATCTGCCTTTTCTGACAGGGACATAAAGCGCTAGATGCTCTTGTTGATCTCCAGCAAATGGGATGGGGGAAACAGAGCAGTTAATGGTAAATTCCTTTATAATAATGGTTTGATTTTTATTTCAAGATAAGCTTTTTTTCCCAATGTATGCTTTTTCCTTTTTGCCCATTATCCTTATCATTTGCTATAGCTGGCTTATTTTGCATTCCTGCTGATGATGTTGCAAGTCTGTTTCATCTAGTGAACTGAAAATTATTGCTTAAAAAAAGTCTTTAAACTCAGATGACAATTTTTTATATAAAAATCATAAGAAATATTAAAAAAAACTACTAAAATTAATCAGTGTGTTTAGCAAAGTTGTAGTAAAGGTGGTCAGTATATGAAAACCAAAAATATTTTTATAATCTAGCAGCAAGTGATTGGAAAACAAACTTACAATTTTAAAAATACATTTATAATAGCAATCTGAAGAAAAACCATAAAATACTAAGGAATAAGTTTAATGAAAGATGTGTCTCATTTGACTCAGTAAAACCAAAGTTTGCTGGAAAAAACTGTAAAAGAGCTAATAAACAGATATACCACTGTTGGAAGACAGTTCTCCACTGGACCAATTCCATTCTTAACACATCTTTCAAACACAGGGCTGGTAGCTTTCATTCTGGATTATCTTTCCAAGGATATCTGTGGAGCAAACTGCTTAGAAGACAGAGACAGCATCTCCCTCTGAAGCAGAGGGCAAGTCTGTTTGCTGTTCAATCTAATAAAGATAATGGGCTTCGCTGGAAGAAGAATCTAGCAGGTGTGCTGGCAGCCCGTTATAAAATCCTGGGGTTCCCTAAGCTCAGGGTTCCTCAGCCATGACATACAGACCCAATGCACATGCAGCGCACACCTGGTACCTACATCACCACTGTGGGACTAAGGAGGCCACACAGAGCCAGTGCAAACGTGAAGCTCACGCAGTACTGTGAGTATCTGCCCAGGAGGGTCGTGTCTTCAGCCAGCACCCATGGAACACTGGCAGGCTAACTTGTCAGCTTGCACATGGGGAAAAAATCTCAGACCCTGCACAGTTCCTGACAACCATCTTCTGCTTCAAATGTCCTCATACTGACTCTGCCCCGTTTGATCTGCACATTCGGTGCCACCCAATCACGTTCCCAGCACTCTTTCTTTTGTGTAAATTGATGTTCCAATGTTTTAATTTATATAGAAACACAGAGAACCTAGAATAGCCAAAATAATCTTGGAAAAGATCAACAAAACAAGAAGACTAACATTATCTATTTTAAGATTTACAGAAGTCAAGACAGTGTAATATTCTGGTAAGGAGAGACAAAAGATCAGTGGAACAGAACGGAGTCCAAAAATAGACCCATAAATATTCCAAGAAACATGCAAGTGGGAAAGCAAAAGTCTTTCCAGCACATGGTGCTGAAACAACCAGACAGTCATATGGAAAAAAAAAAAAAAGACTCAATTTCTTACCTCATACCATACAGAAGATGAAATAGTCATCAACCTAAACATAAAAATGAGAGACCTAAAACTTCTAAAAAAACACAGGAGACTATCTTCATGACTTAAAGGGAGACAGAAAAATTTAAGTCACAAAAATAATAACCATAAAACAAAAATACCCTGAAGAAAATATTCACAAAACATCTAAGAAGAAATTTTACTATATTCCTAGAACTAAACAATAAAAGACAACTCCCAATTTAAAAACTGAGCAAAAGAGGAACTTCCCTGGCAGTCCAGTCGTTGAGACTCTGAGCTTCTAGTGAAGGGGTTGCAGGTTCAATCCCTGGGTGGGGAACTAAGATCCTATATGGTACATGGCAAGGCCAAAGAATTTTTAAAAACAAAAAGGGACTAAAAACAAAATTAAAAATTATTAAAAAAAAAAAACAACAGGGCAAAAGACTTGAATAGACTTCACAAAAGAAGAAAAAAAATGGCCAAGAAGCAAACGGAAAAAAGATGCTTAAACCTCATTAGTTCTCAGGGAAATACGTATTAAAACCACAGTGAGCTACCACTTCACACCCATTAGAATGGCTAAAATTAAACAGACTAAAATACCAGCTGTTGGCTAATATGTAGAATGACCCAACTCTCTTACATTTCAAGTAGGAGTTTAAAATGATACAGCCCCTTTGGAAAATAGTTTGGCAGTCTCTTATGAAATTAAACATACACTTAGCCTAAGACCCAGAAATTCCATTCCCTGGAATTTACCCAAGAGAAATGAAAACATTTGTCCACAAATGACCTGTACTAGAATGTTCATAGCACAACCTAGTATCTACCAACAGTTAAATGGAAAAACAAAGTGTGGTATATATTCATACAACAGAATCTTAGTGATACAAAGGAGGAACTACTGATACATGTAACAACATGGATTTAAAACAAAAATGCTTAGCCAAAAAAGGGGGAACCCCTGTAAAAAAAAAAACTGTACCTATTAACTGCATTTAAATGAAGTGCTAGAACAGACAAAACTAATGTATGGTGGTAGAAATTAGAACACTGGTTGAAAGGATGTGATGGGGGAATCATATGGAGATCAACTGGAGAAAAGGAAAGACAGAAGTTTCTTGTGGTTTTCTTTCCTGTATCTTTGTTAGGGGTGTAAGTTGTATATAAATGTACATACTTATGCAAAATCTTTGAACTATATACTTAGGATCTGTTTGCTAAGCAATATGTAAATTGTACTCAATTAAAAATGAAAACAAAGATAAACCGAGTATATCCTATGCCAGAGTAAAGAAGAGTTCAAAGAACAAAGTGGGTACCTGTCAAAAGGGCATAGGAGCCAACGGGAAGGGACTTCTCTGGCCAAATCTGAGACAATTTGTGCATCAAAAGAATAATGATGGTACTGCAATACATTACATGAATACAAATCCATAAGTAATAAGAATTCTCAGAAAATATATATTTGCCCCTGCTCATACATTTTCAAACATTCCTTCAGTTTTCTGGAAAACATCTTATAATTTAGAACTATATCAACTTTATTGGAGAATTATTCCCTCATAAAACTTGTCCTATTGGTTAAGTGGGAAAAAAAAAAATTCCCTAGGAGAATGCACCTTCAACACACACCTCAATGAATTCCCACAGACAGACTTCCACAGTCACAAACTAGAAACCCCTGGTGGTCCAGTGTTTAAAACTGCACTTTACCTAGGGCCCAAGTTCAATCCCTGGCTGGGGTACTAAGATCCCAAAAGCCGAGAGGTGCAGCCAAAAAAGAAGAAAATGATGAAGCAAGAATAGGTGAGGAAAAGAATTTACAACACATATAACCAACAAAAACTTTTATCCAAGATGCATAAAGAACTCCCAGAAATCATTAAGAAAAAGTCAAACAACCCAATTTTAAAATGGGCAAAGGGAGCTTCCCTGGTTGCTCAGTGGTAAAGAATCCACTTCCCAATGCAGGAGACATGGGTTTGACCCCTGGTCCGGGAAAATCCAACACATCATGGAGCAATGAAGCCTGGGTACCACAACTGCTGAACCTGTGCTCTCCAGGCCCAGAGCCGCAGCTACTGAACCCAAGTGCCCTAGAACCCATGCTCTGCAACTAGAGAAGCCCCTGCAAGGAGAAGCCCATGTAGCAGTGAGAAGTAGCCTGCACCTGCCACAAGTGGAGAAAGCCCACGCAGCAGTGAAAACCTAGCACGGCCAAAATTTAATTAATTAATTTTTTATAAAGTGGGTAAAAGACTCAACAGGTACTTTACACAGAAAGGCATTCAAATGACCAACAAATACATGAAAAAGTGTAAGAGTCATCAGTATTCATCAGAGAAATTCAAAGTAAAATCACATTAACGTATCACTCCAGTAAGGCAGAAACCAACACAACTTTGAAAAGCAATCATCCTCCAAGTAAAAAATTAATTAAAAAGAGAAAGATATCACTCTACCTCTACCGGAATGGCTAAAAAGACAATGCCAAGTGTTTGCGGGAATAAGGAAAAACTGGGATTCTCATACACTGCCAATGGGATTATAAATTGGTTTGTCTCCTGTGGTAACCACCCGCACATACTAAAGCTACACACAGCTGACAAGAAAGTTCACTGATCTAGGCTCCCGATTCTGGAAGACAGATCTGAAGAAATGAAACAATGCAGCAACGGGAGAGGAGACATGGATAACATGAAGGAGTGGCTAAGAGAAAAGTAGAACAGAATGACAGACTAATATTTCTAATTTGAATTTTATAAGTAAACAATAGAAACAACAGGAAAGAAGGAAATTTTTCAAAATAAAATAGCTAAGATTGTTCTCATATTGACAGTTTTCAGATTCAGGAGTCAAAATGAATCCCAGACAAATAAAACTCATACCTATACCCATCAAGCTATAAAAGAACACTTTAAATTATCTGTATTTTTTCCTAATTGATATGTGAAATATTTTAAATACTCTGGAAAATGATCCTTGGAAGTTATGATTGTGGCAGTATATGGTTTGTTTTCCCACATGCTTCACAGTCAGTCTCTTTTTAACAAATCCAGTTTTTAACTCTAATGTAGCCAAATTTGTCAATCTCTTCTTCTTAAGTTTGGTGATTTTTGTGAGTGGGAAAAAAACAAACCTTCTTAACCAAATTATTGATAGAGGTAATTTTCTATATTTATTTCTAAAATTATCATGTTTTTCTTTACACATTTCGGTATTTGATCCACTTGGATTTAATTTTATATGGATAACCACTTTTCCCAGACCATTTGCAACGCTATCTCTACCATCAATTAAGTTTTCACACAGACATGGGTCTGTTTCTAAACTCTCCACTCTGTTCCAGTGGTCTATTTGTCTATCCTTGCCCCAGGACCACGTGAAATTACTATTACAACTATACAGTATATATTGACACCTGGTAGTAGAAGCTTGCCCAGCTTACTCTTTGTCAAGATCATCTTGACTATTCTTAGCCTTTTGCTCTTGTATGTATAGAATTAGCCTGGCAAATTCATGAAAACCTGCTTAAGTGGAATTACAATGCATCATAGATCAATTTTAAAAAACTGGCACTGAATATATCCATGTTCAATAGTACATGAATATGGATATATTCATAAATATTTACATGAATATGGTATATTTATTTTTCTTATCTTAGTGCAATGACTAGGACTTTCAGTATAATGCTGAACAGAAGATATGGTTGCAGGCTTTGTCCTTTCCTCTTTTAAGGTCCATTTTTCTTATATTTCACCACTGAGTATGATGTTTGCATAGATTTTTAGTAACCAACTCTCACCAGGTTGAAAAAGTTCCTTTTTATTTCTAACTTGCTAAAATCTGAATGTCCGGAATTTCCCTGGTGATCCAGTGGTTAAGAATCTGCCTTGCAACACAGGGGACATGGGTTCAGTCCCTGACAGGGGAACTAAGATCTCACATGCCACAGAGCAACTAAGCCCTCGAACCACAACTAGATAGTCATGCGCTGCCAGCAAAAGATCCTGCCTGCTGCAACTGAAACCTGATACAGTCAAAATAAAACAAATACACAAACTTAAAAAAAAAAAAAAACTGAATGTCAGGGCTTCCCAGGTGGCTCAGTGCTAAAGAATCCACCTGCCAATGCAGGAGACATGAGTTCTATCCCTGATCCAGGAAGACCCCACATGCCAAGAAGCAATTAAGCTCGTACACCACAGCTATTAAGCCTGTGCTCTAGAGCCCAGGAGCCACAACTACTGAAGCCCATGTGCCCTGGAGCCTGTGCTCCACAGTAAGAGAAGCATCCACAATGAGAACACCACGCTGCAACCAGAGAGTAGCCCCCACTTGCCGCAACGAGGGCAACCACGCAGCAATGAAACCCAGCACAGCCAAAAATAAACAAACAAAAATTATTTTAAAAATGTGAATGTCAGATTTTACTGACCTCTTGTTCTACTCCTATTGAGACGATTATAAAGTTTTTCTTCTTTGTTAATGAGGTAAATTACATTAATGAGTTTTCTACTGTATATTGTATAAGAATACTCAAGTATTCTTCAGATAAGCTCAACTTGGTCATAATATATTATCATGATTCATACACTGCTGAATTTAATTCAAGAGGGGAAAAAAGGAGTAAATAAATAGTACAAGAAAAAATTTCCAGAACTGAAGGGCAAGTCTCCAGTCTAATGGAACTTTGTGTGTGTGCCCAATACGACCAATGGCACAAAGCCTACACCAAACATAAATAAAGTATCCTAAGCTCAGCTGCTGCACTGCACAATTTCAAGAGCACCATTCCTGTTGCATCCACATAAATGGCACTCCCTGGAACTGTGCAGTTCACGGCCCTTTCCAGAGGCTATTAGAGCCAGAGCACCGACAGCCATCTTCCTGAGACTCTCAAAAGGAAAAAACAGATCACACACACACAAATAAGACTCAGAATGGCATCAAAATTTAGGAGCCATGGCTTCTGGAAGATAAACCTACAACTTACAAAATGCTTAGTGAGGGACTTCCATAGTGGTCCAGTGGTGAAGACCCCACACTTCCACCACAGGGGGCCACGGACTCCACTCCTGGTGGAGGAATTAAGATCCCACATGTCACGTGGTGCAGCCAAAAGGAAAACACACACACACACACACACTAAACAAAATGCTTAGTGAAAATTACTTTCAATTTGGAAGTCTATTCCCGGTCAACTATAAATTGTGAGGGTAAAATAAAGGCATCTTAGACACGCCAGAATTCGGAAAATGGACCTCTCACATGCCCTTTTTCAGAGAACGAAAGCAAAACGCTGGATACTCTTTGGGTGGTTTCAGAGCTTCGAGTCTTCCCTACTTATCCAAGTTGTGTTCAGTATCCAGCCTTACCTCAGGCAGCTTGCTGTATTTAAGGGAAACTTGAATTCACCCCCCTTATCCACGGGTGGGCCTGATTACTTTAAAGCTAACTCGTCTTCCCTTATATTGGTTCCGATACTCAGGCAACTAAAGTCAATCAAATCACAGCACTCCCCTAGCCACAGGGATTGGTTCAGGAATCCATGTGTGAGATGATCTGGCCAATGACATGCAAGAAGATTGTTGCTAGGTGTTTTCTGGAAAAGAAGTGTCTCCACCCCAAAAACACGACCAGAAGAAATGCCCACTCTTTCTTCAGACCAGTGGAGTGGCAATGCGAGTCTCAAGCTGCCTCAGACGTTTCATAAGAGAAGTTGCCCTAAGGATAAAGCCAAGCACGAGGGAAACCCAGCCAAGCTTTTCTTAAGGCCTAAGCCTCTAGATCCTTCCCAGCCTAAAGCCAGTCCTATCTCTGGGCTCCCAGTTCACTGAGTTAAGAAATATTCTTAAGAGTTCAAGCCTCCTCAGCAGTCTTCCTGTTACCTGCAGCTGAAAGCTTTATGGAGATTGTGGATTCAATCCAAAGAGTATACATTGGAACGTGAAGGTACAGAATGAACACTCCACAGGTGGAGAACTCAAAAGAATGCCTGCTACAATGGAACATCTCGGGATAGCGGGTGGGGAAAGACCTGAAGATAAGTCAAGACAATGCAAGGAGAAAAAAAGTTTAAAGAAGAAAAAACTCCAGGAAAAGTAAATGACTACAGAACAAAGGAGATATAATCACAATGTAATTCTTAGCTCTGCAGTAAATAACACTTAAAAAGTCACATAATATAGTAATATAAACCTGGTTTATTGATTTAATCACAACTTATGATGACTATACTGAGAAGATGGAAGGAGAGAAGGGAAAACAGTCAGTATAAAAACAGCCCCTACTCTGAGGGCTTCCCTGGTGGCTCAGTGGTAAAGAATCCACCCGCCAATGCAGGAGACACAGGTTCGATCTCTGATCCAGAAAGATCCCACATGCCAGAGCAACTAAGCCTGTGCTCTAGAGCCTGCGAGTTCCTACCACTGAAGCCCACACACGCCCTGGAGCTCAAGCTCCACAGCAAGAGACGCCACCGCAATGAGAAGTCTGCACACTGCAGCTAAAGCAGCCCTACGTGCCTCAGCTAGAGACAAGCCCATGCAGCAACAAAGACCCAGCACAGCCAAAAAGAAAGAAGCACATAAAATTATAAATAAGGAATCTATTCCCCATTTACCACAGCAAACTCAAGTACACCATGGTTAAAAAGACCAAGTAAATCATTTCTAAAACTGACACATCAAGAAACAGCAGTATGCACTGTCAGAACCTGGAGGTGTCTACTAGAAGTTGCTAAAAAATACCAAGTGAAAGACACCAGGCATAGGAAGATAAGTGCTTTTTGCTATTGCAAACATTGCTTCTCAGGACTATCTGACTTAATACTCGGCACATATTACACTTTTATACTATAAAAAACTAAAATGTTGTGTATAAATAAATAAAAGATGTCTGCACAGGGGCAAAGTATGAAAGAACAATAAGAACATCAAGAATGTAGATTTATTAGGTTGGCTGGATTATAGTTACTTTTATAACTTTTTTAAGTTAAATGATGTTTATATTTTATACCATGTGTAAAATCAGGACAAAAAATAAGCTGCAGGGAAAAAAATATACTAGCCCCATATATAGGCAGGCAGAAGGCACATCACTGGCTCCACAAGCCGCAGCCAGGAGACATCAGTACACTGCTCAGGACAGAGGTTCCAAAGCCAAGGCTCAGGGACTTCCCTGGTGCTCCCGTGGATAAGACTTTCCCTTCCATCACAGGAGATGTGGGTTTGATCCCTGGTTGGGGAGCTAAGATCTCACATGCATTGTGGTAAAAAAAAAAAAAAAACAGAAGTAATATTGTAACAAATTCAATAAAGGCTTTAAAAACTGTCCACATTCAAAAAAAAAAGAAAATCTTAGGACATTGCTGGCAGTCCAGTGGTTAAGAATTCACCTTCCAATGCAGGGGACTCAAGTTCGATCCCTGGTTGGAAACTAAGATCCCACATGCCTCGGGGCAACTAAGCCCACATGCTGCAACTACTGAGCCTGCTGCTGTGGAGCCCGCAAGCCGCAACCAGAGAAGCGCATGCACCACATGCACCTCAAAGAAGACCCTACATGCTACAACTAAGAATTGAAGCAGCCAAAAATATACCGTTTTTTACAAAAGACAAAAAACAAGGGTTAGAGGAGCAGCTTTTCCCAATGACCAGCAAAAGGCTCTTCCCTAGCCCCACATATCCCCACCCCCAGGATCCAGCAGGTCTCCCAGGAACTTAGGGCCCTCAAACAGACCAAGCCAGAAGGAAAGGCATCATGACTCAGCCTCCTCCACACTCCAGCCTGGACCAGAGCTGGGTGATCTATCTGCCTGGAACTTAGGCACAAGGGGGTTCACAGTGCAAGAGGGGTGGGAACGGAGAATGCTACCTACCACAGGAGTTGCAGGTGAAGCAATCTGTATGATATAGGCTCCCCATCGCCTGGCATGCCTGCCTTGCTCCATAGATGCCAAGCCCACACTTGATGCAAATGCCTATGGAAGAAGAGGCAGGAGAGCGCAGCGGTTAGCACCATGACTGTGGACTTGAACAGCTATGCATCTGACTCCCAGTCCCAGCGTTGCCCAGTCATGTGATCTTGGGCTAGGGAAATTCCAGAGTCCTCCGTGGCTCCAGTACTAACGGCTAACACAGGCACAGTAAGGGTACCATTAGGGCTTCCCTGCTGGCTCAGATGGTAAAGAACCTGCCTGCAGTGCAGGAGACCCAATCAATCCCTGGGTCTGGAAGATCCCCTGGAGAAGGGAATGGCTACCCACTCCAACATTCTTGCCTGGAAAATTCCATGGACAGAGGAACCTAGCAGGCTACAATCCATGGGTTCACATACAGTCAGACATGGCTGAGTGGCTAACATACACACACACACACACACACACACACACACACACACACACACACACACACACACAAGGGTGCCACTACTTAGGGTTTGCTGCTGTTGTCTGAGGATTCACAGAGTTTAGCAGCGCACCTGGCAAGTCAGAGCTAAGTGACACTGTCTGTGCCATCAAAATTACAAGGACACATTTTTGACTAGAAAGTTGTTCTAAGCCCCTTCATCTTGACCTGCTATCAGACTGGGGGAAATTCTTTTCTGCTGTCTATGAACCAAAAAGAATGAAGACCACACAGACACAAAGAGGGCAGAGCCCTGACCCTTCCAGCCACACCTCCCTCACTGAACGGTAATGTCAGTTTAATCTCTTGTTCAGTCCCCACATGGATACTGATGCCCCGCATAGTTTAGGTGCCAGAGATTCTGCAAGGCACCAAATTCCCACCCCCAAGGAGACTGTGGAGGGAGACAGACAACAACAGGTAAGTCACAGCTCAGGTGGAAAAAAGTGCTATGGATGAAAAGAAGGCTGATTAAGAGTAAGTCTGGGGCCACCTCCCTGGCGGTCCAGTGGTTGGGACTTCGTCTTCCAGTGCAAGGGGGTGTGGATTCGATTCCTAGTGGGGAGCTAAGATCCCACATGCCTTGCGCCAAAAAAATAAAGCATAAACAAAAAAATAAAACAGAAGCAACATTGTAACAATTTAATAAAGACTTTGAAAATGGTCTACATTAAAAAGAAAAAAAAAATATATATATATATATATATATATCTAGGGACTTCCCTGGCTGTCCAGTGGTTCAGACTGCACTTCTTATGCAGGGGGCACACGTTTGATCCTCAGTAGATGAACTAAGATCCCATGTGTCTCACAGTGTGGCCAAAACAAACAGGAATACCTCTGAGTGTGTGATTTTTAAAGTTTAAAGAGGATGTCAGACAAGGCCCCAGTGATAAGGTGGTATCTGAGCAAAGATTTAAAGGAAAAAAATGGAGGAAGCTGCTCTGCAGGGAAAACTAGGTGGACTTGGGGACCACCCCAGTGTGGGGTGCTAAGCAGGCAAGGGAGGGGTGGTAAAGAGAGGGCTGACCAGCAATGCCAGGGCGAAGGCCAGCATGAGCTTAAGGGACTCTCTGGCCAGCCCGCCTGCAGACTTGGACTGAAGGTGGCCAACCCAGACACCAGAGCTTCTCTCTCAGACTCACCCAAGGTCTCCCAGGCCACAAAGGGCCGAAGATGGGCCCCCTGGACTCCAAGTCCTCTGGCAGTTTCAGGACACACTGCCCTCACCCCTTCCCCCTGCTTTCCATCACATCTCTCTGTTTAACATTTAGCATGGCTGAGTCTCTCCCACCTTTTTCTAATGAAAAAACCTCCATCAGCCACCCCATTCTCCCTCTCCCTTCAGTTAAGAAAGCAAGCTCAGTCCACACCCCGTCATCTCCTAACGGTGAGCTCTATGGACTTCCTCTTCTGGTCTTGCCGGCAGGGGACCTCCCCTCCTCTCGGGTCCCCAGGATATTACCTACACCTGCCTGGCTTTCTGGTTCTTCTCTCTTCCCAGCTCTACTGGGCATTCCCTTGCTCCATCCTGGACCTCTGCAGATGCTCTCAAACCAGGCAGGAATGTAAAAGTGGCTGATGAGGCCGCAGGTGAATGGAGGAGAGAGCCATGGCCAGGGGAGGTCACAGCCATTGGCTCCACTGACGGCTACCAGGTGGGAAGGCAGGGCCAGCCCTGCTAGAGAGTCTGATTTTCCCAGAAAAGCTAGAAATCTGGATTTATATATGAAAACTTTCCATGCAGAAATAAATCATCAACTTTCATGTTTTGAGAATTTGGAAGCCAAACACACCATGTCTACAGGTCTCCACACGTGGCTTTACCCCCATCTCCCCGGGAAAGTCCCATCTGCTCCCAACTGCTCACTCCTACCGAGACTCCTGGCACTCTGCCCAGCCCAGATTCCTTTCCTGAGCCACCGATTCACTTCCCAGACCACTGCAGGCCCAGAACAGAGCTCTGGGTTCCTGCTCAGGAAACAGCACTTTTGTGTAGGCAGGTTTAGGGAAGTATCCAGATCTACCCTGTCTTTCTCACCTCCAACTCTGAATCCAGTTTCTGTGATTCCTACTATAGACTTCATTCCCTCCCCTCGCTCCCACTGGTCTGATTCAGCATCATCAATTCTCATTCCACTTGCTGTTTCAACAGTCTCCTTACAGCATCCCATCCTGGCCCCCAATAATCCACCTCCAAAACTGCAGCCAGACTTATCTTTCTTAAGTGAAAATGACCCACCCTCACACCTTCATTCTTGTCCATCAACTCTGAAAACCTGACCTTGTTTTTGTCTAAGTTACCAAAATATACAGTGAAAGGGACAGAAGTCAGCTGCCCCTGGGAAGCAAAACAGAAGGATGGGCAAGAGGGGAAATTATAACCTTATTATTATTTGCTTTTTGGTTCTGTTTTGATTTTTTTATTAATATGAGCTTGCACCACTTTAATAAAAAACACTGAGGACAGAGACAGGCTGTTCAAGGACTAAAAGAGGGAGCTGACCAAGGCTTCGGGTGATAGGCGGTACCCTGAAGAGGCTGAAGACCACGACTCTGTTGCCTGGTACAGCAACTGAAAAGGGGGCCACAGCACCGACTCGGAGCCAGAGTTCTGCAGAGCAGAGAGTGAGGAATCAGAGGTACTGGTGAGATGCAGGCTGCAGTTAGAACTGAAGACAGCTGAGCTGAGGCAGATCCAGGGTGTGGAGTAAACCCAGGATTTACCCTCAGGCAAATCCTGAAGCTGCTCGCTGGCCCGTGATATCAGAACCTGGTCAGAAGAGATGCTCACAAAATACAGAGAAGGGGCAAGAGGTGAGTGGGTTCTAGGGCCAAGAAAAAGGGATGGACAGAGAGGAAGAAACACACTGAGGGTGAGGTTTATCAGAGGCCACTTGAGCTATGCTACCTGCAGACTTCCTGTTGTAAAATGTTACATTATTGTCATACAAGTGGACGTGTATGAAACTACCGCATTTATACTTCTAAAAGGTGGAATAAATGCAGTAAGATACTAGCAGTTCAAGTAAATAGCTGCTCATATTTTTAAGGATCAGGAAAATGTAACCTAGATGTGACTTCTCTTAAAAAAAAAACAAAACAGAAGAGCAGGACTTCCCCAGCAGTCTACTCCTAAAGACTCAGTGCTTCCAATACAGAGAGTGTGAGTTCAATCTTTGGTCAGGGAATTAAGATTCCCCCATGCCATGTGGTGCAAAAAAAAAAAAAAAAAAAACAAACAAACCCTAAAGATCTATATTATCAGTCACTTCCCACTCCCATGTGACAGCAGTTCCCCTCAGAAAGGACGACCCACTACCTGCCCAGGCCTGGCCTCCTCAGTTTCACACAAAAACTCAGGAGTAATGTTCACTGCAACACTGTTTCCAATAGCCAGGACCTGGAAGCTACCTAGATGTCCATCGACAGATGAATGGATAGAGAACTGTGGTGCATATATACAATGGACTATTAGTCATAAAAAGGAATGAATTTGAGCCAGTTCCAGTGATGGACCTAGAGGCTGTTATACAGGGTGAAGTAAGTCAAAAGAAAAACAAGTATCATATATTAACGCATATATATGGAATCTAGAAGAATGGTACTGATGAACCTATTAGAAGGGCAGGAATAGAGACGCAGACAGAGAACAGACCTATGGACCCAGCCAGAGAAGGAGAGGGTAGAACAAACTGAGAGAGCAGCACCGAAACATATACATTACTACGTGTAGAACAAATAGATAATGGGAAGCTGCCGTATATAACACAGGGAGCTCAACCTGGTGCTCTGTGACAACCTAGAGGGATGCGAAGGTGTGGGGGCAGGAAGGAGGTTCAGGAGGAAGGGGGCGTGTGTATACCTATGGCTGACTCACACTGTTGTATGGCAAAAACCAACACGACACTGTAAAGCAATTATCCTCCAATTAAAAATAAACAGATATAATTAAGAAACTGAAAAGCTCAATAGTACCTTCAGAGGCCCAGAGAACACACCCCTGCCCAGGCCCTGCAGTGAATGAGGACAGGAAAAGGGGCAGCTTCTCCGGTGGAGAGTGCTGGAAACTTGTTCTCTTCAGAAGGCACTCAGCCTCTGCTCCTGGCACCTAACTGGTATGACAGACGACGGCTTCCTAAGTCACCACCCTGCTCCCAGGCCGTCTGACAGCAGCCATGGGACCTACCCGACCACAAATTGTCGCCATGATGCTCAAAGATGAACAGGTCCCCTCTCAAAGGCTGACCCCTCCTGGGCTGCAACCCTGATAGCTTAACTATAACTTGCTTCCTTCTGCCCACATTCTTCCTTCTGGCTGGAATGCCCCTACTGAGGTCTACAGCCTCCTTCTCTCTCAAGATCCAGTTCAGGCCAGTCCGGAGCTGCCAGCTGGAATGAATGCATGAAAGACAAACCCCAGGAGGGGCCTCATTCCCAGACATGATAACCACCACCCCCTCCAAAGCCAGGTGCCTGCTTATCAGTAAAGGAGGGACGGAAGCCCCTCCCCAAGCCTCCTCTCAGAACCTCAAGCCTAAGAGTTCCAAGAGTTGTCCAAAGGATGGGATCAAAGGGCCAAGGTCAGACTGGGCAAAGGAGGCTGTCAGAGATTGATGATCTTTGCAAATGATGCGAAGTAGGATTCCCTTGGGAAACATGCCATATACACAGCCCAGCCCAGTGTGACAAGCTCAGTTCCCTCCCACTCAGGGTGGGCTTCCCGTCCCTTGGCCTCTACCTCCAGCCGCTACCATTAATTATCAAAGCCTCAGGTCAGGTGGGCCCCGGTGGTATCTAGCCGGCCGCCTCCCTCCCCTGCCCGATACCTCCCTGCCCTGTTCAGAGCCCGTACTGAGGAGGGAAGGAAGACACCGGGACCGCGGGGCCCTAAAACAGCTTCGGCTGATCACAAAGCCGAATACGATGAGCTGAAGTCAAGTACCGAGAGTTAAGAAGAAATTATTAGAAAATAGCTTATTCTGCTTATTAACCCGACGTTTTCTCTCAGGAGCAACGCATCCCTAATGGTGCCCGGAGACCCAGAGGCTAAGCCACTGTCCTGCACAAGCCCCAGAACTGGTGGTTCACACATACATACACACGCACACACACAAACACACACACACAGTCTACGGGAACAAACGTCGCCGGCTTCCAGCCCCTCGGGAGGGAGACGCGCTTATCGCATCCCGGCCCACCCCGCGCTCTCCTCGACCGAGCCGGCCGCCTACCCGGAGGCCGTCCTCGACCCCCGACGAGGAGAGCGGAGGCCCGGTGCCCAGGCGCGCGGGAGGCGCGGCCGAGCTCGCTCACCGAAGTAGTCCCGCGCCGTGCGCGCCTCCAGCGCCCGCTCCAGCTCTCGGGTCAGCGCCTCCAGCCGCCGCTCCGCCGCGCTCGGGCCGCCCTCCCGGCCCGTGGGCAGCTGGAGCGAAGGCAGAGCGAAAGGGGCCGGCCCGGCGGGCTCCGGGGAGCGAGCCGGCGCGGGGCAGGCGCCGGGCAGGAGCAGGTCTGGGTAGGCGCCAGCCGAGCCGCGGGAGCCGAGGCTGGACACGCTGGAGCGGGCGCTGCCCACCGACGGCGGCCCGGGGCCCGCGCGCGGGTCCGAGCGGCCCGAGCGCGGGCTGCCGTGGCGCTGGTCGTAGCCGAGACTGATGCCGCTGGAGCGGGCGCTGCCGCTGCCGCCGCCGCCGTCGGAGCCCGCCAGGCTGGCCCGTGGGCTGCCCGCCGGCTGCGCGCTGAGCTCTGGGGCCGCCGCGCGCCGCGGGCCTCGCTCCCCCGCGGCTCAGTCCGTCCACCCCGGCCTCGGGGCCACCGCCGCCGCCGCCCCCTGCCCCCTGCGGCCCAACGCCTGGGCCGTCTCGTCTGCCGGCCCGGGCCGCGGCCCCCGCCGACCCCGGCCCGGAGAGTCGCCGCCCGGCTTCAGCTCCCGCAGGGCCAGCCCGGCCAGGAGCAGAGCCGCCTCGTCCGCGGCCGCCCGGGAGCGCTGCATGGCCCGGCCCGCCGGCCCCGGCGCGTCACCTCCGCCTCCGCTTCCCGCCGCCGCTCCGGCCGCGCCGCCGCATCGTCCGCCCGAAGCCCGGAGCCCGCCCCGGGACCCCTGGGCGCGGGGCGGGGGCGGGGCCGGCGCCGGGCCCGGGGTCGCTCCGCCGGCCACGCGCGGTCCGGGGGCCGCGGCGCTTCGCTCGGTGGCGCGCGCGGCGGAGGAATGTGCGCTCGGAGGCGCCGGGCCGCCTCCCCTCCTCCCCGCGGCTGTGCGGGGGGCGGAGGGACTCCTTTGTGGGGGCAGGAATGCGAGGAAGGAGACGGCGCTGCGGCCTCTGGAATGTGGGGGAGTGGCGGCGGCGGAGCCGCGTTGTCCGCGCTTCGCCCCGAGCTCGGAGGGGCGCGGGGGGCTGGGCCGGGCCGCTGGGCCGTGCGGCTTGGAACTGGCCCTCGAGTGGAGGAGCGGCCAACTGTGTGTGGCGCCGCGGTGAGGGCCCGGCCTCCGTCGTGCGCCCCGACCGTCGGGCCGCTGGAAAGGTCCCGTATTCCAGCGGGCTGAGCAAGAGGCGGCTCCCCCAGTCCAGGCCAGAGAAATATGAGCAGTTGACAGACGTTTCCCACATCCTCCCCCATCTTACTTTCCTGCGCCGCCACGGTTTCAAGCGCTGGGCCGGACAAGTTTGGCCTTAGGCAGAAGCACTGCACCCGCCCACCCCAGGACACTGGAGACCACTGCGCGTCTCTGACGTTTGCGCCCACAGCATCTCGCCTAACTTGACCCCGAGACCCCAGCCCTCCCAGGGCCATGCGGCTGCGCACTGGTTCCGGGTGTCCCCACCTGCGTCGTTGGGAAGGCGCCTTGTACTGGGAGTTGCGGCTGGATGGAGACTGGTCTCAAAACCTGGTCACTGGGCACAAGCGCCCAAGGCCAGACGAGGCCGGAAACAGGCCTCAGGCTAAGCCAGTGGGCGGGGAAGCCTCAGTTGTGACCCAAGGTTCAGTGAAGGGATGTGAAGACGCCTCCTTTCTCCAACACCTGCCCACAGGGGCTTAGATGAGACAACAAGGAGATGCTACTTCTGAAAGCACATCCTGGGACCAGGTGGGGCCTTTGGGGGGGTGGGGGAGTGGGGGAAGAAGGTGAGGGAGGAGAAGGAGAGATGACTAGGGCTTTGTCCCCCAAAACACAAGCTACAAAGTCCTTGTCACACATTTGAAACAGCTTGTAGGGAAGAAAAGCAAACCATTATCTGTCAGGACCTGATGGATCCCAGAAAACAACCTTGAGTGCAAGAGTTCTCTTACTTCCAGGCACTTCATTCCTCAGAGAATTTAAGGAAGGCAACTACGGTGCCTCGGGCAACAGGGAGCCTGGGTAGGGAAAGGTCCGGGCGCAGGCTGACCAGGGCGCCTGGCCTCAGCGTTGCTGAGGAGCTGGCTGTGGCGCATTCTCAGCTGGCAGGGGAGCAGTGTCTGACCCAGCTACTCCTCCCTGCTTCCACCTTTCAGAGCTGGGAAAATTCCAACCCCTATTCCCCAGGCCGGGTGGCAGAGAGGCACAGGTAGGGGCAAGCCCTTTGTGGGGAGCAAAAATCCAGAGGCGCCTTCTGGTGAAAAATGATCTTCCACTGCGCTAAAAGAAAATAAATTGTCAACAAAAGGGTATCCTATTCCACTGATCACATTATCTACCTCCTAAAAATGGAAATATTGGCAAGACTGTGGGGAAACGTCTGTATATTTTACTGGTAATGAGTGTAAGCTGGTACCTCCTGTCAGAAAGAGCAATTTGGTGTTAACATCTTCACAAACAAAAACATTCTTGAAAGCAGTAATGCTCCAAGAACCTATTCCGGGAAGTCATCCCAATGCAGATGACAGTGTAGACACAGCTGTTTATCACGTTCTTTATGTGATCTATACAGTCCTAGACTCTCCAGCCTTTGGAGCTCAGAGGGAGCTCTCTGCCCTCCAATGTAACTTCAGTTCCACCCTTATCTGCCCACTTAGAGCTTTCAATATTTAAATAATATATTGGCGTCCAGGGTCAGCTAAAGGGCTTTCTTACTCAAATAGATAGACAGATGACAATAACCACCGACACACTGGAACAGAAGCGACCTAAAATATGTTTGCTTTCTGGCGGTCGTGGCTTGGCAGCTGTTCTTGGCTGGGGGACATCCCACATCTAAGACAGGAAGCTGGTGGCAGCAAAGATGAAAAAGTTGCTGGAGTCAGTCCATTCTAGGCTCCTAATCATTATGAAAAGTGGAAAGTACTGCTGGGGTACACGCCAACTCTGAAAATGATCAGACACGGCAGAACAAAACCAGATATCCTCTACAATGTCCCAGCCCTGAGGAAATCTGAAATAGAGATCTACACCTGTTGGCCAAAATTTGTGTCCATCACTACTGCAGTGGCAATAATATTGAACTGAGCAGAACGGGTAGAAATATTACAGAGTTCCAACACTGGTTATCATTATTCTAAGTGATCCTGTTTAGAAACATACCAAGACAGACTGGTGAAAAGTAAATTACATAAAATTATTCTTTAATAAAGTCAACCAGAACCACTGTTCAACATTAAAGTACTTCCAAGAAGTGGGAAAACTCATTAATTATTTTAAATACCTTTAAAATATTTAATGCTATGGGGAATCCTACCATCATTCCACAAAGTAGATACAAAGTGGATACAATTTGAAATTGTATGCTCTCCTTTATACATTAACTGAATGTGTCCCAAACCCCATCTTTCTTTGTTTCCTCACTAAAGCTGTGTCTGATCTGTTAGCTGGCTTTCTGCCTGAGAAGTGAAGGGCCCTTGATTTATAGCATTTGCCAGTAACGCCATGGTCAATTTTATGTTTTTATTAAAAAAATTTTTTTTCATTACACTGCACAGAATGTGGGTTCTAATTTGCCAACCAGGGTTCTAACCCCCATCCTCTGCAAGTATAAGTGAGGAGTCCACTAGACCACTAGGGAAGTCCTTCACTAGGGTCAATTTTATTTATTTTTTAAAATATTTGTTTTTGGCTGCATCGGGTGTTGGTTGCCCTATGGCATGTAGGATCTTAGTTTCCTGACCAGGGATCAAACCTGTGTCTCCTGCCTTGTAAGGCAGATTCTTAACCACTGGACCATGAGGGAAGTACCTCCATGATCAACTTTAAACTGCCAAAATGGTGTTATTAAACAGAGTTGGAAAGAAATGGGTATAATCAGCTCTTGAAAGCCAGAACAGAGCTGGCTCCAATGACTACTGCCTGCATCCCACTGTTGGAAAAGTTTCACAATAGAACTGCCAGTTCTCTGGTTCTATCATTGTTTCAAGTTAACTAAAATCTTCTGTCGAGACAAACCAACACTCAGAAGACTAGAACAGGGCATGTTCAATCTAGTCTCACACCAAATCCTGAGCCACCATCTTTTTTTCTAAGGCTGATCCTATCCAGACTGTCTACACTAACTGATTTTTTTTTTTAAACAGATCCCATTGTCTCTCCTTGTAGTCTAGCTTCCATAAGACCCCCTTATCTGTCTGTAGTGTCTATATTTTCTGGACCCCAAGGGCTTCCCTAGTGGCTCAGATGGTAAAGAATCCTCCTGCAATGCGGGAGGGTTGGTTCAGTCCCTGGGTTGGGAAGATCCCCTGGAGAAGGAAATGGCAACCCACTCTAGTATTCTTGCCTAGAGAATCCCTATGAACAGAGGAGCCTGGCAAGCTACAGTCCATGGGGTCATAAGAGTCGGACACGACTGAGTGACTAGGAATGGCACAATTATGATCACAATTCAGGGGTTTTCTCAGTCTTGGGACACATTCAGATGTCAATCAAATATGGACTAAGTAACTTGGGTTACGAGGGAAGGAGATGGCATGCACTCAAACACCACATCTAAGAATCGCTGAGATCCACATTTCTCTTCCTCCATTGAGCTTGCAGTAGTCTACCTTTATAAAGTAAGTTTTCCTGGAGAGAGCAGAATCTTTCACCTAAACCACATATGGACCCTTCCCAGCTCAGCACCTGTGTGCCAATCCCATTAAAACACTGCACTAGACCCAACATGCATGTTCTGCTTAAGCCACTGTGAGTTTGTCCACTGGGAGTTGTGCCCAAAGGGATTTTTCCATCCATTTTCTGAGGTCCAACTCTTCCTACCAGATTGAGTCTACCAACTTCCCTTGGTCCTAGACACCCTTTAGGCCTCTCTAGGGGCACAGACGGAGAAGGCAATGGCACCCCACTCCAGCACTCTTGCCTAGAAAATCCCATGGGCGGAGGAGCCTGGTAGGCTGCAGTCCATGGGGTCTCGAAGAGTCGGACATGATTGAGAAACTTCACTTTCACTTTTCACTTTCATGCATTGGAGAAGGAAATGGCAACCCACTCACTCCAGTGTTCTTGCCTGGAGAACCCCAGGGACAGGGGAGGCTGGTGGGTTGCCATCTGTGGGGTCCAACAGAGTCGGACACGACTGAAGCGACTTAGCACAGTAGCAGCAGGGGCACAGAAGTTTCAAAGCATTGATAACTAAAGCCATGGACAGCTGGTTTCCCAACTAAGAATTAGGGTTGGGACCTTATCCTGCATTCAGGAATGGCAATTTATGCATTAACTTTACAGGGCAAAAACCCCAGTCAGTCTGCAGCTCCATGAGGAAGAGCTATTTGGGGATGCTACAGCTTTTGGAATCACATTGCACAAGAGGTTGGTGTTGATGACTTGCAGTACTGCTAGAAGCTGCTGCTGGGACCAACTGTACAGCTTGGCAACCGAGGCTGTGGGTTCTCAGATCCTCCTCCCACTACCTATTGCTACAGTAAGAAGTTACGTTTCTGTGTACACCAGACCTTAGTGTCTTTCGACATTCAAAGACTTCTATCAGACTGGCAAATTTGGCAAGGTTTTCCAAATGAAGCATAGTGCCACGTAGGAATGCAATACGTTTACTATCTGAAGCTCCAATACTTTGGCTACCTGATGCAAAGAGCAGACTCATTGTAAAAGACCCTGATGTTGGGAAAGACTGAAGGCAGAAGGGGACAGCAGAGGACAAGATGGTTGGATGGCATCACTGACTCAAGAGTTTGAGCAAGCTCCAGTAACTGGTGAGGGATAGGGAAGCCTGGCGTGATGCAGTCCATGGGGTCGCAAAGAGTTGGACACAACTGAGTGACTGAACAATGTTTACAAAATGAGTGAATGATGGTGTGCACAATGCCTACATCTTATGAAACTGATCTTCTGAGAAAGAACTCTTCTAAAGTAAACCCATGGGGCTGGTGCACCGGGATGATCCAGAGAGATGATATGGGGTGGGTGGTGGGAGAGGGGTTCAGGGTTGGGAACTCATGTACACCTGTGGCTGACTCATGTCAATGTATGGCAAAACCAATACAGTATTGTAAAGCAAAATAAAGTAAAAATAAAAACTAAAAAAAAATAAATCCTGAGAAACTTCTTGGAGCATTATATATTCTAATATTGATATACTCTTTGCTCAGTCTTTCCATATGTAGTTATCATTTGTTGCAAGATTTAAAGTTTTTAAAACTTATAGGGAACTCCCTGGCAGTCCAATGGTGAGGACTCTATGCTTTACTGCTGAGGGTCTGGGTTCAGTCTATGGTTGGGGAACTAAGATGCCACAAGCTGCATGGTGCTGCCAAAAAACAATAAAAAGCTTTCATGAGATACATTCAGCAAAACTTCCAAAAAATGTTACCAGGAAATAACTGTCTTCAGAAATATAAGCAAGTGCACAGTAGCCTCAGAAACCTGTAGTTCAACCCAGTTGCTTATTTAGTGAAGCAGTTCAAACATTTCTCAAATTTTTGGCTAGAACTTAAATTACATGCAGGAAAAACAACAAAAAAATGTCCCTTCTGTATGCAGAATACAAATAATGTATTCCCAGCATGAAAGGGTCTATAAAAATACTTCGCTAAATATATCTTGCAAGACAGTCAAATGGATTCTGGTCCTTAGCTACACTACTTTACAAAGGAAATGGGAGATCTTCACATCTGCACGCCACAGTGACTAGAAACACGTGCCAACATTTCTTCTTTCCTGATTTCTCTGGGTTTTTAAGATTTGCTTTTTGTTTATTACAAGAGGTGTAAATCTGCCCATGTTCCTGGGTCACAGGAAACAATGGGAACAATGATGGGGAGAAACAATGGAAACAGTGACAGACTATTATTTTAGACTCCAAAATCACTGCAGATGGTGACTACAGCCATGAAATTAAAAGATGCTTGCTCCTTGGAAGAAAAGCTATGATCAACATAGACAGCATATTAAAAAGCAGAGACATTACTTTGCCAACAAAGGCCCGTCTGGTCAAAGCTATGGTTTTTCCATTAATCATGTATGGATCTGAGAGTTGGGACTATAAAGAAAGTTGAGCACCAAAGAATTGATGCTTTTAAACTCTGGTGCTGGAGAAGACTCTTGAGAGTTCCTTTGACTGCAAGGTCAAACCAGTCAATCCTAAAGGAAATCAACCCTGAATATTCACTGGAAGGACTGATGCCGAAGCTGAAACTCCAATACTTTGGCCACCTGATGTGGAAGAACTGACTCATTGAAAAAGATCTTGATGCTGGGAAAGACTGAAGGCAGAAGGGCACAACAGAAGATGATGGCTAGATGGCTAACTGAACTGGATCATAGAGCAAGTCCACTTCAGACATATGTGCCACCAACAGGTAAGTTTTAGGAACATCAATCACTAACCAAGTGTGTTCTGGCAGCTTCCAACTGGACCACTAAGCTACTGGAAGCAACTGGTTCTCTTGACTTACCTAGAGAATCAGATGAAAGAGACTTCTTCCTAAGTCACGCCTAGCAATAAGGATGAGTAAAGCTGATTTCATCAATGCCAACCCAGGAATTGCTGTAACACTTTCTCATTCCAACTGGCATTTTTAATAATCTTTATTACTTTTCTCATTTCAATCACAGGATATATACTCAGTACAAAACTTGAAAAAGTCACAGAGGCACTAAAGGAAAATACAAAATATATCTCCACTTTTATTATTACAGTTCTCAGAGAAAAGTTAGATGGCACAATAAACAATATATATAGGCTCCACTGAGATCCAATGTTAATTTTGTTTTTCTTCCTGTATTTTTTATTTTGCTGAGCCATTTAGAAGTTGTAGGTATTGTGAGCTTCATCTCTAATCTCTCTCAAGAATAAGGACAATGGCCTACTTAACTACAATACCATAGCTAAGAAAATAATTCCATTATCACTCAATTTGTTCCATTTTCAAATTTCCAATTGTCACAAGAATCATTTATTTTACACTTGAGTTCTAGAATGTCACACATTCTATATTCACCCAATTACGTCCCCTTAATGTTTAACTTTTCTCTACTCCTCGGCTTCCTGTTAGTTGGAAGTCTAGATGCTAAATTCAAGTTACCTTTTTGGGGTGAGGAGGGGCCTAGGTGTTGGATCCTTCAAATCATCATCTCCTATCAGGAAGCACATACCAGGCTGTCCTATTAGTGATGCCAGGTTTGATCACTTGATTACAATGATGAGAGATCAGTCTATTGTCAAGACAGAGAGCTTTTCACTTTTCCAAGTTTATATAGCAACATTTGAGCACTCCACAAAGATTCTGTTCCTTAGTAGCCTTTTAGGTTTTGCATCCACAGATGATCTTTGCCTGATCAGTTATTCTGTTAATGGTTCAGGCTCTCATTAAAACATCAAATCCTTTCATGGTACCTGCCAAGTACACAGCATGATCTTTGGGACAATGGACTCTCTAGGTGAACCTGAGTCACTGGACTGCTCCCAATGAGGCTGGAATATGGTTTGTCCAGGCTGTTTTAGGCTGGAGCTACTGGGGAAACATGCCTGTCGAGCCTTCCAGCTCCATAAACTGAGAAGACTCATGTGGGAAAACCATGAATACAAAGGCCAGATCTAAAGTACCTCCACACTCCGGGGACAGAGTAGCAGTTTGGATCTTAGTCTAGTTAAAGAAGACCACTGCGGTCAGGTCTTGCTTTGCTGGTAAACCCAGATTTTATAAAAACAGAAACTACTGGAAAAGTAATAATAGAGTTGTTGCAAAACTGAAAACTGCTGGTCTGCCAACAGAGAAACACATCTCTACAAATCACACTGGCATTTAATACCACTATACATTCACATAAGAAAGAAAATAGAACATAAAATGCTAGAAATACACCACTGATAACTGTTGAAAAGGCAGGATGGATGAGGTTTAAAGGAATGGAGAGACTTCCAAACTTCAGATTTTCTTGAGAACTCTTCAGATTTCAAAATTTCAAAACAGGAGATGACCATCAGTGACCAACCAGTTAACCAAAATTTGCTTCTGAGAGCGTATTTCAGGATATTCCATTTTTATATGTAACACAATTCTATAATTTCAAAAAAATTTTTCTGGAGGAAAATGAAACCTTCGTAAGCTGGATGGCAGAGTAAGAATTACACAACGGCAAACAACATAATGAATTACCAAGTTGAAATTTCATTGACTGTGGCCAAAAACACCAAGGCAGAGGTACAGAACAGGCAAAACAGCTTCATGGGTTTCTGCTATTTGAAAACTCCAGGCACATCTGCAGGAGAGCAGCCTAGGGGCCAAGGCATTCGGAGGTTCAGGAGATATGAGTGCTGATCCGTCGGACTGGCCTGGCCAGATGTGCTGGTCAGAGTTGGGCCCGGACGGGTACATGCAAGAAGGGCCTTGAATGACCTGGGGACACCCAGAGTGGAGGAGACTTGCCATGTGGAATCTCAAATCCACGACTCCAAGTTACTAGGGCTGAGCAAAGATCACGTGAATGTTCCCAACAGAAGACCAACAGTTTACAATCATTTAAAAAGCAACATGCCTTTAAAAGCTGTCTTTTAAAAAGTACTCATCTGTGGTAAACAGTATTCATCTATGTCCATTTCTGAGTTAATTTTCTAAAAGGAAAGAAAATAGTATGCCTGCCGCAAATACAATGTATAAACCCAGTAAGGCAGCAGAAACATGAACTGTGCAGGCATGTGTAACAAGTATGCAGATGTCATTTATTTGGTCCATAAGTACAGTATAGTTGTATTTGAGTTTTACAAAACATCAAATATAAATAACCTGAAACTGTAACAATACACAAAAATTGGCTTCTTACACAGACATACCAGGCAGTACAAGCTGAAAACTTGAGTAAATTAACAACTGTTTTACATTAATATACATAGTGCCAGTTAACATTTAAAAACAAGTTTCAATGCATAGCACTCGATACTTCTTTGAATCTGTTTCAGTCAGTTAAGAGTATGAAAATGGTTAGATCTAGGCTAAAAATAATTCTTCTTCTAACCAAAAATAAAGGCATAATATTTATAACCAGGTATCAACTTTACTAAACCACAATATTTTAAAACTGTCAAATGATACCTAAGGGTATTTACATTAAAAAGGCAACATGCATTGTGTTGTTTCATCTCATGGACTGGTTATGCACATACTTTGTTCAAAGGGTTTTAAAACTATATTCCTACTTTCAATACAGCATACTGCAATGTTTCTACCAGTTCTAGCAAAATGAATGCTTTCAAAGAGAGCAGAATCATCTTCAAGTCACTGGTGTCAATTTTTTCCCTTTGGAACAAAGGACGTAACAAATAACCTGGTTCTGCCCAGAAGGCCTTAATGGAGTAAGAGGTTCCGTTCAGAGGCATTTCTGTTCAATCTAATGCTATAACCTCATCAAGCTCCTCTGCCTGCTCTATGCGTGACCTTTTCGCACTGACACTCTCTTTCTCATCTAGCTTCCTCTTGCGACTTCTTTCTTCTTCACTGATATCAGCATTATTTGAGGGACCTTCTTCATCCGAATCAACTATGAGCACATCATCTTGCTCTTGTGCTTATTTCAGAAAAAAAGGGAAAAGAAATGGTTAAAAGTGGGGGGCGACTAGAAGCTCACTACAATTTTATGTACATGAAAAACTAACTCTTCTAACACACATCAAACTTCAGAATGACTACCCTTAGGGAACCTTTGCTTTACACATTACATATTTCTGTGCTATTTCACTGTTTTCTGTTACAAGCACCTATTTCTTTCCTAATCAAAACAAAAAAATTTAACAAGCATTATATAATTCAGAGGAACTGTTACAGTTCCTTGTTTCTATTTCTCCAACAGAAAAGGGGAGGGTGCCTATCCTAATATTTGCAGCAGTGATAGTAATAATAAACAACAACAACAACAACATATACATAGCACTTACAATGTGCCAGGAACTGTTCTGAGCACTTTGCATATACAACTCACTTAATCATCACAACCACCCTATAAAGAAGACAACATTATTATCCATTTTCCAGAAGAGGAAACGGAGGCACAGAGACTTGCCCAAGGTCACACAGTAGCAGCAGAGGACGGGATCGATTCAAACCAACGAAGGGGGCTCTACAGTGCATGCGCTTAACTTACACTATGGCTGGAACTGTGTCACCCACCCCCGACATTCCACCAAGTCAAAGGCACAGTACCTACCTTACTGCTAGTCTCCAAAACCTGCCCACATGGTGGAAAATAAATGCACACTGCAAATTATAATTTTTGAAAACTACCAGTCCTTTACTCAAAATAGGATGATGAAGCTTTCTATTTTTCGGGGGCAGAGGGGGCAGGGGCGAAGGGTCATGAACCCATGGCCCACACACTCTAGACCAGCAGTCTGGACCTCAACCTTTTGGCACCAGGAACCAACTTCATGGAAGACAATTTTTCCATGGATTGAGGGTCGGGGGATGGTTTGGGGATGATTCAAGTGCATTACATTTGTTGTGCGCTTTATTTCTAATCTAACCACCACTGATCTAACAGGATACTGGCTGATGGCCCAGAGGTTGGGCAACCTTGCTCTAGACGATCACTAAATTCATTTTCACAATGCTCAGAGAACATCAGAACCAAAGAAGCACCAATATTCCAAAGAATACCAAAGACAAAGGGTCAAAGAAATGAAAATAGAGAAGGAAAAAAATGAGTAACTTTTAGTTTCCTGACACTAAAGAACGAAGAGGGGGGTGTGTGTTTGGCGGGGGGTGGGGGGTGGGGTGTAGGTAGTGTACATTCACACTGGGGTACAGTAAAGCACCAACACTGAAAACCCAGGAAATAGAGTTTCTGACACACTCTACCAAAGTCAATGGTTCTGAGAAAGCTGAAATGCTGTACTTACCAAGCACCTGTTCACTCAAAATAGTCAGATGCACTGATTCACTGTCCCCAAAAACATGCATATAAAATCCCAAAGTAGTACTACTCAGAATGAACCATCTTTATGCATATAAAATTCCAAAGTAGTACTACTCAGAATGAACCATCTTTATGCACTAGTAAACTGACATTTCCAGTTGTAAAAACAATAAAATGTATGTATTTTCTATAAAAATTTTACCAGTCTTAAATATCTTCATGGGTTACACATTCAAAGTTCCATTAAAACAATGCCGAACCAACACACACCTCTAGTAGTCCTGTGAGTAGTTCTATTTTATGGTCAACGTTCATAAGGCAATCAGTTTGTTGAAAACCGTCCTGCTTGATGGGTGACTGCTGGCTGGGGCTGTGACTCACCTGTGGATGTGGAAGGCTGAGCTCCATCGTCGCTGCCATTGGTTATGCTTTTGGCAGCATCTTCAGCTTGCTTGGGCCCCACTTTTTCTGGAGCATCACCAACAACTTCAAATTCAACATCCTTTCCTAGGTCTTCACTGTAAGGAGAATTGCGTACTGTAACACTGAACCACTGCTATGACTCCTTACAAAAGCAAAGGCGCACCAAAGAGAAATTGTCCTCAAACCTCAAAAGGTGTATACTACATACACACCTTTTATTTGGCTTCTGATTTTCAAAGAGTTAAAAAAGACTACATAATAGGTTTTTATGTATTTGAAGCTCAATTCAAATGGTCAATAACACTGTCCTTTCAATTCAGGGAAAAAATTTTTAACTTTTATACCTAAAGCAGGAAACTTGAGCCAAAAATTGTGAGGCTTGGTGTAATTCTTAGGCATTCTTTCTTCAGCTATATGAAAAGATTCTATACACGCTCTTCTGATTAGTGTTTGGAGGCAGTTACACAGCTTCTTGGTTTTCCCTCCATCTTCACAGGCAGCACCCTGCTTTTGTAATGACTTCCCAAAAACATGTATAAAAATTTAACACATGAAAGTCAAACAAAGACTTACATGTTCTAAGGGGGTTAATATTCCCAGAGAGCTAAAAGATATGATAAAAAAGACCCTAATTATGCCTCCTCTTTAAGACACCAACTGACATATTTCCATTTCACATGTCCTTCCACAACTGAACACAAGCACACCACTGACATCCAACCGGTGTGTAACTGAGGCCAGAGATCACCGCCCGGCAAGACCTATCTCTGACTCACCTGTCTCATTTTATACTATTATTAATAACGCACATTCAGTTTTTCCTGTCCTTTCCTGCTTTTTATAAACTAAGTATATATAATGTAATACTCTTGAACAATTATACAAGTTCTGTATATTTGGGTATAGATGGCAACACTGGCAACAGTTTGGGAATAGATGGCAACCCTGGCAAAAATATCTATATTGTTAGATATAACCTGAAGAAATGAGCCAGGGTGCAGCTTAGAGCTATCAATGAGCATGAACCAACCTTGTTCAACAGATAAGCACACCAAATAGAGAACCATCTGTATTTAGCTGTGCTACATATGTACAAATATCCTGTAATACAAACAGTATGGATACTTTTTAAAATAAAGTGGGCAGGATATAAAATAAAGTAAAAAGAAAAAAAATGTGACTCAGGGATCAGTATATGGTAATATTTAATGCTCTCTTGTTACTGTTCCAGATCACAAAGAAACATTTGTTTTATGGGAGAGATATTTCTTCCTTCCAAATGAATCTCTAATAATTAAAATGTTTTATTCCAGTTCAACTATGAAAAGGAATGTACTCCTGATTATAACTATTCACACACCTGCATTTCTACCCTCTCTAGGTCTTTCTGATCAGCTACCACCGATGAGTTACCCTCAAACATTTCTTTCTGGATTCTCAGATTTTTCTGTAGGTCAAACCTCAGGGAACTTAATGGCCAACTTGAGCATATATATGGTGCAGCTTCAAATGAATAGCAGGATTTAAGGGTAAGAAAGCATTTTCTCTCCACTTTAAGTTTACATATTCAAAAAACTTCTTACACTTAAAATATTAATAGTTCCTACCTATGAAGGATGTTGATCAGTAAAGTGTAGTCCTGAAGGAAATCATCCGCTTGAAGTCGGCTCCCATTTCTAATTCCAAATTCTGACAATTTCTTGTGATTATTAGCTAAAAAATTTTTTAAAGAAATTTAGATGCTTTAGTTATATCTCCATGAAGCAGTCAACCTTAGTTTTTACAAGATAAATCCCCTGCTATAAGCTGAACTGTATCTCCCCAAGATTCACATGCTGAAATGTCTCAAAATGTGACTGTACTTGGAGACAATATTTTTTTAAAGAGGCGTTAAGTTAAAATGAGGCTGTTGGGGTGGACCCTAATCCAATCTAATTGGTATCCTCAGAAGAAACCAAGGAGAGGGGCCTGAGGAGAAACCAACCCCGTCAACCACCCCTCCAACACCCTCGCTAGACCCTTTCATCTTAAGACTTCTAGCCTCTGGAACTAGGATAAAATGTGTTATTTAAGTCACTTGCCTGTGTGTTCGGGTGTGATGGCCCTATTAATCTAGTTCACTAAAATATCAGGCACTTAGGAACTCAACCCTGAAAACTCAACTACCAAAACTACTTCAAAGAAACTAAACTGAGAAGTTCTGAGAAACTTCTCCCTTTGAAACCAAATTAATACGAAATCCTACAGCAGTCAACGACAACTTTTAGAATTGTTCAAAATATACTATTTCTAAAAAGGCTACCCACAATATCAACCATCAGCCAATTTTACAATTCAGTTATTGAACTGTAAACTTTATTTCAATAATTTTTTCAACATAAATTTTCTGCATTTCTCAATGGACAGCCAGAGAGGTCCCTAAAAGCTAATCACTCCAACTCAATTCTCTCTTCCATGTCACTTCTGCTAAATCTGAATAGCCCCAGGATGTAGCACATGATGCCAAGCATCCACTAGCACTCAGTAAGCCTTTGCTACATGGATTATAAATATTCCAGTGAAGAACAAACTCTTCAATCAAACTTTTGGTGTTACCATCTCCTCCTACCGATTCTAGGGCCTTCCTGTCTTTAACCATCCTTTCTCTCCTGCATGTTCAAATGCTCAAGTTTCATTTATAAAACTGCCTCCTCATTTAGCTCCCAATTTACACTCTCTCCTCACAACAGTCAGTCTGCTTTACTGAGATTTTGCTCTTGCCTACGGACTGTAGCCACACTGCCTGGCACATACAAAGTAAAATGTACTTTAAATTCTTAAATTTTGCTTGTAACTTTAAAATTTATGTTGCTTTCTACATAATCCAATCGATTCTCTGGCAGCTCAGAGCTGGTAAAGAATCTACCTGCAATCCAGGAGATCCCAGTTTGATTCCTGGGTTGGGAAGATCCCCTGGAGGACAGGGCAACCCACTCTAGTATCCTTGCCTGAAGAATCCATGGACAGAGGAGCATGGTGAGCTACAGTCCATGGGGTCACAGAGAGTCGGGCATGACTGAGCAACTAAGCCCAGCACAACTATCTTTTTTTTTTCTTCTTCTTCTTTTATACCTTTTCACTCTACCTGGAATGTCTCTGGAGAACAGTCAATTCCTACCCAGACTTCCATTTCCAAGCTCTTTCACTCAAATTCCACAGCCCAACAGGTTCAAAAGGGAAATAGCCTCTGAGCAATTCTATCCGGGTGAATTAGCATCACTTCTGAAGCCAGAGTCTTGCCAACAGTTCTGTCCAAGCCTATCAATGCTACTCTTCCTCACCTGTACTCTACATTCAGACTCTGCAAATCTTAAAACTGTCATTTGCTTTTGCATTAGTAAAAATCTCTCACTTCCCTCAATTTTTTTTTAACTGGCTCCCCACCTCCCACTGTCACATCCTTTGCCTTACTCTTCTGCAGATTACATATTACGCCCCTGCTTAAACCCTAGAGGGAGCAGGAAATCGGCAGGGGGAAGACACACACACCCATACACTACACACATGACACACAAAATCCTCAAGCTGCATCACTGCTGCCAACCCCACAGCACCCCACCTTCCAGAAACAAAACAGCTGGTCATTCCTAAAGCCCTTGATATTGCTTTATAAATTCATGCCTTTGCAGATGCTGTTCATTCTGCTCAAATGCACTCTCCCCTCTCAGTTCAAGAATTGGCCCAGGAATCCTCTCTCCTCTGATATGCCCCACTGCTCTGTTAACCTTCCCTTTACAAAACTTAATTCAAACTTTCTATACCTCCTCTCTATAGTATTTCTTAGATGACACTAAATCTACTTGTTGCTAATCTCTCATCTCCTTCTAGGCTGTGAAATACTTTAAGCCAGGGACTATTATCTTATTTATCCTTGAATTACAAATATCTATGACTATGCCTGTAATAGAGCACTCCAAAGGCTACTGGAATAAATGCTCTCTCACCCTCAATAGCACATGTATTCTGTGGAAAAGGGTCACATTTAAGCCACTGAGATTCTAGACCAGTTTCCATTTTAAGGTCCTAGCCTTTAAAATAGCTGGCTAGAACTAATGGGAGGACATTGAGTCATTTTTTCTTTTTTGGTGAAAACATAAATGGTATAACTAGATTTTAAACAAAAAACAGACTACTACCCAGCCAAAGTACAACCTCCAATTACTTATGACCCAATATCCCCAAATTTCTGGGCAAGGAACTATAGCCAAAAGAATCCTGATACTCTTCAACAGGACAGATGAGGTGTGGGAACTTCAAGTCTATTCAGATTGACCAGTGTGATCATCAGTACTGTATATAGTAAATGAAAAACTAATGTGCACCCCTTCACTCAGGCAGTCTCCATCCAGATGAGGGTGAGTGAACAAGGCAATGTATATAATACCTTCTGTCTCTCCCTCTTCTGAAGATATTAGGATTGTTCCTTTTCCATCTTCAATTTGGACATCTGGTGCTACCATAGCAAATTTTTCTTTCACAATCTTTAAGGAAAAAAGTTCAAAATGTTAACATATGGAATTAAAAGACCACAAATGCCTAGACTTCTTATAAAGGCTCTTAATTCTCTCCTTCCACTGAATTCACCCCAATTACCTCATGCCCAGCCCACGTTCTATCCGGAGAAGGCAATGGCACCCCACTCCAGTACTCTTGCTTAGAAAATCCCATGGATGGAGGAGCCTGATGGGCTGCAGTCCATGGGGTCACTAAGAGTCAGACACGACTGAGCAACTTCACTTTCACTTTTTACTTTCATGCACTGGAGAAGGAAATGGCAACCCACTCCAGTGTTCTTGCCTGGAGAATCCCAGGGACGGGGGAGCCTGGTGGGCTGCCGTCTATGGGGTTGCACAGAGTTGGACACGACTGAAGTGACTTAGCAGCAGCAGCACGTTCTATCCCATGTTTGACCACTGATAAAGATCAGGTAACACTTCCTCCAGATGGAGACTAAGAACTCTTGGCTGGCTCTTGGTATTTTGTCCTTCCCAGCAGGTTAGGTACTAAGCTAGACACTTAACATATTTTATCTTAGTCTCTATTAAAACTCCATACTGGAAGATGTTTTATAGATGAAAAACTTATCATCAATCTGATTCTCAGATAAATAGTTTTCCCCTTCCCAAGCTCCATCTCTTTCCAAGTTCCATATCCCCTTCGCAAATTCCAAGATGGATCAGGAGTGATAATACTATTAAATCTTACCTGATCCTAAACAAACAACCCAAAAAACCAAACAACAGATAACTCTCTAAAGGTCCAATTACACTCCAAATATGTGGAATTACTGTTAGCTCAAGAATGTGTAGATACCAATTATAATCATTTCTTTCCTAAAAAGAACATGGGGCAACCAACCCTCTGCTGGCCAACATATCAAGTCCATCTCCTTCTCCATCCAAAACATAAGTTCAAATCAACCTGTCCAATGTAACCAGTTCTGGGAGAAAGGCCATTCACTCTCAAGCAGCCTTCAGGAACACGAAGTCTACTCCTCCATGTGGGAGGCATATAAACATGAAACACTACAATGCACATAATCAGAGGAACTATGTGATTTCCAAACTGAGAAGTAATACCCATTCAGGTCACCTGCTCTTTCCTAATTAAAAAAAAAAACTAGGAGGAACTGAAGGACCAGGCGATAGGACCAAACCATACCTTAACCATCCATTTCTCACACCAAAGCTCTACAGGTGAATCCAGGTGTGCTCAGGGACTAGCTTAATACACCATCACTAGAAACCTAAGGAACACAGAATTTGCTTGTAAAGATTCTATGCTACCTATCTATGTACCACCTGTGGTCCACATTCTAGCCAAATACACCTATTCCTCTCTGGGATGTGAAACACACATTCTGGAACCACAGAGAGAAAAGTCAACAGGACACAGATGGCAAAGGAACACACCTCAGTATTCAGGGTAATTATCTGGCTTTTAGTTTATCACAGTACACTGTAAAAGGCAAAAGGGGACTTGTTTTTTTCTTACAAACAGTAACCTTGTGGAAGAGAACCAGGCTCTGCACTTACCTTATCTTGTAAGGTGAGAACAGTCACTTTATGAACATTCAGCCGCACAGTCACCTCTGGCTTGCTGGCACATACGTAACAGTTAGGGTTGGGAGCATCCAGTGCACAAGGCACAAGAAGCTTTTTCTTGGGTTTGGTTGTTTATTCAAAAAAATCTTTAGCGAAAAAAAACACACACACACACACACACACAAGCAGAAATCAGAAATCTGAGTTATAATTTTATATACCATAGAATATTCACTTAAATACTCCCTTCCAGATGGCAAAGGATAAGGAAAATCAAGACCTTAAAAGGCTGACTTTTTTCCCAACCTTTTCAAACTAGCCACCTTGTAAATAAGGCTGAGCTTACTGAAATAGCGTAATGAAGACTAGACTATTCTGCAAACGAACTTAGCATGAGTAAGGGCCTAACCATACTTGTCTCTGGTATCATCACTCAATCAGTTTGGAGTGCCTTCCTAGTGGTTATTCTTATCAACTTTAAGTCAATTTCTAACAAGACCAGTGCACTAATTTCTCTAATTAGTGTCTACACAGATACAAGGACCAAATGAGCTGCATTTCTTTTCTAATTTTCTGATGATTGTGATATTAACATTCACATAACTAAAGGAAAAATAATGTATGTCTGGGACTATTACCATTTTCCTAATACCCACCCCCCCAAAATTACATGAACCAAGGGAAATAACAAACTGCACTGAAGTTACAATTCTCAAAAGAACACCGGAAGCTAATACACAAATTCTTACTATGCAACTACCATGTAGTATGGTATCTGTTAAGATGAATTATCTCTCAAGAAGAACCCTATCGATTCCCCCAACTTAAAGAAGTAAATCCCTTGATAGGCATTAAGTGCGAGGCAGAGGCCTCCTGTAGCCTCTCTCCACAATGAATACTAGACGTATAGACTTGTACTGCCAAGGCTGGAATAGGGGACAATGGTTGATCTTGAGCTTCACTGGGAGGGTAACTCCGCTAGAGAAATTGACAGTAATAAAAACAACTGCTAACACTACTAATACTCAGGCTAACACTTCTATTAACCTATCCTGATATTCATTTATAAATAGGAACAAAGGAAGCCCAGACATATGGGTATCATTAGCCCAAGAAAGGAACAGAGATGAACAAGTAAAGAAACGAGAAAAATGTTACAGGACAATATAAGACACTTGTTCATGCTGCTATAAAAGATAAGATTAAAAATACAGTTCTTAGAAATTGAAAACATGATAGTCAAAATAATTTAAACAGAAAGCTGAACCAAGATGTCAGACTGGCATTATGAGTCTACATTCCCTTACCCTGAAATTTCATGGAAACAATAAAAGTATTTTAAGAATGCATTAATAATGACACTGAAAAGTAAGAATACCATCATAGACTAGACTAGGTTTTTGCTTTTGTTTTTAAAAGACATTCCTGAAAGTAAACTGGTCCTTTTATTTCAACATTACTGTAAAAAGGACAACCTAAAATAGCAAAATATTGGCTACAATATTTGTAGGAAGTTTTTAAATCCTCAGTGGTATGAAAGCAAAGTATCTTCAGACATGCAAATTCAATTCAGAAAGAAAGCAGGAATCCAAAGGGAATATTCAAGTAGCTTTATTCTTAAGAGATACACCCAGTCCAACCACTAATGCAGGAAACTCATGATAGGAGATGTTCACATCAAGTAAGGGAAGGATAAAAAAGAGGGAGAAAAATTTCTTCCCTGCAGAAATAGCAAGAAAAATTATCTCAAACTTGGTGCTTCGTGAGGGAAGAATATCTTCCTTTATAATTCATTACAGTAAGATAGGGTTCGTGCAGATTTGCTGTCTGGATATATATGTGGGCTAAGAAGCTAAAACTGAGAATATAAAAGTGGTCTCAGGTTGGTAGAACCCCAGGCACCCAGATATAAACAAACACAAATTCTCTTTGAAGAATACACCTTCAGTGGGTCCTTAAAGAATTATCACAGATACAGTGTTAACAAATATAATTCTGTTTAAATATATATATACACACACACATATATATATCACATAAGCAAACAAAACACTATGAGAGAGATCTAACAGAAATGACATAAGCTCATCCATAAAGATTTCAGGCATTAACACAACCAAATATAACATAAAGTTACAATAACATAAAGTTTAAAATAAAAAGGAAAACTGACAAAAATGCCTAAAGAACAATGGACTATAAAGTGATCAAACAGAATTTTAAAACCAAAGTACTCTTAGAATTGGAAAACAATGAAGAAAAGTTAATACAAAGGACCCACAGAATGAGTTCTAAGAATTCACTAAAACTAGAAATGTTAGAAGCAAACTTGCTTCTGCTTCCATTTTAGACAAAAATAAGAGAAGCAAATGTATTTTCCTTTTGTTAACTTTCAGGAAGCTTACTTAAACATGCAACTCACAAGGTAACTTGAAAAATTACTTCTCCATTGCTTTAAACGAAATGTTATTGTTTTAATTTTAAAATTGCAAATAGAAACACTCACTGTTCTACACTGGTCTATTTTTCCTGATAAAATCTTCAATCCTTCCAATACTATCAATCCAGCAATCACTGCATTAGTAGTAGCGATAGCAGGAATAATGTTCCCTGCCATTGCTGGAAGGGGAAAAAAAAAAGTTTAGCTGTTAAAAAAACACAAAAAAAAACAAAACAGAATTTAGATGATACAACTGAAGTACAAACAACTTACATTTGATATCGAATCTGCTTTTCATATTCATACTGAAAATATGCATCCTGAGATTTGCAGCAGACGTGACAAAATCCATTGCAGATGGGTCATCCTGTCAATAATTTAAACAATTTAACAAGTCTCCCCACAAATTTAGTAATTTGGCTAGTACTGCTTTCAGAACAGCACTTCCAAAAGTTTCTAACACGTCAACTAGAACAAGAGATGCCCTCCAGGGAAAGGCTGGTCTGGATGAGAAGTGAGCAAGGGCTTGCTTGGGATCATCAGCTCTAGGGATACAGGAATGTGGCCTGCCAAGAGCCAACAGGTTTTAGGAATTCACTCCTGCGTCCACAAATGCACTGGAGATGAAGAGTACACAGATCAGAACACCAATTCTATTTACTGATGGTGGCAAACCTTCCCTGGGTCCATATAGTCAATAATAAGCTTGTCTGACAAGCAGAGAACTCAGCGATGAAGACACAGACTAGATTAAGAAAACTACTTCATTAAAGCCTCAGAAATACCTAGACTACCTCTTTTTGCTTTCTCCAAATTCCCTTCACAAACACTGCACTCCTATATTGGCTGATTCTTTTCAGATGTGGCAGGATAAAGAAAGTTTTCCCTTTACAATTTCCATTATTCCTAAGCATATATCCTACTCTAATTCGATTTCAGCAAAGTTTTGTGCTTTGAACTGAGAAAAACTATCCTAGTCCATGATGAAGAAACACCAAAGTATGAAAGAAAAAGCACTGATAGGATGTGGGTTCTTCACATACATATCTGGCTGGCTGAGTAACCACAGGCAAATAAATCCCCTTGACCCCAAATTCTTTAATGTGTTAAATGGGGAAAATTATATAAACATCTTGTAAGGCTGTGGTGAGAATAAGTATGATTACTTAGGAGTACCCAAAACAGGGCCCATCAGGTACTTCCCCAGGCAACTAACCGGCTTATCACATCCATTAGTTACAGATTTTACTCACAGAGAGTAATAATTTGCAGTCCCAAGTTTTGTTATTGAGTCCCTGTATACAGAAGAAAACCTCCTAAACCAGTTATAAAAATACAATGAAAAAAAGGTTTTAATACTGATCCCTTACAGCACACAAAACCTAAAGACTATGTTTGCAACTCTCCAAAATCTAAATTTACCAGCTTTATTTCAGATGTCTGATTCAACCCCCATTTCAAAATTTGCACATATAAAGCTATCATGTGCTCAGTTGTGTCCAACTCTTTGCAACACCATGGACTGCAGCCCACCAGACTCTGTCCAAGGGATTCTCCAGGCAAGAATACTGGAGTGGGTTGCCATTTCCTTCTCTAAAAGTTATCTTAGTTCTCTAAAACTGATCAAACTTTTCTCCTTACTTTAAAATTAATGGCAAATCTTTACCAACATCTGAACAAACTTTGGCAGATTAATCACTTATACTCATAGAAAGTATTGAGTATAATTAAAAACAAGTAAAATTAATTCACTAAATACCAAAATGTAACATTTAACTGCAAGATACTATTAAATATTGTTCTAACTTGTAAGAATAATTACATATCCTTATTGTACAGATAAGTCTCTCAGAACTCAAAGCATTATTAACTATTTCAATAGAAAGGCAATTTTATTACTTTCAAGGCCAAATAAGGCCCATAAGCTGTTGTCTCCAAAAGGATATTATGACTTCTATTAATAAATCTCTATTACGTAAGAAGCTCTTTTAAGGCTATTTTCTTAAGTCAGAGAAATATTTTACTCCAGTAAAGTCACATTATTTCTCTAGTCAACAGTTACAAACCATGAACATATTGGAATCTAAAATGAGGTTTTATGATATTGCTTAAATTCATATATAGAAAATTCATAGTTCAATGTAGTAATTAGAGGTGAAAACATCAAAACAAAATCAATGTCCTCAAAATCTGGTAGAATAAAAACAATATCCCAACATTACTAGGTTCTGATATAGCTTAAGAACTGAAACACACATTTGATATACAAGTAACTGCCACACATTTTTGACACAAACCTTGTCCCATATGAGCTCAGCTCCATCCCCCTTTTCTGCTAAATGAACTCTCAAAGTCTCAATGCTCTTTGAAAAAAGACACGCATAGCTCTTGACATCTAGAACCTGTTGGTCTTTCAGACCTAACTGGGGTTCATTTTGTTGATCTGATGCACTGGTTTCTTCTCCTGGAAAAAAAGTATTAGAAAATTTACTCCCAACATCTTTCTTCTACTCAGTTTAACATTCAATGCCTGACAATAAAAAAAATTATATAATATGAAACAAATTCCATTATCACTATGATACCATTATGCATACATATGCTAGAAATTGGTCAATATTACGCAAAAATTAAGCAAGAAAATGGTCAATATTGACGTGGGATAGGTGTGAGACTGTCTCAGAATTTCACAGATTACTCGAGGATTCAAGAATACAATGTAGACAAGGAAATAAGCATTATGCCCAGAACAGAGTATCAATAAGTGGAAGCTATCAGAGCAATACTAGAATTGAGCTATAAAAGGAAGTATTTCTTACTGTAGATAACTATAGGAAACCGCTTCAAACTGACACCCTAAATCTCCCGGGGACCTTTTAAATTTCAATATGCTCAACATTGCTGTGCAAAACAAGTTGAGACACATGTGTTGAAAGAGGGGTAAGGAAGCAGTCACTACTACATTAGTTTTTCCTCACTTAAAGCTACAAATATGTCCCAAAGTTTAAGGAACAACACTTTACATCACGGAGAATATGAAACAATTAAATGTTAACTGATAAGGGACTAGCTTAAAAATACTGACTGAAAACAGCAAGTCAGAGTATGTAAATAGCATGACTCCATTTACATAAAGTGACCACACAACTGCCTGTGTCTATGTGCAGTTATCATCACCAAGACATTCTTAAAATGTCCGTAGCAATTACTTCTCCAGGTAATGAGGTATCCAGTGATTTTCATTCTTCATACTTTTCTGAACTGTTTGAATTTCTTACCATGGGTGTACACCACTGTATACCAAGAAATAACAAGGCTATTTAAAGACTTCAGGTGAGAGAATTTCCAACTTAGGAATCCCAAAGAGAAAAATGTACCCTTCACCTTGACTTTGCACTTCAGCCCAATCCAATGGAACTGGAGGTTTCCTTTTCCGCCATAGTTTGTCCATCGTCAACAGATACCTGATATCATCTTTAAAAGCTAAGACAGAAAGGAAGAAAGATAAATTCCATTAACCCTACTGTCCCTATCCTGATAAAAATATAACAAAATTACCCTGCTGACTTCACATTATAAAATCTGATTTAAAGATTTGAGGACATGTTATATAACAGTAGATTAACAATTCTCAAGGAGGCAGGGCGGGGGGGGAAGGTGTGCACCTAAAATCTTTGTGTAAAAAGAAATTTTACACACAACGCTTACACTTGAAACAGTTAAAATCAGAGATGCTGAGAAAAGCAGAGTAAAGGGAGCTCTGAACTGTGCTGATTGGACCCCATCCTCCCAAACCACTGCCCCATATTGGCTCCTCAGATCAGCTGCAATCACAATCATGCCATTCCAGGACAAGAGATGGAATCCTAGGGGCAAGGGTAAATGGAGGTATCCAGGGACTAGAGGTGCTTCCTGGGGGTGGGGGGAATGCAGTCACAGTGTCTCCCCCTTCCCTCTTCCACCCCAGCTCCAGCCCTGGCCTTTTCTTTTCATCCCTCTCCCCCACGACAGAAGCTGTGGCCCTGGCCATGTCATCGTGTTCCGGTGTCCCCTGCATGTTCCCCACCCTTCACCCCCTCCTTTGCGAGGACCCCATTACAATAAATTTAAAAAAAAAAAAAAAATCATGCCATTCAAGGGACTAAGTAAACACACACCAACTCCACAGGAAGTGAGCCTAGAGGCGCCAGTTAGCAGCACCTTCAAGTCTGTGGGCACTTACCAATAAAGCATACACATTTTAAAAGTGCTCCAACAGAAATTAAGAACCGCCTGCAACACCTTTGAAATGTGCCTACCCCCACCCCCGGCAAAGAACCCCAAACACACAGAATGATTCCTATTTCAAAACTAAAAACAAACATTACCACATACAGATTGAGACTATCACACGAATCACACTATGTGGTAGAATTTCAGATGATTTTAATAGTTTTACATTTTCCTTAGTTGTATTTCCTATTGTTGATTTATTCCACACATTTTTGTATATACTGGATATGAATTTAGATATGGCTAAAAGTTAGACCTATTTCTGTCAAAATATACTCAACTGAGTTATCTATCAAACATCCTTAATCTTTGGAAAATCAGCCAAATAATAGTACAATTTAGTGTGAAAAATCACACAGCTCTGAGTACTGTTAAGTTATTCTGTTCTACTTGAGGAACAGGGACAGAGTTGGTAACATCTGACGTGGGTACAAAGGGAAGGAAATGAGGAGTCCTATATGATTTGGGTAACAAATCTGGCTAGAGACATTTTATAGAGGAACCTTAGTGCTTGGCTGAAAAGCCTGCCAGGCAATGGGGAATTAGCATAGATTTCCAAATACCAGCTCCACAGCCTTCTCTGTTCAATTATTAAATACTAAGATCTTCATACTCTGTCTCTTTCTATAAACCTAACTCAACCAAATCTCTAAACTGGTTAATTACCCACAGAATCATGTGTCATCTCGCTCATGTTCCATAGAGGAATCTCTATCACCTTCCACACTTCCCTGATCCCTACGCACCCATCTGTTTCCCTACCTACCTCAGAGACTGGCACCACTATTCACCTGCTGCCCAGCAGGAAACCAGAAGTATTCTTGGTTTCTCATGTTATACAAAGTTCAGTTTGTATACAATGGATAATCCACGCTCCAATGGGACTGCAGATGGGTTCTACTTCCAATTACTCCAGAAGGCACTGTCCCATACTGGTTACAAGAGGCACACCAGGTCCTACAAGAGTGCACTGCGTATTTCCTATACCTTACACTGACCCTACAGACTACCCTTCAATGGATTCCCACTGTCTTCGTGTAATATCTTTACCATGACCTAGAAAATCCTGACAGACAGAGTACCAGCTTACCTTTACAGTCCTCTTTCCACTCTCCCTCTTAATGGGAATTATTTCAGTTCTTCAACCTGAGACTGACTTTCTACATGCTGCATTCTCATCCCCAACCTTATTCTTTGAAATCAAGAGTTGAAATGCCATTTCCTCTGGACAGCCTCTTCTGAACCCTCATTCCAGTCAATAATAATGTTTAATAACACGGAGGGTTAAGTCTACTTGTTATTACAGGGTTCCAATACATTTGAACTTAATCTCATTACACCCTGAACTCAAAACTGCTTGTTCAATGTTTGACTTCCCTTCTAGACTCTGAGTTCTCTCCCCTACAAAGAGCTGGGACCCTATTTTCTGTCTCTGCCAGTGTTAAAGCTTCTGTACTTTAAATGTGTGGCACACAGCAGATGCTTAAAGTTACCTGTTGAACAACAGATTGGAGACATACTTCAGATTATTCTGGCATTCAGCTGCTCAAATTGAATGGCAACAAGCATATCGACACTAGTTTAGAAAATACTGTCACTATCCATATCAGAGTTAAGCACATTGGATTTTTAGCATAATCAAAATCAGCAAAGGAATGGAAGAAGAGAAACAGCAGAAACCAAAGGTGAGTTATATAAAGAAAATCAGTGAAAGTGAGAGAAGGAAAGACAAGTAAGAGTGCATAAATAAGCCTCTGTATTTACCTTCTATAAAGATGCTACACTGATTTAGTATTCATGTTAAAACTTCAAAACCTGTTTATCCCAACTACATCACAATGAATTCACTAAGACAATGCTATGTTCTCAGTGGTGTTCAACTCTGCAACCCCATGGACTGTAGCCCACCAGGCTCCTCTGTCCATGGGACTTCTCAGTCAATAATACTGGAGTGGGTTACCATATCCTTCTCCAAGAGATCTTCCCAGTCCAAGGATCAAACCCATGTCTACTGCATTGGCAGGTGGATTCTTTACCACTGTGCCACCTAGGAAGCCCAATTAAATCACACACTAGCTTAAAAACAGAGTAATAAAAACCGATCCACAGTTATAAAAAAGGTAATCCTAACCTTGGTAAAAAGTTTAACTGGATCATATCCAGTTGATTTAGCCCATTCCTTGGTGGAAACACGTTTAATGTCACCATCTTCATTAGATGCTCTGGCTCTGGCTTCGGCTTCCATTGGTTCCCCTACAAAACAAACACTAGTTTATTTTCAACTATAGTTCATGTAGAATGAATCTCTCACCCACCTTTGAGGGTGTGGGGTGGAATGGGATCACTCATGGAAGGCACCAGCATGTGACACACTCTGAATTCAAGGAGAAAGAATCAGAACATGCTCATCACCATTTTTTCTACTTCAGTTTCTGAAGGCCAGATGCAGAGTAGTCCAAGTACAGACCTGGGAACAACTAACTCCTGCCCAGCTCGATTTACTAGATTTGTGAGATTTCTCTGCAGCATGTTTCTTCACAAGTAAAATGGCATGACTCGTTTTTTAAAACACCATTTAAGGATGAAACAAGAACATAATACATTATCTAGCTTATAACAGCAATTATCTCCCCCTCCCCCTGCCTTAAGCTACCAATATTAAATTAGCAAAATAAAGACAGTGGTCATCAATTAAAAAATATATCCCAACTAGTTTACTCACAGGAAGCTTCAGGGTCAGCTCTGTCAGAGATACTTCTTGATCAGCATCTTCTTCTCCAAACAACTGGCTATAATTTAAGAATAGTAAATATTTATGTAGACCAAAATATTCTGAACAAATGTTACCTTTTCCAAGCTTCCTCAAATCTTTAGTTAGGGATGAAAATTAAATAATTGATAAATTATACTCCATAAACCTCAAAGTATTTAAGCAATCTGTTTAAAACAGCTTGCATTCTCCTTTGAACCACAACATAGAGAAGACAAAATTTTAGTAGACCCAGATTCATTTCTGTCTGCTAGCTTCTGCAAATTCCTGTTAAAATCATTGATCAAGAGACAGGTGAGTGGCTTTACATTCCGAAACAGACCATATTCACTTCGAGAATAACAACTGTGAAGTATACCTGCAACTAGCTATTAAACAAACACTAACACACCTATTATGTGTGAGGCACTGCTGAAGGTGCAGGAAACTCAGCAGTAAGAAATTTTATCATAGTAGTATGTATCTTTACCTATCTTTACCACTTAAGAGTCATTTGAAATAATGGGAAAGTATTAAGCTGAAACTCCCTCTTATTAATCAAGCTATCATAAAAACTGTTTAATAATTTTCCAACCTTAATTAAGCACAGGGCTCACATTAAAATCCCAAAGATCTTGATATATTTTACAAGAAAATTGTTTCCAACACTGGTTGTACCTCCAAAATACACTCCCAAAATAGCATGCATGAGTTCCTACCAATCTCTCCAAAACATTTTGCCAAACTAGCAAGTATAAGATATCAATAGTATGTTATGTGGCTTTATTCTTAATTTTGCAAGTTAATCATACAGTTGAACATTATCTTTATTTGTTTATTGCCTAGATTTCTCTTTAAGTAAAAACAAGTGTTTATTAGTATTGACAGGTCCCTCTCTTATTACAGGAATATATTCCAGACCACAATTTTAGTTCTTTATGTTGCAGTTAGTTCATCCCATATAATAGCTTAATTGTGTATATATCATTGAACTTCTCTTGATGACGAAATACTAAATGAATTTGAATGTATCAATCCTATTTATAATTACCACTTTTATATCTTGAGAAACTGTTTTTTAACCCTTAAAGGATAAAGATTTTCTCCTATATCCTATATCAGAGCAATTTAAAATTTTGCCTTTCACACCTGAATATTTAATGCTCTTGGACCTAATTTCTATACATTATTAAATTACACATATTGTTTTAAGTAGAGAACATAATTTTTTCCACATTGGTTCCACTTAGGCTTCAGTCTTCCATATAAATTTTATAATCAGATGAACAAGTTCCATCAAAATCCCTGATAAAATTTTAATCAGAATTGTACTGAATCATTAATACTTTATATACACAAACTAAAATAAATGTACATTTTGCTCTGTCAGCTAAGGCCTAAAACAAATGGCACCTACATCTATGCCTAAGCAGTTGTATCCGGGCTTCTAATATCATTCTTCAATAAAAGGAACCAGGATTCCTTGAAGAAATGTCTAATTCTAGGGCTGAAGCAGGAAATATACAAGATGAACCTGGAGCACCTTATAGTCCCAGAAAGTAAGAAATTACTCCAACCCCCCCCACGTCACACTTTGATGACTACGTATCGAAGAGCACAAGGCCAACTGAAGAGCTCCCAATGGCCAAAGATGGAACAATCTGAGCAACAAAATCAAACAGTATATTAGATTATAGTGACAGTCACTCAGTCACATCTAACTCTTTGCCACGTCACGGACTATACAGTCCATGGAATTCTCCAATCCAGAATACTGGAGTGGGTAGCACTTCCCTTCTCCAGCGGATCTTCCCAACCCAGGAAATTGATTTGGGGTCTCCTACAGTGCAGGTGGATTCTTTACCAACTGAGCTATCAGGGAGGAAAAACCCGTTAGATTATAACCCAAACTATAAAATACATTCAATATCAATGAATCACATGGATAACAAACACTATCTTAAGTGATCAAGGCCTACATTAATAGTCATAAATTATGTTGATAACATGTACCCCTCATATGATATGAGGAAAAACAACACTTTATCTCTGAGGTCTTCCTTCCAATAACCTATAACCACACTGATATCAATAAGAAAAACATCAGACAAATTCCAATAGTGGGGCATCCTACAAAATACCTGACTACTACTCTTCGAAATTAACAAAGTCCTCAAAAACAAGCAAAGTCTGAAAAACTGTCACAGCCCCCTTAAGAGGGATCTAAGACCATGGTAAGTAATTATGTGGTATCCTGGAATAGAAAAGAAACACTGTGTAAAAACTAAGGAGATTTAAATGATCTTTGGACTTCAGTTAATAAACCATGTATCAATACTGACCCACTGTTACCTATATATCATAGTATGATAGGATGTTGACAATAGAGGAAACCAAATGTGGGAACTTGATACCTTCTCAATTGTTTTCTAAATTTGAAACTGTTCTAAAAACTAAAGTCTATTGAAAAGCAAAAAAAAGTTTCCCAAATAAATAAAACCTGCAAGTGTATTTCTCGTGAAATTTTGTCATTATACCATTATATGTGTACTTTCCTGAGTGAATATGTTATACCTTAATCAAAACATAAAACTGTTTGCTGCCGATTTCCAGAAGGTATCAACTTGATAAAAGTTCTCTTCTTAGTTTACTAAGAAGGTGAAAAAGTATTTGCTAAATTTTACCAAACATTTTTCCTTTAGCTATGAAGATTATACAGTTTCTCTTTCTTAATGAAGTAAACGGTATTTATAGACCTTTCCAGTGTTAATCATGCTTGCATTCCTGGAATAAATACAACTTGGCATCCTTTTCATTTTATACCATTTAGTTTTTTTAATTTATTTTTGGCTGCGCTGGGTCCTACAGTTGTGATGTGGTGGCTTCTCTTGCTGTGGAGCACAGGCACATGGCTGCTCGGGCTTCAGCGCCTGTGGTGCACAGGCTTAGCTACTTTGTGGCATATGGAGTATTTCTGGACCAGGGATTGGAAGGTGGACTCTCAATCACTGGACCACCAGAGAGGTCCCCCTCTGTCCTTTTTATGATCAAACTTGCCAATTTATTTTTCACTCTTATCTCAACTACATCCTAATTTTTTTGACTTTATGTTGTTCTTTTTCCAACATAAGTTGGATCCTTTGCCAACTACTGTTCACCACTCTTCATCTGTGTAAGCCTGTTAACTTCTTTCAACTACCACATACAATGTATCCTACAAGTTCCACATGTAGTATTTTCAGTATTATTACAAACTATTTTCAACTTCCATTATTTCTTATCTAACCAATGAGTTACTTCTAAGTATGTTTTAGTATTTTCAAATACAAAGACTTGTGCTCATTTAGTTATACGCCTATTTCCAGTGAGAGTAAGCTCCATCATTGTTAAGTACAATTTCTCCATGGTATTTAAATAAATAACCCCAATGTCCAACACCAGTACTAAAAATATGCCCAGAAATATATATACTCTTACTTGAACAAATATTTCGCCCAGACAATGCAATGAATAGGTTCTGAAGGTGTGTTACGAATTGTACAGCCAGGAAAAGTTCTCTGGGTTGGTTTGGGATGACATTCATAACACTCGGTCACACCCTGCAAAGTAAAGATGTAAGAGAAACACTTAACCCACGACAATGGTTTCTCAATACTGTAATTCATTCTTTCATTTACATTCCAACTATCAAGAAAATTTTAAAATATTAGTGACTCCCCGAATCCTTACTTTACAGATAAGAAACTCTAAAATAAAACCTAACTGAATCTACCAGTCACAGCTAAGGCTAAGCCAGGACTCTTGATTCCTGGCCCAGTGAGGAGAAAACACAAGTTTACCTTGATCATAGTGAATAGAGGAAACTACTGGAAAGACAAATAACAGCTTTCCAACCGATTATCTTCCAAAGTTGTAAAACTCTATTATTTAAATATTATTTATAGCTTTCCCTTATAAGCTCCTGAAGATTAAGTGAATTTAAAGCATTTAATTTCTAGAGCTAACCAGATACATGGAAAAAAATCTTAGGTACTGCTAAACCAAATACTCTTCATTTCATTGCTAAAGGGTTATGTTTAAATTTACACTGGAAGGAATCTCTGAATGAAGTCTACAACACCTGTGATAATTTTTCAAAACTTCAAATGAATATTCCTCATTCTGGCAGTTCTCTATCTCAGTCTTAATACATACTAGTGTCTCAGTAGTGGATCACGGTAATGAGGAATGTCTTTCTAATAATGGTTAAAGACCCCAAACCTGCAAATACCGTTTTAATAAAAATTGCAGCAGATCCAGGGTTTTCTCCATAATGCCATTTCTGGTGTCCTTCCAACATGCTTTCTTGGGGCCAGCCATATAGCAAGCAGTCTATGCCTCATAAATTAACATTTACAAGTTTTTGTAGAATGATATGAATTAAGCTCCCAAAGAGTAATACTAAACACTAAAAACAACTGAAGCAGAGCCACAATTTTCGGTATGGATAAACTGCCAAAGAAGAGACAAAAGTATCAAATTTCAAGTAGAGTATATAATTTCTTTTAGTTTCAAGACCTGCAAATGATTCTTCCAATCTATCTGTTTAATTTCTTAAAAGAATTAAGAGAAAAAAAGATTTGAGCAGAAAATGAATAACAATATTAAGATTATAGAAAACAGAGTTACGAACATACAGGTAATTGTTCTTAGTCTTTAGTTTTATCTAAATACTTGAAATACTTCACAAATAGACCAAAATTTTTTTCAAAGTACTCCAGACTATAAATCTGGACTCCAGCCAAAACTAACTTTTTAGAAGCTGGTTTAGCATACATCAACATGTCATGCAGTCTCATGCTTGCCAACCTAAGGATTTTAATACACAAGCTACATTTTAACACATGCAAGGATTTTAATACATAAGATCTTTGCCTGTACTCTTTCGTACCTTCATAGCATCCTAAGTTTTAGAGGAGCACAAAAAAATCATTACATTCTGGAGGCTGACAAACCCAGGTAATACATAGCCAAAGTTTACTTCTTCCCTCCTTAAGGTCCCAAATAAATATTTGGGGAGCAAAAACAAACAAAAAGATGTTCTTTACCTTTTTGATAGTGGTTACTTGCCCAAGATAACCAGCAGTTCCACTCTCAATAAGAGGGACATCAGCTGCTAGACACATTCTATTAACATGGTTGCGGGCAGCTGGAAGAAAAATACTAGTCAACAGGAGTTCATAGGAAAAAAAAAAATTACTTAGTTACCTGTAATCAGAATGAAATTTACCCAAACCATTTTCTATTGTTTTTATTTCATGTACAATTCTCTTACAACTATGACCAGAATAATACAACTATTATAGACATTTAAGAGACATGCAACAGTAAAATTTCTACCATAAGAAATTCGTATCACAAATTTACTATATGAGAAGCACCCCTATATACTACTTTTAATTCCAAAGTGCCATCTTCCTCTTCTACTGCTGTGGCTGCTGCTGCTGCTGCTAAGTCGCTTCAGTCGTGTCCAACTCTGTGCGACCCCAGAGACGGCAGCCCACCAGGCTCCCCCGTCCCTGGGATTCTCCAGGCAAGAACAATGGAGTGGGTTGCCATTTCCTTCTCCAATGCATGAAAGTGAAAAGTGAAAGTGAAGTCGCTCAGTCATGTCTGACTCTTCGGGACCCCATGGACTGCAGCCCACCAGGCTCCTCTGTCCATGGGATTTTCCAGGCAAGAGCACTGGAGTGGGGGTGCCACTGCCTTCTTCAACTACTATGGCTACCTTTTATTCAACTTGGCTAAAACATTGTTTCAATGTTTTGCAAGCCCTTAACTTGCTCTTATTCTACTAAAATTATCAGACAATACATCGAAGTGAATGGAGAATATGGAATATCAACTTGGAACTATTAAGGCAGTTTAAGATGGGGGGGCAGAAAACAAGATAAAGGGAAAAAAGATGAGTCTGGTTAAAAGTTATCCTGCCTCTTTCTTATGCTCCTTTGTATGCCTTTTTCTTTTGATGTTTCTGACCTGAAATTGTTACAAACTCACTTGACAGATGTACTTTTACATGTGGAAGTCCTTAGAAAAGGACTAAGTATTTTCATTCCACATTTCAGACACACAGATCTGTTAACAATAACTGGCTATACAGTATTTGATATATGAAACATCACCAACTTGCACAAGTTTAAATGGTCTAAAATGTGTACATGCAACAGGATCCAGTCTGGTATCTCATGGCACCAGATATACCAAAACTAATTCAAGAGCCATGACTACTGTAACTTTGGCATCCTGTTGCCTTACTCTCCAAACAGTGGTTTTTAGCCCTAATTGCCTTTTAGATCATCTGGGAAACTATGAAAAAATATGATCATTAGGTCCCACTTACAGAGTTTGATTTAATTGGCCTTGGGTGAAATGTGGACCCTGATATTTCTTAGATCTCCACATAAACAAAGGAAGTCACTGTGTTTAAGTGCTGGGATAATGTGAAACAAACATACATACAACATACAGTCATCCTCTTTAATAATTTGAGCTTCCCCTATTTCACAGCAGTTCCAGTTAAAATTACAATCAAATGGCAATCTTTAAACCTGATCTTACTTCCCTTTAGCTCTTTTAAGATCTAACCTGTACAGAAAATATATTTCCTATAAGGAAATATTTTAATTAACACTAACTGAATAAACAACCTTGTTATGGAAAAAGGAAATACTTAAAATTATTAAAATAATCTCACCTCTGTTATCTAAAGCATTCATAACCAATATAAATTGTCGAAAAAATTCCACATTATAGTCAGGGCTACAAAGTAAAACAACAAAAAAAAGTCACCAAAACAACTGGCCTTATACATGAGCTTTACAGAATAAAACAGGGTACTAAAAAGCATATTAATAACAGTGCAAAAATAACTGGTATTAGGGGCCTCTACCATATATATATATATGTATAGGTCTGACTATTCCCAAACACCATCAACAGATTTAAAAGAAATTATTTCCCCTTAATCCCTGTGAATAATTACACATCCTTTTGGCCAGTTACCTTGGGCACTGAGCAGAAAAGCCAAACTGGCACGACTTACGAGTCCCACCAGGCCTTCCTGGGGCAGCAAGTGCCTGGGAACATACAAAGAATACATTCCCAGGATCTGCCTAGCCTGTGGCTTCACCTCACATGGTCAAGATCAGCAGGGTTCAGGCCCCTAGGGTCCCTGCTTTTAGAAGCACTGGGAAAGCAACACAGGGTAAGAAGGTTGTAGGGCTATCAGCAAGCTTGTAGAGCAAACATCCAGAGAGTTAAAAGGAACCTGGAGACACAAATTCCCTGAGAAAGCATAAGACTTTCTTTAATTCCAGGCCTCAAACAAGAACTCATTGTTTTTAATACCATATATACTTGTTAGCTGGACAACTACTACACATAAAGGATATTTTAGACACAGGGTTCCTTTGCCCAACACCTCCAAAATTATATATTTATCCTATCTCTACTGAGATCAGAGAATACTTATGTACCATCAGAATTACTGCCCCATCTCAATCCCCAATGTTATATTAAGAACTCCCAGCCCTAATAAACAAATTGTTTGTGGAGGAACCTTTTAAACTGAGAAAGGCTGTAGCTGAAGTCAACCAGAATGAGTAATATATTTAGAAAGGTCTGAATCATCACATATAATGATTTTTCATAGAATTATATATTTAAAACAGGAGTATAAGTTCCTTTTAAGTTTTCATAACTTATTTATGATTTATTGAAAGTATTAAAATATCTCACTTATCTAAATCATTCAAACCATATGTGTCTGTGTATGAATATATACATATGTATATACAAATATACTGCTAAAAGAATGCCACCTAACTTATGTGGGCATAACCTACTGCATTTTGATTATTCCAGAAAAACATTTTTTAGAAAGCAGAATGACTTTTGAGTTCATATATTTAGCTAATAAAAATATACTTGGAAGGTTTAATTAAAAATTCGCAGCAAATGCAATTCTGTGACATAATAATCAGAGCATACTTCATGATGCTGTCATGGTAGGCTATGATATTAGCTTTCGGGTAAAACTGCAGTACACTCTCTTTGGCAACCTGGAAAAACAAACAACACTAAATTACTAAGGTACTAAATTACTATAACAATTCTAATTATATACAAAATCTATATATGGCAGACAACTGCTACTTCACCTTATATAATATTTATATTAAAAATAAAATACAAAAATGTAACAGGAAAATTTCAACAAGATTAAGCTATATACACCTATTTATAAACTAACAGGACAGCTGCCTCCTCTCATACACACTTGTACATGAATGGCCAGCTTCAGCAAAAGTATCAAATGCTTTAACCAAGTATCATTCATCCATTCAACGACTATTTACTAAGTATCTTCCGTATATCAGAATTTGTATATGGCACTTGGTGAATAAAAATGACATATCAAATAACCATCTAGATAAATGTAACTACAAAGTATGATAATGATACACAGAAAAAGCAGAGATTGTAATGAAAGGAAGATCTGATTTCGAGATTTAGGAAAGAACTCCTAGAGAACATGTGAAAAATGAAAAGGGGAAAAGAGTGAAAGTTCACCCAAAAGGCTGAGAAAAAAGGAAAAAGGCAAAAGGTATTTCAAAACCTTGAATCAAGATGGAACATTCAAGGAACTAAAGAAAGGTCAGAAAGGCAAGAACTCAGGGACACTGTCTTCTTCTAAAGTGAACAATGGCCTAAGCTGTAGCTTCACCTGCCCAAAATACAGGAGAAGCCAACCTCTGGGGAATGTAGAACACAAGGCTCACTCTAAGTAAACACTCCGAAATTTAAGCAAGAAGGGGACCCATTTACAGGGTCAGGTAAAGCACTTATCTTCTCTGCAGACAAAAAAAGGAGAGCACAGCCTTCAGTCCTTTACTAGACAGATCTTTCTATTCTTCATAATCCCTCAGCTGAAAAAGAGACAGCTTCCCCATATTCTCCCTCCTACTAGAAACCCCAGGTTAATCTAATGCCATAAATAGAAGATCCCCCAAGGGCAGAAATAATAATGAACAGATAAATAGAAATGATATGAGAAATACAATTACCTGGGCCTTCGATCTTCCAACATGTTTCTTTTGAAACAAAACTGCCTGTTGAGGTTGCTGACATCAATAGTATCCAGATCAATCTACAAATACATAGACCAGATAAATCACCAATTATCCGGTATGTTGAGCAATAAATATCACTATTCTCTGCATCCATAACCCAAAATTTTCGGTATTTGCTACATTAGTGGAGAAAAGGCTCAATACCAAAGTGTTAAATTGATAAAATAATACATATTAAAAAAACCAAAGTTTAATTTCAAAGATAACGTCCTCCCTCCTCCAAAAAAACTGATTCTTTTCTTCATCTGCTTGTTTAATCATCCTGGCAAATATGTTAGGAAATTCCTTAGATGGCACATAATCATGTTGAAAATGCATTAAAATTTTTTCCATTTTTCAATTTCCATCACTTCTCTATTAATCTCATCAATTACTCTTTCAAATCCAATATAATAAACTGTGCCTTCTTTTTCTTAAATGATACTTGACAAACAGATTTATTGAATTTTTAGCACATTCTTTAATTCAAAAGTCCTTACCCATCCACAATTTTATTTACAATTATTACCTGAGGCCTGTGGAGGGAACCTTCTACACAAGGTTAAGTGTCTCACGTTTTACGTTTTAAGTCTTACCTAATTGCTGTTTAAACGTTAAATACAAGGGGAGAAAAAATAATTATAACTAAAACCACTTTCATTCCATTTCAATAAACTTATATGAAAGGTAACCAAATGTTCTGTATAACATCCATGGTTTTGGCTATAATTTGTGAAAATTACCAATACATATAATCACATAACATTTTTTTATTCGTGCTTTCTAAATTACTACAAAAATCAAACCAAATAAAAAAAGATCAACATTTATTTCTCAGGTGCCCCAACTCATTGTCTATGACAAAATGAACCTTTAAAGGAGTATCAATAATTATCAGCTATGCCACATTCATTTTTGGGACTTGTAATACAGAACTGAATGTTAAGATAAACTCTATAAAAACCAAAGGAAAATGCATAAATGCTTTTCCCTCCAGTCACTCTATTAGTTCAGTCGGTCATCTCTAATTCCATGTTTCCACTACACCTTAAAACGCTATAAACTCACGACCAAATTGTAGGTTACAACTCCAAACCTCTTAAGTTTACATAACAGAAATAACGTGACTCAAGACTGCAGTAGATTCTCGCCACTGCACACCAACGCAAAAGTTAAAATCTTAACCAATACATTTAACGAAATAATCTATGGTGATAAAAATGATTGTCACGCAGATTGTCTGCACCCAAAAGAGAGGAGCGCATGCCCCAAAGGAGTCCTACCAGTTGCCTGGCGACCCAAAGTAAGTTACCAAACTGCATCTCACTTTTCCTCTTACTTGTTAAAAATAAAATGGGATGAAAACAGCGCTTACAAAGCCTATAGCAGTGACGATTAAGTACGTTAAGGCGAGTAAAAACCTCAGGACAGAGTCGGGCTCGGGACAAGCGCTCAGTAGGTCCTGATTGTTATTACCGCGCCATACTCTGCGCTGGATATTAAGAGGGACTTTGAATTGAACACTCGCAACATCCTCAAAGGACTCGAAACAACCATCTCCTGCCTCCCGTTCAAACTGGGGTACCGCTCTGAAGCGAAAGCACAAGGGCTCCTCCACACCCCAGAGTAGCCACAGATTGGCGGGGCGCGGGCGGGGGTTGGGGGGGAGGCGCGCCGCAGGACGCCCGGAAGACCCGGGCCCCTCGGCCTCAGCATGCGAGGCGGGCCCGGCGTGCGGCAGGCCCGCCCCGTCGCTGTGGAAGAGCTTCCTCCCCGTGAACAGCCACGACCCTGGGACCTCTGGGTCTGGCCCTGTGCTCTCAGCTCCAGTCCCGACCTCCAGGCCCCAAGCCCCCCGACCCTGGCTCCACGGCCCGCCATTCAGCCCGCGCGCACGCCTGGCCCTCACCAGGTCGATGTGGGAGAAGCCGGTGAGCACGAGGTTTTTGAGGAGCTCGCAGCCGATGCCGCCCGCCCCCACCACCAGGACCCGGCCCCCGGCCACGGCCTCAGCCAGTTCCCGGGGTAGCCCCCGCGACAGTGCCATGGCGGGACGACCACGAGCCGCGGCGGAGGCGGAGGCGGGAGAAGTGAGCCGCGGCCGGAAGCAGGTGGGGGAGGGGCGGCCCAGCTTCCGTTCCTGCGCACGTCGGCCGCCTATCGGCGCCGAGTGGGCGGAGCCCGAGGGTGTGGCCAGTCCGCCGGCCCTGAACTGGGCTGCGCTGCGAGCGAAATGCTTCACACCTCCGGTAGTAGTGTTTCTCAGAGACGCGCACGGCCGGGTCTTCCGCCTAAGTAGCCTAAGGATGGTGTTTGGCCTGGGATTTGGAACTCCCAACCAAAACTTCTAACAGGTTAGAAAACTGATGTCCCTCTTTGTAAAGAGCTCTTACAAATTAACAAGAAAATGAATGTCACACAATAAATACAGGCAGTGGATGTGAAGGAGCACTCACGAAGACAATGGGCAATATGATCAATATTGAAATTTCATCAAAGACATGCAAAACAGTTTTCAAACGCTTTTCACCCATTGAATGGCAAAAACAGTGTAACACTTTTGTTAGGCACTCCCACACACTGCAGGTATACTAAGGCAAAGCTTTCTAGAGAATTGTGGCAATCTGATATTTCAAAAACCCCTAAAATTGTGCATAGCTTTTGATTCATTCTTTCCAATTCGAGGAATTTATCCAATGGCAGTTATCAGTGGTTGAAAAAATAATTAAATTGGAATAGAGAGGCAGATGTACAGAATGGACTTGTGGACTCAGCAGGTGAAGGGGAGGGTGGGTGAAATAGTGGGAAGCTGCTGTATAACATAAAGAGCTGCATGCATACTTTTCTTTTTTGAAAAATACTTTGCAGCATATGTGTAATGGAGTAAAGGCCTCTTGTGCCCCAAGTGAAAAAAGCCAAACTCTGACAGTGGGAATTTGTAGACAAGCCACCCCATGCCCGAGGACGGAGGCTGCACAATGGCCGAGAGGAGCTACTCCACGTTCAAGATCAGGAGGGGCGGCTGTGAGGAGATGCCCCTCGTCCAAGGTAAGGAGCAGCAGCTGCGCTTTGCTGGAGCAGCTGTGAAGAGATACCCAACGTCCAAGGTAAGAGAAACCCAAATAAGCTGGTAGGCGTTGCGAGAGGGCATCAGAGGGCAGACACACTGAAACCATAATCACAGAAAGCTAGTCAGTCTGATCACACAGACCACAGCCTTGTCTAACTCAATGAAACTAAGCCATGCCGTGTGGGGCCACCCAAGATGGGCGGGTCATGGTGGAGAGGTCTGACAGAATGTGGTCCACTGGAGAAGGGAATGGCAAACCACTTCAGTATTCTTGCCTTGAGAACCCCATGAACAGTATGAAAAGGCAAAATGATAGGATACTGAAAGAGGAACTCCCTAGGTCGGTGGGTGCCCAATATGCTACTGGAGATCAGTGGAGAAATAACTCCAGAAAGAATGAAGGGATGGAGCCAAAAGAAGGGGATGACAGAGGATGAGATGGCTGGATGGCATCACTGACTCAAAGGACATGAGTTTGGGTAAACTCTGGGAGTTGGTGATGGACAGGGAAGCCTGGCGTGCTGGATTCATGGGGTCGCAAAGAGTAGGACACAACTGAGTGACTGAACTGATCTGAAAGACTTATTGCAGGGTGTCAAGCAAGGAAGTGGGAGGCAAGCCTTAAGTCCCTTCAACTTGGTCTTTGTGTTAGGGGATTTTTTTAAGGGGAAGAACAAAGAGGGATTAATCATCATCTCGTGACATTTTTAAATAGTAGTTTGGGGAGTTAGGATATGTCTCTGGTTTACAGTTCTCTGGCCACGTGGTCCATGCCTCTGGGATCTGTTAGCTCACCTTCCTCTGGAGAAACAACTTGAGTTTGTACCTTAACAATGACATCTGTAATAACAAGTTTACTACGTTAATAAGGTTATCAACAACAGCAATTTTAGTCAACTGACTCTGGTTGATTAGTGTTCAGTTAGCATCAGACTGAGATCAGAGGAGGTTAAGAAAGGGAGTAAAGTTGTGGAGAGATTTATCATAAACTCAGTACGGGAATTTGGTTTTAGGAAGGGGGAGACTCAGTTTCAATTACAAAGTATGTCCTGGGAGAATACTGAAGGGGGAAACACAACATAATGTTAAATGAAAGCGATACAAAACCATGTATGTGATTAAATTTTATTAAAAAGGTTTCTCAAATGGCAAGAAAATAACCGTGGTTAGTATTTTTGTGTATTTATGTATGCTGAAATTGTGGACAATTTTTATTTCTTCTCTAAACTTTCCTGTATTTCCCAGATGCTCATGCTCCTCAAAGAAAATGTGAACTTTAAAATCGGAAAAAATTATTAGAAGAAAAAGGAAAAGATGGTGTAAAAGGAAAATCCAAACAGAGTCATTATTGCTAAGAGAGCTCTCTACAATGGAGCTGGAAGGCCACTGATAAAGTGTAGCTTATGCAAGGCTTCGGTGAAGAAGTGAAGTCACTCAGTCGTGTCTGACTTTTTGTGAACCCCATGGACAAGGCTCCTCTGTCCATGGGATTTTCTAGGCAAGAGTACAGGAGTGGGTTGCCATTTCCTTCTCCAGGGAACTTCCCAACCCAGGGATCAAACCCAGGTCTCCCACACTGTAGACAGAAGCTTTACCATCTGAGCCACCAGGGAAGTCACTGTTAGAAGGCTTCCGTAAGACCCCCTTATCTGTCTGTAGTGTCTATATCTTCTGGACCCCAAGGGCTTCCCTGGTGGCTCGGACAGTAAAGAATCCTCCTGCAATGCGGGAGACTTAGGCTCAATCCCTGGGTTGGGAAGATCCCCTGGGGAAGGAAATGGCAACCCACTCCAATATTCTTGCTTGGAGAATCCCCATGGACAGAGGAGCCTGGCAAGCTACAGTCCCATGGGGTCACAGAGAATCAGACACCACTGAGTGACTAAGCACAGCACGGCAGTGAAGTCTGACCTTCTGACCACTTACTGTCCTAATGAAGGTATTCAGAACATCTGCCAAACTCAATGCTTATTACCCTTACCCAAATATAACTCATGACAGCCTATCTATATAAGACCCTTACCCTAAAACAACTCGTGACCATCATCCCTAAAGGACAACTATTTCCTTTCTTGTCAAAGTACAGCCTCATGGCATTTGTCTTCATAAGCCCCTGATTCTCTTCCCCTGGAACACTCTTCCCATCATACTCAAATCTGTGTCTTCTGAAGTGTAACCTCTTTAAGATTTATTGATTTATTTATTTTGGGGGCTGCTCTGGGTCTTTATTGCCGCACATGGGCTTTCTCTAGTTGCGGTGAGTGGGAGCTACTCTTGTGGTGCATGGGCTTCGCATTGTGGTGGCTTCTCTTGTGGGAGGGCATGGGCTCTACGGTGTGTGTGGACTTCAGGAGTTGCAGAACATGGGCTCAGGAGTCGTGGCACCTGGCCTTCCTTGCTCTGAAGAGTGTGGGATCTTCCTGGTCCATGGGTCAAACAGGTGTCCCTTGTATTGCAAGGCAGATTCTTAACCACTAGACCATGATTGAAGCCCCAAATTTCAGTTCTTATGATGCCAAATGTACTCTTTTCTTCCTTGTTTTGTTGGTTGACAATGGAAAACAGAAGAAAATTGCTTTTGACTTCTCTGGTGTTTTTCATCAGTTGATTGGTTCACTAAGCACCCACCAAGCCTGGTCTCTGAGGAGCACTCAGGCTGTGGTTCTGAACCATAAGGTAAAGGAAGGGCCAGGGAACCCAACCATGGCTTAGGTTGGTCGAGGGGCGGGGGGGCACACCCTTGCATTGTACACTGCTGATGTCCCTTCCCTACCATTGGCCTGCCTCTCATAAACAGACACCCTGAACAGGATGCTCACCTTCCTTCTCCCTCAAGACACGCAGTGGATAGAGCCACCTTCCTTTGCTTCTCTCCTGCCCACAAAACTGCACACCTAAAATCACTGCAGATGGTGACTGCAGCCATGAAATTAAAAGACGCTTACTCCTTGGAAGAAAAGTTATGACCAACCTAGATAGCATATTCAAAAGCAGAGACATTACTTTGCTGACTAAGGTCCATCTAGTCAAGGCTATGGTTTTTCCAGTAGTCACGTATGGATGTGAGAGTTGGACTGTGAAGAAGGCTGAGCGCCAAAGAATTGATGCTTTTGAACTGTGGTGTTGGAGAAGACTCTTGAGAGTCCTTTGGACTGCAAGGAGATCCAACCAGTCCATTCTGAAGGACATCAACCCTGGGATTTCTTTGGAAGGACTGATGTTGAAGCTGAAACTCCAGTACTCTGGCCACCTCATGTGAAGAGTTGACTCACTGGAAAAGACTCTGATGCTGGGAGGGATTGGGGGCAGGAGGAGAAAGGGACGCCAGAGGATGAGATGGCTGGATGGCATCACGGACTGGATGGACACAAGTCTGAGTGAACTCCGGGGAGTTGGTGATGGACAGGGAGGCCTGGCGTGCTGCGATTCATGGGGTCGCAAAGAGTCAGACACGACTGAGCAACTGAACTGTACTGAATCCTACTCCTCAGGGCCTTGCTGGTATTTCTTTTTCAGATCTAGATCTTTTACACAGCATTTAAGTGGGTTCACACTGGACTTGTTCTCTCATGTCTTGCTTCCTTAACAATTATGTTACAAACATTATTTCTATTGGATGATGGGGATGCCTCTGCAATCTGTACTCTATTTAGACAAGATCTGATACAAACATGTCTAACTAGATTCAAGAACGCACTTGGTTGGAAGCACAAATTGTCTCCACCTAAAAAGAAACATGACACCTAACTCATATCTGAAAATGGCTGTATCAACAGTTTAAAGCAACAATTATACCCCATTCACTCATCAAAGGAAGGTACTCTCTGGCCACTTAAATAAATCCAAAGTGATGTACCTGCAGTCTGATGTACCTGATATGAGCCGTCTGTTTTCTGCTCTAGTTGGAGTGAGTGGTCTGAAGTCTGAGGAATTATCTGCCCACAACAGAAGTGCCACAAGGGAACTGGTGATGGCTTCTCCAACATGACAGAGAGGAGGAATCAAAACCTCTCTCTGCAGGGCTTCCCTGGTGGCTCAGTGGTTTTTTTAAAAAAAAAAAACAAAACAAACCACCTGCCAATGCAGGAGACATGGATTGAATCCCTGATCCGAGAAGATCCACATCTTAGTTGCCATGGAGCAACTAAGCCCATGCACCACAACTACTGAGCCTGTGCTCTAGAGCCCGGGAGATGCACCTACTGAAGCCCATACGTGCCCTAGAGCCTGTGCTCTACAACCAGAGAAGCCAGCACGACGAGAAGCCGTGCACCGCAACCACAGAGGAGCCCCTGCTTGGGGCAACCAGAGTCCTTGCAGCAGCGAATCCAGCATGGCCATAAGTAAACAAATAAAACGAGCAAAAACCTCTCTCTGCAGGTCCACACTCGGCCTCAGCCCTACAAACCCAGTGTTTCTGAAATATCTGTAACCAACTCCCTTGCTTTCTTCTACACAGCCAGCCACTTTCCCCAGGTACCTCTCCCCACCCTGGGAAGCAGGGAGAGGGCAAGGAGGCAGTCAATAACATACAGTCTAAATGGAGAGAGGGGGAGATGAGTGGTGGACAGCTGGGTGGAGGGACAATGTCCAGAAGAGACAAAGGGGAAAGAGGTGGGAGTAGGTGAGGGGGGGAAAGTGGGGGAAGGCGTCAACAGCTCATGTCACAGGGCAGAAGCCTCAAGTAGCTGAAACAGTCCCAGCTGTACGCTGTCAGCATCCAGGGACAGCAAAAGTGCAGAGGCTGCACGGGTAATACATGGCTAGCTGCTGCTCACAGCGCTACAGCTGCTCTCCCTCCGAGAACCCGTCAGGGTCTTCCACAAAATCACCTGCCCTGTGGGCTACAGAGGAGCCATGTTCTGAGCTGCCTCTGTGGACGCAGGCCACTGACCCTGAAGGGCTAACCAGCCCATAAACGAGAGGTTCTAAATCCTGGCTCCAGACCCATCACAGGTGCCAAAAGCAAACAGAAACAAGAGCTAATAAACTGAGTCAAAATGAGGTAAAAACACAATTTAAACATTAAAGTTTAATTTCTGTAAATAAAAGGAAATGTACTACTTAAATAATAATTCATCTGGGTCCTCTTGGATAATACAGAATTCTTCCATGGGTGCCTGATCATTTTGAGGCCAGCAGCTCTTCTCACATGTGTAAATTAGAATGGTTCCAAATTCCACAGAAATATCTGAAAAATACAACATAATCAGGATTCCAATAAAGAGAAAGTATTAGGAGATACACTCAATATTCAGTTTGCTTAGTGAATATAGCCCAGACACTGGAACAAGACTGCCTGGGCTCAAACCCAGCTCTACCACCTAGTGATTTCACCTCTATGATATTATTATGTATTTATCGTGATGGTAAGATTACTGTGTGGAGTATATTAGCTAGTACATATAAGATACTTGGAACAGAGCCTGGCACATCTTGAGTGTTATCTGTAAAGCAAAAGGGTTAAGCAGAAGAAGCTAATAGGAAGGAGAAGGATTGCTCAATATTACGATAACCGATGTTGCCATAGGCAGTACCTTACAAGCTAAAAAATAATTACTTAAGGCAAAAACAGTGTTCATTAGCGCTCGGTCACAATACAGTCACAATATTCCTATACAAAGTGACTGCCGATTAAAAAAAAAAAACAGATAAGCAAAATATACTTTTAAAATATGGTACTTCCCAGGTGGTCCAGTGGTTAAAACTCTGTGCTTCCACCACAGGGGGCACAGGTTCAATCCCTGGTCGAGGAACTAAGATCTTGCATCCTGCGTGGTATGGCCAAATCCAGACTATTTGACATTGAAGATCATTTTAAAATGTCATACTAACAGAACACTAAGTCCAAGAAAGGATACAGGCAAAAAGCAGAAAATAGATAACAATTTATAGAAATGTATCAATGGATGGAGCCAGGAAGAATGGCATCAAGAGAACGTGAGTAATAAGAAAGCCTGTTGATATCAGAATAGCAACACAGAAGTCAACAGGATGAGTTGAGCAACTGGTTTGGAGCAGCAAAGGAAAGATACTTTTAAAAATGTAGGCAGGGCCTCCCTGGTGGCTCAGTGGTAAAGAATTTGCCTGCCAATGCAGGGGACACAGGTTCAATTCCCGGGTCAGGAAAATCCCACGTGCTGCAGAGCAGCTAAGCCGCTGAGGCAGTTATTGGGCCTGTGCTCTACAGCGTGAGAGCCACAGCTGCTGAAGCCCATGAGCCCATGTGCTGCAGCTACTGACGCCCGAGCACCCTGGAGCCCATGCTGCGCAACTGGAGAAGCTGCTGCCAGAGAAGCCTGCATGCTGCAACTAGAGCGGAGCCCCCACTTGGCACAACTAGAGAAAAGCCCACGCAGCACCAAAGACCCAGCAAAGCCAACATAAATAGGCAAAATTAAAAAAAATGTAGGCAGTTGGGCCTTCCCTGGGGGTCCATCGCTAAGACTCTGTGCTCCCAATGCAGAGGGCCTGGGTTCGATTCCTGGTTGGGGAACTAGATCCCACATGTTACAACTAAAGAGATAGCATGCTGCATACCACAACAAAGACAGAAGATTCTTCGTGCTGCAGCTAAGACCTGGAGCAGCCAAATAAATAAATATGCAAATAAATAAATATATAGATTAAATGTAGGTGGTGATAATGGAAAGAAAGTCAAAGACAGTCCCCAAAAAGAGTAAAATAGAGCTGATTTTGAAGAAATAACCTGGTGAATTTTAGAAAATTCCCAACTAAAATGTGTAACAGGCAGTTTGTAGAGGGCATGAGAAGGCTGCAGCCTCAGTAATAGTAACCACCAGGAGAGGAAAGAAGGAGGTGCAAAAAATCAGAAAAAGTATGAAACAGCTGAGTATTATACAGAGACATTACTTTGCTGACTAAGGTCCATCTAGTCAAGGCTATGGTTTTTCCAGTAGTCATGTATGGATGTGAGAGTTGGACTGCGAAGAAGGCTGAGTGCCGAAGAATTGATGCTTTTGAACTGTGGCGTTGGAGAAGATGCTTGAGAGTCCCTTGGACTGCAAGGAGATCCAACCAGTCCATTCTGAAGGAGATCAGCCCTGGGATTTCTTTGGAAGGAGTGATGTTGAAGCTGAAACTCCAGTACTTTGGCCACCTCATGCGAAGAGTTGGCTCATTGGAAAAGACTTTGATGCTGGGAGGGATTGGGGGCAGGAGGAGAAGGGGACGACCGAGGATGAGACGGCTGGATGGCATCACGGACTCGATGGACGTGAATCTGAGTGAACTCCAGGAGTTGGTGATGGACAGAGAGGCCTGGCGTGCTGCGATTCATGGGGTCGCAAAGAGTCGGGCACAACTGAGCAACTGAACCGAACTGATACATGAACCCAGAGACCTCCCACAGAGGGGACTGAAGGGTGGGGAGGAGAAAGAGGCATATGGAGATCAAAACAGTCCCATTACACATGGAATGAAAAACATCAGCAACCACAAGAAACAGAAAAGACAGGTGAAATCTAATTACAGGTAGAAAGGAAAGGCTTCCGAGAAGTTCAATGAATGCAGAGGGAAAGAGTAAAGATGTTATCGTGGAGTTGAGAAGAGAAAGGTGACCCAACCAACTGGTGTTGCTTCTACAGAAAAGCTACAAACTCAACAAAAAAGATATTCAGGGGAATTCTCTGGTAGGCTGGTGGTTAGAACTCCTCACTTTCACTGCTGAGGGTGTGGGTTCAACCCCTGGTTGGGGAACTGAGATCCTGCAAGCCGCACGGCATGGCCAACTTAAAAGAAAGAAAGACAACAGAAGAAAAACTAAATATGCAGGTCCGAAGACTGATCCGATCCCATGATAAACAAAACATAGGACTTCCCTGGTGGTTCAGTGGCTAAGACTCTGCCCTCTCAACAGGAGGCCAGGGTTCGATCCCTGGTCAGGGAACTAGATCCCACATGCCTCAACCAAAAGTTCTCATGATGCAGCTAATGGTCCTGCATGCCACAGCAAAAATCAAAGATCTCTCACGCCATACCTAAGACCGAGTGCAGCTAAAATAAGTAAATAAGAATTACAGAACAATGGGATTGCAAGACCTGTTAGTTCACTGACTGGATTTCATGGATAAAGAAAGTTCTATGGGGTAAGTGTTAGTTACAAAGGGTGGAGGGGCATCAGTCCACCCTCAGACTTCTACAAAGCAACATTCAGTGCTAAAAGATGTCTATATGATCGTGAAAGATCTCAGAGATTTTGAGAGAAACGTACTTCCCAGTGAGGCCCAGCCATGGGAGATGACAGGAGGTACCAGATAAAAGGGCTGGTGGGGCCCTCACTATTAGAAGGTGGCAGCATGGGGTTTACCAAGTGTTGAAGAAAGTGGGGCTTAATAACTTTCATACACGTTGTCCTTCAACTAGAAAGGCAGACTAGTTAGGGCTCAGACCTATGAGCCCTCTTTGAGGCAATTACATGATGGAATCCAACTAGGAGAAAACAGAATAAAGAATTCACAGGCTAAACAGCTATGAGAATTATGTTTACAGAATGCAGATTGATAAACCTTGATAAAGCAAAACTGATAGTAAAATATGTGGACATGGAGTAGGGTAAACATTTCCTTATCTATTAAAGAGTCAAATATAAAGTATTTAAAATTGAAATATGGAATGAATATAATTTTCTTAATTTCAGAGGATCTTTTAGAAACTAGGGCCTCTTTTAATAAAGAACCCATTACCTAAAAAGTCTAGCAGCTGCTTCACTTACATTTAATTTTTCTTATGTTAAATTTTCATGAATTTATTCTAGTACTTTAAATTAGTATTACTAAATCTTTTCCTTTTTAGAAAAAAATTTCTAGTCATACATCTGTTTTAACTTTCTGTCTGCATTTATGTCAAGAACGATGACTGGAATGATCCTACACGTGTGCTAATAATGGTGATTTCCAAGGTTTACCAGATATTTACAGAAAATCTTCAACAGAAAACTCAGGGATCAAAATAAGCAGAGAAAAAAGGTAACCTGCAGGAAATAGACAGTGCAGGAAAGAAGTAAAAATTTTAAAAACAGAACACATCCCAAAGATATGAAAGAAGATACTGAACTCATAAAAACAAGCCAAAAAAGGGGAACTTGTAAAAAGGGAACTTATTAAAAGGTTTATACCCTATGAATCAATGAGATTTATTCCAAGACTGAAAAGATGTTTAAACATACCAAAATCAGTGTAATATACCACATTAATAAAATCAATAGAATTACATGATATCTCAATTGATGCAGAAAAAAGCATTTGATAAAATTCAATACCCTGTAGTGATAAAAATCACTCAGTAAATGAGAAATAGAAGGTAAATTCCTCAATCTGAAAAAGGCCATATACATGAAATACTCAATGGTGAAAAACTAAAAGCTATTCCCCTAAGACCAGGAACAAGACAAGGATGCCCACTTTTGCAACTTATATTCAATGAAGAAGTTCATACCAAGCGATGGGACAAGAAAAAGAAATACAACACATCCAAATCAGAAAGGAGGAAGTAAAATTATCTCTGTGGATCTGATCTTTTTCCAAGAATGCTTGTTTTTGTCTCTGTACTTACATTTCCACAGTAAAAAACAAAATCAAATTATCTCCAACTCAAATATTCCTTTTCAGTTCAGTTCACTCGCTCTCAGTCATGTCCGACTCTTTGCAACCCCATGAATCGCAGCACGCCAGGCCTCCCTGTTCATCACCATCTCTCGGAGTTCACTCAGACTCACGTCCATCGAGCCCGTGATGCCATCCAGCCATCTTATTCTCGGTCGTCCCCTTCTCCTCCTGCCCCCAATCCCTCCCAGCATCAGAGTCTTTTCCAGTGAGTCAACTCTTTGCATGAGGTGGCCAAAGTACTGGAGTTTCAGCTTCAACATCAGTCCTTCCAAAGAAATCCCAGGGTTGATCTCCTTCAGAATGGACTGGTTGGATCTCCTTGCAGTCCAAGGGACTCTCAAGAGTCTTCTCCAACACCACAGTTCAAAAGCATCAATTCTTTGGCGCTCAGCCTTCTTCACAGTCCAACTCTCACATCCATATATGACCACAGGAAAAACCATAGCCTTGACTAGACGGACCTTAGTCAGCAAAGTAATGTCTCTGCTTTTGAATATACTATCTAGGTTGGTCATAACTTTTCTTCCAAGGAGTAAGCGTCGTCTAATTTCATGGCTGCTGCAGTCACCATCTGCAGTAATTTTGGAGCCCCAAAAATAAAGTCTGACACTGTTTCCACTGTTTCCCCATCTATTTCCCATGAAGTGATGGGACCAGATGCCATGCTCTTCATTTTCTGAATGTTGAGCTTTAAGCCAACTTTTTCACTCTCCTCTTTCACTTTCATCAAGAGGCTTTTTAGCTCCTCTTCTCTTTCTGCCATAAGGGTGGTGTCATCTGCATATCTGAGGTTATTGAGATTTTTCCCGGCAATCTTGATTCCAGCTTGTGTTTCTTCCAGTCCAGCATTTCTCATGGTGTACTCTGCATATAAGTTAAATAAGCAGGGTGACAATATACAGCCTTGACGCACTCCTTTTCCTATTTGGAACCAGTCTGTTGTTCCATGTCCATTTCTAACTGTTGCTTCCTGACCTGCATACAGAGTTCTCAAGAGGCAGGTCAGGTGGTCTGGTACTCCCATCTCTTGAAGAATTTTCCAGTGTATTGTGATCCACACAGTCAAAGGCTTTGCGAGAGCCAGGCCGGCGCACTAAGCACAGCCGAGAGGAGCTACCCCACGTCTGAGGTCAGGGGCAGCAGCCTAGAATACCAGGCTGCAACGCCGCAGGAACAGCCGAGAGGAGCTACCCTGCGTCCGAGGTCAGTGGCAGCAGGGAGGGAGGCACCCGCGTCCGAGGTCAGTGGCGGCTGGGAGGAGGCACCCCGCGTCCAAGGTCAGGGTGGCGGGTGGGTTGAGCTACCCTGCTTACAAGGCCAGGGATGGCCGGGGGAGACACCCCTCGTCCGAGGTCAGGGGCAGCCAGGGGAGACAAGCCGTGTCCGTGTCCGAGGTCAGGGGCAGCCAGGGGGAGACACCTCGCATCCATGTCCAAGGTCAGGGGCGACTAGAAGAAGCCACCTCGCACTCGAGGCCAGGGGCGGTGACGCTGAGGACACACTGTGAGCCCGAGGCCAGGGGCGGGAGCTGGGAGGAGCCACCTCGCGCCCGAGGCCAGGGGCGGTAACCCTGATGAGCCACACCAAGCTTGAGTCTGAGGCCAGGGGCGGCAGCTGAAACGAGCCACCCACGCCCGAGGCCAGGGCTGGCGGCCGGGAGGATCAACCCAAAGAGGAGCTACCCCACACTGAAGGTCAGGAAGGCAGCGCTAAGGAGATACCCCTCATTCAAGGTAAGAAACAGGAGCTGTGCTTTGCTGGAGCAACCGTGAAAAGATACCCCACGCTCAAGGTAAGAGAAACCCAAGTAAGATGGTAGGTGTTGCAAGAGGGCACAAGAAGGCAGACACACTGAAACCATACTCACAGAAAACTAGTCAATCTAATCACACTAGGACCACAGCCTTGTCTAACTCAATGAAACCACGCCATGCCTGTGGGGGGAACCCAAGACAGATGGGGGAACCCAAGACAGAGGTCTGACAGAACGTGGTCCACTGCAGAAGGGAATGGCAAGCCACTTCAGTATTCTTGCCTTGAGAACCCCATGAACAGCATGAAAAGGCAAAATGATAGGATACTAAAAGAGGAACTCCCCAGGTCAGTAGGTGCCCAATATGCTACTGGAGAAATAAGTTACCCCTTTGAAACATTATACTAAGATCAAACCCTGAAATGCTTTTCAGTGTAGTAAAACTCACATGTTATTATAATGTCCATATAGCTAATGATGTAGGTAAAGATAAACAGTGATCTCTTCTTACATGTTTTTAGGGCTTCCCTGGTAGCTCAGCTGGTAAAGAATCCACCTGCAATGCAGGAGACCTGGGTTTGATAACCTGGGTTGAGAAGATTCCCTGGAGAAGGGAAAGGCTACCCACTCCAGTGTTCTGGCCTGGGGCTGCAAAGAGTTAGACATGACTGAGCAACTTTCAGTTTCACTTTCTTATGAGTTTAATGCAATTCAAAGAATATGTAAAATGGTCCTAAGAAATCAGGCTAAATTGAAATATAAATTTAAGTTCAGTTCAGTTCAATCGCTCAGTTGTGTCCGACTCTTTGTGACCCCATGGAATATAAAAAGCAAACAATTTTCCTTGCTTTTGATGGTGTACGAGAAGCAGCCCATGTAACAGTTATGTCACATGACAAAGTGTGTTCATGTTAAGAACACTTCCATCATCACAGAGGAGAGATTTACTGATTGTATTGAAATAAAGAAAAAAATGTACATGATGCATCTTAGGTAATTATTGATAAACTGGAAAAAGATAACGTTGACATAAGAAAGCCCATCATCATGAGTGACTCACTCATTATGTATGAGTGACTACGGCAGCTGTGCAAAGAGGTAGAAGCCATTATTCCTCAACTGTGTATGATTTTGCCAAACGTGTGCCTTGGTTAGCTCACAATTTTAACAGACAAAATTTCTGCTCCTAAAATTAAACCACAATAACTTTTAAAATAGTGTACAATGGCTAAACATGTTTTGTGAATTCAATAAGTATTTTCATGTCTGTTCTAAAAAGTACTTTAACGTGTATACCTATGGTGGATACATGTTGATGTATGGCAAAACCAATACAATATTGTAAAGTAAATAGCCTCCAATTAAAATAAATAAATTTATATTTAAAAAAGAAAAAAGTGCTTTAAATACACATATGAATACTCAGTGGTCATAAAGATCAAATGTAATTAGTCACTATTCCATGTAAAATACTTATATTTAGCAAAGAGTAACATGTGTGTATATATATGTACATATATATATATATGTATATGAAGCTCTAAGTCATCTCAGTAGTGTCCGACTCTTTGCAGCTAAGCAAGGATACTGGAGTGGGTTGCCATGCCCTCCTCCAGGGTATCTTCCTGACCCAGGGATTGAACCCAAGTGTCTCTTGCATTGGCAGGTGAGTTCTTAACCACTAGTGCCACCTGGGAAGCCCAATAAAATATATATTAGGAAATACAGATGATCTGATATTATATGTAGAAAATCCTAACAAATCCACAGCAAAAAACTTGGTTCTGAACAGTTTTCTGTTGTTTTTATATTATCCTTAAAGGCTCTGCCCTAGCCTTTATTCTTTTCTTTCTTCTCTGAGTTTTGGTTGGTTGGTCTTCTTTTTCTAGTTCCTTAAGGTAAACAATTAGGTCACTGATTTGAGATTTTTGTTTTCCACATATGTGTTTACAGCCCTTAAGACGACACGGTTGGGGACTTCCCTGGTAGTCCAGTGGTCAGGATTCCACGTTTCTGCTGCAGGGGGCACAGGTTCCTTCCCTGGGCGGGGAACTAAGATCCCACATGCTACACAGTGCAGCCAAAAAATAAAGAAATTAAGACCCAAGGATGCCATTCAGAGGATATACCCAAAAAAACTAAAACCAGTGACTCAAATATATCTGTATACCAACGTTCCCAGCAGCATTACTCATAGTAGCCGAAAGATGGAATGCCCTACCACCAAGTTAAAGAATTTTTAAAAATCTGTATTATACAGTGAAATCTGTATATCGTGAATGAACTATAAAAAGGAAAGAAATTTTGATACATGATACAACATGAGCCCTGAAAACATTATGAGAAATGAAACAGACGGAATAGAGTTTACCAGCAACTAGGGGAAGAGAAAATGGGCTGGGGCCGGGGGGGGGGCTCATTCTTTTAGGGGAGGGGCAGAGTAGTTCATGAGTACAGGTTGTTTGGGATAACAAAAAATTTCTGAGAATAAAATAGTGGTGACAGTTATGTAACACTGTGAATATATTTAATATCACTAAGTTATACACTTAAATACATGGCTAAAATGTCAATTTTAAGTATGTGTATTTTGTAACACATTTTTCAAAAAGTCAATTATATTTAAACATATTAATACTAGCAGCAAACATCAGAAACTGAAATTTTTTTAATGCCATTTACAATAGCATAAAAAGCATTTAACACATAGAGACAAAACCAAAAAAAGATATGCAAGACTCTACACTGAAAAGTATAAGACTCTATTGCAAGAAATTAAAGAGAACCTAAATAAATGGAGAGATATACTAGGTACATGGATTGGAAGACCCAACATTGTTAAGACATTAATTCTCCTCGATCTAATCCAGAGAACCAACGCAGTACCAAACAAAATCACAGAAAGTCTTTTACTTTTTTTAAGAAGTTGAGGAAATAGCAACCCACTCTAGTATTCTTGCCTGTAGAATCCCAAGGACAGAGGAGCCTGGCAAGGTTGGTTTGAGTCAGACATGACTGAGTGACTAAGCATCCACACATAGAATGGCTACCTTATCGGACAGCTCAGTTAAAGAATTAAGGAATAAAACGCAAATTTTAAAAAAAAACCCACAGAAACACAAATGATCTGGAAGAGGCAAAATATTTTTGAAAAGGAAGAATAAAGCTGAAAGACTGATACAACCAAGTTACAATTCCAACACTTTGGCCACATGATAAGAAAAACCGATTCACTGGAAAAGACCCTGATGCTGGGAAAGACTGAAGGCAAAAGGAGAAGGGAGCCACAGAGGATGAGATGGTTAGATAACATCATGGACTCAATGGACATGAATCTGAGCGAATTCTGGGAGACAGTGAAGGACAGGGGAGCCTGGCATGCTCCATAAGATGAGATGAAGAAAATGGCACTTTAACCCGCACCCCATGATTTTCTTCTCAATAATCTGTAGTCTCATTCTAATTATGAGAAAAACAATCAGATGAATTCCAACAGAGGGGCATCGTACAAAATAAGTGACCAGTAGTCCCACAAATTGTCAAGATCATCAAAAACGAGGAAGTCTTGGGATGTCTCTGGCGGTCCAATGGCTAAGATTCCACAGTCACAATGCAGGAGGTGCAGGTTTGATCCCTGGTCAGGGAACTAGATCCCACATTCTACACCTAAAAAGCCCACATGCTGCAACAAAGATCCGGTATAGCCAAATAAATAAACAAATGTTTCTTTTAAAAAAAAATCTTGCTTAAGAAAAAATGAGGAAGTCTGGATTTTCATCACAGGCAAGAGACACACTAAGTGATATCCTGGATGGGCTCTAGGGTATTAGGTAAAAACTAAGGAAATCTAAATAAACTATGGACTTTAGTTAATAATGTATTAATAGTGGCTCATTAATTATAACAGAAGTACTGTATTAGTATAAATTTATTTTAATAAAGGGGAAACTGGATGTGAGGTATATGGGAATTCTAGGTATTTATTTCTCAATTTCTCTGTAAATTGAAAGCTTCTAAAGAATAAAGTCTACACTAAAAAAAAAAAGAAAAGAAAAAAACCCAAAAGAAAAATTAGCAAGCTAGACTTAGAGAAAATATTTGTACATTATATACCAGATGAAGGACTTGTATCCAGAAAACATACAAAACTCTCAGAATTCAATAAGAAGACAAACTACCCAAATTTTAGAAAGATAAAATGATCAGAACAGACAAAACATATAAACAGAGAACATATAAACGTATATACGTATATACATGTAAACATATATAACAGAGAAAACATATAGTGATAAATCAGCACATGAAAATGATGCTCAAAAGCATTGGTTATTAGAGAAATGAAACCATGAAAACCATGCAATATCGCTACACAGCTGTGAGACTGAAATGAACAAGACAGGCCATATCGAGTATTGCCAAGGATGTGCAACTCTCACGTACTGTCAGTTGGGATGTAAGTGGCACAGGCTCTTTAGAAAACAAGGTGACAGTGTCTTAAAAAGTTAAACACACACCTACTGCACGATTCAACTGCTTTTCTCCTAGATACTTAATCCAAAACCTATGTCCATACAAAGGCTTGTACACAAATGTTCAAAGCAACTTTTATGCTAGCCCTGAATGGAAGCAACAAATATGTCCCCTAAAAATAATTCTAATTTCAGAAATTTTCTGTAATGCTTATATTTTATAAGGAAACAAAGATGAAACACTAGGTTTTCATTTTTAAAACTAATCCCAAATTAGTGCCAGAAACCCCCAAACTTGAATAAATAAAGGGCCTTTTACCTAAATTAGCACTTCTGAGCATGCTGACCAGTGCTGGCATAAGCTGAAACTCAAATATCCTTCGGGCTCCACAGTGGCTGCAGGCTGGGAGTTCAGTGACTTCTGATGTATGGCAGGTCAAAAAAGTGGTTCTCCACTCCAGGAGTACCTAGAACAAGGAGAAAAAGAGTGCTGAATTAGGGCCACATACAAGTCACATGTTAACATCCAAGACTACACTTTATCAATTTTGTTTCTTTCTTGGAGAATATCCGGAGCAAAACCAGATAGCAAAGAAAATCCAAAGGCCCAGAAAACTAGCTGCAAGGCTGGAAATCATAGCAAGACATCCGAATTCTTATCAATGCTTGATTTAAAGTCTAGATGAAGGCACTACAGCTAAGGTTGAGCTGAATTTAACTAAAACTGCAACAAAGCCCAGACTGCTCCCTTGCGGATTGAGACTCAGCTCCCCACAGTTCTGGCCTTACAGATAAAGGGGTGGCACCCCTAAGGGATGAGTATTAACTTCAGTATCTATTGTCCTCCAACATATAGTTTCCAGTAAATAGTTTTTTAAGTTACTAGATATGCAAAGAAGCAGAAAAAACTAACCTGTAAAGAAAATGAATACATGGAGAGCCATAGCCAAAATGATGAAATTTTCAGACACACTTTATGTTTTCAAAAATTTCACTGAAGTATAGTTGACTCACAATGTTGTGTTTAACTTCTGCTGTATAGCAAAGTGACTCAGTTGGACATAAAGTACTCTTTTTCTTTCTTTTCCATTATGGTTTATCACAGGATACTGATTACAGTTCCCTGTGCCATACCACAGGACCCTGATGGACAATGTTTTTAAAACAACCACCAGACTAAGTCTCTCACTTCAATCACTCATGTAATCAATGTACTTTAATATTTGCAGATTTAGTTCTTCATTTTGGGGAAATTTCCTATTTTATCTTTCAGTATTGTTTTGGATCCATTTGTTGAGTTCTCTTCTTTGGACACCGGTTATATTTATAGTAGTTATATTTATCCACCTTCCAAGATAGCACCTTCTAATTGCTTTGTCTTTTTGTTCAGCATTCATGAGATTTTGAAACTCTCTTCACATCAGTATTTTGATTTTCAGCCAAGTCGACAACTTCTAAATTTATTAGATATGCGACGTGCGGCTTGATTTCTTTAGCAATTCAACTTCCCTTGGCATCTTATTTTCTCAACTTTGAGCTCTTGGTTTTATTGAACACATTGTCTTACAAAGTTCTTCTGTATCTTGAAAACTCTGCTGGGAATTATGTGTTCCTCAGATTATCTTTTCTTCCAGATACGGTTCTTGGCTCATTTTTGTATGCACTATTCATTTCTCTAATTTTACTGCCAACAGTATGATTACATGGCTGGCCTGCCACTTTTCAGCTAGTTCATGCCTCAAGAGGGCAACTCTGTTTGACCACCTGTTTGCTCCAAAACAGTGTGTGGGTTTTCTTACTGACGTCCTGTCAATCACATCAGAAGTCTGTTCTTTTCCCCTTCTCCAAACACATTTTTCATTTCTTCTCCTCTTCTGTAGGTGAATCGGAGATGGGGTACAGTTGTAAGACTCAATGCAATCTACTAGAACACCTGGGCTTCACTTTTATTTCTGAGATAGTGTAAAATGTCTTACATGTTGGGGGATACCACTCTAATGGGCAAGAAACTGCCCTTGACTTCTCTATCATTTCTGTAACGCATCATGGAACCCAACAACTTTTGCTTCTGCGAGGCAATGCCTAAGTCCCTGTATCTTCACCCGCACCACACCCAGTTGTGTGGCCAAAAGCCCTACAGCAGAAGATTCAGATTCTTCTCCTATTTGCTTCTTTCCAGATTCAACATTATTACCACAATTCTCAGGATGCTATGGACTTATCAGCGTATTTTCAAGAAGTGAGAGAAGGCTGAATGGCTAGAACTCACACTAAAGGTACAGAAATGTCTGTACCTTCTTCTGTGAAAAGAAAGTTAACTGTATAAATAAATAAATACATGTGAGGCACCCAGAACTGTATTAGACGTTTGGTGATATCACATCCTGGATTGCCACTTTGAGTTTTATGGTATTAAGTTTCTTTCTTTATTTCAATGCAGATGGAAGGGATTTTCTTTTTAAAGTTTGTTTTTTTCTACTTTATTTTTGGCTGATTTTTACTTTTATACTCACTGTAACCAGGTATTAGGATAGAGAGACCACTTGATTTTACAATGACCACTGTATCTAGACACATTTTTCCACGTTTTCCCTGTGCTGTCATTTTTATATACTATAACCTGCTGGATATGTCATTTCCTCTGAGAGCCTCTGTGACATCCTATTTAGAATAGTTAAATGTTTTATTTTCCTCATTTATCACTTGTGGAAATCATACAATGTATCTTTTATTTTTAAACTCTCCTACTAGAAGGTAAAATGTATAAAAACATGGACTTTGTGTCATTTTCTGTTGTACCTGCAGCATCTGTAATAGCTCCTAACATCTGGCTTAGACTCAGTAAATATTAGCTGAATGAATGAACATGCTAACTGAATCCTTCCAGACATCCTACAAAGTAGGCATTAGGCCCATTTTACAGAAGAGTAAATAGTCATCTGCCCCAAGGCCAAGTCTTCTAAGACCAAAACCAAGGTTCTTTTCATCCCTACCATGTTTGAAAATGTACTGGTATCACAAATACTTACTATATGTAGGCACTATGCTTTGCATGAGAATAACATACTGTCCTCACTGCCAAAGATCACGAATACATAAGTATACCAGTACTATTAAGAGATCCGTATAGATCTCTGCTTCCCCAAAACAGCATAGTGGGTTTCAAACAGCAGTCAGTATTTATGGATGTTGTACAGAGGATTTTCATCATCACTCATTTAGTTCCCAAAGGAATCGTATGAAATAGATAGTTGCATTATCATCCTCATTTTAGAGATGAGGCACTGAGGATAAGAAAGGTTAAGTGAATTTGCCCATGGACCTTCAACTAGAAATGGAAAACCCAGACCTTGAACTTCCAAGATCTCTTATTCAACATCCTCTGGGCAGTTGTTACTTATTACAAAATATTATGTCTTTGGTATAAGAAACTTGTAAAGTAGAATGCACAAGGAAAATAAAACCAAAACTACTATAACAAAGATTTAGTTTCAAAGATGTAAATCTAACTGACAAGGACACACTCTGTAGTCTAAGAACAATCAAGACTCCACACCCCAAATAACACCCTCCTAAATCCCCATCTCCAGCACTGCATCAACACTTAGCCAATTTCACAAGCCAGAAGCTCAAAACCACTTTGTTGCCTTCCAATCTTTTACTCTCATATCCAAGGGCACCAAGAACTGCCATTATACAAATATCTCCCAAACTCATTCCCTGTTTCCCACATCCTCTGCCTTGATCCCAAACCTTATACCATCTCTCACCTGGATTCCTTGAATCTCGAGTGATCACATCACTCCCCTGGCATCCACTGGCTACAGAATAAAAATACAAATTCTTTAGTAAGAAATGGATTGAAAACATACCTAATCCATGCCAGTACTAGACACCAAGTCCAGGGAGTACCCAGTCTGTCAAGGAGGACAACAAGGGTGTGTGTCCTAAAGGAGGTCAAGGTGTGGAGCTGTGGGAGGCAAGAACCAAGCTGTTCTCACTTCAGACACCATGGTGTCCAGCCCACTGGCTTGCCCCTATCCCGCCATGATGCACTTGGCCATCTTTTTCCTTAGTCAGTTACCTCTGTGACACAAAGCAGCCTTGGCCTTTACCCTACAGGGCAGGGGGCTAGGGGCTCCAGTGTGCCTCCCGCATGGTGCCTTCCCTGAAGAAACAAGGCAAAGGCCACTGGTCCTTCCTCTGGGTTGCTGGCACACTTGTTCACATCTCCGTTGGGCACCTATCATAGCACATAGTGTCCTGTCTCCTCTGAGCAGACCAGGTACTTTTGTGGCCAGCAACAAGAGCGGTTATTACTGGACCAACTCCAAGCCCAGCACACAATAACTCAGCCCTGTAGGAGGAGAGGATCAGTGTGAGCATTAAGTCTCATCAGTGAAGAGGCCCCTCCCGAGGGGTGGGCTCCACCTAAGAATCACTGCCACTACTGAGGGGCTACATGCTTAAGTAATTGGTTTAATCTGAAAATTCTGTTGACTTTCATAATTTGGGCATGTTTCCAACATAGCATCTCTAGTTGTCATGCCTAATTAAGGAGAAATAAAGTGAATTATCATCAATAAAACTAGGATGCAAGAATCAAGAGTAAAGTCTGACTTCGTACTTAGGAGTAAAAAAACTACAATCAAACAACATATATCAAGAACCTTTAAACTTCAGATTTTCGCTCCTCGGTTTCACTCCTAGAACTAGCTTAAACAGAAATCACTGCCACACTCCAGGAGTTGTGGACAGGATGCATGCTGCAGCAGTGAACTCTGCAAAACTGAAGCCAGATGGAAACAGTTAGACACCCAACAACACTGCCACAAGCACAGTCACACACAAACAGGCCCAGAGAGTAGATCACAATGATTTTAATCACACAAAATTAATCCTGACCATCTCTCTAATATATAAAAAGTCCCTAAAAATCAAAAGGAACAAGAACTCATGGAAAAATGGGTAAAGGTTATGAATAGACAATAGGGAGGCCAAAAAGGTTTCTGTAAGATCTTACAGAAGAACCTGAACAAACTTTTGGCTCACCCAACAGAAGTAATTCCACAACACAGAGGAAGATATTCATAAGAAAAAAATCAGGTAAAATTATACCAAGAGGCCCTTTTTCACCTTGAATTGACAGAATACAAACGCATGAAGCTCACCCTGCTGGCAAGGCTATGGGAAAACAGGCACGTATAGGTTGCCAGTAGGAATTAAAGATCATATATTGCCAGCAGGAATTAAAGTCCAGTGGGAGAAAACTGGGTGCTATCAATTCAAACCACAATTGCATAAACCCCTCTGCTTAACTATGCCACTTCAGGAAATGCATCCTAGAGAACAAGTAAAATGGACATGGGACTACAGTAACTTTTTAAAAAACATAGTTCTCAATGTTCTGAAAAGATACAGTAACAGAGAATAGCACAGTTAAAAAGCAGAAGACAGAATGTTTCTTGAATGCTTTCCTGTGATTAAAAAAAAAGGGAAAGTAACATGTAACATTTGCTTTGATATGCATGAAGAAATTATATAAGCACACATAGGAAACTAACAACAGTGATGACCTGAGTAGATATGAATAGTAGGAAAGGAATTATTCCATTATATTTATACATATATGCACATGTACATACTTTTATGGTTTTGAGTCTTAAAAATATGTTTTACCTATTGAATATTTAAATTTAAAACAGAAGAAAATCACTTGGAAGAATTTTTAATACATAGGGAAACCCTCAATACCAACAAATGTTTATGAAAAGAGAACAGCTATATTTCATGACCCCAATTACCAACAACAAAAGAATACACACAATACCTACTTATACATCTAGATATGTAAAAAAAAAGAAACTAAATGCACTAAAAGCTTCTTGGTTTGGGGAATATTGTGGAATTTGGTTTTCTTGTTCTACTTTTCTGTGTTTTCCTAACTAACACACATTACTTTTATCACCAAGAAAATAAAAGAAAATATGCCTTTACCTTAAAATCTGCTCCTGGCAAGCAGCAATTCTCTTCATGAATTTGTAAAACATCTTATCTCCACTTTTAATTATAGTCTTCTCATATCTTTCCTCACCATCACTAGACATACTAAAAAGAAAAGCATAAAACACTGCTGTGTGTCTACATTCAGAGAATTACTGTATTTAGAACAGTATGCAGGGAATTCCCAGGTAGTCCACTAGTTAGGACTCCAGATTCTCACTGCTAAGGGCCCAGATTGAATCCCTGGTTGGAGAACTAAAATCCCACAGGCTGCTCTGGGCAGCCTAAATAAATAAATACGTTTTAAAAAAAGAAAACAGAATACACTTTTTAAAAACTTTACCACAGTAAAATATACATGCATAACTTAAAAATCATAAGTTTAATACTTTATAATGAATAACAGTAACCCCCTGCCCAACTTTCTCCCAAGCCCTGCTTCTTAGCCATTTTCAACACTGGCTAATTATTTGCCATGTAAAAAGTCATCATGGGGCTTCCCTGGTGGTCCCGTGGTTAAGAATCTGCCCTGCAGTGCAGGGGATGCTGGTTCAATCCATGGTCCAGGAAGACTCCCCCATATCTCACGGCAACTAAGCCCATGCACCACAACTACTGAGGCCAGGCTCTCGAGACCCGGCTCCGCAATAAGAGAAGCCACTGCAATGAGAAGACTGCACGCTGCAAGCAGAGAGGAGCCCCAACTCGTCGCAACGAGAGAAAGCCTGTGTACAGCAACAAAGGCTCAGGGCAGCCAAAAGTCAATAAACAAAATAAAAAGTCATATACCCACTGGCTCTTGTCATGTCTTTCTCCATTATGGAGTATTTTCAAACACCAACACGTCTTCGTGCACTCCAACACTATCTTGAAAATGCTTACAAATGAAACAGCTCTGGTCATTTTGGTGAGAATCCTTATAAATAAAACCAAGTGTTTTCAAGCTAACTCAAGGGTGGCTCATAAGATTTCCTCGTCTCTGTCTCCCTTTCTAACCCAAGAGGAGTGAAGCAGATACTTTTTCTGCCTGAAAAAGTATCCCCAGTTCTGAGGATAAAATCAAAGAGTACCCACTCTGGCAGCCTCCTGATCAAACCACCTCTCAAACTCAACAGCACACAGGCTCACCTTTGGGAAAGCAGCTGTTCCATACCAACTCCTTCTCTCTGCTGATACTCCCTCAGAAGGCTCTGAGCATGGTCCAGACTGACAAAGTCCGTGTAGTCATCCTCATCAACGACACAGATGTAGTAGGGCAGGAACTGCGGCACCGCAGGAGGCAAGGTGGGGCCTTCCCCAGGAGGTGCAAGAGGAGCAACACTCGGGACAGTATCCTGCAGGCGGAGGTCCTGGAGCTGGGAGGTCCAGTCTCTGTCCCTGGCATTGCTCGAATCATTTCCAAAATCCGAGATAGGCTGCGGTGGAGACGCTTCCTCACTGTCACTTCCCCAGTCATCTGCACCTTCACACCAATCCTCAGCTGTGAAGCAATTTTCCTGTTTCTGGAAAAATACCCAGCGAATGAGGTTCAAGCACACTGTTCCCTCGGCTTCCTGAGCCACCTAATCCTTCACCTGCCCCTCCCACTCCAGCACCTCATGGTTTACTCAGAAGCATGTTGGAGGTGACGTATGTTGTGTTTCCTTTTCAGGGGCGCTGTGGCAGATATACTATGGTGGTTTCTTCAAAACCTCTTTCAGTTGTGCTTCATGTACTGCAGAAGCTGGTAAGAAAGGACTACATTTCCCAGACTCCTAAGCAGCTAGGGCTCTAGATATGGTCAGGGGGTCTGCTCATAAGGAACACTAGAGAGACAAAGTTGACAGAATGAAGTAGAAAGTGACCATGAGGCAAAAGGCAGCTGGTGTGTAGATGGAGGCAGAGCAAGGCTCTGGAGTCAACAGTGCTGACAAGGGCCACTTCATCAGAATACATCTGGGCTTCCAGACTGCATGAGAGGTGTCACGGCAGCTCCCTGACAGGACAGTTCTGAGGTGTAGTTCTGCAGGTCACTCCTGGAGTGATTTCCTCCAGCCTATCTAGTAAGATAAGGAAAAACTTAACTTTAAATCAGTCTCAGCTATAAAAAGTCAAAACGCTTTTCTATTATCTGCAATTGAACCCCAAGAAATATAGGCAAACACCACCTTGTTATTCCTATTATTGGGAGCACAATGCTTCGCACACATTAAGAACTCAGTGAATTTATAAAGCAACATTTATTGGCAAAGGAAAGCTGGATTTTGTTCTGCAGTCCTATCTTTGCAGGCAGTCCATGGGGTCGCAAAGAGACACGATTTAGCGACTAAACAACAAAATGGTCACAGCTGCGTTACCTGAGCGTTCTGAGTCTCTTTCTCTCTCATCTGCAGGCACTGGGAGCGGAACACCTTCCAACTTCATAGTAAAGAAAAATTGCGGTGAGGAGTCCATCGCCAACTGCCGGAGGGTTGGCCAGTCCCCTCCCGGCGCACCTGGCGCGGCCGCCGCCCCCGCCCCCTCGACATCAATCCCGTGGGCAGCTCCGCTACTTCCCCGCCTACCTGCGCTCCCCGCCGCTACCGCACTCAGGGCGAGGGCAAGCGAACACGTGCAGGAGCCGATGAAAAGGAGAGCCTTCCAGCGGGCAGTACACCTGCACGACGAGGGCAAGCGGCTGCCGGCACCGTTCACACACCGGCCTCGGAGCTGCCACGGCGGGCAGGGCGTCCTGAGGACAAGGAAGGCGCTCAGACCCGGACTTTGTCCAGGGACCTCGCCCACTCCCTCACCCCGTAGCCCAACACCAGTTCCCGCCGACCCCGGCTCGCGCGCCCCACCTCACCGGAACGCCGCCCAGCTTGCTTGCGGTCCAGGCGCTCGGCCCCGTGGGACGGCCGTGCACTGCAGCATCTCGAAGCCCGAGCAGCACTGGCTTCCGAACGGCCGCCATGACGACCGGGAGAACACGTGAAGAGGCGGGCTACGGCAGCCGAGCGGGTGCGCCTCTCTGCGCATGCGCCTCGCTGACCCTGTGGGACAGCCCCGCCCTCCTAGACCTTTTGGATATTCAAAAGCAGAGACTTTACTCTGCCAACAAAGGTCCGTCTGGTCAAGGCTATGGTTTTTCCAGTAGTCATGTATGGATGTGAGAGTTGGACTGTGAAGAAGGCTGAGCGCCGAAGAACTGATGCTTTTGAACTATGGTGTTGGAGAAGACTCTTGAGAGTCCCTTGGACTGCAAGGAGATCCAACCAGTCCATTCTGAAGGAGATCGGTCCTGGGATTTCTTTGGAAGGAATGATGCTTAAGTTGAATACTCCAGTACTTTGGCCACCTCATGTGAAGAGTTGACTCATTGGAAGACTCTGATGCTGGGAGGGATTGGGGGCAGGAGGAGAAGGGGACGACCTAGGATGAGATGGCTGGATGGCATCACCGACTCGATAGACGTGCGTTTGAGTGTACTCCGGGAGTTGGTGATGGACAGAGAGGCCTGGCGTGCTGCAGTTCATGGGGTAGCATGCAATTCATGGGGTAGCAAAGAATCGGACACGAGTGAGCTGAAGTTCAATATCCTGGATCCCTAATGTTTTCCCCCCCGGTAATGCGCCACGAAAGGAAATAGGTACCGTCTACTGTGAGGTATCTTGCCGAGAAGTTTTATCTAAAATCGGGGCGGGGGGCGGGGGTACTTCCCCTGGCGGTCTGGTGGCTCTGACTCCGAGCTTCCAATGTAGTAGGCGGGGTTCGATCCTTGGTAGATTCCACTTGCCCAAGGGGCAGCCTCCCACCAAAAATTGGGATAGCACTCTCCTAAACAACCCCCACCCCACTCCCAGAAAAAAAAAAAAAAGAGAGTCCTAAATTTTTAGAGAAAAAGTGTAGAAAGTATTAGTCGTTCAGTCGTGTCTGTTCGCGACCCATGAACTGTAGCCCACCAGGCTCCTCTGTCCATGTAACTCACCAGGCAAGAATATTGCAGTGCGTTGCCATTTCCTTCTCCAGGGGATCTTCCTGACCCAGGGATCAAAGCCCGGTCTCCTGCATTGCAGGCAGATTCTTTATCATCTGAGCCACCAGGAAAGCCCACATTTTTTAAGACACATTGAAATGCCTATACTGTAGATGAAATGATATATCTGGGGGTTGGTATGTGATGGAGGGGTCATAGATGAAATAAAATTGGCCCTGGGTTGATAATTGTTCGAATTTGGTGTGAGGCACAGGGTGGTGTGTTACGCTATTTGAATTTTATATGTTTGAGTTTTTCTGTAATAAAAATTTTAAGGTGCCTGTGACACACCCAGGGAATTTTAAAAGGTAGTGCTAAGTGAAAGACGCTAGATACAAAAGGCCACATTCTGGAAAAGGTAACTTTGTAGTCAAATCGATGCTTGCCAGAGTTTGGGTTTAGGGGGCAGAGACTGACCACAAAAGGGTACCAGAACTTAGGGTGATGAAAATGCTATAGATCTCACTTGTGCTGGCTACATAACTGGATAGAATTGTCAGAACTGTACACCAAAGGAAGATGAATTTTACTAAATGTAAATTATACCTCAATAAATTGGACTTAAAAAAAGCATGTTGCAGAAGTACTATTTCAGGCTTTGTAGCATGGTGTGTAAAAAGACACAGATGCCTCCTTTTGTTTGACTCTAGCCCCAGCGAGGACTTGGAGCTGAAACCTGGTGTACTCCTGGTTTATTACTGCCAATCTGATGGCTTTACAGATACTGTGAAGTCCAGTCTTGCTGTTCTCATCATGTCTATCCAAAATGGTTGGATGCCTTGGTAGATTCTTGTTATTTTAGCTAAATGTTTCCCACGATACATTTCTAAATTACTGCAATAAGAAACAAACTTCAAAATTCTTCCTGGGGATTTCTCTGGTGGTCCAGTGGTTAAGACTCTGTGCTTCCACTGCAGGAGGCACGAGTCCAATCCCTGGTCAGGGAACTAAGATCCCACATGGCCCCCCTAGAAAATTATTTTTTAAGTCTTCTTACTCTTGCTAACATAGCAAGATCTCCTCCAGTAAAAGGCCACATTCTGGAAAAGGTAAACTTTTGTAATCAAATTGATGGTTGCCAGTTACTGAGCTCTCTCCAATATCATCTGATTATATAACACTACCTATTACAGCCTCTCCATCAACGTGTGACCACAGCTTGAAGACTTATTATGTAAGAGGAATTTTTAATATGTGAATTACTATTGCATTCCAGAATTCCAGAAGCAATTTAAAAGCAGTTTGACACTGGCATTATTGTGAAGTCCTTGGGAAGAGTCCTTGCATGTGTGAGACTTACAAGTGTCTGACTTAATTTGTGATTTTGTAGGGTTTGGGCCTCCTGACAAACTCACAGAAATCATCAAATGATGATACAGTTGGTATTTGAGGAAACACAGAATGAAGATGTTGAACACTGCTTCAGTCTCACCCAAAGAGCTGTTTGTGATGGTTAATTTTACATGTCAACTTAACCGGGCTAAAGAATGCCCAGATAGCTGGTAAAAACATATTTTCTCTGTGAGGGTGCTTCAGAAGAGAATAGTCTACTTGAATTGGTAGACTGAATAAAGATCTGCCCTCTATATTGTGAGTGGGCATTCTCCATCTACTGAGAGCTCAAAGAGAACAAAATGATGGAGAAAAGATGAGTTTTCTCTCCTCCTTGAGCCAGGACAACCGTCTTCTTCTGCCCTTGCACATCAGAGCTCCTGGCTCTCAAGCCTTCAGACTCTGGACCTTAACATCAGTGGCCTCTTCGTTTTCATGCCTTCAGGGTCAAACTGAATTATGCCCCTGACTTTCCTGAGTCTCCAGCTTGTAGACAGTATATTGTGGGATTTCTCAGCCTCCATAATCGTGTAAGCCTCCTCCCATAAGAAATCTCATTCACCTATATAGAAATATACAGACATATCCTATTGGTTCTGCTCCTCTGGAGAACTCATATACTATTCAAGACTCGCAACAACTGGCAGCCACACAGTAAGTGGACACTGTAAGTGATGACAGTGGCAGTGATGAGCAAAACAAGGTAGGGCCGAGGGACATGTGCCCAGTTGGTGGTTTCCAGGTCCTCTTCCCCCTTACATGAGACTTGGCAGCTGGCCTAGAACTCAGGGTCTCACTGCTACAAGATCCTTTGTGTGAAACCATGTCAGCCTGAGATGGTCTGCCACCAGAATTTTCCTCTCTGCAAGTTTTTGTGTGTGCTTGCTCTTTTGTAATAGAGGAAGTGCCTTTGCTGGGAATGTAGCTCACTTTTCATCAGCTGTGTTAAGAAAGGAGGTGGGTCAGCAGGGGTTTCAACAGAGCTTGAGTGTTGAAGAGCCTCTATCACTTCTGCAAAAGTGGGGAGAGAAGTGGACATTCACTCTGGGAATAAAAAAAGAATCTCACTTCACCAAAAGGAAGATGAGAAGTGGTGACAATTTCTAGTATTTTAGGTGGACATTTGCACCTATATGGTCACTCTACAATCAGGGTATTTCTTCCTTTCATGGGTGCAGTTTGTCTTCTTTTTATACAAGTCCTGACTTTTCCATGTTTTGAGGAAGGAATATGACCAAGCCAATTCAGTTCACTCACTCAGTCGTGTCCGGTTCTTTGCGACCCCATGAATTGCATCACGCCAGGCCTCCCTGTCCATCACCAACTCCCAGAGTTCACTCAAACTCACGTCCATCAAGTCGGTGATGCCATCCAGCCATCTCATCCTCTGTCATCCCCTTCTCCTCCTGCCTTCAATTCCTCCCAGATTCTTTTCCAATGAGTCAACTCTTCACAAAACAACTCAAATGCAGGCAGCCCAGAAGATGGGGTCAAGGCCACCCTGATGACAGGGCCGAGGGCAGCAGGGCCTTATGAGGGGCAATAGTTTTCCTGGTTGAGATCATTCTGTGTCATGGTCTAGGGTGTAGGTCTGGAAAGCTCAGCCTCTAGCCTGCCCATCAGTTCTGCTCATCACTTTTTAAAAATCTTACTTATTTTTGGCTTATTTATCTTGGGCTTCCCTTGTGGCTCAGCTGGTGAAGAATCTGCCTGCGATGCAGGCACCTGGGTTCAACCTCTGGGTTGGAAAGATCCCCTGGAGAAGGGAAAGGCTACTCACTCTAGTATTCTGGCCTGGAGAGTTCCATGGACTGCATAGTCCACGGGGTCGCAAAAAGTCAGACATGACTGAGCAACTTGCACCTCACTTCATTTTTGGCTCTGCTGGATCTTCGTTGCCACTGCAAGTCTTCCTCTAGTTGCAGTGAGCTGGGGCTACTGTTCAGTGATGCACGGGCTTCTTATTGAGGTGGTTTCTGCTGTTGGGCACAGGCTCTAGGGCGCTCAGGCTCAGTAGTTGTGGCTCCCGGGCTCTAGAATTTAGACTCAGTAGTTGTGGTGCATGGGCTTAGTTGCCCTGTGGCATGTGGAATTTTTCTGGACCAGGGACTGAACCCATGTCCCCTGCATTGGCAGGCAGATTTTTAACCACTGGACGACATGGAAAGTCCCATCAATTCTTTAAATGAAATTCCTTTTCAGCTAAGTTGGCCAGAAGTATTATTTAATCTTGAACAGAAGCACCTTAAATAGAAGATAAAAGAGCAGTCTGTTCAAAATTCCTTTTTTCAATGTCTGCCTTATAAAAGGAAAGAATTACCTGAGCACCTGGCCAGGAGTTATCAGTAACTCTTGATCTGGGCCAGGAATCCACCCAAAAGAGACAAAATCTCACTGTGGTTTTAAAAACCGTTCAGCAAATGGAAGGATACAGTCCCTCCAAAGCCACAGAGGTGAGCAGTGTAAGACGATGCAGAAGAGATCCAGCTGCAGAGGCCAAGCTGCCCTCAAGAGATGGACAGTGCTCCGCTGTACCCACCCTCTTCTCAAGGGACCATCTTCCAGTGTGGATTAGCTCACCAATTACAGTCACGCCTCAGTCAAGGCAACTACTCTTCCTACTGGGCACTCTGACTTCTGCAGAGAGCCCATCTCATGACAGAGAGGCTAAGCCCATAACCTCCTTTGTGACATCTTTATTTTTCTTCCTGGTACAAGAACAATAAACATAGATCAGAAAAACCAGTTATACTGAAACACTTCAGCCAATTGTAGAACAGAGAAGGTGTGGACACTGAGAGGGCAGGGGTGGCAATTCCAGACCAGCTTCCCCCAAAGGGCTCGTGGTCCCAAGCACAAAACCAGAGGGTGCTCTGGGCAGGACCGTGCAGTGCAGACTCTGGGCAGGCAGACAAGAAGGACCAGTCACAACAGGGACTGCTGCTGGGCACAAGTTTATTAGCTTCTGGCCTCGCTCCTGCTTGATGAAGTTGATCAGCCCATTGGTGGAAGAATCATGAGAAGTCACTGGGCTGCTGCCATCAAGCTCAGGTTCAATTTTCTTAGCCAGTTGCTTTCCCAGCTCCACTCTGCCAGGGAGAGGAGAAAGAAGTATGAGGAGGCTTCCAGCATTACTAGTGAAATCCACAAGCCAACTCACCTTGGGTAGGCATTCCCTACCCTCCCCTCGAGCCAGCAACTCACCCCCACTGGTCAAAGCTGTTGATGTCCCAGATGATGCCCTGAACGAAGATCTTGTGCTCATACATGGCTGTGGAGGGGGTACATGTTGAGGGAAGCATGTCAGGGGTTCCCCCAGCCCACTCAGACCTACCCCAAGCTGAGACCTTCCCCGCTTACTCACCAATCAAGGCTCCAAGAATGAATGGTGTGAGTTTGGTGAACACTATTGAGTTGGTCGGGCGATTTCCTTCAAAGACCTTCAGAAAACACCCACAAATGTCCCCCAGTTAGTCGTGTTCCCCAGCTCTTCAGAAGGAAAGCACACCCTGCTCAAGGCTGGGGTGGGCAGGTCCGTGAGGACAGCATCCCCTAACCATGCAGGACAGGACAGTGCTCCCGGGCACAGCCACACAACTTTATCCTTCCGACTCCAGGATGCCACCCCAAAGCCCACTCCAAGAGAAGCACTGACCTTGTGGGGCAACAGCTTCTCAAAGTCCTCTGGACTCCTTCCAGCAGCCTGTAGCTCCTTCCGGGCCTCCTCTGTCGATTTCCCCCTCATCAGGGCCTCAGTCTGGGCCAAGAAGTTGGCCAGGAGGATCTGACGAGAGAGACATCAAGTACCATCGTGAAGCTCTGTGTGAGCTTCAGGCAGACAGATGAGACTTCCTGGCACTGCCCAGTCAGGGTCAGTCTCAACAGCTGGGGTCAGCCTGACTGCCTCCGACTCTAGAGCTTATCTGGAACAAGCGGGGACAAGAGAGTACATCCAAGGATGCCAGAAACTAGGTAACGACAATAAGTACCCTTCAAGGACTACGTACTACTTGCAGAGGGCCCTCTTAAGAACTTTACCAATGTCTATCTTTTTAAGACCATGAGGGACAGAGGCATCATCTCTCTTTTCTAGCAGAGCCTCAGTTTCTTCAAGTCAACAGCACTGAATCCCAGCCAGAAGGACAGAGGGGAAGAATCAGCAGTCAAACCCAGGACACCAAGTCCAAAGCTTGTGCCCACAATAACCTGTGCTACTCTGCACACCCGAGATAAGGCAGGGGCAGCCCTCTTCAAGGACTCTGGTCACATCTGGAGTTGGGTGGTTTCCCCTTGCTGCTGTGGCAGACAAGATCTTGAATCCCTGATCTTTGCCCCCTGCTGTTAATGCCTAGGTACACAGCATGGCAAAAGGGATTTGGTAGAGAGAGGGATTTGGAGCTAAGGTTTCAGACCTTAAGATAAGGAGATTATCTGGGTGGGCCCAATGTAATCACATGGCCCTTAAAAGTAACAGAAGGGGAAGGCAAGTGAGTCATCCAGAGACATGCAACTGAAGAGGCAGGACAGAACTGAAGAATCAGACGGACTCAGCCCACCCCTGCTGGTTCTGACACCAAGAGCCAAAGGGGTTTCTAGAAGTTGAGCATGGCTCCCAGCTGTCAGCAAAGAAACCGGACCTTGGTCCTACAACCATAGGGAAGTGGTAAAACTCAACATTCCAAAAACAAAGATCATGGCATCTGGTCCTATCACTTCATGGCACATAGATGGGGAAACTGTGGAAACAGTAAGGATTTTATTTTGGGGGGCTCCAAAATCACTGTAAATGTTGACTGCAGCCATGAAATTAAAAGACGCTCACTCCTTAGAAGAAAAGCTATGACCAACCTAGAGAGCATATTAAAAAGCAGAGCCATTACTTTGTTGACAAAGGTCTATCTAGTCAAAGCTATGGTTTTTCCAGTAGTCATGTACGGATGTGAAGAGTTGGACTATAAAGAAAGCTGAGCACTGAAGAACTGATGCTTTTGAACTGTGGTGTTAGAGAAAACTCTTGAGAGTCCCTTGGACTGCAAGGAGATCAAACCAGTCAACCTTAAAAGGAAATAAATCCTGAATATTCATTGGAAGGACTGATGCTGAAGCTGAAACTCATACTTTGGTGACCTGATGCGAAGAGCTGACTTCTTAGAAAAGACTCTGATGCTGGGAAAGATTGAATGCAGGAGAAGGGGATGACAGAGGATGAGATGGTTGGATGGCATCACCGACTCGATGGACATGAGTATGAGCAAGCTCCGGGAGTTGTTGAGGGACAGGGAAGCCTGGTGTGCTACAGTCCATGGGGTCACAAAGAATCGGACACAACTGAGCAAATGAACTGATAGGAAAATGGATTCTGCCAACAATCTGAATGAATGAGGAAAAGGCTGCTCCCCAGAGCCTCCAAAAAGAACATAGCCCTGCAGACACCCTGACTTCAGCCTGGGACCCTGAGCAGAGACCCAGCAAGCGTGATGGACTGGGGCCCAAAGAAACCAAGACAATGAATGAGTGTTGTTTTTAAGCCACTGAAGCTTGTGGTGACAAGAACAGAAAACCAGTCACTGCTGACTAACGCACCAGTCTTAAGAGGTCTGGGTGTGACGTGAATCTAAGACAGCTGAAGAGGGTCGGGAAGAGTGTTTTTACCTTGTGATGCAAACCCTTCCTTATGGGGTGCTGGCTCTGGACCGGGATGAGGAAGTCGCAGGGTATCATCTTGGTACCTGTGAAGAGTATGGCGGCCACTCAGGTACCTACCCTCGCCATGGGAGCCACTCATGTGGTCTCCAGGGGAACCCGCATCCGATGGAGGGGGCTCTGCCGGCAGGCCCTCCCCATCCCCAGCAGCACTCCTGCGCAGGCCAGACGGCCCCTACCTTGGTGGATGAGCTGGTAGAAGGCGTGCTGGCCATTGGTCCCTGGCTCCCCACACAATGGGGCCCGTCTGGTAGTTCACACGTGCGCCGGACTTGGTGATGTACTTCCCATTGGACTCCATGTCACCCTGGAACAGGGCCAGAAACCCAGCCCTCGATCTGCAAGTCTTGCTCTTCACACACTATCCCCAAAACCTGCCTGGGACGCACCAGGGCGTGCCTGCCCTGCCCCATTAAGATATCCACAGGCAAGCTCCTTTTACGTCCTCACCTGGGAGGGCAGAGGTCACAAGCTTTTTGCCTTTGACCCATGACCTAGAGAAGGTAGGAACAGAGGTCCAGGGAGGACCCATGACCAGGGCAAGGCAGGTATGGCAGTACAGGGAAGACCTTCCTAAGAGCAGAAACTAGTCACAAAATCTTTAAGTGATTTCTTAAGGCAGGCTGGGGTCCAGGCTGTACTGCATTTGAGGGCCATCACCTCAACCAGACTCTGGTCTTGGGGGCCTCAGCGCCTCCTCCAGTCATAGAATCTGCTGCTTCAAGGGGGCTGTGGAGATTCCAGGGGCAGAGGGCTGTGAGGAGCCCAAAGAGACACCACAGACTGGGTGTAAACTTGCTTTTCTGGAGGGAGACAAAGGCAGTGCGAACTATGGGGATCCTAGGCTGTGGTCCCAGCCTAATAGGTGATGTCCAAGAAAGAAGTGACCTGGTTGAGGCCTACGCCCTGAGCCAGGTCAGAGCCTGACCAGCACGACGCCATGACAGCCAGGCATGCCCCTCCCATGGTAGCAAACCTGTCTGGCACGGATCCTGGTTACAGAGATTCACCATGAGAGGGGGAGCACAGGTGGGCCTTGGACACGCAGGCGTGTCCTCAGGAAAGCCTCCTCCTAGGGAAAGGCCCTAGGAGGAGAAGTAACCTGGGCTCGGGGGCCCTGACCCAAGGCCTGGCTTGGCAGCTGGTACCTGCTGGAAGTAGGCAGCAAAGCGGTGCAGGTACTGGTCATAGGGCAGCATGGCGTGCGTCTCACACCCAAAGCAGTTGATGTACCATATGCCCAGCAGAGCCAGCAGCACGGGGGCATTCTTCTCCAGGGGCGTTGTGCGGAAGTGCTGGTCCTGCAAGGAGACCAGGGTGGACAGGGGCTGAGCAGCTGCCGAGGGGGAGGGGGCTGCATCAGCCCACATGTCTCTGGCCGGCGCCTGCCGGAGAACTCGGGCCTCAGCACTTACCATCCAGTGAGCCCCTGAGAGCAGCTGCTCAAAGTTGTCAAATCCTGCAACACAAAAGCAGCGTCACCAGAAATGATTGTGCCCTGGGCCTCCAGGCCATGGACACAGCTTCTTCTAGAACCAGGGGAAGGCTGGAGGGGAGCCAGAAGCAACAGGATCTGGGAAGAGAGGGCCTGTGGAAAGCCTCTCTAATCAGAGTCAGTCCTGAGCTCAAAGGCAGCTGTAACTCCACCTGGCATGGGGAATGAGCCAGACCACAGCTGTGAGGGGGCAGGGAGAAAGGCCAACCTGCAAATCTCAAGGGTCACTCGGCCTTTCTTGTCTGACCTGGGAGAAAGGGTCCCAGCAAGGGCAGAGAGGCCAGCAGCCTGAGGGAACAGGAGGGCATCTAGGGACAGGAGCCCCCCACCCCGACCTCAGATTGCAGCAGCGTCTCCCGAGACAAGAGACAAAAAACACACACACTCACCTATGTGCAGGGCAATGGAGAGTCCGATGGCTGACCACAGCGAGTAGCGACCTCCCACCCACTAGAAGAGACAGGAAAAGGCACTGAGGAGGGGTTGGCACACCCCGCCCCCTCCCCCCTCCTGCCAGGGAACTTTTCCCCCGGGAGCTATGCTCTTCTACAAGTGCGGCTCCGAGGGCCTGGCCCAACCCACCTCTGAGAAGCAAGACAGCAAGCCAGGTGCTGGCAGTTGTTGGGCTGACCAACAGCATTAACTACACATGGACTGACCAGAGCCACAGACTCAACCCAAGACCTTACCGTGGCTGGTCCAGCCTCCTCAGACACCGAAAGACCTGGGCCTCATACCTGAGCAAGGTCTGCCCTCCCCAGACACCGACAGACCTGGGCCTCATACCTGAACCAGCTTCAGCCTCCTCAGACACCCGACAGACCCGGGCCTCATACCTGTACAAGTCCAGCCTCTTCAGACACCCGACAGACCCGGGCCTCATACCTGTACAAGTCCAGCCTCCTCAGACACCGACAGACCCAGGCCTCATACCTGAGCAAGGTTTGGCCTCCTCAGACACCAAAAGACCTGGGCCTCATACCTGAGCAAGGTCTGCCCTCCCCAGACAGCGACAGACCTGGGCCTCATACCTGAACCAGCTCCAGCCTCCTCAGACACTGACAGACCCGGGCCTCATACCTGAACCAGCTCCAGCCTCACCAGACACCAACAGACCTGGGCCTCATACCTGCACAAGTCCAGCCTCCTGACACCGACAGACCCGGGCCTCATACCTGCACAGGTCCGGCCTCACCAGACACCCGACAGACCCAGGCCTCATACCTGAGCAAGGTTTGGCCTCCTCAGACACCAAAAGACCTGGGCCTCATACTTGAGCAAGGTCTGCCCTCTCCAGACACCGACAGACCTGGGCCTCATACCTGAACCAGCTCCAGCCTCACCAGACACCGACAGACCCAAGGCCTCATACCTGCACAGGTCCAGCCTCCTGAGATGCAACAGACCCGGGCCTCATACCTCCATAGGTCCAGCCTCCTCAGACACTGACAGACCCGGGCCTCATACCTGCACAGGGCCAGCCTCTTCAGATGCAACAGAACCAGGGCCTCATACCTGCACAGGGCCAGCCTCCTCAGACACTGACAGACCCGGGCTTCATACCTGCACAGGGCCAGCCTCTTCAGATGCAACAGACCCAGGGCCTCATACCTGCACAGGGCCAGACTCCTCAGACACCGAAAGACCTGGGCCTCATACCTGAGCAAGGTTTGCCCTCCCCAGACACCGACAGACCTGGGCCTCATACCTGAACCAGCTCCAGCCTCCTCAGACACTGACAGAACCTGGCCTCATACCTGCACAGAGCCAGCCTCTTCAGATGCAACAGACCCAGGGCCTCATACCGGCACAGGGCCAGCCTCCTCAGACACCGAAAGACCTGGGCCTCATACCTGAGCAAGGTTTGCCCTCCCCCAGACACCGACAGACCTGGGCCTCACACCTGAACCAGCTCCAGCCTCCTCAGACACCGACAGACCCGGGCCTCATACCTGCACAAGTCCAGCTTCCTCAGACACCAACAAACCCAGGCCTCATACTTGCACAGGTCCGGACACTGACAGACCCGGGCGTCATACCTGCACAGGGCCAGCCTCCTCAGATGCAACAGATCCAGGGCCTCATACCTGCACAGGGCCAGCCTCCTCAGACACTGACAGACCCAGGGCCTCGTGCCTGCACAGGGCCAGCCTCCTTAGACACCAACAGACCCAAGGCCTCATAGTGGAGCCAGGTCCGGCCTCCTCAGACACCAGCAGATCCAGTGCCAAGCCCACTGGACACTGACAAATCAGAATCCATACCTGTGTCTGGTCATGCCTCCTAGGACATCAACAGAACCAGGGACTCATACCTGTGTCCAGCCTCTGTAAACACTAACAGACCCAGCACCTTCTACCTGTGCCCATGCTTCCCTGAACAATGGAAAACCCAGCACCTCCTACCTGACTGTGGCCCCTGCTCCTCAGACCCAATGCCTCATACCTGGGTCTGGCCTTGCCTCTTCTGACAGGAGATCCAGTGCCTTGTACCTGAGCCCATCCCCGACACCCAGGCTGTACTGACAGACACAGCTCCTCCTACCTGTGCCAGCCCTGCTTCCAGGCACGCTGACAGACCCAGTAGCTCATACCTGGGCTTGACTGATATCTTCAGCCTCAGCCCAATACAGACCAAGACCTCCCATCCACACCGTGTCCTCCCATGCCACCCTGCAGATTCCACTCTGTACCATCGGAATCCTCAGAGCTCCAATCACATCTTTCTAACAACAATTTATGGAGTACCCATCAAGTTCCTAGCATAGGCAACGCCAACAATCCATGGGGGCGAAAGATATAAATGAAACAACCATGCCAATAAATGTGAAAATGAGATAAAAGTGCTTAGAAGACAGGAATACAATACTGAAACCAATAATAAAAGGACTCTGAAGGTGTTTCAGCCTGGATGTGAAGAATGGGCAAGTATTACTCAGGGAAGCACAGAGGGAAGAGGATTCCAGGAGCCAGAACAGCATACGCAAAGCTTCTGTAGCAAGAATAGCCTTTCTCAACAGTGAGAGAATTAAGCCCCACAGAAAATGCTTTGAATGACTTAGTTTATCCATACTCCCAAGGTTGGTCCAAGGCTAGCATCCTTCCAGATGCAAAAGAGGGATGCTAATTCATTATATCCAATGGCTGCCTTGGGGTATTAGGATTTAATTCTCTCCTGAAAGCCCACTGAGAAAGGCTGGGCAGGAAAACGGGTAGCACAATGTTGAAGATGAAGGAAGGAGTGATATAAACTGGTGGGCAGAAGCTGAGAGACAAGGACGGAGAACCAAGTCTGTAGGTGAGGTGAGAAGGGAAGCAGGAAACCGCACGGGGGCCCCAGTGGTCGTCCAGAGAGTGACATTACCCTGGATGGGGGTGGTGCGGACGCACAGCACTGACTCAGGAAGTTCAATTAAACAGGATGAACTGGAAGACTGAGAGGATCAAGAGTGAGAGGATCAGACGTTTCTGGCTTGGGTAATAAAGAGGAATATGATGGGGTTCTTTACTTAGAAAGGGTCTGGGGTTGGGGGAACCTGACCTGACAGTGTCAGTCCCACAGACCACGCTATGCCTGAGGAGGCTCTCAGATCTCACCCAATAGACTCACACCCAGAAACTGGACTCAACAGATGGCCAGGGCTCAGACTGACAGATTCCAGGCTGCTGACCTTGGCTGAGGGCAGGGTCTCAGACTTGACTTTTGGGAAGAGCCCAGCAAAGCCAGTATCTGACTTGAGCCTCTGAAACCTCAAGCTGCAGACACAGATCTCTAGAACTCACCTTTACCTGCAGTGAGTTCAGAACACACCTTAAAGATATGGCACTTCAGTCAGTTTTAAGTTCTGAGCCTCACTAGCCTCAGACCTCACCTTCTCCAACCAGGTATAATCCAATCTCTTTCCATACTTGGTTAGTTCAGACCCTGCCAACCAGACCCCAATGCGACAGACTACACCCCAGCCTGGTTACAGACCCCCTGGCCTCCGCAACATTGCCCATCACACTGGACCAGGGTACTAAGGACAGGTGGCTGACGGCTCAGCATATTCTGCCTCTCCTACCTGAACCCAAGGGCTCCACAGACCTCCCCAGGCAGACCTAAGTACACATACCTACAATCACTCGGCTTTCCCTTGATGACAGTCCACACTACCCACTTAAGTGTCCTGATCGATCCTACCGCTGAGGGTCCCACCTGTGTCTGAGTCACCTTCTCAGGCCTTACCAATCACACCAATTATGTATGTCTAGGCTAGATCTTGCCCCATTCATTTCATCTAACAAGTCCAGGGATGCCAACTTGTACCTGAACCCTGGGGGCAAAAACCCACCTAAGATCATGTTTATATACTTCTGCCCATGTGACCCTGATCCATGGACTCATTGACAAAGCCAGGCCCACACAGAAATCCTGGGCAATGGTACAATGGCTTCACCTGCGAGATTAACTCTGCCTACCTATGTCTGACTCCAGTACCTCATACCACAAGGTTATATACCTGTCAGAGACAGGCTCCAGACAGTTCAGCTCATGAACCAGGCTTCACATACCTGTCTGTGCCTAACTTTGACCCCTTACACCTCAACCAGCAGACCCAAGCCACCTCCTTGAGCCCAGCTCCAGACTCCTCACACCTTCCCAAGGAATCTCGCCAAGAGATCCGATGCTGTATCAGTCCCTGCTTAACCCGGGCATCAAAGTCTCAGCAGTGAGTCTCAGACCTCATCAGATGCAAACATCTCTGCATGTCTGTGCTCAGCAGGGGCCCCCTAAGAGCTGTGGTACTACCTACTTGAGATTAACCCCAGGCCTAATCTCTATGACCTGGGTCAGAATCATGCTCCAAGGATTTCACCTGCAAGACCCAAGCATACGTATGTCTGACCTCAAAGTCTTTGCTTGAGAGAGTCACCTCCACCTACTCATGTCCAACTAAGAGCCCCCAGATCACCTATGACCCCAGAGTTCCACCTACCTGCAGAAGACCCCAATGCCTGACCAGAAGCCACTCTACCAATCCAGGCTTAACCCTGCTCCTTCAGCCATCACCCAAAGACCAGGGGTATATACCTCTGCCTGAATCCAACACCTGAAAGGGTCATACCTACCTATCTGTGTTCAAGCCTGATCCTACCACTGAAGGTCCCACCTGTATCTGAGTCACCTTCTCAGGCCTTACTAGTCATACCAATTATATATTTCTGGGCTAGATCTTGCCCCTTTCATTTCATCTAACAAGTCCAGGCATGCCAACTTGTACCTGAACCCTGGGGGCAAAAACCCACCAAGATCATGTTTATATACCTCTGCCCATGTGACCCTGATCCTTAGGCCTTCTCAAGACTACACTTGGCAGACCAGCTTTGCCTTCCTGCCTCTGACCTGGGCTCCTCAGAACACACTTGCTGGGCCAGCTCTGCCTACCTGTACATGACCCTGGATCCTCCGATCATACCTCCTAGGGTACCAACTCTGCCTACATGTGCATGATCCTGGATCATCAGACCATAGGACCAGCTCTGCCTATATGTTTATGACCCTGGCTTCATGTGCAGTTCCCCATGGACTAGCTCTGCCTACCTGTACATAACCCTGGACCTTCAGACCATACCTGACAGACTTTACCCACCTGTATGTGACCCTGGCTCCTCATGCTGTGCCCTGTGAACCAGTTCTGCTTACCTGGGTTTAACTCTAAGTCCTCAGGTCATACTGACGACAATTCTGCCTACCTGAATGTGACCCTGTCTCCTCAGGCCATACTTAGTAGACCACCTCAGCCTACACGAGCATTGCCCTGGATCCAGTCTATACCTGGCAGATGAGCTCTGCCTACCTATACTTGACCCTGGGTCCTCAGATTGCACTTGGTAGACCAGTTCAGCTTACCTGTACTTGACCCTGGTTCATCAGACCACGTCTTACGGACCAGCTCTGCCTACCTGTACATAACCCTGAGTCCACACCTAGTGGGCCACCTCTACCTACCTGTACTTGACCCCTGGCTCCTTTTGCCATACCTACCAAACCAGATTTGCCTACCTGCCTCTGACCCAGGCTCCTCAGAACACATTTGCTGGGCCAGCTCTGCCTACCTGTACATGACCCTGGATTGTCAGACCATATCTAGGGCACCAGGATGTACGTGACCCTGGTTTCATGTGCTATACCTAACGGACCAGTCCTGCCTACCTGGATACAACCTGGACCTTCAGATGATACCTGACAGCCAAGCTTTGCCTACCTGTGCTTGACCCTGGCTGCTCAGACCATACATTATGAACCAGTTCCACCCACCTGGACACGACTCTGGCTCCTTGTGCCACCAAGTGGACCAGCTCTGCTTACCTGGGCTTAACCCTGGATCCTCAGACCATACCTAGCAGACCAGTTCTACCCACCTGACCACGAGCCTGGCTCCTCAGACAACATCTTATAGACTAGCTTTGCCTACCTGTACGTGATCCTGGGTTCTGAGGCTGTACCAAGCAGGCCAGCTCTATCTACCCATACTTGACCCTGGATCCTTGTGCAAACCAGCTCAGCTTACCTGCGAGTGACTCTATCTCCTCAGATCTTACCTAGTGGATTAGCTCTGCCTACCTGTGCTTGATTCTGGGTCCTCAGACCATACCTAGCAGAACAGTTCTGCCTACCTGTACATGACACCAGCTTCTTATGCTGTACCTAGCAGACCAGTTCTGCCTACCTGTACATGACACCAGCTTCTTATGCTGTACCTAGCAGAACAGCTTTGCCTACCTGCCTCTGACCCAGGCTCCTCAGACCATATCTAACCAGGCACCTCTGCCTACCTGTACACAACCATACCTGACAGACCAGTTCCGCCTACCTGTACAAGACCCCAAGTCCTTGTGCTGTACCTAGTGAACCAGCTCTGCTTACCTGTGCCCTTGACCCTGGCTCCTTATGATACACCGTGTGGGCCAACTCTGCCTACCTCTGCTTGAATCCTCAGACCATATCCAGCGGATAGTTCTGCCTACCTGTACATGACCCTGGATCCTTAGACTGTACTTGGCAGACCAGCTCTGCTTACCGGTACACAATTCTGGATTCTCAGACCATACCTGACAGACCAACTCTGCCTACCTGTGCTTGACCCTGGATCCTCAGACCATACCAAACAGACCAGGCTCTGCCTACCTGTATGTTCCTGGTTCCTCAGGCTGCACCGATTGGGCCACCGCTATCTCTCTACCTGTTCTCAACCCTGGCTCCTTGTGCTGCACCTGTGCTCACTCTTACCTGTGCTTGACTCTTAATCCTTGGACTATACTTAGTGGACGAGTTCTACCTACCTGTGCTTGGCCCTGGATCACTGGACCATACCTAACCATACCCTACCTGCCTACTTGTTCACGACCCTGGACCTTCAGACCATACCTAGACCACATCTACCTACCTGTTCTTGACCCTGGCTCTTTGTGCAAACCAGCTCTGCTTACCTGTGCACGACTCAATCTCCTCAGACCTTCTGCCTACCTGTGCTTGACTCCAGGTCCTGAGACCATACCAGTGGAACAGTTCTGCCTACCTGTACATGACCCTGGCTTCTTACAGTGTACCTAGCACAGGCTTTCCCTACCTGTGCTTGACTTCAGTCCCCAAACCATACTGAGCAGATAGCTCTGCCTACCTGCATGTGACCCTGGGTCCTCAAACTAAACCTACCCAGCCAGCTCCTCCTACCTGCACATGACCCTGGGTCCTCAGACCATACATTATGGACCAGCTCTGCCTACCTGTAGTTGACCCTGGGTCCTCAGATCATACCCAATGAACCAGTTCTGCCCACCTGTACATGACCCTGGCTCCTTGTACTGTACCTAGCAGACCAGCTCTACTTACCTGTGCTCAACTCTGAGTCCTCAGGCCATACCCAACAGAACAGTTCTGCCTACCTGTACATTCCCCTGGACCTTCAGTCCGTATCTGGCAAACTAGCCTGGCCTACCTGTATATGACCCGGATCCTCAGGCCATGCCCAGCAGACCAAATCTGTCTACTTGTTAGTGACTCTGGCACCTTATACACTGTACCTAGTGGACCAGCTGTGCTTACCTGTGCTTGACTCTGGTTCTTCTTGACATGTGACCAGTCAGTTTACCGACCTGAGATTGACCCTGGTTCCTGAGCCTGCAGCTGGACGACCTTGCCTCTACCTACCTGCGCATGACCTTGGGTCTTTCAGCTGCACATGGTGACCCACCTCTGGCCACCTGTGCTTACTCCTGGCTCCTGAGGCTGCTCCTGACAGGCTCGCTCTGCCCCAGTTCAGCTCGCCAGAGGGCATCTAAGACATTTGGTTCTTTCCTGGACTTACCTGTGACTTTTGAGATTTCACTGGACAGACCCAGTTTCTTGAACTTGTTCCACATACTTTACCTGACAAAATATCCTACTCACCTGTGCTTAACTCACCCTGTGAGACCCAAGAATAAAACCTGTCCCCTATGCAGACTCCATAGATCTTACCTGAGAAACTTCCACATACCCACATCTGGGCACAACTCATCATCATAAGACATGTGCCGAGAAGCAGTTCTACCTACCGATCTTGACCTTAACTGGGAGATCCAGCTCTATTCATCTGGGCCCAATCCCAGCTCCTGAGATCTCACCTAAGACACCTCCCTCTATCTACTTGTCTTTACTTTATATTCTCAGAGATCATCTAAGAAATCCAGTTCTTTCTAGATAAGCCTAACTCTGGTTCCTGAGGCCTCACTTGACAGATCTCCTGACCTCAACTATGGGACAGAATTTAATTAACCCAAACATGGCTTTTCAGCCTACTTCCAGCTTGCCTCTGGCTTACAGACTTAACCTGAAAAACTCAGTTCTATCTACCTGCACTGAACGTCAGCTCCTCAGATTCAGAGTACAAACCAGGGACTAACCTCAACAACTCAGACCTCACCTGTTCGGGAACCAGGAGTACAAACCTGTCTTTGGCCTCAACTCCTCCAACCTTACGTGATATACCTGCTCTGCACACCTGAGACAGACACAGAATTCTTGAACCTTCCAGATGGATGGACGCAGTGCTCCATCTCTTTGCTCGACTCCAGTTTTTCAATCTTTTCCCAGGGGTCCCTGGGCCATTGCCCTGAGCGTCACCAGAACTGTTCGGACAACAACTGAGAACTCAGTTCTGACCTGGACCCAATCGTGGATTTCTAAGCCCACGTGTCAGACTCAGCTCTGTCTCTAACTATCTCTGGCTCCAGTGTCCTTATCTGACCAACCCACTTCTGTCCAGATGTTGTCTAATCTCAGTTCCTCAGGTCTCCCCAAGACACCAAGTTATACACACCTCGTCTGATTCCAGCTTCTGAGACCTCAAACAGATGTAGCTTTACAGATGACCCCTAGCAGACCCCGCTGTACAAACCTAACCTGAACAGACTTTTCCTGGAGACCTGACAGATTCCTGGCTACTTGCCGTGGCCTGAGGGAAACTTGGTGAGAGCCCACTGGTGCCAAACAGGGTCTGAGTGGCTTGTCCCTCTGGCACTTCTGGAGACCTCTGTCTATCGTTAGCCTCTCACACCACATCTTAAGTGACGCAGCTCGTCAGCAGTTCACCTGTCTTCACCTGCCTCAACTCCCCAGTCCTTACCTTTGATAACCAGGTACATTCCTATCACTCCCTCATCTGCGCACCTCAAACCCTACCCAAGTCAGACCCCAGTGCCACTGACACCTCCTGGGCTGGTCATGGGACCCCAGGGGGCTCGACAACACCCTGAGCTCCACCTAGCTCACTGGATCAGGATGCTGAGAACTCGGAGGCTGACCTGTCTCGGGGGACTTTCCCATGTTTGTCTCATCTGAGTTCTAACAGCCTAGCTTGAGTGATCAGCCATCCAGTACCTGAGGCTCACTCTTCAGAGCCAGTCAGAGAGATCCCACTGTATACACCCATCCTGAACTCACAGATTCAGGTCTAAGTACCTGTCCATAATTTTGGCTCCTCAAACACCACTAAACAGAATAAACATCTGAATTCTTCCAGAATCTCCTCTGTACCTTTACCCATCCTGGGGCTGCCTCTTCAGACATCACCTGGACCTGTCCTGGCTCCTATTCAGACATCACCTGGCCTGGCTCCTCTTCAGACATCAATAGCCAAAATGAGCTCCCCAATATGTGCTGACTCTGGCTGAGCCCTGACAGACCCCCAGTTTACCACCTCACCTCTGCCTAAGCCCAACACACAAGGATGTCCCATGGACCCTGAACCGTGGCTGCGTCCCTGGACACAGATGAGCAGGCCTCACCACTTACACATGCCCATGCCTGACTGGACTCCTAACCTTACCTCACGGCCAGCACAATATCCCTGTATCTATTCTGATGATTCTCTCTCACCTGAGAGACTCTAGGTCCAGAAACTTCACCTGTCCCTGGCTCCTCAGATGTCACCTTCTCAATGCAGCAGTATACAAGCAGGTCCCTCCAGGTATGTCTGGCCTGGCCCCAGAGGCCTCCACTGTGCCCACTCCAGGCACTTGGACCTCACTAGCCAGTCCCAGCTCCATGTTCCTGTGTTCCTAGGCCTTACCTGGGAGACCCAGGTCTGTTTAGGCCACACTTCAACTCATTTCTTCAGACTGGGTGGTTACAGGCAGTGAAAACCCAGGCTGGGACACAGCCCCGCTCTGCCGGGCTCCTTGGCTCATGGGCGCCCCCCGCACAGCCCTGACCTCCGCCTGCTCAAGCCTGAGGCCCCAGGGAGGAGGATGGCGCCCCCCTCCGGTATCAGGCATGCATGCATTTGTTAGCAGCGGCAGTCTCTCTCGACCGGGGCTCCTCATCTGAGCCATGCGACGCAGACAAGGATCTGAGTGACTCTTCTCAATTCTTCCAAGGATGGTACATAACTAGTCCCATTCTGGAAAGAAGTTAACTCATTACACACAAGAGACGCCTTAGGGCACGAAGGCTAAATTCTCTCCCAGACTCCAAGACCTTCACAGTTTTCAAAGGAGGTTACATCTTCGGATGCTGCCGCTCAGCAGAGAGCTTACGTTATAAAGGCTTGGAATCAGCCCCAAGGGGAAATCCCTCGATTAGAGGATGCTATCTTAGGTACATCTGCCAAGGTCATGTGTTAGAGCCACACCCACTGCACCCACACCACTCGCTGCACTGCATCCCTGCATCCCAAGCCAGCCTGTGTTCTGCGGCCAGAGCCTTTCCCACACCATGCTGGACTCAGGCCAGCCACAGGGACAACTCCGGCTCGCTGCTTGGCACCCACGGTGGCTTTAGCAGAGATGAGCCTGTGGGACCACCGTGGATAGATTGGCCCACAGCTCTGCCCCTCAGCAGTGCTGGCTCTGCAAGCTGCCCAGCAGGGCCCCACCCAGCCCCAGGCCTGACACCTTCTCTCTGCCACCTCCAGCTGCCCCTGCAGCTCCTTTCCAGGCCTGCCCAGTCACACTCCTGCCTTGCCCTGCCCCTTGGCCTTTACAGATTGCGGCTGTGGTTCAGAGAAAGGTCATCACTGAGAATAACTCACAACCTCAGCTCACCGAGGGGGATGGGGGTGGCTCGGTTACCCCACTGTGGGTGCTACTGCAGGCACCCAGGAGGGTGTCACCCTGGCTCTGAAAGCCCCCTCGGTGGGAGGGGGGCCATATCCTGACTGAGCGAAGCTGCTCCTGCTCCCTGAGGACCTCCTGGCCTGTCCCAAAGCCAGGCATACAGCAGGTGCTCAATAAACGTTGACCTGACTCCATGGGCCCCTCATCTGTGGCTTGACTTAGCAAAGGACATAATTCACCCACCACAGGCAAGCGCCATTACTTACATCCCAGAACTCGAACATGTTTTGAGGATCAATTCCAAACTCCTTCACTTTGGCCTAAGAAGGGCAACAGGAGAGAGAAGGAAGAAGCTGGGATTAGCTGCACAAGAACCTGCAGGCATGAGGTGTCATGCTGTCCAAGCTTCAGGAGCAACACACCTTCCACAGAGCCCTCACTGGGGCGGGGCTAGAGCTGCTTGTGAACCCAGGGCAGCACCAGGAGACGCCCACCCCAGAGTCAGATGTCTGGACAGCTCACACCCAGCACATCGGTGGCCTGGTACTGGCCAACCCCTCCTGCTGAAAGGGAGCTGTACACTCACTGCAAGGACCTCCCCCACACTGCCCTGGAAGAGCCACCACTCACACCCAATCCCTGGGACATCTGGGAAACCGGGCCCCGGGCTGGAACCCGAGCACAGGCAGGGGACACCTCCCAGGCCAGGAAACAGACAACCTGGACACATGCCCAGCCCTTCTGATGCTGGGAAGGTGACTGAACCCCAGAAAGCCTTCAGGGGATGACCAATCTTATTCTGTCATCTACACAGACAGGGTCAACAGCCCCCTCCCTAGAGCCCACAGGAGACGCCCTACTGACCAGCTCTACCTGCAGGAAGTGGACAGCTGTGCTGTGGTTGGCCAGCCCTAAGATGTCCTTCTGTCTCCTCTCATAGGCAGGTCAGCACTGGAGGCATGGGTGGGGGTGGCATGGAAGGAGTGGGAGTCCAGAGAACCTGGGTGTGCTTCCAGCTCAGACCGCCCAACACAAGGCCCACCACACAGCCAGCCGTTCAACCAGGTTTGCCTTCCTTTTGATTCCCAGAGCAGAGCCCCAACTCCCACAGGCCTGCCCTCAACCCTACCTTGCACAACCTGGGCCCAGGAGGAGCTGGCACATGGGTAACCACGTTCTAATCTTTACATCACTGACTCGTATAATCACTGCGCAAACTCACATCCCTTCAATGGGTTTAACTAACATCCTTATGTGAGAAATAAGCCTGGCATGCTGCAGTCCATGGGGTCCCAAGAGTTGGACATGACGTGGCGACTGAACCTCCACCACCCCACCCGTACCTGGCACATCTCGTCTGGGGGAGGCCAGTGGCAGAGACCAAGGAGGTCACACGTGTGGAATGCTGTGGTTATCAGTCAGGCCCCGGGAAACGGGTGGGGTTAATGCGATCCCACTGACTGCAAGCCCCTCATGGAGCAGCAGCAGTTCGTCTGCCTTGCAGAAGTGGCAAGTATGGCTTGCAACTCACATCCCCCGTAGGCAACCAATCTGTCTTGGCTGAGCCAAGATCCCTGATGCTGTCAACACACGTCAGCTCATTTACTTGGAAAGGCTATGACCCTGACTTGGCCGGGGACCCAACCCAGGGTAGTGGTACAGGAACCCCTGTGGGCACTTACAGTGTTGGTAGACAGAGCAACAAAGTGTTTCGCGACTGCAGAAGGCTGCAAGAGATAAGCCAAGTTAGACCACACTCACCCTAGGGACTGCCCCCAGGGACAGTGACCCTCCTGCCTTTGGAAAAACCCAGGCCCTGGGTGGGGCCCACCAGCCCCAGTCCTCAGTTCTGAGGCTGCTGGAGGAGGCCCAAATCAAGGCAGAATAGGCAGAGGGGTCAGAGGCTGGCTGGCCCATCCTACCTCACGGGCACACGAGGCCCAGGGTGCTTCCCCTGTAAACTTGGCAGGGTCAGGGGTAGAGAGGCTCCACTGGGCCAGTAGCCTTAAGCAAAGGGCCCTCAGCAGTTAGAGCAGGGTCTGCACCTTGGGCTTGTCTGGGCTGGCAAAGCCAAGTATCTTAACCAGAAAGGCTGCCTTCTGCTGCCAACTTCAGGGGAAACAGGGCCACAGGGCTGGGCAGACCCACTCTGTCCCTCCCGGCCTGCCCACTGCCCATGAGGACTCACATCCTTGGCCGACAGGGAGAAACCACTCCTTCGCTGTCTCTGCGTTCGTGATGGTCTCCTGGGTGGTGAAGGTCTGCAGGCAGAGAGTACAGCAGTTGGTCCCCAGCTGATACGGCCCTGAGCCAGAGCTCAGCGGCAGAGACCACATGGATGCCCAGTTATCACACGGAGCAGTGCGTGCGAGTCAGTGAGTGGCTCCGCATCACCTCCACCCACATGTCCTCAAAGCCCCGATCGGTGTGTGTCTGGGACAGAGGCCTGGAAGCACCAGTGTCATTCTGTGATTCCAGAACTTCACAGAGGAACCACAGGTCAAAGGTTAGAACGTCAGCCAGGAGAGCTGCTGTGGCCTGGGGCTCCTTCAGCCCAGACTTGGCTATATCTCAAAACCCAGATGGAATTACTCTTAATATTTAATGTGCACGGATATGAGTAAACAGGGCATAAATGATAAAAAAGCAAAATGCTTACGTTATCTGGGCCTGGCTCTGGGATGAGAAAGGAGCAGACGTTAGGGACAAATCTCTGAGAGATAGGAATGGTCCTGGGCTAAGCAGAGATTCAGCCAAGTGAGTGGGTGTGGCCTCAGATGGAGGCACACGTGGACCAGTGTGGGCTTTCACTGGGTGAATTGCTGGCCACCAGATAAGGAACAGTCTGAGGGCAACTGTGCCCACCCAAGCCACAGAGCACAGCTCATTCAGAGCAGGCGGGAGGGTCCAGTGTGCAGGGCGGCAAAGCACCCATTACCCCTGACCCCTGCTCCCACCCCAGCGTACACAGGGCTGGGAGACAGACCAGGGCTGGAGCCCATACCTTGGAGGCAATGATAAAGAGAGAGGACTCAGGGTTCAGGGTGGCCAGCGTTTTGGCAATGTGAGTCCCGTCAATGTTGGAGACAAACCAGACCCGGGGACCTTCTGAAGAGTAGGGCTTGAGGGCTTCAGTCACCATGAGGGGTCCCTGTGGGGAGATGGAGGATCAGAAAACAAGATTCCACAACTGGTGAGAACAGCCAGGTCCCATCTCTGGGGAAACCAAGGCCGGATGGGACCCCCTCCTCTATCCCAAGGCAGCCCTCTCCTTACCAGGTCAGAGCCGCCAATGCCAATGTTGATAACATCCGTGATGGCCTTCCCCGAGTACCCTTTCCATTCACCACTCCGGACACGCTGGCACAGAGGAGGGAGATGTCATCAGCCCAAACCCTCAAGCATAAACCGCTGTTCAAAAGCATCATTACTTCTGTATCCTTACACCTTAGTTCCAACTTCCAGGCCCTCAGAGAGGCCTACTGAGACCACAGTGTCAGATTCCTGCCACATTCAGGCAAGGACTAGACCCTCATCATCAACTAGACCCTCGCCCATCACGAGTAAGGGTAGGAGGGAGGGGTGATATCCCCATCTCATAACCAGCAACATTATCAGAATTTGCAAAAGAAGAATGAACTTCCAGCAGAACCTAACATGACAGAGGCCAAGAGATGTGAAATGCCAACTACTGTGGCCAGTCTGTGCCAGGGATAGAACAACAGACATGCAGCCAGCCTCCACGTGCTCCTACGGAGTCCAGCCTCCTCAACCACACACTCTAGAGGTTGTGAGTGCAGAGTGAGCCCTACAGAGGTGTGGGTGTAGTGAGCCCCCCGTGCTGTATGGGGCTGTGAAAGTGAAAAGTGAAAGTGAAGTCGCTCAGTCGTGTCCGGCTCTTTGCAACCTCATGGACTGTAGCCTACCAGGTTCCACCGTCCATGGGATTTTCCAGGCAAGAGTACTGGAGTGGGGTGCCATTGCCTTCTCCAGTATAGGGCTGTGAACCCACGAGAGTGATGGAGCAGGACTTCAGAAGCCAGGTCATGAGAGACCATGCAGCTTCTGCCTCGCGCTCTTAGATCACTCACTTTGGGGAAACCACGTACATTACAAGAAGACTTGGTTGTGTGAAGAAGCCACTGTGGTGAGGAATGGCAGCCTTCTTCCAACAGCCAGTGCCAACTCACCGCCCGCAAGCAGGAACGACCTTGGAAGAGAATCCTCCAGAACCCTTCAGATACAGCCCTGGCCAACATCTTGAGTACAACCCTCAAGAGACCACCCCCCCCCCGCCCCCGCACCGACCCCACCCTGCAAACCAAGACCAACCAGTTGAGCTTGAATCTCTGACCCATAGACACTGTGTATGTGTGTGTGCGTGCTAAGTTACTTCACTCATGTGAGACTCTGTGCAACCCCTATGGACTGTAGCCCACCAGGCTCCTCTGCCCATGGGATTCTCTAGGCAAGAATACTGGAATGGGTTGCCGTGCCCTCCTCCAGGGCATCTTCTCAACCTAGAGATCCAACCCATGGCTCTTATTTCTCCTACCCTGGCAGGTGGGTTCTTTACCACTAGCACCACCTGGGAAGCCTCCATAGAAACTTCAAGATGGTAAATATTTACTGCTATTTTAAATCAAGTTTTGGTGCAATCTGTTATATAATAAATAACTAGTGCAGATTTTGGCACTAGAAGTAGGGTATTACCATAAAAGAAATTTAGAAATATGGGTAAAAGCTAAAAGAGCCCTCAGGAGAGTTAATAAAAGCCTGGAAGAGACTGTTAGCAGAGGTGTAAAGGTCCTCGAGAGGGTGGCTGATGTAGATTTAAAGAAACAGGAGGAAAACATTATTGGGAATTGCAAGAAAGAAAATCCTTGTTATACAGTGAAAGAAAATTTAATAACACTGTTGCCTGCATTAATCGGGGGAGGGTGAAGTAGGGCTCCTCTGGTAGTCCAGTAGTTAAGAATCTGCCTGCCAATGCAGGGGACCCTGGGTTCAGTCCTTGGTCAGGGAGGATTCCACACTCCGCAAGGTAACAAAACCTGTGTGCCACAACTACTAAGCCCAAGCACCTAGAGCCCATGCTCCACAGGACAGCCTCCCCCACTGCAACCAGAGAAAACTCACATGTAGTCTAAGGACCCAGTGCAGCCAAAAATCCACATCCATCTTTAATTTCGGAATCAACTACTGCCTGGAGAGGCTGGGAATTTTCAAATCCTACAGTTCCTGGCTTCTGTTTAAAAGTTCTATATTAAGTTTATTTCTCTCTGCTTGCATTTTACTGTAAGCAGTAAGAAGCCAGGCAATTTGTAACAGCCTGAAAACTCTGTAGCTAGGTCATCCAAATCTAACAGATACATCTTTTACTTTCCCCGCTTAAAAACTTTATTTTTGGCCGCTGCTGCTGCTGCTGCTAAGTCGCTTCAGTCATGTCCGACTCTGTGCAACCCCACAGACAGCGGCCCACCAGGCTCCCCCGTCCCTGGGATTCTCCAGGCAAGAACACTGGAGTGGGTTGCCATTTACTTGTCCATTGCATGAAAGTGAAGTTGCAGTTGCCATCCCCACGGATTGTAGCCTACCAGGCTCCTCCGCCCATGGGATTTTCCAGGCAAGAGTACTGCAATGGGTTTTTGCCAAGATCACTGGAGTAATTTCACATGCCATTTTCTCCTCCAGGGGATCTTCCTGACCCAGGATCGAACCCACATCTTCTGCACTGGCAAATGAATTCTTTACCACTGAGCCAACAGGAAGCCCATACCTTACTTCATGCATTTCAACCTTACTTTCATACTTTCTTCCCAAAGCAGCTGCTTTCCATACATCCACGCTGGGATGAAATGGAGCTTAAAGCTCCATGCTGAATAATCATCACGAAACTAACTACATGGTATGTCTAAGTAAACTACAGATATACTTTTCAAGAATGCTTTTGGAGACAAGAACACTGATCAAAAGCCCCTAGGAGTATAAAACTATACTAACAAGCTTACGAAATAACACTGTGGAGTTATTTTTTTCACTCATAGAACTTTCATGGTCTTTTTCCCTTTAAACTTTTTCTTTATTATAGTGAAACAATGTTAGATTTCAGAAAGGAATAGAAATACTTATGGATCTACTAATATCTATACATTACATTTTTTTTAAGCTATCTGTAAAAGATACTACTATATTCACCTTTCAGAGGTTTCTAAAAAGTATGAAAACCGCCAGAGTGTAACCATGCAAATATTCTATATAATGAGGACACTCAAGTAGCCTGTGGAGAGGTTCACAGGGTGAGGAACTAAAGCCTCCCAGAAGTCAGCACTAACTGCTGGTGAAACATCTTGGGAGAAGATCTTCCAGCCCCCATCAAGCCCTCAGATGAATGTGACCTTGGGCCAACACCTTAACTAAACCTTGTAAGACCAGAGCCAGAACCAATCAACCGAAATGTTGACTGTTGTTTTCAACTGCTAAATTCTTGAGTAATCTGTTACACACTGATAGGAAACTAATACACATGGCTTCCCCAAAACCAGTAAGACCCAGTAACTTTATTTCTTTTAGATAATAATCAACTGCCATGAACACTTTTCCATCAATACAGAAAGAAAAATAAATTACTCAGCTTTTCAACCCTCAATCTCATCATCAGTTTTAATACAGCATTCGCGAAGGGAAACTTTGTATATCTTTACTAGAACCACACATACCCTTTATTTGACCAGATGGTGTCTAACGAAACCCACCAGTTCTGCAACTTCCCCTTTTGACTTCACAATATATCCTGAACAGAAGAGCAGGTCAAAGCAGCTGCAGGTCCCTAATTCCTAATGGTGCCCAGGACTACAGTGTGTGAACACACACTGATTTTACTGGTCAGTCCTCTAATAAGGGCAGGCTGTTTTCAGGTTTTGCCGTGACAATCAAGGTCACAGAGAACATTCTCACCCAATCTTGGTGAACTTTTGCGAGCACAGCCCTGGGGAGTGTTCCTCACCAGGGAAATGCTGCTATTCAGCAGCTTTTTGTACTATAAATACTCATCAGTCTGAGTCAGGTACTCCAGCAGCCAGCTGTAAGGGAGGGTTCTCCTGGAAACAGCTTCCCAGACAACCAGTGCCACACACCCTCCAGCTGGCATGCCTCTGCACACCAAGGCTGACCAAACAAAGCAGCATGCTCCACACAGAGCATATCAGTTCCTACACTCACACCTGACAGCCGGAAACACTCTTCGTTGTTGTTGTTCAGTCACTAAGTGGTGTCCCATTCTGCGACCCCACACACTGCAGCACGCCAGGCTCCTCTGTCCTCCACTATCTCCGGGAGTTTGCTCAGATTCGCGTCCATTGAGTTGGTGATGCTATCGCGCCATCGCATCCTCTGCCGCCTCCTTCTCCTCTTGCCTTCACCATGACCCGGCTGACTTGGGTGGCCCTGCATGGCATGGCTCATAGCTTCACTGAGTTACAAAAGCCTCTTGACTCGACAAGGCTGTGATCCACGAAAGGGGGAAATGCCCTCTCCTCCACCCAAAGCCCATCACCAGCACCAACCACTGCGAAGGGACATTCTAGAATTCAGATTCCAGTCAGGATCCCAAGCCTTCCTCACCGTGTGAAGTCCTACTTTGGCTGCCTTTGCCCCTAGGATGGATGCCCAGATCGCCTCCCACTATTTCAGTCAGAAGATGGCTCTCACCCAAAGTGACCAGACTTTGACCAGCCTCACATGGTGGACACTGTTCCCAGGGAAGAGCTGACCCAAGCTTAGATTATCACTCCCAGAGCATGCATCATCCACACACACAGACATGCACAGGCCCACCCAAACAGTCCAGCCCACAGATACCACCCCTGCACTATAGGCTTGAGGACATTACAAATTCTTGCAGCACCACCCCTGGTGTAGACATTGAGGCAACGGCAATATATGTGGGGAACTCTCCAGCAGGTCTCTGAGGCAACCCCAACACCCACAGAGGAGGAGGCACAGCTACGTGCATTAATGCTGAAGCAGGGACAAGCTGCATGAGTGTGTACATGTGTGGGTGTGTGTGCTTCAAAGAAGAGACAACAGGCTAGTACATGCACAGGAAACTTCTGCAAGATTTAACAGTAAATAAAGACTGCCTCTGGAAATCTGGCAAGAGTGTGGTCAAGAAAATCCTCAGTTTTAAATTTTATCTAGTTCTAGACCAGGAAATAAGGATCCATGACTTAAAAAGTTACAAAAAGCAAGTCTCTCCCTGACTGTTCCACCCTCCAGAGGCCTCACTTTTCTTTTCAGATCTCTGTCCTGGCCCGATTGTCACCATGAGCCCACAGGTGTTACAGTTCAAGGAGGAGGTTGCTCCACAGCTGCTAGCAGGAGTGTCCTCAAGAACAGGGTTGGGGGAATCTGTGCCTTAGCAGAGCCCCCATGGCCAGCAATCACACACACCGCCCCCACCTCAGGTTACTGAGAGCTGGGGTCCTCTCCAAGGAGAGTGGAAGGGCAGCCCATTGGGACCCCTAGATTCCCAAATACAAGCACACACATGGCTAGCAGGAAGTCCAGCCCATACCTGGCAGAAAGACTTTATCTTCTCCAGGACTCTGTTGACCTCTGGCATCACATCCTTACCATCCACCAAAATGGGTGCGTTTGACCGGTTCCGAAGGGCCACGTGCAGCACAGCCCGATCCTGGGGGTGAGAGTCAGTGTGTGAAGGCCCTCGCCCCAGTGCAGCCACACACCCAGCTGCACCCAATGGACATTCAGGCCCTAAGGTCTGTTCTCTCACACAGAGAACCCACTGTGTGTTCACGGAAGTAGGGACCACCCCCAGGATCCGGGGGAGGAAGGAAGCAAGGCAAGTGCCCTTGCTTTATGTGCTGCAGATAGTCACAAGGAGAGAGAGACCAGGATGGGCCTAGGACAGGCCCCAATGACCCCCGGATGTTCAGGGCAGGAAAAGTCAAGGAAAGCTGAATGGAGTGAGCAAAGGCAGACTCGTGGCAACACAGGCCAGAGACAAGCTACAGAGGACCAACACTCATGACGCCCAGTCTCATCTTCCTGGTGGAAAGTTCATGGTGCTTGTTGGCACCTTTTGAAGTGTCCTGGCCCCTTGGAAGTGGAGCAAAGCAGGCAACTGAACCTTCCCTCACCAAGTGTTTCATCATACCCACCACCGGAAACCAAAACAGATCCCAAGTCTGTGATAGGCGCCAGACAGCTGGCCTTATCAAGTGAGAACAACAGTCCCATCGAGCTTCGGGCAGCAGAGGCCTTGAAAGAAACACATCTGAGACTCTGGAGGGACAGGAAGGGATGATCATAGGACTCCAGCCCAGGGAGTAGCTTGCTAAGGTGGAGGGCTTCATGCCACACCATCCTCACCCTGTCCAACTTCACCTCTGAGCCATGTTCTGTAGGCAATGAAATGACCCCTCCAGGAAGCCCTCCTTGATTGCAGCCTCCCTCAGACTGCCCAGCAGTGAAAGACAGGACGTGTTTGCATCCTGAATCTGCCACTTAGAGAATGACATAAGTGACTTGATTTCTGAGTTTCAAGTTCCCCATGTGTAAAAGGAGACTAGTAACATTATGAGGATGACGCTTTGCGTGCTCAGTGATTCTTAGGCCTCCAAGGCTTTCACAGCAATTCGGGAACAGGGTGACCCAGACCTGGCTCTGCTATAGCTTCCTGTTGACTCCTCCCACTGAGATTGATTTTGACAGGAGTTTGCTTTTCACTAATAAAACTTGCAGCAAGAACAGATCAGAGTTAATTTCTCTGACCACGTCTTGAGAAGCCCTCTCCCTGCAGACTTGAAAGCTGCTGTCCCCAGGCAGTCATAGACACTGGAAGCCATCCACGCACACCAGCCCTAGACTGCAGGCTTGGGGAAGACACACCATGGGGTGTGTCTTGGGGTGTGTTGGGCCCTGCAACTTGCTTGAGGAAACAGCCCTTCAGGTCCCTCGTTAAGCAAAAGCATTGCCTAAGAGGAGGAGTATGACACAAGGCGATGCTGCTAACAAACGCACCCCAAAGGGAACCAAGAGACTGTGGAGGGCGTGCAGAGCCTGCTGTCCACTGGCCAGCTCACCTCAGTGAAGTTGATCTTCTCACCGGTAAACATGCGCTCCCGGGCGGCCTCCACACCCCTGGACTTAGCCTGAGAAGAGAAGACACTGAGACCTGGTGCCACCCACAACGGTCAAGAGTCCAAGCCCCCAAGCACAAGGCTTGGTGCAGATCCCCAGTGGGAATGACGGCTGGCTGCAGCCTGGCACCCTCCCCCATTGCCTGGGAAGGGTCTGCTCAGACATCCTGGCACTGGGTCCCCTGGGCTGCCGGTCAGAACCTGAGCCAGGGGCAGGGGCACAGAGGCAGTGACTGAGATCCACTAAGACAAGGAAGTAAAGATGCTCAGGAATCTGGGGGTGCCAGGAGCCCTGCTCGCCTGCACATCATGGGTCACCGGTCAAGCCTTCCGAAGCAGAACATTACCAGGTCCACCAGCATCTGCATCACAGTCTCCGTCACCAGGTTCTTGGAGTAGTCCACCAGAATATGCCCATGGTTGGTGTTGAGGTTCAAGCTGCAGAAAGATAGCAGAAGCTGCCCACCACACCTCAGACTGCTCCCTGACAAGATGCTTCCAGAAAAAACATCCTCCCCGTGCCAAATCCAAACAAGCCGCAGCTGGCCAGCACAGTGGTGTCCTCTGTCAGCTGCCCGCCCACCCGGCTGCAGCAGGAGCAGCAGAGCGCAAGCTGCAGACACTGGGTGAGGGGCCCTTGCTCCGCTAAAACTGAGCTGGGGGATGGGAAGACAGAGTTGGGAGCGCTGCCACCGCCTTGGCCAGGGAGTGACCATTCTGGCCCAGGGCTCCTGAGACCCAACCTACTCAGGGAAGGCCCCGGAGGACAGGGCTGGCCATCGGGGACCTCAAATCTGGCGCCACACATCTCCCCTGCCCAATACCTGCACCAATGGGTTCGCCATTCCCAACCCCCAAGATTTCCTCTTTTACCCCTGTTCACGAGTCTCCGGATCTAGCCTCCAGGCCAGGAACCACAGACCCACCTCTCCCGCGTTCCACCGCGGCTCCCCGCAAATCCCACGGGCCTGTCCCACCCTGACCACACCCTGCGGATTGTCCGTTCTAAGCCAGGACCGCATGAAGTGGGGAGCAGCCCTTCCGCGCCTGCTGCGTCAGCGAGGGCCCTTGCTCACAACCGCGGAAGGATGGGCTGCTTCAGCCGGCCGGGACTGGTGGGCGGGTAGGGGAGGGAAGAGAAATGTCCCTCTGGAAGGGAAGCGCGGGGGCGGAAAGGACTCCTCCAGACGAAGCTGCCGGGGCCCCGAGACCTCCAGCGAGCACCCGGAAACCTGCTTCAAGGAGGCGTCAAGGACGAAGTGCGGCCTGGACCCAGACCCGGATCCACGGCCGACCCCCACCCCGGGGACCGCCGCCCCGCCCTCCGGGCCCCGGCCCTGCACCGCACGGCCCCGCGAGCCGCCTCCCGGTGCGGCACGTCCGCGCCCCGTTCCCGTCCGCGCACGCACCTGAAGCGGTTAAAGCGGTCCCTGTCCCCTTCGAAAAGGCGGCGCAAGTTGAGGTCAGAGCCATGCTGCTCGTACCACGTCTTCAGCTTCTTGAACTGCGGGTTCTGGGTGAGCGCGGCCATGGCGTGAGTTGTTGGGAACACGGACCCGGGCGAGCGCCGACGAGGAAGCGTGGAGAGCGGCGCACGACAGGCGGAGAGCCCGCGAGCGCAGCGAGCTTTATGGCGCAGGCGCCCGGCCCCGCCCCGCCCCTGGCGCAACCAAGCCCACAGCCAGCCGAGGCTCCAGGACCTCAGCTCTTCTCTCCTTGCTAACTGACAGTCACTTGGCCTGCTGCTACTCTACCAGCCTTTGCCTGGAATTGATTGGGGAACAGAGGCCGAGCTCCTGCCTGCTTCCTTAGTTCATTCGTTCATTCATTCATTCACTTAACACAACTCCCTCCAACACCTGTGTTACAGGTAGTATTCCAGGTGCTCGGGATGCTTAGGTGACAAGTAAAATATATAGCTTATCAGATGCTGGTAAGAGCTACTGAGAAAAGGAAAACTGAAAAGGGTGCTGGAGATAGAAGATGCAATTCTGAATAGAATGGTCAAGGCAAAACTCACTAAGGAGGTGACATTTGAGCAAAAGACTGAAGGTGAGAAAGCAAGCCACTTGGATATCTGAGGGAGAAGTGTGCAGGCAAAGGGAAAAGCAGCTGCAAAATTCCTGAGGAAAGCACGCTGATATTTTAGCAACAGCAAAAGGCGAGTGTGGCTGGAGCGGAGTGAATGAGAGGAGAGTGAAAGACGATGAGGTCAGAGAGGGAAGGAAAGCAAGAAGTCATTGTGAGAACTTTGAGTTTTATTCCCACAGAGATGGGAAACCATTGAAAAGTTTGAACAAAGAGGGTGGGGGCATCATCTGACATGTTTACCAAAGGATCAGACCAACAATTCAATAGGCATGAAAGTAAGGACAACAGATAGGATGCTACAACAAGAATGCAGACCAGGAATGAAGGTGTCAAGGTAGGAGTTGGGCCTGGTGATCTATATATATGAGTGAAGAATTAAGAGAAAGAAAAAGAACAGTCAATGATAACATCTGGTTTTTTAGCCAAATTCCTGGAAAAATGGAATTGCCATTGCATCTTGGAGAAATGCCAGTTTTATGGGGAAGATCATTACCTTATTTTTGGCAAGTTTTCAAAACCTATTAGACATCTAAGTGGAGGTGTTGAGTTGGGTGTTCATGTCTGGAGTATGAGGAGGGATGGTTCATGCAAGAGGAAAAACTTGGGAGTCATGAGTGAATAGATAGCATTTGAAGTCATGAGCCTAGAGGAGAGTGTGGGTAAGACAGAGGAAATGTAGTCAGAGAGAAGAGGCCCAAGGACCGTGCACTCAAATTGAGCTTCTCCAACACTCAGTTCCCCCAGAAATGCCATCCATCCAGGAGTGTGCCCTGTCCTGCTGCAGTCCTAGGCTTAGATCTTCCTCTGACCTACCTCCCAGTACCATGCTGTCCCTGCCACTTCTGGCCTTTCTTTGTCTGCCCAGAATTATTTGAGTTCCTAAAGATAAGGAAGAGAGAGGGGTCAGAGACTGAAGAGATGGTCACAGGACTTTGCAAGGAACAGCCCTGCCACATGGCCCTTATTTGTCCAAAGAGTTTTGGGTCATCTGTCAACTCTGAGGTTTAAATGGGCTTCCCATATCTAGCAGAACCCTGACAGTGCTGAACAGCATCTGTTCCACTAGTTTCTGAGAAACCCTCCAATCAGAGTTCCCATCCAAGCAGCTATCTGCACAGAACAACACTCTCAACCCTCAACCCTGTGTTTCAGAACAGAACTCCATCCAACAGGAAGGCCCAGTAGCTATTACCTATATCATCCACTTGCTCTATGATTCCTTTGATGACTCTAGACAGTAGGAGCCACGCCTCCCTTTTTCTCAAGCAGGCTCTTTTCAGTGATCACAGGAGACGGCTGTTTATCTGCTGTCTTGATCCAAAGCCACTACCTCTCACCCTTGGGTTTCTTCCTCTGCCTCCTTGACTGAATCAGAAATGAACATATGACTTAAGCCAGAGATGAACACATGACCTAAGTAGTCAGAAGTGAAAGTCACTCAATCGTGTCTGGCTGTCTGCAATTCTGTGGACTGTAGCCTGCCAGGCTCCTCTGCCCATGGAATTCTCCAGGTGAGAAAACGGGAGTGGGCAGCCATTCCTTTCTCCAGGGGATCTTCTTAACCCAGGGATTGAACCTGGGTCTCCCGCACTGCAGGCAGATTCTTTACCATCTGAGCCACCAGGGAAGCCCAAGACAGCCAAACAGGGACCCAAAGCCAGTAGGAAAAAACTCAAGTTTTTTTTTTTTTTGGTAGTGTTAAGCTGCCTGTCAGAAAGGGCAGACTATGAAGAGAAGGACCTCCAGAGAGATGGCAGAGTGAACCCCATCACCCAAGTTCCTGGGGCCAGGCCACCTTGGTCTGCAGCTGCAGCACGAACCACTGATTTCCCCTCATCTTGACATTGTTCTAAGCTAAGCTGTCATTTACAACTCCCAATCTTTCCAAAGATTTTATGGGTGTTCACCTGCCCCCTGCCACACTATCCTCCCCAATGTCCACTTCCATTCACCTGAAACCCACAGGAGCAGCTTAGGTCCTAAAGAGGAAGGAGGCAAGGCCTCCAAGGATTACCTTTTAAAGGTTTCATCTTCTTTTTAACATTCTATAAGGTACACCTCGAGCAGTTTGGCCTCTGTGATTCCCAGCAGCTTCAATTATTCCAGTTCAGTTCAGTCCAGTCGCTCAGTCGTGTCTGACTCTTCGCGACCCCATGAATTGCAGCACGCCAGGCCTCCCTGTCCCTCACCATCTCCCAGAGTTCACTCAGACTCACGTTCATCGAGTCAGTGATGCCATCTAGCCATCTCATCCTCGGTCGTCCCCTTCTCCTCCTACCCCCAATCCCTCCCAGCATCAGTCTTTTCCAGTGAGTCAACTCTTCGCATGAGGTGGCCAAAGTACTGGAGTTTCAGCTTCAGTATCATTCCTTCCAAAGAAATCCCAGGGCTGATCTCCTTTAGAATGGACTGGTTGGATCTCCTTGCAGTCCAAAGGACTCTCAAGAGTCTTCTCCAACACCACAGTTCGAAAGCATCAATTCTTCGGCGCTCAGCCTTCTTCACAGTCCAACTCTCACATCCATACATGACCACTGGAAAAACCATAGCCTTGACTAGACGGACCTTAGTCAGCAAAGTAATGTCTCTGCTTTTGAATATACTATCTAGGTTGGTCATAACTTTTCTTCCAAGGAGTAAGTGTCTTTTAATTTCATGGCTGCAGTGATTTTGGAGCCCCCAAAATAAAGTCTGACACTGTTTCCCCATCTATTTCCCATTATTCCAGATTTCCCACCTATTCTCAGATCGCCTCGCAATATTTTAACATTGCACGTTGAAATTCCAGTAATGTGGATTTTCTGTATTAGCAGGAAAGTATGGGTACTTTCCTACTCCTGCTAGTTTACTGCATGCAGAGCTCTGTGCTAAATTCTCTGCCACATAACCCTCACAGCACCCCATGAGTGATATCCATTATCCTCTTCATGTAACAGACAAGCTAAGAAATCTGAAAGTAGCCTTTCTGCTAAACTGAGAAGAGAATCAGTTGAAGGTTGCCCCAGTCTTGAACCCTGTTCTTAATCACAACCCTGCCCTGGCCCTGTCCTGGGCCACTTCCTGACTTTTCAGCCTTGAGAAAAGGGTACCAGGAAGGAGAAGCAGGCAATTCTTTCAGGCCCTCTCCATCAACCCTCCCCCACCTTCTATTTGAACATCAATTAAGCCTGATTGACAGGGTAGAATTTTGCAAGAGGAAATGGCCAAGAATGACATTTCCGAAGGCAAGGACAGGAGCATAGGCAAAGGCAGAGAGGTAGGAGAATACAACCACTGGATCAACACTGCTCTTGGGCTGGATCTGAGCATCTGAGTAGGGCAGTAGGGAGGTTCTTACCAGGAAAGGTGCAGTGTGTGTTGGGGCGGGGCGGGGCGGGGCGGGGCGGGGGGTGGGCAACGATCAGACACTGGGGTGTGGAGGTAGCCTCTCTAATCAAACATTGGGGAGTAGGGTGAGGTCTGCAGTTTGGAAAAATATTAAGGTAATTTTATATTTATGTTGATAAAGTGGCTTCCCTCAAAACTCAGTCGGCAAAGAATCTGCCTGCAATGCAGGAGACCTGGGTTTGATTCCTGGGTCGGGAAGATCCCCCGGAGACGGAAATGGCAACCCCCTCCAGTATTCTTGCCTGCAGAATCCCATGGACGGAGAAGTCTGGCGGACTACAGCCCATGGGGTAAGAGTCGGACACGACTTAGTGACTAAACCATATACAGATAAAAGCTAAACCTGTTTTCTACCACCATCCCCACAAACGGCTCCACATGCTGAGCCAAGCTCTGTCTGCAAACTGCACAGTACCAGTGTTCAGAAGTGGCTCTCTCAGAGGGTTCTATGCATCCAGACCCGGGGCTGACAACCACCATCCAAAGAAAACCTGGCTCTCAAAGTTCAATAGACCGCTGCAGTGCCAGGCACTTTCAAGTGAATCTCGGCAAAATGCTATGAACCGAGAGAGACGGGTGGATTGAAGGGGTGGACCTAAGTCAGGCCTCAATTCAGGGCCCCTGGACAGGAGTCAGGCAGGGCATGGAGACCAGGAGATCACCAGGACAAGGGCAAAGGGAGGTTCCGGGACGAGGGAGCAGCAGTTCTGGGACTCGAGTGTGAAGGAGGTTGGGTGTGGGGGCGATACGCTTTTCGCGAGCTGCTCTGAGGCGGCGCACCCACCGAGGATGCTGAGTCACGGTGACCTGGAAAGGGTGAGGAGTCGCGGTTCTCCGGAACTCCGCGAATCCCCTGGCACCCGCCACACTCTCCAGAGCGGCGGTGCGCACGCGTCTTAGCACAGGGAAGGCGGGACCAGCGCAGGTAGTGAGCGGGCGGGGGTGCGCACGCGTCTGCGTGTGGGCTCGCACGTCCGGGGGTGCACGTGTGCGCATGTCCCCGCGCTCTGACAGCTGCCGGCTCCTGACCGGCGAACTTGCAGACGCCTCTGCCCGCACGTCTGGGATGGACATGTGCGAGAAAGTGCGCAGACTCCCGGTCGGGGCAGACTGCGCGTGCGCAAGCTAAGAGAAACCCGGATGGCTGAGTCAGCGACCCCAGGAGGCTCGGAGCTCGTGTTCCGTGCTCGCGGTGCTTGCCTGCTCAGCTGAGTTCTGTAGCTTTGGGATGTCGCCAGATTTTCCTAATGAATCCAGTTACGTCTTTAAAAAATATTTCTTCTCCGCACATGGGCGTAGGTTTTCACCCTAAGAGAAAACTCTACTTGGTAAAGAGCTAAACAGCCCTTCCTTGCGGCTCTAGGACAAACCCTGGTCATTGTGTATTCTTTTAGCCCGATGTGAAAACCGATTCAAGTCTAGTTCTGTGTTTTGGTTTTGTATTAGAGTTTGCCTCTGGCCTTAGCGGAACCTCACTGCGTTTGTATTATCTGGAGTTGTTTCGCCGTGTTCTGTGCCCTGCACTTGTGGCCATGAACAAGACTTACTTCTTGCTCTACTGAGGCTTTGATTCTGGCGAGAGGGACATGTGCAAACATACATTATGGCGAAGTACTAAAAAGGCCGGGCAGAGACTGAGCTCTGGCCAGACAGAACTGAGGGGAAACGCCCAGGCACGTGGGCACTGTAGGTAGGCTTCCTCGAGGTAGCAAGGGTGTCCAGGAGACGTTAGGCCTGAGAAGGAAAAGCAGATGGGGAGAACCAGGTTGATGGCAGTGGAGAATTAAGAACTTGGTGGAATTGAAATATGCTTGCAGAAGCACTAGTACTGTACTGTGCTTGGTCGCTCAGTCGTGTCCGACTCTGTGACCCTAGAGACTGTAGCCCTCCAGGCTCTTCTGTCCATGGGATTCTCCAGGCAAGAATACTGGAGTGGGTTGCCATGCCCTACTCCAGGGGAATCTGACCTATCCAGGAATTGAACCAGGATCTCCTGCATTGCAGGCGGATTCTTTACTGTCTAAGCCACCAGGGAAGCCCAAGAATACTGGAGTGGATAGCATTTCCCTTTCCAGGGGAATTTCCCGACCTCAGGAATCGAAGTGGAGTCTCCTGCATTGCAGGCGAACTCTTTAGGAGCTGAACTACCAGGGAAGACCACAGTAGCACTTGTAGGACTTGCTAATTAAGTGAAAGAGTAAACAAGATCAAAAATGTCTTCTAGGATTTCTGCCTAAGCAGAGTGCTTGAATATGTATCTCTTACCAAGAATGGGAAAGAGGGACTTGTCTTCCCTAAAAGACTGAGTTTATGGGCTGCTGCTGCTAAGTCACTTTAGTTGTGTCCGACTCTGTGTGACCCCATGGACAGCAGCCCACCAGCCCCACCCCCCCATTCCCCCGCCCCTGGGATTCTCTAGGCAAGAACACTGGAGTGGGTTGCCACTTCCTTCTCCAATGCATGACAGTGAAAAGTGAAAGTGAAGTCTTTCAGTTGTGTCCAACTCTTGCCGACCCCATGGACTGCAGCCTACCAGGTTCCTCCATCTATGGGATTTTCCAGGCAAGAGTACTGGAGTTGGGTGCCATTGCCTTCTCTGGAGTTTATGGGCAGAGAATTCATTTTCTATGCAGCCTGGCTCCTATCCTAGCAAGGAGTGTGACAATAGTAAATGTTGAAATGAACATGACACTCAGGAAATAATCTTTCCTCCTCACCTAGGCCCACATACAGGACCCTTCACAGACAAGCAGAGGCCTGGGCCCAGCCAGCCAACCCCTGTGGATCCTAAGGCCATCTGTGTGTGTTGCTTCCAAGAGCCTGGCCCCAGAGGTTCCTCAGACTCCCAGGCACATGTGGTTGAGACCCTGACAGTCACTTGTCCACATACATGTCTTTTGGGAATCAAGGAGCTGACCTTTGGCAGGATTTATTCTTGAATCCACACCAGGAAGCAGATCACAAGAAGGGTCACACAGTGGGCCGTCCTTCCCCAGAACCATGGCTGGGATGCAGAGTTTCAGCTATACTCCCAGAGCTGGATGCCCACTCTCCCAGGAACCCCAGATGGAAAAGGAAGGTCACCAGCCTCATAAGGACCTACCTGTGTGTCCTCCTCCATTTCTCAGCTGAGCCAAATCCCCTAGGGGCCATCTTGAGGCTCTGGTGAACATCTGTCTGCTTCCATCCCCACCCATTCAGGACGGAGCTGGGCTTACAGGACTCCTGTCTCCACCACTGTTGTCAATTAGAATTCAGTGAACAGGATCATGTGTGTGAGTGTGTGTGTGCCAAGTCACTTCAGTTGTGTCTGACTCTGTGACCCTCTGTAGACCTCCAGGCTTCTCTGTCTATGGGATTCTCCAAGCAAGAATATGGGCTTCCCAGGTGGTGCTAGTGGTAAAGAACCCACCTGCCAATGCAGGAGATATAAGAGACTCAGATTCAATTCCTGGGTCAGGAAGATCCCCTGGAGGAGGGCACAGCAACCCCATTCCAGTATTCTTGCCTGGAGAACAGCACTGGGTACTAACGTTAAATAGGAACACATATGAATAAAATGTGTTCACATTTTATATAATTTATAAATGGTTACATTTTAATGTTTAACATTTATAAAATGTTCTGGCTAGCATTTTAATGTGAACTTTCAGTGTCTTCCTGAGCAATACTCATACAACATGGCTGTTACTAAGTAACCTTGTGCTAAAGTGTATTTAATGTGCCCATGCTCAGCTTCTGGGAGTCTCAGCAGAAAGAAGCCAGAGTGGTACTTGTACTGGTAGGTTATATATTTATACTCATTTACTCCATTTTCTTAAGTTCATGGAAAAAGTGTCAACCAAATGCTGTCTTGCTGTAAGTGAAAATGAGTTGAAACTCCCTTGTAACAACCCCCTCCTTTTGTGGTTCCCACTATACAATCTTTCCTTCTCCACAGCAGGATGGCTCCATCCAGTGCAACGAGTCCTTCTTGTACCTATGAGGGAGGGTCTGCCACATGATGGGTGTCTGGCGGAGTTAGGGGAGACCTCCTCCCTGGGTCTGCCTCTTGGAAAGGCTGGCTGGGCAGCTCACAAGTGCCCACACTTGGTGGAATGTGTGTGTTGGCAGACCACAACCCAAAGAGAGTCTGCATTCTTCAGGTGGCCCCCTTCACCACAACAGTGGCTCTGACCACACAGATGCCCTTTCACCTTTGCCCCAGGGAAGCCAACAGGAGAGATGTGGTAGGTTGTCCCACTTTCTGAACGCCAGCACCCCCTGCCCCAGCTTATCCTAATACCCCCAGAGGTATTACAAGGTATTACAAGCCCTTGCAAGGGCTCAGAATCAGAGGACAGGCTGACCTAAAAACCTATTCGTGTGCAGCTTTTCAAAGTAATGAATCAGACAGGGCTTCTGGCATGATTATCTGCTGCAGTTCATTTTAGACAGAGATCCAAAAATTATTAAAGGTATATTTTAATAAAGCCAATAGTTATTTTACTTATAGGAGCTTTAAAAGTAAGATACAAAATGTAGAGTTCCAGTTTGGAAGCGTTGTAACTAGTCACACGAGCAAGGCAGCCACGCCTGGCCACACAAGACACACACACTCACACACGCACACACATGCGCTTTGGCGAGACCCCTCTGCCGAGCGCAGCACCTGGAATTACCAGTGTTCAAAGCAAGGCGGTGCTGAGAACACAGCACCCACAAGGAAACTACACAAACAGCTTCACACAGTCTCACAGCCCATGGAGACGCAATTACAAAATGTCTTCCTTAATCGAGAAAAACAGACTGGAAAGTGGCAGTTAGCAATGCGGAAGTCACCTGCGCTGGAGCATACAGGACTGACCTCTGTCCAGGGTGAGGTCTTTGGGGAGGCACTATTAAAACAAGGGTACTTCAGGATAATAGAACTCGAAACACGGGGTACTGGAGACACAATACTGAAGGAGAGGAGGAAACTATCTCACAAGGAAACAGCCACAGATAACTTCAACAGAGGTTAGTGCACACACAGTGACAGCTAACACAGACAAGAGCCACGCAAGGTTGGTGCAGAGCACGTGCCTGAAAAGTCTATGTACAAAATAGTTTTCTGTAAACATGGTGAGGTGAATGTTCAGAACCCATGGTGAAAGGATCATGACTACAGGCAGCACTGACATCCCCACTCAGCACAAAAGACAACACCCGAGGCCTGGAGACAGCCTGGCACCACAGTACTAAAGATTCAGATGGCTGGGCTCAGACACCCTAAGGGTCCTCTATAATTAGTGTGTCTACATACATATATATATATATATATATAATTCTTTTTGGTATTTTTAAATATAAATTTACTTATATTCATAGAAAAATGAGAACATAACTGTGTTATTACAATCTTTGCTGGAAAAGCTTATATATGGAGTTAGAAAGAATAAACCATTTATTAGTAGTTAACATATATTAAAATGGTTTAATGATTTAAGAAAATATAAAAAAAAATATTAATACTGTCAAACTTTCATACCAGAAAATATTATGGATTTTTCTCAATTAGACTTTTTCAAAGATGAAATATGAAAAATTTAAATAAGTTTTATATAAAGAACTTCTGTAACCTCAATTAATATACAGTGGGATATGTCTAGTCTATATAGATATATTTATTATTTCTCAATTTAAGCACCATTCAATTCTTCTGGATCCATTCTGGCTGGAAAAATATCCCTAAATCCACAGGATGTTATCTATTTAACAGCACATGTTAACTGAAAATGAGGTGGTTTATTTTTTTCTTTAAAGAAAAACTTTTAAATTAATTCCTATCTACATCTTAATTGGTTTGTCTTGAGCCAGCTCACAATGTTACTGCAATTTCAAGTGTCTCTTTGCAGCCCCCTGATCACAGCCCCATGCTCGGAAACCGTGTCAAAGCCTCTGGCCGTGTGTGGAAAGATGTGAGCGCAGAAGGTGTAGCTTTATCCCGCACACAAGCAGCAGCCAGCAGGCTCATCTTCACGCACCATCAGTGCTATGATCCTGCTTTTGTAAATCCGGTAAAGGTCACACCCCCTTGGGTGCTGCTGGGGGTGGCGAGGGGCTGTCCATCTACAGAAAACCCAGGCAATTGCTTCTCATCACAAATATGCTATCCTTTGCCCAGTTCATAGAAGCTTAAACATAGTGTTGAAAAACCTCCAGCCACTCTATTTGTTATCTTAAAATATTCAATGCATTTTAGGCAGGAGATATTTTAACTAAAAACCTATATGAAAAATAGCTATAAAATACAGTGATTGGTGTGGTCATCACTCAATGTGTTAAGGAGGGAAAGGGAAGGTTTCAGAAGAATGGTCAGTTTTGCTCTCAGCCTTCAGCCCCAATGCCTTCCCAACACACACAGTGGGGTCTACAAACTTGAGAGCTGTGTTTCTCAAAGTACGGCCAGTGGCCCACCTGCATCAGAATCACCAGAGGCGCTTATTAAACTCGAACATCCCCCAGCATCTCCCTGAGGAGAGTCAGAAAACTCCATCTTCATCTGGCCCTCCAGGTGTTTGATGCCTCCAGAGTTTTGAGAAGCCAGGCCTTAAAGGCTTGGAGCTGCCAACCACCTCCATCCCCAAGGATCCCTGCCTGGGACAGGGGTGCACTGGTCCTCTGGGGGGCTGTTGCCAGCCAGTTAGCCCTGGGCTGGGGCCCCTGGCCCCAAAAGCTCTGGGCGGGCGGGCGGGCGGGCAGGCAGGCCCGGGGTCAGTACTGGGGCAAGTAGGCCGGTCTGCGCTCAGCCTTCCCAGGGAAGGCCTTGAAGCCCTTGGGGGCTGCCTTGTGTGCCGGTGGGGGGCGGGGGGCTGCGGCGGGGGGCTGCACGTGGCGAAGGAGGCGGCACTGCAGTCACTGGTGGCAGCCCACACCGGGGACTGCAGCATCTGCATGGTGTCGCTCCACTGGCTGCCGGGGCTGGCGACTGCATAGAGTGGTGCGCTTGGGCCAGGCAGGGTGCTGGGCAGCGGGGAAGGGTGCTGCCAGGGGGCTTTGGGCGGCCACGTTTTGGTTTTGTTATCCTGAGAGACAGAAGAGGGTTCTTAGTGGCATTTCTGGCAACTATCCTCCTTTCCCACCTCCCCGGTCTCTTGTGCTTATTCCCACCGAGGAAATAGGGTGTGAGCCCCAGCCCTCCCCACAGTCCTGGAGCAGCGCTGCCCAGTGAAGCGCGCAACCACAGGCGCGCTCTGACTGCGCCACCCAGTACAGCGGCTGCTCACCACACGTGGCTGGTGCAACTCAGGAACTCAATCTTTACATTTAGGTAATTTCAACTTAAGTAGCCACATGGGCTAATGGCCATCATTCTGGACAGCACAGCCCCATAACTTCCTCTGCACGTGGCTCTTGAGTCTGCTGAGATGGCTGATCATTTAGACAAACCATAGGAAGAGAGCCGTTCATCACAAAGAACCCCACACAACTCTTAAAACTTAAGAGTTTGGAACCTTGCCCATGGTCCGTACCCATGAAGCCAGCCCTGTGTGGCCAGAGCAGGGCCCACATACCTGGTTCACGTCCTCCCGCTGCGGCGAGAGGCGGCGCTGAGGGCGGCGTGCTGGTCTCCTGGTCACCGCTGCTGTGCTTCCTGAAAGAGCCCAGCGCTCAGGCCGTGGCTGCCTGCCACCCGGCCCCCTCCAGGGCACACCTAGCTGCTTGCTATGGGCGTCTCAAGGCCCTGGTTCTGGGTGGGGAGGCCCTGGGCCCACTGTGTGCAGGGGGGCAAAGGTGGGTATCCACGGTGTGGTACCCTTCTGGAGGCCGTGACAGGGCTGGGGAGGGGGTGAGGGGAGGCGGGCATGAGGACTGGCACCGGCCGCTTCAGCTGCTGAGTGCACCAGCTCCAGCCTTTTGTTAAGTTAGTCAATAGATACAGACTGACTGTTTACCATGCACTGGAGACAGATGACTTAAAAAGAACAGCTGTTAGTTTTACCACTAACGTGAAAAAAATGTGTTATTAAATAGAAGGAAAAAAAGCAGATGCAGCAGCAGCCAGCCAGGTAAATCAGTCTATCAGCACTCCGGTACGCAGCAGCAGACTTTGCTGAGGTAGTGACTAGCTGGACCTCTAGTCAGCCTCTCTGATTTCCAGTCTGCACTTCTCCTCAAGGCTCAGTCCCACTCCTCCCGCAGCCTCCACATCAGGGTCCATGACACCCCCCTTTCACACAGAGGGTCAGGCCAAAACCCAGCATCTCACCCTTGATTCTTCTCTCCCACATACCCCACTGCCACTTCCTCCATCATTTTGTTCAGCTTTCTGCTCATCAGAAGCTTCCCTGACTCTCATTTGGAACACAAGAAATCCACCTGTCCGCTGCATTCTCTGCCCTCAGACCCCACTTTATTTTTCTTTATAGAACCTAATCCAAACCAACATATTGGATTTTTAATCAGCCTTCCTTCAGTAGAATATCAGTTTCATGAAGAAGGGGACTTTGATTTGTTTGCTGCTCTATCACCAGTGCCTGGTACATGACAGGAGCTACAGAATAAATGAAGGTGTCCCTCCCCCACCCAAATTCATACGTGAAAGCCCCAACTCCCAGCACCTCAGAGTGTGACTGCATTTAGAGATATGTTGTTTAAACAACTAAGTTAAAATGAAGTAATTAGGGTGGGCTCCAATCCAACATGACTGCTGTCCTTATAAGAAAAGAATATCCAGACAGAGGTACACAGAGAGAAGACCACGTAAGACACACGGGAAAGAGGGCCAGCTGCAAGGCAAGGAGACAGGCCTCAGAAGAGAGCAACCTTGCTGACACCTTGATCTCAGGCTTCTGGCCTCCAGAACTAGGAGAAAAATCCTTGCTGTTCAATACTTCCCTAGTCTGTTGTTCTTTAATATGATAGCCCTAGTAAACACACACAGTGTTTGTGATAATTAAGTGAGGAAATGGATGTGAATGCCAAGCCCAGGGCCGGGCATGAGAATGCACCCCAGCCTGGATCAGCAATCACTGCCAACACCACAGTGACTCCTCTGTGCATCCTAGTCTGCATGACTCAGGTGCCCTTCCATCTTCATCTACCTGCTCCCCACTCTTATCCGATGGACCCTGGTCCTATCACACAAGGCCATGACTTCTGACGCCCAGGCAACCCCATGTGCTTTCTATTCCTGATCATGTCCTTTTGACCTGGCAGGCCTCTGCTTCCTCACACCCAAAACAGTCTCTCCATTTCTTTCTAAACAAATTATTCTCTTATTTCAGGGTCCATTTTCATTTTTGTGACTACTTTCGAAAACTTATAATGCCTTTGGTGGCTCAGATGGTAGAGAATCTGCCTGCAATGCAGGAGAAGTGGGTTGGATCCCTGGGGCAGGAAGATTCCCCTGGAGAAGGGAATGGCAACCCACTCCAGTATTCTTGCCTGGAGAATTCCATGGACAGAGGAGCCTAAAGAGCCTCAGTCCATGGGGGGTTGCAAAGAGGTAGACACAACTGAGCAACTAACACTTACACTTGAAAACTTTACCTCCAAATATACTCTGTAACTGTTTTTTCAACTTTGAAATACCATTCAGAGGTTATTTTTATCCAGTTCCACCTTTGATGAAGAAACTGAGGGTAAGAGGGGGCCAGGCCCATGTCTGGGGTTGCAAAGCCTGTTGGTGAGTTGATCAGAACTTGGCTGTCCTGGCCCTGCTCCTCCCACAGAAAGGCCTGTCCCCTACAAGGTGCAGACCAGCCTCAGCAGACCCTGTTCTCCGTAATACTCCTTAGCCTGTCATACAGGTGTTTTGGGCTACCATGAGCATGAGACTGTTCTCCCAGTAAAAACTTAGCCCAACTTTACATCACCACCCAAGCTTCAGCAAGACAGTACTGGAAGAAGTCCTCTCCCTCTCTCAACGTGGGTACCTGGAAACAATGGGGCTACTGAGCTTTGTAGAAGACTAAGCTGTGGATCACATTCATGCACCCTTCTGTTCTTTGGTTTAAAGATTTCTTCATACCTTCTCTGCTTGACAGCAGCAACGAGGTCAGGCCCTGAAAACATGGAGAACAAGCTGTCTCCGTTGGCAGAGGATGTCTCATCACTCGAGCTGGCTGAGTCTCCCTGAGCCCCCGCCCAGCCGCTGTGCAGGCCATCCCTGAAAGCCAAAGAGAGAAGCTGGTCCCAGGCCTCAGGCAGCAAGCCTGGAACCCAGCGAGACAGCCTGAAGCCAGGCCCACCCCCACCCCAGCCCTAAGGGAACAGTCTTTTCCCTGCTCTTATCTCACAACCCAGTAGTGGTCCCTTGTCTCTCTCCTTCCTCTAAAAATGCCTCAGAAGCTGTGGTGTATATATGCAATTCATGTCTGAGCAAATAAAAAGCTGAGATGGTCTTGAGCTGTGCAGAGTTATTAATCAGGGAGCAATAAGAGGTGTTAAAAAAAAAATCACTCCCCAAAGGTCTTTGTGATGAAAATCCAGTTCCCTCAATACATCAGAATCTGAACTGTACACCTTTGCTTTTTTTTTTTTTGTAGGCTATAAGGATTACATTCCATAAATGACACAGGTTTCATCACCATGCTCATTTCAGCTAAAGACTGTGTTGAACATGCAATTATGTCCCAAACACCACCAAATAAGATCTTTGTCCAGGGCAGAAGAGCCTTTCTCAGAAATCATCAATTCATACCAATGGTGTATGTACAGAGACACCACATGCCACTTGGCCTCCCTAGTCAGTCACGAAACTCTGACCCCTAAGATCTGACCATGTGCCATTCTTTCACAAGGGGGCCTAGAAATGAATGGCCTGATAAGAGTATACACCAAGGTCCCCTGCAGAACGCCCAGACCTCAAACTCAGCTTCCCGCCCACACACCCAGCACTCACCCTTCTGCAAAGAACTCTGGGAAAGGCCAGGTCCGATGGGCATCATCCATGGGTGACCAGTGGCCCCGGGGGGTTGCCTGGGCGGCGACTATGTTGGACTTGCCGTTTCTGCTGCATTGCTTGGCTCACTCCTGCCACATAGCGCGCAAACTCGGGATCTGAACCCACTGTGTTAAGACAGAGTAATAAACAGGGTTGGGGGCCAAACTGGCCTCTTGTTTCCTTCCCTACCTTCTGAGGGTGTCCTGTTGACAAACACAGTGACGAGTGGTGAGGGGCTGCCAGGCGTGCAGCCCAGAGTGGGCTGTAGAATTTGCTCAGAAGCCTACTGTGGTGAGATGGGGCTTTTACACACAGGTCTGAAGATAGGGAATGGTGTGTGCATAGGGACTGTGAGAAGGGGTTTGCCTAGGCAGGGCAAGCTGAATGTGCACAAAGACAGAGAATAAAAGGTCTGCTTTAGCCAAGGCTAAGTCTGAAAGACAAATACTAGTTACTTTAACAATTTCCAATGTCTGGAGCTACATACTTAACAACTAAGAGGATCAGATGATGACTTCAACTAAGAGATAACCTGAAAGTTATCAAAGCATTAGGGTCAGCCAGATAGAGAATACCTGGTCTTCCCCCTTGGGCTCAAGTCTGATCCAATATTCTCCTGGATACGGAAGGCAGACCTGCAAATTCAGCCTGAAGATCGTAAGAGTGATAGTGAGTAGGGTGAAATTTAAGTATGAAGAGGTGGATGGAAACATATAGGACAGAACTGAGTAAGGATGTGCAGGCCAGCACCAGTGGAAGAAAAACAACAAAGAAGCCATTGAGAGAAAGTCAAACAAAAAGACACAGTAGGAAAATGTCTGTAGGTCACAAACTGAATATGACTCATGAGTGAATACTTTCTAGCTTCAAGGTGGGAAAGATACCAGGGCTCAATCCTTAGATTGCTCTCTCTGGGAGCTGCCATTGTGTGCACTGCACGAAGATGGCCACAAGAGGGCGCGCAGGGGCTGCGTGCGTCTGTGCAGAGGCGGCACTCGGTTCTAGCTGCCCCTGCCTGAAAGGGAGCCTTATGGAATGCATCCTTCCAGAATGCCCTTCAATTCAGTTCGGTTCAGTCGCTCAGTCGTGTCCGACTCTTTGCAACCCCATGAATCACAGCACGCCAAGCCTCCCTGTCCATCACCATCTCCTGGAGCTCACTCAGACTCACGTCCATCGAGTCAGTGATGCCATCCAGCCATCTCATCCTCGGTCGTCCCCTTCTCCTCCTGCCCCCAATCCCTCCCAGCATCAGAGTCTTTTCCAATGAGTCAACTCTTCACATGAGGTGGCCAAAGTACCGGAGTTTCAGCTTTAGCATCATCCCCTCCTGGAGGCTCAGAGGATAAAGCATCTGCCTGCAATGCAGGAGACCCAGGTTGGATCCCTGGGTTGGGAAAATCCCCTAGAGAAGGAAATGGCAACCCACTCCAGTATTCTTGCCTGGAGAATCCCACGGACAGAAAAGCCTGAGAGGGCTACAGCCCACAGGGTCACAAAGAGTCGGACACGACTGAGTGACTTCAAGAGTCGGACACGACTGAGTGACTTCACTTCACTTCCTCCAAAGAAATCCCAGGGCCGATCTCCTTCAGAATGGACTGGTTGGATCTCCTTCCAGTCCAAGGGACTCTCAGGAGTCTTCTCCAACACCACAGTTCAAAAGCATCAATTCTTCGGCGCTCAGCCTTCTTCACAGTCCAACTCTCACATCCATACATGACCACAGGAAAAACCATAGCCTTGACTAGACAGACCTTTGTTGGCAAAGTAATGTCTCTCCTTTTTAACATGCTATCTAGGTTGGTCATAACTTTTCTTCCAAGGAGTAAGCGTCTTTTAATTTCATGGCTGCAGTCACCATCTGCAGTGATTCTGGAGCCCGCAAAATAAAGTCTGACACTGTTTCCACTGTTTCCCCATCTATTTAAGAGCCACGTAGACCTTATGCAGGTGGGGGTGGCATCTGCAGGAAGCTACATGAAGGACTTGAAGGTAAGAAAGGGATATCCAGAAGGAAAAGCTAGTAGGATTCCTAGGTTAATGACATACAGGCTGTTCGGGCCCCAGTAGAGATTAAAGATGATAAAGTTCTGCCAAACACCATTAATACTCTGGATTTAATTATAAGACTGTCAAAAAATGTACACACTGTTTCTCAGAGATTGGAAAAATGTACCACACCAGCCCCCACTGGTGGTGGCTAGAGGAGCTTGCTCTCCCATAGCAGCGTGGAACCATAGGTAAGGGCCCCACATCCACCCACACAAGGGGGCAAGAACAAAAGAGCACACGCGGCAGTATGAGGAATTCTGAGAAGACATAAGAAAAATTCCTTTCCTTTAATTTTAGATAATGCTGTGTTCACTTGGTCAGAAATCTCTTCTGGTCGTTATTTTTAAATTCCATATAACATTTGCTAAATGAGAGTAAAAAGTAACCAGTTTATACATATTTATCTTGCATCTTGTATGCACCATGTGGGGTCTAGTTCCCTGACCAGGAATGAAACCTGCACCCCTTGCATTGGGAGCTCGGAGTCTTAGCCACTGGATCACCAGGGAAGAAGTCCCAAGAGACATATTATACCACTTATTTCCTTTGTTTTTGTCTTGCTACATTTGCCAGAAACCAAGACAAAGTCACATGGTATTGGTAGTATCATTTGCCACACTGTTTGGGTTTTGATTTAACTGGAATGAGTTTGTTTCACTGTACAAAGTACAACTTGCTACTGGCTACTGGTAGATAATCTTTTTCATATTCAAGACATTTCCTTCAATTCATGTTTTGAGTTTACTTAAGAACTGCTGGTGTCTTTTACCAAATGTCTTGATGGCATCTTCTGCTGTATGAATTTTTCTCATTTACTGGGTGAAATAACAGATTACTGTACAGGAGCTGAGTTCCTTAGACTGAACTATCTTATACTACTGAAGTGAACCAGATATAACTCCTTTGATATACTGCTACATATTCTTGCATCTATCTACATTCATAAAAAGTTATGTTTTTACAGTAAAATCATGTTGGCTTCGTAACTCCCTTTTCAATCTCTTTCCCTGGAATAGACTGGGTAGGTTTTCCACTACTTGGTGCAATTCTGGTCATGTATGTTTTGTGAGAAAAGATTCTATTTTCCATTCAGTTTTCTAATATGGTGTCATCACATCATATGTGATAATGTCTTAAAGTAGTTTTTTTTTTTTTAATGGTTTATTTATTTATTTGGTCTTTGTTGCCATGCAGGTTTTTCTCTAGTTGTGACAAGGGCTACCCTCTAGCTGTGGTGCATGGTTTCTCATTGCGGTGGCTTCTCTTGATGCAGAGCACGGGTTCCACGGTGCACAGGCTCAGTAGTGTGGCACACAGGCTTAGTTGCTCTGGGGCACATGGGATCTTCGCAGATCAGGGACTGAACCTGTGTTACCTGCACTGGCAGGTGGATTCTTTACCACTGAACCACCAGGGAAACCCTTAAAGTTCTTTAAATCTCTCCTATGCTGCTGCTAAGTCGCTTCAGTCGTGTCTGACTCTGTGCGACTCCATAGACGGCAGCCCACCAGGCTCCCCCGTCCCTGGGATTCTCCAGGCAAGAACACTGGAGTGGGTTGCTATTTCCTTCTCCAGTGCATGAAAGTGAAAGGTGAAAGTGAAGTCGCTCAGTCACGCCCAACTCTCAGTGACCCCATGGACTACAGCCCACCAGGCTCCTCCGTCCATGGGATTTGCCAGCCAAGAGTACTGGAGTGGGTTGCTACTGCCTTCTCCAAATCTCTCCTGTATCTGTAGCTATCTTTCTCTTTTCTAATCTTGTTTTTCTTTTCTCTGTCTTAATCAGGATTATAATAAATTGGCTTCTCTATTTTATCGGTTTTTTAAAGACCCTTCTTTTAGATTTATTTATAATGTTTACTATATTTTTCTTTCAAATTTATTTAGCTTTGGCTTTTATCCTTTTTGAAATTGAAGTATAGCTAATTTACAGTATCATTTTAGTTTCAGGTGTAGAACAACTTTTATCCTTAACTCCTCCTCCTAGTTTATTTTTGTTTTGTTTCTAAATTCTTTTTCTAATTTCCTAAGATAACTCTGGGGAACTTTCACAATTGTAGGCCAGGAAAAGCCAAATTCTATGAAGGTAGGAGGGTGCTTTACCACCTTTCACAGGTTCTAGACTTTAAGCAAAAGAGAATTGCAGAACAGGTTATGTAATTAGGGGAAAAAGAAGCCCACGAAGGGCCAGTCATTTTGGCTGCCATGAATGAGAGGGCTCAGATTGGAGCCCTCTTGACTAATGGGACTTTGAGTCATTCAGCTTCTCTTAGCCTCAATTCTGTCCTCTACAAAGTAAGAAAATAGTTCCACTTACCTTCTCAGACTCATTCTAACTACTGCTTCCTCCCTTTGCTGGAGCTGCCCCATACTTGCCATCAGTGAGAAAGGGTCTTTAAAGGGGATTAAGTCACTGCCTCCCACAAGGAAGGCCATGGCAGACAGGCCCTATAAAGTGCTTGGTGATACTATTTAAGTTAAAACTCCAGTGTGGGGAGGGGGGCTCACATACCTGCAGGATCAAAAGGCAGAATCTCTCCCAACATCCCGAAGACTCCATCGCTTTGGTCACGGTTTGGCCAGGTATTATTTCTAGGTCCCTGTGCCTTTTGTCCCAAAACCTCCGACATCACATCATCCAAACAGCTGCTCACCAGACCCAAGCTGTACAAGTCAGAACTGAGATCAGATATGCCAGGCCACTGGCCAAGGGGGAGACAGACCAGCTCCGACGGGTTGCGCTGGCTGCTGGGATGAGCCAGGTACCCATTTCCCAGGGGCCCGGGGCTGGGGCGGGGGCTGCTGCGGTCCGACAGGTTGCAGCAGGTGTTGGTAGTACTGGACCTGGGGCTGCTGTTGCTTTGGGGACTGCTGCTGAGGTGCCAGGCCCGGCTGGGGTGTCAGAGGTGTGTGCGCCCCAGCCTGGGGTGGCCGCGGTGGTGGGGGCACTGGCAGTGATGGCTGCTGTGGCTGCATGGCTCCTGCCTTCTGCTCAGTCACCATGGCTGTGGCAGCAGAGTTACGCCGTGTCACCAGCGGGGAGCCCTGGTGTGACTGGCCCATGTTAAAGCCTGAGAGAAAATCGATCACCTCCTGCATTTCCTGATCGGTTGGCAAATTCATACCCTTCTCGTCCTTGCCATCATCCCCTTGCAGGAAGTTGTCACGCCTCTCCAGGAGAAAACCATTGGCCATGTGATTACTGGAATTCTGAACTGACTGTGAAGGGTCTGCAGTCCTAGGGAAATTACCAATGTTCAAAATGCTTTGTAGCCTTGAATCCATATTAGTGGGCACTTTGGCCTTCTCTTCTGAACACCCAGCTATGAAGATGTTTTTGGAAGGGGTATTTGGAATGGAATAACTCGTGTTGCTGCTTGAGCTGGGACATGAAGCTTTCTTGGTGAACCGGGAGGTCAGCTTGGAGAATGTCTTTGCAGGCCACCTGAAGACTTGTTCCCATTCCCAGAAGGCAAGTCAGCCTGATTTCCAAAATCACAGATCTCCCTCTGAAGCTGGATCTGTATGCAGGGTAAAGCTTGTTCCCTATTGAAAGAGAAATGTATTTTTTTTTTAAGACAAATATACAAACTGGACAATAAAATGGGATTGCTTTGGTGTTTAAGAAAGACTTTAAGAATGAAAAGACCTCTTTGTTTGGAACTGGGTTCCTTTATTTCATAAACACCCAAAAGTTTTAAGAGTACATAATTTAAACACTTACTATCTATATTTATTATAAAACATCTACCATAGCCTACTGAGCAACTAACACTTTCACTTTCACCGTGTCTAACACAGGGCCATGAAAACTACATTAGGATTCTGGCATGAGGATTTTTGAGTGAAACCCTCTGACTGCAACGCAGGAGAGCAAAGCATGCCTAGTCTAGCGTGGGAGATGCATTTGGCAGAGGTCGGCTGTGTGCCTGGATGACAGGGGAGCCTGGCAGATCCAGCAGAGGGTCAACAGACTAATCCACACAGCAGAGAGGGGTGAGTGGGCAAGACCCAGGGACACGAGGCAGCACGGCTTGTCTTTGAAGGTAATTCACAGACAGTGCCAAGAACAGAGGGCTGTTACTTCCAAAGTTTTCTGCTTATTTTTTTCTAGTACTGAAAGAAAGTCCTAGAGATGGAAAGGGCATGGGGTGGGAGCTGGGTAGGTGATGGCTGCAGTGACCCTGGTTAGGTCACCCCTGCTGTTCTGGGCCTCTGTGTGCTCAGGAATGAAGACATGCAGAGGGCCTGTGGCTAAATGTTCAAGGTCTCTACCAGTTCTAAAGTTTATTCACAAATAGATAATCTTGCAACTGTCAGCACTTTCAGATATAAATAAATTTCATGCAAGATATAAGTAAATTTTCTAAACACCTTTCTGCTCTGAGTTCACAGGGAGAATGTGAGCTTGGTTAAAACCCTCTTGATGGACTTAACTCTGAAGGCAAAAGTGTTCACAAACTAGGGAGTCTGGGTAAATAAAGGGCGATTCTCTGTTCTATTCCCACAACTTTTCTGTAAGCTTGAAATTATTCCCAAATAACAAGTTGCCCCAAAGTTCCCCTTCTTGCCTTATTTACTCACACACTATGAGTGACATGAGCTCACATGGCCCTGTAAGTGGTCACACTGCTTCTCAGCAGGGACACCCACCTCCCTGCCCTCCAGCGGCTGAGGTCCAGCACTGCAGTGTAGAGCACATCCACTAGGCCCAGCGTCTTCTCGGGATCTAGGCTCCTCTGCAGCAGGGACATGGTAGCCGGGTCTTCTTTCAGGCACCTAGGCACCAATCAAGTTGCGTGAGTCTAAGCTGCCCTTCTCCACAACAGGGTTCCAGTTTTCAAGCAGGCCTTATACAAAAGGCCACAACTTCTGGCACCAAAGAAAAATTTAGTAATCATAAGAATATTTAGAGGTTGACAGGGCTAACACTGGGACTTGCTGCTCCGCAATAAGAAGAGGAAGCAGTACAACAGGGCCTGGCGTCTCCGCATATTTCTAACTGTCTAGAATCTGTTTAGTAGGAAGAGAAGAGTTTGGTACAGGGGCTGCTTTCCAGGTGTCCTAGCGCCCTTTCACTGTCCTACACCAGCTTCAGCCCTGACTTTCCTCCACACAGCAAGAGAGTGAGCCTCCTCTAGCACAAATCAGAACACACCACTCCTCTGTGCAAAACCCTCCAGTGGCATCCTATTGTGGCTGAAATAAAATCCAAACCCCTCACCACAGCGCTCCAGACTCTGTGACCTGGACCTGCTGCCTCTCTGGACACAATCCTCTTCACTGTCACCTCTCTTTACGGTGTCCCAACCATGAGGCTTCTCATACACCCTGAATATGTTGGATCTCCTCACATCTCAGGATCTCTGATGCTGTTGCCTTTGCCTGAACTGCTCCCCTTTGAGAGCTGCTTTCCCGCTGGCATTCAGGTCCCCACTGCCCACCTGGGGCACCTCCATCAAGAGGCCTTTTCTGAGATGGAGTACCAGGAAGATGCTATCTGTTACTGAGTGCTCTGGGGGCTAAATGATGCAATGATGCAAATGATGCAAATGAACACTTGCTGAAGCCATCCTAAGGAGGCAGAAACACTCCCCAGTGTGACTTTGGCTTGAGAAGAAATATATGTGAGGGTGTGAGTTGGCCAGTCTCAGAAACCCTGGAGAAAGCAAGCAACAAGGCAAGCTCTGCCAGCACCTGATGAGACCCTGGGCTCCTAGGAGAGAATCCTGGCCAGTGGACCTGGCTGAGGTCCATGCACCTGATTCTCTCAGCCTAGAATCGCTGATCACCAGGACATACTTGCTGTATGTTCTCAAGCCAGCTTCTGCTTGTGATCTGGCTGGTCACATATCCGCCCACTAAGTGAGCATTTTCTGGTCATGCAGAAAGGAGTACTATGGTTTCTGGTGATACTAATTATTTCTTTCTAAAAATCAACAGAATGGTATTTTTATGTTATTCATCAGTCTTGAGAACTGATTAGGAAAATCCCCTGAAGAAACTAAACCTATTCCTTTTGACAAATTACCCTGATTGGCTTAAAACCTTCTACCTGTTCTTAGATAAAACTCTAGTCCCCCAGGGACCCTGCAAGTCCTGGCTTCCACGACTCCTGTCTTCACCGCCACCCAGCATACCTCCAGTCACACCAGCACACTCCTCAGGTCTCTGCATTTGCTGCTCTTTCTCCCTGCGATGCTTTCCCCATCTGCTCTCTGCGTGGCAGGCTCCTCTCAAATGTCACATCCTTAAAGAGACCCTTCATGACTGACCTCCTCATCCAAAATAGCTTCCTCTTGCCATCTCTACCTGTTATTCTCTAACAGATGATGTCACTCTACTCTTATTCCCCTCGTACGCTTGCCAGTGCTTGAACTTAACTCCTTATGCTTATTAGCAGTCCCCTCCCCAACCCCTACACCATTACAAGGCCAGCTCTATTAAGGGCAGGGACCCTGTCTGTCTTGCTTCTGATTTAATTCCCAGAGCCTAGAACAATGTCTGTCACATATTAGGTACTCAGTAAATATTTGATGAAAGAAAGAATGGGTAACAGCTTAAATATGACAGTTTAAAAACCAAGTAAGATACTACTTTGGGGGAAAAAGAGTCTAGATATTTCATTATGCTAAAAGCAAAGCAAATAATAAATTCTTGACTAGTTTTGCTAATAATTTCACTTTCCCTCAGTTGGAATAAAGCAATTACTTCTTTTGAGTTCTTCTCAACAAGCACATATTTTGTAAATTGAAACAAAAACATGAAAACTGTGCCATTTTTACCAAAAGTAGCCAGGAGAGGGAGGCTCTGTAGTCTGTGAGGTCTTTCAAGGATGGGCAATGAATTGCAAAGGAAATCAATCAAAAACGGAGGGTTCTGGAAGTAAACTGCAGTGTTAACCATTTTAGTACTAGCTGTTTATATTTACCCAATTATCCAACAGTTGGAAATGTTTTCTTTAAAATGAGAATCCTAGTTAAGTTTAATATTTTTCAGTAAGAACCTGAATTAGAAAACAATTTCAGGAACACAAAACTCTGACAAAAACGTGAGCTTTTAATCTACTGCTTGGGGAATTCCTTGCCAGTTCAGTGGTTAGGACTCCACACTCTACTACTGTAGGCCCGAGTTCAATCCCTGATTAGAGAACTACGATCCTGCAAGCTGAGCCCAGAAAAAAAAATCTACTGTTTGATAGGAATGAAGACATGAATATAAATTAATTAATAATCAAATTTAGAAATTTATGGAGAAACTCACAGAAGGGAGATTCTGGGACATGACGTGAATCACCAACCCTTCAGATGGCAGAGAATCTGTCTGCAGTGCAGGAGACCAGGGTTCAGTCCCTGGGTCAGGAAGATCCCCTGGAGAAGGGAATGGCAACCCACTCCAGTATTCTTGCCTGAAAAATTTATGGACAGAGGAGCCTGCTGGGCTACAGTCCATGGGGTCACAACAGTCGGAAATGACTGACTGACTTAACACTTTTGCTTTCACACTTGATATATTAACAAATTCTAAAACTTCAAGCAGAATCTCCACTGGACCCCCTTCGCATTTCAAGAAGAAATGGTTTAAATACAACTCAAATGCATTACCCAAAAACCACGTTAGTCCACATGGGCCCAAATAGTGTCATTATTCCTTACTATCTCTTCCTACCTAATTACTTCAAACATTTTCTATATAGTTAAATAGTCATTCTGCCCATGATTTTAATAGCAAAAGTCTTCCAATTTATGTTTAATTTTTCCTATTTACTAATAAAACTGTGCTGAATCTGTAGGCACATCACAAGGATAAATCCCTAGATGTGGAACTGCTGAGGTCACAGCCCTTATTTTAGGCTTCTGACAAATGAAACTGCCCTCCAGAAAGGCTGTGTGATTTATTCAACAACATTTGTGCCAGTTTTTGTACAGTCTGGACCAAAGCTAGTACTGTTATTCTAAAACAATTTAATAACATGATGGGCAAAATGACATTGTATTTTCTGCTTTGCCTTCCTTTCTTTGTTAGGTGAGGTTATACATGTTCTTCATCTCTTCATCGACCATGCCACCTCTGATTTACCTGTCTATGTGCTTTGCCTATTTCTTACTGATTTGTAGGGGCTTTTGTTTGAATAAATTAAGAATACTTCATTATAAGTTTATAAATATAAGAAAATAATTAAAAATGAAATAGCTCAGTCTGCCTCCAGATTTTCAATGACACTGGGCGTGTGATGACATGACCTCTAGGTCAGCAGGGTTGTTGCTGGAACAAAGGAGAAGAAATTCTATGTTTTATACTCAGCTTCAGAGAAATGCTGGGTGATTTAAAGAAAATGATATACTCTGTTCAAAAGCTGTGGACTCAGTAACAAATTTGTCACAAGCAATGCAATCTTTTCAAAGATGTGCAAACATCAATCAAAGCTTAGGCCTGCGTTAGTATAAGAGTCATGTTACCATGTGGATGGGACTTGAACCACAATTCTGGAGCCTTCTAAACTGATTTGGGGGCATAGGCTTCTTTATTTTCAATCTGTGCTGTGTCAACTACCACCTAAGAGAGAAACAAAAACAACAATCAGCTTTCAAAGAGAAAAGTGGATCATAAATCAAACGCATGAGCCTATCAATGCTGAGTGACTCTGATAAGACAGCAAACTATCTGGCAACACAGAAACACACAGGCCAGTCAGGAACCCCATGGAAACAACAGCAAGTAATAAAGATGACTGAAAACAGTAATACTTCAGAAAAACAGAAACTGCATTCTAGGTGCAGGATGTACTGAACTTTACAATCATTTTTAGTACTTCTTCCAAGCTGTAAATATGTTAATTAGGAATTACTTTGTTTCCTTCATCTAAGTATTTTTTCACTTGATGCACTTTAAAGAAGTAAAAATGTCATTAAAAATCAAACCAATGCTTTTAGAGCAGCCTACGTGTCATGACCAAATATGAGCCAGAAGATGGTGAGGCTTTTTGTTAAGGCCATTTTATCCTCAACCATCAATAAGAACAGAATTACTTCAGGAAAAATGCAGAACCAATCCTTTCTCAGTGATTTTCTCTTGTTTTATTTCTGGTCACACTGTGTACCTGTGGGACCTCAGTTCCCCAACCAGGGACTGAATCTGGGCCACAGCTATGAAAGCATGGAGTATTAACCACTAGACCACCAGGGAACTCCCTGGAAGAGAGTTGTTTCTTTCTTCAGCTTTTTGTTTTTCTGGATGTGCCATGCAGCATGTGGGATCTTAGTTCCCTGACCAGGGATTGAACCCATGGCCCCTGGATTGGAAGTGCAGAGTCTCAACCACGGGACTACCAGGGAAGTCCTGAGGAGAGTCTTTAATATTACACAGATGATATAGTATCCTTTGTAATTCAAAGGGTGTGACAAAGTGATGAATATATTTTCAAATAACTAAAAGAAATTTAAGAAAATAATCATAAAACACTTTAAAAACAAATCTGTAATATTTCGGGAAGGGCAAAGCTGTGCAGAGTTGCTTATTAGGATTCCAGATTCAGCATCTAATGGAGCCGATTTCCATAGCTGTAAAGAGTTCCCACAGCTGGTCTTCAGCATCCTTTAGAAAAGACTTCCTGTCCAAGTAATAGCCATTGTTGGAACAAGCAGGTGTTTCCTCTCTCCTCCCATCCCCAGAACAATAATCTAAAGTTTCTTCATCAGTCACACACAAAGGTGCCCTGGGGTCAAGGAGCAGAGAACTAGGAAGAAGTTTTTGCTCTCTGAATAACATGGAACATTTTTTTTTTAACTGCTGTTTTCTCAAAACTGCCTTTGGGTCTTCCTGCCTTATTTTACACACTCCTTTCTGGAGAACTTATTGACATGGTCCCCCTGCTGCTGCTGCCGCTGCTTAAAATGGTCTTTGGGAATATGGATCAATCTACTCAAGGCAGCGGGCTCCAGGGGTCTCCAATTTACTCTTTTTCTCAGGGGTTGCTATACTAAAGAACAGATTTTAAGGGAAATGTAACTCAACACTGTGGACAGGCCCCACCTGGCCCTCTACAGAGCAAGTACTATCCTGAGCTGGGCCACTGGAGCCCTCACCCACACTAAACAGAAGGACCACATCCTCCCAACAGCTCCTTTTATGAATAAAGTAGGAATCAGAGTAGAAACAGTTCTTTAATTATCTTGATCTCTAATTACCTTCCTTTAATCTCTAAAATGTTATGCATGTGTGCTACGTTGCTTTAGCTGTGTCAGACTCTGTGTGACCTGTTGGGCTGTAGCCTGCCAGGCTCCTCTGTCCATGGGATTCTCCAGACAAGATTACTGGAGTGGGTTGACCAATAACACTTCAAAAAGCAATCTTTCATGCTAGAACATAGGATAAATACATAAGGTGCACAGATCAAAGGTGCCTGACAAAAACCTAGATGCTGTTACGTCCCTGGTGGTCCAGTGGCTAAGGCTCCACAATCCCAATACAGGGGGCCCGGGTCTGAGCTCTGGTCAGGGAACTAGATCCCACATGCAGCAACTAAAGATCATGAGTGTCACAAAAGACCCGATGCAACCAAATAAACAGTGGGAAAAAAAAAAATTAAAGACACCTAGATGTTGATCTCCTAACCCCACTCAAATTTGGCACAAGTTATTCTTCTCACCAAAGGTGAAGAGATCAAACTTAGTTTGGAGTTGCTGTTATTTTTATTGTATAAAAGGAGATAAACAGAGAGCTGGGGTACAAAGTGACTGGATGGGGCACTACTTATACCATCAGAGGAGGTGATGTTTGAGCTGACGTAAGGAATATGAGAAAGAGTGAGTCACACAAAGATCTGAGAGAAGTATTCTCAGGGAAAAGGAACATCAAGGGCAAAACCTGAGACAGGAAGAAGGCTGTGTTTGAGCAACAGAAAGACACCCACTGTAGCCCTGGGAGAGTCAGGCCAAGTGAAAGGGCCTACCAAATCATCACTAATGTAATGGTTTCCTTAAAATCTGGAAAGCCTAAGATACCATTTTGCAACTAGGTCCCCTGCAAATACATAACATCAACCTAGTAAAGGACAAAAAAGACCTTTTAATGATGCTCTTCCTTTCCCATCTTGATTAAACTCTGCAGCAACCAAAGGACTGTTTATATTATCCAATGTTTTCACACATGAGCCCACACCACATGCTCACGTGCTTGAAATGTCTTCCTCTACTCTCCCCTGTCCTTCACAAGTGTTCACTCACCAGTCCAGCCTGGCCAAACAGCAGCTGCACGGCAGTCTTGCAGGCACCCCCGCCACGTGGATGGGCACACCTGGTTCAGGACTTCAGTCACAGGGAAGTCGTCCCTGGGCGTGATTCCATTATAGCAGCCTGCCTCCTTGATCAGCTGCAACATCGTATGCTACAGATTGATAAAAAGAAAGTTCACACCTCAAAATAAAGCCATACAAGGTTCCAAAATTTACAGAAATGCATTTATAGATACAAAATAGCCCTCAAGAGAAGAGAATTTTATATTCTCCCAAGTGTTTGGGAGACCTAATTTTGATTTCTTAAGTAATTCTCATCAATTACCTTCAAAGATTTTCTCAAACCTGTGACTGGCTAGATATGGACACATGTGCATTAATACACATATGTGATTTCTTTTCTAGCACAAAACACAGCATTATTTAACAATCTACTGATGCAAACTGGCTAAGGAATTTTGAAGTTCTGAATCCCTCTGAATAAGGAAAGAAAATCATTTGATACAAGTAAATACCAGAAAACTTCATCCTTATTCTGGATGAAAAAGTGGTCAGCATAAGCTCCAGTTCCAGTCTGCAACTTCCTAGCTGTGCGGCTTTGGGCTCTAGTTCCCCTATCTGTCAAGTGGGGAAAGGGCTGTGCCCACCTCATGGGTGAGCACTAACTGAGACGATACATGGGGAACATTTGACACATGTCTGGCACACTGGACGCTCCACAGATGGCCCTAATTACTTCAGTACTATGGCAAGAGTTCTCCTCTTATTTATTTCACTGAAACAACCATAAAGAGCCTCCTAGGTTCTGATAGAAACACAGGACAAGGGGGCCTCAGCTAGAGGATTAAGGGATGTGACCCTTGAGAAGAGGGTAGAGAAAGACCTGACAAGTAAGTGTGGGGGTGAGGCTGGGGCTGTGAGACAGCCAGGAAGTGAGAGTTCGTCCCAAGAGCATAACCATAAACAACATTTTTATAGTGTACTTTCAAAACCTTTTATTTTATACACTTTGAACAAAATCATAAATGAAATTAACTTGGCAAAAGTCTCTTTACAAAAGTTACCCTAGGAGCTTCTGGGCTGGAGAACACAGGGAGGTGCTGGGACTATGCTGCTGGAGAGAACAGGGAAACCCCAAACCCCTTCCCCAGGCCTTGCCCCAGGTATCTCTTCCATCTGGCTATTCCTGAGTTAATTCTCTCACAACAAACCAGTGATCCAGAACTCTTCCAACAAGCTGGACTTCACAGCAACAATGTACTCCGATCAAGGTACCGTAAAGAGAGTACACCGTGGCAGATACAGCACATGCCTGAAGAAGTTCAAGTACGGCCCTGTGATTATAAAATAGTCACAGCCACTCTCTTAAATGCCAAAGTTTCCTTGAATCCCTTTCACACTCTTCCTGGACTCCCCCAGCCTCTCTTCTGGCTCCAGAGACCATCTGTCTGTGAGGACCCAGGCCCTGATCCCACTTCAGAGCTCTAGACCCATACATCCCGTTGCCTGCTGGATGGCTCCACTTGGACATCTCAAGAGCAATCTTAAAATCAGGTACAAAAATGTATTTTTGACGACTATCGCCAAGCCTTAATAAGTAGCACCAAAACTGCTGTCCAAGCCATAAACTTGGGCCTCATCTCCCTTCCCTCCCTCTCATAGCCAGTTAATCCTGGAGTCCTGCTTATTACAACCTCTAGGTTGCTCCTGAATCCTTCCACTTGCCTCCCATTATCACTAGATGGGTCCACGGCCAAAAGCCTTCAGTGCTGCTCTACTTCCAGCCAAAAGTCTATCCTGAAGCCAGGGGGATCTTTCAGAGATGCCAGTCTAGTCATGTGACCTGCCATGGTGGGGCACCAGCCTTGCACTGGGGGCTTTCCATCTCCCTGGGGGGCTTCTCCAGCCTTGGTCAGTGCCATGTCTCCCTTGTTCTAGACTCTCAGGTCTGACTACATGTTAGAATTACCTGGACAACCTTTATAATCTAGAAGAGCCCAGCCCTCATTTCAGGACAATTAAATCCAAATGCTACCAGGGACTATACTGGATAGCCAGAGGACACCCTGCTTCAGCTCTAAGGAAGGCCTTCAGCTCTTGGGACAGGCTCTCACTTCCTGGCTGTCTCACAGCCCCAGCCTCACCCCCGACACTTATTCTTCAGGTCTTTCTCTGCGTTAAGTCCTCTTCTCAAGGGTCACATCCCTTAATCCTCTAGCTGAGGCCCCCTCGTCCTGTGTTACTATCACACCCTAGGGGGCTGTTAAATCTCCTAACCTGGTACTAACGGTTGCTCAGTAAAGACCTATCAAATGTGTGTGTGGCGGGGGGAATGTCACTCTAGTCTGCTTTTAGACAACAGTTTACTGAGGAAGGTCAATGCATCCTGTCTTCACTTCAGTTTTGCTTTTTAATCCAGATTCTTTACAAGCTGTCAGGTGTCCTTAAAAACTCTATTTTCAAGTTCACACCCGGGTTGGAGGAACCCCATGGGAAGCTACCGTCTTGAGTTTCAGGTTGTCGGCGGCTGACTCATTAAAGGAGACCCCCTTCAGGAAGCTTGATCCTATCTGCACGGGCACAGTGGGAAGCTCACACTGCATGGGCTGTGGCGGGGTCTGCCTCCGCCCCGTCTGCTGTGCCTCTGCCTCGCTGCAGCAGCCCTGGAAAATGGTTGGAGACGACAAGAGAGGTGACCCACGGCTCAGCTCTCAAGACGACTGGCTCATGTGGATGGCGCAACTGCCACACCACAGCTCACCAGAGCCACCAGACAGAATAACATACCTGCAAACTGGCTTCTATTGCCTTTGGATTCAGGTGGAAACCAGCTTTCATTGCGTATTCACAGTGACCTAAGCTTTCCAGAGCTATTTTATATGCCTGCAAAGAAATTGTTTTTAAGAATCAAGATTACATAGTAGATTTTAAACTGACACAGTCCAATGAAAATAGAAATTGTAAATTTCTATAGTTATTAAAAGACATGAAGCCAACTACTATCCTATTACTCTTTCCAGTTGGTTCAACATCAAAACTTTAACTCCTCCCCTTGTTTTATTTCCTCAGATATTAATGTGTTAGTTTTGAAAAACATACTTGCAGAGCACTATCAATTTTTATGTTCAGTTCTTTTAGCTGGTGCTCGGGAATTGCTGCACTTTGAGAACAGAAGAGCTGCTGAACTTCGATTCCTGCCAGGCGGCCATCACAGCCTCTTTCTCTCAGTCTAGATGTTGCCTGCAACAGAAATAATGACTGGTAGGTAAAAGAAGATGTTACAGATACTAGCAAAATTAAAAAAAAAAAAAAAAGAAACAATTAAAATAAAGCAAGAAACTATCTAAGCATTAGTCATTCTGGATTATCTCTATTATGAAGAGAGCAGCCAAAAATTCTGAAAGACTAAACCAAGCACTGATGAGAAAACAAACCCAACCGAATCTGCCTACTAAGCAGGAGCACAGGTTCAGTTCCTGGGTTGGGAAGATCCCCTAGAGAAGGAAATGGCAATCCACTGCAGTATTCTTGACTGGGCAATTCCATGGACAGACAAGCCTGGTGGGCTACAGTCACGGAGTCACAAAGGGCTGGACATGTCTTAGCAACTAAACAACAACAATGAATACATAAGACAGAAAAACAAGAAGACATAAGGACCTAAGACAGAAAAACAGGAAGACTAATCTGTGTCTTGTGATGAAATGCTAGTTATCTATACATATGGATCAGGACTAGAGAATATAGAAAAATATATATTCGATTTATTAGATGTAAGGAAGGATTCAGGATGAACTTTCAATTTTTTCAACATCTATTTTTATTGTAATAATACTTGTGCAACAAATAACATTTTTAAACAGTTAATTTTTGTTCTTTTAGGTTACCAACATTGCAAGACTAAGGGAAATTAAGCAGCTATAATGTCATAGATTTCCAAAGCTTCACAAATTCTATATGAAGACCAATCACTCCCTGTACTCTAATAGTCTCACAGTTTAAAACCATTTGACTCTCTTTCTAGAAGTCTTCATTTAGTCGAAATATGTAGCTCACAAGGAGGTCTTACATTAGAGGAGTCACTGGATAGACAATGGAGCACCAATCCTGGTCCCTATAATCTTGGAGCTGACAGCTTCGTAGGTTGAAAAAGCAAGCCAATAAAACATTTAAAAAATATAAAATGGAAAAACACATCCCAAGGGAAATAAAGAACTGTGACAGGGAGTACCCAAGAAACTGAGAAATCATCATTTAGGCTGCATTTAAAGAGGAGGAGGCAGCCAACAGAAGAGCAGGGTCGGGGAGGGGGGTGGACAGGCAGAGATGGAGGCACAGGAACCAGAACCCAGGGAGCGGGGAGAGTGGCCAGAGGCGGCTGGTGGGGAGGCAGAAGCCAGACTATGTGGGACTAAGCAGGTCATGGGACAGGTCTACCCTTACCCTAAGGAAAGAGAGAGAGATGAGGGACAGCAAGACAGGAAAGGAAGAAGCAGGCCCAGCCTCTGAAGGCGTCAGGGGAGAGTAAGGATGCCCTGAAATAAGTCGTGACGGTGGACACAGAACGAAGGGACAGGTCTGCAATAGCATTCTGGAGACAGGGTCTGCGGGGCTTTCACATGGACTATATGCAGCTGTGACAGGAAAACTGGAGGGTAAATGTCAGGTTTCTTGCACAAGGGACCCAGTGTGAGAGGGCACTACTTGCTAGCGCAGGGACGGTTTGAAGAGGAACAGGAGTATGTGGGAAGGCAAGGGCTGAGCCCTCTGAAGAACTCAGGAGGACAGCAGCCAAACACGGGGGCCTGAGGCCACAGGAGAAGGGAACTGGGCACACACGAGCCATGGCCCCAGTACACAAGAGGTTTTTAAAGTTCCAAGACTAGATGGAGGCCCTCAGGGAAAAGGACATGTAGAACTGGGCCTTGAGGAACTCACAATCATAAGTTATGTTGAAGAGAAGATAGCCAAGTGGTTGGAGAGGCTAGCCTAGGGAGATAAGAGAGCAACTAAGAGCACTTGGTTCTTCATAAGGAGAAAGGATTTCCAGGGCCCAAGTCGCTGTGAGCGGCTAAATGGAGTCAATGGGATACCTGGATTTCTGCCAATGTTTCTGGCAACGCAGAAGGTACCAGTGACCTTGACAAGATAAGGCATGTTCTGGTGGAGGAGTGGAAGCCAGATTTTAGTGAGCTGAATGATGCCTGTTATATATAAAGCTTTTGTACAATATGAATATTGTACAAAACAATACACATATGGATACACACATATAGAATAAAACTATAAAAATACGCATAGGAGTCACACTCCAAAACCAAAAGAGGTTAGCTCTAGAGAGAAAGGAATATGGGTAAGACAGTGGAGAAGTATAAAGGAATTCAACTGCACTTGTAATAATATTTTTCTGTTAAAAATAAAAGGTATGAAGCAAATGTGGCAAAAGTGAAGATTCACTTGACAAAACTAAAAGGAAGATAGATGGTTATGTATGTGACATTTCCTATATACTTGAAATATCTGATAATAATCTTTTTTAGGGTGAATCAAAGGTGAGGCAAACAATTCTTCCAAGAAGCTGGCTATGAAAAGAGCAGAGAAAACAGGGCAGAGCATGGAGGATTTTTATTTGTAAGCCTATTTGTGTATAGGTGGGAACATGCTGAGGAGGTGGAAGACAAAACCTAGGGTCCCAGCACAGAGGCCCTGAGGGTGGGGGCAGGGTGCAGAGAGGCAGACTCTGCACAGGAGGGGGAGGGCGCCTCCTCTGCTGTAATGAAGAGGAAGGAACAGGAGAGGGTCTGAATGGGAGAGGTGTGTCATCTGGGTGGAAATGGAGAAGAGGGGCTGCTGCTAGGTACATTCTGTTTTCTCAGTGTGTAGGGGGCAGGGTCACTGGTTGAAAGCAAAGTAAGGAAGGCAGAAAGCCAGGGCAGACAGAAGTGGGTGAAGGAAAAGGTCAAAGCCAGGAGGTCACAGGAGCACCAGAAGGCTGCTCACTTGGGCTGGGCTCTCAGCATGAATGATGCCCACAGGTTGCGTAGAGAAGACCTTGAGTCAGGTACAAAGGGCATAGAGTGTGAGCAGCGTGATCAGGAGACTGCAGCCAGGAGGGCACAGAGGGTTGTAAGCTGAGAAGATAAAGGTGTGGACCCCACTGCCCGGCAACCTGCAATGGAGTCAACAGGTATCACTCCTACACTCAACCCCCAGTTAGCACTGCACGGCTGCTCTGATAAACACCAACAAAGCAGAGGAGAATCTTTAAAATGAAAGAGACCAACACAGCGAAAAGAAATTGAGAAGAAATAACAATGCAACGGAACATCATAAAACTGTAAGTAAACAACAGAACATATAAGAGACCAACACAGCGAAAAGAAATTGAGAAGAAATAACAATGCAACGGAACATCATAAAACTGTAAGTAAACAACAGAACATATAATGTTAAAATGTTGAAAGATGTTTACAAATTTGATTGGAGGAGATTTCCAAAACAAAATCAAATAGTTTGCCAATTTAATTGAGGTTATGAGTCAAACTAAATATTATAATATAAATTCTCTTTTACTCTGTGAAATGGAACAGTAAATCCTAGTTAAAGTGTTGACTTGCGAGGCTTTTCTTCCAGCCTCAAAAACAAAGGAGTATTAAAATACCAACAAAAAGAGTGTCATTGCTGACTACATCCCCACCTAGTTACCCAGCTGACTGCTTACTCCACTTAACCTGCAGCTTCTTTGCCCTGGTCCCTCTTCCTAGAAACTTTGCTGCACTTCTTGTCAAAGGCCTCTACTCAACCCTGTTTTTGTAAAGCCCTTTCTCCTAGGAGGCTGTGAGTAGAGGCTGTCTTCCCAGTACCTGGTGCATGCCTGGTGTGAAGTGAGCATTTACAAAGGCATTCACTGTTAAATGAATCAACAATCTAAAGACAGCAGTTGAAAACTCACACTTCTAAATAAAAAGGCCCTTTTAAGAACCAACAGGCAAAGGCCCTTTGGAGCCTCTCCTATCTGAACAAAGGGCACTGATCTCCCCAGAGTCAGGGTTACCTCAGCAGCCCCTCGCCAGGATCGCACAGCTTCCTCCAGTTCCGATGTGTGGCCCATGCCAGATAAGCCGCTGCCACTGGTGCTGTTCTTTTTCTGGCACAACAACTTCAGCAAAGCAAGAGTGAGCCACGGGCTGTACCTTCTGTAACGCCTGGGTCAAAAACTGGAAATGGACCTGCACCACTGTCAAGAAGCATCGTCCCAACACCTGTGAAGACAAGAGAGTCAGGGACTTTCAGGTTGTGGGTTGATATTGCATTACTGCAATAAATTCTCAACTATCAATTTGAGTAGAGGTAACAATTAACACCACCCTTATGGCAGAAAGTGAAGAGGAACTAAAAAGCCTCTTGATGAAAGTAAAAGAGGAGAGTGAAAAAGTTGGCTTAAAGCTCAACATTCAGAAAACAAAGATCATGGCATCCAGTCCCATCACTTCATGGGAAAAAGATGGGGAAACAGTGTCAGACTTTATTTTGGGGGGCTCCAAAATCACTGCAGATGGTGACTGCAGCCATGAAATTAAAAGACCCTTACTCCTTGGAAGAAAAGTTATGACCAACCTAGATAGCATTAGCATATTCAAAAGCAGAGATATTACTTTGCCGACTAAGGTCCGTCTAGTCAAGGCTATGGTTTTTCCTGTGGTGATGTATGGATGTGAGAGTTGGACTGTGAAGAAGGCTGAGCACCAAAGAATTGATGCTTTTGCACTGTGGTGTTGGAGAAGACTCTTGAGAGTCCCTTGGACTGCAAGGAGATCCAACCAGCCCATTCTGAAGGAGATCAGCCCTGGGATTTCTTTGGAAGGAATGATGCTGAAGCTGAAACTCCAGTACTTTGGCCACCTCATGCGAAGAGTTGACTCACTGGAAAAGACTCTGATGCTGGGAGGGGTTGGGGGCAGGAGGAGAAGGGGACGACCGAGGATGAGACGGCTGGATGGCATCACGGACTCGATGGACATGAGTCTGAGTAACTCCAGGAGTTGGTGATGGACAGGGAGGCCTGTCGTACTGCGATTCATGGGGTCGCAAAGAGTTGGACACGACTGGGCGACTGAACTGAACTGAACAATTAACTGGAACTCTGAAATCATACAGAGGTTACAAAGTCACCATGCCTTTGTTCACTAAGGATTTGCCTTTGATCTCACGTTTGGACCTGGGCGGCCTGGTGCCTAGAAGTCAAAACATTATCACCAAGTTGCCAGCCGCAAGGTTTGAATGGACCTCCCCACTTCCCACCTAGCCTCCCTCACTTCCGTCGTCCCCTCTCCTCATCTGGATTCTTGTTCACACCAACCCTAACTGTCTTTGAGCTCCAGTGGAATCACAGCAAGCCACAATTGCAATTCTCTCCACACAGTATTCAGAAGGCAGAAGAAAAGCCAGATGATTAGAAACCTGAAAGGTCAGTTTGACTATAAGAACATATTCCATTGGAAATGGAATCCAAAGATACAGGTTATTTTAGTAACAGTGTTATTAACATAGCAATTACATAGTTATTAACATAGCTGTATGTCATATTTCCAGTCTTATGAAACAAAGCTGACAGACCTGTCTTCTCAGAGTTAACAAAACATACTGGTACATCCATGTGTCAGATCAAGAGAAAACCACTTGCCTAATATGTATTGTATAGCTGATTAATTGATACAATAGTCCATTAAAGCAGAAAATTTACTTTAAAAACTACTAAGTACATAATGCTATGTCAATGTATACTATTAATATATAATTATAAAAATATGTGTACTAAAAACATATAACATACCACCAACAAAAGATACAAATGCGCCTTTATTTGCCAATCTCTGGCACTGGCAAGAGCTATTCTCTGACACTGTTTGTTGTTCTCTGCTTTCTTGTGTTAACTCCAGCTACAAGGTATTCTCTACAATTTCCTATTTCTTTTTCTTTAAAGGAGAAAAGAATTTGCTACTTGCAAAGCAACTTGAACAGACACTTTTCAAATTACTGACATTTTCCCTAATCTTTTACAGTTGTTTTATCCATACCAAATTTGACAACAACAAAACTTTATTGTAACTTTTTACATGTCTCATAACACTCAAAAAAAACCAATATATATATATGTATATATATATACACACACACATATATATACATATATATATATATATATAAATTGGCCATGCCATGTGGCATGTAGTATCTTAATTTCCCAACCAGGGATTGAACCTATAACCCCTGCACTGGAAGCACAGAGTATTAAACCACAAGGCTGCCAGGGAAGCCCCTCAAAACATTTTTAATGGAAAGTATTTTATATTTCACTGGCCTATAGAGTGGTTTACTAACAAAAAATTACTTACTGAGTTTGTAATTTATCCCACTGGAGGACAGCAAAGAGGGCCCACCTGTTGCCAGCATCAGTGCACTGCCCGGGGGCATGGTGACGGTTCCCACTGCGGTTACAAGCAGCTATAGTTCAACCCCAGTGCCCACTTTGGCTTGGCACTGTCCTGTGAAGAGGCAGAAATAAGACCCCTCCTTGGACCTCTCACCTCCCAGCACACGGTTCAGATGCTGCCCCTTCCTACCCACACTAGGCAGAGTCCTTCCTTCTGGAGAAAGAGAGTCAGGCAAGTTCCCAGTGGTGACACTTACTCCCTCTGAATTATTTTCCCCTGTGGAAATCACCAGGACAAAACTAAAACAAACACAGAAATCTCACATCATAGCATCCTCCCTCTACAGGGAACAATCAGAAAAACAGGCTGAATTCCCACCCAAACCCCCTGGGTTTCCACTTACTCCCTCAAAGCTCTTCCCCATCAGAGATGGGCAGAGTGAGCCACACAGAGCAAACAGACCTAGCAACCTGGAACTTGTGACACAAACAGAGAAAACAGGATTTAATTAGCACTGTGCACAGTATCAGCCAGCTTGAACACTCAGCATGCACCTCACTTGCGCTAAAGATTTCACATGGATTCTCTCATTCAATCCTTGGAACAACCAGGTGAGGTCATTCCCATTCCACAAACAGTAAGACTAAAGCACAGAAAGTCAAGAGGACACAAACTGAATTTGGCAGAGGGCTCACTTGACTCAAGTGTCTATGCCCTTAGCAAGCGTGCACCTTGCCCTCAACAAGATCTACACGCCTGGAGACAACTGTGTGCTGGCAACACTGAAACCAGACCCATGACAGACGCTCACCCTTAACTGGCTCAGGCCAGAATGACATGGTGTTCTGAAGCACCACACAGAGCAAAGCCAGGAGGAGGCCTCAAGCCGAGTCCTCAGGCACACAAACTCTTCCTCCTCCTTCTTCTTTGGCCTCTTGGCAGGCTGCGGCTGAGCGGAGAGGAGGGGAGCAGTGACGTGCCATGTGCCATTCACTCTGGGCTCTCATTCTTTCAGTTTCTGACAGATACAACTGAGTCATTCATTCTTTCAACAAATGTGTAATATGTGAGTGTGCGGTATGTACAGAGCACAAAAAAAGCTAGAGGATACTACAAGAAATACAGTGAACAAGTCACTGTCCTGAGGGTTACTGTCTAACGGTGTGTAACAGTAAGTAGATGTGCAAAGGCAGGGGCTACTGGAGAAGGAACACTGAGGGGTGAGGTGGGAAGGAAAAGGCTCTCTGAGGACAAGAGCACGGAAACAACAGGAGTACCCCGTCCTTCCCTTCTGAAGGGAAGTTCTAGCAACAGCCTCTGAAGGCCTGATGCAGGGTCCTGGGCCCGGAAGAGGACACTCTGATAGTGCTGCTGATGGCAGGCTGGGGGCTGCGGAGGGTCCTCGTGCTGTTGAGAGCAGAAGGGTGGAAAGAGGACATCGCTGCTGCAGAATGAACGGGAAGAGATGGTGGTCAGTATTAGAAGGGGGCGTTGGGGAATGTTGCCACCACCACTTCTCACATGCTTGACCCTGGATGAGACATCTAACTTAAATTTCTTCCTTATGTACAAGACCTCAGCATCTCCCTCTCCCTACTTGTCAGGTATGGAGCACAAATTATGGTTATAATAATTTGTTTGTGTTGTAAACAATTCACTAAAAAGCCAATCAAAACGATGGTTACCCTGGATCTTGGAAAAGCTATCTAAAGAATGTTCTACAAGTGTACCTAAGTAACAGAAGTGTATTCTCTGGAGAGAGGACTGAGCTCAACCTCCAGCCTGCTTCTGCCCACCTTTTCTCTACAATATCTCCTGTCTTAGCCCAGTTTCCTTCTAGTCACAGGCTCCATCCTCAGTGACCCAGGGATGTGCCAGTCCTTGGGGTCTTCCTGAGAAACCTGGAAAGCAAAGGACTCTAAAGTTATGGATCTGAAAGCATGTGACCCAAGGGCCTAAGACAGTTACTTTCTCTTTAATTTTATTTTTAAAGTTGTATCTATTTACTTATATATGGGCAGAGTAGCATGTGGGAATTTAGTTCCCCGACCAGGAACTGAACCCACGGCCCCTGCATTGGAAGTGCAGAGTCTTAACCACCAGACCAGGGGGTTCTCAACTTTCTCTTCCACAAGGAGACCATTTCCTGGATTACGGGAGCCCATGTAGATGCAGAACATGTGTAGCAAGCTGAAGGACAAATGAGTGGTCAGTGAGATTAAAATGTCACTGGAGCTACAGAAGTCCATGTCAATCAGAGCTACCATTTACTGAGTGTTTAACCCATACCAAGTACTTTACATGCAGTGAAGTGAAGCTGTGGGGTGAGAGCAATTCATCCATTTTATAGATAACAACACTGAGGCTTAGAGAGAGAAAGAACCTTGGCTCAACGTCAAGCAGGTAATAAGTGGTACAGTAGAGATCTGACACTGAGTCTAACTCCAAAAACTGTTCTAACCACCAGACTGTGCTATTTTCATATGACAAGATCCAGGAGTTAGTCACAACAGTGGCTAAGGATATCATGAAGGGGAGGGGACCGCTGTGCAGGAATGCTGATGAACAAAGACTCGGAGGCACGGCTCAGTCTTCTCTGATAGTGGGAAAGGGACTGCAACAAATTTTACAGGTGCCTGTGGCACTCTGGGGTGGCATGAGTCTTGAAGTTTATGATTTGCATAGCAGACAACAGTTAAGACTGGCTGCAAACAGCAATGATAAAATGGGAAAGGGCACATGAAGCTTGGGAAAAGGAACAACTTCTCTTACCTCTTAAGGAATTCCAAGCCCCAAAACATCTATTTGGGCCTTCAGCCCATCAGTCTCATTCAAGAATTATGAAGAAAGCAATCAGACTTAATCTTACCCTTGGCATCTGAATTTAAAAAAAAAAAAAAAAAACCACATTCATCTCAAGGCATCCCAACTGGATGGAATCTGGGGCAATATGAGGCTACTATCAGAGATGCATTAAGAGAAACATCTTGGGGACTTGCCTGGCAGTCCAGTGGCTGGGACTCTGTACTTCCACTGCAGGAAGTGTGGGTTTGATCCCTGGTTGGGGATCTATGATACCACACACCATGCAGCGGCACAGCTTTAAAAAAAGGAGGAAAAAAAGAGAGAGAGAAAAATATTTTGGTATGACTTAAATTCCTCATAAAAGCCCAACTCCTGAATATAGACAATAAGTGACCTTGCCACTACTGCTTCCAAATATCCATGGAGCATTCTGGATTGTAAACAGCCATTGAGCATCTACTGAAATAAAACCTTGTTTTCTGGGAATTGCTGAGGAATGGCAGAGGAAAGGGGTATGTGTTCACTTTCCCATGCCTCTATAAATGGACCTATATAGTAGGGGGTTATCTTTATGGATATAACCAGGAAACTTTTTCTTTTCAGTGATTTTTCTATTTTATTAATTAAAACAGATTTTAATTTAAGGTCATCCTGTTTTGAGCCCCAAAAGACCACCCTTTCTACATAGTTAATTCTACCTTCCTAGAATATATTCAAATTTTTAGCTACTCCTCTTCCAGGGCCACGGCCTTACTCAGTCCTTACTATATCCCCACGTGTTGAAATTACAGACTACCCAAATCCACCCCATCTGTGACACACCTTGTGATTTTCACATCGATATACACAATGTCTAAATTCATTTTCTACTCAAATTCACTTAACAAATCGTCTTTCTCATATCCCTGCAAAGTGAAGAACAAGGAGAAATGTTGCATATGCCAGAGTGTCAAACATCTGGGTTCTGGTATTTATTTCTGATCAGTTTAAAAGTCAAGAATAAATGAAATGAAGTCAATCCGGATTGGCGGCTTTCATTAGAAATTCTGAAGTCATTCAATCATTTCTTTCTCTTCAAAACTTACTTCTACCTTAAACATTACAGTTGGTTCCAAGTGTTCTCAATCTTTTGTCCTTATGATAATTCCACAGTTATTACATAATGACCTAACCAACTGACCGGAATGTGATATAAGAAACTAAATGTGTCTCCAGAGAAATAGAGAATGCAGCAGACCATGCCTGGACTATGGAAAGTACTTTGTGGAGATTAAATTACAGTATGAAAATGTAAAAACCAAGCTCACAGAAACTAAGATGTATAGTCTGACCTAAAAACTGATTAACAGTGAGTATTTAAACTTTTTGTTTTTTAAAGCAGTTAACAAAACAATAATCTCTTTGCAGTTGGTATCAACCCAGAGCACAAAGAAGCTGCCATGCTATGTACAGGAGAAAGAACTAGGGAGGAGAGAAAGCTAACACATGCCCAAGGATGGATGAGCCAACAGCAAACGTTAATCATTCAGACAAGATTACATTCTGCCCCTGACACGCTGCTTTACTGCTGGTAACAATATCATCAGACACAGTTTCTAAACTGCTTCACAGGCCAAGCACTGTGATTCACAGAAACTTTTATACCAGTAATATATATTCAGTGCAAATAAATTAAGAGGAAAAGATGGGCTCAATAAAGAAACAGTGTCAGATATTACTGAATAGATATAACCACTGATTACATGTTTGCAAAACAGCCTACATTTGAAACTGTTTTTATTTTCTTTTTTTCCAAAATTAGAGATTTTAAGTGTTGTTTTGGGGTTTCCTGATAGCTCAGTTGGTAAAGAATCTGCCTGCAATGCAGGAAACCCCAGTTCAATTCCTGGGATTGGGCACATCTGCTGGAGAAGGGATAGGCTACCCATTCCAGTATTCTTGGGCTTTCCCAGTGGCTGAGCTGGTAAAGAATCCACCTGCAATGCGGGAGACCTGGGTTCGATCCTTGAGTTGGGAAGATCCCCAGAGAAGGGAAAGGCTACCCACTCCAGTATTCTGACCTGGAAAATTCCACGGACTATATAGTCCACGGGGTGGCAAAGGGTCGGACACAACTGAGCAACTTTCACTTTCACATGCTGTTTTACAGTCTGCTTTCCAAAATAAAATATATCAAAAATGCACTACCATGCAACACACATAGGAAGTTTTATATTTTAGCTACACTACTATATATCTTTACATAACTAACAAGTATAATTATAAACTATCATCCAGGACATGAAACAGTGAAAGGCCATTGACAAGAACTAAGTCCACGTCAATTACGGCAGACGGAGGAGGAGGGGCAGTTATTGCTCAGAAGGCAGAGATTCAGTTTGGGAAGATGAAGTTTTGGAGGTGGACAGTGGTTGATGGCTGCAAAAATATTAATGTACTTAATGACACTGTATGCTTCAAAACTTAAGATGGCAACATTTATGCTATGTATAGTTTACCACACTAAAAAGAGTAGAACTGCTTCTAGTCACCCCCTCTGCTACCATTCTATTCCAAGCTACAGTCATCTCTTGCTTGGATTACTGTAAAAGCCTCTTAACCGATCTTCCTGCTTCCTTTCAATTAGGATTTGTTTTATCTACACATAACAACAACAAATGCAGTGGCTTACATAAAATCAATGTTTCCTTCTTTCTATGGTGAAAATCAGCAAGGAGATCAAACCAGGCAATCTTAGAGGAAATCAGCCCTGAATATTCATTGGAAGGACTGTTCCTGAAGCCAAAGCTCCAATACTTTGACCACCGGATGCAAAGAGCAAACTCACTGGAAAAGATCCTGATGCTGGGGAAGACTGAGGGCAGGAGGAGAAGGGGGTGAAAGAGGATGAGATGGTTAGATAGCATCACCAACTCAATGGACATGAATTTGAACAAACTCCCGGAGATAGTGGAGGACAAAGAAGCCTGGTGTGCTGCACTCCACTGGGCTGCAGAGAGTCCAACACAACTTAGCAATGTGAACAACAAAGGTGAAAATAAATCTAGGGTTTGGCAGTCCAGAGCTAGGATGAGAGCTTCTGGGTATCAAAGGGAGCCCAGTTCTCATCTTTCTGCTCTTCATCCTCACACAAGACTTACATACTTAAATAACCTCTCAATTCTAAATAATTAAATGACCTTCAGCCATTTTGCCTGCATTCTCGACAGTAAAAAACCGGGGAAGCGAGGAAAAGGGAATACTCTTTTTCCCTCTAAGGAAACTTCCTTATAGTCTCATCCAAAACCTCCAGTTAAATCTTCATGAATCAGAACTTACTCAAGTAACCACTCCTAGCTGTAAGGGAAGTTGGGAAGTATAGTCCTATTTTCAAGAACGATATTCCTAAAAAAAAAAAGCAAACAAAAAACCCTCCAGAGTTGGTTATTTATTTTTTTGGCTGTACCATGCAAAATTCCACATTGTGGAACCTTAATTCCCCTACCAGGGATCAAACCCAAGGCCCAGCAGCGAAAGCGCCAAGTCCTAACCACTGGACTTTTAGACAATGCCAAGTGTCCTTTGAAGGAGGCCCACCCTGACCCTATTTGCAAATGAACCACTATCCTACCTGGAGCATCCTTCTATCTCTCAGAGACACTGCTCAATGTCCCATCCTCACAGAGGCCTCTCTTCTTCATTCTTTTTCTTCATAGTGCCTCTCACTACCTGACTTTATGTTTGTATGGGCTATTTATTTTTGTTTGCTTCACTACCTAGGAGTTAAGCTGAATGTGGACGGGGTCTTTTGTTTTGCTCCCAGTCACATTCTCAATGCCTGGCACACAGCGGACAATCTTTCTGTACATATTTGTTGAAAGAAGAAAAAAAAGCAGTTGCTACTCTCCACATAAAAGCACCAATCTAGTCCAAGAGCAGCATGTCGACTGAAGAGCTGAGGGCAAGACATCATGGCAGCATCCCTGTGCAAATGTTATTACCCCTGAACTCTTCCTGCTTTCCTTCCCTGGACAGCTCTTCTGCAGCCAACCCAGGGACACCAGCTGCAACCTCGAGCTTACTTTGAGGGTGATATCCCCAACAGGCAAGGGGGAGATAATGACTCTTCTGGAGAAAAAAGGCTGTAAACTATGCAAGGCTTTCCTGTGAGTGATATTCTTTCAAACCAAGAACCAACATTGTAATTAACAAGTATGCTACTGAGGGAATTAAGGGTGTATATAAAGGCCTAGAAAGGTGTATTTTCCCTGTATGTTTGTGTATGTGTATCTACTTGTGGTTTTCTGCCCAGATACATGACATAGTTAATAGTGGTTCCACCTGGGATTGGGATGGAGTTGGAAGAGAGAAGCATGACCTCTGGAGAAGTGAACTTACATCATTCAGAAATGTTTGTATTTTTTTACCATAAGTATGCATCACATACAAAGTAAGACTAATTTATTAAAAATTAATAATCAATAGTAATACAGCCAAAGCATTCTCATTAAAATGAGGACCAAAACAAAGATGCTCATTCTTAAAGCTCATTGTTTTATATATTAAAATCTATGCTGATAGAGAGTTCCCTGGTGGTCTAATGGTTAGATTTCTGGGCTTTCACTGCCATGGACTGGGTTCAGTCCCTGGTCAGAGAAGATTCCACAAGCCATGTGGCATGGCCAACAAGTAAAAGTAAAACCTATGTTCAATGCAACAAGATATAGAACTATTGGAAGGGAGAAGATATATATAGATGACATGATCACAGATACCAAAAACACCCAAATAAACCAAATGAAACATCAGAATTATTGAGTCCAGCCACAGACCAGGAGATAAGACAAAAATAAAAAAAGTCAAGGGTGTTCCTATTTTACAGAAAAAAACTGTCAAATAAAATTTCATCCTGGGCTTCCCTGGTGTCTCAGTGGTAAAGAATCTGCCTGCCAGTGCAGAAGACACTGGTTCAATCCCTGGGTCCAGGAAGATCCCACATGCCCAAGCACCACTACAATCAAGCCCAAGCACCCCCAACTACTGAGCTCGAGAACCCTAGAGCCCATACTCCACAACAAGAGAAACCACTGCAACGAGAAGCCCACACACCACAACTAGAGAGCAGCCCCCCATTCACAATTAGAGAAAAGCCTGCACACTAACACAGACCCAGCATAGCCAAAACATAAATAGATAAAATTTCATTCATGGTAGCAACTGAAATAAAGATTAGTTAAGAATGTTAAAAATATACACAGCCACTAGAATGTAAATTATGAAATTTTACTAAGAGACATAACTGAAGCCTTCATAGAAGACATAATAAACTGCTAAAATCCTGAAAACAAAACAATTCCACAGGTGTTTCCAGGGTCATAAATAGGTTCCCCATCATATCCTCTGACACGCTCCACCTGGAACTTGCAGTGTAGCCTCTCCAACACCTAGTCCTGTGGCTTTGGAAGCAGCCGTCAGGGAACTGCTGCCCCTGCGCTCTCAGCCTGGAGGTACCCCAGCAGCAAAAGTGGACACATAGTCAGGCCTAACCAGTCGGTGCGTTAGTTAAACTTTTTGCCCACTAGGCACAAGGACAGGCAAGTGACTCAAGTCAAGCCAATCAGATTGAGTTCCAGAACTTTTGTCAGAACCTAGCAGAGAACAGAGGTATTGGTAACTCTGGCATGGAGACAGTCTGGATCTGTTCAGCACTGTGTGAGACCCTGTATCCGGTCATGACCAGAGAGAGAGAGAGCTAACTTTCTTCAGTTCATGGAGTCAATCCCTTGTTTTGCTGAGAGGCAGTACAGAGCTACTGTCAAGAATTTGTACTCTACAGAATCAGATTATCTGTGTCTAAAGTCTGAATCTGCCATGAAACTTTTGTTAAAAAGTTGTTTAACCACTCCATACCCATCTCATCAAAAAATGGGAACATGAATAGTACTAACTTCAGTTCAGTTCAAACGCTCACCTCAGTTCAAACGATCAGCTCAGTTCAAACCAGGCCTCCCTGTCCATCACAAACTCCCAGAATTTACTCAAACTCATGTCCATCAACTCGGTGATGCCATCCAATCATCTCATCCTCTGTTGTCTCTTTCTCCTCCTGCTTTCAATCTTTTCCAGCATCACGAACTTTTCAAGTGAGTCAGTTCTTGGCATCAGGTGGCCAAGGTATTGGAGTTTCAGCTTCAGCATCAGTCCTTCCAATGAATATTTAGGACTGATTTCCTCTAGGATGAACTGGTTGGATCTCCTTGCAGTCCAAAGGACTCTCAAGAGTCTTCTCCAAAACCACAGTTCAAAAGCATCAATTCTTCAGTGCTCAGCTTTCTTTATAGTCCAACTCTCACATCCATACATGACTACTGGAAAAAAACATAGCTTTGACTAGATGGCCTTTGTTGGTAAAGTAACATCTCTGCTTTTTAATATGCTGTCTAGTTTGGTCAAAGCGTTTCTTCCAAGGAGCAAGCATCTTTTAATTTCATGGCTGCGCAGTGATTTTGGAGCCCCTCAAAAATAAAATCTGTCACTGTTTCCATTGTTCCCCCATCTATTTGCCATGAAGTGATAGGATCAGATGCCATGATCCTAGTTTTCTGAATGTTGAGTTTTAACCAAACTTTTTACTCCCCTCTTTCACTTTCATCAAGAGGCTCTTTAGTTCTTCTTGGCTTTCTGCCATAACAGTGGTGTATTCTGCATATCTGAGGTTACTGATATTTCTCTCAGCAATCTTGATTCCAGCTTGTGCTTCATCCAGCCCAGAGTTTCTCATGATGTACTCTCCATATAAGTTAAATAAGCAGAGTGACAATATACAGTCTTGATGTACTCCTTTCCTGATTTGGAACAAGTCTGTTGTTCCATGTCCACCTCTAACCATTACTTCCTGACCTGCATACAGATTTCTCAAAAGGCAGGTCAGGTGGTCTAGTATTCCCATCTCTTAAAGAATCTTCCACAGTTTGTTGCGATCCACACAGTCAAAGGCTTTGGCGTAGTCAATAAAGCAGAAGTAGATGTTTTTCTGGAACTCTCTTGCTTTTTCGATGATCCAATGGATGTTGGCAATCTGATCTCTGGTTCCTCTACCTTTTCTAAATCCAGCTTGAACATCTGGAAGTTCAGAGTTCTCGTACTGCTGAAGCTTGGCTTGGAGAATTTTCAGCATTACTTTACTAGTGTGAGATGAGTGCAACTGTGCAGTAGTTTGAACATTCTTTGGCATTGCCTTTCTTTGGGATTGGAATGAAAACTGAACTTTTCCAGTCCTGTGGCCACTGCTGAGTTTCCCAAATTTGCTGGCAAATTGAGTGCAGTACTTTCACAACATCATCATTTAGGATTTGAAATAGCTCAACTGGAATTCCATCACCTCCACTGGCTTTCTTTGTAGTGATGCTTCCTAAGGCCCACTTGACTTCACATTCCAGGATGTCTGGCTCTAGGTGGGTGATCACACCATTGTGGTTATCTGGGTCATGAAGGTCTTTTTGTACAGTTCTTCTGTGTATTCTTGCCACCTCTTCTTAATATCTTCTGCTTCTATTAGGTCCACACCATTTCTGTCCTTTATCGAGCCCATCTTTGCATGAAATGTTCCCTTGGTGTCTCTAATTTTCTTGAAGAGATCTTTGCTGCTGCTGCTAAGTCACTTCAGTCGTGTCCAACTCTGTGCAACCCCATAGACGGCAGCCCACCAGGCTCCCCCGTCCCTGGGATTCTCCAGGCAAGAACACTGGAGTGGGTTGCCATTTCCTTCTCCAATGCATGAAAGTGAAAAGTGAAAGTGAAGTCGCTCAGTCATGTCCAACTCTTAGCGACCCCATGGACTATAGCCTACCAGGTTCCTCCGTCCATGGGATTTCCCAGGCAAGAGTACTGGAGTGGGTTGCCATTGACCATCTCTATCTTTCCCATTGTTTTCCTCTATTTCTTGGCATTGATCACTGAGGAAGGCTTTCTTATCTCTTCTTGCTATTCTTTGGAACTGCATTCAGATGCTTATATCTTCCCTTTTCGCTTCTCTTCTTTTCACAGCTATTTGTAAGGCCTCCTCAGACAGTCATTTTGCTTTTTTGCATTTCTTTTCCATGGGGATGGTCTTGATCCCTGTCTCCTGTACAATGTCACGAACCTCAGTCCATAGTTCATCAGGCACTCTATCTATCAGATCTAGTCCCTTAAATCTATTTCTCACTTCTACTGTATAAGGGATTTGATTTAGGTCATACCTGAATGGTCTAGTGGTTTTCCCTATTCTCTTCAATTTAAGTCTGAATTTGGCAATAAGGAGCTCATGATCTGAGCCATAGTCAGCTCCTGGTCTTGTTTTTGCTGACTGTATACAGCTTCTCCATCTTTGGCTGCAAAGAATATAATCAACCTGATTTCATGGAGGGGCCATGTTCAGTAAATCTTTAATCCAATTTTCTGTTGATGGGCGGGGCTGTGTTCCCTCCCTGTTGCTTGACCTGAGCCCAAATCAAGGTGGAGGTAATGAATGATGACCTTCAAAAGTCCCATGCATGCCCTGCTACACTCAGTGCCTCTGACCCTACAGCAGGCCACCACCAACCCACGCTTCCACAGGAGATTCTTGGACACTCATGGGCATGTCTGGGTCAGTTTCTTGTGGGGTCACTGCTCCTTTCTCCTGGATCCTGGTGTGCACAAGGTTTTGTTTGTGCCCTCCAAGAGTCTGTTTCCCCAGTCCTGTGGAAGTTCTGGTGGTTCTATGGTGGGGTTAATGGCACCCTCCTCCAAGAGGGCTTATGCCATTACCCAGGTCTGCTGCACCCAGAGCCCCTGTGGCAGGCCACTGCTCTTCCTGATAGGAAAGCAGCAGGAAGGGGCTGTGTTCCCTCCCTGTTTCCTGACCTGAGGCCAAACTATGGTGGAGGTAATGAAGATAATGATGACCTTCAAAAGGTACCTGTACCTCCACAGGAGACACTCAGACACTGAGTCTCTGTGGGCTGGGCGTGTGTTTTGCGCCCTTCTCAGATCTAAGCAGCTCAGGTGACCAGGTGCTTGTCAAGCATACTGTCCCAGGTGAGCCATGCATCTTAATCACCTCCCTGGTCCCGACCACTTGGTTTCCTGGGTGCACCGCATGTCTTCTCTAGAGAGCTCATCTCAGGCTGCAACCTTCCTAGTGGAAGATGTATCTCTGGGGTTGAGACTGTAGCAGCCCCTTGCTTTCCAGCTCTGGCTGTCCCAAGCCTACCTCTCTGCCTCCCGGGCAGGGAGGGGGCCGGTACACAGCTAGCTCTCCTTTGGTATTCAATGCTTTGTTCTGTGAGCAGGCCAGGCCAGGTTAGGTTGTTACGTTAGAGCCTTTCTGGGAAAGTTCTCTTTTCCACAGTAGTGGTTAGACTTGTATTCTATGGGTTTCTTTTTTTTTCCTCCCAGTTACATTGCCTCCTGAGATTCCAAAACTCCCCACAGACCTGCCTGTGAGAGGGTTTCCTACTGTATGGAAAGTTCTCCTCCTTCACCATTCCCTCCCCAGGACAGGGCTTCATCGTAACTCTTTTGTCTCTCTTTTTGTCTTTTATATTTTGTCCTACCTCCTTTCAAAGAGAATGGGCTACCTTTCTGGATGTGTGGTGTCCTCCGCCAGTGTTCAGAAGTTGTTTTGTGAAAGTTGCTCAGTATTCAAATGATCTTTTGATGAATTTGTGGGGGAGAAAGTGGTCTCCCCTTCCTATTCCTCTGCCATCTTGTCTTTTTAGTAACTATGAGTTTTTACTAAATATGAAATATTAAATTATAGTCTCCTAAAAGAAAGCAACACTGCCATTTTAGTCACCAAAATTGCAAGCACAGCATTCTTTCCTCGACTCCTCCTAGCAGCTGGGGTCCTGCCTTCAGAGGTATCTTTCCTCTATTCTCATCATTTTTTCTTCCTTGATTCACTTTTATTTCCTTCATTTTTTCTGAAAAGCACTTGCCTTTTTTCTCATCACTATACCTTACTCAATAATACTCTCTGTGATATTGTGATTAATAATAAATACTTATTTTGGTCTTTTCCCATGGTTCCTAGCACACAGCTCCTAAAACCCTTGGAATTTTCTAAGTGATAAGAGAGAAGAAGTATCTTTTGTTATTCATAACAAGCATCTTTCAACCATACCTGAGTTTGTGTTAACGAGCTGACTTTTGGAAAGTCCCTAAGGATAGGGGCTGGTTGCCAGGGGAACCAAGTTTGAAACTTTCAGCCCAGCCCCTCTGGAGAAGGGAAGAGGCTGGAGAGAAAATCAATCACCAACAACCAAAACTGAATCAACCACACCTGTGAAATGAAGGTTCAGAAAGGCCCAAAGGATAGGGTTCAGAAAGATTCTGGGATAAAGACCATGTGCAGGTGCTAGGAGGGTAACAGGCCTGGAGAGGGCATGGAAGCTCACACCACTTACCACAAACTTTGCCTTATGCATATCTTTCATCTGGCTGTTCCTAAGTTACATACTTTTATAATTGAGTTTTTTTCTGAGATAAGAAAACATTTCTCAGAAATGTTTTTTTCTGAGTTCTGTGAGCTGGTCTAACAAATTAATCAAACCTGTGGAAGGAGTCATAGGAATCTTTTGATTTATAGCCAGTTTTTAAGAAACATAGGTAACACCCTGGACTTGTATCTAAATGAGGGGGTAGGGGGAATCTTGTGGGACTGAGCCATTAACTGTGGGATCTGATGCTAACTCTAGGAAAAAGTGTTCAAACTGGGGCTTCCCTGGTGTTTTGTTGGCTAAAACTTTGTGCTTCCAATGCAAAGGTCCCAGGTTCGATCCCTGGTCAGGGAACTAGATCCCACATGCCCGCAACTAAGAGTTGGCATGCTACAACTAAAAAGATTCCGCATGCTGCAGTGAAGATCGAAGATTCCAAGTGCGGCAACTAAGACCCAGTGCAGCCAAATGAATAAAGAAATAGATACATAGTAAATATAAATATATATATATATATATATAAACATGTTAGAACTGATCCCAAATTGCTTTGTATAGCAAAACCCCCAACAACAAACTTAGGACCAGAGTGTCAGAGGAGTATTCTGTGAGACAGAACACAGGAGTTTTCCTAAATACTTCCATTTCTGTTAGAAGACCACCTTGTATGAACAAATCAGTCCATGAAATGGAATTATTTACTGGGTGTTCCTGATACATTACTCCTGTCATGTGGTCATAAGTTTCTCTCTTTTTTTAAACTTGGAAAATGTCTAACCATACACAAAAACAGAGTATAACCCCCCACCCCATGTACCTATCAAAAACCTTCAACAACTAAAAACATTTTGCTATGTTTTTTTCATCCTTCTCCCCAACTCTACCTTATTCTGCTAGAATGTTTTGGAGCAAATTCCAATCAACCAGGACCCAATACATGTTCAAAGTTCCCAACTTATCTTTTAAAATGTCTTTCTGGGGGAATTCCCTGGTGGTCCAGTCCTTAGGACTCCACACTTTCACTGCTGAGGACCCAGGGTGGAGGAACTAAAATCCCATCAGCTATGTGGTGTAGCCAAAAAAAAGTCTTTATTTTTTGGTTTGAATTTCAACTCCAAAAGCTCATTTTATTTGGTTGTTTTATCTCAATTCTCTTTTAACTTGTATCTCTTAACTCTCTACTGAATTTTTCTTCATGCTACTAGACTTGCTGAACAAATCAAGTCAACTGCCTATAGAATTATGCCACTTTCTGGATCTGACTGTGATTGCTCCCTTATGGTGTTATATAACTTGTGCCACCACACCTCACATTTCTATAGAGTGGTAATTCCTTCTAGAGGCTTGACTAGATTATTTCAGGGTCCTTCCCACCCCAGGATATGGCAGAAAGATGGATAAATACGAGACTGCATTATGGGAGTGTTGTATAGTTCTTATCAGGAGACACAATCACATGGTTGTCTCGGATTCAGTGATACTGAGGTTGACCAATGAATTTGGCTGAGAAACGCCTGATTCCTCTCCAGCAGCCTTTAATCAAATGATTTTATCCTCCATTGATGACCACTACCTGAGTCAATTATTTCATTATAGTATGCAAAATGGTGAGTTTTCTAATCGTATCATCTTTTCTACACAGGAGAGTACTCAGAGTCTTCTAAATAGAAGAAAATTTCCCTCATCCACTAGGGCTATATTTGGTTACCCTGAAAAATGTCTGTAGTGGAGAAGCAGGTAATTTGCTTAATTCCTCATTTTTCTCCTTTTAATTAGCAATTTTCAGAATAATGAGTGGACTGCACAGCACTTTTTTTTTTTCATCTTTTTCCATCCTTTTATTTATTCTTTTGGCACTTAGTTTTCTTTTCTTTTTTTTTTTTAATTGGAGGGTAATTACTTTACAATATTGTGGTGGTTTTGCTATACATTCACATGAATCCACCATGGGTGTACATGTGTTCCCCATCCTGAAACCCCCTCCCACCGCCCTCCCCATCCCACCTCTCAGGGTCATCCCAGTGCCACTAGCACTGAGCACCCCATCTGATGCATTGAACCTGGACTGGCAATCTCTTTCACATATGATAATATACATGTTTCAATGCTATTCTCTCAAATCATCCCACTCTCACCTTCTCCCACAGAGTCCAAAAGTCTGTTCTTTACACCTGTGTCTCTTTTGTACACAGCACTTCTTAACAAGTCAAAGGGTCTAGTCCCTCCAGAGTGGCTGATACCCTCTGGCCCCAGGAGCTTCTACCCATAAAGATGGGCTGGGAAGGCAGTAAATCTTATTTGTTGTTCACAATGAAATTTTGCACAATCACCCAAATTTCAATTGCCTAATTAACTACAGCTTCTTCTCTGAAGACAATTTAGATAACAGATTCAGTTGGTTAAAAGAACAGCCAAGAAGAGTGACAGAAATTAACAGCCTGAAAACTGGATTTATATACGTTTTTTAATAAAATGAATTTGAGTTTCTAATTAATACCAGCAATTTGAATTTTCATTTGGCATATATAGTTAGGAAACATTTACTCCATAATCTGTTATGGAAGGTCAACTAGACAAAACAAGAAAGAAGTAACACTGAATTTTACCTTTAGGCCAAAAAAAAAGAAGAAGAAAAAACACTATGCAAATTTAATTCCATTAGGGTTAATGAAAATCACATTTTGAAACCAGCTTCTAATATTTTCCATTACTGTTGCTCTGCAGCATTTCTGGCATACATCTATCCAAAATAAACGTTAAAATGCCTGAATTAAGGTCCTTAAGAGTCTGTCAGTGCTCACAAATAAATTACTTCAAACAGATTCATAGGTACACAGTATAGAAAAGATATCTGTCAATGCACAGAACTGAAAGCCAAGGTGCAATTACATAAAGACTTGATTTAAAGTCTATGTATAATATGGTAATACAGAGGGTCCTCTGATTTGCAGTTTCCACTTGTGCAGATTCAACCAACTACAGGTCAAAAATATTCAGGGGAAAATATTCCAGAAAGTTCCAAAAAGCAAAACCTGAATCTGCCATAGGCAACTATTAGATAGCATTTACACTGAATTAATAACTATTAACACTGCATTTAAACTGTATTAAGCTTTATAAATAATCTAGAGATTATTTAAATTACACATGGGAATGTGTGTACGTTCTATATAAATATTATGCCATTTCATATAAGGGACTTGAGAATCTTCAGATTTCGGTACAGGGGGTTCTAGAGCCAATCCCCTGCAGGTGTTGAGGGACACTGTACTTGGAAAGTGACTAAAAATGCTGGAAGATATAAAATACATCCCTTTAAAGGCATACAACTCTTGGGAATACCGTATCAATACTGAGGCCCCAACGTGAAACCAGAGCCCCAGAGCTCCCAAGTGGTGAAGAAAGCAAGGCGAGAGGCGTCAGCACTTCGTCTTGCTGCCCTCCCTCTCATCCTCCCTGCAGAGAATGACCTCTTTACCTGTCTGACCTCACCCCTCGTGTCCGTTTCACTCATTGTTTCAGCCACGACAGACCCTCACTGCTCTTCACACACTCAGGTTTGCTCCTGCCTCAGGAGCTTTGTCCCCTCTCCCTAGAACCCCGTTTTCCTGGCTATCATCAAGGTCTGCTTCTTCATCTCCCCCAGTTTCTTTCTCAAATATCACATTCTCACTAATGCCTTTTCTAACCAAATGTCTAAGATCACAGTCCTCATCTATCTGCATGAAAGGAGGCACTTCTGTCTTGTTTGCCGCTGCTTCCTCTGTACCTGGCACAAAGAAAGTGTGCAATATATATCTGTTTAATGAACACATAAATTACAAGTCAGTTTCATTCTTTCACTTACATATTTGCACTGAAAAAGTAATTTCATTTAAAACGAGTGACAGATATTTGTAAAAAGAAGTTAACATTTGTGACTTTCTAATAAATAGAAAACCTAGTTAGGGGACTGCCTATACTTCTTTAATATGAACTACATGTTTTGCTTGCAAATGAGTCTAAGGCTCGGTATCAGTTAGGATACCAGATTTTTAGGACAAATAAAACTGAGGTAGACAAAACCAAAGAGAACTCACAGCCACTCAACTCAGGTAGCCTGGCCTTTAACAGAACATTGGAATTAACACACAAATGGAGATACCCCTAGACTCGAAAAGATAAAGACAGCAGGTCTCATGTGGTCTACCTGTAAAAAATGCTGTGGGATATCAAAGCTTTATATGATGAACAAATTCAACATGGGAAACCATATTTTTCCTGAATTCATTTTGGCTGGACGATAGTTTGAGACTTACACAAAGGAATCCCCATGGAGCACTTGATTAAGATCATATTTCTAATTTTAGACAACATTCCAGTTCATATTCAAAGTAAACACTACATTTTCTATAGATCCAGAGGGAGGAAAATCCCATCTGAACTGTCAACTGGCTTGTTCAAAAAATCCTAGCTACTGCAAGTGTCCCACATCCGTCTCCATTCCCTTCCCTGAGTATCCCCATTCTATGCATGCTCAGTTGCTCAGTCATGTCTGACTCTTTTGCAACCCCATGGACTGTAGCCCAACAGGCTCCTCTGTCCATGGAATTTTCCAGGCAAGAATACTGGAGTGGCTAGCCCTTTCCTACTACAGGGGATCTTCCCAACCCAGGGGTCGAATCTGCATCTCTTACATCTCCTGCACTGGCAAAGTGGGTTCTTTACCACTGCACCACCTGGGAATTCTAGTTACAAGGTAATAGAGCAGTGACTACTGGTAGAAGAGGTCCTTAAGGGCTTTTATGCTGAAAAGATCCTGACAGTTTTTACATCAAGCAAGGTAATACTACTGCCATCTTATAACACCCAAAGAGACAATAACACAGAAGGGAAAGGGAGGTGGCCTGCCTAAGGAACCAGGAAAGAAACGAGTAGAGCAAATGTCCTAAGAGTGGCAACTTTTTCCACCTAGAAGCGTTCTGGGGAGAAGAACAACCTGCTGTACATTCCTCTCTGATGCTGGCTCTGTACATAATTGTGCTCTGTACTTCAGAAAAGGGCTAATAGCACCTTTCAGGCTGTGCTGGAAGCAGTAATAACATGGGATGACAACTAACTGGATACAGTATTTCACTCACTAATTGCTTCTGATCTTCATAAGAAGAAAGTGGGTGGTAATTCCATTTTACAGATGGGCTAACTGAGGCTTACAGATGTTAGAAGATTTGCTCAACATCACACAGACAATAAGAAGCAGAGTCATTTTCTAAACCCACATTTTCTGATTCCATGCCCCATAATAAGCAGTGTCAAGAGCACTAGTTAATCCTCACAACTTACTTCTCTAACAGTGAGATTATGAGGGTGAACCACTTGAATTAAGGGGCAGAGTCACTAATGAATACAGATAGGACAGGACTCATGTACACCCTGCCTGCCCCAGAGCACACAGTCAGCAACTGCAGTTCCTAGACACAGGCAGCAGGGTCTGTCAATCAGTGAGCATATCCCAAACCTGACTTTAACTCAGGGAGCATCAGAAGCATGTTTTCGCCCCTCAAGGGGTGGGACAGTGGAACTAGTTCTCTATCTCAGGTTTAAAATGGTCAAGCATTTGAACACTGAACTCAGGGCTTTCTTCAACCACAGTCCTAGGCTCAGCTGCCAAGCACAGGTCCTTGCCTAGTCAGTCAAGTTCATCGATGTTAGACCACAGATTCTTTCCCCAAGGATGAATGCTAAACAGCGTCTCTGGGCCTTGCTGATAAAATCTTTAAAAGCCAAGACAGGGGGAAAATGCCTAACTATTCCATCTGAATTGGTGAATATCTTGAAAGAGAGGGACCACGGCGGTACCTAAATTCCAGAAACAACAAATACTGTTCTGTGGAAAGAGCAAAATGTTAAGTCTGCAGGCCTACATTTGGCAATCACATTTTAGGATTTACTTATAAGTCAGCAGTTTGAAACCCAGAATACAAGCATAGATTCTAAAACCCATCAACAGCACTTAGTTTCCAGTTTAGACTCTGAAAGCCTGTTTAGCCCATTATACACAAAAACATGGTAGTGTTCCAGCTATCCTAATCACATTTCAATGGATAAAGTCAAGCCAAAATTCCAAAACACAACAAGAAATACTTTCCTTTCTCAGTTCAAATGGTCCACACTGGTCCCAGAAAAGCAGAAGGGACCTACTAAGTGCTACTGCACCCAGTGGATTACTCAACTCCAAGTCCTCAGGGTTAGTGCATCCTTCTCTAGTTGTCCTGTCCTGGGGAACAAGGGCACTCACCCACTGGGTCAGAGGGGAAGTAGCCCTGGAGGCCTAGCTCTGTCTCCTTCAGCACTTGGAGGCATGGCCTGAAGATGAGCTCAGTAATGTTCATGTTAAAATAAGAGGCTCTGGCCTCATTTTTCAAGCCACTCTTGACTGAAATTCTAAATAAAGCTAATGATGGTTGTGCCATTATAGGATGATAGCTGTAACAGTCTGGGCCTAATACTGTTCAACTGTTTCAGAGAAGGCAGAGTCTCTAAGTGCTCTCTTGCCACATCTCTGCCCAGCAGCAATCAAGCACACAGGGAGCTGCACTTGGTTCTTCACATAAAACAAACAAAAGTCACAGCTGTGTATCTGTGCATGTATACACAGTAGTCTGGAATGGCATATACCAACCCAGTTAACAGTGGTCTCTTCTGGGAAAAGGAATGAGATGGGGAGAGTCGAGCAGTACTGTTAAATTTTACTGCTTGAGTTTCTTTTGAGAAGTACAATTTTTTAAAAAAATACGCTTTATATATGATTTACATGTATAATAAAAAATACTTTAAACTATGCCAAGCCACTTTTAAAAACACTTCAAAATCATGCTTTCTCTGAATATATGCCATGACCATAGGAAAAAAATCAGAAAATAAAAATATATTTGGATAGGTTCAAAACAGAATGACCCACGGAAGATATTACACACGTTTACATTTATACCACCAGATTCAGCAATAGGTCAAATCCAGTCCAACAGAAAAGTCTACAAGGGAAAACTGGTAGATTTTTAAAGGGTTATTTTTTTAAAAACCCAAAAACAAAGAATTTGTGACAGAGACAAATGTGGCCCACACAGCCTAAAATTTACTATTTGCCCTCTACAGAAAAAAATCTGAAGATGCCTAATGCCTGATTTAAACCAAGACTATTATGTCTTTTCAAAAATAATTTTAAACTCCTCTTGGAGGACTTTCCTGGTGGTTCAGTGGTTAAGAATCTGCAATGCAGGAGACATGCGTTCGATCCCTAGGTCCAGAAAGATCTCACATGCCATGGAGTAACTAAGTCCATGTGCCACAACTACTGAGCCCACACGCCTGGAGCCCATGCTCCACAACAAGAGAAGACACTGCAATGAGAAGTCGGTGCACTGCAACTAGAGTAGCCCTCACTTGCCACAACTGGAGAAAACCTGTGCAGCAGTGAAGACCCAGCACAGCCAAAAATAAAACAAAAATTCCTTTTGGAAATGCTTTCCAAATCACAATATGCCTTTTAAACACAATAAAAGTGAGTCATAATACTTAATAGCTTAGCTTTTGTTCCCCCAAAACCCACAACAGTATAAATTAGCTTATTCAGCCACTGCAATCATGAGATTTGGTTCAGAAGACTGGTGATTTCCAAAAATCAAATACAACCCCAGGATGCTGAAAAACATTCTCCCTCCTAGCATCCAGAAACCTAACCTCTGATGTGTTGCTAAAATGTACAAGGACACATGGAAAAATCAAACTCAAAAGAACTCTCTGAGCAACTAAAAATAATTTTAAAAATCTAGCAGTGAAGCGAATTTACTAGATGACAGTTTAACAATTATTTTCTACATGAAGGAAGGAAAAACATCACCTTTATTCTGAATGAAATTCATATTTCAATTTTATAATCTAAAGCCCTGAAAAAGGGAGAATATTTCATTTTGACTATCAAAGACCTAAGAAATGTCCTGAATAAGAATCAAATGTATCCTAATATGAACAACTGTAAATTCAGAACTGGAAAAATACCTTTATCCTGTAAACATGTGTAGAACTTGCTACATTAAACCAACGGGTCTATATAATGACAATTCACAAATAAATCTTTATAATCACATTTAGAATTCTCAGTCCCTACTGTGTACTTTATCCCCTAGAGAAGGGAATGGCAACCCACTCCAGTATTCTTGCCTGGGAGATCCCATGGACAGAGGAGCCTGGTGGTCTACAATCCATAGGGTCGCAAGAGTTGGACACAACCGAGTGACCATCACATCACATCACATCACATCACATCACATCACATCACTGTGTACTTTAACAGCATGTTATTTGGAAATTAACTTCCAAGTTGAAAATTTAAAGAAAATCTAGGCTAATTCGTTTATGATCTTTTATCCTACTTAATTTTAAATGAAAGCAATTCAAAACTTGGCATGCAAAAAAATTTTTTTCACAAGAACAGAGTATCAGTGGAAAGAGGACAAAGACCATCATTTCAGTGATTTGAGAAAAAACTAAAACAACATTCTCACTTACCTCTGGAATACACTTTCAAACCCAAGTATGACAGAGAAGATACTCTACCTCAATGTCCTGGAGACTGAATTCCTTCTGATCCGTCAAGTTCGCAGCCCCAGCACTAAGTTCCATCAGCATCTTGGCAATCTCGGGCTTGATGGCTGAAGTTAACCGACTGGCTGCTTCCATGACGTGCTCCTGCACATCTTTGAGCTGCATGGCTGCTTTGGAGTAGTGAGAGTTCCTGAACACAGTGCTGAAGAGATCTGTGAGGAAGGTACTGGCACGGCAGAAGACGTTGAGGGCGTCCAGGTACTTGGAGATGCCCTGCTGGATGTCAGCAATGGGAGTGGAGTGGGGCATGGCGTGGTGGCAGCTGCCTGCAGCAGTCAGACTGCCCAGGGGGGTGGTGGTGGCCGCAGATGCCAGGGGAGCACTCAGTGCTCGGCCCAGCTCGGGCATTGGGTACTGCTGGTGCTGCTGCACCTTCTGCTTGGACCCGCCAAGCAGGAAGCGCCGCTTGTAGTCCATTTTACTGTCCTGGGCACTGCAGCAATACATGCGGGAAGGGGACTGTCCCAGTGACCGGGAGAGGGTCAGGGTTCCGATTCCTTTTTTTTCCTTCCTAAAACTGTGGCTAGGTATAAAAATAGTGGAGTTCTGCAAATCTAAGTTTTAAAAAAGGCATTTCCATGAGGCAGGTGACCATGTGATCCAATGTCGACGTGAAAAGGACAAGAAGTTTATATAGTTAATATTTTCAGTGGAGGCAGGACCTCTGACAAAAAATAAGTGTGTCCAAAATGCTATATAAGAACTGTTAGCATTCCACCCTCTTAATAAAAAGATATGGTTGCTGAGAAAAATGTTTACTGAGAACTGCTTTGCAAGAATATTTTGATACTTGTATTTACAATGGCAGAAAAATAACTTAACTTTAAAAATGTAATATAATGTATCTTCAATATACCAGAAAAGTTAGAACCCAAAAACCCACAAGCTGATCAACAGCAATTTAAAAAGCAGTACAGAATCACTTCACACTAAGTCCTTAGGAAGGAAGATCAAATCTGCAGAATTTTGACAGAGCCTGCCTGCCAAATCCATTTACCTGTAAAGCTTTTTCTAAATATGAAAAATTTCCAAATTTCTTTTAATATTTTCTGAAAACAAGTTTTTTTTTCCTTCAAAAAATGGCATTTGTTATTATAAGTCTTCTTCTTTCCTTTTGTTTGATGAGGTAGCAGTTTCCTTGTAACATTAATAAGAGGTGCTTCCAGACTGGGTTGGCCCTCAATTGTAAAGTCTGAAGCAAGAATGCACAGATGTACTGGTAAGGCTTCTAAGTCATTTCCTGTGAGGGGGAAAATAAGATAGAATTAGGAGAGTTATAGGACAGTGAGTAATTCTGGAACATTAACTCCTGAAATGCTATCATCCACAAAGGTGGGCTCCAAATGAATAAGAAACATTATAAAAGGGTAGAACTATGATATGATGATGGTTAGAAAATTCCTCAAGTTGTAGTACAAAAATAACACAACAAAAAAAGTTTGATTCCACACCAACTGCTTCAAAGTTCAGGCTGACAAGTGACACATCACGCGGGGCCTGGACTACTGTTTGTATTTGGCATTCCCTTGTTTTTTTCCTCAAAGAGCTCACAAATCCAATTAGAAGAGTACCTGATTAGGACCGCTGACAAATACAGCACTCACAAAACCTTAAAGGGGATTGGGAAATGGAGCGATGAGCAAAAGACTGAGAAATCAAGGTTGTTATGAAAGAAATGTTACTCTACCTTAAGGAGGTAGGCCATGATTGTACGCCAGGTTTTGATAAGTGCAAGAGTGATGGCCAGGGCTCATCAGGTGAAAGAACTACCACAGCAAAGACCCTGAAGGAGGATGACTTTAGGTCTGTTCAGGATACCCAGGCTGGCCGAAGTGCAGCATCAGAAAGACAGAGGCTGGAGAGGTGAGTGGCAAGTTTGCTTCTCATCCTCATCCAGTACCAATTCCCCTCTAGATGATCAAAGGAAAATCTAGGAGGCTGTGCCAGTTTCTACACCCTCAGGAGGCTTCTACACAACCCCTGGCTCTGGATAGGTGCAAAAAGCAAGGTTTAAATATCCCTGGTTGTCATTTCTGAACCTACAATAGTGAAGCAGTGTGATTCTCCCTCCACAGCTAATTAGGTTTACACTTGCCTTAACAACCTGCTCTCTCAACATAACAATAGTTCAAATATATTTTATTGAATGACATATGTAGTCTACATGATGTCTGTATATAGCTTGATCTACTTATTGAGAACTAGAGATTCTTTCTTTCCACTTTGCTTTTTTGGTAGATAAAAATAATACATCATACCATGACATCACCAATTCAATGCACGAGTTTGAGCAAATTTCAGAAGACAGTGGAGGACATGGAAGCCTGGCGTGCTGCAGTTCATGGGGTCACAGAGTCAGACACAATTGAGTGACTAAACAACAACCACCTTTTCACTCATTATAGCCAATTACCATGCGTTCTTTATAATTCTACAATTCCATTAGGAACCCAGGAAGGTAGACAGGTTATAAGAGCAAGAGATGAGAAAAAGTGTTATGAATACAAACACATACTCTAAAAGTACAACCCTAACCTGGCTAGCATATAAATCCAATTAAACTGGCACTGTTTGTAGCTCTGTGTTCAAGAGAATTTTGACTCTTAAAAACTCTCATAAACTTTTCAAGAAATGAGATATCAAACAGCTATATGTAAGAAATATGTTCCCAAATGTTCATTTTTCAAATTAATTACATACAATAAGGCAATCATATCCATCCCTACTCAAGTGTTCCACTGTTACCAATGTGGCTGTACAAATTCAGAAGGGCAAGAGAAACACTCAGCAGGAGTGCTGAAGGATGGAAGGCTGCTCACATAGAAACGGTGTATTCTGTGAAGGACAACTATCACCTTGAACTGGCCACAGTGAGTGTCTTGAAAAGCCCTAGGGAACACCCTTCTTTGTTGTGTGGTGCTCCTGGCTCTGAGAGTCCACCCCCATTCCTCTGCCAATGAATCATGAAGGTCAAGTAAGGCCCACACACTCACTTAATTTTTTAATAAACATCATAAACATTAAACTTTTTCCCACTTTACGTGCTTTCAAAGTTTATATAAATGAAATTGGTAACGCTTAAATATATACTACTTCACCAAATTCATCTGCAAATTCAATGCAGTCTCTACAAAATTTGAACCTTTTCCACAGAAATAGGCAAGCTGATCCAAAAATGCATATGGAAGTGCAAGAGACCCAAGATAACCTACCAAGTACTGAAAACAAGACGTCAGAGGACTCACACTTCCTAATTTGAAAACCTAGGTGTAAAGCTACAGTAATAAAGACAGCAGAGCACTAGCATAAGGAAAGACATATATGTAAATGGAATGCGAATGAGAGTTTGGAATAAACCTAGACACTTATGGTCAGCTAATTTTAGACAAGGGTGCAAAACCATTCAGTTGAGAAAGAACAGTCTTTTCAATAAATGATGATGGGACAACTAGATATCCTCATGCAAAAAAATATATATATGAATAAGAACCCCTCTCTTATATTATAAACAAAAAGTAACTCAAAATGGATCAAAGACCTCAATGTTAGAACTAAAACTTTTAAAGCTCTTAAAAGAAAATATAGGCGCAAATTTTTGTGATCTTAGATTAGGCAATGGTTTCTTGGACATGACATCTTAAAACACAAACAATAAAAGAAAAAATAGGTAAGCTGGACTTCATCAAAACTAAAAACATTTGTGCATCAAAGGTTACTACCAAGGTGAAAAGACAACACACAGCATGGGCAAAAATAATGGAAAATCATGTATCTGTTAAGGGTCTAGTATCCAGAATATAAAAACAATTTTTAAAAAATTTTTTAAAAAGACAAATAACCTAGTAAAATGTGGGCAAATTATATGAACAGATGTTTCTTGAAAGACATACAAATAGCCAATAACCAAATGAAATGATGCCCAACATGGATAGTCACTAGGGAAAAACAAATAAATCACAGTTAGTTATCACTTCACACATGCTAGCATGACTACAGTAAAAACAAGCAAAAAACAAAACAGAAAATAAGCGTGGGTGAGAATGTGGAGAAACCGGAACCCTCCTAAGTTGCTGGTGAGAATGTGAAATGATGCTGCAACTGTGAAAAACAGTTTGGCAGTGCCTCAAAATGATAAACAGAGAGTTGCCACTGAGACCAGGCAATTCAACTCTTAAACATATACCCAAGAAAATTGAAAAACATCAGTTCATTAAAAAAAATTTACACATGAATGTCCATAGCATCATTATTCATAATAGCCCAAAAGTGGAACAACCCAAGTCTATCAACTGAAGAATGAATACACAAAATGTGATACAGCCACACAATGGTATATTATTCAACCATAAAAATGAATGAAACATTGATAAATGCTTGGAGAAGGAAATGGCAACCCACTCCAGTATTCTTGCCCGGAAAATTCCATGGACGGAGGACCCTGGCAGGCTACAGTTCATGGGGTTGCAAAGAGTCGGCTTCAACTGAGTGACTGAGCACACTGATAAATGCTACCGTGTGACTGAACTTCAAAGACATTATGGTAAGAGAAAGAAGCCAGAAATAGAAGGCCAGATAATGTAAGATTTCACTGACACAAAACATTCATATAAATCAAATGCAAAGAGACAGAAAAAAGTAGATCAGTAGATGCCAGGACCTAAGGAGAGGAAGGAAATGGGGAGTGGTTATCAATTAATACAGCTTTTTGAAATGATAAAGACATTCTAGAATTAGATGGTGGTGATGGTTGCACAACTATACTTCAAGTTTAAAAAACTCATCAAAAAGGAAAAAGAATTAAAGAAAAATATGAGAATGATGTCTTAGCAAATTCAGAATTCTAATAAAAGAGATACTTAAAAAAACAGAACAAATTCTGGAGTTGAAAAATATAATAACTGATTTTAAAAAATTAAGGGTTCAACAGCAGATGTAAACAGGAATCAGTGAAATTAAATATTAACCAGTTGGAATTATCTAGACTGAGAAACAGGAAGAAAAACGTCTTAGAGACTGTGGGACACCACCAAGCACACCAGCATCACAGAAGGAGAAGAGAGAGAGAAAGGTACAAAAAAGGATTTGAAGAAATCAGTTCAGTTCAGGTGCTCAGTCGTGTCCAACTATTTGTGTCTCCATGGACTGCAGACTTCCCTGTCCATCATCAACTCCCAGAGCTTGCTCAAATTCATGTCCATCAAGTCGGTGATGCCATCCAACCATCTCATCCTCTGTAATCCCCTTCTCCTCCTGGCTTCAATCTTTCCTAGCATCAGGCTCTTTTCCAAGAATTTCTTCACATCCAGTGACCAAAATATTGGAGTTTCAGCTTCAGCATCAGTCCTTCCAATGACTATTCAGGACTGATTTCCTTTAAGATTGACTGCTTTGATCTCCTTGCAGTCCAAGGGACTCTCAGGAGTCTTCTCCAACATCACAGTTGAAAAGCATCAATTCTTCAGTGCTCAGCTTTCTTTATAGTCTAACTCTCACATCCAGACAGGACCACTGGAAAAACCATAGTTTTGACTAGACAGACCTTTGTTGGCAAAGTAATGGCTCTGCTTTTCAATATGTTGTCTAGGTTGGTCATAGCTTTTCTTCCAAGGAGCAAGCGTCTTTTAATTTCATGGCTGCAGTCACTGTCTGAAGTGATTCTGGAGCCCCCAAAATAAAATCTCTCACTGTTTCCATGGTTTCCCCATCTATTTGCCACGAAGTGATGGGAGCAGATGTCATGATCTTAGTTTTCTGAATGTTGAGTTTTAAGCTAGCTTTTTCACTCTCCTCTTTCACTTTCATCAAGAGGGCTCTTTAGTTCTTCACTTTCTGCCATAAGGGTGGTATCATCTGCATATCTGAGGTTACTAATATTTCTCCTGGCAATCTTGATTCCAGCTTGTGCTTCATCCAGCCCAGTGTTTCTCATGATGTACTCTACATATAAGTTAAATAAGCAGGGTATGATATATAGCCTTGATGTACTCCTTTCCCGATTTGGAACCAGTCCATTGTTCCATGTCCAGTTAGTTCTAACTGTTACTTCTTGACCTTCATACACAGACTTCTCAGGAAGGAGGTAAGGCATTCAGGTATTCCCGTCTCTTTCAGAGTTTTCCACAGTTGGTTGTGATCCACACAGTCAAAGGCTTTGGCGTAGTCAATAAAGCAGATGTTTTGTTGGACCTCTCCTGCTTTTTCTATGATCTAACAGATGTTGGCAATTTGATCTCTGGTTCCTTTGCCTTTTCTAAATCCAACTTGAACATCTGGAATTTCACAGTTCACACACTGTTGAAGCTTGGCTTGGAGAATTTTGAGCATTACTTTGCTAGCGTGTAAGATGAGTACAACTGTGCAGTAGTTTGAACATTCTTTGGCATTGACTTTCTTTGGGATTGGAATGAAAACTGACCTTTCCAGTCCTGCTGAGTTTCCCAAATTTGCTGGCATATTGAGTGCAGCCCTTTCACAGCATCATCATTTAGGATTTGAAATAGCTCAACTGGAATTCCATCACCTCCACTGGCTTTCTTTGTAGTGATGCTTCCTAAGGCCCACCTGACTTCGCATTCCAGGATGTCTGGCTCTAGGTGGGTGATCACATCATTGTGGTTATCTGGGTCATGGAGGTCTTTTTGTATATTTCTGTGTATTCTTGCCACCTCTTCTTATTATCTTCTGCTTCTGTTAGGTCCACACCATTTCTGTTCTTTATTGTGCCCATTTTTGCATGAAATGTTCCCTTGGTATCTCTAATTTTCTTGAAGAGATCTCTAGTCTTTCCCATTCTATTGTTTTCCTCTATTTCTTTGCATTAACCACTGAGGAAGGCTTTCTTATCTCTCCTTGCTATTCTTTGGAACTCTGCATTCAAAGGCGTCTATCTTTCCTTTTCCCCTTTACCTTTAACTTCTCTTCTTTTTCAGCATTTGTAAGGCCTCCTCAGACAACTGTTTTGCATTTATTTTTCTAGGGGATGGTCTTGATCACTGCCTCCTGTACAATGTCACAAATCTATGTCCATAGTTCTTCAGGCACTCTGTCTATCAGATCTAATCCCTTGAATCTATCTGTCACTCCCACTGTATAATCATAAGGAATTTGATTTAGATGATACCTGAATGGTCTAATGGTTTTCCCTACTTTCTTCAGTTTAAGTCTTAATTTGAAGAAATGAAGTTCCCAAATTTCTCAAATTTGATGAAAAGCACATGAATCTATACATTTGTGAAGCTCAACAAACTCCCAGTAGGATAAACTAAAAAAAGAAAATTCAGTCTAGACACATTATAATCCAATACCAAAAGCCAAAGACAGACTCTTGAAAGCAACAAGAGAAAAACAACTCATTACGTACAGTTGACTCTTTAGTTATGTAAAGTTGCTATGAATACTGAATTAGCAAATACTACATTAGTACTCTTAGAAGACAAGCAAAATTAAGATCCTGTAAATGTCTGGTCAAAACATTTTCACCAACCAATTAACATATAACCTTGTTTTATGTTTTTATTTAAAGATACCTTGGTTAACATATATTGATTCATTAACACTGAACTCACAAGCAATACCACTATAACTTATATCTGATCAAGCTCATCAAACACATGGGTTTTCTCTGTTAGGTACATCACAGCCTTCCTGGACTTAGGAACACTACAGAGCACTTCAGCAATATACTTAGGGGCCATTTTAAACAGTGAAACTGCCAACAAAAAGTATAAAAATGCAAAAACGTGGCACTAAAGAGACTATGAAAAGGATACTTGTTTATAGTCTGAGAGCTGAAATGAGAAGGCAGACAGTCACCCTGTTCAACCCCAGCTGGGGGTGTGCATGTTAGGCAATTCAAATTTTTTGCCACTTTGCACATGTCTACCACTGACCACAAGAGGTCTGCAAGTATTTATTTTATGTTGCAAATAAATTTTAGCCACTAAGCTAATCTGCAAACACAGGATCTGAGATTTGTGAGCACCTATATTCAAAAGCAGAGACATTCCTTTGCCGACTAAGGTCCATCTAGTCAAGGCTATGGTTTTTCCTGTGGTCATGTATGGATGTGAGAGTTGGACTGTGAAGAAGGCTGAGCGCCAAAGAATTGATGCTTTCGAACTGTGGTGTTGGAGAAGACTCTTGAGAGTCCCTTGGACTGCGAGGAGATCCAACCAGCCCATTCTGAAGGAGATCAGCCCTGGGATTTCTTTGGAAGGAATGCTGCTAAAGCTGAAACTCCAGTACTTTGGCCACCTCATGCAAAGAGCTGACTCAATGGAAAAGACTTTGATGCTGGGAGGGATTGGGGGCAGGAGAAGAAGGGGATGACAGAGGATGAGATGGCTGGATGGCATCACTGACTCGATGGACGTGAGTCTGAGTGAACTCTAGGAGTTGGTCATGGACAGGGAGGCCTGGCGTGCTGCGATTCATGGGGTTGCAAAGAGTCGGACACGACTGAGTGACTGAACTGAACTGATGTGAGGATCAACTATGTACGTAATACTACTTCAAACACTTGTATTCCCAACATAATGGGGTATTCCTCTTCTTAAAAATAAAAACATCAATCTATGAAACAAATAATCAGAGGGTTACTGACCATCTTAAAAGATACATAGAAACTCCTTTAAGTAGTGAACCCCAGGATATATTTAATGTAACAATTCAACTACTTCATTATGTACAACCTTTCAGGATTTTATTGTGATTTTAAAAGGCTCAAGCTTATATATTTAAGGTATAATCTATCTGACAAATTAGAAGTACATGATTTATAGAGACAAATTTATGCTTTAAGAGAACAAGTACAGACTTGCCTGGTGGTGCAGTGGGTAAGAATCCATTTGCCAGTGCAGGGGACACAAGTTCGATCCCTGGTCCAGGAAAATTTCCATGCTGCAGAGCAACTAAGCCCATGCACCACAAATACTGAATCCATGCTCTAGGGCCCGTGAGCTGCAACTACTGAGTCTGTGTGCCACAGCTGCTTAAGCCCATGTGCCTAGAGCCTGTGCTCCACAAGAGAAGCCACCACAATGAGAAGCCCGAGAATCACAACTAGAGAGATCCCCAACTTGCTGCAAATAGAGAAAACCCAAGAAAAGCAATGGAGACCCAGCACAGCCAAGAAATAAATTAATTTTTAAAAAAGAGAGACAAACAATTACATTTGGAGAATCACCTACTTCCTTTTCCCCCTTCTAGAATCCATTATTTTAAAAATAAAATTTGTAAACACTAAACAAACAGAGGAATTGTTATTATTCATTACACTTTTTATTTTAGTGCTAAGCTCATGGTGAATATTTTTATAAAAATGCCAGTGGATATTACAACTGCTTAAAGAACAACTTAACAAGTTAAAATATACATTAATATCTCACTGACTGGTTTGCATATAGCTGCTTCATCAAAGATGATTACTTCAATCAAAAAGACAAATAATAACAAGTGTTGGTGAGAATGTAGAGAAATTGGAACACTCGTACATTGCTGGCAGGACTGTAAAAAGTATAGCACTTTGGGAAACAGTTTGGCAGCTCCTCAAAATAAATACAGTGTTACCACATGACCCAGCAATTCCACTCCAATGTATATATTCAAGAGATGAAAAATATAAATTCACACAAAAACCTACACATCGATGTTCACAGCAGCATTGTTCAAAATAAAAAAAAAGAACACAAATCTCTTATCAACTGATGCATGAATAAACAAAATGTGGCATAGATATACAATGGAACACTAAATATATATTATGCACATATAAAGGAATGAAGTACTGATACATGCTATTATAAAACATGGGCAAATTTTGAAAATACTGTACTAAGTGCAAGAGAAGCCAGACACAAGAAGCTATATATTATATACCCTGACTGATAGGTAATGCCCAGAATAGGAAGATCCATAGAAACAAGTAGATTTATGGAATGGAGAGTCACTGCTAATGAGTACAGGGTTTCTTTTCAGGGTAATAACAAGGCTTTGAAGTTAGATAGTGTGACTGTTGAACAACTCTGAATATACTATAACACATATGTGAATTATATCTCAACAAGACTGTTATTTTCCCTATGTAACTTATCATTTAACAGCAAAAGGTACATAATAAAAATAAGTTTGGGGGACTTCCCTTGCAGTCTAGTGATTAAGACTCCAAGCTCAGGACTTCCCTGGTGGCTCAGTGATAAAGAATCCACATGCCAATGGCAGGAGATGTGGGTTTGATTCCTGATTCAGGAAGATCCCACACGCTTTGGGACAACAAAGCCTCTGCACCACAACTACTGAGCCTGTGCTCTAGAGCCCAGGAGCCACAGCTGCTAAGCCCATGTCCCATAGAGCCTGTGATCCTCAACAAGAAAAGGCACTGTCATGAGAAGCCTGAGTCTCACAGCTGGAGAGCAGCTCCCACTCTCCACAACGAGAGAAAAGCCTGTGCAGCAGTGAAGTCTCAGTACAACCAAAAATAAATAAATAATTTTTTAAAGTGACAAAATCTACATTAAAAAAAAAAAAAATCCCAAGCTCCCAATGCAGGGGGCATAGGTTTGATCCCTGGTCGGGAACTAAGATCCTGCATGCCACAACCAAAAAAAAAAAAAAGTTTTCCAGGGATACCTTTCAATTCAGATGAAGGAAAAGATCTCAAGGTACTAAATGTCCTACACTAGACCACACAGTATTTACATCTTTACTCCCAGAACTCTAAATGCACGTGGAAGTATTCTATTCAGCACTATCCTTGTTAAGCTATGCTACAGAACAAATCCTGAAAGGGAGTGGCCTAACCTAAGATGATTTATTTCTTGCTCACATAACATTCAATGAGGGTCTGGCAGCCCTTCAGCTTGTACGGACATCACTGGAACTTGTACTTTCCAGTCACCTTAGCACAAGAAAAGAAACCCATATCCATTCTTGACTGCCTCCCAATATAAGTGACACACATCACTTCCGAACATAAGTGGCACACATCACTTCCCTTTGGTCAGAAGTAGTCACATGTGCCAATGTAACTGCAAGATAAACTGGGAAATATAGGGGGACACATGGAATATTAGTTAAGCAATATAGTTGGCCACCCAGCCCAGCTGTGGCTTACAGTTTTTACCAGATGATGAAAAGCAATTCTGATTCCACAGAGTAGAGACTGTTTTGCAATTTGGTGTCCCTACAACTGCTATCTAGAGGCCAGGTGATTCTCACATAGGCTGCTCTAGGACACGGCTCTCTGTTGTGTGTATGTATACAGAGTGGGGGAGTAGAAGGAGGTGCAGAGGGAAAGGTCACAGATTCCTTTTAGAAACTGATGAGAAAACACTCCACAGTCAAACATGTATCCAAAACACCAGAGTTCTCCTTCAGTTTTGGATTTGGAGTCCCAGGTAAAGAACCACCTGCTGTTCATACTCTCCGTGCTTCCCTTCCCTTCCCTACAGAAGAAGGCTACATAGAGCTGGAGGCAGCAGGTGACATCATCAAAACTGCATTTAGGGTTGGTCCAGCAGATAACCAAACAGGGGAGGACAAAGGCTCAAGTTAACACATTCCAGGGAACCACGGAGAAATACATACTGGACCCTTAGTGATTTTTTATTTTTGCTTACATTTTGTTAGTTGTTCATTGGCCATGCCATTTGGTTTGTGGAATCTTAGTTCCCCGACCAAGGACTGAACCTGTGCCCCCTACAGGGGAACCATGGGGTCCCTAATCACTGAAGCACCAGAGACTCTCCATATTGGACTCTCTGAATCCATATCACGGCCTGTGCACCTATATTCTCGAGGTGTGGTCCTCCGGTCATGAGCATCATAACTGAATTGTTACAGACCAAAGGTGCAGGACTTCCCTAGTAGTTCAGAGGTTAAGACTCCACATGCCAAGGCAGGGGACACGGGTTCAATCCCTGGTTCAGGAAGATCCCACATGCCAAGGAGCAACTAAGCCCATGCCCCAAAACTACTGAAGCCATGTGCCCTAGAGCCCCTGCTCCCCAATAAGAGCAGCCACCGCAATGAGAAGCCTGCGCACCACAACTAGAGAAAGCTCATGTGCAACAACAAAGCCCCAGCCCAGCCAGGAGAAAAAAAAAGGAGACGAAAGATGCATCTGTATTAGGATAAGGCTGTCTATATGTCACATCAGTTTTCAAGGAGTGGTTATACTGCCCATTGAACATGTCACTAAGAACGGCGAAAAAAAAAGAACAGAAAATTTTAAGCAATTTTTGATAAGATCCCATATTAACATTAACCTTGTTGGATCAGGTTGAAAGGAAAAGGCCAACCACAGCTTAAGGACTTCCTTTTCTGACATTAGAATCAGAATATCCCTCTTAATGAAATGACTGTTAAAATGCTGCTTCCTGGGGTACACTCCAAATTTAAAGAATCTATCTTTGGGATTAGGAGCAGAAAAAAACATTCATTTTTACAAGATTCTCAAGTGGTTCTAGACACATACTATAATTTGAGAACAAAACTGGTCAGCTGAAAACCTGCTGAAAGTCACAAGGATGAGGACATGTGAAGATGCAGACTATATAAACACTACTTATGGCAACTCGTGTATTTCATCAACATTCCTATTCATTCAAAAATCCAGAAAAGGACTCCACCTCCATGTGACAAATGATTCTATATCTTAGAATCAAGGGGCTGGCTGGACAATTCAATGAAAACTTCTGCTTATATCATAATTGCTTCTAATAAAACCATTTTAGTCACAGTTAAGGTTGGGGTTCTTCACCAGACAGAACAAACAAGACCCTTAAGAAAATAAAAATTGGTTTCTACTTATTCTTAATAGATCTAGTCTTCCTGTGCTGATCTTTGCTGTAATCAAAACTAGACAGTGTTGAATTCAAGGAAGTACCATTAAATTGAAATACCATTCAAGTCCTATCATTTTCAAATGGGACTTTGCCAGAAACAATATGCAAAGAAGGTGGTGGCACGCATCTAAGGAGTCATCATCATGGCAGTCATCATAACAGTCCTTCACAAAATGTTGCTGGAAGCTCGGTGATAGGCACGCATGAGGTTCATTGTTTTATCTGTTCTACTGTTGCACATGATCAAACATTTCTGTAAATAAAAAGTTTAAAAAAGGACTTCCCTGGTGACACAGTAAATAAGAATCCAACTGCCAATGCAGCAGACGTAGGTTCGATCCCAGTCCAGGAAGACTTCACACTTCATGGAGCCATGTGCCACAACTACTGAGCCTCATGTGCCACAACTACTGAGCCTGTGCGTCGCAACTACTAAAGCTCGAGCACCTAGAGCCACAACAAGAGAAGCCACTGCAATGAAAAACCCATGTACAGTATCAAAGAGTAGCCCCTGTACATCACAACTAGAGAAAGCCCACATGCAGCAACAAAGACCCAGAAAAGCCCCAAAAGTTTAAAATGCTCACAAACATGTATGTAAGCATGGGGAACATCCCTTCTTTTTTAAAGTATTCTCAGTGCTTGTCTTGCTGTTTTTTGAAAGCTCCCCACCCCACCCCCGCCATTTATCTCCCTGAAGGGCTAAAATATGTTCAATCCATTTAAGGACATTTCTGCTCTGTATTTTCTTGAAAAGAATTTTCACTGGGAAAATATTCACCATTTATGAATCCACTATTCATGCTACATGGAAATAAATATGCATTGTGAAAGACCTCAGAAATTAGCTGCAGCCAAGACTTGTAAGAAGATTTGTGTTGTATTCGTAAGTTTTAATGCTGCCTAAGACTCTCAAACACATAGTAGAAAAGGACATTTTAGGAGATGTCACATCTTTTCAACACTACAATAATTTGCAAAAACTCTCAATAAATTAAAATTGAACTCACACCTAACTACATCTTTTAAAACATTCCTTTCTGTAATCAAAGTCAGCAGCAATTTGTAATTCAACCAATAACAAAGAACAGGCTTGAAACTAGACAAAAGCTAAGTATAAGAGGGTTTTCCTTATGGCAGAAACCAACACAATATTGTACAGCAATAATCCTCCAAGTAAAAATAAACAAATTTTTTAAAAGGGTTTTCTTATACCCATAATTGATAACATTAAAAAAAAGTGGTCATCCTGAGAAAACTTGAAGGGCTTCCCTTCAGAGAATGTAGCGGAAAACAGTGGCCTTGGGGCAGACTAACTGGGTAGGATCCTGGCTCTGCCACTTACCAGCTATGTGACCTTGGGCAAGCTCCTTAACCTCTCTGTGCCTCAGTTTCATCATCTGTAAAATAGGGATAATAACCGTAACTACTGTTATTGAGTTAAATGAGTTTATACATAGAAAGCATGTAGAATAATGTCTGGCACATATTAACTACTAAATGTTTGATGATCCTATTTTCATCATTCCAATAAGTGAAAATAAGTAGGCCTTATTATTCTGCTTGTCTGAGAAAAAGTTACTAACAAGAAAGGTCTTATAAAGTCACCCAATCCCTTAACTGAGTAGAAATCTCTGTATTCTAGGGTGGCTGGCGTCACATTTCAATGATGTGATAGCTATTATCTGTGAACACAGAGAACAATTTAAAATCCATTTCAGTCATTAAGCCAATAGAGAAAAAGGAGTGAAAAATAGTCGTATTGTCAGAAATGGGGCTTCACAGGTGGCACTTGTGATAAAGAACCCTCCTGCCAATGCAGGAGACATAAAAGACTCAGGTTCGATCCCTGGGTTGGAAAGATCCCCTGGAGGAGGGCATGGCATTCCACTCCAGTATTCTTGCCTGGAGAATCTCATGGACAGAGAAGCCTGGTAGGCTACAGTCCATAGGGTCACACACAGTCAGACACCACTGAAGCAACTTCGTACGCATGAAAAACTCAGCACGCGTTGTCAGAAACAGTATGGCACAAAGTAGCTTCATTTCAAGATGATAGGCTAAATAAAACAGGTACTGTACTTACCTGCCCACGTTGCTCAAATCCCAAAGACATAACAGTAAAGATACTCACAAGGGAATCAATATAACAGTAATAAGAACAGCTGAGGGATACAGTCTATTTAAGTGCTGGTCACTTTCTAGAAGACAGAGAGGAAGCAAAGGAAATTGTACAACAAGATAAACCACAGCAGAGCTAGACATTTCACAGAACATGTAAAGCCAAAGGCAGGTGGAGAAGCATAGCCCTCCTCCAGGAAAAGCTGGATAAATGTCCAGCTTTGAATCAGCAGGTACAGTCAGGAGTGGGAAATAGGTTCACCTACCTGGTCTCCTCCATATTTCTCACTCCTGGCCACTGAATCAGCCAATTCCTATTAGTGGTACAGAGAAGGGTTATTTCAAATTAAAATAGGATCTTGACTGTATCTCTCTGGTCAACAAAGGAAAAGAGAGGCAAATATAAAATCAAAGAAATAAAAGTCTTTTAATCCTTCTATTAAATTTGAATCATGATTTATCCTTTTCTTGCTAAAAAGTACACATTTCTTTACTGAAAAACCTAAATTCATATCTCAGTTGCAATTATCTCCCTTAATATGATTTCCTCCCACCAACTAGAATGAGAACTCCTTACTGATTCTTGGGACTTCCCTGGTGGTACAGTGGATGCCAATGCAGGGACACAGGTTGGATCCTTGGTCTGGGAAGATTTCACATGCCATGGAGCAACCAGGCCTGTGGGCCGCAACTACTGAAGCCCGTGTACTTATAGCCTGTGCTCCACAAGGGAAGCCACTGTATGAGAAGCCCCTGCACTCCAGTGAAGAGGAGCCCCCACTGGCCCGCAACTAGAGAAAAGCCAATGCGCAGCAATGAAGACCCTAATGCAACCAGAGATAAATAATAAATTTTTTTTTTTTTTAAAGAAAGGAATCGCTGATTCTAGATCTAGGCTCAAAAACTACAAGATAAGCCCAGGAATTCTTATCCGGCCAGAAATTAGGGGACCCATTTAACACTACCCAACCCATGTCCTAGGACTCAGAGTCAACCTGAAAATTAAGCTCTATTAATGGCCAAAAGTGGTAGAATCTACGAATCAAAAGAAAAACTCTTTGGAATGAAATTCCCTAAATACATAAAAATCAATGAGTTTGGACTCGGCAATGATTTCTTGCATATGACATCAAAAGTACAGGCAACAAAAGAAAAACTAGACTAATTTTACTCCATCAAAATTAAAACTTCTATACATCAAAGGACACAACTGGCAGAGATAACTTTGGGTAAAAAGATAACCCAAAGAATGGGAGAAAATATTTGTAAACATATATCTGAAAAGGAATTAATATCCAGAATATAAAAAGAACTCATACAACTCGAAAACATATGTGTAAACAAAACAACTGTCAAATGGGCAAAGGACATGAATAGACATTTGTCAAAAGAAATAAATGATCGATAAACACATGAAAGAATACTCAACATCACCAATCATTAGGGAAATGCAAAGCAAAACCAAAATGAGATACCACTTCATATGCACTAGAAACACTATTATAAAAAGAAAAATGACACAGAAAACAACATGTTGGCAAGGATATAGAAACTGAAGCCCTGTTCATTGCTGGTAGAAATGTAAAATGGTATAGTCACTTTGGAAAACAGGATGGCAGTTCCTCAAAAACTTAAACATACATTAATAACTAATTACCATATGATCCAGCAATCCTACTCCTGGGTATATACAGAAAAAAACTGAAAGCAGGGACTCAAACAGATTATTTGTATACCAATGTTCATAGCAGAATTATGCATAATAACAAAAAGGCTGAAACAAGCCAAATGTCCATCAATGGATGAATGGATAAACAAAATGTGATATAATCATATAATGGAATATTATTCAACTTAAGACGGAAGGAAATTCTGATACAGACTTCAATATAGATGAAATTATTAATCCATGTGGCAACTGACCTCTCTACTTGTCAGACCATAGAGCTACAGAAACTTGGCAGTGGTTGCAATACCTGTAGTCTTAAGACAAAGTGACGTGCAGAAGATAGAGACCACGGTAGAGGCTTTACTTTGGAAGTAAAGTCACAGCTAAATAACAGGATCATCAAACACCCTGTTTCTCAAGCTCCTGCCTGAGATGGGTAAAGAGTGCTAGTTATTTCTCTGGGGAGCCTGTCCTTCGTCTTTTCTGTTTATAGCATCTTTTACTACACACATACACACGCATGCTTTTCCCTCATTTCTCTGTATGTTCATCTGTTTTTTACAGTATCAGGTTTTACAACTTCATCTACCTTGTCCAAACTGATGATCAAAAATAGATGAACCCTTTGAAGAAGATACACAAAATTGCCAACAAGCAATGGAAAGATGGTTAACATCACCAGCTATCGGGGAAATGTAAATCAAAGTCATGAGATATCACTTTACAACTAGGATGACTATGATAAAATACAGTCAAAACAAGTGTTAGCAAGGATGTGAAGAAACGGGAATCTGTGGGAATATAAAATTGTGCAGACACTTTGGAAAACAGTCCGGCAGTACCTCAAAAGGTTAAACAGAATTACCATAAGACCAAATAATTCCACTACTATGTATATACCCAAGAAAAATGAAAGACATATGTCTACATAAAAACCTGTACATGAAGGTCCACAGCAATATTATTCATAATACTAAAAGAGCAGAAATAACCCAAATGTGTAACAACTTAGTGGCATATAGCCATACAACGGAATAATATTCTTCAGGCATGAAAGGAATGAAGCATGAGAATTCCCTGGTGGTCCAATAGTTAGAATTTTGGTGCTTTCACTGCTGGGGCCTGGTTTTCAACCCCTGGTTGGGAAACTAAGATCCCACCAGCCATGCCAATTAGCCAAAAAAAAAAAAAACCCCAGAAATGAAGTACTGATACATAAAACAGCATAGATGAGTCTTAAAAACATTACACTAAGTGAAAGCAGCCAGAAACAAAGTTCACAGATTGCACGATCCCATTAATATGCAGTGTCCAGAATAGGCAAATCCACTGAAACACAAAGTTTGATTAATGGTTGCCTAGGGCTAGGGTGACTGGGAAAAACAAAGTATGACTACTAATGAGCACAGAGTTTCTTTTTTTTTTTCCCAGCATTTCTTTTTGGAGTGATGAAAATGTTCTGAAATTGTGGTAGTAGTTGTAATAACTATGAATATACTAAAAATCATTGAATGATACACTTTGAGTGAACTGATGGTGTGTAACTTACATTTTAATAAAGCTGTTATTTAAAATAAAGATGACGACTCCAAAAACAACTCCTTCAGAGAAAACAGAAAAATCTCTGTCCTCTCTAGTCCACAGCAATGTAAATCTAAATATCCACTCTTGATAATGTGGGGACACTCACAGGAAATTAGGGAGGTAAGTGAAGTTATTGTCCATGAAGTTCAAAGTCCAACCATTTCCATGGTGATTTTTTTTTTTTTTTTTTTTGGTCAGTCAGAATGACACAAGCCATATTTAGAAACGCATTCCAGAAAAATGCTTTGAAGAATTTTATTCCCAACATTCACAAATTTAAAGTATCTATTCAGACAAGAGAAAATGTCCAGAAGACCCAGTTCTTAGGTCTCTCTCGCTCTCTCCTTAGGACTCTTCTTTTGGCTCACCTTCTGCTGTCACATTAAAAAGAGTGATAGACAAAGATGCTAGTTCTCCTTGCTCTCCTCCTGCCCCTCTGGCCATTCTCAGTCACCTCTCTGAGTCACTGACAGAGATGAAATGCTGTCGTTCCTCAGAGCTCTATGTTGCGCCCTGTTTCCAAGATCAACAAATTCTCACTGGGAGGATCCCCAAATCCATCTCTCTAGCCCCAATCTTTCTCTTGTGCTCCATATTCCAAATATTCAACAGCCCATTATACAGGTCTTTGAATCAAATGTCTAGAACAAACTTTCCCCAGTCTTTCCATATTCTTTCCCTGTCTTGGTGAATGGCATCACTGTTAACCTACGCGAATAAGACAGATACCTGGAGTTATATTCAATTAATCATTTAGTCATGTTCGTTCTGTCTCCTTAACATTTTACAAGTCTTTTCTATTTTCACTGCCAATCCAAAGTTCTAACTATCTTTATCTCCTGCCTGAATTATAGAGGAGCCTCGTGAGTGATCTTCCAAAAGCCTGGACTGCTCCTCTCTGGTTGCTGTGTGATTAATCATGCCACTCTCCTGCTTAAAGCCGATTACGGCTCTCCATTACCTTCCCATCTTTCTCCCACCTCCCCCACCCCATTTCTGCCTAGTTCGTGCCTGTGCCATTTTTCCTCTCACCATCTACCCACTGAGCTCCTTCTGCATGGAAAGCTCTCCCGGCTTACTTTCACTCCTCTTGGATGTCTGACCTGTCACTTCCTTTGAAAGAGACCTTGACAGAGCCTGCGGTAGGGGCACCTGCGTGTGCAACCATAGCATCCTGTCTTTAGCCCTGTCTTAGCTTCATCTCTGCTGCACTGTAATGTACGGCATCACAACTGCCAGCTTCCCCTGTGTTTCTCTGCCACCTCCAGCAAAGATCAAGAAACTCATTCAAGATATTCGAGGGTGCTAAGCACCTTGTAAACATTCAACAGCTATTCGCTGAATAATTAGTTCATCCTCAGTATTTATTTAATGGCTATTTCTATACAGCATTCATATGTTCAGCCTTGCTAGCCACAGAAGCAGTAAGGTAAGTGCTAGATAAGAGTCCACTTGAAAAAGGGGGAAAAAAAGCTGACAAAATGGCATGTTCACCCAAGTTCTCCTCAATAAAACTAATCATTAAGTGACTACTATGTGTCAAGCATTACACCCAGAGCTTTGGATACATAATTTCATTTAATATTCAAGAGAACTGTAAAAGAAAACAACTGACATTAACTGAATAGATACTAAGTAGCAGGCACTGTGCTACACACTTCACATTTGTTACCTAATGACCCTGTGAGGTAATATGAGAAGCTGAGTGAGTTCTTTAGGCTCCTGCTACACTGGCGAGGTAAACAGTCCCCAGAAGAGCTGGTTTGCACCTGGGGGCCTGCCACTAGCAGCAAAGCTCTCCATCACTACATTACTCTACCTCTGTCAACTATCTAGACTGAGACATTCTATTTATTATCCTTAGGAGATGGTTTCATGCTATAGGATTCTTGACAGGAATTGGCAGGAAGTTGAGCTGGAGAGACGAAAAAGAGAAAAGTTGTTTCTCTTTAGGAGATCATACCCATATCTATTGCTGATGACCCAAATTCAGCTCTCCTGGGACTAGACTCATAAGACATGCTAGTCCTCCTTCCATCCCTTGGTCTCCCTCCTGTATATTTACTGCCTGGATATCAACCCTAAATGTGTTAGCCCAGGTGGTCCTTATCCTGTTCCCCTTCCGTTACAGACTCTTACAACATTCAGTCCTGCCAATTGTGTTCACCACAGTTCACAGTTCAATCCTGGTCACCTGGTCTGCACAAGCACTGCGTAAATGTTGGCTATTGTTACTGTTACATCCTAAATGCCTCTTGCTCTCTCCCTTACACTGTTCAGCTTCCAAAGAACTAGTCTTCAGGAGCAAGCATGTAAGGCCAAGAAAGAGTATCTTCCATGAGGACTAGAAGCCAAGTCTCCAGATGCTGAGGCCCCAAGACCTTTCAATGAAAGCATAATAGACAATAGCAAAATCTAAGTAGCAAGCTAAACACGCATGAGAATATCAGATACTGGAGTAAAACTAACAAATAGCTCCAATCCCAAGGGACCAAACATTCTATTTTATCCCATTTCACAAAATTAGTAAGTCAGCACTCAATCTTTAACATAGTGGCTCTCAACAAGTGAAGACAAGGCTATACATAAAACATACAAACACACTCTCACTCACTCACAAACACAGACATCCACCCAGGGACATTCTGCAACGTCTGAAAACATTTTTGGTTGTTACAACTGAGAAAGTGCTAATGGGTTAAGGCCAGGAATGCTGCTAAACATCCTGCAATGCACAGGACAGCCCCCTGTCCACCTAAAGACAAAGAATAATCCACCCAAAAGGTCAATAGTACTGCTACTAAACAACTCTGCTAAACAAAGTCCTTCCATGTTCAGGTACCTAATGTATAAGTTATTTCTTTCTGGGAAGATGATACAAACTTCCCCCAGAAGTTAAGCCACAACAGATACACACTTAAGGAATCACTGGAAGAGAGGCAGGTAAATGCTAAATACCTGGTTGAGAAATCAAATGCTGGGACTTGGGAGGAAGGAGAGCACTGTAGAGGCTGAGGCCTTGTCAAAGATCCCGGAGCAGATGGGACTCCTTACTTCACTCCAGCCTGCCAGTCGCAGCCCCCTCCCCCAATACAGAATCACCCCTCCAGCCTCACTTGCAGCAGGCCCCTCCACTCACCCTTGGTTCCTGCCACACTGTCCACCCACAACAGCTGCTTTTCCACAGGGTTACCATGTCCCAGTGTCACTACTGGAAAAACCCCTCAACCCCTTCCCCAAAACTCTGCCTCCAGTTGAGGAGTACCCCCGTTTTCCCCAACGCCAGGCTAGGAGGATATGTCGTCATCTCAACCCAATCATAAGAGTGTGTTTCTATGATTCCTGTGGACAAAGGTGGAACATGCTTTAAGGGGCTTCTCTGGTGATCTAGTGGTCAAGACTCTGCACTTCCACCGCAGGGGATGCAGGTTAGATCCCTGGTCGGGAACTAAGATCCCACATGCCTCAAGATGCGGCCAAAAAAACAAGCTTAAAAATAAAGAAAATCCCTTTTTTTTTTTTTTTTTTAAAGCCCTAAAGCCTTGGACTTCCCTGATGGTTCAGGGGATCCCATGCTTCTACTGCAGGGAACAGTCTCAACTCCTGGTCAGGGAAGTTCCACATGCCATGTGGTATGGTCAAAGAATAAGCATAAATAAATTAACTAAAAAGTCCTAAAGCCTTGCTCTCTGCCACCTAAAATCAGGACTTAGTAGCTGCCAGCCAGGAGAGGCCGCACTTCCTGTAGTTGCTCAGTAAAAATAGGAAGTGGGGGAGGAAATTCACAAAGCAGAAACAAAAGTAATCACTGCCTAGCTTCCTGAACACAAATCACTGAGCAGGGAGGGTATCATTAAAACATGGAAACGGAAAGGGAGGCATGGCGAGCCAACACCAGGGGAAAGGAAGTGACACTTAGGGGTCCACCAAGCCCAGACTACTTCTGTGCCCAGGAGACTGCTCCCAAAGAAAAATACATGCAAAACTGGGCTCTAGTTTATACAGAAAGTTTCCAAGGAATATAACCCATGTTGTTTAAAGAATTGTGCGACAACTCCTAAAACATTAAAGTTACATCAGAGTTTAAAAAAAAAAAATCAATGAAAAAATTTTAAGGATGCCAAGATTAAACTGTATTTTTCCTGGCCAAGGAGTGGCTACTAAGACTGCTATTAAGACAGGGGCTTCCTTGGTGGCCCAGTGGTTAAGGCCCTGTGCTTCCACTGCAGGGGGCACTGGTTCTAGATCCTTGGTTGGGGCACTAAGATCCTGCATGCCCAGTGGTGAAACCAAAATAAAATAAGACAAAAAGTTACTAAATAACTGACCGGCTGACAAAATCTGAAGCCCATGCTTTCCTGTATGAAAACTCAAGTAGACGGGGAAAACCCTACTAAATATACAGCTTTGTGCAGCCAAAACAAAACAAAAAGTTACTAAATAACTGACTTGTTGACAAAAGCTGCAGTCCAAGCTTTCCTATACTGAGGTATGAAAACGCTAGTAGACAGGAAAAAACCCTACTAAATATGCAGCCTGGTGCAGCCAAAACAAAAACATTAAAATCATATTGAGGTATGAAAACTCAAGCAGAGAGAAAAAACTCTATTAAATAAAAATTCTATTCACAGAATTCTAAAAATTTCTAATCATAGCTAGAATCTATCGTAAAGATACTTCTACACCTGTGTCCTCTAGCATGGCTCAGCCCTGTAAGTTGCGCCTGAATGCTCTAGGCACCTAGGATGCAAAGGTTAACAGTGCTGGTGTCAAGGAGATTTTGGTCTAATGGGGTAACACTGCTTCCACGGGGTGACACCTGACTGCCCCTCGTGCTGACACCTGCTCTAAAACAATTTATCATCACAAAATATGACATTCCTCCATAAAAACAAAGCAAGTTAGCATTAGCAGAGTGTCAAAAAGTAATACAGTAATGTACAAATAACTGATAATTTCAGTTACAGCAGAAAAAAAGAAATATTCTAACCTCAAAGGCAACAGAGTTGAAATTTAGTTTCAGAATAACACAGGTTAAAAACAAAGTAGTCCAGGACCCTGGACAACTGTCCAGCAGTTAGGACTCTGCCTTCACTGCCAATGGTGCGGGTGCCTGTAAGCCACGAGGTAGGACCAAAGAAACAAAAAAGATGAGAACTTTTGAATTGTATTAGAGAAATGCTCTGAATTTAAAAAAAAAAAAAATCTCTGTTGATCAGAAATCTCCAAAAGAAAAGGAAATGGGGGGGGGGCGGCGGGAGGGGAGTGCAAGGGGAAGTCAGAGTCTTGCCAAGAGGGTTTATCTGTAAACAACTACCCCACATCTCCAAAAGGTGAACAAAGTTGGCTCCTAAACATCTACAACAGTTTACTCAGGGAAATAAAGTTTTTATCTATAAACTGAAATTGTCTTGAACCAATTAAAATTTGCACATCAAAATGCACCCAAGCACTATGAAGACATTCATGACAACAAACTATGCTGCTGACGGAAATTAGAGCATAAATCAAGGAGAGACAATAACTTTAAAGTAAATCATTAAATTAAAAGTTATAAAACACTGATGTAATTTTTCAAATCCGATTTGTTTAAAAATATTTTTTTTTAACCTAGACCTATTAAAAACCTTCAGTTTTTGTTTCAGTGTGTTAGAGCACGAAAAGGCTTTGATCTACTCAGCTCTGGTTAAGTCTAGTCCAAAGTTTCCAAATTTATGTATCCATTAGAAAGTCATTTAAGAAAACTTAAAGTTCTATAGCGCTACTCATTCTTAACAACTTGCACTGTGGAACCTATCCAAAATTAACCTCCAATGGGGAAAAACAAGTATTTATCAAGAAGCTTATGTACAAATGGGTAAATCAAACTGTAATACGGAAACTATTTCTCTTAATACAGAGAGGAACCATATAAATTTTAGATAAATACACTTCAGATTCAGGATAATTTCTGAAAATTTAAGGTACCCATGAAAAATTTTATCGATGAATATAAGAAAAGTTCCATCCTTTGGACTGAGAACAAAGATCCAATTTTCACACCCAGCAAGCCTTCCCATCTCTCAAAAAACTCAAGTAAATCAGAGTTATAGCTCAGGAGCTCATTCTTCTCCACAAACATTCCAGCAAGTCAAATATTTAGCAGTGAGGACATTCAAGGAGCCTCCTCCTCATCTCACCCCCATTTCTTTCCGAAGCAGGCAAGATAGCCCTAGGAGGAGGACTGCAGGGGCTCATATTCTTAATTTGCGGGGTAAGATGCTCCAACATTGAGAGATTTCATGGAAACAGTTATGGCTTTGGGAGACAGATTGACCTGGATATGAAATCCTGCTCTCGGTAACTATCAGCTGAATGAATGGTATTTACTAACCCAAGATCTTATGCAAATTACTGAACTCCTGTGCCTCAGTTTCTTCAGGATTTCAGTGAGGATTAAGTCCATAAAGTCAATAAATGGAAGCTACTGCTTTGAAACAGGCCACAGACCAGTCAGAAGGCAGCATTTTATCTTTTTTTTTAATTCTTCATTCTGGCCTACTATCATTAAAAATACAAATTCCCCTTCACCCCCACCCCCACATAGTTATAACAACTTTCAAAAATACTTTTACCTTCTTGCAGCTCTGGCCTCAACTCCCAAAGTCCCGGCAAGAAACAGAAAGTAGTGCTGCCCTTCGTTCTCCAGAGGGGAAGGAAACCAGGCTCCTCCCACTTCCCTGCTGCCCACTCCCTCCTCTTTCAGCCCCAAACTAGAGAAAGAACAGGGGCAGTGCTAAGGAATGAATCACCCTGCATTACAAAGTACATTACAAAGCGACTTTAGCACAGGTGCCTTCTCTCCCACCTTGAGATGGGGAACAAGATAGGTCCTCGTAGACTTCCCCAGTGGTGCAGTGGACAGGAGTTCGCCTGTCAGTGCAGGGACACAGGTTCAATTCCTAGTCCGGGAAGATTCCACATGCTGTGGAACAATGAAGCCTGCGCACCAATTACTGAACCTGTGCTCTAGGGCCCACAAGCCACAACTACTAGAGCCCCTGAGCCTCGAGCCCATGCTCCGTAACAAGAGAAGGCACCACAACGAGAAGCCCTCACACCGCAACAAAGAGCAGCCCCGGTTCACCTCAGCTAGAGAAGGCTGCACACAGCAACAAAGACCCAGTGCAGCCAAAAATACAGATAAATAAATGGAAAAAAAAAAAAAAAGATGACAGATCCTTGTCCCTGCGGAGAGGAATCACTTTCCCCTTTCCCTGCCTATGTACCAGACTGCAGCTCTCAAGTCTGGGAGCCAAGCCAGCTTCCTCTACCTGTTCTCTGGCACACACATCCCCCTCTGGGATGTGGGAGTTGGGTAGTGGAAGACAGGTATTTCTAGGTTCACCAGTCATAATGACCCATCTCACTGGCACCTAATCCCCAAATCATTTTCAATTAAGAAAATTTGAATTTTTTTCAGGTAATACCTAGTTTTAATTGCACATTCAGAATCAATCTTTCACATTATGACTCTTTGCAACTACCAATTTGAAAATGCACATATCTGACAGTGGCCTAGACACAAGGAACATAATCAAAATAGTAAAAAAAAAACAAAACAAAACACCATCTAGGAATGAATCCTAGAAACAGACTCAGGAAATGTAGAGGCCTGTATCCAGGATGCCCACTGGCAGCACTGACTGCAAGCACCAACCTGGAAGTAACCCACATGTACTGCATTAAGGGGTTCATTAAAAAAAATTACACAGGAACACCCCACAATCATGTGAAAGATCAAGGTAGAGCTACCACATTTCATCAAGCCTAAACTGTCATTATCATAAATCTATCATTATTTTATATATATTAAGAACAGTGACTGGCCATGGCATTAATATACCCCAGTTTCAGGCTCCCTCAAAGCTCTTTCCTGCCTCACTTCTCTGCCTCAGTCCATCTCGGACACATATCACCCCCAGAACAAGCCACTTTGTGTCCTTGTCTCTCCTTTCGCTTTTTCTAGAAGTTACCAATATTTAAGATCCACTGTTTCTTCAGCCCCTTTAGTTCCCATGGAGCCTTTGTAGATGAATTGTGGACACACAGAGACAGACTGGACACATCTTCACAGTCACTTTGGTGCACAACACAGGGACACACCACGACCACCACCACCAGAAACCCACACCTGTCAGGAACTGTTCTAAGGACTTCACAAATTACAACTCCTTTAAGTCTGACTATAACACCAGGAGGTAGGCACCATTACTTTCCCCCTTTTCAGACAGGGTAAATTGAGGTAAAGAGTTAGTAGAGTTAGTGACTAATTAAGTAGTAGAGGCAGGATGTAAACTCAAGCAGTCTGGATACAGTTCTTGCCCTTAACCTCTACGCTACATTCCCTGTCTAAATGACTGCTGTGTACAATGGACATTTAGCTTTTAATTCCTTTTTTTTTTTCTTTTGGCTATGCCATGCAGCCTGTAGGATCTTAGTTCTTGGACCAAGGATACAACCTGTGCTCCCTACATTGGAAGCGTGCATACATGCTCAGTCACTCAGTTGTGTCCAATTCTTTGCAGCCCCATGGACTGTAGCCTGCCAGGCTCCTCTGTCCATGGAATTTTTCAGGCAAGAATACTGGGAATAGGTTGCCATTTCCTACTCCAGGGACTCTTCTCAACCTAGGGATCAAACCCGCATCTCTTGTGTCTCCTGCACTGGCAGTCGGGTTCTCTACCACTAAGCCACCTGGAAAGCCTTACAGTGGAAATACAGAATCTTAACCAATGGACTGCCAGGGAAGTCCCTCTATTAACTTTTAATTGATAATATAATACAAGTACACCATTGAAAAAAATCATATTGTACAAAAGAGTATGCAAGAAAAAGCTAGGTCCGTCTAGCAACCTCAATTTCTAGAGCCTCATTTCCAATGGCAATCACTGTTTCTTTTCTATCATTCGAGAATTGTCTTCCTGCCCTTAGAAATCTGTTTCATGAGTACTCTCTCTTTTTTTTTTTACACAAATGGGCACATATACACATTGTCTTGCATCTTGCCTTTTTCACTGAGATGATATTTCTCTGTGCTTGAAGCATTCTGTCCGTATGCTGTTTTGATTCAATACTAAGACATACATATTTTCACACTTTAACCCAAGATGTTTTTATGAAGTCAGAAAATCTTTTGACCTTGGACTTTATTAGGAAACAGGAGCCACAAAAGGCTTTTAAGTGCATAGCAGATATCAAAGGTTAGCCTTATAGCAACATGCAGGCTGAATCGAGGGGCAGAGACCTTGTAGGTGATATATGACATGCCATTTCTCTTTAAAAGTAAATACCTACATCACAGGATTATTATGAGGAGCAAACAAGGTAATATATGCAAAGCACTTCACATGACACCTGGCTGGCACAGTGAAGCTAAGGGATAGACACAACACCTGATGCAAAAGCTAGAGACTGTTATGAAGTATATCTTCAAAAGCTGGCCCCACTTTCCAGTCTCATTTCCCTCAACTCCCCTATTCATGTCTATCCACCCTTCACCCTACATCTCCTTCAAATCACATACCTCAAGGCTGCTCAGCTCTACACCTCTGTAGCTGTCATGACCGTGCCTCAAAGCCTGCTCCCCTTCTGGTGGAGATGAACTCACTGCTTCCCATAGTATTCAGCTCAAGACCAGCCTTCCCCTGGAAGTCTTCAACTGTGGCTGAATTCTTTGAATAAGCAGTTTGGGAAGAGCATATCTGTCATAACTTTCCACCTTCTGGCTCTCAGCTTTGTCAGTGCACTCAAGAACAAGTAGGTTCAGGGGGACTGATTCAGGCTATCTAAGCTCAAAGATGACTGATGTATTAACCAGGGAAGTGAAAGTCAAAGTTGCTCAGTCATGTCCAATTCTTTGTGACCCTATAGACTATACAGTCCATGGAATTCTCCAGGCCAGAATGCTGGAGTGGGTAGCCTTTCCCTTCTCCAGGGATCTTTCCAATCCAGGGATTGAACCCAGGTCTTCCACATTGCAGGTGGATTCTTTACCAGCTGAGCCACAAGGGAAGTCCAAGAATACTGGAGTGGGTAGCCTATCCCGTCTGCAGTAGATCTTCCCGACCCAGGAATCGAACCCGGGTCTCCTGCATTGCAGGCAGATTCTTTACCAACTGAGCTATCAGGGAAACCCTGAAGGGCAGTTACAAACTCTATAAATACTGACAAGAGCTAATACTGAGCACTTACCGGGGCCAAAGAGGAAGGTGCTATTATTACCCCATTTCTCTGATGGGGAAACAGACCAGAATCTCACCAATCAGTCGGGATGGAGAACACTCTCAACAGGCAATCTCCATGTAAAGTCATGTTCTAATCAAAGAGTTTTCAGATCATGGCAGCAAAGGAAAGATTCTTCCCACTAGAGCCCACTAGAGGTATCAACAGAGATGCACGCATCTGTTTCGAAGTGCAAAGGCCCAGTGGAGGACTGCACACAGCTCCTCCAATCAGGGTCCCCAGATGGTACTACAAACACATAAGTCAATTCTTCTCTTGGACCCACCAACCCAATTTCCAAAGGTATCTCCCAAAACTTCTCCTTCCAGAGTCCCAGTCTTTCTTCTGAGGATACAACATTAAGTTTAAGCATTTGGCCACAAACACATTCCAATCATGCCTTCTGAGGGTTATAGCTAGGTCATTCTGGTTGAACTTGAAAGTTTCCCCTGAAATTCTCAAACCTACATTTACAAACTTCTCTTGCCTTGTATTTTTCTATAGATAATTGATGTAACATTCATTCTGATTTCATTCTCAGATGATCATTGATTCAATCAACAAATAATCCCTCCAGAAACACTGTGCTTCAGGCTGTGGAGATAGCAGCAGTGAACATGACAGACAAGATCTCTAAAACTTGTCTCCTGCTTCTAGGCACTTGCAATACTTGATGAAATTGCTTATCTGGTTTTCTTACCTAGGCCATGCCTTCCAGCTCTGTATTCCCATCTTCCAGTACAGTAACTGGCCTACACTGTAAATAACTCCATAAACGTGAGCTAACTAAATTCACAGGGTCTCGCTTTTCTAATTTAGAGTAGGATCATATTATGTCTGAAGTCCCTGAGAACAAAGGTACAAGTTTACATCAAACTGTAAGAAATAGAAAGCAAATGGCAAATACAACCCAAATCAAGAAAGGAGAAGAGTTGTAATAAGTCAACTGGTAAGAACTTGAGAGTCACGAAGAACAAGCCACCTTGGGATGCAGTGAAGGGCTCCCTCACCTGAAGAAAGTATGGCCTCGGGAACATGTCCAGGGGTCAGTTAGAGTGAAAGAAGGAAATTACTTGCAGCAAAGTCTGAGTTGGGGTCACCAAGTGGAAACAGGGTGAAGGGATGAAATGGGTCTCTACCTAGAAGTCACATACTGGATGAGTGACGAGCATGTGCTGAGGGACAGAGGTAGAGATAATAAGCCAGGCCTTAGAAAATGCCTAGACCCTGATGCTGGAAAAGACTGAAGGCAAAAGGAGAAGGGGGGGCAATAGAGGACGAGATGATTAAATCACGTCACTGACTCAATGAACAAGAATCTGAGCAAACCCTGGGAGACCGTGAAGGACAGAGAAGCCTGGTGTGCTATGGTCCATGGGGTCACAGAGTCAGACACAACTTAGTGACTGAACAACAACAAAAATACAAAACGCTCCCAGGCAGAGCGGGAGATGTGGGAAGAAGAGAAGCAAAGACAAATGAGAAAGCACAGTCACAAAATTAAGATAATGACCACGATAGCATCAAGAAGGCCAACCAAGAGGAGGTTCACAACAGCAAGAAAGTGTGGCTCACCATGCCAAATACTTATGGTCAAGGGAAATGAGAAAGCAGCAGCCACTGTGTCTATTCATTAAGGGACCATCAGGAGGATGGATTCAGTATGAATAAAGACACTTGAAGCACAACCCCTGACACAGCCAGGCTTTCAGTGAACTTATACTAAGAGAAAATGGGATCTCACTTTTTCTTTAACTCCAAAAAAGCAATTCCTTATTCAAACCAACATTCTCTGTCCACCTTGGAAGGTCATCATTTTCCACTAAGCAGAAAGTCACAGGAGGGAAAAGAAGAGAGTGGACACTCAACTCATGTGATGTCCCAGTCCACTAACTCTCAGAAACAATAATTTTCCTATAGACTTGTTAGATTTGCATGACAAAAAGCTCCTGGTGTATTAGGCTTCAGATTAGCAACAGAATAAACATTTAGCAAAAATTTCAGCTGAATCATGTGCAACTTGTTTAAAATTTTTTAAAGAGGATGCTTAAAACATGCTGTCTTCCAAAATCCAGGGATAATTTTAGATAGAAAAATCTAGGCTTGCCAAGGGAATCTGAGAACTTTTCTATCTTGGTCTCCAATGCTAACCTACGTATTCGTGTGCAAAAATAGAGGAAGATTAGAATCTCAAATGCCAGACGGAAAAGTTGCCACAACAAACCTGAACTCTTCATATGGAGTTTGTTATCTTGTCAGCAAGAAAGCAAATGAAACTGTAGTAACTAAACTTTCTATCTCAAAAATAAAAATTAAAAAAATTCAAACATTAAATACTCCCTGGACTTGTAAAGAAAAATAATTTTTACAAAAGATACTGTGAATGGAATTTTGAAAAAGCATACACAAAGTCTAAATATCAAACCTGTAAGGAGTCTTTTAGAAACACATACTTAGAAGTTTCAGTGTAAAACATGATAAAATGGCAATCAAAGCTTATTCGATAAAATTGGAAAGGTATTTGGAAAATTTTTCATATCTTAAACCAAAACTCTATTTTAAGTAAATTAAATAGCTAAAAGAAAAACAAAATAAAACCATGAACTGAGAAGAAAAGATAGATGTATGTTATAAATACTGGAATGGAGAATAATTTTGGAAGCGTCAACAAAGGAAAATTATACTATGTATTTTTAAAATGAATGTTACCTTTGACCTCATTTGTTAATGTATACTAAAAGAACCATCAGACAAATCCCTGTGGCAGAATCATCTATCCCATGACGAACTGAAAGCAACCTACATGTTCATTAGTAGGACTTGGTTAAATTGTGATATACAAAGGTATATTATGAAGTCCATAAAAGTGGTAATACATGTATTTATTGGTTTCACCAAAATGTTAGCAATGGCTATCACTGAGTGGTAGATTGCAGGATGACTGTCACTTTAAAAAGTACTGTCACAACACTTTGTGTTGTCTTGAGCCAGAAGAAAGAATGAATTGCTTTTATAATGGGAGCGAGGGGCAGAAACAAGCTATTTTCAAATTAGGGCCTCTCCCCCAAAGCTAAGTATTCATCTGGCAAAATTTGTGAGGAAAATAAACAAAATTCTTATCATGCCAACCAGGCAAGCTTCTTTCCTCGCACCGAGTAGAAGACGAAGACACACCCCTGACCCTACACTCGCCCCCTCGGACTTGGGTCCTTCATCCTCTGCCCCGGCCCTCTAGGGGTCCCCGCGCAACCTCCCCGGGCCCGACTGCGCCAACGGGCTCAGCGGGGCCGGAAAATCGTGTTCCTCGGGGCCCGGCCCGGCCCCAGCGGGGAAGGTGAGCTCAGCCGAACGGCAGCCGCGGGGCGGCGTGAGGGCCGCGTCCCTAGGCAGTCCCCGCGGACCCCGAGACCCATAGGCCGAGGTCCCTCCGCGGACTCCTTGAGGGATTTCCGGGAGCGGGTCCCGGGGCCAGCTCGACCTCCCCCGGCCCCGGTCGCCCAAGGGAGCGGCCCCGGCCCCTCATGTCCCGTATCCGCGGGGTCCCTGCCGCGCCCCCAGTCCCAGGCACGAGCCGCGAGGCCTCTCCGGGCTTCCGTCCGCCCGGCCAGCTCCCTGAGCCCGGCGTCCTCCACAGCGGACAGGCAAGGGGCGGGAGCCGACGGCCCTGAGCCCTGAGGCCCCGAGCGGGAGCGACGCCCCGCGAGCTCCTCCAGTCGCCAGCCCCAGCAGCGGCCCACCGCCCTCCCGCCCCGCGGTGGGCGAGCCCGCCCGCCCGCCAGCCAGAGCCAGGCAGCGCCTGCTCGTGCCCGCTCCTCACCTGCGACGCGCCCCGGCCCCCTGCGCACCGCCCGGACCGGCTGTGTACACCGGAAGTGACGTCTCCGGGCCGGCCCCGCCCCCGCCCCGGGCTGACGCCGGGTGGCTGAGGACCCAGCGGCTGGTAGCCGACCCCCCCTCGCGACGCGCTACGCGAGCGGGGGACGCAGGCGGCCCTGCGCCTCCGTCCCGACCTCCGAGTGGGAGAGCCAGGTTGCGGTGGAGGACCGGCGGCCAGAGCCACCCAGTTTCTCTACTGTGACTTGGCCTCCGGGCGGGAGGGGGTCAGCTGCGTCCACACAGATTTATTGTTAAAATTAATTACTGAGAAATGGAGCGCGTATTAGCTGCCTGGTCTTGGCAGGCGCTGTAGGAACTGGATAGTGCCCTCTCCCTCATACGTTTATTCTCCAGCAATGGAAACATAATAATTGTTATAAATGCGCTTGATGATACAGTGCCAACTGAGACAAGTGCTAGGAGGGGAAAGTTGATGGGGGAGGGAAAGAGTCCCCAGAGCTAGTGAAGGAGAGTGACCTGAGGATTCTTCCCTCAGGATAAGAGCAGGAGTTGAGGTCCTAAGGTCCTAAGGTGGGGAGGGTTGAAGAAGCAGGGAGGAAAGGATATTATTGCAGAAGTAACGGCAGGTGTTTTCAGTGCCTTTGTGTTCAGAGCAAGGGCAAAATTTTACTTGATATGGAGGACTAGAGAGGAGAAGCAAGAGTGGACATAGATTTGTATGCCCGTGTTAATAGCAACATTATTCATAAAAGTCAAAAAGGTGGAAGCAACCCAGTGTCCATCAATGCATGAACTGGATAAACAAAATGAGGTATATCCATTGAATGGACTATTATTTTGCCTTAAAAAGGAAGGGAATTCTGACACATACTACAAAAGGATAAACTGAAGACATTATGCTAAGTGAAAGAAGCCAATCACAAAAGGACAAATATTCTATAATTCCAATTAAATGAGGTACCTAGCATAGTCAAGTTCATAGAGACAGAGAGAATGGTAGTTGACAGGGACTGGGAGGAAGGGAGCATTCAAGCATTCAGAGTTTGTAATTAATGGGTACAGAGAGGGACTTCCCTAAATGATCCAGTTACGGTTGACTCCATGCTTCCAATGCAGGGGTGCAAGTTCATTCCCTATTTGGGTAACAAGATCCCACATGCTGCATGGTGCAGCCAATAAATAAATAAATAGATACAGAATTGTGGGTTGGGAAGATGAGAAAGTTCTGCAGATGGCTGTGATGGTGGTTGCACAACAGTATGAGTGTACTTAATGCCGCAAAGCAGTCACTTAAATGTGATGAAAATGGTGCATTTTATGTATATTTTACCAAGCTAGTTGGATGGATCGGAAAAGGCAATGGCACCCCACTCCAGTACTCTTGCCTGAAAAATCCCATGGATGGAGGAGCCTGGTAGGCTGCAGCCCATGGGGTCGCTAAGAGTTGGATACGACTGACTGACTTCACTTTCATGCATTGGAGAAGGAAATGGCAGCCCACTCCAGTGTTCTTGTCTGGAGGATCCCAGGGATGGGGAGCCTGGTGGGCTGCCATCTATGGGGTCGCACAGAGTCGGACACAACTGAAGTGACTTAGCAGCAGCAGCAGTTGGGTGAATGTGGAGATCAGTAAGGATTCTATTTCCTTTTTTTTTTTTTGCAAAAGATGATCCTCGTTTAGACCAGGACCTGCATTTTTTGTTCTTGAAAACATTATCGTGCAGCTTTATTTACTTACAATTTATATAGATGCAATACACTACTAATATGCTGCTTATGTTATAAAACATAAGTTTTGAAAGATAAGTCTTCAGTTCTAATATTTTCATCCTTTACTCCATTAGATCACCTTCTTACATTAGTGAGTGCCTGACTCCCACTTTGAAAGTCATTCACATGCTATGGGAGTGCCAACGGGAAATAAAGTCAGTGGTGAGCTAGACATGAAGGATCAGAAAGACGAGGGAATCCTAAAGCTCTTCTGGGTCTCTGGGATGAGCCATTGGAATGGTGACACTCAATGCAGGGAAGCTCCTGAAGACCACATTTGAAAGTGAGGAAGAGAGGAAAAGGTCATGAGTGCCCTTGTGAACATGATTTCATGTGAAAGAGGACACACCAAGTAGGCAGTTGAGGTGGAACTCTGGAGCTTAGGTGAGAGCTGGAGATGTCACTGGGGCTTAAGGGGCTAATGCAGCTAAAAGTGAATGTAGATTGAGAGAATATATTTATTTATTTATGGCTGTGCTGGGTCTTCATCGCTGCATGTAGCTTTCTCGTTGTGGTAAGCTGGGGCTACTCTCTAGTTGTGATGTATGGGTTTCTCATTGTGGTGGCTTCTCTTGGAAAGCACAGGCTCTAGGGTGCGTGGGCTTTAGTAATTGTGGAACACAGGCTAGCTGCCCCATGGCATGTGGAATCTTCCCGGACCAAGGATCAAACCTGTGTCCCCTGCATTGGCAGATGGATTCTTTACCACTGGACCACCAAGAAAGCCCATGGTTTGTTTTTTTTTAAGGTGGAGAAACTTAAGCATGTTTCAGTGTCAGAGAGAAAAATCTGGTTGACAGAAAGAGGCTGAGTATACAGTAGAAAGATGATGTAATTCATCTTGTGAGGTTCTGAAAAGGCTGGAAGGGTTCTAAAATGCTTGGCCAGGGGCTTACCTCAGTCTGCAGTAAAGAGTGAGGGGTGCCTAGGGACAGAGGTATGTGGAGAGCGAAAAAGGTCTGAAAGCAGAAAGGAAATATGTGGTAGAATTTCTAAATTGTACTGAAGGTCTATTTCAGGCGGACAGAACCTTCTTTCCTATTTAAGTGACTTGTCCCAGCAGTTTTCAGGTGAAAGTGAAGAAGACGAACAAGGATTCACCTGGGTCTTGAATAACAGAGAGAGGAGCCAGTGTTACTGACATAATGGGCTGTGGAGCTCAAGCTACAGGAGAGGGGATGTGATGTGGAAAAGGACAGTGAAGTTGGAGTAAGTGTCCCTGGGTGCTGGTGTCAACACACCTATGTAGGCTGGAAAAGAAATCAGAGATGCTGGTGCCTGCAGTGGAAGCACAGGATCTGAACCTCTGGACCACCAGAGAAGTCCCAATGGGGCCTGGCTTCTCAGCGAGCCAAACGTGGCCCCTGCAGTCTCAGGATAAGCCCATTTCTTGTTTGCATGTTCTCCTAGCTCCCATTTTTCTCCTAACTTCTATTACAGACCCCCAAAGCCTCCAGTGGTTATGCCTAAAGGCACCTGGTAAACACTGGATGGGGCTTTAAAGGGGCTCCTCCAGTAAGCTCTGACCCACACACCCAACCACTGTTTCTCATTTCACTCGTGGTCACAGAGTAACATCCTGGAAACCACTCATGTCTGGCACCATCTGTGCCTTTCTCTAGACTTCAGTCCTGGGCCAGGAGTTTCCAGAGACCCATTCAGCCATGCCTGCACTTCTTATTGGGATTTAGTATGGACACTACCAATCGTGGGGATCCTTTGGTGGCCTCTGGAGTGCTCTGAGCATCAGGCTATCTTGGATCTCCCAAGCTTACCTGAAGACATTTTGTATTGTGGAAATATCAAGTCTGCTTTGTGAGCACACCTATCTATCAGACGTACCTCCTAGAGGGTATGATACTTATTTTCATTTGTCCAACACACACAGATATAGAGAGAAAGGGAAAAAACACCCATGGACCCACCACACAGGTTTGAGACATTTATCACTTCATTGTTGTTATCGTTCAGTTACTATGTCCCACTTTTTGCAACCTCATGGACTGCAGCATGCCAGGCTCCTCTGTCCTTCACTGTCTCCTGGAGTTTGCTCAAATTCATGTCCCTTGAGTCGGTAATGCTATAGTATCTAACCATTTCATCCTCTGCCACCCCCCTTCTCGTTTTGCCTTCAACCTTTCCCAGCATCCAGGTTTTTTCCAGTGAGTCGGCTTTCGCTTCAGGTGGCCAAAGTACTGGAGCTTAAGCTTCAGCATCCATCCTTCCAATGAACATTCAGGGTCAGTTTCCGTAGGATTGACAGGTTTGATCTCCTTGCTATCCGAGGGACTCTCAAGAGTCACTTCACGTCACCTCTTTATTCCAAGCTCCCTTGCAGCAGAGTGCCAAGAAAAGAGGATGGAGCCCACAAGTCTAGAGGTGGAGGCTGGACCCTCCTGGAGCCCCCCACATCCTCAGGGACCAAAGCTGTGATCCTCCAGCCCTGCAGAGAGGTCTATGGTTAGAGCCTCCAGCATGCACAGGGGGATGGGTGCCTCAGAAACCACCAGACAAACAGCTGAGTTTATTATTCAGGAAGTCAAAAGGCCCAGGCCAGGAAACAAGACCTCTCCTTGAATCCACTCGCCCTCCTGTGTATTGATTTAGAGGTAGAGTTGGAGCCAGACCCCATGGAAGGGAAGAGAGCTTCAGAGGTTGTTCTCTGGGAGGAGTGAGCAGAACAGGATGTCAGGAGCCCCTCAAGTGGCTGAAGAGCCCTGCGTCAGTGAGATGGGCCAGAGATGCACCTTGGCCTTGACCTGAGATGCTTCCTCTTGTTGAGAAAAACAAAGCTGATTTGCTCAGTCTAGCTTTCCTGCGGGTTCCACATTCCTAACATCAGAAGAGCTGCAGAATAGGAGCATCCCACAGAAAGGGGCTCAGAAGGGATTAGAGAACTGATTTTCTTAAGCAGTCAAAATTATTACTGTTGGTTTGTGCGCTGTTTGTGCAGTCGAAGCCAGAGCTTCCAGGCTGGGCTCTTACATGTTGGTTTTAGTGGGCATGTCTGAAAGAAGATCCTGCAGGGAAGGAGTTTTCATAGCCAAGTATTCCTGGTGGCAGTGGTTGGGTAGGGGAGGGGGCACAGTGAGCAGGGGCTGTGGGGTTGAGATTGGAGAGTAATTTTCCTCCTTCACCTTGTTGGTCTACCTTGGGCAGAATGTGAAAGTTGCAAGATGGGCTGTGAGCCCCAGGAATGGTATTGGCATCCAAGAATCCATGGGATTTGGGAGCCAGTCTGAAGAAGGTTGGCCAGACGTTCTGGGCACAGAGCAACTGGCTGACTGCAGGGCACAGAGAGAGTGGTTGGGGTGAGGCCAGCCCCAGTCTGTTGGGTGGTGTGGACCAGGCAGGAAAGGGGCTGAGGGCTTCATGGGTCATGTGCCAAAGGAAACTTCTCCCCCAGTCTCCAGATTGTCTTCCTGAGGAAGTCGCTCCACACCCCCTCCCTTTCCCCTGTAATCATTTGAACATCCTGCTGTTCTTTCTCCATCCCCCTGCCCCCCCGCCCCTGCTGGCTGGAAATGACTGGGCTGTGGCCAAGAGGCTCTTGCCAGGTTGAGCCATCTTGTCTCACCCCCATCTCTCAGATCCCAGGTTGCCTTTGATCATTCTGAGGGTCTGGGTCTGGCCAGGAGCCTAGGAGATCCCTAATGGGTGGGCTGGACCCCAGAAGTCCAGTCCCTTCCCCCTGCAGCCAGCAGAGGATGCCTGGTACTACATAGGCAGGAGGAGCTGCTGGGGGACTCCTTGAGGGCTCTCCTGGGCTTGGTGAAGCAGAGGGGGCTGGATGTGTGTGCGGTGAGGGAAGGGTAGCTGCTAAATGCCCTAAGGGCCATCCTAGAGGCTATGCCCACTGCAGTCATTAGCTGTGAAGGTCTGCACAGTGGCAATGGATATTTTCCAGAACTCATAGACTGCCAGGGGTCCAAGGACTTAGGACCAGGAAAGGAAGAAAAGATGTGCTAAAGAGGGAACTAGGCAAGATGCTGGTGGAGACAGAAGGTCTGTACAGCCTTAAGGTCAAGTTATCCTGAAAACCAAGGGCAGCTCCAGTCCATTTGATGCTGACAGCCAAGGTCTGTCTCTCCTTAGGTTCTGGTACGTGGACCTGCTGAAGGGCACCACCCTAGCTCAGAAGATCCACGCTGTGGTCTTGATCCAGAAAGATGTGCTCTCAGTAGCATGGAAGCATATACACTACCATATGTAAAACAGACAGCCAGTAGGAATTTGCTGTAAGACTCAGGGAACTCAAACCGGGGCTCTGCAACAACCTAGAGGGGTGGGAAAGGGTGGGAGGTGGGAGGGAGGTTCAAGTGGGAGGGAACATATGTACACCTATAGCTCATTCATGTTGATGTATGGCAAAAATTAAACCAATATTATAAAGCAATCAATTAACAGTAAATAAATATAATAAAAAAGAAAGATGTACTCTTAAGAACTGCAGGAGGGTTGTTTGCAGAGTTGATTCTGTGGCCTTGTGATGAGTTCAAACTTGAAAACTTGGGAGTTCTGAACAATTATATGTATGAGAATTCCCTCATACATGTGGTTTGTAAATCTACAAGGGGGCCAAATTTGTAAATCTACAAGGGGGCCAAGATTGAGAGTCCTGAGTCCCCCAGATGTTGAAGTTGAGGTTGAAGAAACCAGAACTCTGTCCCCTGTCCTGAGTGTGGGTGGACTCTCCTTTTTATCAAGATGTAATAACCACAACTCATTGTCACTGAAACAAGAGAGGATTTATTAATCAAAACAAAAGAGCACTGTGGCCACTAGAATGGCTGTCCTTGGCAACGGTCCTGATGCTTGGGAGTAACTTACAGGCTCCCGCCCTGCAACCTGTCTGCTCCCTCTGGGCTCAGTGGGAAGGAGCACCTCAGGGTGCTCAGGGAGGTTGTTTCCTCCATTTCTTTCTTTCTTTTTTCAATATTTATTTTTATTTATTTATCTATTTGGCTTTGCCAGCTCTTAGTTGCAGCACACAGGATCTTTTTTTTTTTTTTAATTTTATTTTACTTTATTCCACTTTACAATACTGTATTGGTTTTGGCATACATTGACATGAATCTGCCACAGGTGTATACGAGCTCCCCAATCCTGAATCCCCCCCCCACCTCCCACCCTATATCATCTCTCTGGATCATCCCCATGCACCAGCCCCAAGCATCCTGTATCCACGCAGGATCTTTAGTCATGCAAACTTTTAGTCATGGCATATGGGATCTAGTTCCTCGACCAGGAATCAAACCCAGGCCCCTACGTTGGGAGTGTGGAGACTTAGCCATTAGCCCACCAGGGAAGTCCCCTGATTTCTTCAACATGTAATGCCAAAGTCTTCCAACCCAAGAACTCTGAACTTGTTTAGGTCTCCATTCCGATTTTTTTTACATGTGGTTGCCCTCTAGTTGCAGCTTCCCAGGTGGTGCTAGTGGTAAAGAACACGCCTGTCAATGCAGGAGACATAAGACACGCAAGTTCGATCCCTAAGTCGGGAAGATCCCCTGGAGGAGGGCATGGCAACCCACTCCAGTATGCCTGCCTGGAGAACCTCATGGACCGAGGAGACTGGCTGGCTACAGGCCATGGGGGTTGCAAAGAGTTGGACGCGGCTGAATCAGCTTAGCAAGCACACACACCCTCTAGTTACAGTTCATTTAGGCATGTCAATTGGGTCTTCAGTTTCTAGCAAGCAGGGACAGGAAAGCTGCCACTGGCTGAGCTTCTGGTGTCAGTGGTGACTTGTGCAACCTTGGGCACTGGTCACAGAGACTGGGTCTCACCCAAGAGATGGACTCAAGTTTGATGTAGGTGCTGGATGGTAGGACCACAAGCACCAGACTCCCATGATCAGACAGCTGGATGCCTCCCGTGTGGAATGTGGGCACCAGGTATTCCGCTAGGTCAGGGAGCAGCGTGTGTGAGCACTGAACAGCCAAAGGGCTTTTTCCCCACTCGCCCGCAGGGAGATGGGCTGAGGGCCTAGAGCTCCGGTTTTCTTGGTTTTCTCGCTGTCGGCAGTGTTGTGCCGAACCTTAACCTTAACCCACACAGCTGCCAAATACTCATGCTTTCCATTTAGGGGCAAAACTGGGCAGAACCAAATATCATTTTGAAGCCAAGTTACTAGAAATATTTGAGAAAAGGCTGAGTTTATAAACTAAAATTTGGCTTTTAACCTACAATGATTTCACTACCATGAAACATTGCTGTTACAGTGCAAAATAATGAACTATGCTCACTCTACACTGCAACAAATGAGTCTGGGCAGCTCTATCCAGTTCTGAGATTACAATGAGGCTCTCAGAAGAAGCTGATGCAACTAAAAGCCACCTTTGACTTACTTATAAGAATCATCGAGGGAATTCCCTGATGGTTAGGGACTTGGCTGTTTCACTGCTGGGGCCAGGGTTTGATTTCTGGTTGGGGAACTTAGATTCCATAAACTGAACCGTGCGGCCTTCCTACCCATCCAGAAAAAGAGATTGGACTTATTGAAAGGGAGCCAGTTCACTTTAAACATATACGGAGAAACCCTGAAAGTAAAACTTTATCTCACATAAAGCCAATTAGATCAGTAAGAAGAAATCGGATTACTTCTCAAAAATTCTGTGATCTCATCAAATGAACAATGTTGAGCGGTTTCCACTTCTGCACCGGCACATGCATGCTTGCTAGGCTGCTTCAGTCATGTCCAGCTCTGTGTGACACCATGGACTGTAGCCCACCAGGCTCCTCTGTCCATGGCATTTTCCAGGCATGAATAGTGGAGTGGGTTGCTATGCCCTCCTCCAGGGGGTCTTTCTGACCCAGGGATCGAACCTGCATCTGTTAAAACTAACCTGCATTGGCAGGCAGCTTCTTTACCACTAAGCACCACCTGGGGAACCTAGGTATAGGCAGATCCAAGGCAACCATGTGTCCAGAATCTGTCACAAGCTTGGTCCCCTCCCAGAACAGGCCACTAGTTGTGGGGCTCTTTAAGTTGTTTGAATGCATGACTTCAAGGAAGCCTCTAGGAAGCCTTCTCTGAAATCCAAAACTCTCTGTTTTCCCAGTCATAGTATTTACCTCCCAAAGCAGTCATGTTTTGCCCTTCCTGAGCTGTGAGCCTGGGTGATATTCATCGCATATTCAACTGTACCTGCAGCACTTCGCACTGCATGCGGCAAACAGGGGTGGGCACTCACAAAGCAACTTGCTCCTTCACTCAGCAAGTTTCTCAGCACCCGCCACAGGCCAGGCACAGTGCCAGACACTGGGGATGGAGTGGCAAATAAGACAAAAGTGATCCTTCCCCACAAGCAAACACGATGAAGATAAAAATAAACCTGCAAGCACAGTGAGGACACGTTGCAGTGAAGAAAAGTAGTCAAGGAGACCTTTACACATTCTGGAAGGACCTGGAAGGCATCCCTGAAAATGTAATATTTAAACTGACATTTGAAAATGAGACACAATTAGTTGGGAAAGAGACCTCCAGGTGAAAGGAACTGCAAAGGCCTTTGAATTTGGCTCATTTTGGAATGGAATCTGGCACTAAGGAAAAGCTAAGGGTAGTCCTCCAGGGAATAGATCATGTAAGACAGCCTGGGAAGGATGGAACACTTTTTAAGAGAAATAAGAAGTCACTGGAGAGTTGTAAAAATTTGTGTTTCCATAGCACTGGCGTGGTGAGGGCAGAGGCGTAGGAGTCAGCAAGGCACTCAGGGGTCTGATTTGACCAGAGAGGGGAGAGCAATAGAGAGAATCTAAGCTCCCTTTCCATATAGCATTTAAAAAAATTATTTATTTGGCTGTGCTGGGTCTTAGTTGTGGCATGTGGAATCTAGTTCTCTGATCAGGGATTGAACCCAGGTACCCTGCATTGGGAGCACAGAGTCTTAGCCACTGGACCACTAGGGAAATTTAGTGTTTATAATGATATTTAATTTATACAAAGTACACAAATCTTAAGAACACAGTTCAGATTTTCAATCATGTTCTGTACCCATCATTCCAGCCAAGATATAAATACATTAGCAAGCCCTACCTCCTCCAAATGTAACTGCTAAACTCCATCATCATAAGTTAGTTTTGCTTTTTATGAGCTTTATATAGATGTATGTAACTGTACAGTATAAACTCTTCTGTATTTGGTTTCTTTCACTCAAATCATCTGTGAGATTTATGTTGCATAAAGCAAGTTCTTATTTTTTTCACTGTATTCCATTATATACCATTATTTGTTCATTCTACTGTTGCTAGACATTTTTTTCCAGGTTTTGGCTATTATGACTTATACTATGACATTCTGACATGTCTTTTGATGGACATAAGCCAATCATTTCTATGGGGAATATACCCAACAGTGAAACTGCTGGTCATAAATAAACAAATTTAGCTTTTTTTTTTTTCATATTTAGTTTTAACAGCTCTTGTTCCTTTGTTTTTCAAAATGGTTGTACTGAATTTACCCTTCTACTGTTAAAGTGTGGAAGTCCCAGTTTCTCCATGTCCTCACCAACACTTGACATTACATTTTTAAAGAAAGTTTATGTTGGACTTCCTTGGTGATAGAGTGGATGAGAATCTGCCTGCCAGTGCAGGGGACACAGGGTCAATCTCTGGTCTGGGAAGGTTCCATATGCTGTAGAGCAACTGAGCCTGCGCACCACAATGATTGAGCCCTTGAATCGCAACTACAGAGGCCTCGTGCCTAGAGCCTGCGCTCCACAACAAGAGAAGCCACCACTGTGAGCTTGTGCGCAGCAACAAAAGGGTAGCCCCAGCTCACTGAAACTCAAGAAAGCCCTAGCAGCACTGAAGCAGCAGTGAAGACCCAGTACAACCAAAAATAAATTAAAGATATATATATATATATTTATATATATAAATGTTTAAGTCACTCTTGTGGTGGTTTGAGTGGCATCTCATTGTGCTTTATTTTTATTTTGGCTGGCCGTACAGCTCCCAAGATCTTAGTTCCTCAACCAGTGATGGAACCCAGGCCCCAGCAGTGAAAGCGCTGAATCCTAACCACTGGACCACCAGGCAAGTCCCTCATTGTGTGTTTTTTTTCCAAATTTTATTTTTTTTGGCTGTGCTGGCTCTTCATCGCTGTTCGCTCTTTTCTCTAGTTGTAGTGGGTGGGGGCTTCTCTCTGGCTGTGGTGTGAGCTTGTTGCTTCTCTTGCTGAGCACAGACTCCAGGGCACTTGGGCTTCAGTAGTTGCAGCTTGTGGGCTCAGTAGTTGGGGCTCTGGGGCTCTCGGGCTCTGAGCACAGGCTCAGTAACTGTGGTATACCTGCTTAGCTGCCCCACAGTGTGTGGGATCTTCCTGGACCAAGGGTCGAATCTGTGTCTCCTGCATTGGCAGATGGACTAATATTACATAAAGCAAGTAGCTTTTCCTGGGCTGTGGCTTTCATTTTCACTCTCTTGACATCTTTTGATGAAACAAGTTTTTAGTCTCAATGAAGTCCAGTTTCTCTTTCATGGTTATCACTTTTATGTCCTCTTCGCCCACTCCAAGGTTCTGAAAACATGCCCTTAATTTTTCTCAGAAACGTTTTGTAGTTTCCTGTGTGGAGGTATTGCACATCTTTCATTAGACTGTTAGACATTCTATAATGTCTATTATAAATGATAATATTTTAAATTTTCATTTTCCAATTACATAGAAACAAGTGATTTTTGTAGATGCTGATAATTCACTTATGGGAGCAGTTTGTAGATAGGTTTGGATTTTATACATATCTCACTGTGTCATGTTAAAAATAATTATTTTCTCTTTCCCTCAATCTTTATATGAATACCTTTCTTTTTCGTTCTAGCTAGGACAGCCAATGCAGTGCTGAATATAAGTGATGGTAATGGATACCAATCACAGGAGGAGTGTTCACCGTTTCACTATTATATGTAATGCTGGTGTACATTAAAAATATATATATTTATATTTTATTTGGTTGCTCTGAGTCTGAGTTGCAGCACAAAGGATCTTTGATCTCCATTGCAGTGTGTGGAATCTTGTTGCAGCACGCAGGATCTAGTTCCCTGACCAGGGATTGAATGCAGGGCCCCTGCACTGGGAGCTTGGAGTCTTAGCCACTGGACCACGGAGGAAATCCCCGCTGGTGTACATTTTTTGTATCTTTTATTAAACTAAGAAGTTCCCAACTATTTCCAATATTTTGAGCTTTTAAAATTTCCTCTTCCATTTTGAAAAGCGGAAGACTGTGAGCACACCCCATTTGTTCACAGGGGTATAGAGAGGGTAACTTGTGAAAAGATGTCAGCCTGTTCCATTAGGTAAACGGGGGCTCATGCCAGCAATTTTGGGATACTGTCAGCCTTTCCACCAATGGTCTCTGTGGGCTCAGCATTGCAAAGTCATCTGTAGTTGGCTGTTACAGACATTACTTGCACTCACTAACACTTGATTCTATACTTCCCTGCCTCTTAAGTGTGAACAAGGTAAGTTTTAATTGGAATAATGCAAAAATGAGCATGTCTGACAGCTCCTTTCTATTTCTGGGAAAAGAAAAAGCAGCTATCTTCTGACAGTACTAGGAATAGACACCAGGACAGTGGTCTGTCTCAGCTCAGTGGAAGTCTGAAGACTCCAGGATTTCCAGATTTAAACCAAGGAGCAGCTGGAAGGAAAAAGTAAGCTGGCCCAGACATGAGGTATGTTTTGAGTGTTAAGTCACAACCTGGGATGATGAAAGCTACAGAGCAAACCCATTGACTGTCTGGGATGGGACTTTGCTGGTGGTCCAGTGATTAAGAATCCATGCTTTCACTGCAGGAGGCAAGGATTTGATCCCCTTAGGCATGAGGAACTAAGATCTGCATAAGATCTGCATACTGCATAGTACAGCCAAAAAAGAAAAAAAAAAAAAAAAAGACAGTTCTGGCAATCAGACATTGAGAGGCATCTGACCCAGGAATATACCCAGGAGTGGTTATAGTAAATTTGGATAAGGTTGGCATTTCTTGCTCTCTCAAGAAGCCCTTTAGATACTTGCAGAGGACAGCCCTGAGATTCCGATCATACACAGCTACAGATAAACCCAGTGCCAGGTTTTGAGCAGCTCGAATGCCTAGTCCTTCCCAGTGTTGAGCCAGATCTCCAGGCTGTTTGGAGCTGTAGCAGTGCTGGACGTGGACTCACTCCTGCCAAACGCCAGCTAGCCACAGAACCAGAGGTGTGCTCCTGCCCTGCTAGCTCTCAGCCCCGAAACTTATTTTTAGATCTGTGACTCAGAGGTCTAGACCAGGACTGAGACCTTGGGGAGACAGAAGCCCTGCTCATGAGCTGGCTCTTGCGAGTAGCATGGGTCTGGCTGTTTGACACCATGATCACATCCATTACAGACCACAGCTGCAGTGATATATGATTTCCAGTAGGACAGTCTCTTGAGGCCTCCATATTAGATGCCTTCTCTAAGACATGTGATATAATCTGGCAATCAGACTTGTATTCCCAAAAGTTCATCCTGCTTACTGCATAGAAAATGAATGGCAAGAGTACAGTATGGATGGAGGGTGGCCAGCGAAGAGCTTAGTAAAGTCGTACAGGCAAGAGCTGACAGTGTTCCACACTAAAGTAGAGGCAAACAGAGTTACCAACTACAAATGTTAACCTGCTTTCTCCTTTAAGACTACAATTGATGCTTTCGAAGTGTGGTGCTGGAGAAGACTCTTGAGAGTCCCTGCGACAGCAAGGACATCAAACCGGTCTATGCTAAAGGAAACCAACTCTGCATATTCATTGGAAAGATTGATGCTGAAGCTTTGGCCACCTGCCGCAAAGAACTGACTCATTGGAAAAGACTGATGCTGGGAAAGATTGAGGGCAAGAGAAGAAGCGGGCAACAGAGGATGAGGTAGCTGGATGGCATCACCAACTCAATGGACATGAGTTTGAACAGACTCCAGGAGATGGTGAAGGACAGGGAAGCTTGGCGTGTTGTAGTCCATGGGGTCACAAAGAGTCGGATACGACTTATTGACTGAACAACAGCAACCTTTCAGACTACACTAAATAGTCAGTAAATGACTAAAATGATATTTAGAATATAAATACAATGGGGCAGGGAGGAATCTGTGAGGGATGTTTCAACAAATTTCTGGACTGATTAGAACAGATGGAAGGAGTACAGTGACCCAGGGAGGAACAGAAGGCTGACACCATACCCCAGGGTTGCTATTGTGCAGGAGAAGCTGCTTGCCTGAAACTCTGAAATGCTTCAGACTCTGAAGCAGCAGGTAAGACAGAGGGCAAGCATGAGAAGGGGGCTTGAAAACAGGAAAACTAACCTAAGGTGTGTCTGTACAACAAGCAGTGAGCAATTGTGTTACTTAATGCTTTTAAAGTGACCTACAATTAGCCAACACACTCCTAGGAAAGATAAACAATAAAAGGAAGATTCTTTTCTGCAGATACAGAGTATTTGTGGATCTGGAAACACTGGCACCTCTGAATGAAGCCCTTGGGAATTCAGAGACCTCAACAATAAAGATACACCTGGGAGTATTGTTGTTGTTCAGCCGCTCAGTTGTGTCCGACTCTTTGAAACGCCCTGGACTACAGCACGCCAGGCTTCCTTGTCCTTCACTGTCTCCTGGAATTTGCTCAGACTCATGTCCATTGAATCAATGATGCCATCCAACCATCTCATCCTCTGTTTCCCCCTTCTTCTCCTGCCTTCAATCTTTTCCAGAATCAGGGTCTTTTCCAATGAGTTGGTTCTTCACATAACAAAGTATTGGAGCTTCAGCTACAGCATCAGACCTTCCAATGACTATTCAGGGTTGATTTCCTTTAGGATTGACTGGTTTGATGTCCTTGCTGTCCAAGGGACTCTCAAGAGTCTTCTTCAGCACCACAGTTCAAAAGCATCAATTCTACAGTGCTCAGTCTTCTTTCTGATCAAACTTTCATGATAAAGATACACCTTAGAGTATTTGTCAGATGACAAATCCTGGTGACACCCAGAGCTCCAAGGCAACTCTTCTGCTTCCTACCAGTGAGAGGTAAGAAAGAATTCTCAGATATTTGGATAAAGTCTACTACTACCGCACAATTGTACTCATCTCACATGCTAGTAAAGTAATGCTCAAAATTCTCCAAGCCAGGCTTCAGCAATACGTGAACCGTGAACTCCCTGATGTTCAAGCTGGCTTTAGAAAAGGCAGAGGAACCAGAGATCAAATTGCCAACATCCGCTGGATCATGGAAAAAGCTAGAGAGTTCCAGAAAAACATCTATTTCTGCTTTATTGACTATGCCAAAACCTTTGACTGTGTGGATCACAATAAACTGTGGAAAATTCTGAAAGAGATGGGAATACCAGACCACCTAACTTGCCTCTTGAGAAATCTGTATGCAGGTCAGGAAGCAACAGTTAGAACTGGACATGGAACAACAGACTGGTTCCAAATAGGAAAAGGAGTGCGTCAAGGCTGTATACTGTCACCCTGCTTATTTAACTTCTATGCAGAGTACATCATGAGAACTGCTGGACTGGAAGAAACACAAGCTGGAATCAAGATTGCCGGGAGAAATATCAATAACCTCAGATACGCAGATGACACCACCCTTATGGCAGAAAGTGAAGAGGAGCTAAAGAGCCTCTTGATGAAAGTGAAAGAGAAGAGTGAAAAAGTTGGCTTAAAGCTCAACATTCAGAAAACGAAGATCATGGCATCCGGTCCCATCACTTCATGGGGAAATAGATGGGGGAAACAGTGGAAACAGTGTCAGACTTTATTTTGGGGGCTCCAAAATCACTGCAGATGGTGACTGCAGCCATGAAATTAAAAGACCCTTACTCCTTGGAAGAAAAGTTATGACCAACCTAGATAGTATATTCAAAAGCAGAGACATTACTTTGCCGACTAATGTCTGTCTAGTCAAGGCTATGGTTTTTCCTGTGGTCATGTATGGATGTGAGAGTTGGATTGTGAAGAAGGCTGAGCACCAAAAAATTGATGCTTTTGAACTGTGGTGTTGGAGAAGACTCCTGAGAGTCCCTTGGACTGCAAGGAGATCCAAGCAGTCCATTCTGAAGGAGATCAGCCCTGGGATTTCTTTGGAAGGAATGATGCTGAAGTTGAAGCTCCAGTACTTTGGCCCTCATGGGAAGAGTTGACTCACTGGAAAAGACTCTGATGCTGGGAGGGACTGGGGGCAGGAGGAGAAGGGGACGACCTAGGATGAGATGGCTGGATGGCATCACGGACTCGATGGACGTGAGTCTGAGTGAACTCCGAGAGACGGTGATGAACAGGGAGGCCTGGTGTGCTGCGATTCATGGGGTCCCAAAGAGTCAGACACGACTGAGCGACTGAACTGAACTGAACTGAACTGAACAGGAAGTATACTACCAAGATTAACAATCCTGGTAAAAATACCTAAGAAACATAAAAGTTTGACTTGACAGTTTTTACTTTTGAGTAAGAGGGAGATTTAGTGAAAGAACAGAGTGGGTGGCATCAAAGATATTATCTAAGAAGTAGTAAGAGAAAGAGCTAAAGGAAAGATACAAATCTTTAAGTCAAAAGGGTCTACATGGGAATTCCCTGGTGGTCTAGTGGTTAGGATTCAGTGCTTTCACTGCTGTGACCTGGATTCAATCTCTGGTTGGGATACCCCCACAAACTGTGCCCTGCACCAGCACCCCCACAACCCCCAAAGAGGAAAAAACACATCACCTCTCATGGAAAAAACAAATCAAATTGGCATCAGACTTAGCACCGCTGCATGTTAGATGAATAGTCAGCAATTGAGCTGAGAATGATTTTTATATTGTAGAAGGTTGTTAAGTAAAAAGTTTGCGACAGAGATCTTACTATCTGGTCCTGTATACTTTTAAAGAAAGCTCCCTAAAGTAAGAATTCTAGCAAACAAGAAAATGTAAAACATGACATCCTAGAGTCTGTGACTTTAACCCAGGAGAGCAATGAAGAGGAATCCTAGGATCCTAACCTGCCTGAAGATCTCAAAAGCAACATGTTGGAATTTTAGCAGGATGACAAAAGATTATAGGATGATGGGCTGTAGGAAAAAAAGGAGGCTTCATAAGCTAAATCAAATGATAGTTCAAGGTTAAGGGTTTGGGAAAACTTTATTATGTGATAAAGGCAACAAACATAAGCCAAATAGGACATTCAGAAACTCCAGGAAAACAAAAAACTACAGGATAAATAATGATCCAAGGAAACAATGGTCTAAATGAGATTTGAAAATTGGTGAGCTCAAGAAAAAACGGAATAGATTCCAAGTAACAGAGAATATACACAAAATTGTGCAAGAGCCAATCAGAAATTATATGGAAAAACACTGTAAACAAAACCAAAACTACGATAAAATACAAATTTCAGGATAGTGATTTCTTTTGCTTGAGGCAGAAGTGAATGGAAGAGCTTTCCTGGTGCTTCAGATGGTAAAGAATCTGCCTTCAGTGTAGCGACCAGGTTCCATCCCTGGGTTGGGAAGATCTCCTGGAGAAGGGATTGGCAGCCCACTCCAGTATTCTTGCCTGGAGAATTCCATGGACAGAGGAGTTTGGCAGGCTACAGTCCATGAGGTGCAAATACTCAGACTGAGTGAATGACTAAGACACACACACACGTACACAGAGAGAGAAATGGAGCAGCGGAGTGGTAATACATATATGCAGGTTATCGGTAATGCTCCAAGATTGGGGTTAAGTGGCAGGTTCATTTGTTCATATTATGGGTCACATAGCCTTCTGTATATATTAAATGTGAAAAAGGTAAAGGAAAAATAATCTAAAAGTTGAAAAAGGCAAGGTCCAGTCATGAAGCAAATTAAAATGGAGATGATCTGGGCTTCCCTGGTGGCTCAGTGGTAAAGGATCTGCCTGCCAGTGCAGAAGACATGGGTGATCCCTGATCCGGGGAGATCCCACATGCCACGGAGTAGTAGGTGTGTTCAGCACCACAACTACTGAACCACTGGGAAGTCTCAACTACTGAGCCTATATGTTGCAACTACTGAAGCCTGTGCACCCTACAGCCTGTGCTCTGCAACAAGAGAAGCCCGTGCACTGCAATGAAGACTATTCCCTGCTCTCTGAAACGAGAGAAAAGCATGCGCAGGAACCAGGACCTAGCACAGCCAAAAATAAAACTAAATACAATCAGAAAATAATATAATATAGATGATCCTAAGAAACTGGTGGAAATTCAGCAAAAAAGATAACCTTTTTTTTTTTTTACATTGGTTTTATTTTACTTAAGATGCTTTCTGCTGATTGGCTAGTTTGCCAAAAGAAAATACAGGCAGTTGTAGGGTTAACAACACAAAAGATTAGCTACATATGGTCAAATTAAACACATTCTAGTGGACAGGGCTGGACACTGTCATTTCAACTACAATCTGCTGTCCCCAACTATGATTTAATTCTCTCACAGCTGAACTCTGACTATGATCCCTGCCACAAAAGGAATCTGAAAACTGCTCGAAAGCCACAGGGAGGAGAATTAAAAGTGTGTTTTTCTTATCTCGTTGGAGCATGACCGGGGAGTTTACAAATTCTGATAAGCCAGAGTCATCTATGTGTTGTAAGCAAAACAGAGTTTCTGGATGCTAGCAAGTCACTGCTAGTGTGAATCCTGGTGAGTGAGGCCACCTGCATTGCTTTCACACCGGAATTCACCTCAGCACATAAAGGGCCCAGGACAGCACTGCAGCCACGAGGATGAGATAAGGTAAACAGCAGAAGATGTATCTTCCTCTTATTTAAAAAGAGGGTTAACAGGCCTCGTTTCCTTCCCTCACCCCATGAGACTGCCAACCAAATGAACACTTGCTGCTGCAGCAGTCATTGCATCCTTTAAGACACAGGCTCTGGTTCACATCGATGGAGGCAACACGGACATCCACAAAGCCAGGAGGCGGGCTGGAGCATCCTACCAGCTGTCGGCAATGTCTTTGGCTTGGCAGCCCCTTTGTACAGCGGGGACCCTGAGGAGGAGGGTGCCGAGACCAGGTGGGTGAGGGAGGCAGAGTGAGCAGAGAAGCCTAGAAAAGAACTGGGCTCTCAGCCCGCTGGGCACTCCCTGCCACCTGGGTGCCCAGGGTGACCATGCCGTTGTTCACAGACCACAGGCTGGCGCACTGGCTGGAGCCCATAGGAGGATCAGCACTGAAGCCCATAGGGAGCAGGCTGGTGTGGGCAGGTATTCCAAGGCTGGACAGTTGTCATGGGTTGGAGCATGGACATGCAGATGAATTGTCAGAAAGTGTTCAAGAATTGTTCTGCTGCATAAGGGCTGGGGTAGGGGTCTCCTGGATGGTGGTTCCTCAGGGCCAGGTACCTTTCACAGCCGTGCGTGGAAGACTGTGAGAGGAGGGCGCTGAACTGAGGGTGGGGGCGGCAGGTGACACAGGGCGCTGGTTCCAGGAATCAGCCAGCATTCAGATGGCTGCTGGCTCCAGGTTTTTCCATCGTATCTTTGTGATCGCTTCTTTCCTTTGCATCAAGGAAACCTTTTGCAAATGGACTGTATTAAATTTTAAGAGCTGCTAGCTCCTCATTTTGGAGAAGGCAATGGCATCCCACTCCAGTACTCTTACCTGGAAACTCCCATGGATGGAGGAGCCTGGTGGGCTGCAGTCCATGGGGTCGCTAAGAGTCGAACACGACTGAGCGACTTCACTTTCACTTATCATTTTCATGCATTGGAGAAGGAAATGGCAATCCACTCCAGTGTTCTTGCCTGGAGAGTCCCAGGGACAGTGGAGCCCAATGGGCTGCCACCTGTGGGGTCGCACAGAGTTGGACACGACTGAAGTGACTCAGCAGCAGCAGCAGCTCCTCATTTTGGTAAGTGCTCACTGCCATGAACTGGGTCTCCTGGGAAGCAGTGTTTAACACAATCTAGTCCCCTCCATTGAGCTTGTTGGTGAGCTTGACTTTACTGAAGGAGACAGGCACCTTCAACCAGTGTGCTCCAAGGTTGGGCAAGTCAGGGTGGATGTAGACGCAGCTGGGCGTCTGCGGCTCAGGGCTTGCCCTGTGGTACCCACTCTTGGTTCAGGTACTTCAAGCGGTTGGAAGTCCAGCAGGAAGGAGTACACGGCACTGGGGTCCAGGCCAGACACGTTCACCTTCAGTACCAGGAACAGCCTCCTGCCGCTCACGGTCACCATCATCTTGTTGGTGAGGTCCTTGAAGCGCAGCCCCAGCTAGCTCTCCTCTAGGCCCAGGCTCAGCTCGCACTCCCTGGGGCCGCCTTCTTGCTGCCTGCCTGCTGCTACTCACTCTCTACAGCTCAGCAGATGGTCCACAGGGTACTGTAGGCTCTTCCCCCGCTCTCGGAGTTGGGGAGCTCATCCTCTTATCTCCCCCTTTCTCACTGCCCCCAAGCCCTGACTTGGCTACTTGAGAGGAGAGCCACCTTCACCTCAGTAGGCAGCTGCTTTTTCAACAAGAGGGCCTCCCGGGTCCCAGACCCGGGTAGATGGCGAGGAGAGAGATCTGGGGAGGAGCAGGGGTGGTGGCAAGGGAAGGGGTGGGGAAGAAGGTTATTCCGCTTGAACTGCCGACAAAGGTCTGTGTGGTCAAAGTGAAAGTGAACGTTACTCAGTCGTGTCTGACTTTTTGCAACCCCATGAACAATACAGTCCATGGAATTCTCCAGGCCAGAATACTGGAGTGGGTAGCCTTTCTCGTCTCCAGGGGATCTTCCCAACCCAGGGATTGAACCCAGGTCTCCCACATTGCAGGCGGATTCTTTACCAGCTGAGCCACAAGGGAAGCCCATATAATCATCACTTTAGTCGTGTCTGACTCTGTGCGACCCCATAGATGGCAGCCCACCAGGCTCCCCCGTCCTGGGATTCTCCAGGCAAGAACATTAGAGTGGGTTGCCATTTCCTTCTCCAATGCATGAAAGTGAAAAGTGAAAGGGAAGTCACTCAGCCGTGTCCGACTCCTAGCGACCCCATGGACTGCAGCCACCAGGCTCCTCCATCCATGGGATTTTCCAGGCAAGAGTACTGGAGTGGGGTGCCATTGCCTTCTCTGATATAAGGTAATACACATCCTGAAAAACCAGCTGAATGTAAATTGCTATAATTTCTATCGAAAAGAACACGGGAATATTAGAATTATGAAGTCATGTTTCCCATTATCCAGCTCAGTTATTAATCTTACAGATACATTCACCTATTTGTTAAATGACTCATTCCAACACTGTTTGGACTAGCAAACTTGGAAACAACCTGGTTGCAAGTGAAGAGGGCAACTTGAAGTTCTGAGTGACACTGAGAAAAAGAAAGCAGATTGCAATTGGAACTCTAAGTTATTTTTGAACTGTTTGAATGCATACATTAAAGCCTCAGCCGGGGCCTTTCCTGGTAGTCCATGGGTTAAGACTTCACCTTCCAATGCAGGGGGTGTGGGTTTGATCCCTGGTTGAGGAGCTAAGATGCCACATAAAAAACCATAACAAAACCATAACACACACAAAAACCCATAATATAAAAAAAAGATAGAAACAATATTGTGAAGCCTCCGCCAGAGGAACAGTCCACCGAGGAGACCAAACAGGTCCCCAAACTACAGATCTCTGCACTGGAAATCGAGGCCACATGTTCCAGCTGTCAGAGGGCAGGGAGAGCCACTCTGGGTTAATGTGCTGGTTTCCTAACTGGCCCTTCCTACTGATTTATTCTCAACACAACAGTCAGATGTTTGTTTGTTTGTTTTAAATTTATTTATTTAAAATCCAAAGACACGCACATGGATGAGATTCACTGACCGTTGTAGTAGAAGGGCTTTTTTTTTTTTGGCCACACCACATGGCTTGAGGGATCTTAGTTCCCCAAGGAACCCAGGCCCCCAGCACCGAAAGTGCTAATTCCTAACCATTGGACCACCAGGGAATTTCCCAATTCTTTTTAAATGTAAGTCAGATTGTCACTCTTCTTTCTATTCAAAACCCTACGATTGCTTCCCATCTGGGAACAAATGTCAATGATTAGAGTGGACTCCACTATTCCTTCCCTATCAAGACTCCACTGACTCTAACCTCATATCCCACAAGCTTCTCCTCCCTTACTCTGTGCTGCGATGTGTTTTGTCACTCAGTCCTGTCCAACTCTTTTCCACCCCATGGACTGTAGCCTGCCAGGCTCCTCTGTCCATGGGGATTCTCCAGGCAAGAATACTGGAGTGGGTTGCCATGCCCTCCTCCAGGGGATCTTCCCAACCCAGGGATCAAACCCAGGCCTCTTCCATGGCAAGAGGATTCTTTACCATCTGAGTTACCAGGGAAGCCCGTGAATACTGGAGTGGGTAACCTATCCCCTCTCCAGGGGATCTTCCCGACCCAGGAATTGAACCGGGATCTCCTGCAATACAGGAGGATTCTTTACCAGCTGAGCTACCAGGGAAGCCCCTCCCTCACTCTACTCCACCCATAATAGGTTCACTCCTGCTTCAGGGTCTTTGCAGCTAACATCTCCTCTGCTTGAACATCCAATCAGCTTCTTGAGTCATTTATCAAATGTCAGGTTCCCTAACCTATTTTAAATTGAAGCAGCAATCCCTCCTCACACCTATACACCCTATGTTGTCCTCCCTTCGTGGTGTTTTCTCCATAGAGTTTCAGCATCTTTTTGGTCATGCCATGTGGTTTTCAGGATTCTAGGTCATTGGCCAAGGATTGAAGCTGGGCCCCTGAAGTGAAAGCACGCTGAGTCCTAACCACAAGACCACCAGGAAATTTTCCCTTAAGCATCTTGTTAACAGACTACAAATTTAATTATTTGTCTTTCTCCTCCCAGAACGCAAGCTCCAAGAAGGGCTGATTTTATTTTGTTCACTGTTGCTTACCCTGCCAATAAACCATACCCCTTGCATATAAAGGCTGGGTAAAGATTTGTTGAATAGCTTTCTCTTTTCCACAGAAAACCAGTAAAACTAAAACCGAAAGACTAGGTGAGAAGGGATGACAGTATGACTGAGGGCTTTCCTCATAAGCCCTCTGAGGCATTTAAATTAAAACACATGTCTACACATATCTCTTATCAACATAAAACATTTAAAAAATAAGAGACATTAGATGTATTTAAGAAGTAGAATTGATAGAACTTGCTAACAGGCAGAAAGCTGGTGTGAAACTGAAGGAAATGGAGTGTCAAAGGTGACTTTCCCATTCGCAGCACAGTTGGGTTAGTAGATGGTATTGCTACCTACTAGACCGAGAACTCTGGAAGAAAAGCAGAGGGAATGGGAATTCCCTGGTGGTCCAGTGGTCAAGACTCAGTGCTGTCAATGCTGAAGGCCCAGGGAACTACTATCCCAAAAGCTGAGTGGTCAGCCAAAAAGGACAAAAGGAAAAAAATCCATCACTTTAGTTTGGGGAACATCATATTCGAGAGGCTACTATAAGACCTTTAATAACAAAATCAGGAAATGAGACTCAGGGATGTCCCTGGTGGTCCAGTGGTTAGGACTCAGCACTTTTACTGTGGTGACCCTGGGTTCAATCCTTGGTTGGGGAACTAAGATTCTGCAAGTGGAGCAGCCAACCACAAAAAAAAGGGGAGGTTCAGATCCAGACTTAGAAAAGATCTGTGCTAGATAAGTGATTATGAGAAAAACTCCATATAGATAAGCACTCCCCTTCCCACCCCACCCCCCACCCTCCGCTCCAGCCAGAAAACAAGTGACCTTAGCTAGCAGGATCACAAAGGTGGTTTTCCCAGGTTGAGGCTTTTCTGGATGTGCTACTCCTGTGATTTCCCCAAATGTGGGAAAGTCCACTGAATAATTTGCGGTAGTATGTGTATGTGTTGGGGGAAGACAGGGAGTGGCAGGGAGAATAGAAAAAAAGCTAAAGTCAAACCCTGAGAAACATTATTATTTCAAAATGGGGTGACTGTAGAATCAGAATTAGGCAGACTGAGGAGCAGCAGCTAAAGGGGTGGAAAGAAAACCAGGTGAGTATGGCAGCCAGGAAGATAAGAGTATTTTCAGAAGGAAGAGGTGGACGGTATGGAATGGTTCTGCAAAGCAAGTAAGAGAGGAAAACTTGAAAGGCTCACTGGAGATCATTAGTGACCTTACCAAGAACTGTATTAGTGGTGCACCGGAGTGGAACAAGGTGGGTTAAGAAGTGAAAGGGAGATGAGGTGTCAGACAGTAAAGAGCTCTAAGTAGGAACTGGTAGGATGTAGGATTCAAGGATAATTTTCTTAACAAAGCAGCTTGTAACATACAAAACGCTACATAGTTACTATATGTATACTTTGTTTTATTGTTTTGCAGATACTGTCTTTTCTACCAATTGAAAGTTCTGTGGCAACCCTGCACCTAGAAAATCTATCAGGGCCATTTTTCCAACTATTTTAAAAATAAAGGTAATGTACATTGTTTTTTAGGTACAATGCTATTACCGCACATTTCATAGACAAAAGTACAGTGTAAATCTAACTTTATATATACGAGGAAAGAAAAAATATTTGTCTGTCTCACTTTATTGTAATATTTGCTTTACTGGGGTGTCGATCTGAACCCCCAATATCTCCATTATGCCTGTATATATAAACATGAATATTAACATGTGAATATGCCATAGAGTAGGACTTCCCTGGTGGCTCAGACAGTAAAGCGTCTGTCTACAGTGCGGGGAGACCCGGGATTGATCCCTGGGTCGGGAAGATCTGCTGGAGAAGGAAATGGCAATCCACTCCAGTACTATTGCCTGGAAAATCCCATGGACAGAGGAGCCTGGTAGGCTACAGTCCATGGGGTCGCAGAGTCGGACACAGCTGAGCGACTTCACTTACTTATGCCATAGAATATGCTGGCATAATTATTCAATGTGAATGGGAAGGATCCTTAGGGAAGAAGTTGAATACAGGCAGAGAGGTAACTCAATAATGTTAAGTCTGGGAATGGGAATGGTCGGAGTTAGGGAGACAGAACACAAGCGGTTTTTTTAATCCGTGGTCTTTTCTGTTTTTACGGGACAACCAGGATAATGCTGGGTGCACGAGAGCTTAGAGTAAGTAGGTTTAAGTGCCTGAGGCAGTTTCCTTCCATGTCTTCTAGTTTTTGAAATGCCTAACAAGGCCATTTGCTGACTAGAGAGGTGACTGCAGAGTAGCAGTATGTTTTACTGGCGGTGTTGAGGGCCCAGGAGAGAGGTCAGGTTTATAGTGGTACTAACACATTCACCTGTGATTCTCTTCCACAGGACACAACCCTCTCAGTGAATACTGACCATGTGGGCGAGTGGCTGTTTTCAGGGTTGAAGTTTCTCTAGGCAAGAACACAGAAAGTTCAGAAGAGCACAGGAGTTTAAGGTTTGTAAGAGAATGATGGTTCAAGGAGTCTAGGCTAGTTGGAAATGGGGAACGGGAAAACAAAAGATGGAAGCAAGGTAGAAAGATTCCAGACCTGGAGGTCTGCACCAATCAAGCTGAAAGCAGTTACTGAGCAAAGGAGTCGTTAGGTCACTGTGTGTAATTATTATTTCTTGAGCAAGTCAGTTGGAAGAGCCAAGTGTGAGGTGTCTAAATCCATGATTCAGAGATGATGCAGTTGAGGCTGATGGACAAGGCCCAAATCTGTGTACAGGTTTCGATGGGAGGAGATAAGAAAAGGTCACGGGATAAGGAACAGGAACTAGGGTGTGGGGTGGCTCCACAAGAGTTAACACAGCAAGGCTGACTACTCTCCTTTATAAAGACGGCTTTTAAGTTCGGCCCTGGCTGACACCTGGAAACTTAGGGTTTGAGGAGGGTTTCCATCGTTCCCAACACGGATAAGAGTGGCTCAAGATGCCTAAACTGTTTGCACAATCAAGGTGGTTTACTTAAGCTTTCGAGTCTTGGATTTTAGTATGTGTCACAGGGAAGGTGCCTACATAACCAGACCCCAGTCAAACGCTGGGCCCTCAGCTGCTGAGGGGTTTCCTTGATTAAAAAAAAACATTCTATCCAGGTTGGAACAATTTGTTGCTTGGGGAATCAAGTATTGATACATCCTTTGTGACACCCTCTGAAAGCCTGAGCCTGGTTTGCTCCAGACTTTGCCCACATACCTTTTCCTTAATTTTGCGTTGCACCTTTTAAATTTTGCCCTAAGAATGACAGTCCTTGAGTATGATGATCCTGGGGACTCCCAACATAGATGGGTAAACCACACAGATGAATCACTTGGAAGGATGCAAGTGAACAGGAAGAGAAAGACAGGAATAATTTTTTTTTTTTTAAGAGGGTAGTTATCAGGTAACCAGGAGAATGAGAGGATCACATAAGCCTCAACAGAGTAAGTAGGGGTTTTGCCAGGAAGGGAGGGAGGAAGGACACGGAGCCCACATCCTGAACATTGGTTTGCAGGGCAAGGAATACTCTGGTGCTGCCACTGGGGAGGGTGGTGGGTAGAGCAGTCTCCTTGGGGAACAAAGGCTAGGCCTGTAGAGGAGTAACCCTGCATCTGCTCTAAAGGACACACCTATGTCTACATCTGCAGCACACCAGGGTTCTGATACTTTATTCTTAAGTTACAAACAGGAGTGCACTTGTGGAGCGGCACCATAGCTGGGCATTACTACCCTTCACAGCAGTCCAAGTCCATAAGTGGTGTAAGTCAGTGTTCCTCTCATCCACTCCTACTTCAGCTTCTCTTGAGGAAAAAAACAGTGCCAGCATTATTTTAACATCCAAAAACTAGAAATGACCCAAATGTGGTATCAACAGTAGAATGGATAAAACCACTGTTTTGTAACACAATGGAATATTATATTGCAATGAAAATGAAGAGTGCATAGCCAAACACAACAACATGGATGAATCTCACAAATACAATGTTGAGCTAAGGACAAGAGTATATACTGTATAATTCCATTTTTATAAATAACAGGCACAAGCAAAAGCAATCTATGTTGTTAAAATTTAGGTTAGTGGTTACCCTTGAGGGGGTGGGAGCTACTGGAAGGGAGTTGTAATGGGCTTCTGGGTAGTGTTTACATAGGTAATTATGATATGTGTACTTGTCTGTGTACATACCATAGTTTAAAACAAAGCAGTGCTACTTAATACACTACGTTAAAAAAACAAGTATCACAAAAGTATGTATACTATGAATCTATTTTTGCTGAGAAGCACATGCCTGTACAGAACAATGCCGCCTGGAATATATAGCCAAATAGTGTTATCAATGGTCAGCACTGAATGGTGCAACTGTAGATTTTATCTTTTTATAAACCATCTTCCATACACCCCATATCCTTTTACAATGTATTACTTTTACAAAAATGAAACTACACCTCATTCCTTTGTAGACCACAATCTGCAAAGCTCCAATACCATTTGGGGACAAAGAAATGCTATTAACTTAAACACTGGGGAACGAAGTAAGGGATAACTGCCACCCAACTAACCCATTAAAAAAAATTTACAAAACAATTTCAGCACAAGCAAAATCCTGGACTGCAATGCAGGGATTTGCATTCTCATCAACAATCCTGTATAGGGCTAGCTCCGGAGGATTATCAGGATTAAATGAGAACCAGGATTACAGAAGCACACTCAGACATCCAGTAAACATGTTCCTGTCCTCTGTCCTGCAATGACTGTAAAGCATTCATTGGAATTCATTTCAGTCTCGCCTGGGCCCAGGCTTCTCTCACTTCCTCAAGCTGGAATTCTCTCCTCTGCCCTTCCACTCCCATACTGCTCTTCAAGTCTGGAGGCGAACGCAAGACTTTCTGGGTCATGAGCTCCTTGCTGGCCGCTCTGTTGTCGCTGTGTGCCTAGACTATGAGTCACTCTAAGAAAGCCTTATTACTGAACTGAAATGTGCTTTGGCCTCACAGGGCTGCTTTCTTTCTTCACAAAGCACAATATGGACACCAGTGTGTTCAGGTTGATTTTGATGTTTATGAGCTAAACCTGAAAACATTTTCATCAGTCAGCCAAATCTGTTAAATATGAACCAAGCTGGAATTTAAAGAACACCCATATCACTGGCTCATAGCTCAGCACCATCATGGAGAAGATAAACCACATTAGATTCAGTCTCACTACGTGCTCTTGGGGTCAGATTTATGAATGTCTCAAAACCCACAAACTTGCTTTTATCAGCCCTGGCCCTGAAAAACAGGATACAAACCTCTGCATCACTCCTCCTCAGGAGGCTGGGAAGCCCCAAGAGCAGGGCCTGGGTCCTCCATCTGTAGCTTCCCAGTGTACACAGGAGCTGACCGACTGGTGGCTGCTGGTCTCTGAGACTGCCGCTCAGAGGTACACTCTCCTTTGGGTCTCTTGCCTGACTAGCTCCTAGACCAAGTTGTCCCAGTGTCTATCCTGGGAGGAAGCTAGGGCAGCCTGCTCTGTGCAAAGCCCCATTAGCACACCCAGATTCAGAGATTAATGGTGCTACTTTACTTCCCTAGTTGGATTCTCATTGTATTAATACCTGTCATCTTCTAAAATCAGTCAAAACAGGTAAATTAAGCAAATTCGTGACATTTGAGCTCCTCTAAAAGTTCACTCACTCTCATTACTTTATACTGTGACACTCTCCCCACTGTCATGGTTTAAACCAGCTTACAGTCTCTGAACTAACAGGGCAGGGAGATCCCACAACACTGAATCCAGACACGGTTAGATAGACGTGAGCTACAACCATAGGGTTTTGTGCAAAGAGCAGATTTTCTTTCAGTTGGACAACCCATGGAGACAGGGAAGCCATGTAAAACTGACACACAGGAACAGCACCACACTCATTTCCTACATGCTGGGAACTGAGCCTCAGTACTCAAAGCAGCTGAACACTGGAGGAAACAAGTCTCCATCTTTCTGTTTCCCCTAGATTCTGTCCTGCAGACATGCACCCCCTCTACCACTTAGTTCTTTCCCACTCTTCAGGATGGAGCCACAATTTAGATATACTGAATCTGGAACAATAGAGAAATGATTTAAAAAAATTAGTTCTATGTGGAAACCTCGACAAGGCCCCTAACTTGGAGGGGGCTAGATTAGATGAGCCAGCTGTGATGTTTTAAAATTGGCTTTCTAAACCTGGCTCATCAGAAAGTACTGTGGGATTTAAGGTTGCCAGTTTTCATAGCAGAACTTTACAATCAGACACGCCAAGTGTGAGTGTGGGGCATGAGAATTTGTATTGTAAAAAATGCTCCTTAGCTGATTCCGGTAGCGATTTATGAACGACCAATGGAGAACAGGATGAACTGGTAATTCCTATGTGATAATCAGTTTCCAACATGCCAACAGTATTCCTGGAAGTAAGGTTCTTTTCCTTTCACATACCTTATAGATTCTTTAGTAAAGTTTCTCTTTTTTTAAATCTGGGGGCGGGGGGATTCCCCACTCATTGCCTTTCCATGCAGAGGGACTTTAGCATTTCTCTAAATGGAAGGGACACCGCTGCACTTTGGACTAGATAATTAAGGGCACTGTCCAGCAGAGTACAGGACATTTACCATCCTGGCCCTTACTCTTTAAATGTCAGTGGTGTCTCAAATCATTCAAATCCTTGTGATAACCAGAACATCTGCTTTCACATTTCTAAATGCTCCCCAATGTCAGATCACCCCTGATTAAGAGCCAGTGAGCTGAATGAACATTCCTGACCTCTCGTGCTAGCCCTCACATCAAGTTGTGCTTCTGGAAGGAGAAATAGTCTCTCCAAAGACAAGTTTGGAGGAATCAGCCTTCCCCTGTTCCCTCCTTTGCACCTGCCTGTCTGTAGAGCATGCATTCTAGCCTGAGGTTGCCAGTTTGGACTGTATCTGGCTGGCTTAATCTCCTCATGTCATGTATTGTAACTAAGAAGCTGTCTGCATGCTAGGAGGGGGAGAAAGGGCTTCTAGCTTTACCTAAACACCTACAACAATATATAAATCCTAGGAAAAGAGAAATTAACTTTGCTAATTTTAAGGAATATAAACCCTTACGTGTTAGAGAGAGGCCTTGTACTGTATTTCTTTCTATTATAAGGAGAATATTAGTGTTTAAAGAGAAAGAACTTTGACGAACATTTTTATTGAATAATTTTATTCTGTCTCAGAATAAAAATCTGCTTTAATATTGTAAGGTGCACTGCAGGTATGTCATGCTGCCAGTTATTATTGGGGTACCAAATGCCCTAGTCAATGACCCAGAGGGCTTGGAAAAATGCATGAATTCATACTTTCAGAGCATGTAGAACTGGTATTTACAGTTTTTCTTTTTTCTTCAAAGTAGCCCAGGATATCTCCAATAGTCTACACAGGTATTGTCATAGCACTTGCTTTGATGTTCCAAATGTCTCAGAAAATGTATTCAATATCATGATTTGTGGGTCCTCCAAAAGATTTTGTCATTAACATGCAAGCAAACAGTGTTAAACAATATCATCTAAACTGTGGCTGCCAAGTACTGGACCTCAATACTGAAACTGAATTACAAAACATTTTCTTGTAGAGCCATACAAAAGATATAAAATTAAAAGTATCAACCACCTTTAAATATTTCAATTCTCCTACAGTGCAGCTTTTGTATCTTTACCACTACTGATTATTTTAAGGAGAAAGTTAACAAAAATCAAAATAGATAAAAATATTTAAATCTTTGGATCCCTTTATTCCATGGCCTTCATAAAAACACGAAAGGGCCAGATCCTCCCCCCACCCCCCACCACCATAGCTTAAAATAGCAAAAAGATTCACTAATAATTTATCATTAGCAATGAACTCTATACCGAGTCATCTGTGGGTCACAGGCCTAAGGACCAGTGTTATGGTATCTTATAGGTTGCCAAAATAATTTCTAACACTCTGAATCCTCTTGAAATATAATGGAATGAGTCAAGGTATCACAACAAAATTCCAGGCATATCAGGAAGAACAGGTTAATTGACACCTAGTTTTATTGTCTTAAAAAAGGGGGATACTTATCTGAAAATACAGCTAATACATTCTTATTTATGATTATTTACACTTGTATACTGAAAATATCTATTATTTGGATAAATCCTGTGATATGCCATTTGCTACAAAATAAAGTTCTTACAACAAGCATGAGTAATTTATCCTTTTTAGATAATGAATGTATCAAATCTTCATTTATGTTCCAAACATTAAAAAAAAAAATCAACAATCTTAAGCCTGAAAAGCTATGAAAAAAAGACCCACCCACAGTTGTTCTTCTCAACACATCAACTTCTGCAAGGACACAGTATGTTTGCTGACTTTAAAATGTTTATTCTTTAAAAAATTAGTTGCTTTTTATACAGCTATACAAAGTTCTTAATGTTTCTTTGGCAATGGAATATAATGGAATTTTACAACTATATAAAAAGTTACCTTTGCCTAAGAAACAGTATTTACTGTGTGTACATAGTTGACTGACAAAATTCTCTACCATCCAGCACCCTAATTAATTGACGAAATAAGCTACCTCAAAAGGGATATTACAGGATTTCCAAAAAGGAAAGAAAGAAAAAAAAAGAAAAGGGAAAGAAAAGATAGACAGACAGACAGACAGACAGACACACACACACACACACACACACACCCTTCTGTGGCTCAAAACACAGTATCACGGCCCTATCTGCAGGTAACTTGCAGGAATTGCCAAATACAATTTAGTGATAAGAAAAATTCTTTCAGTGATGAAAAAATACTTATAAGTTTCACTGGAGTACTGCTTTAGTTTAACTATACATAAGAAATTACTTAACCTTCTGCTATTCCAAATATAATTAATGCTCATTTATTAAGATGAGCCTTCCCCCCGCCCCCAAAAGTAACTGCATTGTATCTGAAATTAAGCAGAAAAACAAACAAACAAAATCCCAGTGCTGGTGACAAATATACAGCAAAGTCACATCTTCATCCTTCCAAAGACTGAGACCAATTCTCAGGACCACGAAGAACTAGGAACCCATCTATTTCCAAAGACTTGTTTGTAGACTATGCAGCAACTTTGTTGTCTTTCTAAAAAGGGGAAAAAAAAATTAGCTCATGTTTCAAACTACTGGTGTTTATTAATAAGTATTTCTAATTTGCTTAAGTATATTTTTCATTACCTCTAAATTCACTCTCCTCTTAAATTTCATATATAAATTTGTTTCACTGATTTCCAGGAAACACTTTTTATACCTTATACACTCAGCAGTAGCTCATTATTGCTAACTTTATTTTCCAGTTAATAGAGGTTAAAGCAGTGGCAAGAAGGCTCCCCGGTTAAAACAGAGGTATGCCCTATTACCTTTGGTGCTGTCCTAATAATTTCAAAAAATAATTAAGCCTTTAACATAGTAGTCAAACTCATCAAATACAACTGACAACATATACTGGAAGAAGATTAATAAAATCCCTAAGTCTCTGATACCTTTACTAAGCAATAAAATATCAGGTGGCAAAATAACATTTCTCTTCAAAGTTTCATGCCAGGAGAAAGCAATGATTTCAAAAGTTCATTTTAAAAGGACAACTTTTATGAAAATATGAAATAAATATGAAATATTCAATGTGATTAAAATAAATATTAAATTTTATGATTTTAAATATGAAATCAAGTTCTGAAAACCAGAGCACGGTTTGTGAATTTTTTTTTGAAACTAACCAGGGAGAAGAAAGCAATAAAAACCTCAAGGAGCCTCTAGTTTTCCAGTGAGATTAATTCTAAACCAAAGGCCTGTACACAGAGCCAAGTAAAGGGCTTCTCTTTTCCTCAGGAATAGCTGCTACCACGTGCCTGATTTTTACTGCCGATTCTTACCCTGACTGTTAGAAACACACACTTTGTGAAAAACTTTATCTGCATATGCAAAAACCATTTGTACAATGTTAGTAAGTTAGAATATAAACAGCATGGCATTAGTTGATGCAGAAAGCAAGCTGTTGAAGACGATCCTATTGTCCCCACCAAGGCCAAATTTCACATGCCCCCATTTTTTTTTTTTTACCTTTCAGAAAGCTGTATGATCAATCCAGACCTTTTAGGGTTGAAATGCTGTGGTTTTCTGAAAGGTGAAAAAAAAAGAAAAGCAAGAAAGAGAAGAAAGAAAAAAGAGGGAGGGAGGAGGCAGAAGGAGGGGGAGACAGAGAGGTAGGAGGAAGGAAAGGAGAAAATAAAAGGGGCAAGGGAGAGAGAACGTATTATGCTGAGTCATTTCAGATACTTGTCTGTGGATCCTCTGTGAAGAACATAAGATTCAAATGGAAGGCAACCTATCTCACTCACCATGGCAGCTCAACCTCCCGAGCAGCAGCATATAAAATAACAGTGGGCTACTCTCTTATTATGCCTAGCCTCATCCTCCACTCCCAAAAAATAAAGAAAAGAAAAAGCATTACAGGACCAAACTCACCATAAGTTTATGTTTCTAACACTATCCTTAAGGAAAACTCAGAAGTCAAGGAGTGAACTTTGGCTTGCTTAGCTTGCATTTAGATCAAGGAAGTTAACTCCTCTGGGTTCCTGGCTTCCTAACTATCTACTGGGAGGAGAGTGGGAGAGAGGTTCTAGTTTGACTGATATTTCTGAGGAATCCTTAAAAAACAAAAAACCTACGATTCCATCTTTACCTATGCTTGCATTAAACAACCAGACCTACTTATAATGTTTATGTCAGTGAAGCATAAAGAGAAAAAGCTAACCCATTACATGAAGGCTGCTGCAAACATCATTGCACTTCATCTCTGAGAAGTACTAGACGTTTCAGAACAAGTTTAATCCTTTGAAGATAAATCTCCTTTATGTAATACTGGTCTCTCACTATTTCCACTTTTAAAGGTGCCAGATGGTATGATTTGGAATGAATACGCTGCTGAGAAGGTCTAGGATCTAGTGGTAGACAGAAGAAGGATCATTTAACTTTGGAATGAACAATCAATGGGAACCCACACTGACGGACTTCCAGCCTCACTGAAGGCTGGTGTAACTTATTCCTAATCAAGGAATCACGCTAATCACGCTAAGTACTTACTTCAAGCTCACTATGGCTCCACGCTGGCATAGGTGTTCTGGTGGAAAGAAAAGTAAAATACATATTCACTAATGCCAAGAGGTCCCATCTAGTTGGTGATGCAGAACAAAACAAAACACCTGAAACAGGGAATATGGGTATACATAAAATGTGTGGTGATGAAAGCAGATGCCACAGGACGTCAGAAAAAAAGAAATCGGAGGTGGAGGGAAGAGAAATTTCTACGGAGACAGCAAACCTTGGGCAAGCCTGAAAGGAAACCCTTGACTTTCAGCTATGTCTGTCTGTCCACTGGAAGATAATATTAAGAAGGCTCCAAGTGTTTTGTTACCACCAATGTCTAGCACAGAGCTTGGCATATACTAGAAATTCAATATATTTGGTCAATGAATGAAGTTTAGTTGTAATCAAGCAAACGTTTAAGAGATGATCAAGAGTCAACCAATTTGAATTAGATAGTTTAAAGGGTAATAAGAAATGGGGCTGGATATAGCAAGTGGGACTCTCATAGGGTAAAAGAGCAAGATGTGCAATGTCCTGTTAGAACCTTCTAATCATCAGCCTAAGGTCCACTCAGGTTTCACTCCTTGAAACACCCAAGCAGAGGTTGAACTATCCGTCAGGGATATCCTAGTATGGATAAAGACAAATGCAGGACTTCCCTGGTGGTCCAGTGGTTAAGAATATGTCTGCCAATGCAGGGGACAAGGGTCCAGTCCTTGTCTGGGAAGACCCCACATGCTGTGGGACAACTAAGCTTGTGAGCTGCAAACTTAAGTCTGTGTGCTCTATAGTCTTGGTTCTGCAACAGGAGAAACCACGGCGATGAGAAACCTGCACATCATAGCACCACAACCAGTGAGCAGCCCCTGCTTGCCCCAGCTGGAGAAGGCCCATGTGCAGCAACCAAGACCCAGCAGAGCCAAAAAAAAAAAAAAGAGACTGATGCAGACAACCCCTACAATGCATTCTAATTCTGCAATATATATGACAGAAGTTTTAACTAAAGCTCAAGAGAGCTGAACAGTCAGACTCAGCCTTAAAAAGAAGGTTGGCATTAGTAAATGGATATACCATGCACACAGTTGGTACTGTTCAGATAAAGGGAAGTAATGATCCAGTCTTAAAGATAACATGACAGCTATTTTTTTTCAAATATATGAAAAATCATCATAAAGAAGCGTATATATTGTGTGTGTAGAATTAAACTAATAGGTTGACGATAGAAGGAAAAAGATTTTCATTCAAATTCCATGTGTCTGTGAAATTCTAATAATTAAGAGCACCCTTGGGGTGGAATGGATGCTCTTAGAAACAGTAGTAAGTTCTCAGTCCCTAAGGGGATACCAACAGAAGAGGCATTTGGGTTGGCCAGGAGGTCACATCTCTCAGATGTTTTCCAACTCTTGAAACTTTAATGGTCTTTAAAAAGTGTATCTGAAATAAATCTGTTCAACTCTCTACCCACAAATGTCAAAACTGAGGGCCTGATAGTTTAACAACTTAAATTGATGCCATACTGGCAAAGATTACAAAAATTCTCATCAGGATCATGGTCTGATTTAAATGTATTTTTCTCAAATCATGGACTTCCCTGGTGGCTCAGATGGTAAAGCACCTTGCTTACAATGCGGGAGACCTACGTTTGATCCCTGGGTCGGGAAGATCCTCTGGAGAAGGAAATGGCAATCCACTCCAGTACTCTTGCCTGGAAAATCCCATGGACAGAGGAACATGGTGGGCTCCAGTCCACTGGGTCACAAACAGTAGGACACGACTGAGCGATTTCACTTTCACTTTTCTCAAACCAAGCTGACTCAATGTGGTCTTCAACAAGGAGCTGACATAGGTTCTTCAACAGGTAGTTGATATGCTTCAAGTGAAGTAAAGACAGACTGAAGGTTTGAAGAGGAATCAGTGGGTTACTATGGTAACTGGCAGAAATATCTCAAAAGGAATGAATATGGTGATGTGGACATGGATACTCCACCACCAGGGTGACCAAAAGGACACCAAACTGATATGATGGGAAAGTGAGAAGATGATGAGGTCATTCTTAGGAAGGTTAAGTTTAAGCTGATCACAGGACAATGCAAGTAAACATAGAAATATGAGGTCAAGGTCCAAGTTGAAAAACTGATTAGAAGCTATGAATAGATCAGCTCAGAGAGGAGAGGGGGAAATCTCTGCAAGAGAGGAGAGAGGGAGGAAGAAAGACAGAGAGAGATCAAGCCTACACAAGAGTACAAACATGAACACGATAGAGCAAACTGAACACTGCAGGCAGAGGAATGGTAAAAGGTTTTGAGATAGGAATAAGCTTGGCATTAAACAAGAACAAGGTCTGTATATCTCTAGTGGAATGGATGACAGAAATGGCTTGCAGTCCCACTAGCAACAAGATCTAGAGTGTACTAGACTTCTGACCTGGAGAAGCAAGCATACCATGAAGTACCTTATAGGCTGTGGTGAGGAACATACTTAATTTTTTTAATGAGAAAAATATCAAAAGTATTTATGGAGAAAAAAAAACAAACCCAGGATGAAGATTCCAAGTTGGGTGGGTAGTTATCAGTGTCAAATATTGCAGAGTAATGAAGGGCAAATATTTGCAAAAACCTATTGAATTCAGTAAGCAAAAGGTTACTGGCAACCTCAAGAGGAGGAACAGTGGCAAGTAAGAAGCATTCCATGGTTCCTAAGACACAGTCTCCAAGTTGGAATGGCTATTTTGGAAGTCAAAAGTCCTGCAGCTACATCAGGCTGTGTCTACCATGGCTGGATATCCTGACCTAATGATCTGAGGCTAATTTTCAGCAGTCTTGGCTATGATGACACAGTATCAAAGGCATTAAAAATAACCCAACAGATCCAAAAGCCACAATTAATGATCCTTCAAGAGGGATCTCAACAATGACCAGTTTTAAATATAGAAGAGTGAAATTCCTGATAGTGGGTCTTTAAGTTTCTAGCTGCTTTCTGTAATTCCTAATAGACTTTTTATGATGGGATTTTGATCCTTTCTTTGATTATATACTTTCCTCTCTACTATCCCTAAAGTCAATAACTAGGATAGTAACATTGACTTAAAGACTCCTTTAAATACATTATACATATGTTTTTTTATACAAGGTCCTACTGTATAGCACAGGAAACTATATTCAATATTCTATAATAAACCATAATGGAAAAGAATATGAAAAAGACTGTGTATATGTGTGTGTGTGCATATAATTGAATAACTTTGCTATACACCAGAAACTAACATTGTAAATTGGAAATTGCAAGCAGCAGTTTCCATATGCCAATATGATATTTTTAAGACCATGGTAAAATAAAAAACCAGGGAAAATGTAGTTGAGTTTTCCACAAAACTAATTAAGATCATGGACTGAGGAACAAATGTACTAGGTTCAAGATCCAGCATCATCACTTATTAGCTAACCTTGGGCAAGTTATTTAATATTTCTTTACCCATTTCCTCATTTGTACACACAAAATACTATGTTAGCTGTATTAAATGCACAGGTTTGCCTTCCATTCTGGAATATGTTCTTCCTAGATTCTTTTGGTATTAAAGCATACTTTGTAACATGAAATAAAGGTGATATAATATGGTCCCTTTTTGTATTGTGTAATATCTTTTAGTGATTCCTTGTGCCTCCAACAACAAAACTTTTTAAGAAAAAGAAATTAAGTCAGTCTCTAATAGTTTTTGGAAGAAATTTTACCAGTCCATGAAATCTGAAACAATGGTTCTATAACAGAAGATAAAAATATATTTCTCTCACTTCCTCCAATTGTAAAGAAAATAGTTAAAAAAATTAGATCCATTAGCTAAGAAGTTACTGCTCCTTAAAATTATACAAATATCATAATCAAGTATATCCTCCACTGAAAAGTCAAATGGAAGTTACACAGATGTCCTAGAAATACTCACTCCCAAAAGATAAAAATTTTAAACATTTTGAGTTTCATACAACTGCGAGCCAACCCCAAAGCAAGTAATAACACTTACCCTATACTCAAAATCTGCAAACTCCCTGCCCCCACGACCTCCTCTGAATCCACCACGAAATCCTCGAGGAGTGGTGAAGGCACTGCCTCGGCCACTGCCACGCCCTCGGCCACCACGGAAACCAAGACCCCCCTCTGCCTCTGTACCCTCCACGGCCACGGTTTGGACGAAGAGGATTCCGAATGTTTCTGCATTTAATCTTCTCTCTTCAGCCCAGGTTGGTCTCCGCTCTCTATTATGAGGACAAATAATCTTTAGTATATCAAGGTTTTTTTTTGGTAGCGTATCAACTTTTAAAGAACATTTGCCAGCAAGACTATGTAGCACTTAATTTCCAAACTGAGGCTAAATAATTCCTAAGCATCAAAAAAATCACAAAAAACAACAGCAAAAAAACCCCACAAAAGTATCTAATCTAAGCCATCACAAGCTGTCCATGGCAACATGTTCCTATTATATTGTTACACTTCATGTGAAAGTATGACTGGTATTGCTTATTGCAAATGCAGCTGATGATACAAAGAAACTGAACAGCCTCAATAAATGGGATTGGCAGTTGACTCTACCCTCCAGTCAGCCTCAAAGGAAGAAAGGGAAAGGAAACATTGCCTCAGGATGGGAGGAGATAAAGGGCTGATTCCCAAGATCCTACTAGGGTCCTGGTCCAACCTCTGGACCTGATGCCTAAAGCTTCTGAATTGCTGCTGCTGGCTGACAGCCCAATCAGATTCAGCACCATCGCCATCCATGTTTAAACTGAAGCAGACAACCACCACTGGGTGGCACCAAAATGCCACAGAAGGACGGCTTGAGCCAGGCAGCAGAAACTAACTGCAACTTTGTTATGCTGAGTCCTCTAATCAACCAGTTTTCAGGATTCATAATTACTGCAATAGAGCAGAGTTTTACTACATCAGCAAACTTCAACTGAACTACACTGTAGAAGGGTAAAGTAAAAGGTGTTTAGATGTTAATGACGAATGCTTCTATTTTAATTACTAATTTCTGAATGTGAATGCATCCCCAAACAAAAATATATGATTATTTCTTTTCCAAAATATCACTTAAAATTTTAGTATAAGTTATTTTCTTTTATCAAAACATTAAAAAATTATAGTCATTAGATTTTTTTGGGGGTTGCACCATACAGCAAGTGGGATCTTAGTTCTCCAACCAGGGATCAAATCCGTGCCCATTGGGAAGCATGGATCCTTAATCACTGGACCATCAGGGAAGTCCTTAGGGACTTTTACACTACACCTTGTGAATTTATCAGGAATCACTTCACACTTCAACCTCCTAATTGCATAAGAGCAGCTTAAAAGACTGTACCTATTATCATCACAAGAAATATTATCAAAGAAGGATTTAGTTTTGTCATAATAGCAATTAGGTCCAAGTGGATCTTCTTCATCTGCATTTCCTTCACTGTTTTGGGTATCAACTCCTGAGTCTCCTTTATCTTCACCATTGACAGGCTTCTCCTGTTTCTCAAGTTTATCTTCTAATGAAGAAAAAAAAAAAAAAGGGGAATACATACCATATAAGTCAAGATTTGGCCTAAATATCCATAATTCACATGGTCAGAAAAGAGTATTCTCTGAGGAGAAAAATAAAAACTCACCTTTCAATTTAAGTTTATTATGAAACTCTCTGTCAATTTCCTCCTTGTTAAATTGTGCATTTGCACTTTCAAAGTCAAAATCTTTCTCAAATTTCATTGGACCATCTCGTCGAATACCAAATCTTCCTCTGCCACCTCGATGACCCCCACGCCCTCTCCTTGGAGCTGAAGGAGCACCTGGAACTATATTAATGAAGAATAATCTGGTTTAAAGCAGAAGCTATTATTATGGTCTTTATGGTCAACAACAGAAATGCTTATAAGTCTCTATATACCTGACTATATTTGTATTTTTAATATAAAAAGAGATGAAGTTTCACAAATACTTAATACAGAGTAGACTGAGAAGGAAGTGAAAGAAAGTGAAAGTCGCTCAGTCACAGCCAACACTGTGGACTATACCGTCATGGAATTCTCGAGGCCAGAATAATGGAGAGGGTAGTTGTTCCCTTCTCCAGGGGATCTTCCCAACCCAAGGATCGAATACAGGTCTCCCCACACTGCAGGCGAATTCTTTACCAGCTGAGCTACCAAGGAAGCCCAAGAATACTGGAGTGGGAAGCCTATCCCTTCTCCAGTGGATTTTCCCAACCCAGGAATTGAACAGGTCTCCTACACTGCTGGCAGATTCTTTACCAGCTGAGCTACCAGGGGAACCTCCCTAGACTGAGAAGAGTGCACATAAAATTTATAAATATGAAATTTATAAATGTCCTTAATGAAATTTATTCCTATGGGGTCTGTATTCAAACATGCTGCTGATACAGTATGGTAGTAGTGGTTTAGTTGCTAGTCGTGTCTGGCTCCATGGGCTTAGTCCGCCAGGCTCCTCTGTCCATGGGGTTCTCCAGGCAAGAATACTGGAGTGGGTTGCCATTTCCTTCTTTAGGGGATCTTCTCAACTCAGTGATTGAACCTGTGTCTCCTGCATTACAGGTAGATTGTCCACCAATTAAGTTAGGGCTGATATTGTATATAACCAAACAATTTGGGAGATTTCTGCACTACATTACTTTGTTCTGCTTATATCCCTAATACTTATGAAGTGTCAAATGTCTACTGGGTTCTCAAAATTTAGGAAGCCTTTTATGGAAAAGATCATGGAAACCAAGATTTACAGGGAGAAAAATAAATGAGCACATTAGCACAAACTGCAAGAGAACTCAAAAGACAAGAGGCACCAGATCTCAACCCCTCCAACCACTTCCTACTTCACCTTTACTGTCTCTCTCTAAATAGATCCATATTATTCAAGTCTTCTTGTAACTATCCTTTCTTTACAATTTAATACAATATCAAGATTTATAAGGCATGGTAAAGCAATACCAAAGTAGCATAAATTACAATGAAAACCTGAGAATCCAAATAAGAGGAACAGTTAAGAAAAAAAATAAGAGAAACATGGAATAGTATTTGATGAGTTAACAGAAAAATACGGGCTCCTCTGGTGGCTTAAGAAGGTAAAGACTCTGCCTGCAGTGCAGAAAACCTGGGTTTGATCCCTGGGTTGGGAAGACCCCTGGAAAAGGAATGACTACCCATTTCAGTATTCTTGCCTGGAAAATACTGAGGACAGAGGAGTCTGGTGGGCTACAGTCCACGGGGCCACAAAGGGTTGGACATGGCTGAG